>CM077002.1:66934578-68184578 GCA_039090855.1 Macrothele yani | reverse complement strand
TATAAGGAAATAAAAATCGTCATTTCTTAAATACCTACCAATATGAAATTTCTCAGTTTCGAGTAAAAGAAAACATGCTGGTATAATATACTAATACAACAACACAACCATCTACTTAGATTTTATAAAATGCTTTTTAGAATTTAAAAATTATCATAATCAAAACAATTACATTCTTTCAGTTGATCTTGAATCACAAAAAAAAATGATGAAATATTAAATCAACTAACTACTAACTCGTGAACGACAGTATCACCAATTTATATCCCAGTAGCACGCAGAAATACGACTACGAGAGTGCTTCGGTGAAATGGCATAAATGCGCATGCGCATCCACGCCGTTGCCAAACCCCAAATCTTAAATATCGCCGGAATGTAACATCAAGGTAGCAATTATGTACAATGGAAACTACAAAACAGTAGTATCAGTTAATGCTATTTTTAACGTAACCGTAATGTACAAATAGTTATTGTTCCAAAATAGATGTTGCTGAAACGTAATTGTAAGACATCTATGAAAGTGTAACGAAAATGAGAAATTGTAACATTATTGATACATATCTGAAACGTTTTGTATTGTGCTGTATGGGTATACCGCCTTCAAAAGGAAATTGTAATGCTGAATTGGCCACCACATTCCACCACAGGGGTCAGGGATTGAACCCCTGCGAGAAGCCCTTTGCTGTAGGATCTCGTGAATGTGATGGAATCGAAAGCCACATTAGGACTCAAAAGGAAATCGGTGATGACTAGAAACTTTTTTCTTGGAATACCGTGAGATCTTACAGTCAGCACCACCTTTGGCCACTAAACGTTATTAAATGCATTTCTTATATCCCAGAATACTAGACATTATGGACACCCCTCTGCTTATTGAGCTCTACTTTCTTGCTAATGAAATCTATGGCGTGTGTGGTCCTTTTTCCTGGCCTGAAGCCATGCTGTGAAGCCATTAACCAACCAGGTCGAAACAAATGAAAAAGGCCACGTTTGTAATTAACTTATCATAGATCTTACTTCAGCTGGGAAGTAAACAAATAGGACGATATGCCGCCGAATCTCCTTTAGCCTCCCCATCTTTATTGAAAATCATCAAATTAGCCGTTTTCCTAAAATCCGGGAAGATTCCTCTTGAGTAACATTTATTAATTAAGCCAAGAAAATATTCCGGATTTACAGAGTAGACTTCTCGAATGACACTAGTATCTAATCCGTCATGGCCCGAACCCATTGCAGCATTCATCGTTTTAATAACTCCTTCAATCTCAAATTATGAGAACGGCAAATCGTTGGGAGTGTCTGGTGGAATTCTACACTCTCTCCTAATTTCTGTCTGAAATAGTGAATCATCATCAGGGTTGTCATCTGGAAAATGGAATTCCAATAAAATAGACATTGTTTCGGTGAGAGTGTCCGTAAGAATTCCAACAATCTTTTTTTTTTTACTGTTTATATTTTCAAAGGATAGCCTATTTTACCCTTATCAGTCTTGTAAGGTGTGCCAAAGGGATTATTTGGACTCCCACGGATCTCTCGCCAAAAGGAAGTCTTCGCAGAGATTGATTCTTTCCTATATTCAGCCGAAGCTCTTTTCGTGAAGTTCTTACCGTATCCTCCATAGTTGCCCCTCAAACAGGCACTTGAGAGTAGCCGAGACACCGGAAGAAATCCCAGTGGGCCGTCCTTTTCTGGACTGATAGTTTCCGTGCTGAAGAAAGGAAAAAAAACTTCAAAATTTCTTCAAATCAATTTGTACATAAAAGACAACATTTTTTTTACCACTTAAAATGATTCGAAATTAAAAAAAATGTCTTAGCGAGTGGTCTGTTAAGCCAAATAATGCAAAACTCTTTCATGTAAGGCTATTTTTCATGCAAAGCTCTTTGATTAAATTTTATTAGGGCTAGTGTCACTGGAGTTATAAAACTAGTATCGCGTTTTTAACTAATACTGCCTCAAAACAAACGCTGACTCATATGTAATTCGTAGTAATGGGTTGAAAAGATGTTTAACTATTAAATGATGATAGTGACCTACTGTTAATTTTAGAGTTAGGGCACCTTGATAATTTTTCCCATGTAGGGGGCATTAAACATCAGCGCTGCCCCTGTGATGCAGTGGTCAAAGCGCTGGCTTCTGACATTTGACCCCGGGTTAGAGTCACACATGAGGCATGGGTTGTGTATTTTTCTTAAGGCACTGGTTGTCTCTCTTTCCTGAAACCTAAATTAGGGACGGGCGACTGCCTATAGCCCATTGAATTGGTCACGTGGTTGTTACACTCCCAAACAAAAGAAGCAAAATGTTTCCATAGCAGTTTGTAAATTGACAGCCTTCCACTGCCCTCAAAAGGTAAAATATTACGTGAGTGACTCTGATGACTGATTCTGTGTTAAATGGGATTGTGTCTTTGACACAGAAAGATAACCAACCGAAACTGCCCTCATTTGCTTAGTGGACGAACTATGAAAACATTATGAAATCTCACTTGTCCCTTGAAGAATCCGTATAGGCAAGAAGAGAGAGATAAAGAACGGAAAAGAAAAAGCAAGAAATGCAGGAGAAAAATCTACATCGTTCTCTTTTTCCTTTGCCATAAATTATACATTCCGGCGAAAACTTTAGATACATTTGCCCTTCAGGCTAAACTTTGCATATTTTCATCCTTAAGCCGCTAAACAGGAGAGATAAAGGTGATTTATTTCCCTGGTTTCTTTTTCTTTTTCAAGTCGGAAATGTAATCTTCAGTAGCATTCACCTGAAAAGAACTCCCACGTTATTTATTTTTTGTATGCCTCTTTCAGGCAGAGGACGCTAAGTAGACAAATCTTCGAAGAAAGAGCAATTGAATTTCCACTAGTCGTTTCGAAGCTTTTCATTAAGTTCCTCAGTTTGCAAGGGCACAGAAAGGTGATATCCGTGTTGGGCTTAATAAACTGATGATCGCTAATATGCATTATCAAAGATGTAAACATATTAATCGGGAGGATTTCGCCAACGACCAGAACCTGTACTTTGTGCAGCCATTCCGATAAATAGATCAGGGTGGTATTTGGGCATTTTTTTTTTCGCCAGAATTACTGAAACATGCAATTTCTGTAAGCTTGAAGGAGAAAGATCATGAAGTGATGCATTTGAAAGTATTTCTGAGCAAGTGAACAAAGGGAAATAATAAAGGCTGTGGGTCAAGCAACGTTCCAGTCCACTTCCCGCGTGTGGTTATCATCATCGCTGCAGCAGCGCAGAGAATGCTCGCCACTGACCTTGTTGAGATCGCTACACCTTGACTGGTGTTCGTCACCAGTGAATGAATCTATCGTTTTCAATTTTGTTTTCGGGCATAAATTACGATTTGCTTGGTTCTGCTTGTCATTTCAGTCTCCGGTAATCAGCTGAATGACCAGGATAAAAAAATTAGCGACAAAAGTACTGTGGGTGAAAGGCAGCCGGCTGTGATTTGCTTGTGGAGTTGAGGAATTTTTGAGGAACGTTTGGACTAAAACAACGGCAGTAAATCGTAGCTTTACTCCACTATTCGGTCAGTACGTGTTATTTCTTTCTTCCGCACCGAACAGGAAGTTCTTATAACTCATTCGGATTGCCGATCACATTTCACAAAAGGTTCAATGGCTTGGTCGAGCAAAAATTTATATCAAATGGCAGCATAACCATGGCTTGTTTACGATCGTTATACCATTAAGAAAAGGGAGGATGGATAGGAACTCTATGGACATCAGGTACCTTGAAATGTGAAGTGAAATCCGTTTAAATCTATTAATTAATCTTCAATTTCTTGATTTCTTTAATATGTACTGAAATTCACAGAATTTTAGTACGAATCATAGTCACCGATTTTTCAGTAAACCAGTGGGCGTTCAACTTTGGACTTGAAATCCAGTGGGGGGTTGAGCTCTTAGCGAGACGTTCATCGTGTCACGAGGGCCCGAAATCCAATGAGTACTTGGACTCTGGGTATGAAGACTATGCCCGAGCTCTGGAAAAGTAAGAACCTTTGGTGCTGAAGCTCAGGATGTGAGGTGCAATGAGTGCTCGAATTCCTTACACACACACGCACGCACACACACATATACAGAGTGGAATACCGCTTATACGCAAATTAGGCAGATCGTTTAATCAGTGATAGGTTTTTAAAACTGGCCCAAATGAATAATTTGGAACGCTCTTAATTTTTCTTATGCACTTTTTACAATTTTATGTACTTTCATTATGGTCCGTTGAAAGATAAATAATCTCTCGACGTGCCACTGTATTTTATTTTTGGGTGCCTACGTGTATGCATGTATATACACTCTTTTCGCAAAAAAAAAAAAAAAAAGACTAGCACCCAGAATGAATCATGCAATTGAGGTGAAAATTTATATGTGCAATGTACATGTACCGGAGAAAAATATTGCAATTCCAGAGCAGTTGGGCCATTTATTCGGACAAAACAGCTACACGAGTGGAACAAGACAATGTATTCTATCGCCATCCATGGCTCAGATACCCGCGGTTACTCAGAGTGACACAGACGCACAGAGTTCACGGATACTGTCTTGAGGTACAGCATGCCAGATGGTGTCCAAATTTCGGACCAGTTCGCCAACATTCCGGGATGGGCGTAGGTGGCGTCCCATTATGTCCCAAACATGTTCAATCGGTGAGAGGTCGGCCGATCGGGCTGGCCATGGAAGGCTGTCGACCTTACGGAGGCAGGCCTGAGAGATTCGTACCGGGCGTGGCCGAGCATTATCCTGTTGAAAAATTTCTGGGTGTTGCTGCGAGAGGAATGGCAACACAACATGTCGTAGAATGTCGTCGACGTACCGTTGAGACATGATCGTGGTACGCAGGACTACCAAGGGTGTCCGGCTATCGTAAGAAATGGCTCCCCAGACAATCACTCCCGGGTGCGACCGTGTGCCGTTCTACGTTAAAGGCAGGATCCGTGCGCTGGCCAGTCGTCTCCAGACACGTATGCGCTGGCCATCGGTGCCAAGTGCAAATCGTGACTCATCACTGAACACAACACGACGCCACTGGACGCTATCCCACGTTGATCGGGCGCGACACCACTGCAACCGGTGCGGGCAATGCTCGCTGGTCAGTGGCAGGAGGCGAAGTGGCGTCTTCGAATGTAGTCTCCGCGCAGCAAGTCGTCTCTCAACGGTCTGGATGTCCACTTCCGTACCTGTAAATGACGCAACAAGGCTACGGATGGTTGAGATCAAAGAATTCGGTTCTGTACGTCCGGCTGTCAGAATTGCTGGATTCTCGCGTTCCGCCGTTGCCCTCGGCCGTCCACTGCCCGCGTGCTTCTGGGTTGTGCTCACCTTCACCCATTAGCGCCAACATAGTTCGATTGTCGCATCGCTCCGATCCAAATGCCTGGCGATACGGTGACTTGACCAACCGGCCTCTTTCAGCCCAATTACACCAATACGGGATTGCGGTTGCATTAATATAAGCCCAATACGCCCTCTCTCAAGCTCGCTCAGTTACTCGTATTGTACACGGATCCAACGTTGAGGCATCCTCATAGTCCGTGAAGGTTAACGCAACCGCAATCGTCTGTCACAATTGTCCCTGCGTGAGAGCTTTGCTTTTGATAAACCCACCCTCCTCGATGCACAGTTCCCATGCGCTTTGGCCGGCCACTCTTTAGTCACTGGTCGTTATTTTTTAATCATTTGCATATTTGACCCTGAGGTACTAGCATGCGGAGTTTCATCAGGATCGAATGACTTTCTCGGAGTGCTCCGGTTTTTTGTATGATTTTGAAAAACAGATTTTTAATAATTTTCACTTCTTCCTTCATTACTCCTTATGTATGATTCTAAAACTGAATTTGGAAGTTTTTATGTGCACGAGTAGTTTGTGTTCTTTTCTCGTTTTATATTTTCATAACTGCATAACCTTTCACCTCCCGCAAACGAATATCACGAGACTTAAATATGAGTGTCTTTCACAACATACAACCATATTTTAATAAATCGTTTTACGTATAGAAGTACTGAAATGAAAGAAATTATAGTGTTATCCACTAAAACTATAACCTCTCACTCAGAGGCGTAACAACCACCCCCGCTGCCCCGCAGTTGCGGGGGAGGGTAGGTAAAGAAGGGGCGTACTACATTTGACAGTTATTGTTTTATGAAAAAATCCGAACATGCACAAAAACAAACAAATAATTTACCCAAAGATTAATATTTCCTTTAAGGCATATTTAGCTTTACATGTAAATAATAGTCATTGGTAAATACATGTCAAGTTTCACTTTTAAAATACTGGATACCCTACAGATTGAAGTTATTCCGCCATTTGGCTCCGGCATGTAATACGATCGCTCTGCAATGGATTTTAAATAATATTATCGCTGTCCAATTGCCCTCCCTCTGTGCTGCTGTAGGATTATGAACACGACAGGCGCATTTACTCACAGCAGCCGCAGATCTGCGATGTATAAGAGGGTGATTTCTTCAAATGATTTGTTTTATTTTGAACGAAACAATTAAATATTACTATTGCTTTTAATGCTTCCTTATAGTAAGCATGTCTATCTCATTCACTGTGTAAAAACTTTAATATACAAGCGAACGACATCCATTTGAAAAATGTCACAAAAATGTCCAAGTGGAGCACAGTATCGGAGAAAAAGAAAAGGAGAGTGTGCGAAGAAACTTCCCAAACCCATGCAGTTATTTTTACGCTGAGCCTGTTAACCTCAAGGGGCCGCCCCGGTGGCGCAGTGGTCTAAGCGATGGCCTCTGATCATGCGTCTGAAAGGGGTCCGGGTTCGAATCCCGGTGAGGCATGGATGTTGTGTTTGTCTTACGGCACTGGCTTTCTCCCTTCCCTGGAACCAGTGACCCTAAATTAGGGATGGGCGACTGCTTATAGCCCATTGAGTTGCTCACGGTGGTCGTTAAACCTCCAATCAAAAAAAAAAAAAAAAAAAAATAACCTCAAGGGACGTTTCTCATAAAAAGTGCGATGATTTGAAGTTTTATGAGGGACGTTTCTCATAAAAAGAGCGATGATTTCGAAGTTTAGAAGCTGACATTTGACAAAAACTGAGCACTTCAGAAACAAGTGAAAGTAAAACGGATGATTTTGAAGTCTTATAATTATTAATTAACCTTAACTTTTTAAATATATTTTGCTGAATTCTTCCTCGCGATAAAATGTATATTCATGTTCATACATCGCTCCTCTCACCGTGTTAATCCTGATTGGCTGATTAATAACCTTACACAGCATTTCTGTTCCAAAAATTATTCAAAGAGCTAAAGTGCCCTAGGTACCCGCTTTACTTTTTCAGACACTCTCCCTATCTTCCTAGAGCCCCCCCCCCCCCCTCTGAACCACACACACCGCGAAAAACCCGAAAAACACACCCTCCCTCGTGTTCCAAATCCTGGAAAAAAATTTGTGCTTAGGGGTCTCTGAAGTAAATCTTGCGGGGGGGGGGCACATTGTGCTACTTACGCTATTGCTCTAACTACATATATCTGCAACACGCTTTTTATATATCGACATATTTCTACAACACGCTTTTCATCTCCCTACACATCTACACAACACCATTTTCACCTCTCCGCATATACTTACAACACTTTCTTCATCTCGCTTTGTATACACAGTGGGGTCCAAAATTAACGTGACAAACATAAAATCTTGAATAAAGCAAAATTCACACGACAGAGTCTAATGATAGTTGGTACGGACATACATATACTGTACCGATAACACAACAATACCCAACAGAAAAGGAATGCTATCACCACATGAGGAGGAAACATGTGCATGATTGCATGGCAGTCCAAAAGTGATGGTGCAAGTGGTGCGGATTTCGGAGGGCTTATAGAGGGAGTGTGATTACCCTGAACAGCGATACAGCTGGCAGAACGATCCCTCATGCTATTTTCATTGCTGTGAACGAGAGCTTGGGGCAATAAGTTCCACTCCTTCACCAAGTTCCAAAGAATAAAAAAAAAAAACAGACTTCGAAATAGTGGTACTATAAATCAGCCATTTCGTGGAAAAAGCAGTCTTTGAGTAGAAGCTTCGAAACTACAGAAATTTATTCATAAAAATGGATAGCCGATTCTTTCCGGTGACGTTTCTACCACGCACAGCTGGATCGCCCTCTTCGTGGAAAGAGCAAATTTCAATTACAAATATTATAAAAAATACAATTCTCAATCGTGTAAGTATGCAAGGATCTTCCGTTCGTAAAATTTCAATGCCACAAAGCACGACGATAATAAAGAGAGAAAAAAAACGGGAAATGAAGAAGCTTTTTTCGCGGAGAAAAGTTAAATTTGATAAAGTTCGTTGGCAGTTCGTATCATTACAATCAATTAATAATTATTTCAATTTCTATATATATGCACTACACTGGATTAAATACCATTTTTCGAAAGGTGATATTGATTCGAAGCATCAAGAGGAACAGAATTTTTACTCGCAAATAAAAAGTAATAATTCGTTCACACTGTGTGAATATTTACAGCGAATCCATTTGAAACAAGAAAGATGACACCGAATTTTCGGGTGTAATAAGCACGTCTTTTGAATCCGTTCTGAGGCAAATTAAATTTATCGAAGCTATTCAAAGTCAATGGAATCGGTATGAAAAACAATAGTATCTGACGGATGAAAGAAGTTTTTCAATCGGGTTTTTAATCCCTCAGATATTGTTGTAATCGGAATCTTGAGATTACGCCCTCTGGTTGCAGACTTGCGTTAAGAAAAACATGAATTTGTATGAGAAATATTTCGTACCGGAAACGTTCTACAACACCGAAAGAATTTTTCAAATCGGACTCTTCGAAACAGAGATATCGACAAAAATAAGATGTGACTTTACGTCCCTTGGTGGGGAAACCATGCATTATTTTAGGAAGAAAGTATTCTCAAAAGCTTTTTCCATGTGAGTGGTATCGGTCCAAGAAAAAAATTTAATCGAGTTTTCAGGAGCCCAGATTTTACTACAAATACATCAGAAGCAGAAATTAACACTTTTGCCCCATGGTGGCCAAACCATTCTTTACCAAACATTAGAAATTATGTGATAAATATTTTCCATCAGGTCTTGTATGCGATACAGGAAGAATTTTTCAAATCAGAGTTTTAGAAGCAGAAACAACGCAGAAAACGCAATTTACTTTTGTGTTCCCTAGCGGAAAGTCTATGATTTACATGAAAATTTTGAATTTAAAGGAAAAACATTTTCGCATCGGAATTTTTCAAATCGGACTCCTAGAAGTAGAGATATTGGCAAAAATAAGATATACATCTACGACCCTTGGCGTAGAAGCCATGCATTATTTCAAGAAAAATATGTTCCTAAAAGGTATTGTCGGCATGAGTAGTATCGGTCAACAAACGAGCTCATATTTTTCTGCAAATACATCAGAAGCGTAAATTAAGACTTACGCCACCTGGTGGCCAAACCATTTCTTACAAAAATTAGAAATTACGTGCAAAGGATTTCCCATCAGGAGCTGTATCCGGTGCAGAAAGAATTTTCAGATCGGAGATTTAGAAACATAGAAATAAGGGGAAACGAAATTTACCTCTACGCCTCTTAACGGAAGGTCTGCGAATTACTTCAAAATTTTGAAATTATATAAAAAACATGTCACACTGGAAACACTATCCAACAAAGAAGGAATTTTTTAAATCGGACTCCTAGAAGTAGAGATATTGACAAACATAAGTTACACATTTACGCCCCCTGGCGTAGAAACCATGCGTTATTTTAAAAAGAAAATGTTTCTAAAAGGTTTGTCGAAATTAGTAGTATCGGTCTACAAACGACGTTGTTTTCAAGGAGAATTTAGAAGCTCATATTTGCTGCAAATACATCAGAAGCGTAAATTAAGATTTACGCCTCCTGGTGGCCAAACCATTTTTACAAACATTTGAAATTATGTGGAAATGATTTCCCATCAGGAACTGTATCCGGTGCGGAAAGAATTTTTCAAATCGGTGATTTAGAAGCAGAGATATAGGGGAAAACGCAACTTACCTCTACGCACCCTAGGGAAAGTATGAATTACTTGAAAATTTTGAAATTATATGAAAATTTCAAAATTTTCAAATCGGACTCCTACAAGTAGAGATATTGACAAAAATAAGATATACATCTACGCCCCATATCGGAGAAACTGCGGAATGTTTTAAGAAGAAAATATTCCGAAAAGGTTTATCGATGTGAGTGGCGTCAGTCCACGAAAGAATTTTTCAATCAATATTTTAGAAGCTGAGATTTTATTCCAAATGCACCAGAAGCAAAAAATTAACACTTACGCTCCCTGATGGCCAAAGTATTCTTTACCAAAAATTTGAAATTATATGCAAAAGATTTTCCATCAGGACGTGTATCCGCTGAAGAAAATATTTTTCAAATCGGAGTTTTAGAAGAAGGGTTAGGGGGAGGGATGTAATTTATTGTCCGCCCCTAGCGGAAAATCTATGCGTAATTTGAAAATGTAACTATATCTAAAATACTCTTCGACATAAATGGAATCGAAAGGAAAAAGAATTTTTCTAATCGGATGTTTAGAAGCAAATATGTGGAATAAAACGTATTTTTGAATTTGACATTATCTGCATTTACGCCCTCTAGCGGCGACATTGTACATCGTAAAAAAAAACGAAATAAATGATCATCATTCGCATATTTGAAGATTCCCAATGCAAAAAGAATTTTTCAAATCGGACTAATAGTTGCAGAGATATCGTGGGTACAGACGGACGGACGGACAAACCGGTAACATACGCACGAACTTTTTAAACAAAAGACGTGCTAAAAATGTCCCTATAAACATTTCTCCCGTCCTGAGTGATCTTTCCTTAGAAACATCAAGTCATTAAAATGTTGTATCTGACTTATCACTGCATACAGCAAGACAGAGAGGTCAGCAATGTCAAGAAATTCGTAAATGTCACTCACACAAAAGTATTGTCAATTCTTTAAAGGAAATCACACAATGAAGTATCCTTCTCGCATTGAGCATTTTACTCGAATGCTACGACAGACGGGGCAAGGGGGAAGAAATGTAGTGAACAGAGGCTTGAAACTTATCATTGCTCACTTTTCATACAGCAGGTTTTAAATTTAAAAAATAAATGAATTAAAGAGTTCAAGATGTTAAATATGATGCTGGTCATCCAGGGCAGAAAAAATTACGACCGCCTGCCAAATATGATGTTGGTCTTCCAAGTGCCGCCAAAACCTTATTGCAGCTTGCGAAATATGATGCTGATCCTCCAAGTACCGCTAAAACATAATGACCGCCTGCCAAATATGATGCTGGTCCTCCAAGTGCTACCAAAAATTATGACCGCCTGCCAAATATGATGCTGGTCCTCCAAGTACCGCCAAAAACTATGACCGCCTGCCGAATATGATGCTGGTTTTCCAAATGCCAAAACATTATGACCCCCTGCCATATATGATGTTGGTTCTCCAAGTACCACAAAAAATTATGACTGCCTGCCAAATATGACGTTGATTCACCAAGTACCGCCAAAACATTATGACCCCCTGCCATACATGATGCTGGTCCTCCAAGTGCCGCCTAAAAATATGACTGCCTGCCAAATATGATGCTGGTCCTCCAAGTACCGCCAAAACATAATGACCGCATGCCAAATATGATGCTGGTCCTCCAAGTGCCGCCAAAATTTATGACCCCCTGCCAAATATGATGCTGGTTTTCCAAATACCGCCAAAAATTATGACCGACTGCCAAATATGATGCTGGTCCTCCAAGTTCCGCCAAAACATAATGACCCCCTGCCAAATAGGATGCTGGTCCTCCAAGTGACGCCAAAACATTATGACCCCCTGCCAAATATGATGCTGGTCCTTCAAGTACTGCCAAAAATTATTGCCGCCTGCCAAATATGATGCTGGTTCTCCAAGTACCGCCAAAAATTATGACCGCCTGCCAAATATGATGCTGTTCCTCCAAGTACCAACAAAACATAATGACCGCATGCCAAATATGATGCTGGTCCTCCAAATGCCGCCAAAAATTATGACTGTCTGCCAAATATGATGCTGGTCCTCCAAGTACTGCCAAAAATTATTGCAGCCTGCCAAATATGATGTTGGTCTTCCAAGTGCCGCCAAAACATTATGGCCGCTTGCCAAATATGATGCTGGTCCTCCAAGTGCCGCCGAAAATTATGACCGTCTGCCAAATATGGTGCTGTTCTTCCAAGTACCGACAAAATATAATGGCCGCATGCCGAATATGATGCTGGTCCTCCAAGTGCCGCCAAAATTTTTGACCACCTGCAAAATATGATGTTGGTCTTCCAAGTGCCGCCAAATATAATGCTGTTCCTCCAAGTACCGACAAAACATAATGACCGCATGCCAAATATGATGCTGGTCCTCCAAGTGCAGCCAAAAATTATGACCGCCTGTCAAATATGATTCTGGTCCTCCAAGTACCGCCAAAAATTTATGACCCCCTGCCAAATATGATGCTGGTTTTCTAAATACCGCCAAAACATTATGACCCCCGTCCCCCTGCCATATATGATGCTGGTCATCCAAGTGCTGCCAAAAATTATGACCGATTGCCAAATATGGTGCTGGTCCTCCAAGTGCAGCCAAAAATTATGACCGCATGCCAAATATGATGTTAGTCCTCCACATGCCGCCAAAAACATTATGTCCGCCTGCCAAATGCACTCACAGAAAATGAAATTTGCACGCCAAGGAGTAAGCATCGGATTGAACTGAAGTTTTATGGACGTAATTATAAAGATGAATGATACACATCACGGCAGAAACAGAGCTGCGGTTCAATTACAGAGTGATCTGCTGCACGCTGACCGGTCATCTTCAATAGCGCGTCGCACCGCCTATTGCGGCGATACATGCTGCAATACGGTCCGGCATGGAGGCGAACAGACGTCTGATGTTGTCCTGCGGCAGACTGGCCCATACGTGTTGGACGGTGTGCCGGGGACCTCCATACCCGCACACAATGATCATCTGTCCCCAAAACAAAGAGGCACTCATCGCTAAACACCACACGTCTCCAGTCTGTGGCGTTGCACGTCACTCTCACCTGGCACCACTGCACACGGAGCCGGCGATGTTCTGGTGTTAATGGCAGCATACGTAAGGGTCGCTGGGATCGCAGATTCGCTTCCGCGAGGCGTCGGGAAATGGTTCGTGGGCACACAGGAGCCTCTACATCTGCCTGTATAGTAGACCGGGTCTCCGTGGGATCCGTTCGAAAAAAAAAGCCCCAGGAGCTGTTAATCCCTTTTGACTAGCCGTCTTAAGTAGAAAATATTTTTGTCAATTCTGTTTTGAAGACCTTGACTATCCCCGTTTGTTCCATTCACTGACACAAAACGAAAAACATACGCCGACATCATCAGCACAACACATTAGAAAATATATTAGCGCATACCGCTGTTCTTATCGTGAACTTTAACATTGTTAACTTGCTTACCAGGATTGCTAATTGTTAGCTGTTCGACGCCAACCTGTCTGCAGACGTTTCTCGTCTCACGGATGCTGCTGAAAATGGTATAAAGAAAGGAACTTTACAATTGAACGTGAACATTAAAGCATATTTACAATATTTGGTCCTGAACTGGGTCGGAGTGTCAATACTTGTAGGTAAAAAGTTCATTAAAAAAAACGAAATAATATTAAACTTTTGTCTTTTTCATACATTCATTCCTTGAGCTGGAAATTTGCAGCAGTACAAAGACTGTACTTGATATGATGATAAACATTAATAAAATGCTTTGCCAGTGCGGACGTAGAAGTATAATTATATCACCAGTACGTCACACCTGCAACAGTAGTTTCCCTTATGAAATACCGCATCGCCGCCACCAAACAACATGAGATATGTTAAATCTGTTTCGTTTTAAGAAAATGTTATCATTTACAGAAATTCCGCAGTGTGCTTTTCCAATTTTCTGCTTATCATGCACTAAATCATAAAACTTTGAGAACTCCGTCATATCATCTTAGGATGCATCGTCGATGTCCCTATATTCTGATAATGATAAGCACACAAATTCTACAGCCACTATTCCTTGTTTTGAACTGACGTATAGACGATGTAGATTTGCTTTTCGCTGACTTTATTGTCTTTGTGCAGAGATGGCGTTTGGTCTGCATTCCCAGAATAGAAATTCAAGTACTACTCGTGCGTCACATATCTACGTTCTGTCCATGAGACACTGTTGTCATCATTCGATCGATCGCTTTTGTTTTCGAAACGTCCCACCGTAATATTGAAACATCAGAAAGCCTCTCAAAATTTTATTTTTAGTTATTTGAAGAACGCCACGCTGTCTGAAAGCGAGCGGCCGTTGTGAAAGAAGCAACTCACGGGCAAAGCTCGTTGCTCCGGATCATATAAAAGATTTTTCGCTTTTGTACATTCTTCGCTATCACGTATCATGTTGACAGGTGAAGAAAGGAGGGTTATAAAATGTTTTTATTACTTTATGTATCTTTATTATTTTTGAACAGAGTTAAACCATTTCAGGAAGCCTCCTAAACACAACTGCTTCAAATTACTTTTGCGTCTTTTCTCATGAAAGCGAAAAATTTCATAACATAAAAAAAAAAAAATAAATAAAAAAAGGTCGATTTGGATTTGTTGTAAGAAACAGCTCGAAGTAATCTAAGAATTGTTGTTGTTGTATTAGTGTGATGTGGGAAACGGGATGTTTATGTTTTCTATATCACACTAATACAACACTAGCGTTTTGTATGCTTATACAATGGATGCTTATAGCGCTACGTTCCAATGGACGGACTTGATATAATACTTTGGAAATTATTATATGCAGATAAAATGACACACCTTGTTGACAAAGCACTTAGGAATATATATTTAATATATAAAGGAGCACGCATGTGGTATAAGAAAATAAATGGAGCTTCTAACCTTTAAGAAACAAATAAACGTGGATTTTCAGATAACACACAGGACACCAATGCACAGCTTGCCAGAAAAAAAAATAGCAGATGAAAGAACGACCATCATAACAATAGGGTCGCCACAAAGCGTGTGATCAAATGATCATATGTAGAGGATTTTAGGAAGGGAGTGCACACACAACAGGCCATCTTGCAGACCTACTTACGAGGTGTGATCATAAAAGTATGCAGTCTAGTTGCGTAAATTCGGAATCGCGCGACACAGCGGAAAGGTTGACCATGGAACCTACTACGCATGTGCAGTGAGTCACGTCTCCCATGCTCGTCCGGGGTTGTTTTTACAGTAGTGTTCGTTCTTACGTATCTGAAGCTATTCGTCGCATTTGTCATGTTGGAAAAAATTGACCAACGAATTTGCATCAGATTTTGTCAAACATTGACGAAACTTGCAAAGACACATACTAGAAAGTCTATGGGGAAGAAAGATTGCATGCGTCGTTCACAAGTTTACGAGTGGTATAAACACTTTGAAGACGGTCGTGAAAGTGTTGATAGTGATGAACGGTTTGGGATGCTCTCAACCAGCAAACGCGAAAACAATGTCGAACTTGTGAGCACAATTGTGCGGAAAACTCGCCTAATCACTATTCGTGAGTCATCGTTATCTGAAGACTTCGTTAGTTTCGGTTCAGTTCAGTCGATTATTACGGACGGTTCGAATGTGAATCGCGTCTCAGCCAAATTTGTGCCAAAATTGCTCTTAGCTGATAAAAAACAGGCCCATGCTTCAGCTGCTAGTGATCTGCTTGAAACTATCACAACTGGTGATGAATTATGGGTTTATGGCTATGACACTGAAACCAAGGCCTAGTCTTCACAGTGGAAGACCTCAAACTCTCTCAGACTCAAAAAAGCACGACAGAGCCGGAGTAATTCAAGACGACAATGATTACTTTTTTGTTTTTTGTTTTTTTGTTTTGTTTTGTTGTTTTCAATCATTAGGGAATTGTGCAACCTGAATACGCCGCATTAGGCCATACAATAAAAAAAGCAGTGCTACTGTCAAGTTTTGCGGCGTTTGAGGGGCGCAGTTCGTCGCAAAAGGCCGGCACTGAATGAGAGTATTAACTCTACCATGACAACGCATCTGCCCAGTCATCGCAACTTGTGCAGCAGTTTCTTGCTATGCATCGCATTTCACAGGTCCGACAGCCACCCTATTCGCCAGATCTCGCTCCCTGCAACCTCCTTTGTTCCCTAGGATCAAATACCACTTGAAGGAAAAAATATCTCTGAAGAGATACAACAAGCGACGAAGCAGTTGTTCGCTATTTTAGAAAATGACTTCAAAAACCCATCGAGCAGTGGAAACAGCGCTGGGCTAAGAGTGTGACTTCGGAAGGGGACTAAGTCGAAGTCGATTAGGTTTCAAATCTGTAAGTCCTGTACTTTTCTTTTTATAATAAATCCCATCTGGATACTTTTTGATCACACCTTGTACCACTGTTATGCAATTTTCGGTATACCGTATATCGGGGTACACAGTCCAGGCAGTTTTTTGCAATTGACATGCCGTATTGCTTGCATTGCGCGTAGAGGTTGGCACCAATATTTGGTCTCTTGTTGAGCAGATGTCATCCTCCGACTTCCTTGCCCAGGTCTTTTCGAGATGTTTCCATTTTCCTGGAATTGTCTTCAGAGGCGGCTGACAATGTATCGATTCACATTTAACCACGTCAGCTTGAGGCTGTCTTGCTTCTAATCTCCCTATAGTTCTCCACCTCAATGATTCATCTAAACGAACTCTCTGAGACATAATGACGTCAAATCACTGCACATGACAATACAAACCCCAAGACTGCCTACCTATTCGACTCCAATCGCTTATGTACCGAATCCACGTATATGTGGCATATGCAAATTTTGTTATCTCGTGGCTTCCTAAAGCGCCGTTGTTCGTTTATTGGCTACACATTTGCTGCTTTACATAACCGGCTTCCTGTATACCATTTAGGTGCGATTTCAGGTCAGGGTTCCTCTGTTAAAAAAAATACTAGATTTTTTTTGTTGTTGTTGCTTTAATTTTGAGCAACAGTATATTTTTGCCTTATGCGGAAGCTGTGAGAAATATTAAACCATCATCTGTCATCGAAAGATGGGTCATTGTCATTTGACACGGAGGTGCAAACGCTGGGAAGTGTGATGCTGTCAAACGCATTTCAAAAAGTTTTTTACTGATTATTCTCACGTTATAAGAACACTAGAACTATTCGTGGACATCAATCATCAGATCACATGCGGGTTCTATGTCCACGGAAGACCACGCAATTGCTTTAAAAACAGCAGGTCATCATACTAACAATGAAAGCTTCTTTTCTACTTTTCCAAGTGTAAACAGCTGTTTATTAGTTTCCAAAAACTTAGCCGGCATGTATGGAGTTTCACAGAACACACACTGGTCTTTATAATGGGCATCCTTTATGAAAATAATAAAATTGTGCTGCTCGATAATAATACCAACCTGCAAATAGAAGGCATGCAATTTTGCAATGAGTCCCTTTTCAGCCTTTTCCTAGCCACGAAGTATTTAGTGTTAAGTTATGCATGCTGTTCTTGTTTATGAATACATAATAAGTTCCTCACATCGCAATTGAACGATTATACGGTGGCTTCAAAATGTTCAAAACACTAACCTATAACGAGAAGATGCTGCGTTGCTCTTGAAGAAGAAGGCCTGCGTTGGAGAACAGAACTCGTTTTAAACAAGCACAGTGATGATTCTGCTAATCACATCACAGGTAGCACACTTACACTGGCCCCTACGTAAAACATAAAGAGTTGGAAAAACGTATTGCTATTACGATGGGCCTCTCTCCATATGTCTCAACTGGGACTTACCAGCCTCCGGTAGGCCCAGTGTACTAGCCAGCAATGATCCAACGTAAG
Organism: Macrothele yani; assembly: GCA_039090855.1. Lineage (NCBI taxonomy): Eukaryota > Metazoa > Arthropoda > Arachnida > Araneae > Macrothelidae > Macrothele > Macrothele yani. Next base: position 68,166,685 of record CM077002.1, on the reverse strand, counting down.
GATGAACGCCAATTAAACTGATGCCCATAGAACATAACGCCATCAATACCTCAACATTGAGCCATTAGATTCAACCAGATATCTGGTTGAATCTGCAAGCTAGCGTACAGTTTTCCGAATGCATAATAGATTCCATTCTTACAAAGTGAAAAACGCGAGACTTGGTTTAAGCAGCCCTAATGTTAGAGACAGAGACGTGGGTTTCTGACTAATCATCCAAGCTGAGCCCCTGTTCGAGTCTCGGATGAGGTATGAGTGGTATGTTTTTCTTACAGCCCTGACTCTCTACTTTTCCTGGAGCCAGTTTACCCGAATCGAACCGGGCTAGTGCTTGATAGCTTTTAGATATTTGCACATGGATGTTGTTAAGTCTCTAAACAAAAAAAGTGTTGCTTTACAGTATGATGGTGCTATATCTGCAGAGCCCATTTAAGAGGAGGGCTATGGGAGCTGCAGCCCGGTTCCTGCATTTTCAATGTTCAAGGGGCCCCAGAATTATGAAGGATGCTGGAAGAATTGACAGAGTTCTACAGTTGCTGTTTTGTTTTTTTCAGATAGCACAGAAAAAACTATAGGAAACTGCCTTGTGAAAAAGTTTTTATATTTTTTTCCGCTTTTTCAGGAGTCTGCAAAAGGTATAGTCGCTCCCAGTCCATTCGCAAATCTTTGGAAAGCATTATAGATGGTGTTTTTTTTTTGTACACATCTGTGATTGGGAAAATTTTTATACATTAAGAATTCGTTTGAATCATGATATTTGGATCATATTATTTTGCCCACTACTTCCATATAATTTCAACAAGCTGAACCCTGAAAGGGGATGATTAAAGCAGAACTAAACTGATATCCATTTTTCTACTATGCATTCTTACATTTTCTTGCTACCACTGATTCTTCCATGAATCATCAGATACGCCCTTCAATACGGGGGAAGGGATATTTTTATGGCTTCCTCATCATATTTTGGGAATGTTTTCTCCTGGGTGTTTTTATTCATCCACCCATAGTGAAATCCTAAATGTGCCACGAATACTGGGCTCCCAAAATACTGTTAAGCACCTGGGACCCCTGTCTCCTTAAATATGCCACGAATACTGGACGCCCAAAATACTGTTAAGGCCCCGGGGCCCCTGTCTCCTTAAATGTGCCCTGTATTTCTGCCGTATACGGTGAAATTGGGCAGTTGTAGTACTTTGCCTTTATCCTTTACAGCATGCGTGGGAGACAGAGCAAAAATTCCTAAAACAAATTTACTCAGCCGCGGCGAATTTATTGGGGAAGAGAAGTGGTTTAGTGACCACCGTGATCAACTTTTAGAGTTACAAGTAGTCCCTCAGCCTTAATTTTGGGCCCTCTGGTTCCACGAGGGGGAGAAGCCAGCTTCTCAAACGCTAGGGCACATGGGTGGCATAACTCGCGAATGTACAAGAAATATTTACAACACTGTGAAATATCTGACTTGGTATCAGGAATTTATAGACCCCGTAACATACCTCCAACATCTCCAAATTTCTATAGACACCCCCCCCCCTCCCATAAAAATCTCAACACACTCTCCATTTGGAGGTGTGTAACATCCACACAAACAGATATTTTGATTTTTAAGTATTAGTCCTTTTTATTATCGTACAGCAGAGTTGTCAATAGAAATTAGCATTTACACGGATCTTCTACTACAATGCTATAATTTTCCTTTTTCTTTTTAATTTGAAGTCTAATATCTCATTTTTCAGTTTTTCTTGTTTAAAGTCAGTGCATCCACAAAGCGTACTTACGTATGTCTTCATTTTAGTTTGTCTCAGGTGTTTTAGATGTACTTCTTAATCATTTCAAAACGCACAAGATTTCTGAAAATATTAATAACTATTGTTTCAGCAACTCGTGTTAATACTTTGCTTTAGTGTCATCAAGGGAAGTATGTGAATATGAAAAATGGAAAAAGAATCAGCACAAAAGCAGAATAATCATGCATAGCTTTACAAAAAAGATTCCTGGCTTTAGTAGCTGTTCCTAACTAAAGAAATCCACATTTCACCGTTTTTTTTTTTTTTTTTTTTTTTAGTTTTCTCAGTTCTATTCCTAGTTTTGAAGTAGATGTTTATCAGTATACAAATTTTCAGCCTCCGAAAAACTGCTTTCTTCCAACTCTCCCTAATTTTTATCAGCACCTCCCTCCTCACCCAACTGGAAATTTCTGAATAAACGCCTGCTTGATATCCCAGAAAAATTATATAAATTAACTTATCTAGAAAGTACTAAGAAGTGATTTTCCTTTATTAAGGATGTGCACGCTACTGATAAAAGCAAGCTTTCGTCAAATGTTTGAAATATGCTTAAAAAAATATGGGATCTTTTATTTTCGCAATATATTGTCTTGTGTAAACGGAATGGGCCCACCATGGTATTTCATCATGCCACTTTTTTGGTCCAATCCGTCCCACTTTCGAATCTTTATTTCTGATCCAAAGTTCAAATTAAATTATCTTCTACTTCCTATGTATGAAAAGAATAAAAGTATTTTATCTGACTTACCTAAACTATACAATGCTTTTCATTGCACTTTTTATTTAGCATTATTTGTATTTTGAAAACTTTTTTGACAGCTACAAAAGAGTATTTATGCTATTAAAGCGGTTTGAATTCATATTTCACTAAGGTAAAGGGAAAGGTACAAATCAAGTATTCTGAAACACAACAATTACGTGTAGCACTTATCGAATGGATGTTACGAATAAAATATTAGTTTTCTGGAGAATCTTTTCCGGAGAGCAGTTCAGGACACCCATATTTTGACTACATCATCCAGTTCCATTTCATATGTTTGGTCTTGATAGGTGTACAGAAAATTTTCAGATTTGCGGCATGACGCAAAATACCTAAAAATAAGTAAGAAAAATGCTTTCCGTTTCTGTTTAGTGGTTTGAGTGTCTGTGTAAAATCTTCACCAGAGTGGTGAGGTCATCCAAATATGCCCTACCCCCTCGAGAAATGTTCGCACTTTGAAACCTTCTCATCTCTCCAGAAAGAAAGAAAAAGTAGCCTCCACAGCATAGGTATTCTCTTTTCAGCAGCGTGTATTAAACATTAATGATACTCCGGAGTAATGGAATCGTTCCACGGCTTTTCGGCACCTTTTAGTCTTAACGTAACAGTGTGGCAAAGAAAAATATCTCTTCGCTCTGAGAAGCAGAAAAGTTTACTGCTTCCTCAGGGCGCGTTAAGCTGCCTTTTGTCATTGTGTTATTACCTACAGTGCAGGAAACGAATAATTAATTTATGGAATGTGGAGCGTATGGGTATAGATAAGGATACACTAGTAGATGCGACACTATGGTTGGGAGACAGAGCGTCTTTACCTTAAGCTCTATGCTCACAGTTGAATATGTGTACGTGGAAAAACTGGTTGGGTTTGTAGCATCAGGAGAATTCCTAAAGCATATTGGTGTTCTACGTAGTGAGAGCATGAGAAATAGAAGGGAGAACAAGGAAACACATAAACGAGATGCTCACTAAGATCCAATGGCTTACTGAACCCGTGGGGACAATACGCACAGAGCATTTGATGTGTGCGTATTGCATTACAGCACCAAATCACACTGGTGCCTGTCCCCACGGTTCAGGCGCCAGTGTGATTTGGTGTGTAATCACCCGGCACAGGCTGAAAACCAAGGTAGTGGGGAAGAGCTCTGTTGAGAGATAGCCATAAACACAATAAAATAAAGTATACGTGCTGGAGACCTCTACGTGTATTTTCACTTTCACAAAAGAAAGAGGGGTGTTCTTCCGATGGCGGAACATCGCGAATCCCACCTGCAACAAAACGCAATGAAACACCTAATACATAGACATTCATTTGATATATAGGCGCTCATTTTAAGAATTTCTTTAATGCATAACAGCAATGATTCCATAATATGAGGGAGGAAACTAAAATTCCATATTCTACATGTTCAAAACCTTTCCATTTGTTTAAGTACCACTGAGAAACTTACACTGTGTTCATTAAAAATCCGTTTTTACATATTCCAGTCAGTGTTTTTGACGACCCTTAGCAATTCTTAGAAAACTTTAGTCTTATTCATTCTGCAGCTCCTTCTAAATCAATATCTAGAAGTCAGTCATCCAGAGCTTCTTTAGGTGCACCTTCCTTGGTCACGGAGCTTTTTAATGCACGCCAGTGGGTCTCAATTCTTTGAGTATGAGCCCCGGAATCAGTGTCAACAAAATTTTCAGAGTGATTCACAGTTTCACGAGTGAAATATCCATCTTCAGATAAATGGACAGAGGCCTTCCACTGATCAGATATCATTGTTGTTCCCTTTGCTACATACTTTTTTATAATGAGGATAAGATATTCCGCGGAACGTTTGTCTTCCGGGCATATCTCCAATCGGAATTATTTTGTATCTCTTTTAATCATCCCAAGGATCCAGGTTCCCTTTACACACCTTCTAACGTAGTTTTTCTCTTTCCAATTTTTGTCTCATCAATCTCAACTGTTTTTTTCCACTCCTCCAATTTGTCTCCTGTCTTCCACAAATTGTAACATACGAGAACTTGTTACTTCTGCACAGTAGTTATACCAGTCACTTATTGTTTCCGAGGAGATTTTCAAGTCATCGTGAATGGACGTCTCTCTTACAGTCGAATCATAGTCAAAATTACAAGTATAAGCTGTATATTATTAACCATGCCTTCTGAGGAGACAATACTGTCTTAGCAAATCAGGTTCCTCTTTCCGTAGAGGAAGATTCGGCACGACGGCTATCAATATGATACTTCGGACTTCTGAACATTCCAAGTCAATGCTCTTTGGAATAACATTTCACGTCGTGCCCTTTTAAACAATTCTTTGTCTCAGGGATTAAGCCGTTCTTCTCACACCACGTAATATGTGTTTATCTCTATTTGACTACTTCAATAATCAATACACAACCTGAAAAAATTCCAGTACACCATCTTAACGCAACATACAGACGCTTCGTCATTTCGAGTACACCATTTTTACTCAACATACAGACGCTTCGTCATTTAGGGAGATAGCAACGTCATAAGAAATGTTGTAGGTGGGATTCGCGATATTCTGCTCGTCGGAAGAACACCCGGGAAGAGTTTTACAGACGCTTTCAGCATTCCGGTGGCATCTACTGGTTACGAGCACTCAGTCCGTGACAAATGTTCCATGAACACCACGTACCTTGTTATGTGAGGCACCACATATAAGACGCTGATGCAGCTCTTAGCTTGCTCTGCATACGCAGACAGTACGTCGGCTCATACACTGTTTGGTGACAGAACCGCAGTCGGGGCTCGCCATGACTAAGGGATGGTAAGATTTCCTCCCTTTGAGGGATTGAATTAAATCCCTCTTTGCAGTCTTGGTCTATTTTGTGTGTGCTCCACTACTGGTGTTCTCGCCGCTGTTTTTAGGCTCTCCGGTCAGTTACACGCAGGCATCCTTTTCACACAAATCCACGCTCCGTCTTCCTCCTTATAGGTTCAGAGCAATTGTCATCGTCACCTAAAGCCTGGACGCTTGTTTTCCACACTGCTAGTTCTCTCCTTTATCCCGTTAAATGGTTTTCTTTCTCCACTTGAAGGTGCTTAATTTGTGACTTTGTTTTTCACTATGGGTGGCGTCCGCTTTCCTTATCCAGTTCAATTTGTAAAATGCTACCATCGGACACGTATTTCTTGCCTCGTAGGGTGTTTTGGGTGGGTATGCAGACTGTCCTCTCTCCTCTTGTGAGGGAGAAATACACGTGAAAATCACCATAAATTTGACAGAGAGTTAGTCTGTCGCAGCCACGTTGCCGTTCTCACCACGCGTTTGACTAGAGGCTACGAATTGCATACATTTACAGGTGCTGGAAAATTTTAACAACGGCTGTGATGAATAAATCAGTGGATCAATTACCTTTGCTATTTAATAGTAAAGGTAATTGATCCACTGACAATACCACCTTGTATTTATATGGTGATCAAGGAAAGCTAAATTTGGGAATCGGTTAGGCTATCCGTTAACACTATAGGCAACTGATTTTGAAATATTATATATAATTGTGTTTATAAAAATATTCTCTAAGTTATTTTTAGCTCAGACCTTTACGCGGGAGTTACATGTATTACACAACAGCGATATGCAAAAAAATTAGCTTTCTGTTCATCGAGTGCATTTACTTTATTTTAAGGTTTGTTATGTGTGTTTTTTGCTGCAGTTTATAATTCCTAAGAGTCGATACATGTCTTCTATTAAACGTCTATGGCGCAGACATACAAAGTTCATCATCGGAATGTTTACTTCTATATTGAATTTTCCTCGGAGATGAAGACTGCTGCTTGTTACTTTTACCCACTTTGAAGTCTGTCTTGTCACGGTGGTCATTAAACCTTCAAACAAACAAAAGGCTGTCTTGATGGACCGGTGGAAGTTATGACAAGTAGACTTGCTTACCTGTGGTTTCCTCTCTTCCTATCGCTTTACTGTTGCAAGCAACATTTTGATGTCGAAAGTCCAGGAATTTTTCAGATGACGAAGATCCGCCTCCTGGTGCATAGCATGACTTGATTTTCCTTCCCTACAAACATTAATCTCTCTTAAGACATTAAAATAAGAGTATAATGTTATGTGAATAAATTTCAATCTCACAATTCGATATCATTTTCAGCATGGTTGTCAAAGGTATCCTTCTTTTTCCGAATAAGAATTTGAATTTGTAGCTTAGGCATGCTGTCGTATACTAGTGCTGTCTTCTTTTGATTTCAATTCTTTTATAATTATCTCTTAAATACATTTTCTTCGTATTTTAGATTCATAATTTGAAACCTGTTTTCAGATACAGGGGGCATCCTAAAAGTAATGCTTCCTTCTTATAACTCTTGAAATTTTGAAGGGATTTTAATGAAACTGCACTGACGTGTACTATGATATGTTAACAATTTTTTTTTATCGGAAATGTAGATCAGGTATTACAGAGAAAATCAGAGAAACGTAATTGAATTCCTGGAACAAGAAGGATGTGAGGCTCCAGAAATCCACACAAGACTTCTGGCGGTGTATGGAGCTGCCACAATCGATATCAGTAATGTCCGAAGATGGATGAAGAGGTTTCGAGAGTGAGAAAGTTCGGTGTCGGACAAACAACGGAGTGGAAGACCCGCAACTGTACTGACAGATGCCAACAGACAATGAGTGAAAGACCTCATCACAGCTGATCGTCGTGTCATCATCCAGGAGTTGCAACAATAAACAGTACTCACTATGTGCAGACATTGAAGAAGCTAAAGGAAGCTATCAGAAGGAAAAGATGTGACATTCCAATTCATAGTGTTGTTTTACACCATGATAACGCACGTCCCCACACCTCAATGGAGACTTCACAGGATATTGCCAAAATGGGGTGGACGTTGATGCCCCCCCCTACAGTCTTGATTTGGCTTCCTCAGACTTTTTCCAATTTGCCCCTTTGAAAAACACCCTTCGTGTGGAACATTTCGACGATGTGACAGACGTTAAACTGGCTGCGAACTCATGGGTGAAACGACAGCCTCAGGAATTTTTCAAAAATGGATTTTGCCAAGGGGTTCAGATATGAACCCCTTGGCATATTAACAATATGTCCAAGTATTTTGCCACCAAGTTTCACATTTTGCTGCTACAAATAAAAATCTTATGTAAGACGAGGCATTACTTTCAGGATGCCCTTTGTACAAAAGATCTGTAGAGGCATGTTGTTATTACAGTTTTTGTGGGATGTTTTTCCTACCGTTAAAGACTCAGAGTATCGTACAACATTAACTTTATTATGTTCCACTCTATGATATATGTATTTTATCCCAAAGTTGTTCGGCTTGATTTCTTACACAATAGTCTGCCAAAGCAGTTATTTAATACTAGTTTTTGTTTATGACATGCTCTTGAAGTCTAGTGCTTATAGCACGTTTTGTACTGCCTATGTAGAATGAAGTAATTTTATCTTTTTTCTAATGGGATTTTGTGTACACCAAATTTTGACAGAACTTCTGATTTTTCATGAGAGTTAATTAAGATATGTTCTATATTGGTTACTTTTCCACCATAGTTCAGATTGCATTGAGAACCGATACTCTAGAGTGCCTGGGAGACGTTTTCAAAATATGGTATCATCAATAAATTTCAGATTTTTTTAAATCTTTTTTCAGTTCAGTTTTCTGAATTGATTGTTTTTTTGTTCACTTTCCATACCAATGAGTTCATTTTCTGTTTCATTCATTTTCTATGAGTTCATTTTTATGAGTTTTTGTTCCGTTTTTTTTTTATTACATCCATTCTCAGTTGCCAATTTCTCAATCCAATTTAGCCTTTTATTGAGGGTTTCATCGTTAAATGAGTGTGTTAATGGTCTCTTGGTGCATGCACGAAATGTCCAAATTTTGTTCGTGAAAAGAAGGTGAGAATTAGCAGGTATAATAGATGGAATGTATGTATCCTTCCTAAATTCTCCGTTGTTTTTTTAGAAATCAGAATATCTAGAAAAGGAAATTTATTCAGAGTCTGTATTTCAATTGTGCCTTTTATTGTAGGGCACACAGTAGAGAAGTTTCGTGCGAGTTTGGTTATTTCCTAGACATTTGATTTCCAAAAAAAAAAAGGGCGTTACACACCGAGGGATCACTGAAATTTGATCACCCCTATCAAAAGTGAATGCAGCCCGTTGACCATGGGATTTCCAAGAGGGCATGATTAGCCGACAGACGTTACATATACACTGAAGTGCCAAATGTCATGGGATAACAGTATGCACAATTTTAACTTACGCTGCCGTCGTATAAAGGCTTCGGCTCATGCCAAGATTTTTATCAGTTGCGAAGTGTAATCTCGTGAGACAGGCTGAACAACCGCGAGCAGGATTATGGCAAGCCGTCGTGGATTATCGGGGCATGGTAGTAGGACCAAACGGATGAGACATGCAATTTCCGAAGTTGTGCGAACATTCAACACTCCTCGATCCACGGTGTCACGTATATGCCGAGAAAACCTCATGCAAAGTATTACCACCCACCATGGACAGCGCAGTGGCCGACCACGGGTGCTGAATGACAGTGACCAGTGGCGTCTGTCCAGGACTGTCCATGCTCACAGACAAGCGACACTGGCTTAAATAACATGCGCATTCAATGCAGGAGGTACCAGAGACATATCCATCAGGTTAGTGCAGCGTAATTTAGCGTCCATGGGGTATGGGAACAGAAGACTCACCAGTGTGCTTTTATTAACACCACGACATCGGACACAGTGCCTCACCTAGGCTGGTGAACACGGTAATTGGATCCTGGAAGACTGGTAACATGTAGCGTAGTACGTAGAATCACGCTACCGGTTGTTACGAACTGATAATAGGGTTCGGGTGTGGCGGAGACCCCATGAGGCCATGGACCCAAGCTGGCAACAAGGCACTGTGCAAGCTGGTGGTGTTTCCATACATGTGTGGGGTGTCTTTACGTGGCACAGATTGGGTCCTCGTGAAAACGTCATTAACCTGTAAACACTTTGTTGCTGTGCTGGGTGACCATTTGCAGCCCTTCATGGACTTCATGTACCCCAGCAACGATGGGATTTTCCAGATGAACAATGAACCATGTCATCGGGTCCAAGTTGTCCAAAATTGATTCGAGGAGCATTCTGGACACTACGGACGAATATTGTGACTACCACGTTCTCCCAACATGGACCCAATAGAGCACTTGTGTGATGTGGTGGAAAAGTCCATTCGTACCCAAGATCCTGCACCTACAAATACAAGGGAACTGTAGGCTGATATTCAGACGGCATGGCCCAACATATCTCAAGAAGTCTTCCGGCTACTTGTGGAATCGATGCCCCGTCGAGTTGCTGCACTTCGCCGGTCCTACACGATACTAGTCACGTATGCCATGACTTTTGCCACATCAGTGTATAAGCTGTAAGTGGAGGTTGTTACGAACTGATAATAGGGTTCGGGTGTGGCGGAGACCCCATGAGGCCATGGACCCAAGCTGGCAACAAGGCACTGTGCAAGCTGGTGGTGTTTCCATACATGTGTGGGGTGTCTTTACGTGGCACAGATTGGGTCCTCGTGAAAACGTCATTAACCTGTAAACACTTTGTTGCTGTGCTGGGTGACCATTTGCAGCCTTTCATGGACTTCATGTACCCCAGCAACGATGGGATTTTCCAGATGAACAATGAACCATGTCATCGGGTCCAAGTTGTCCAAAATTGATTCGAGGAGCATTCTGGACACTACGGACGAATATTGTGACTACCACGTTCTCCCAACATGGACCCAATAGAGCACTTGTGTGATGTGGTGGAAAAGTCCATTCGTACCCAAGATCCTGCACCTACAAATACAAGGGAACTGTAGGCTGATAGTCAGACGGCATGGCCCAACATATCTCAAGAAGTCTTCCGGCCACTTGTGGAATCGATGCCCCGTCGAGTTGCTGCACTTCGCCGGTCCTACACGATACTAGTCACGTATGCCATGACTTTTGCCACATCAGTGTATAAGCTGTAAGTGGAGCAGTAAGTAGTAAAATTCGGAGCGTGATGAATAAACGGAAGGATTTATCGGATGTTGAGACAGGACAGATTATGAAAAAAAAAATTATTTTTCTTTATCTAGTGGTGTTATTTATTATGGAAATGTACTTCATTATATAGAGCCAGACTATTTATCTTATACTAAACGCCATTATACACGATCTACCAACAAGTAATTGGACACCCCTGCAATCGACGATATCTGCTGTCCTGATATACGTCACGGCCGCCGCCGTTAAATATCGTGTGGGAAACAACAACGCAACCAGTCTCATGCAAGATGCTACGCAGTTCGCAGCTCTCTGATTTCCAGAAAGGTGCAATCGTCGGGTATCACAGAAATGGCCGATCCATACGTGACATATCCAGGGAGTTCAAGTACCCAAAATCGACAGTGCCCTCCGTGATTGGCAAGTGGAAAATGAGAGGTGACTATCGGAATGTGCCCCGACCCGGCAGACCCACAAAACTGGCAGTTAGAGACCGACGGGTGCTGGCCAGAGAAATTCAGAAGAACCGCACCAAATCGATGAGCCACATCCGCGAGGAGTTTCAACAGGCATTCGGGAGTGTTCTTTCGATGAATACCATCCGTAAGGAAGCCCATCTGCTCGGTTATCATGGACGTGCTGCCGCCCACAAGCCTTTGATCACCAAGTCCAATAGCGCTGCTCGGCTAACGTGGTGCAAAGAACGTCGACAGTGGACCGTTGAACAGTGGAAACAGATTCTCTGGAGCGACGAATCAAGGTTCACCCTCTACCGTTCGGATGGCAGGGTCTGGGTTTGGCGTCTGCCTGGAGAATGCCTCCTGCCGGAATGTATTGTGCCAACTGTGAAGTTCGGCGGCGGTGGAATTATGCTATGGGGGTGTTTCTCCTGGTATGGCACGGGACCCTTGGTCGCAATTCCTGGTAGACTCAACGCCGAGACCTACTGCACCATTTTGGATGACCATGCGCTTCCTACGTTGTGGCAGTTTTAGGGGTGGACCCATGTTACTTTCAGGACGACAATTCCACCTGTCATGTTGCGAGGTCCACCATGGCTTGGTATGCTGACAATGGGGTTAATCGAATGGACTGGCCTGCGCAGAGCCCGGACCTTAACCCTATCGAGCACATCTAGGACGAGTTGGAGCGTCGACTTAACGGGTGCCCCCACCTTCCGAAATCGGTGAAGGAACTGACCTGTCTTCTCCAAGCCGAGTGGAAGAAAATACCGCTAGCCGTCGTACAACGCCTGGTTGAGAGTATGCCCAGGAGGGTCGCAGCTTTAATCGCCGCTCGTGGAGGCTCCACCAACTATTGAAGGTGAATAAACTTCGTTTTCCTTTGCTATCACAGGTGTCCAATTACTTGTTGGTAGATAGTGTATCTTCAGAGAATCTGATATCAAGCTCCAAAATTTGAAATGTGGTAAGATTCTTTTAAATTTGTTATTGCAATTATTTGCTTAAATGTAATACGTAGTTGCTCTTTACATGTTGGATGTATGTATAAAGTTACCTGCTTTTGTTTCTTTTTTTCTCACAATTGGGAAAATTATATTTGTTTGTTTTTCAAAAAATTAAGTGGAAATACAAATTAAAACAGTTTAAATAATTATGTAGTCACCTTTATTTTTAGCACGTCTTTTGTAAAAAAAGATCGTGCTTATGTTATCGGTTTGTCCGTCCGTCCGTCTGTACCCACGGAATCTCTGCAACTATTAGTCCGATTTGGAAAATTCTTTTTGCATTCGAAAGCTTGAAATATGCGAATGATGATCCTTTATTTCGTTTTTTTTTTTTACGATGTACAATTTCGCCGCTAGAGGGCGTAAATGCAGATAATGTCGAATTCAAAAATACGTTTTATTCCACATATTTGCTTCTAAATATCCGATTGAAAAATATCTTTCATCTTTCGACTCCATTTATGTCGAAGAGTATTTTGGATATAGTTTCATTTTCAAATTACGCATAGATTTTCCGCTAGAGGCGCAAAAGTAAATTGCATTTTTTCCGACAACTCTTCTTCTAAAACTCCGATTTGAAATTTTTTTTTGCAGCGGATACATCTCCTGATGCACAATCGTTTGCATATAATTTCGAATTTTTGGTAAAGAAAACTTTGGCCACCAGGGGGCGTAAGTGTTAATTTTCGCTTCTGATGTATTTGCCATAAAATCTGAGCTTCTAAAATATCGATTGAAAAAATTCTTTCATGGACTGATGCCACTCACATCGAAAAACCTTTTCGGAATATTTTCTTCCTAAAATGTTGCACAGTTTCTCCGCCAGGGGGCATAGATGTATATCTTATTTTTGTCAATATCTCGACTTCTAGGAGTCCCATTTGAAAAATTCCTTCTTTGTTGGATAGTGTTTTCCGTGTGACATGTTTTTCATATAGTTTCAAAAATTTCAAGTGATTCATAGACTTTCCGCTAGGGGGCGTAAAGGTAAGTTGCGTTTTCCCCTATATCTCTGCTTCTAAATCTCCGATCTGAAAAATTCTTTGTGCACCGGATATAGCTCCTGATCGGAAATCGTTTGCACATAATTTCTAATTTTTGCAAAAAAATGGTTTGGCCACCAGGGGTCGTAAACCTTAATTTCCGCTTCTGATTTATTTGCAGCAAAATATGAGCTTCTAAATTCTCGATTGAAAATAACATCGTTTGTAGACCGATACTACTCATGTCGACAAACCTTTTAGAAAAATTTTCATCTTAAAATAGTGTACGCTTTCTACGCCAGGGGGCGTAGATGTATATCTTATTTTTGTCAATATCTCGACTTCTAAGAGTCCGATTTAAAAAACTCTTTCTTTGTTGGATAGTGTTTCTAGTGTGACATGTTTTTCATATAAATTCAAAATTTTCAAGTAATTCATAGACTTTCCGCTAGAGACGTAAAGGTAAATTGAGTTTCTCCTGATATCTCTCCTTCTAAATTTCCGATCTGAAAAATTCTTTCTGCACCGGATACAGCTCCGGATGGAAAATCGTTTGCACGTAATTTCAAATTTTTGTAAAAAATTGTTTGGCCACCAGGTGGCGTAAGCTTTAATTTCCGCTTCTGATTTATTTGCAGCAAAATATGAGCTCCTAAAATCTCGATTGAAGAAAAGTATTTTGGGGATCGATATTACTCATGTCGACAAACATTTTAGGAACATTTTCTTCTTGAAATAGTGCATGGTTTCAACGCCAGGGGCGTAGATGTATATCTTATTTTTGTCAATATCTCTACTTCTAAAAGTCCGATTTGAAAAATTCCTTTTTTGTTGGATAGTGTTTGCGATGCGAAATGATTTTCCTATAAATTCAAAATTTTCAAGTAAATCATAGACTTTCCGCTAGGGCGCACAATGATAAATTGCGTTTTCTGCTCCTAAAACTCCGATTTGAAAACTTCTTCCTGTATCGCATACAAGACCTGACGGAAAATATTTTTCACATAATTTCTAATGTTTGGTAAAGAATGGTTTGGCCACCAGGGGGCATAAGTGTTAATTTCTGCTTCTGATGTATTAGTAGCAAAATCTGGGCTCCTGAAAACTCGACTAAATATTTTTTTTTTCTTGGACAGATACCGCTCATATGGATAAACCTTTTGCGAATACTTTCTTACTAAATATAATGCATGGTTTTCCCACCAAGGGACGTAAAGTCACATCTTATTTTTGTCCATAACTCTGTTTCTAAGAGTTCGTAAGCTCATGATTCCGTTTACAGCAATATCTGAGGGATTAAAGACCCGATTGAAAAACCTCTTTCTTCCGTCAGATACAGTTGTTTTCCATACTGGTTCCATTGACTTTGAATAGCTTTGATAAATTTAATTTGCGTCAGAACGGATTTAAAAGGCGTGCTTATTACACCCGAAAATTGGGTGTCATCTTTCTTGTTTACGCTGTCCACACACTGGAGTAACGCCCAAATCTCGGATCATTATCAACGGTTTCCCGCCTGTCACGAAATTGTGTCTACCATTCGAAAACTCCGCTGCGGGATAATGCTGTCTATGTCTCATGTCCTTCTTCTAACATTCTGTAAGTTTCAGTAGCTGATTTACCAAGTTTCCAACAAAAACGGATGCTTACTCTCTGCTCTTCCATGGCTAAACTGATATGGGGGAAAAGGCTTGCTATGACTACCTTAATGCCCGTCTGTCGCCTGTCGCGTACTGGTATAAGCCGGTTTCCAGCTGTTCGCTGATTGGTCAATGACTGCTGTCTTCTGGCATACATGTGATATTTTTATCCCACTACTGTTTCGTTAGTTATGCAGTCAGTCCTGAAATTCATTGGATGAAAGTTGTATTTTCAGTTGCATATTTGGTTCTCTTAAAATTAGTGAAAGATCTTAGTAAACCACCTTACTAAGGGGGAAAAAAAGCAAATTTCTCTTCCGTTTTTTACGCTTTCCAACCGTAGGTTGAAGAAGCGTATATGCTCCAGCTTTTCCCGTCCGTCCGTCCGTCTGTCTGTCTGTCAGCACGATAACTCATGTAAAAATTGTTCGATTTCGATGAAATTTTAGTATGTGGTAGGAGACCACCTGGGGACGAACCGCGCGACCTGTACTTTGATGACGTCAGTGGACAAATAAATGTTGGATTGCATAATTACGGTTATGGTTTAGAAAATATTAAGTATTCCAAGTTATGAAATGAAGCTATTTCAATCGATGTTCAAATTTTCATCCTTGGGAACGCATTAATTCTGAAGAAAATGTGTACAGAAGTTTTTCCATTGGAAGTATAGGAAGCAAAATTACTTGACGTCCACCTTAAAGTAGCAATTCTTGTATGTATGTATGTACATTTTATTTTGAAAACAGCTCTAAGAATTTTGATGAAAGTCGTTAACCTACCGTTTTCTGGTACTAGAAATCGATTTAGCTTGATCTCGACTTTAGGAAAATTCGTTTAGTGAGTAAAATAACCACCCCGAATTATAACGTTTTTGGTGTCATGGCGTCGTTCCATTAATGTTACCAATGCTTAGAAATCTTATGACGTCACAATCTCGCGTTTGAGAATGTTGGCGCAGTCACGCTGTCTGTCTCATTACGTCACGCGGTGTATGTGGATCCTATTAAAGTTTTATAACGTCACACTCTTACGAGCAGATGGTCGCGATTCCCATCTACCTCATTACGTCACGCGTTGTGTGCGCATGTCCGTCCGCACGATAACTCGCGCAACAATCGTTCGATTTCGATGAAATTTTAGTATCTGATACGGGATCACCTAGGAAGGAACCCTATTTAAAGTGAATGAAATGGGGTCAAAGGTCAGTACATAGGAGCGGGATCCATTCCACTGCTCTTATGCGTCATAACTAACGTAAAAAAGGTTCGATTTCGATGAAATTTTACTATGTGGTAGGGGACGACTTGGTCACAAACCCTTTTGAAATTGGGCAAAATGGGGTCAAAGGTCAGGACATAGGAGCGGAATCACTTCCATCGTCATTATGCGTTATAACTTACGTAAAAATGCTTCGATTTGGATGAAATGTTAGTATGTCGTAGGGGCTTGCCTGGGGAAGAATTCTGTTGAAAATGGGCGAAATGGAGTCAAAGGTTAGGACACAGGTGCGGGATCTATTCCATAACCCTTATGCATCATAACTTGCGTAAAAATGCTTCGATTGCGACAAAACTTTATCATGTTATTTCGACGGCATACCGAATCGGTTCTGTTGAATATCATCGAAATGGGATCAAAGGTCAAGGCACAGGACCGAGATTTATTCCACAGCCATTATTCTCATAACTTGAGTAATGATTTCTGGTATGTTGGAAAGCGTATTATAATCAATGCATTGCATGATTTTACAAACTTGTTAATAGTGATGTAGAACCTTCGTGAGACATCTTTTTTGTGCAAGTTCCAAATATTTTCAAGCTACATGCTCTGTGAAATTTCCGAATGTTTATAAACTCAACTAAACGAATGTCAAATATGAAGTATATATACATCGATGAGCCATTACATTACGACCACACGCAGCCTAGAGAAGTGAGTGCGCATGGAGACCAAACGGTGGCGCAGGTGAAGTTCACAGAGCAGTACGTTTACAACCCGAGGACCAACTTTCGTTTAGTACATTGTTTGGAGTCAGAATGTGAAAAGCTGCCGATTTATCGGAGTTTGATAAAGGACAAGTTGTGATGGCACGGCGCCTTGAAACTACGATCTCGGAAACGGCGCGGCTTGTGGGTTGTTCACGTGCCGCTGTAGTGATTACGTATCAAAAGTGGTGCACACATCGCCAAACACGAACCGTGCGTCGTGCAGCTGTGTTGTCCGCAACCCATTGATGTCAGAGGGGAGGAGACTGTCGCGCATTGTTCACGGCGACCGCTGGGCCACGGGGCCACAAATCACCCGCAGCTAGAACAGTGGTGCTCAGGGCAATGTGTCACAGCACACAGTTCATCGCTGTCTTCTGCGCATGAGCCTGCGTAGCCGAAGACCCAGTCGGGTCCTCATGCTCACTGCACGTCATCGCCAACAGCGCATGAAATGGGCCCAAGATCACCGAGATTGGACAGTGGTTGATTGGAAGAAAGTGGCCTGGTCTGACGAATTGGTGCATCACGTAGACAACCGTGCACGGATACGACGATTACCAACGAAGGCTATGGCACCTACATGCACTGTTGGGCGGAAACAGGCCGGCAGCTGCGGTGTTATGCTGTGGGCGACGTTTTTTTGGGGCGGAAGGGACACTTTAGGTCCCATATCCCAATAGCACAACTTCTGACAGTTGTCAGGTATCTGAATATCGTTGCGGACCAAGTTCACCCATTCATAGCAACTGTGTTCCCTGCTGGTGATAGTCATTACCAACAATATAATGCGCCATGCCACACTGACAAAATCGTGGAGGTGTTCCAGGAACATGCTGGTGACTTTCTGTTAATGCCATGGCCTCCAAATTCACTTGACATGAACCCAATCGAACATTTGTGGTTCGACTTGGAAAAGCGAATTGGCATTATATTACCAACACTCCGAAACGTACGGGAACCAGACGACCTGCTATTGCCATTATGGTACCAGACACCCCAGAATACCTATCGCCACCTCGTCGAATCGCTGCCTCGCCGAGTGGCCGCTGTTTCGCGGGCTAAAGACGGTTCTACAACTTATTAGGTAGGTGATCATAATGTAATGGCCCATCGGTGTATACACTCACGGACAATGAAATTCGCGCACCAAAAAGGAAGCATCGCATTAAACGGAAATTGTATGGACGTAAAGATACAGATGAATGATGCGCATGATGGAAAAAACAGAGCTGCAGAACAATTACAGAGGGATCTGTGGCACGCAGTCCGGTCTTCTTCAATAGCGCGTCGTACCGCCTCATGCGGTGATACATGCTGCAATGCTGTCCGACATGGAGGCGAACAGACGCCTGATGTCCTGCGGCAGACTGACCCACACGTGTTGGACGGTGTGCTCCAAATCCCGGATAGTGCGTCACGGCGGTAGCTGGCGTTTCAACTGGTTGCACACATGCTCTATAGGGGACTTGTCCGGGGAGCGGGCAGGCCATGGAAGTGTCTGGACATGACGAGGGCAGTCCTGTGCAACTCCAGCCGTATGCGGGCGGGCATTATTCTGCTGGTATAGCGCACCAGGAATCCGGGCCAGGAATGGGAGCACATGGGGCAATAGGATCTCATCCACATATACCGCTGGCCTGTCAATGATCCACGTACCACAACTAGAGCTGATCGGCTATTGTAGGCAATGGCTCCTCAGATCATAATGCCTACAGTGGGAGAGGTGTGGCGCTCGATATTGAGGTTGGGATTGTGCCGTTGATGCGGGGACCTCCACACCCGGACACGATGATCATCTGTCCCCAAAACGAAGCGCCATTCATCGCTAAACACCACACGTCGCCAGTCTGCGGCGTTACACTTCGCTCTGGCCTGGCACCACTGCACACGGAGCTGGCGATGTTCCGCTGTTAATGGCAGCACATGTAAGGGGCGCTGGGATCGCAGATTCGCTTCCGCGAGGCATCGGGAAATGGTTCGTGGGCACGCAGTAGCCGCTACATCTGCCTGTAGAGTGGACCGGGGCCTCGTGGGATCCGTTTGTACCTGGCGCACGATCCGTTGATTCTCTCTACCGGTGGTCCTCCTGGTCTGCCTGGAGCCGCTCCGCCGTGTGGCAGTGCTGTCACGTGTCCACTGCTCCCAATACAGTCGGACGGTATGGTCGGAACTATCCACGTTGCTAACTGTACGGCGCGCCAACCACCCTACGGTTTTCATCCCGATAATCAGGCCTCTCTCAAAGTCCGTAAGTTGCATAAATCGACGTCTCTGGCGTCTAGCCGGCATATTTGTCACTTTGCACTCTTGCTTTCGTCAGCCAGTGCTTTTCGCTTTCATGGGGCATCAACTACTTCGCCGGTTTATAAGGCTGCCGGTTCGTGCTTGCAGCGCCACCACAGGGTGTGCGGTCATGCGCACTTTCTCCAAACGTGGATCATTTGCGTACCAGCACGCACTGTAGCTATTTCCAAAATTTGACGGTTGTAGCATGTTTTCTTCTGGGTGAGCAAATTTCTTAATAGAATATCATCATCATCATCATTGTCAACCATTATCAATCCACTGCTGGACGAAGGTCTCCCCAAGTTTCCTCCACAACGGTCTGTCTTGTGCCAGTCTCCTCCATGTCACTCCCGCATATTTACGAATTTCATCCACCCATCTCCCATGTGGTCTTTTCTGGGTCTTTTCCTGTCCCTTGGAATCCAATCTAAAATTTCGGCTGTCCATCTATGGTCTGTCCTTCTGGCAGTATGTCCAGCCCATTGCCATTTCAGGGATTTAACTCTGATCATGATGTCTTCCACTCTCGTCATTTTTCGGATCCACGAGTTCCTCTTCTTATCTCTCCTGGTTATACCAAGCATGCACCTCTCCATGCTGCTTTGAGTTGTCTGCAGCCTTTGTATGTCTCTTTTAGTTAAGCTCCACGTCTCTGCACCATACGTAAGCACTGGAAGGATGCATTGATCAAACACTTTTCTTTTAAGACATAATAATGACATAATAAACACTTTTCTTTTAAGACATAGAATATATATATATATATATATTCTATTAAGAAGAGACTGAAGCAAAAAAAAATTTTGACTCATACCAAGTACAACATAGAAAAGGTTATGTATTGACCGGTGTGAGTAAAAAGAGAAAAAAAAAGAACAACTGAATGTAGAAAGTGTCGAGAATACTGAGCCTTGGCTTTATCAAGGACCAGCCAAACTCTGCATTTTCTCACTTCCACAAAGACCTATTTGGAAATGGGTTTCTGCAAAGTCATAGATGCAAGTAATAAGCCCACCAAATTTTTTTTAAAAAATACATATATGTCATAACCTCCACAGAGTTGTATGACCAAGCTTTAGTTAACAATTTAGAAAGTTATGGATGCAGCCTAAATTTTTAACTAAAGCTTGGTCATACAACTCTGTGGAGGTTATGACATATATGTATTTTTTTTAATTTTTTTTTGGTGGGCTTATTACTTGCATCTATGACTTTGCAGAAACCCATTTCCAAATAGGTCTTTGTGGAAGTGAGAAAATGCAGAGTTTTTGCTGGTCCTTGATAAAGCCAAGGCTCAGTATTCTCGACACTTTCTACATTCAGTTGTTCTTTTTTTTTTCTCTTTTTACTCACACCGGTCAATACATAACCTTTTCTATGTTGTACTTGGTATGAGTCAAAAAATTTTTTTGCTTCAGTCTCTTCTTAATAGAATGTGAATTCTGAATTTTCATAACTGCTGCGTTGCGCGTTTTGATCTTCAGGTTATTTTGCAACTTTCGTTTTAAATTCTTAAGTTTTTCTTATGTTTTCGGCTATGCTCTTAAGTATATATATATATATATCATCATCATCATCATTGTCAACCATTATCAATCCACTGCTGGACGAAGGTCTCCCCAAGTTTCCTCCACAACGGTCTGTCTTGTGCCAGTCTCCTCCATGTCACTCCCGCATATTTACGAATTTCGTCCACCCATCTCCCATGTGGTCTTTTTCTGGGTCTTTTCCTGTCCCTTGGAATCCAATTTAAAATTTCGGCTGTCCATCTATGGTCTGTCCTTCTGGCAGTATGTCCAGCCCATTGCCATTTCAGGGATTTAACTCTGATCATGATGTCTTCCACTCTCGTCATTTTTCGAATCCACGAGTTCCTCTTCTTATCTCTCCTGGTTATACCAAGCATGCACCTCTCCATGCTACTTTGAGTTGTCTGCAGCCTTTGTATGTCTCTTTTAGTTAAGGTCCACGTCTCTGCACCATACGTAAGCACTGGAAGGATGCATTGATCAAACACTTTTCTTTTAAGACATAATGGCATATTGCTCTTGAAAATTATGCTGTTTCTTCCAAAAGCTCTCCAGGCAAGTTTTGTACGCCGATTAATTTCTTTATCAATGCGACCCTCACTTGATATCTGCTGTCCAAGATAAACATACGTATCTGTTATCTCCAGTTTTTCTCCATCAATCGACAAATCTTCATTTCTTGTAAAAGCATTGAACATCACTTTTGTCTTCTGAAAGTTCATTTTTAATCCCACTTCTTTACTCTTGTCAGCAAGTTCCTGGATCATACTCTGCAGCTCTGATGGGGTAGTTGCAAAAATGACTACGTCATCAGCAAAACGAAGGTGGGTTAGATAATCTCCATTAATCTTTATCCCTTTGTTTTCCCAGTTCAGTGATTGAAAGACATTTTCCAATGTGGCATTAAAGAGCTTCGGAGATATGGTGTCACCTTGTCTCACTCCCTTTCCAATTTTTATGTGTGTTGTATTTTCAAACAACCGAATCTTTGCACTTGCATTTACATAGATGTTATTAATAATATTAATGTATGCATCTTCAATACCGAGGATTTCAGCATCATTGTTAGG
Source organism: Macrothele yani (assembly GCA_039090855.1). NCBI lineage: Eukaryota > Metazoa > Arthropoda > Arachnida > Araneae > Macrothelidae > Macrothele > Macrothele yani. The sequence continues at coordinate 68,145,164 of CM077002.1, read as the reverse complement.
CAACAATGTCTGCGGTGTTGCACGCATTGTTCCCTAATGGGCGTCCCTGGTTTCAAGCAGACAATATACCCTTGCATTGTGCGAAAACAGTCAAGTTGTGGTTTGCAGAGTTTGATTGACGAGGAAATGCAGCAGCTGCCCTGACCACCCCAAAGGTCAACCGCAATGTTCAACGCGGATAGCAGCTAGACGGGGTGGGAGTTACTCAGTAAGGTGCTGGAAGGTGTTCACAGGCATGTGGAGCCATGCTGATTGCAGTGCTTCTGACAGCTGCTGGAAGGTGCGTGGTGGAGTATCCATAGAGCGAACAACACGATCGAGGTGGTTCCACAGGTGCTGAATCGGGTTTAGGTCTGGGGAATTAGGGTGCCAGGGAAGTACTTTGAAGTCTTCATCGTGCTCTTCCAACCACTCTGGGTTGGAAGAGCACGATGAAGACTTCAAATCGCATTGCCTTTCTGGAAGATCTCATCCGCCCCAGGGAAGACAATCAGCATATATGGGTGTACGTGGTCTGCAAAGATGGATTCATAACGAATTCGGTCCATAGTGCCTTCCTCAGGTATGAGTGTACCCAGAGAATGCCACGAAAACATTCCCCAGACCATAACGCTGCCTCCACCAGTTTGTGTTCATCCAGCAATGGTTGAAGGGTGTTTGTTCTCCGATGTTTCTTGCCTTATACGCCAGCGTCCATCCGTTCGATGAAGCAGAAAACGTGATTCTCCGGAGAAAGCAATCCTTTGTCAATGAGCGGAGGTCCAATTCCGATACCGCCGTGCAAATGTAAGCTTTTTCTGCCGATGCACCTTCGTTAGCATAAGTGTAATGATGATCCATCAGCATCGGAGCCCCATACGCAGCAAGGTTTGCTTAACTGTCGTTTTAGACACACTTCCAGTAGTCCCCTGGTTCATTCGGCCAGTGAGTTGCTCCACTGTATCGTGTTGATTGGCACTCACGCACCTTCGAAGCCGACGTTCACCTCTCACATCAATGTCACGTGGTGCCTCGCAGTTCCCTAGTCGCTTATTCGCAATGGTGCCATTTATCCAATCACGACACTATTTATCCACAGCAGCACGCGAACAGTTCACAAACTGCGCTGTTTCAAAAACACTGCTACTCGTGGTCCGTAAGCCGATTATCATCCCTTTTTGCAAATCTGATAAGTCGCTCCTTTTATCCCTAACAGCAACGAGCCATATGTTTTCAGAATGCCTATAGCACACCTTATATACCCTCCAAGTCAGCTCTCGACACGTGCCTTCTTTTATTGGCTAAGCGCTGATGACCTCAAAATAGGAGGTGATCGCAATAATGTGACTCGACTGTGTATTTTACAAGAAGAAAGGTCCCAAATTCCATTACCGTTTGTAGCATATATAACTTGTGTACACCGAAGAGCATAGCCACTCTGAGCAGCGCGTCTTTATGCAAATAGAAACAATTGCAGTTAAGTGACGGCATGTGCATAGGTCATGAAATGGTATAAATAACGTCTGATACTAGCTCTGTTCATCAGTGCTATTGTTTTTCAGATGGCAAAGGCAGCGGATGTAAGCTAGTTTAAGAGAGCCAAATTCTAGTGGCCAGACGACTGGGTTAGAACGTTTCCGAGATGGCAAGGCTTGTGTGGTGCTCACGATTAGCCGTGGTTAGCACCTTCAAAAAAGTGGTCCGTTGAGGGAAAAAAACCCAAACGGGCGACAAAGTGTGGTTCGACCACGGTTTATCGGTGCTAGAGGTGAGAGAAGGTTATTCCGTATAGTACGAGCCAACAGAAGGTTTCAAAATCGCTTTATTATTATTTATCATAAGAAAACATAAGAGGGAGACGTACAGTATTGGGCGTCTCACTGGGAAATAATACAAAACTGTTAAAACATGATGGTATATACACTGCAATGACAATGGGGATGAATAACAAATGCTGCAAGCAAAGCTTATTGAATAAAAATTGCAGAAGTGACAGAGAGAAACACATCGTGTCACATGACATTGGCTGGGCATGATTTACAGGATAACACAGGCGAAACAATAGTACACAATTAGAAAAAGAACAGCACAAACACCGCCGTGAAGGTAAAACATTACAAGCATGAGATAAAAACACAGCGTGCACAATTGTGCAAGTTATTTAACGAGGGCACCAAAGCAACATAATACAGGCGGGGTGAAAGTAAGTAATGTACACGAGTAAGCATGAAAATACACTGAGATGGCATTAGCATTCACAATTCAACGGTAGCGTGGATTGCACGAGTCGTAGAGTGGAGGAGGGGCACCAGGGTGCCACGGAACTCAGCAAAGGAGGTGTAGAATGTCCTAGGGTACTGATAGGTGTAGAAGTCCAGAATCAACCGCAAACCATGGAGCGGCCGGCGCCCAGGTAGCATAGAAGGTGGCTTCTCGACGACTGGAAGAAACCGACTGGTACTCCAGGCGGAGTCGAGAAAGCAATCGATCTTGAAAATGGCACAAAAGTGCTGCGCTGGCCTGGTGTAAAGAGAACGGCGAGGAAACGCTGCGGAGTTGTTGAAGGTATACGTAAATAACGTGTTTAACCAGCACGAAAAGATAGGCACATACTGACGGAAGAGACGTAGGTGGATAAGCCCGCAGAAGAAGATGTCTGTAGGCAATGAACGGAAGACTTGAGAACAAGAGCGACTGGCAATCCGGAAAGCCTGGTGGAGGAGAGGCATCAGGATGGGACAGTAAAGGTAGACGTGAGAAACGTCTGCCTCCTGTGCGCAGAAGGAGCAGAGAGGGGAGGAGAGAAGAGACATGCGAAAGAGAAAATACGGAACAGGGAGGCGATTATGCAAAAAGAGCTAGTGGGTATTAATTTCAAGAGGGGCAGATAAGGGTGAGCGGGCAGCGGCCCAGACAAGAGGAAGAGAAGCAGGGGGAACCTCCAGAATAGAAAGCGGTGAAGGGGTGGCAAGGTGCACTAGAAAACGATAAAGAGATTTAGAGGAGAGAGAGGAGAGAGGAAGAACCGAGTTTGTGAGTAGGAGGAAAAACGGCAGCGGAAGAGGGGCAGAAAAGACAGAGACGAGACCGGTGGGGGAGACAAGATCAGGGAAAAGCGAAAGAAGTGCAGTTAGCAGAGAGTCATAGACCAAATGGGCGGATGGGGACGAGAGAATAGCAGGGGGAGGCCAGAGAAAGGGCGCCAGGATAGATCCGAGTTAGTGAGGTCTTGTACAGTTACTACACCTGCTCGGAGCCAAGAGGGGAATGAAAAACAGGGGAGATGGGGGGATGAACAAGGGAGTTGAAGAAGAGGGGTTCAGAAAGAAGCTCTAGAGTTGAAGAGCGAGGGGAGCGAATGAGGGGAGCGAATGAGGGGGAGAGAGCGAAGGTGAGTGAGGGCTTCAGAATATGCAGGTGGGAGTTTGGAGGGGGGGGAAGGACAGCAATCCATGAGAACTAAAGAAAGAAAGGAAAAATGTGGGTTACGCAAGGAGGCAAGAACGTCACGTACCTGAACTGCGGAAGCCACTGGAGCCGTGAAAAGGCGAATGAAGTTGATCACTCGGCTTGCTTTGTAGCACAGCGGGACATCAGGTAGGCCAACACCACCATAGGAGGGAGGAGCACAGAGCTTGTGGACGTTAATCCAGTGATGACCCGCCCACATTACTCGAGTAAGGCAGCGTGTAACCTCCTGGAGACAGAAAAGCGGGGTCGTAGATGCAATCCAAGAATGCTTGTAGATGGACAGAAGGTGTGTCCTGGTGAGATTTGCACGCTGGTAGTAGGACGTACAGAACTGCGCACGACACCAGAATGCAGCTGTGCGGAGGAGGCGAGGATGGAGTTCCGAGCGAGGGATATTATGGCGCAGCTGGCTGGTAATTGAATGTTGGTGATGGGAGTCAAGTCTCACCGTTGACATCTTTAATATTGACGCTGGTTACCACCACCAGTTTCCTTGACACTTTCTGCATTGATTGCATTTTCTTCCATAATTTTGCGAGCTGACGGAGCATTCTATGTGGAGAATGGTAACAACAATTATCGACACATTTACAATTAGTAAAATGTGTCGATACTATGTGTCAATTAGTAAATGTGTCGATAGTTGTACAATTAGTAAATGTGTTGAAACTCAAACCGAAGATCTTTGTAAATAAAACTATTTTATCACAACTATTAAGCTCCTTCTACTTACATTTTTTCTATTTTCAATAATCCCCTTATTGTTCCCACACAGTACATCGAATTCTGCTGAAAATAAGGCTGCGTACCAGCAGGCGGCTGTGGGGAACCTCAGTTCATCGTCGAAATATTCTACAACGGTCAGGAAAGAATCAAAGCTGGACTTGAATGATTGGAAGAAGGTCGTCTGGTCCCATGAATCCCATTTCCTTTGCACCATGTGGATGGCTGAGTACGTGTGCGTCGTCTATTTTATTTTTTTGGATTGGAGGTTTAACGACCACCGTGAGCAACTCAATGGGCTGTAAGCGGTCGCCTGTCCCTCATTCAGGGTCACTGATTCCAGGGAAGGGAGAGAGCCAGTGCCGTAAGACAAACACAACATCCAAGCCTCACCGGGATTCGAACCCGGACCCCTTTCGGATGAAGGATCATAGGCCATCGCTTAGACCACTGAGCCACCGGGGCGGCCAAATGTGCGTCGTTTACCATTGGAAGTGTTGGCACTAGGATGCACCGCGGAAAGAAAGCAATCCTATGGAGGAAGTGTAATGCTTTAGACAATGCTCTGCTGGAAAATCCTGGGTCCAGTCATTCATGTGTAGGACACTATGGCATTTACCACCTAAATAAACATCATTGTAGGCCAGGTACATCCGCTCACGGCAATGACATCCAGTAGTGCCTTTGTTCACAGGATAATGCGCCATGTCACACTGCCCGGATTTTTCGAGAATGGTTCGCGGAAAATGAGGAAGACTTCCAGATATTCATCTGGCCTCCAAATTCCCCAAGCAACAATTCAATTGAGCATATGTGGTTTCTGTTGAAACAGCAAATCTGATCTGCGAAGGCTCAACCATGCAACTTAGAAGAATTAAAGAATTTGATGGCAACATGTTTTTACCAGATATTACAAGACACGTTTCGAAATCTTGTAGCGTCCATACTTTGCCGTGTAAGAGCTGTTTTGGAAGCCTGTGGAGGGCCAATGTCGCATTTGGCAGATGACAATAAAATTTTGGCTCTTCTGTACAAGTCTATTCCACGTCGAAGCTTCTGTTTAGGGATGAGCTCTATGTATATTGATAAATAGTTCTCCATAAAATATAAGTTTTTTCATTATTTTGATAAACCCCTGTACATGAGACGATCTATTGCAAAGATTTTTCAGAGACATGTGCAAGGGAAAACGCTATTACGACCTACCCATGCAACATTGTGCTAGCGCCTATGGAAATGTGCAAATGACAACCATACGTAATCGAGCTGGCCGACACGTGACTTTCATAAACGTTGTTCTGAACGCGGTGCGTCAATTGAAGCTTGAGTTCGACTGTTAGTACAGCAATGGTTTCGTCCCACCGCTTCGAAGACTCTATATGGTGGAGAGAGATCAGTACATTGGAAGCAGGGCAATCGCAAGCTAAGGTAGAAGGATGGTTGAATGTGTCAAAGCAAGTAGGCTCCAATCTTTGGAGACAGTTCCAAGAAACGGGAACAATAGCCAGAAGACCGTGGCAAGTGCGCCGACGAACCACAAGTAAAGACGATCGGTATTTGTCTCTAAAGTCTTGCCACAATAGGTAGCTGACAGCCAAGTTATTCTCACAGGACCTCTCCTCTGCTACGGAAACCGCTATATCGAGACAAACAGTTCACATAAGACTCCACCTGAAAGGTCTGTATGCAAGAATGCCAATGGTATGTATCCCACTCGCCGCATCGCACATAATGGTCCGTCTGAATCGGACCTGACAACATCACCCTCTCGATCCTGATAAATGGGCTTGTTTCCTCTTCAGTGGCGAGTCGCTGTAGAGCCTGAACACGGATTTTCGACATGCGTACATTTTTAGCACGTCTTTTGTAAAAAACGATCGTACTTATGTTACCAGTTTGTCCATATGTACCCACGATATCTATGCAACTATTATTCCGATTTGAAAAATTCCTTCTTTGTTGGATAGTGTTTTGCGTGTGACATGTTTTTCATATAATTTCAAAATTTTCAAGTAATTCATAGACTTTCCGCTAGGGGACGTAGAGGTAAATTGCGTTTCTTCCTATATCTCTGCTTTTAAATCTCCGATTTGAAAAATTCTTTCTGCACCGGATATAGCTCCTGATGGGAAATCGTTTGCACATAATTTCTCATTTTTGTAAAAAATTGTTTGGCCACTAGGAGGCGTAAATCTCAATTTCCGCTCCTGATGTATTTGCAGCAAAATATGAGCTTCTAAATTCTCGATTGAAAAAAATGTCGTTAGTAGACCGATAGTACTCATGTCAACAAACCTTTTAGAAACCTTTTGCTCTTGAAATAATGCATGGTTTCTACACCAGGGGGCGTAGATGTGCATCTTATTTTTGTCAATATCTCTACTTCTAGGAGTCCGATTTGAAAAATCCCTTCTTTGTTGGATAGTGTTTCCGATGCGAAATGTTTTTCCTATAAATTCAAAATTTTCAAGTAAATCATAGACTTTCCGCTAGGGGCACAAAAGTAAATTGCGTTTTCTGCGTTATTTCTGCTTCTAAAACTACGATTTGAAAAATTCTTCCTGTATCGCATACAAGACCTGATGGAAAACATTTTTCACATAATTTCTAATGTTTGGTAAAGAATGGTTTGGCAACCAGAGGGCATAAGTGTTAATTTCTGCTTCTGATGCATTTGTAGCAAAATCTGGGCTCCTGAAAACTCGAATAAATTTTTTTTTCTTGGATCGATACCGCTCATATGGAAAAACCTTTTGAGAATACTTTCTTCCTAAAATAATGCATGGTTTTTCCACCAGGGGACGTAAAGTCACATCTTATTTTTGTCAATATCGCTGTTTCTAAGAGTCCGATTTGGAAAATTCTTTCTATGTTGGAGAGCGTTTCCGGTGCGAAATGTTTCTCATATAAATTCATATTTTTCTTAACACACAAGTCTGCAACCAAAGGACGTAAGCTCACGATTCCGTTTACAGCAATATCTGAGGGTTTTTTTTATTGGAGGTTTAACGACCACCGTGAGCAACTCAATGGGCAGTCGCCCGTCCCTAATTTAGGGTCACTGGTTCCAGGGAAGGGAGAGAGCCAGCGCCGTAAGACAAACACAACATCCATGCCTTAACCGGGATTCGAACTCGGACCCCTTACGGACGAATGATCAGAGGCCTGCGCCTTAGACCACTGCGCCACCGGGGCGGCATCTGAGGGTTTAAAAACCCGATTGAAAAGCTTCTTTCTTGGGTCAGATACTATTGTGTTCCATACCGGTTCCACTGACTTTGAATAGTTTTGATAAATTTAATTTGCGTCAGAACGGATTCAAAAGACGTGCTTATTACACCCGAAAATTCGGTGTCATCTTTCTTGTTGTTTATTTTATTGGAGATTTAACGACCACCGTGAGCAACTCAATGGGCTATAAGCAGTCGCCCGTCCCTAATTTAGGGTCACTGGTTCCAGGGAAGGGAGAGAGCCAGCACCGTAAGACAAACACAACATTCATGCCTCACCGGGATTCAAACCCGGACCCTTTTGGACGAATGATCACAAGCCACCGCTCAGACCACTGCTCCTGGTTTTTTTGTTTTTTTTTATTCGGGTTTTAACGACCACCATGAGCAACTCAATGGGCTATAAGCAGTCGCCCGTCCCTAATTTAGGGTCACTGGTTCCCGGGAAGGGAGAGAGCCAGTGCCGTAAGACAAACACAACATCCATGCCTCACCGGGATTCGAACCCGGTTCCCTTTCGGACGAATGATCAGAGGCCATCGCTTAGACCACTGCGCGCCATGTAAGACTTTAGAGACAAATACCGATCGGCTGCTGCTCCTGGTTTAGCCGGCCATCATGGTGGATGAACGCATGGTGCTGCACGTGCTTCCAGGTAGCACCTTGACTGCTGCTGCGACAAGGATGACACATACAGCCAAATGTACGGAAATAGTAAAAACAAACAGCAACAGATAGTAAAAACGGCAAAAGAAAAAAACAGATTGTAAAAGCGATAAAAAACAATAACAGATTACCTGTAATATATAAACAGGAAAAAAAATTACTTGTGATGCACAGTAGAAGCATCACATCGGAAACCCAAGAAACTGCAGGGCTTTCACATGGAAAGTTTCGTGTGCAAATGTTCCGTCGAAAATTCGGCAACGACAGCATAATTTCTCGAAAGTTTCCGCAGTTCTTGCCAGATTGCTCCCCGAACCTTACTCCTTTTGATTTCTGGTTTTGGGGATATCTTAAAGACACAGTTTATAGGGATGATATAAGCTTTCTCTCTTTCTCTTCAGATTTGAAAAAGAGTATCACACGTGAAGTGGCCAACATCGACCGCGACATTCACCGAGCAGCCATGATACATGCCGTTCTTTATTTGCATTTCATCTCTTGTGATAGCCAGGATTTTCAGCAGATTTTGTGCTGAAACTGTTAGTGCGGTCAATAAACAATAAATTCCCGCATTTGTCTGTTCTTTTCCTGGGTCTTCAGCGCCATTGTTTCCTTAGTGGCGCAATTTGAATTATCCCCCTCCCCTCGCTAAATCGGTTTCACGTGCTCTGAGTAAGCTACCTAACAAGTTTCGTCAACATATCTCCATTTCTCGCTGTTCTAGACACCCGAGATGTCTCTTAACCAGGTACACGATCTCATACTTCAATTTTAACTTAGTATTTTCCTGAACTCAATTTCATACCTCCACTCATACTTACCGATCAATGAAGATTATGAAAAGTCCCGTGCACATGACGCAAATCGAAATATGTTCCCTAAATAATAAGGGTACATACATGAATAGAAATTACTGGAGGTCTGACGGTTCACTTTTTTGTAACGAGAAAATCAGTATCAGTGTCTTTCGAAGCTGGTTCACGTAAAATTGTTTGGTTGTGTGGTTTGGAACGTCTTCTGTAGGGAAAACATTGAATGAATGGGAGCCCATTAATTCTTCACATGTTCAGATGGCTTGCCAAGTGATTGTTGGCTTGGAGCCTCCTCTTCGCGAATTACCAGCTTTCGGTGTTCTCGTTGCTCATGGCTACTTATGAGCAAATCTTACCCTTGTGCATGTGCCTTATAACTCTAATTTAACCTTTCTTTTGAGTTTCTGTGTTGTCATGTAAATTTGGGTTTTGCTTGTTAAATATTTTTTCTCTGAACGGCACATTATATCCTTCGACGAGTTATTTGAAGTCGGTTTCGTGACAAGTGCATCAATGATAAATAAAATGATGCGTAGAGTAGTTAGAGAGTTCTATGTGCTGAGGGGTTACGGCCAACTCACTCCGACAAGCAGATAAGAACCTTCTAATTTGGAATTAGCACAACGTAAGGGCAAACCTGCTAACTCCCACATGTGGCCGTAGGGGAAGGAAAGCGTGACAGACTATGCTGTGGAGCACAAGAGTTCTATCTTGCGATATTTTAAGGTGCTCACATACACATACACAAGCGCGCGCGCACACTCTTGAGCGTGGCGCAAATGTGGGGAGTTTAAGCACTGCTCTCCTGGGGTCTTGGTTTTGGCCACAGACAGTCTTTACTCTTGAGTGACAGTTTTGCGGAACACATCTCTCTTGCGTATTCCTTAAAGAGTAAAGATCCCTTATTCCCCATTAAAAAACGTAAAGTTTTGTCTATGACTATTTTGATAAATGAAAAGCTGAAAACGTATAAAAAAAACCTCAGAACTACAATTATGTCCCTCTCAAGGTCAAGATTTCAGGCAGGCGCTGAAGAGCTGCAGTCCACGCCACACTTCCCCTCGGACACCAAACCTCCTTCCGTTTCTGGTGTGACATTCAAATGTGACACCAGCCGTTGATGAATCCATTAAAAGAATTCCAGGGATGCCAAAAATTCGATTCTATGTTACTAAGATTTTCTACAGTTGACAAGGTCTAATACTACAAAATTACTGTGATGAAAGATACATACATTTAATCACTCATTATTTTCCTAAAGTAAACACACACACACACACACAAAAAAAGTATTGTCCTAAAATAATAAATTTATTTTGCGAAAATAATAAGTAAATTATTCACACATTGTAAAATTCATATATTTGTAGAAATTTATTAAGCAAACATTCAATCCCATGTGTTCACATCGAATTTCATTACAGTCTGAATAGCGAGAAGAAATCTTTAACTTAAACAATAGCACTTTTTTTCTGATCGTATAAGATTGACAGCAAACAGTAAATTGCGTATGTGGGCCGCGGGTGGCCTAGTGGGCAACGTTCGTGACTACCACGGAAAGGACCTCAGGTTCGATCCCAGGCAAATATCCGATATGCGTCGGATGGGCACGTTAAGCCGTCGGACCCCGGGTACTGCCCCCCCACGTAATAAATAAGGGCGTCTTCCTCCCCCTTTCTGCTTCGCTTCCGTGTCACTTTCCTATCGGCACTCTAGCCCAAATCTCCTAGCTTCCTATTTCTAAGGGTTGTTTAAGACCTGGGGTCAGATAATCCCTTCCTAAAATCCTCTACACATGATCACATCACAAATTGCGTATGTGCTGAGCTCACTCATTTGTATGGTCATACCCGCAGAACAACATTAAATGTTGAATTTGTGGTCATCAGATACACTTCTTTGTAAAAGCTGCAACAACTTTCTTACTTTCTTCTTACCCAATACACCGTATGTGGAATGTATCGACAGAACGAAAATGTGATTTTACATCTAGCCTGGCAGTTGGCAATTCTGGGAAAACGGCGACTGTGATTAAGAAGATTAACACTGGGGAGCTAGCAAACACACCTGTGCTAAGTACGATATGGTTAGATGAAGAGCATTTAATATGGTTAGATAAAGAGCATTTAATATTGCACAATAAGATCCAGGGATGTACAGAGTGTCCCAAAAGTCACTGACACATTTCAAAAATTTATTAAGAAAAATTATTCGAGATAAGAACATTTTTTCAGATCTTGTAAACTTACTTCAATTTTTTTCCTATAGTTAATAAACTTCAATATGTTCACCTTTTCTTCCGTGGAGTACAATCAAGCCGATTTTCAATCTCTGCCCATGTACGTGCCAAAGTGGATTCTGTAACAGATACAATTGCAACAGCGATGCGAGTTTTCAGTTCGTCAACACTTTACTCTTTGGATGAATAAACTTTGCCTTTTGTTGGTTGGCAGTGGTATAGGCTGGAGGGATGGTTCGGTTGATTAAATTGTATTATTTTTGATTTCCTGTTTTCATCTTGATTGCTACGATATATCCAAAAAGTACTACTCCACCTTAAATGACTCATCACATTAACATTTTAAAACACAACAATTTATTACATAAAAAAATAACATGTAGGCACGATGAGCTCTTCGCCACAAAACCCACGACAACCTCTCTCTACGGAGGCGAATCTGGAAGTGACGCTGCTACGTCATACACAGAGTCTCCGCAGTTCAATGTGCATCTGGCGCCATCTATTAATCAATATAGTATGTAAAAGATTGAGAATTACAAAAATGTACATCTTTCACATGTCCGCACAAGAAGAAGTTTAGAGGCGTGATATCTGGAGAGCGGGAAGAGGCCATGGGAGTGGTCCATCTTGTCCAATCCATACCTGGTTAAAAATTTCTTATTTAAAAAAATTCGCACAACCTAACCTAATGTGGCGGCGCATTTCGCACAACCTTACCCCAATGTTGGGAAACTCAACCTACCAGGTGCATTTCGCACAACCTTACCCCATTTCGCACAACCTTACCCCAATTTCGCACAACCTTACCCCAATTTCGCACAACCTTACCCCAATTTCGCACAACCTTACCCCAATTTCGCACAACCTTACCCCAATTTCGCACAACCTTACCCCAATGTGGCGGTGCATCATCTTGTTGCCAAATGATTTTAGAATGTAGATGGCAAATTTGAGGGATAAAACAAAAATCTGAATCATTTCCAAATACATTTTTTCTTTGTGACTGTGAATTCTGCAAAACAGAAAGGTCCGATCACACGATCAGCTATTAAGCCACACCACAAATTCGCTTAAGACTATCCCGGACATGTTCGATGAAGTGATGTGGACTCTCAGACCCCCAATTCTGATACTGTGGTGGTTGACTTTACCCTTTACCTGAAACATGAAAAGCTGCTTCATCTGTAAAAACAATGTTTCGTAGAAAGTTATTGTCTTGATGATTTAGCAAAGTTAAAACAGCGTGGCTCGTCATCCGGCTGCAAAGCTTGCAATATCTGCACTTTGTAGGCATATAGGCGAGTTTTTTGGGGTAAGATTTGTTGCATTTTTACACGAGGAATTACCAATTACTTTGCGGTAGTTCGTATCGATTTAGTAGAGCTCCGTGAAAAGGCTTCACGGATGTTTTCGACGTCGCCATCACCCGTGCTTGATCTTCCACAATTTGGCCTATCAAAAAAACTTCCAGTTTCCATAAACTTCTTGTGCCAAGCTAAGATGCTATTACGACTTGGAGGATCTTTTCCAAATTTCGAACGAAAATTTCTTTGCACTTGGGTAAAAGATTTTGTATCGAAAAACCAACCAACACATACTCATCTGGAGTAGACATTTTTTCAACTAACTTTGCGATTGGATCAGTAGTGCCACCTAGTGACCTGTTTCGGGAACAGTGAAAAAAAAAACTTTAAGTAAGTTAACAAAATCTGCAAAAATTATGTTCATATCCCGAATGATTTTTTTAAAATAAATTTCTAAAATGTGTCAAGGACTTTTGAGACACATTGTATTTTTTTAAAGTGCCTTAGCTGTGAAAGGATCAGGTGAAACAAACCCAGAAAAAAGAGCACTTAAAATTTCCAAAGCAATTTACAATTTGATTTGTTATTTTTATCATTTAATATTTTAAAAGTTTTATTACTAATTGTTTTTATCAAATTTTATTAAAATCGCTGAATTGGAGCAATTTTCAATAAAACAAAAATGTCACGTTGGAGTCAAATGCTATGCTAAGTATCTCTTTTTAAAGAGATACTTAGTGTTCTAAGCATCTCACGATGAAAGATGCTTACTATTTTAAGCATCTTTCATCATCAGGTGCTTAGAATACTAAGTATCTCTTTAAATATGCACTGCCATTCCATACGGTCCCAAATATTCAGTGTGAATAATACGAATCCATCACACCAAGTACGTGTGACTTATACGCCGCTCTTGTTAAGATTATACAGGGAGAGCAGCGTACATCTTTTGCTTTGTTTTCAGTTTCTTTCAGGGGTATAATGACCACAGCAATCATCTAGGGACATAAGTCGCTCAATCCTGATTTGAAGCCATTGGTGCGGGGAGGGCCAGCGCCGTGTGTCACATGCCTCATTACAGGCTCGGGACCATCTCGGGCGGTTGGCCATAAGCCAGTGCTTCTGACCACTCTAACAGAAGCAACTCCTTTGTGCGTTACTCATAAGGAATCACAGAAGGCACCCATGTACGTGTCCCCGATAATAGTAGAGCGAACCCTGTTACCTGTTACGCATGGGACTCTGGAGTCGACGCTACGTCAAGGCGCCCATGTTAACCCAGGTCCATCGGCAACGGCGCCTGCAGTTCGCATGGGACTATCATTGGACAGTGGAAGAGTGGAAAAACGTTGCTTTCTCCAACGAATCGAGGTTTCTACTCCACAGAAGTGACGGACGGTGGCAGATACGGCGTCAGGCACAAGAGAACCAACACCCTGACACGCTTGTCGGTCAAGTACAGGCCGGCGGTGGCAGTGTGCATGTCTAGGGGATGTTTTCCTGGTATGACCTGGGACCGCTGGTACCACTGGATGGGTCCCTGAACGCCAACGCTACCTGTCCATCCTCGCTGACGACATGCATCCCTTCATGTTGGACGTTTACCCTGGTGGTGATGGCGTCTACCAAGAGGACAATGCGCCCTGCCACGTCGCTAAGGGATGCGTGACTGGTTCCAGGAGCACGACAGCGATGTCTCCGTTTTCACTTGGCCGACAAAATCGCCCGACCTCAATCCCATAGAGCACTTGTGGGACTATTTGGATTGACAGGTTCGACGTGCCGACCCACAACCACGTCATCTCCGGGTCCTCCGAACTCTGCTGCACTCCGAATGGGCAAGTATGCCTCGGACAACCTTCCAGTGCCTCATTACGTCCATGCCACGCTGTCTCGCCGCTGTCATCCGCGCCAAGGGTGGTTATTCCCATTATTAGGCAGGTGGTCATATATTCTGATACGACTGCGTATTTGGTGTCGACAAGCTTATAATTGTCAGACGCCTCTTGTTACAAAAAAGTAGTTCATGTATTTTGATCTTGGTGTTATAAAGCGATGTATTATCAATATGCTGCATACTTGGCGTGCTTTGAATTTCAATAAAATGGACAGTGAACCCGTAAGTACAGGACTATGTGATTATTGAATGCTGGACTACTTTATACATGACTAACTTTAAAGTGCTTTTTACATTATAAGTATTTCTACTTCAACTTCTACACCAGCGATACGCTTTAGCATCTAATGGGTTCGATCAAGTATCTTCAAAACGATATTTCTCACAGTAACAAACACTTATTATTTTATACGCTCTGAAACTTGCTCCAACCAACAAGTCAGGAAATATGTGTAGTTAATTTTGCCTCTGGAGCCGTCGATGAAAAGATACATAGGAAGAATGAAACAGCTGGTTTAAGATTCATCGATCCAGGAGAAAAAACGTACGAAAAGGAATGAAAGCAAAACTAAAAACCATTCTCTGAATGATTTTGTTAAAGTCTGAAATCACATTAATGGGCTGGACAATGAGGCTTAATTTAAGTCATATGTTTTTCATTTGCCTTGGTCGTGAGCTGTTTTGTAATAGTTCCATGGCATCGATTGCGAAATGCGGAGCAATAGTGTTCTAGAGTATCGATTAGTATACCTGATGCAAAAAAAATTTGATGAAAGGAGGGGGAAAAAAGAGCTAAAAAATTGCAGAGGGGATGCAGCATTTAGGCTTGAGTCCGAATTTAGTGGCTGAGTGCAGTGTCGTACGAAAAATCTCTGGGCTCCCCAGCAAAAATGTCTTTGAGACCCTTGGCTAAATCTACACTGCTGGCCACCCAAAATGCAACACCAAGAAGGACACGAGATAGCAAAGCCAGATTTACTGGACACATAACAACAGATACAAAGATGAAACGATTAAGCTTACAGGCTCGTACGACTTGCGGAACACGCAGACATCAATAGTTCGTGTGGCCCCCATGGCTGGCAACAACGGCAGCTTCACGCCGTGGCATCGAACGAAAGAGGCTTTGGATGTGGGCTTGGGGTATGTCGGTCCAGGCTGCTTCTACATGTTGCCACAGTTCATCAGGCGTAGCCACGGGTGGTATTTGCCGGGCCACTCGGTTGCCGATCAGCGACCAGACGTGTTCGATGGGCGACATATCGGGAGAACAGGAGGGTCACGGCAGCAGTGACACCTGGTGGGCCATGAAGAATTGTTGCACAATGCGTGCCACGTGCGGGCGCGCATTGTCCTGTTGAAACGGGGCCGCTGGCAGGTCCTGCAGGTAAGGGAGGACTACAGGCTCCAAAACGTCGGAGATGTAGCGCTGGCTGTTTAGTGTACCGGCGATGCGTACCAGAGGGGTGCGGGTGTCATATCCAATTGCGCACGAAACCATAACGCCAGGCGACGGACCGGTATGGCGATGCATAATGCAAGCGTCATGGAGTCTCTCGCCGCGGTGCCGCCACACGCGGATCCGATCATCGTGGTGTTGCAGGCAGAAGCGGGATTCGTCGGAGAAGACAATGTCGTGCCACTCCGTAGTCCAGGTGCGGCGTTCAACGGCCCACTGCAGCCGCACTCGCTGGTGGTGTAACGTCAATGGTAATAGGAGCAATGGCGCCGTGCGAAAAGTCCCCTCTTCTGCAGACGACGTCAAACGGTACGTGCTGACACAGGTTGTTGCGCAACACACCCTATTACTGCCGTATTCTGCGACGAGGCATCAGGAAGCTTCCCGCGCACAAGTCCGGCAGCACAACATACTTCCACTATTTACACCCCGCCTTCTGTGCACCCTTCTTATAGAGCTTCTCGGTGGCGTGCCAGGAGCACATGGTTTGCAAATGCCCTGCAATGCTAATCGTTTCCATGTCCTCTCGCGGGCGACGCATGCTGGGAATTTCAGGCCAATCGGATGCTTCCTTCTTGGTGTTGCATTTTGGGTGGCCAGCAGTGTATTAGCTTTCAATTACTGAATTTTCTAAATTCCATATTATTAACTATAGGTTTTAAGGGCGTTTTACTAATTCAGTATTTTTTGGAACCTACAAGTATTTTCCGTTAAACCAATATTTATTGCACTTTATTACGTGTAGGCCTACACAAATGTGCCCATTGTACTCGTAATGAAAATTATTGCTCTAGTTTTATACCAATACAAAGTGCTAAAAAATACGCTAAAGTTAATCGTATGATGCAAATTTTATTCTTTCACAGAGCTAAGGCCTATCTCTTTGAAATGCCTTATGATCACACATACAAAACACGTAACTGCCGTGTGACAGTGTCTAATTATTTTTTAAATAACAATTAAGAATTGTAGCCGGAAAGGAAAGTAAAACTACTTAAATTATATGACCACGGGAGCAACTCGATGATCTTTAAGCAAACGCTTGTCCCTAATTTAGAGCCACTTGTTCCAGGGAAGGAAGAGAGCTAGTGTCGTAAGACAAACGCAACATCTATGTTTCACCAGGATTCGAACCTGGACCCACCTCAGACGAATGGTCAGAGGCCAGGGATTTAAAAGTTTTATTTTGGAATATGAAAAAAACGCATTTAACATAATGCCACAGTGTTTTGCATATACTAAAAGTTTTCTCTTAAATTAAGTTAATAACGAGGAACTATATACTAATTACATAGAAAATAGTAAAACTGTACCAGTAATCCTTTTTATTGGCGTAGGAATTAATAATATAAACACCCGGATCCGTCTGTCTCTCTGGAACACTTGACGTCATACCAACGTCTGCATTGTTGCACCGTCACTTATTGATAAATTCGTGTGTGCTCTTGCGATGTGAAAATGATTGCCTGCTATATAATAGCACGCGATCACTTTTAGGTGTCAAGGTGATCGCGTGCTAATTTAAAAACATTGGATCATTAATGACTCGATTTCCGTTTTTCTGATGTACAAAATTCGAATTGAATTCTTAATATCACAGGAAGATGAGTTTGCACGCGATCACATTGAGATGCCAAGATGATCGCGTGCTAATTTACAAACATTATCAATGACTCGAGTTCTATTTACCCGATCTACAAAATTCGAATTAAAATCTTAATATTACGGCAAGTTGCGTTTGTATATTAATTTAATTTAGCACAATTCGAATATTAATTTGTACGCTTTAATTATCTTTTACTTTTTTAATTTAATTAACTTTCCGAGTTTAGTTCTGATTATACTAAACATTTTGCAAAATATCGATCAATCTAAACGCTCTAACCTACAATAAAAACTGAAATCTTGAGATGTCAAAGTGAGCAAGACTGCATCTAAAAGCAGATGTTTAATAAAATAATAAATACATTTAATCGGAAGCCAGAAGAAGCAAAAACTACCAAAAATTACGGACAAATAAAATTAGGCGGTATATTAGGACAATGAGGATTTTTTTCTCCTTCTTTTGATCATTTTGGCCTTTTATGGCACATGCACCATGAACACTCAATTGGTCATCAAGAATAATAATAAAAAAAAAACCTTTCAAATCAAATTTCTAGGAAGATTTTCGGGAGATCTTTGCCCAGCCGTGAATAACTGCTGTAGAGGATGATATATTTTTCACTGGAGGTTTAACGGCCACCGTGAGCAACTCAATGGGCTATAAGCAGTCGCCCGTCCCTAATTTAGGTTCACTGGTTCCAGGGAAGGGAGCGAGTGTTTGCCGTAAGACAAACACAACATCCATGCCTCACCGGGATTCGAACCCGGACTCTTCCGGAGAAAATGCCCGGAGGCCATCGCTTAGTTTCAATATTCACTTTTATTCACTTAAAAGAGTTACAACAGAACATCCCCAACCTCACACGCAGTGTGAGAGAAGGAGAGAAATGAAACAAAATGTAGACATTTACAATGAAATGGTAATTGTACAAATGAGCAATGACAGGCATTGCATCCTTCTTTTGATCATTACAATGAAATGGTATGACAGGCATTGCATCCTTCTTTTGAGACATTTACAATGAAATGGTAATTGTACAAATGAGCAATGACAGGCATTCTCCTTCTTTTGATCATTTTGGCCTTTTATGGCACATGCACCATGAACACTCAATTGGTCATCAAGAATAATAATAAAAAAAAAAACCTTTCAAATCAAATTTCTAGGAAGATTTCCGGGAGATCTTTGCCCAGCCGTGAATAACTGCTGTAGATGATGATATATTTTTCACTGGAGGTTTAACGGCCACCGTGAGCAACTCAATGGGCTATAAGCAGTCGCCCGTCCCTAATTTAGGTTCACTGGTTCCAGGGAAGGGAGCGAGTGTTTGCCGTAAGACAAACACAACATCCATGCCTCACCGGGATTCGAACCCGGACTCTTCCGGAGAAAATGCCCGGAGGCCATCGCTTAGTTTCAATATTCACTTTTATTCACTTAAAAGAGTTACAACAGAACATCCCCAACCTCACACGCAGTGTGAGAGAAGGAGAGAAATGAAACAAAATGTAGACATTTACAATGAAATGGTAATTGTACAAATGAGCAATGACAGGCATTGCATTATTTGCTGTAAACAGCAGTAGCTCTGGGATAATTGGTCATTGAATTCTTGGAACATCACTGGAGCGAATGAAATTTATAGAAGTAATTTGCGCAGTTCTAGTGACATGGGAATCACTGGTGGCAGAGAGTTACTGTGAGCATGAAGAATACTGTGTACAAAAGGTGACATCAGCAGGAAGCACACACAGTCCAGTTGCAGGAGGAAACATGGCGATGGAACAGTAAAAATGGAAAGTTTCGACGTAATTTTAGGAGTATTAAAACAGCAGATGAACAGTCTAGGCACTAGAAAACTGAAACCAGGGACGACACGGTGACCAAGTTGTGAAGAAGGCAGGTAACCGTGCAGTATCTTTCGCCAAGGAATATTCCAGGGTGAGTCTGGCTTTAACCCTGTTGCGGTAGTGTGCAACCAAGGAGGTAGAGAATGTAATAGGATTTGGATCTTGTAACTGTAGCAGGTGAGAAAAAATAATATATTTAGCTACGATAAATAAATACGAACAAACTGGTAAAACAGAGGAGAAACTTGTAGAACTGTGGCCGAGGAAACGATAATCTTCTAGGGTGAGATCACTGGTACAGGAAGGATGTGCAAGTTGGAACATACTGTGAAATAATGGGAGCAGCGTCGGACAGTAAACAAACATGTGTAAGACGTCTCCAACGACGTCAGAAAAAGGACAGAGATCTGATGATACTATATTTCTTCGGAACAAAGTCGAAGGGACAGGCAGTCGATTGTGCAAAAACCTCCAGTGCACATTAAGTTCTGAGGAGAGGGCCGGTGAATGTTGGGCAGTATACCAGACCGAGGTTAGTGCAAAAGAAGGAACAGATGGGATAGGGCAAGGTACCGCAGAAGAAGAACGAAGAAAACGGTACAGGGTGCGGGTGGAAAAGCTGTGGAGAGGGAGGAGATCGCCGGAAGAGGGAAGGAAGAACGGGAAAGGGAGGGAGGCAGAGGAAACGGAAAGGATGCCAGAGGAATCGACTAGGGAAGGGAAAAGTAATTGAAGAGCATTTTTAAGTTGGAGGAAGTTATCAGAGAGTTTGGGCGAGGGTGGGAGGGCGGGAAAAAGGTCGGAAACGGGTTTCCATGAAAAATCGGGGAGGACCAGTTGGGAAACGGAGACTACATCAGCGTGTAGCCATGCAGGGAAAAAGAAAAAGTTGGCAGTATGGGGATGGAGGACGGAGGAGAAAAAAAGAGGCTCGGAAAGAAGATCAAGAGTGGAAAAGGGGGGTTGATGAATAAGCGGTAAAGAACGAAGGAACTGAACAGCCTCATGGTAGACTAGAAGAAAACGGCGGGAAGGGGGATGACAGTGTGAATATCCATTTTGAGAAGAAGATGGATGGTGAGGCAGGGATTAAGGAGGGAAGTCAGAACATTAAGCAGAATAATGGAAGCAGAAGAGTCTGGTTGAACTGTCAAACGGAGGAAATTGAAAATTCTTACAGCTTTATAACGTATGGTAATCTCTGGCATATTGAGGCCAACACAAGTCGAAGGTAGAGATAATACTGAGGAAGATAACCAATGAGTGGACGAACAAACAATGCTGAGCATTGCTGATGTTGTTGCAGTTTGAACGTAGGCTGGTAGCGATTGTGCAATCCAAGAATGAAAAACTAACGAGAGAATGTGAGTGCCAGCAAGCTTTGCACGACTGTGGTAGGTAAAAAAACACTTGAGCGTGGACCAGTAAGCAGCGGTGTGACGTAGTTTCCTAACGAGGGTTCTCCATGTAGCAGCCGCTGCTGAGAACCGGCTGCCAATGTGCACCCCAAGTGTCTTTTGACTGGTGGAAGTCCAATGAGCGCCCACGGTGCATCGAGGCGATGTCTCCAGGAGCCAAACCACAAGCCTGTACACCTTGAAAGGTGTAACGAAGCGCCGGAAGCCGCAGCATACACTTGATACCATGCAAGAACAATTGTGAATTGCCATTCTTCTCGGATGAGAACTGTGAGATCATCGGCGTTGGCGGTAAGAACGATAGAATGGTGCAAGGTGCTATGTTGAATGGTGGAGGGGGGATGTTGTAGAAGAGAACGAATAGAGCAAAGAAAAGGCTCAAAGACTAGAGAGAAAAGTTGTCCGGAAAGAGGACATCCTAGACGGATGCCTTTGCGAAACGGAATGGGGGATGTAAGGAAGGTAGACCGTCCGGATATGGACAACTGAGTCCTGGTACAGGGCGAGGAGGGCTGTGATGAAGACAGATGGGAAACCGAAGGCAGAGAGCACAGAGGCAAGCCACTGATGACTCACGTTATCAAAGGCCTGCCTCTGATTAAGATTGAGGAAAGCTAAGGGTTCGGAGGAAAGGTGGGCAAGGCAATATGAGTTACGGAGGAGATTAATGTTAGTATGAATGCTTCGGCCAGGGATGATGTACGTTTGATCGGGATGTATGACGGTGGGAAGGACAGGGTTCAATCGAAGATAGTATTTTAGTATAAATCTTGTAGTCAACATTAAGGATGGATATAGGGCGCCAGTTATCGAACTCCAGCAGACACCCTTTCTTTAGAAGAAGAATGATGTGAGCCAGAGTAAAAGAGGGGGAAGAACAGATAAGGAAAAAGCAGCTGTAAAGCAAGGCAATAGGACAGGGTGTAGGAAAGAGGAAAACATGCGAAAGAAATTAACTGTCAACCCGTCAGGACCAGGTGACGAGTGACAGTTAGGTATGGCAAGCGGCTGTACTACTTCTGATGGGGTGATAGGCATAGAAAGAGATGCAACAAGATGCGATGGAATATGTGGTAAGGCACGAAGAATCGAGTCAGCATGAGGAGAACTTGACTGGAACTGAGCGAAACGTGACTGGAAATATGTTCTAAACCGGAGCAAATGAGAGTGGGGTCATTAATAACAGTTCCATCTGTAACGTACCAGGAGATGTGACGTACCTGCCAGAAGGACGCACACGACATAAAGGCAGATAGCAATTAGAATCAATGTCCGCGTAGCTCAACTGGTAGAGTGACTTATTCCGGAATGAGGGGATCCGGGTTCGAATCCTGGCGTGGACAGAAATGACGGAGAAATTCACTTCGTTATAATGGCGCCCGAACTATCCGGATGACCCGACCGTTCACAATCTCGCAATGGTGTGATGTTATTTCCACACCGCGAGATAGGAAAAATAAGAGCAGCACTTCGAAAAAAAAAAAAAAAAAAAAAAAAGAAATAAGGGGGAGATGATGTAACGTACCAGCAGATGTGACGTACCTGCCAGAAGGACGCACACGACATAAAGGCAGATAGGAATCAGAATAAAATGTCCGCGTAGCTCAACTGGTAGAGCAACTTATTCCGGAATGAGTGGACCCGGGTTCGAATCCTGGGGCGGATAAAAATGACGGAGAAATTCACTTCGTTATACATCAGGTAACTTCAGATTACGGAGGTGATGAGCAAAACGTTTGTGGAATTCCAGTTGTTAAACCTGTTCACATAGATAGTCATTTGGCTGGAGATGAAGGAGCTTGAGGCGGTGAAGAGCTTGTTGGGAGACAGGAAGTAGCAAGGCACGACGTTCAGCTTGGTAATGAGAAAACAGCGGAGAATCAAGATTTAGGGTTTAAAAATCGAGCGTGCAGCATCAATCTTCATAGAGGCGGTAGTACGTTTTGCGTGGGAATATTGTTTGGTATAAAGAAGAATCCGGGATTTGACATGTAACCAGTGTTGCAAGGGACAAGAAGCAAAAAGGGAGCGTATATAAGGCTTGTTGGAGCTGCGATTGAATGGAAGTGATGCGAGTTGGATTAAGTAAAAGATCATCATCAATAGTCCAAGTACAGTATTATTGCCGAGGAGGTGGACCGGTGTGAAGACGCATTACGACACAGCTGTGGTCAGAAGAAACTGTCGGTGTGTGAGAAAGGGAGAGAACTGAAGGAAGAAGAATTGAAGAAACATAAAACCGGTCAAGTTGGGCAGTTGTAAGGGAGGAAGTGGAGTAGGAGTGCCAGGTGTACGAACGAAGAAATAGGTGCAGGTGTCGAAAAGAATCTTGGAGTTGTAGCTGGTTGATAGCTGCAGAAAGTGCTCGGGTAAGAAAATACCTGGTATCCGTGGAACCGTCCGATCTGTCAAGGGATGGGTCAAGGGTGCAGTTAAAATCACCACCTAAAATGATAATATCATTGGCCGGAAGACCTTGAACACAGGAAACAAAATGCTCAAAAAGGCAATCTGCATACTGTTGATTGCCGGAAACATAGATGTTGAAGATATGGTATCGGAAGTTGTGAAGGCGGAAGGACAGAAGCTGCAGGAGGTCAAGATAAATCGGTTTGACCGTTATATCAGTGATGAAGGATCGAAGACGAAAATGGATGGCCACCGCAAGCCCTGCGTGAATACTAAGTCGATGGACATGGTAGAATTGAAATGGCCAGGTTCGCCACCGGTGGTATGGGGTGTTGGGATGACAGTTAGTCTCCTGTAGCAATAATATATCCGCATCATGCGGTGTGATATTTTCAAAATACTAACACATTGGTAAATGGAATGGAGCATCCCTTACAGTTGAAAGAAAGTAATTTTAACGTGAAAGAGGTTGTAGTGGCTGAATATTATTATCAGTACTTCTGTGAAGACTGGTCACACGTTTCCTTAAGTTAGATGTCTGCGAATTAGTGACTGTGTCAATTTTCGGTAAAAGAGCAAGTAGACTCTTAAGTTGGGGGATAATAGTAGGAAGCTGAGCATTACGTGATTGAACGCAGTCTAGCTGCTTGAGAGGACGTGACGGTTGATTGAGTATGATAAGAGCAAGATCAGACGGTACCAGCGGTCCGTCTAATGCAGGGAAAGTTTCCAGATATTCTGCGAAAGCTCTTTGATCCAACAATTTTGGAACAGCTGAGGACTTAAGAGACGTGGGAACGGCAGTTGGAGAGGAAGACTGTCGAATTGACGAACGGGAAAGAGAGAAGCGTGGAGAAGACGCCACCGGCGAGACTGAACTTTGTCTAGTGCGTTTCAACGTGGGAACGCCGGGAGAATCTGGTGGGTGTATGACAGTTAGATCTGACTCCACATTAGTGGATCCAAGGGAAGAAGATAAAGTAACACGACGGAGGGGTTGCCATTCCTTTTCGGAGATAATACCCTCCGAAGAACTTAGAGGTACCACAGCAGCAATGGGTCCAACGATGGAGAGGTGGCCAAAGTTCCCGTAATAGATATCGAAGACTTGGAGACTGCTGATGAATCATCATTTGCTGGGGGAGAAGCATCTGGAACAACAGTAGCAGGGATCAAGGACGTCTCTATGGAGCCGAACTTGGTGTGGCCAGAGAAACTGGTATTGAGTGTGGGTTGTTGACTTCGGGCGGTATGGAAATAGGTAGTTTGGCAGATGCATGTGGACAACGTGATTGAATGTGGCCATATGCTTTGCATTTAGAACAACGCAAAGCAGTAACGATATCGATCAGGAAAATCTGTTTCCATACAACCACAGTGAGGTCAGTAGGGCAGTCAGCAATGGTATCTTCAGTAGGGAACAGGATCCTTTCTTGGCGACGCAGACCTAAGATGTTCCTGTCATCTGGGTCTGTTAGTGCGGAAGACAGAGTGGAAATGGAACCAACTACCTTTCCACAACGGGAAAGGGCCGCCATTAAGTAATGGTCCTTGATTTCTGGCGGTACGGGGTAGCACGTAACAAGTACGGGGCGCTGCGTGCGCGGGACTCCCAGTAAGGTATGATCCCCAACATGCAGTCCGTCAGATAACACGCGCTCCACAAACTCTGGCGTCGCAAAATAGATGAGAACAGTCCTAGGTTTTCTTGCCATAAGGGTAATCGCTCCCTTAGGGAGGATTTGGCGAACGGCTAATTAGTATTTCTTTAGGCTGGTGTCCGGGAGGCCATCAAAACATATGCCAAGTTTCTGTGTGCGTAAAACCTCTAGCCCAGCAAGTTTCCGGAATTTCAATGCATAATTTCTTGTTGTCTCTAGTGACAATTTTATAAATAGGCATTGTACATGGATTCTTCGCTGTAGAGGAAGATGAGCTGGTACCTTTCACAACGGAAGCATAAGGAAAAGTTGCCGGAGGAATGGGCGGAGATGGGAAAGGTCGAGGCGCAGTGCTCGCAGGAGCTAATGAAGTACCAAAGGCAACTGATACTAAAGAAGTTAATGACGTCACTGTGGTAGATAACGTCAGGAAATCAACATCCATAGAGTTGGAAGAAGAGGTGTTAGCATCAGATGACGCGGCTTGGAAACCAGCTGCGTGAGGTAATGACGAAGACCGAACGTGCCAGATGGGGGCGTAGCTTTGCTACCAAGCTTCAGACCTGGCCTATCAGATGCGGTCGCCGCCATTTGCAATGGCTGGCCTGCTAAACCCGACCCTGGGCAAAGCGAGGACGGAAAAAGAGTTAGTACAAGTAAAGTTTTACTCACAGGACGTCAAGGTCGGACTCAATCGACACAGGAGATGTTCACAATGCAGGAGATACACAAAATTATAGCACACACACAAAAGAAAACTGACAATCGGAGGTCAAACACGGAGTACAGGTCAACACAACGTTTACAAAGCCATCGCTTACACCACTGCGCCAACGGGGTGGCTTTCATTTCTTCACATCTCATGCTCTTCTAGACTGTACGTGTGTGTCTCAACATGCAATGGAAAACTTCATTACGCTCTACTGTAAATTTCCGCTTTTTCTACTGGAATTCCCAACGGTTTTTTTTTTCAATTTTTACTACAGACACACGCATCCAGAAGTTCCACAGAAAAATTAGCAGTTAGAATTAGTGTCATCGCTAAAATCTCTATGGAACCTTCCAAGAACAGAAATGGCATGGTCCGATTTCCACGGGAGGGCAAATGCCCCCTCTTGTTCCCCTACATGTGCGCCCATGGCTTCAAGTCCCCTGAAGTAGTTGCTTTCCCGTCACCCAGTTTATAAAAATTCTAAAACCGCGAAAATAATTTCTAATGATTTTATTTATTTATTGAAAAAAAAAAAAATTAATGCCAAAAATGGCTTCTCTTCTTAATACGTTATTCGCCGCCCCGGTGGCGCAGTGGTCTAAGGCGTTGGCCTCTGATCATTCGCCCGTAAGGGGTCCGGGTTCGAATCCCGGTCAGGCATGGATGTTGTGTTTGTCTTATGGCACTGGCTCTCTCCCTTCCCTGGAACCAGTGACCCTAAATTAGGGACGGGCGACTGCTTATAGCCCATTGAGTTGCTCACGGTGGTCGTTAAACCTCCAATCAAAAAAAAAAAAAAAAAAATACGTTATTCAAAGTTGCCGTCAAAAATGCTTGGCTATTTCTTTGACCATTTGCATATGAAGTTTCGGCTAAAAAGTTTTGTTAAATCCTTTTACTGAGGTTAGAAGCCCTCTTAGTCGTGACCCCTCCCCCCCCCCTGTAATTCAGAGGTTGTGGGGCTATTAGTACTTTCCTGGGTGAGAGATAAAAATATACCATCCTCAATTCTAAACGAAAAGTCAGAACTTTAAAAAGTAAACAACCTAGTAAAATAAATTATGCGATGCGTTGGTTACGATACGCTTTCCAACATACCAAAAATCATTACTCAAGTTTTGAGGATAATGGCTGTGGAATAAATCTCGCTCCTGTGCCCTGACCTTTGACCCCATTTCGATGATATTCAACAGAACCGGTTCAGTATACCTGCGGAACAACATGATAAAGTTTTGTTGTAGCAGTCGAAGCATTTTTACGTAAGTTATGACGCATAAGGGCGATGGAATGGATCAGCTCTTATGTCCTGACCTTTGACTTCATTTCGCCCATTTTCAATAGGGTTTCTTCCCAGGTTGTCCCCTACCACATACTAAAGTTTCATCGAAATCGAACCATTTTTACGCGAGTTATCGTGCTGACGGACAGACAGATAGACAGACGGACAAAGCTGGAGCATATTCGCTTCTTCAACCTACGGTTGGAAAGCGTAAAAATATAAGATAAAAATTTTAAAGTTTGATGAAAAGTGTATTCATGTCCTTTAAGCTGTAATAAGCAAGTGTTGAACCGATTAACAATTCTCAGATTAACCCCCCCACACACACACACACACACACACACACGTTTTTTCGAACTTAAAGGAAACAGAAAAGAACAGGATGAATTGCAGAAAGAAGTTGCCATGATTGCGAAGAGACGATACAAGAACGCATGCACGGCGTGTTTTGTATGATGTCGCAAACAAGGAAAGAAAGAGTGCAAACTTGTTTTTAATCACGCAGCATTGTTAACTTCTACGAAACAAAGATGCCCTTCGGGGTTCAAGTCCGGTAATTGATTCGTACAGTGACATGTTCAATTATTTGCAGTACTCCGTTCTCGGAAAGAACTTCATGCGATGAGGCCTAAAATCTGATTGCTGCTACTGCCCCCTGGTGTACTGTGCCTACTTAGATACACTAGCCTAAAGATGATTTCCAATCACGTGTGAACTTTTGCTCCTCAGCGAGAGATTTTATCGCCTGTTCTTTCTTTATCTGGCATCGCACAGAACAGAATATTGCAAATCAGTTGTGTGCAATAATGGCGAAATGTTTGTAGGGGTTAATTTTTGTATATTTTATTTTTTGCAGTAGGAGCTGACACGTACAGGATTTAATTCTGTAATCTTAAGCAAAATATTACACAGAACTATGAATAAACTTCCTGAAAGAAAAAAAAAATACTTAAAGCTTAAGCGCATAAACATTTTCCAGTTGAAGTATTGATGATAACGCGTCAGGCAAAATGGCAAGTTGAGTTCAAACTTTCGTCCACAAGCGCCGATTTTTTTATTTTTTTTGTTGAAGGTTTAACGACCACTATGAGCAACTCAATGGGCTATAAGCAGTCGCCCCTCCCTAATTTAGAGTCACTGGTTCCAGGGAAGGGAGAGAACCAGTGTCGTCAGACAAACACAACATCCATACCTCACCGGGATTCGAACCCAGACCCCCTTCACGGACGAATGGTCATAAGCCATCGCTTAGACCACTGCGCCACCGGAGCTCCGACTTCTGTAATTCTCCTCAAAAAAAGTATCACCAGATATTCAAATATTGATCACACAGTGCAGTAGCATTGGAATTCTGTGGATTTGGAATTATGGTAATACATATACAGCCGAGTCACATTTTTGTGACCACCTCCTACTCTTGACGTCAACAGCTCGTAGCCAATGAGAGAAGGCACGTGTCGTGAGCTGGCTTGGAAGGTATATAAGGTGTGCTGTAGGCATTCTGAAAACATATCACTCGTTGCTGTTACGAATCAAAGGAGCGATTTATCAGATTTACGAAAAGGGATGATTATCGGCTTTCGGGCCAACGGTGGCAGTATTTCTGAAACAGCGCAGTTTGTGAACTGTTCGCGTGCTGCTGTGGTTTAAGTGTTTCGTGATTGGAGAACTGGCACCATTGCGAATAAGTGACGTGAAAACTGCGGAGCACCACGTGCCATTGATGTGAGAGGTGAACGTCGGCTGCTAAGGTACGTGAGGGCCGATCGACACGCTACAGAGGAGCAACTCACAGGCCGAATGAACCAGGGGGCTACCGGAAGTGTGTCTACAACGACAGTTCAGCAAACCCTGCTGCGTATAAGGCTCCGATGTTGACGGATGGTCACTGCACCTATGCTAACGAAGGTGCATCGGCAGAAAAGGCTTACATGTGCACGACAGTATCAGAATTGGACCTCCCCTGATTGGCGAAGGATCGCCTTCTCCGATGAGTCACGTTTCCTGTTTCATCGAACGGATGGACGTTGGCGTATAAGGCGAGAAACATCGGAGAACAAACACTCTTCAACTATTTCTGGAAGAACACAAGCTGGTGGGGGCAGCGTTATGGTCTGGGGAATGTTTTCGTGGCATTCTCTGGGTCCACTCATACCTGGCACTGTAGACCGAATTCGTTATGAATCCATCCTTGCAGACCACGTACACCAATACATGCTGATTGTCTTCCCTAGGGAGGATGGAATCTTACAGCACAACAATGCGGCGTGTCACACAGCTAGAAATGTCCCAGAGTGGTTGGAAGAGCAAGATGAAGACTTCAAAGTACTTCCCTGGGCCCCTAATTCCCCAGACTTAAAACCGATTGTGCATCTGTGGGACCACCTCGATCATGTTGTTCGCTCTACGAATCCTCCACCATGCACCCTCCAGCAGCTGTCAGATGCGCTGCAGTCAGCATCGCTCCACATACCTGTGAACACCTTCCAGCACCTTATTGAGTCACTCCCAGCCCGTCTAGCTGGTGTCCGCGCTGCACACGGCGGTTACTCTGGATATTAGCTGGTGGTCACAATAATGTGAATCGACCGTGTATAATGGCGCTGCAGCTTTATCGGCTACGAAGGGTGACGGCACCAGCCTCGCAAATGTTATAGAATATTGACAAAAACTCAAAACAATACGTAAGTGAGAAATAATAAATGAATGATGTTATGTTTAACTAATATTATAAATCGCAACACGAGAAAAGTTTGAACTTTCTTTCTTTGAATACTGTTTTACAGGTCCACTTTTTATATCCAACATTCCGTCAGTGACGAATCTAGCAAGGGTTGACTGAAGCGAGCCCTCACCCGCCCTAAAGCAAACTCTTTTTTTTAATGGCTAAGATCGTAAAATTAATGTATTTATTTTTGTGAAATTATAGTAATACATTTACAGATCTTCTCGTAAAAGTTTTTATAACAACTGACATTTGCCGTGAATCTGGAAATAAACTGTTCTGCTCTAGCTTCAGCTAAAAGAAAATGTAAACACTAAAAGTTCAGAAACAGAAGAAGCGTTCGAACAACTTTATTGAGAAAGATTTTATGAAGTGAGATTTAAAAAGCACCAAGCTCGTGTCCTCGAAAAGTGGGCAATTGAACGCTATGAACATAGTGATGATTTTTCAGTTGCTGTTCGCACGTTGTGATTCAGAAATTTAGAACAATTCTGTCCACTATGAGCAACTCAATGGGCTATAAGCAGTGGTGTAGCCAGAAATTTCTTAAGACGGGAGTTCCATGGGTTTGGATCATTGTTGGAAGACTCAAACATACATATATATATTGCTTTAAATTTGTATTCAATCCACCCTCAAGGGGAGGGGAGGGGAGGGTCCGGACCCAAGCCCCCCTCCTTTACTACGCCTGTGGCTATAAGCAGTTTTTTTTTTTTTTTTTATTACAGGTTTAACGACCACCGTGAGCAACTCAGTGGGCTAAGTCGCCCGTTCCTAATTTAGGGTCACTGGTTCCAGGGAAGGGAGAGAGCCAGTGCCGTAAGACAAACACAGCATCCATGACTCACAGCGATTTGAACCCGGTTCCCTTTCGGAAGAATGATCAGAGGCCATCGCTTAGGCCACTGCGCCACCGGGGCGGCATAAGCAGTTTGTAATTTGAGGTCACTAGTTCTATTATATGAAACAGGTCCGCATTGTAGTTCTGTCTTACGCCTCACGTAGGATTCGAACCGGGAGCCATCTCATATGAATGAAACCAGCGTACCGCGGTGGCGCAGTGGTCTAAGCGCTGGCTTATGGCAGTTCGGCCAAGTGGGTCTGTGTTCGAATCCGTGAGGCATGGATGTTGTGTTTGTCTTACGGCACTGGCTCTCTCCCTTCCCTGGAAACAGTGGCCCTAAATTAGGGACGGCCGACTGCTTATAGCCCATTAAGTCGCTCGCGATAGTCGTTAAACCCTTTACCAAAATATAAAAAAATTAAAAAAACCCTGAAAAGTATTGGAATGGTTTCTGGCGGGAGATTCCTTTTCGCAACTCGTATCTCTAGAGCGTCGCATACATGCTCGATTGCATTTAGATCAGGGGATAGCGCTGGCCACTTCATCCGACGGATATCCTTTTTAGCCAATACTTCATCCACAGCTGATGTCCGGCGAGCACGGGCGTTATCTTACATAAAAATGAAATCTGCACTCACAGCACCGCGGAACAGGCGAACGTGGCGAAGAATCACATCATCGCAGTACCACTGCTCGGTGATTGTTCCTCGATTCATCATCTGCAGTTCTGTACGTCCATTGATCATAATACCGGCACACATCACGACTCAACGACCGCCATATCTGTCCCGTTCAAACGATGTTCCTGGCATCATACGTAGTTCCACGTTCCTTCCAGATCAATCGCCGCTTAGAATCTGACGAAAGACAGACGTCTTTCATCTGGGAGCATTTACCTTGGCCCATTGATCTGAACAGCGCTCAACGTGAGGCATACACCATTGACGGCGGACTGTTCAATAATGTTCAATAATGTCCTGTGCACAGCGTACAGTTCTGCTGTATTTTAGAGGTCTTGACACGGTCTGGAGCGAAATGCAGCGCCTTTTCTCTTGAAGACGGTTAGCCAACCGACCTGCAGTACTTTCTCGACTCCGTTTTGCTATTGTGACAAGATAACGGTCATCCTGCCTGCTCGTACAGCCGGGACAATCTCCAGAAAAACATCTGCCAGCGGTTCCGTGGCTCCTGAACGCTGACCAAAGCCGCAACACTATGCTGTGTGCTACTCCAAACTTTCTGGGAACTACTGAATAAAACTCGTCAAAACCACCATCAGCTAAACCTTGGAAAACATTCACTGTAAGGGAAATATGCGAATGGGCTTCTGGTAACGATACAGAATTTCCTTGAAGACGCAGTGAAAATGAACTAAGTTCCTTTAAGGCGGTTTTCATTAGTGCCAAATTTTCCAGGAAGCATGTGCTCGTAAGTCTTTTCAGTAAGCCAGAAAACATGCTTCTTTCTTTACTATCCCTTGAAACATCAGCAGATGCAGCTTTAAAATGCAAAGCCAAGGCTGGAAATATATTCCAGACAGCAGATACTATTCGTTCACTAGATGCAACCCATCTTGTTCCAAGAACTCTCCCGACTAAAGAAAACAGAACTGCAATTTCTTTAGCACAGTGATGCAACTCGCGGGCGTTCTTTGGTGAAGCGTGATACAAAGTGTATAATTTATCGCAAAACGATTTAAAACTCTGTATACTGTAAACCTATTTAATTACATCCCCAACAGCAAGTTCTAACTTATGATTTGCACAGTGCCATATAATAAGTTCGGGAATTTTTTAAAGCTGTTGAGCCACACCAGATATGGAACCTGCGAAGTTTGCAGCTCCGTCGGAAGTGAAAGACATCAGATTATTTTTAATAAGCTCTTTTGGAAAGTACCTCACCAAGCAGTTCATATTCGATTCAGTTATTGCTGTTGTTTTCAAATCGTGTAATTCAACCAAGTCAAAAAATAGAGTTTGGGCATTTATATCATCCGGATCTGTAGACATTCTTATGCAGATTATGAGTACTGAGAGTCGACTTACAGTTGTACACTCATCAACCAAGATACCGAATTTTATATTTTGGGAGACGATTTCTTCACAGAGCTTTTTACGCTTGTCATTTCCTATAGAATCGCAAATATCCGTACATGTCTTCCTAGACTGCAATATCCTCCCCATCTCAGTGCCGTTTTTCTTTTGACGATCAATCAAACCAGGAAAATCGGCAAAAGGTCTATTGTTCTTCGCAATGAAATATGCGGTATAGAATATTTTGTACGTATTGTCCACTTTATTTTTATTTATTTTTTCAACAATATTTTCAAAGACGTCTTCAGAACGTTTTGCGTTCATTTTAGAAGCTTCTTTATGAGCGTGACTTTCTCTGTGCTCCTTTATGTTTTTCCTTAGAGCCGTATTTTGCTTCTTCTTATCGTCAGCCGTAGATCTAACTTTGCAATCTGTCCACTCCTTAGAAAACTTTGCACCAGTTAAAAATTCTGAAACGTTCATATTCCCGGCGGTTTTACAGACGGCACGTTCTAAACACCCATTTTTTTAAACAAGCCAAGAGTACTCTTTCCAAAAATACCTTTGATCCTCTGTACAACACTCGGGTTTACCATTTGTTGAGCTTTGCCGAGATTCAGATTCTTCTAATGAACTTCCTAATGCAGTGATATCCTTTGACTGTTGTATTTTCGGCGATTTTCTTGGTGATACTTCACACGGAGTCCGAGCTCGAACAGGGGGAGGGGGGAGGTTTCCAAATTCACGAGTTCTGTTTTTTTCCCTTTTGACTCATCTTTTTTCCCAAATAAATCTGTTATTGTGCTTTTCATTATTTTCAGTTGTTTTCTTTTCTCACACAAGAACAAATTAAAACTTACAACAACGACTCCAATATCAGTCAAAAAGTCATGTCATACCTCGACAGGAGCTGGAGTTGAAGTGACAGCATGTGTAGAGTGTAGTAATTAAGCTCGTTGCCAGGTTACAGGAACTGCGAAGTCATTTTATGCCAAGAGCAGAGAGAGGTTGCAAGGTCATCGAGCAATCAGCTCCTGTCATGACCTTCGCTCTCACGCAAACACTTCGCACTCATCGTGGAATTAAGCGGCGTTGCAGTCGTCACCATGGCGGGAAATCGCGAAAAAAGGACGCCAGACGGCGAAGAGAAAAAAATTTAAGAACTACAGCTACAACTCTGGTAGTGCCTACACAAACGGCGAGTGAGCTTTATTAGAGGAAAATAAAAACAAAATTGAAACAAAGAACAATTAATACAAGATGGTGTCATTAATTGAAATGTATAATGCATTACGAAATGTTTTATGAAAATTAAATGCTCCCTTTCTTGTGGTGTCAATAACGGAACTCCGGCACGCAGGGTTTTGCTTCCGGAACGCGGGGTTTCGCTCCCGGATCGGGGTTCCGGTGCGTTCCGGCCCATTTCCACCACTGAGTATAGGTATACTATTTTCTGCAGTGTACAAATGTTTTGTTCTTGGCAGGTACAATGAAAAAGTATGAAACAAGTTGTAAAGTCATGCAGTGCATTGATTATGATACGCTTTCCAACATACCAGAAATCGCTCGCAGACAAACCCTCCTCCTTACCCTGATTCTCGATTCGTCCAGTATACCTCTGGAACAACACACTAAATTTTTGCCGCAATAGAAGCATTTTAATCAAGATATGAGGATAATGGCTGTGGAATAAATCTTGCTCCTGTTCCTGACCTTTGACCCCATTTCGATGATATTCATCAGAATTGGTTCAGTATACATGATAAAGTTTCGTCGCAATCGAAATGTTTTTACGCAAGTTATGACGCATAAGGGCGATGGAATGAATCCCGCTCCTATGTCCTGATCTTTAACCCCATTTCGCCCATTTTCAAAAGGGTTCGTCCCCAGGTGGTCCCCTACCACATACTAAAATTTCATCGAAATCGAACCAGTTGTACGCGAGTTATCGTGCGGACAGACAAACAGACAGACGGACAAAGTTGGAGCATATACGTTTCTTCAACTTACGGTTGGAAAGTGTAAAAAATGATAAAAATCTTATCTTTTGGGGTAGGGGGCAAATGTATATACACTGGCGTAAAGTAAAAAAAGAACACCAAAAAGGAATTGGCGGACGATCATGAAATTTACATATGTTAATGGGGTCGAGTTTACGTAGGTGTGATGTTAATTTCGGGACCAACCGGTGAGCGCTTACGCCACAGCACGGCATAATATGCAACTAATCGTCGGTGGTACTTAAGGAGTACGGCGAAGTGAATGTAATCAGTCGTCGGCGTACGGATACGTGCGAAGACCCTGAAGAAGCTGCAATGCCTGGACATGGAAGACGTGTACGATTTCAGCAGTTATCGGACTTTGAGCGAGGTCGTCTAGTCGGACTCCGCGAGGCCGGGTGGTCGTATCGTCGTATTGCGGAGCGAATTGGACGGGAAGTATCGGTGGTGGTACGATGGTGGCGTAGATGGTCCGAGGGACATTCCCACACGAGAAGACGTGGAACCGGGAGTCACAGACGGACTGATGAGCGGACCGATCGACGCATAAGAAGAGCGGCGTTGTCAAGCAGAACATCCGCTGCGACGCAAATCCGAGCTGCCGTTGCACCTGAGGTGACTGTGCGAACAATCCGCAACCGTCTACTGGACGCAAGACTACGTGCACGTGTGCCTCTGGCATGTGTACCTCTAACTCCAGCCCACCGTCAGGAACGGCTGCAGTGGCGTCGCCAACGTCTGCACTGGAGAAAGCAATGGCGATCTGTCGTGTTCAGCGATGAAAGCAGATTCTGCTTGGGAGCCTCCGATGGCCGTATACGTGTTCGCAAACGCACAGGGGAACGTCCCCACCATTCTTTCATCCGCCAGCAACACACAGGGCCTACACCTGGTCCCCTGGTGTGGGGAGCGATCAGCTATCACTCCCGTACACAACTAGTGTTTGCACCGGGTACGTTAAACAGCACCTCCTACATCAACAACATCATTCAGCTCGTTGTTGTGCCATTTGTAAGGTTGGTCCATCGTGGTGTTTTCCAGCAAGATAACGCACGCCCACACACGGCACGTGCAACGCAACATGCACTTCAGGGTGTGAGACAACTTCCATGGCCTGCACGTTCACCGGATTTGTCCCCCATTGAGCACGTGTGGGATTTTATGGGACAACGACTTATCCGGTCTCCACGGCCAGCTATGACCATCCCCGATTTACGCGTCCAGGTTGAAGATGCTTGGAACTCAATACCCCAAACCTACATCCAACATCTGTACGACAGACTCCATGCCAGAATTGCACAGTGTGACGCAGTTCATGGCGGTTCAACCTCGTACTAACCATGTTACATGGAAAAGTTATTTTTCAGTTTACCAGCAAATGCAGTTGTATTTTGCCATAATGTTTTGATCACGTTATCCTCTGTATTCCGTTATTATGCTGTATAAATTTCGTTGGTATCAGACGTCTCCTTCTTGGTGTTCGTTTTTCACTTTCCGTCAGTGTACATTGCATATTTCATCTTTTTTTCTTCCGCCTAGGCTTAACTGCTATGAACAGCTGTAAGAGCTATAAGCAGCCGCTCGCCTCTAATTTGAGGCTGCCGATTCCTGGTAAGAGACTATGACACAAACACACAACCCATGCCTCTTCTTTATTTCGAGCCTAGGCCCATCTTGGATGAAAGGTCAGAGACCAGCGCTTCAGACCACTCGGCAATTGAGGCGGCTTGTTGTTGTATTGAATGTAAAGCTCCAGTTACTGTGCTGTGTCAAAAATTAACTACATTTTCAGGTTTTCCATTTACGTGAAAACTGAAAACTTACGCGTATCTGTAAACTTATGATCTGTTGGAGAAAAATTCAAGATGTAAAGAAAGTTAGAACATCTTGTGGGTGTTCAATTTATGAGAGATTTGTTTCCAGCTACTACCGTTATTTTAAAATGTGTTGTCACAAGATCTTATACTAAACGCACTTCTTTTTTCAATCTAGTATAAAGCACTTTCAAGAGGCAAGAAAGGAAGTTTACGCATTCCAAAACAACTTAACATGCTTTTATTAATTGATATACATTTCTTAAAACAGATAAAGCACTGGCGGAACCAGAGGAGGGCGATGCTATGTCGTCGGTCATTTAAATCAGGCCCGCACAGGGTTGAAGAAAAAGGCTTCTTATCTGCCATCCAATTATGAACGCCGGTTAGTGAATATCCCGGGGGTCGAGGAAGCTGGAACCAGCTGACAATAGCACTTTCGACGCTGCCGCTGGATTTCTTTCACACTGCAACTTAATCCTTCGAGTAATTCCGAAGTCGACACAATCATTCACTCAACACACAATAAGAACATTTAACACATATTTAACACACTCACATGAGCACACACACTAGATATATTCGTATATAAAATCATCGGCGTTGTTTACAATTGATGTTCCATCTTGAGTTCACTTCGCTCGAAGTTTTTTCTCCCTTCACACTGGGCCGCGAGTGGCCTAGTGGTCAGCGTTCGTGACTGCCATGGAGATAACCTCAGGTTCGATCCTGGGCAGGTATGAACGTTCGAACCACTAAATACCTGCCGTGCGTCGGATGGGCACGTTAAGCCGTCGGACCCTGGGTACTGGTCTCCCGGTAATAAATAAGGGCGTCTTCCTCCCCTTTTTACCTCGCTTCCGTGTCACTTTCCTATCGAGCACTCTAGCCCAAATCTCCTAGCTTCCTATTTCTAAGGGTTGTTCAAGACCTCGGGTCAGACACTCCCTG
Organism: Macrothele yani; assembly: GCA_039090855.1. Lineage (NCBI taxonomy): Eukaryota > Metazoa > Arthropoda > Arachnida > Araneae > Macrothelidae > Macrothele > Macrothele yani. The sequence goes on along the minus strand of CM077002.1, from coordinate 68,108,079 downwards.
CCTAAAATCCTCTACATTTGAATAATGAACTTCACACTGAATGACAGCGCCCTCTATCATATCTCTCCTCAGCTGCTCGGATTTTTTTGTTCTTTGGATTTTTGTTCTTCTTCCGTCAGGCAACGTCCTCTCATCAAATATTTTTTAATCAATTTAAATATTTTACAAAAATCTTTGCATTAAAAACTGGCAACATCTCAATTTAACGTCAATATTTCCCGTCCTTAATTGATCTGTAACATAATGGTCTGTCAAAACGCATAATGATAAAAGCATTTTATATGTTGGCCAGTTGCCAGTAACAACGGTAGATTTTCTTATTCACCACCCCATACCCCGGAAGTATTTATTAGCTGTATCCGCCAGTGGGATAAAGTGTTTCCATGTATTTCCTAACATGCGTATAGAAGGCCTGTGTGCATTTTTCTACTCGTGAAATAATTTGAAAAATGCACGTAATAAAATAGGTTTGTGCGTGTAATGTTTTTAGAGAACTAAAAATCTTCTAATACTTCAAATCAACACTAGTTTATTTACGCATTCTGGAATGACTTAAAATACATAAGTTAATAATAAAAAATAATTTTTCTTTGGTTATCGGTGCATTCCGTAATGGCTTTTAATTCATACCTTTCGTCTTTAAATGCATATTTCACGTAAAAGTGGGACATACATATGTAAGTATACATGTATTGATACTTTTTAGCATACATGATTCATATCCCTGATTATGAATTAATTGTATTTCTGTTTTTGAATTATAGATTTTGTTACGCATGGTGTGGAAATGAATTTTGCTTTCCACTGAGTCATTTATTTTGTACTTGCGGAAAAATGGGATGTCCAGCACTGAACGAAAAACAGATCCTTCCCTTTCAAGAACAAGCATCTGTCCGAAAAATTACTCGATAACCTGCCATTTTTAGACAGGGCACACGCTTAAACAGCTGTTCACTTACAAGCAATTGCTCACTTTGAGACCTATACTCATTCATGCCAATTTTCGGCAAGAAAGTCAAATAATGCCGCGCGCATCACTGCCAGTCTGACGACCCTGGCTTTCCTCAGCTGCTTTCTTTCTACCTGAGGAAACAGCCGGAAGTTACGTCACTAGTATAAAGCGCCGTCTCTGAGCGTGCGCCCTGCCAGTGGAAGAGCAGCAGTCGGAGTGGGAAATGGCTTCGTGCCCTCGTGTTGTATGTGGATTACGTGCTGTTTTTGTATTCCTGTTCAGCTGTTGCTGCGTTGATCTGGCATTCACTTTCAAGCAAGGTAAGTACCATTGCCATTCGCCTAAAATTTCATTATAGAATTCGTTTATGGCTAATTGTTGTGGCTTGCGTGGGCGACTTTCTTCTCTGATCGAGCGTTCTGTTTTCATTGGTGACGACGGCTCGACCGCGCCTGATGGGCTGCTTCATTCACTTTCCTATCAGTGGTGTTGCAGATGTGGTTCGGGTGCTCCCTTTTCTCCTGTCACGCGTGAATCCCTCCTCTAATCTATATTTTTGGGCTGGAATTATTTGAAAGCAGCATGGTGCCATGTATTTGAAACCAAGGGTTATGTTTTGCTCACCTCTCTTAAACCTCTGCTTTGACTTTTGTTACTATCCTAATGCCAGCGTTTAAAAGATCTACATCTTCAACAAGCAAATCCCAGCTGCTTCGTTCTTTCTCGTATCCAGTTTGACAAGAAACAGAGAGGTCATCACAGCATGTCCCGATTCGCTAAGCATTATTGAATTCTGTTTTCAAATAAAATGGGAATTTTCACCCTCAACTTTTAATATCCGTCTTTGAAAAGGAAGTTCGTTGTTTACATTTACGAAACGCTGTTAAAATCTCATAAACCTGGGAATGAATGAGGCATATGTAGGAATGAAAGGAGGCTGAGGGAGATACCTGTTTATTATTATTTTTTTAATTTTCCGTGGGAGATGACTAATATGCCCACAACGGTGAGTTTCGTAGGCATATCGTCTTATCATTTCTACTTTTATTAGAAGGAACAATCGCGTCTGTGCCATAACTATTTGAAGCGAAATTGTCGTGGAAAAATGTTCTGAATAATGGCTGAACAATTTACCGTATATAGAACTGGAATGTAACACTGGTTATTTTAGTACTGGATTAAGGCATGGGCCTGCGAGGCCCAGACCGGTTACCTCGCCGCTTCCAAGAGGGCGTCATTTGGAGGAAAAAAGAGTGGAAAGGGTGGAGAAAAACTGGCTTTAATTTTTTTGGGGTATATCCCCCAAATTGGTGCGAGGCAAGAGGGAGTCTCGTACCACTCTGAGCCCGGGGCCACAAGTTGCCTTACTGAAAGCTTTTTATTTATTACATTACACAGTCGTAACCAGTGGCGTACCCTGAAATTCTTGTTGGGAGGGGGGGTATATATATGTAGTGTATACATTAAGTAAATAAGCTTAAGCTCTTTGGGGGTCTTAAACTCCCGTGGGTGCTCTAGTGTTGTAACGGTGGTTATGTTCTTCGAGCACGAAGTTTTTCTATATCATATTGAAATTCTTGGGAAGAATCGTTTAGAAGAGAGAGTAGCACATATTCGAAATTCGTCAAATACGTGGTACGTTGATAAAATTAATTCGGAGATTCCGACTAGATATTCCAGAAATAAACTTGTAGCAAGAGCGAAAATTAGAAAGAATGGAGGAGGACAGCTACTTCTGAATAAAATAATGATAAGCAGTAAATATTATGTAGACATAAGAAAAAATAAAATAAAAAAGACTTGCTTTTGAACTGCACCTAATAAGTTAATCTCCCAGATTTACCGGTTTCGGTGTTTCATTTAAAACAAATTCGAGCTTCAGGTTGATTACAACGATGAGCGTTCCACTGTTTTGCCATGGTAACACGCCGTACGTTTTCCGTCGGTGAGATCTTGAAGGTGATAGTGTTGCTGGTTAACTTCACAGTGCAAAATTCAGTGATGGAAGCATGCTGCTTGCCATTATTAAGGATGTCATTATTTAGGATTAAATAGGAAAACGGGCAATGAATTCTAAATTAGATGCTTTTAAGAAAGGATGTTTTTCTGTTGTGACCAGAAGATTTTCTGACACTGATGGCATCATCTTAATTGCAAATTTGATAAATTCATTAATTTTCATGTAGATGTGTGTAGAACTACATGCATACGTAGATAGGGCATGTTTATAAGAAAGTTCCCCGAAAAATCGCGCAAGCATTAAATGCAGCGTCCTCCGAAAAACGTTCTTCAGTTTTCACAGCTGTTGTATACTTCCCGATACACATCACAATTAGAATGTCGCTTTCTATTGTTACTGACTGCGGTTACATGGTCTTTGCTGTCTCAGTGGCTGAGTGGGTAGAGCGCAGATTTCCGGCTAACTTCCTCTGCAGGGAGGTTAGCCAGAAATCTGCGAGAAAGAATGTATTTCTGTTGGACTGGACGAGGCAAGTGCAGATTTAAAAAAAAGCCATAGAGGGGAGATAGATTCACAGTTTGAGGTTTTGGGAACGTTTTTCCGCCTGCCCTCGAAGCATACCATCTACAAGTTTTGATTTACTAGCTTAAATACAGTCTGACTGAATATCACCAGCACACACACACTTTGACAGTAATATTAGTACCACACTAGAACTGAGCTCAGAGATTGGGGTGTTATTTCCGGCCGATTTTCTTAGAATGTAATGACCTTTTTGCCCTTTAATTTGGTATTTAAAATTACCGCTCATCTTTCCCTTAAAATTTCTTTTTCCTCATTCAGTCCCGTTTAAGAGGCAATCACAAGACAATTTACCACACGATAGCCTACGGGGATCCACCATTACCGAAAATACAACTGTAAAATTTTGAATACCTCTAAAAAGAAAGTGCCCGGGAATAGTGACGCACAAACACGAAGGGCCCACCGTATCTCCGTATCCCTGCCAAGAATGCCCTTGTCCTTCATCAAATGAAAAAAACTCATGTTATATACACCAACGGGAAGGACCCACCTTAAACCATATATATATATATATATATATATATATATATATATATATATATATATATATATACTAAAGAGCAAAACTGAAGACTAAGGAAAAAATTTTAGAATTTAAAACGAAGGGTGCAAAATAGGCATTGGTTTGTCTGTTAACATTTTTGCGGGTTTTAACTCTTTCTTTTCTTTGTAACTTTGAGCGTCTTTTGGGGTACCTAGGAACAGAAGATGGCTTAGCTTGTTCCTTTTCTATGCGCTGTCCATGCGCTGTTTTTTCAAAGTAGTTAAGTTCTTAATAACTAATTAATTATGCACTTAAAGCACTGCTGAAATACTTTGTACATATTGCAACTAACTGTTTAAGGTATATAACTTTCACAAAGTTTTCCTTAGTTAATTATTATCTTTAACTTATTCTCGTTTTCGTGTTGTCATAAGTTGTAGAGTAGGGGGTTTTAGACTCAAGTTTTCTTTCAAAAATCTGTTCGTTATAAATTAACATTTCCTTTTTTAATTGCAATGTAAAATTTGGATTTCTTTTGCATTGTTTTTCAGGTTTAAATTCTCTCTCAAACGAACTTGGAATTTCGTTATGGCTGAAAATCATTTCTAATTATTATGTCACTCTCACAGCTTGAGTTCTCTTTAATCTTCTTCTCTCTGTTTAATAGTAACAGATGAAGAGTATGGGTCGGGCCAGGAAGGTTAATGGATGCAAGCGAAATTGTTAACTAGTGCTAGGTCATGCAACTCTAAGGAGGACATGACTTATATATATATTTTTTAAACTATTTTAGGTGGGAATGTTACTTGCATCTATGGCCTTGCAGAAACCCATTTCCAACTAGGTCTTTGTGGAAGTGAGAAAATGCAGAGTTTTTGCTGGTCCTTGATAAAGCCAAGGCTCAGTATTCTCGACACCTTCTACATTCAGTTGTTTTATTTTATTTTTTTATCTTTTTCCTTTTGATCACACAGGTAGATACATAACCTTTTCTATGTTGTACTAGGTGTGAGTCAAAATTATATAAGTATTTTTTTGCTTAGGTATCTTCTTTATAGAATATATATATATATATATGGTTTAAGGTGGGTCCTATATACACTGCTGGATTATTGCTAAGGACGGATCATAAACGGCTATATAGCGCATAAAAAAGTAAGTGTGGTTGGATGCTAAGTGAAATAAAATAATGTCAGAATGCCAGGACATTACAAGAAAGACAATTTATTGTGCTCTGAAATCCAGAAGGCTTTGGAACGCGTTCAAGGGACAAACAGGCCATTTTGTGCAGAATACGTAAACGTGAAAAAAATGCAATAACATTCCGCAGGCGTTCCGGCATAAGATGTCAATACGGGATATGGCCACCATGGAGCGCGATGCAAGATTCCACACGTCGTGTCATGCTTTGCACAACATTATCAAGCAGCTGTTGGGGTAATATATCCCATTCCTCTGTCAGTGCACGGATGAGGGTGTCCTTGTTTATTGAGAGCATTGGCGAATAGCAAGTTTCCTCCCCAAAGCATCCCACACATTTTCAATGTGATTCAGATCTGGAGAACGTGCTGGCCATACGAGGCGTTGAATATCCTCGCTCTCAAGACACTCCTTGACAGCGACTGTTCGATGACATGTTGCGTTGTCGTCCATGAAAATGAATCTATCACCGACAGCACCACGGAACATGCGAACATGAGGTAGCATAACATCATTAATGCATCGTTGGCCAGTCATAGTCCCAGTTGGAAGCACATAGAGGGACGTACGGCCATTGATCATGATGCCAGCCCATACCATGACACTACATGTCGGATATCGGCCCCTTTCCTGTATGTTTGCTGGACAATATGCAGTACCACTATCACGCCAGATCAGTTGTCGTCGACAATCAGTCGATAGACTGTATCTACTCTCATCTGAGAGGAGGACAGCAGACCAGTCGTTATCAGTCCAATTGCGATGTTGATGGCACCATTGCAAATGGGCGGTACGGTGACGTCTGGACAATGGGATGCACACAACAGGACGGCGGGCGTATAGTTCTCCTTCATGCAAACGTCTGGCGACAGTTTTTCGGGAGATCCGCTTGCCAGTAGCAGCCATAAACTGATTTGCTACCTCACTAGCTGTGCTGCGCCAGTGTCTTTTTGTTGATAGCACTATGTACCGATCTTCTGCAGGTGTACTGCGAACACGACCTCCCCCGTGACGTTTGCTACACTCTCCATTTGTTTGAAATGATTTCCAAAGCCTTTTAACAACACTGTGGCTGACGTCGAACTCCCTGGCAACATCTGTTATTTTTCGCCCTTCTTCAATCTTGCCAATAATACGGCCACGCGTAAAATCATCTAGGTGATGTCGGGAAGACATACTGAAAATTGCAAGTTCCTCAATTGATTCTTTCCCTTTCAACTTTGCGTTTGAACAAGAACGGTCAATACGCGTCAAATCCTCTATTTCTCTTATCAGCTCTGTGACGTCACGAACAAGTTCAACAATCCAAAATTTGCATACGCACAACACGTCTTACTGTATCCCGCACTTATGCTAATTTCCACATTTTCCTGTCTTCCATTTTATGGTTGCTATCGTTGCTATTGTCATCCGTCTTTAGCAATTGTCCGGCAGTGTATATATATATATATATATATACAGTGCTCGAAATGGGAATTTTGAAGTGCCGGGGCGCGGTGGTCTAAGCGATGGCTTCTGATCATTCGTCCGAGATGGGTTCTTGTTCGAATCCCGGCGAGGCATGGATGTTAGGTTTGTCTTACGGCGCTGGCTCTCTCCCTTCCCTGGAACCAGTGGTTCTAAATTAGGAACGGGCGACTGCTTATAGCGCATAGAGTTGCTCACAGTAGTCGTTAAACCTCCAATAAAAAATAAAAAAAAACCTGGAAGAAAAACTTTGTTTGAAAATATAATTGACAATTCCGTGGAATACTATTGCACCATAAGTCAGAAACGATGGCGGCCGATTTCAGCTGGTTGGTTTGGGGACCTAGCAGGCATTTATGCTACACCGAGGACTGGAATTAGACTTGCTTATAACGAAGAGTCTCTACCCCGAGACCAACAGATTAACGAGACTTCCAAACCTCGGCTAATCATTAGTGGTTGAGCTGGACTTGAAGCCGAGAAGGCAGTCCCTTTCTGATGGGGACATTCATAAAGTAGAAAGTCGGGCAATTAGAATGAATATTCAGTCTTAAATAATAGCAATCTCGCCACCCTCAAAGAAAAAAAAAAAAAGTCCGAGTGGAAAAAGTGTATACCCATTGCTACAAAACTAAAATTTGTGTTTAATCTATTACTCCCAATTCTTCATTCTATGAAGAAGCTCTTCAACTTGAATATAATAAATTAATGATTTTATAAAAATTACAGATATCTTTAGTGTGGTTATCTGGGGCTTGGGCAAGATGTGATCATGAGCTATGGGTAGCTTCATTTCCATCCTATTGTACTTATAGCTCATGTGTACCGGTACCCTACCCTTTACGGTTCCCACGAAGCTATTTCTCAAGGACACAAATCACATAAGGTTTCTGTGTTTAAGAATGCGCGCTCAGAAGTCCGATACAAAAAAAAATAAATCTGCAGTTATCACTACTATAATTAGTGCCGGTATGTAAATTCCGGGTTAAAAAAATGCCGGTATGAAATACCATGAAAACAGAAGTGCCGGTGTGCCATACCAGCGTATACCGGTCCATTTCGAGCACTGTAATTTGTATATATTCTGCACATAGTTTTACAAATTTAATATTCTGCACGTAATTTTATAAATCTAATATTTTCGTTATGATCAGCTATTTTTCTCTCAGTCTCAGTTCTAGTTTTCGTAAACGAGGGTTATGTTTTTGAACGTCTTCTGTCAGTGCTTATCGATTTTGTCTTATTCAAAAGAGATTCTTTTTTTTATCTGCGTGCACATCTGCGTTGCTTTATGCCAACTGAGTTCAGGAAAGAATACGTACGTCATATATATATATATGGCCGTAAAAAACGTATAAATGTAAAAAAAAATTTAAAAGAAATTAAAAAAAAATATATATATTTGTAAAATATTTATTAAATACAACTGTAAAATTTGGAATGCCCCCAAAAAGAAAAACAAAGGAATGAAAATCACATTATTTTAGATTACACTCAGGTGTTAATTTGGGCCGTAGCTTACCACAACGCTGCTCCGGTACTTCATTTTTGGCGAATGTTTAAATATAACCTGAGCCCCCTCGAGCTCCGAAATACAAGTTTCTTTTGCACCCCCGAACGCATGAGCGCGATCGCGCCGTCAAAATCAACCCTTCTTTCGCTAAAGACTGAACGCGCAATTTCAGTCTTTAATATTATTAATATATTATTATTTCAGTCAATAATATTATTCTTCCTGTAAATAAGAAATAGTGATGGGCAAACTTTGCCAAATCCAATAATTGTGGCTTCGCTGCGATAGTACTGCATATTGGGCTCTTGCACTTTTTTGTTAGAAATTAAGCCCTAATTATGCTAATTTATAATGTAAGACATACATACATACATACATACTTTGTTTGCTACCTAAGCCTATGTCTATTTTGGCTTTTGTATTAATTTTTTATTCTAATTTCATTATAAAACTAGGTTTAGGAATTTTGTACGATTTCATATTTTCAATATTTGAAAAAAAAAAAAAAAAAAAAGACTACCTTCAAAAGGCAGGTAGTAAATCCGAATACGATTTTGTTTTATATTGAATACCCCTAGTACACATCCTTCATTTATAAGCATCTCTCTTTTCAAAGCAGTTCGTCCACAATTAATTTAGCATTAGTACCGAGTAAAATATTTACTAATCTTTTTCTTGCTTCGAATGCAGATAAAAAAGAAAACCCGTGAACGTAATTTGGTAAATGTTTAGCTACATTTTGTACAGTATTACATAGCTACAGAACAAAGCTGTCTCGATTCTCTCAAAGTTATAACATACCTGGTTACGTATAAAGGAATCCAAGAACCGTTTATTTTTGATAATCTAAAATTCAGATCTTAACGCATAATCTCAAAAAGAGTATAAATTAAATATGTATAACTGAATTCAAAAAGCAATAGCGACTCAGGTAGCTTTCCGTTTTTTTTCGCATTTGGAGTCCCCTTCCATCTTTTGTTATGAGACAAAACCATTTATGTACTATTTTTGCCTTCCCGAACAAGTTTGTAATTGCTTTTTTTCAGTAAAATATCGGAACTAGCGTATAAAAGTGAAAAAACGTACAATTGAGGCTTCACTCTCTATATATACAGGGTTACAAGGAAAGTCCTTGATCAGGCCAATATCTCACGAACTATGGCAGTTAGCGATTTACTTCTTGTGCTGTTGTATAGGAAACCCCTATAGCGCACACAACAACTCCATGAAGGATCCCCTCCCCCCTTGCAGATAGGGCAAAAAAGTCAATTTCAAACTTGTTAAGCGAGGCAAAAATAGTACATAAATGTTTGTCCCATAACAAAAGATGGAAGGGGAACGGGAATATGGCCCCAAGAAAATCACAACGTCAGGAAGCAACGACAGAGTATTTAGACAAGAATTTATTACTTAGAACTTATCTAAACTGGTAAGTTCTAAGTAAATGAAAGCACAAAGGAAACGTTTTCTACAAACCTTATCAACAGTTCTTGTTTTGAAATAAAACGCAGTTCCTTGACTTATTCAATATCAGACTTTGATGTCAAATACAGTAAAAAATACACTGAGACAAGGAGAAATGGCATAAAGGGGCGAAACACTCATCCAATAGGAAAACTGTATGCAGATCTAATTGGCTTGCGCACGTGGCTAAGCTTTCGACTTCCGGTCACTGGCTCACGAAGTGTTGGCATATCGACCACGCATATCATTTTTGTATTCTGAGGAAGGAGCAGAAAGCACATTTGAAATCCATGCGAATATGCTTCGAACATAGCGACTCAGGTAGCTTTCCGTTTTTTTTTCGCATTTGGAGTCCCCTTCCATCTTTTGTTATGAGACAAAACCATTTATGTACTATTTTTGCCTTCCCGAACAAGTTTGTAATTGCTTTTTTTGCCCTATCTGCAAAGGGGGCGCAATAGCCCCCTCACCCCCAAAGGGTGGGGGATCCTTCGTGGTGTTATTGTGTGCGCCATATGGGGTTTCCTAGCGTAAGAAGTAAATCGCTAACTGCCATAGTCCGTGAGATATTGGCTTGATCACGGGCTTTCCTTGTAACCCCGTATATGTTTTAATTTAGTCGTAGTCAGAATAAGATACTCTCTTTAAAACGCATTTCGCTTGTTTGTTGGACCCCCTCCTTTGAGGAAATGCTGTGTGTTCTACTGCCCAGGAGGCAGGCCACCACAGTTGTACAAAAATAAAATGTATCTGCGTACATAACCATTGAAACAGAAAACTTGCTGCAAAGCGCGATCCATGATAACAATAGAATAAGATAATTTAAAGAAAAATTAATAAAACAAAAAATAATTATTGGGACATTACAGATTCCAATTAGGACAAAATAAGTACATTACAATGGAATGTGCAGCGATTATTGTGAAATGGACCTTTATGACAAAATATTAAAATATTGGACCTTGAACTTCATAAAAACAAGAGACTGATTAAATAATTTTTTTAATATCCAGAAAAACAGTTCCTTTAATGAAGCTTCAAAACTTATAAATAGCACTTTCAACAGTTTAATTAAAGAATAGTAGACTTACAAAATACATAAGGAAAAGTTTTAAATTTAATAACTGGCAACTGCAAGAGGAACCTCGCAATAATATTTAAATTATTTTTGTGTAAATAAAACTTTTGATACAGTTCCTATACAGTGAGAACAGGCCTTGGTAAAATCTAGAGACTAGAAACGTCTGTAAAAGCAAAATAACTCGGAAGATGTGAAAAATAATACGTTCTTCAAGTTAAAATAGAATTAAGTATAATACATGAAATAATCTGAGTAGGTGTTTTAATTGCTTTAAATAACGTTTTTGTTTTTTATCTACAAGAAAAAATTATCCGCGAAATCTGTTAATAATTTGGAAACTATCTGCGTACAGCGTACGCCTGCATTCCGCTACTCTGCAGGCCAGTACACAAGTAATACACAGAATATCTATTTGTTTCTTGCTATCATCATTGTCAACCATTATCAATCCACTGCTGGACGAAGGTCTCCCCAAGTTTCTTCCACAACGGTCTGTCTTGTGCCAGTCTCGTCCATGTTACTCCCGCATACTTTCGAATTTCATCCACCCATCTCCCATGTGGTCTTCTACTGGATCTTTTCCTGTCCCTTGGAATCCAATCAAAATTTCGGTTTTTCAATCGATGGTCTGTCCTTCTGGCGCAGTATGTCCAGCCCATTGCCATTTCAGGGATTTAACTCTGATCATGATGTCTTCTACTGTTGTCATTTTTCGGATCCACGAGTTCCTCTTCTTATTTCTCCTGGTTACACCAAGCATGCACCTCTCCATGCATCTTTGAGTTGTCTGCAGGCTTTGTATGTCTCTTTTAGTTAAGGTCCACGTCTCTGCACCATACGTAAGCACTGGAAGGATGCATTGATCAAACACTTTTCTTTTAAGGAATAATGGCATATTGCTCTTGAAAATTATGCTGTTTCTTCCAAAAGCTCTCCAGGCAAGTTTTGTACGCCGATTAATTTCTTTATCAATGTGACCCTCACTTGATATCTGTTGTCTAAGATAAACGTACGTATCTGTTATTTCCAACTTTTCTCCATCAATCGATAAATCTTCATTTCTTGGAAAAGCATTCTACATCACTTTTGTCTTCTGAAAATTCATTTTAAATCCTACTTATTTACTCTTGTCAGCAAGTTCCGGGATCATAATCTGCAGCTCTGATGGGGTAGTTGCAAAAATAACTACGTCATCAGCAAAACGAAGGTGGGTTAGATAATCTCCATTAATCTTTATCCCTTTGTTTTCCCAGTTCAGTGATTGAAAGACATTTTCCAATGTGGCATTAAAGAGCTTCGGAGATATGGTGTCACCTTGTCTCACTCCTTTTCCAATTTTTATGTGTGCTGTATTTTCAAATAGCCGAATCTTTGCACTTGCATTTTCATAGATGTTATTAATAATATTAATGTATGCATTTTCAATACCGCAGGATTTCAAAGCCATTGTAACTGCTGATGGTTTCACCGAATCAAAGGCCTTTTCATAATCGATAAAAGCCATGCACAATGGAAGTTCATATTCCCTCGCTCTTTCAATTAGTTCTCTCAGTACGTGGATATGATCTATAGTGCTGTAGCCACTCCTGAATCCAGCTTGTTCTCTCGGTTGAGCCATGTCCAGTGTTACCTTCAAGCGGTGTAAAATAACTTTAGTGAAGATTTTATAAACCACTGATAGGAGACTGATAGGTCTGTAGTTCCTGAGATTCTCAATGTCACTTTTTCTTATGTAGCAGGATCATTGTAGCGTTGTTCCAATCCTCAGGAATCTTCCCTTCATTAAGGCATCGAGTGAAAATTTGGGCGAGTACTGTTTCAATTTCTCCACTTGCTTCTTGTATGATGTCTACAGTAATTCCATCTTCTTCTGGAGCTTTCCTCCGCTTCATGTTCTTGATTGCATGTGCAACTTCTGCTGGGAGGACTGGAAGAACTCTGGTACTGGTACCTTTCATGATGGCTGGAGTTTATGTATCATCTCTTTCATATAATTTGGAGTAGAAATCTTTCACTCTTGTCAAAATTTCGCCTCTATTTTTTGTTACAGAACCATCTTCTTTTCTCAGTGCCATAATCAGTTTTCTTCCTTTACTGAGATGTCCCTTTACTATCTTTAGGCTTTGATTGTTTTCAATTGCTTTCCTCACTAGTTCACAGTTGAATTTCCTTACGTCTTCAGGGATACTTTTTCGTACTGTCTTGCATAGCTCTATATATTCCACTTTGAAAGTCACATCTTCTTTAGTTGTCCTCACCTCTCTTCGTTTTTGCATCAACATTTTGGTTTTTCCTGAAAATTTGTTCACACGCAACTTGTTCTTAGACCCACTAATTTTGTTGCTGTTTCCATAAGAGCTTTAGTTACTTTTCTGTTAACTTCAGAAATATCCACTTCTTCCGATGTTAGGCCTTCTAAAGCAGAGAATCTGTTCTTCAGTTCCAATTTGAAGGTATTATGGTGTTTTTTAAGGTTGGTTATGTCAATACATTTTGTTTGTCTTATGAGCTTGCCACATTCGAGTTTAGTGTTACATACATGTATATACAGCACGTCGTACAAGAAACCTGTGGAGGAGCAGAAACAACACTTGCACGGCCACGCTTTCACTAGATGCCTCAATGCAGGAAAGATTCCTGAGGTCTGGAACAATGCAACAGTCACCTTGCTACTTAAAAAAATGGAACGTTAAGGATCTCCGAAACTGCAGACCCATCAGCATCCAATTAATTGTTCACAAAATCTTCTCTTGGATACTCTCGTAATTTGTAAATCGTGATTTTTCACACTGGAAAAATGGAGAAGAACGGATCAGTTCCTATGAGAAATTTAGTGGTTTTTGGTAAGATGAGAAATTTAATGGTTTTTTGGTGAGATTTTTAGACATTAACATGAACCAAAAAGTTTTTTTTAATTTGCTTGACAAAAGAAATGCACAAAGAAAACAGCATACAATGTTAAATCATTAAAAACTTCTAGACAAAATCTAGAAATCTTAAACTTTTAACTGATGTTCTCTTAAGAACAGTGGAAAGTACAGTGACTTGTTGGTATGAAAACTATGTAGTATTTGATGAGTTTGAAGTATGCATGGCCCATTAATTTTCCCAAATCCAATGTATATTGCTAAAGTTTCGTATTCCGCGAGTATGCACATTGATTCTCCGTTTTAGTTTTTTGTGGATCCACTCAGACGTCTTAGCCAGCGGTCCACTAAGACAGTATGACCCTGGTACCGTCAAATAAAGCATAATTTGGCAGTTGATTTTCGAAAGCCTCTGATAGCGATATGTAACAGAAGCAGCTCAAATTCTTTATTCTTTTCTTTCAGACTGTACAAAGTTATCAGTCATTCAACTGCTAAGTCTTATTTATAGAGCCACTCGCCGAGGTATTTATTTAGCCAGTAAGTGCTGTCTATGAGCGCATTAATAAATGGCTGAAACGGCGGTTGCGGCATTTGTTTTTAACGGGCTGTAAGACCACGCAGACGACCAATCGTGGCACGACCTCCATTTGTTGCAAAAGCGATGACATTAGGGAATGATGTCTTTTTAAATGCAAAATTGAGCTTGGGGATAATAAAATGACAGAACTTTTGTGCCCTTACCAATTTCGAAAATAAAAGTTTTTATATCATTGTCTCATGCATGAATGCTTCTTGATCAGGCAAAGTGCTTTCATCCACGTTATTTTAAATACACCAGATCGTGAATACTCCAGAAATCCGTTTATTTCTGTGGTGTTAATATGCATAAAGATTCGCAAAACTTTCACTCTACTGATGAGAGGCTATTTCAAGGCATTGGTAGCCATAAAATGCTAATGGTAGCAAGACTCGATTTCGATCGGTAGTTTCTAGCAAATTGCTAGCAAGCAAATGCATTTTGCTAGTGATAAAAAGTGGTTTTAGCAAAAGTTGCCTAGCTTAGAAATATGTGTTTTAGTGTGAACTGTAAAGTGCCGCTGCATTGCGCCTTGGAATATTTTAGACACGTATAAAAAGGAACAACTGCTTTCTGGAAACGAATGTTTTTTTGAAAAGTACAAACATTATAAAAACATTTTGGCACTAGTAGAAATATCCGGTATATTTCCCGTGTCTACTTCTGCACGTGAGGTTGGTTTCAGTTTCATGAAAAGAATCCAGGGTGATTGGAGGAGCAGTTTAAGCTTACAAACATTGAATGCTGTCATGAGTATTGAGGTTGAAGGTCCGTCAGGAGACAAGTTTGACCCCAGGCCTGCTGTTTTGAAGTGCTATGATGAAAAGACCCGAAACCCAGATTGCAAACCATACGGAAAATAACTTAAGATTTTGAATAGTGTTTTTGAATTTTGTGAATAAAGTTAAATAAAAAATGTTTTTTAAATATTTACATTGAGATTAAATTGTTCGAATTAATCTGTCAGGTCATAAAAATGTGAGTTATATCTAAATATTTCTAATCTTTTCAGCATTACAATGTGTCAGTTACAGGGGTGAAATCAAAATTTGTCATGATTGACAACTTTCGCTAGTAGATAATGTAATTTGCTAGTAAAAAAATAAATCCACTAATAAGTGCTGCTACTGCTAACAAAAAAAAAAAAAAGAATAATAAATAAAAAACGAAACCAAGGCCTGAATCGTAGGCAGTTTTTACGCTTTCCAACCGTAGGTTGATGAAGCGTATATGGTCCAGCTTTGTCCGTCTGTCTGTCCGTCCGCACGATAACTCGCGTAAAAATGGTTCAATTTCGATGAAATTTTAGTATGTGGTAGGGGGACCACCTGGGGACGAAACCAATTGAAAATGGGCGAAATGGGATCAAAGGTCAGGATATAGCAGCCGGATCCATTCCATCGCCCTTATGCGTTATAACTTACGTAAAAATGCTTCGATTGAGACAAAACTTTATCATGTTGTTCCGAAAGTACAAGGTATACTTTACCGATTCTGTTGAATATCATCGAAATGGGGTCAAAGGTCATAAGAACGAGATTTATTCTACAGCCATTATCCTCATAACTTGAGTAATGGTTTCTGGTATGTTGGAAAACGTATCATAATCAGTGCATTGCATGATTTTACTAACTTGTTATGTCTACCATTGCCTTGAAACAGGTTCCCAGTGGAGAAAGAAAGCTTGGCGAATCTTTGTGCATATTGGACCACGAAAACAAACGGATTTACTACGCTTAAAGCGTTTCTGGAATACTTTCATCCAATCGCAAACAGTATTTGTTCGATTGTAAAGTATTCAGTGTTGGGCTTTAACATCACTAGCTGTCTTATTCATTCTTCTCGAGGCAGAATTATTGCAATAGAATAAATAATAATAAATGCTGATGATAACATCATAATAGTAACTGCCGTTATACTTCGTTTTGTAGCAGTTTAAATTTCTTTCACTGCCCAAAAATTAATTTTTTCACAATATTATGAACCATTACATTTTCCAAAATTTTGTGGTAATTTTTACGAGATACTCTCGTTCATGGATGTGTTTTTTACTATTTTTGTACACCCCGATGTAAGAAGAGCATAGCGACTTAACTTTATTCTTCTAAATCGCATTAGCATGTAGCATCATTTTCAGTTTTCTCAGGATGATTCGATCAAATAAGCGGTCTGTAGTGAAAGTTCCAGGCTTTCGTTAAAAGAAATTGCTTACACAATATGCACTTTGGTATCTGCAGATTTGTAGATGAAGCAAAGAAACCGGAATAGTAAGTATTCATCTTACTATTGTCACCATTTGAAATATGGGGGCGGTTATTCACGCACGGCTAATTATACAGTACAAATTGAGTAATAAGTAGGTATTCGCCCGCACTGAGTTTCTTTTCCGTGTAAGCGTAACGCTGTTGGAATTTGCTGTCTCACACTCCTTTTAGTTTAAATTTCTCTCCCAGAATTTGCTGGGTTTTTTTTTTTTTTAATATAGTGGTGGTGCTTGGAGGGAGGGGGGAGAGGTAACGACCACCACGATTAACTCTGGGGCTATAAGCAGTGGCCCGTCCTTAATTTGACGCCACTGGTTCCAGGGAAAAGACAGAGCCAGCGCCACAGAACAACCTCCCATGCCTCATCCGTGACTCAAACCCGCGCCAGCTCGGACGAATGATCAAAGGTCAACTCGCATACCACTCGGCTTTGAAAAACTTACTTGGAGCTGTTTGTTACGTTTAGGTTCATAAATCCTGCTCCTCTGCCTACCAACGCGATCATGGAGAGTATTAGTTATACGAAAAATCTCACTGCCCCACAAATTTCCCAAACGCCTCTATTGGAAAGTACTGGTCTGCTGAAACATAATTAATGCTAATAAATAGTCTCACTACAAAGTCTCCTTTCCCCCGTCATTTTAAGCTTACCACACCTTGCTATGAAAGCTTAAAAGCTGGTGGCCATGGTGTGTTTTCTATTTCAAATGTTGAAAAGCGTTTCATAACTTATGCACTTCACGATTTTCATGACTTGTTGATAACTATAGAAATTTTTTTTTTTTTTTATTTTGAGGATATCAGTTTTTGACTAGTTTGTGTTTGCGGTTTCACAATCTGCTTCCCCTGCAGAATCACTTCCATTGTTTTTTAGCAGTAAAGGAAACACCCGACTCGCTCCTCTACACTCCTGTTCTTTTACTTTAGAAAGCAAAGCTTTTACCTCTCCACCCAATTTTTTTCTTCTTACCCCTTCAGGAAAGAAGCAGATGCTGTTTATTACCAGCTGAAGATTAGTAGCTTTAATATTGTGAGAATTGCTACCTTGAACGAATTCCGCGTGCACACGGTATTTTTTGAACCTGCAGTTAAAGAGGCGTACATATAATATACGTATATCCGTAATGGTACGCTGGTGTTAAAAGCGTACCAGTATTCTGCTTGTTTATGAAAGATAAGTGTTTTTCTTTGAATTACGCGGAAAGACTTGAGCTTCCTATTTGGTGTAAGTTTTGAAACTTGAGCTTCCTATTTGATGTAAGTTTTGAAACTTGAGCATGAAAGAATTTGGAAAGTGTATCGACTTGTACGTAAAACGTCAAAAATTAACACCAAAAAATTACGGATATTTTGGATAAGGACCTTTACACACTTAGTTGCTAACTCTGCTTTTTTTTTTTTTTTTTTTTTCCGTCATCGCTGGATCTTTCGATACAACCTCACCCCCCCCCCTTTTTATTTTCAAAAATTCCTGTCAGATGTTCGAAAATTACTTTTTGTGTGTGTGTTAATGTTTTGTTAGATATTTTTTTAAAAGAAATAGAGCATACATGAAAACTAAAACTAGTCCGAAACACATCATTGTTTGATATTTTTATTAAGTTTTGCAAAGTGGATGGGCAAAGCAGAAAAAAAAAAGCAATGGATTCTCCTGATGATTGGTCACGGTCATCTCATTTTTTGTCACATACTCTACAGAGCTAAATCATATTTCAGATCGTATTGCACCTTAATGAAATTTTATTATGATACTTTGAGCTTCAATAACTTGGAATAATTTATTTTATCCTCAAAAGGCTATTTGCTGCTGCGAAAGGGAGGTTACTGCTCTGTTTGAATGCGAATTATTTGGAATCGCGCATTTCAACGAAAAACACGATTCTTTTTTAGGTGGTGGTGGTACGGGGGATGGGGGGGAGGTGGAGTTTAAAGACCACCATGAGCAAACTCAATGGGCTGTAAGCAATCGCCCGTCCCTAATTTAGGGCCACAGGTTTCAGGGAAGGGAAAGAGCCAGCGCCGTAAGACCAACCCTTGCCTGATCAGGGAATCGAACCCAGACCCAACTCGGACGAATGATCCGGATCGCTGCGAATCTGCATCTTCCAATTAAAAAAACGTAATTTTCGGCGGCTGAAAATGCTGTTCTCGGCGAAGCGTTATCAGAACTTGAATCCCTTGGAATCATGCATTTCAACCTGAAAGCGTATTTTACGGCAGGCAGGAAAAACACGGCATTATATGAGCACCCTTTACGGCGGTGGGACGACTACTGGATTATTTGAACACGATTTCCATTGCCGGCGCATAGAATGCCACTTGAACACAGTTGCCAGAGTCGGAAGATCACGGTATTGTGTGGCTCTGTTTTCCAGCGACAGGGCAGGTTAAAGGACTGTTTTTAAAGTGAGACTAGTGTGTGAATTTTCTTGAAATTGGCTGGATAATTACATTCGACTACAGAAAATGTTATTTTTCGAAAAAGAACAAATTTCAAATTATTATCTTTTTTTTTTTTTGATTGGAGAACGGTGTGCATCGGTTTGAACGACGTCGAGTTGCTGCCACCGTGTCATATGGCCAACAGGCAATCCAGTAGATGACATCTGGATGACTTTAGCTGAGCTCGCGTCATTGGGAAGTTGGAAGAAGGTCGAAGTGTGACTAGTGTGGCCGAGGATTTCGGAATCGCTCACAGCATCGTTTCACGAGCTTGGAGAGCATTTCAAACGGCAGGAACACCTGCCCGAGAGTTTAGCAGTGGTCGTTCACGAGCAACCACGGCGGCGGACGACCGGTATATTGTCCTACAGGCGAGAAGAAACAGACGGCAGACAGCGGGAGAAATCGCAAGGCACATGCAACAGACAACTGGACGTCCGTTATAGCGTTTTACCGTGGCCAGGAGGCTGCACAAAGGTGGTATATTTGCACGACGACCAGTACGGTGTGTGCCATTAACGCCTGCTCATCGGAGACGGCGGTTTCTGTGGTGCCAGGAACGCAAGAACTGGACACATCAGCAATGGGGTCGAGTTCTCTTTACGGATGAGAGCCGATTTAGTCTGACGAGCAATTCTGGACGTATACACATCTCGAGAGAGCAGGAAACACGCAATCACACCTCCAACATCATCGAAAGGGACCGGTTTGGAGGTGGCGGAGTTCTCGTTTGGGGCGGTATCATGCTTGGTAGCCGTACTGACCTCCACATCTTCCAAGGAGGTTCAATCACTGGTGTCCGCTATTGTACCGAGGTTCTCCTGCCTCACGTACGTCCGTTTTGAGGTGCTGTGGGTTCTGAGTTCCTCTTCATGGACTGCAACGCTACACCTCATCGTACAGTGGCTGTCGCAGAGCTGTTGGAGAGTGAAGATATTCAACGCATGGATTGGCGCGCAAGGTCCCCGGACCTAAATCCAATCGAACACGTGAGGGATCTTCTCGGGAGACACTTGGCAGCACGTCACCAGCCGCCAGCAACGATTCCGCAGCTGCGATTGGCGCTACAAGATGAATGGTTCGCGATGCCTCAACAGTTTCTTGACAACCTCGTCCTCAGCATGGACAGACGTTGTAAATCCTGCAACGCAGTCAGGGGTGATCATATCCCCTACTAAAGACTGGATTTTTCTTGGCAGCCGCCTCTCACATGGACGTTTCTTTCATCTGTCAAGTTGTGCTCGAAGTTACCTTTTCAATAAAGTGCCTTTGTATACTTTAGATTCCTTGTTTGGACGGTTTTGCTCACTTGTCCCATGTTCTTACATCATGGGGATCTTATGGTATGATTTGAGTCGATGGGGAGCACTTCTGCACGACGTTACATTCGAAAAACCGTGTCGGCCTTAAATTTTTGCACGCCAGTGTACCTTTTGCCTTCCACTATGTTTCAAATTTAGCGTTGAAGTTCTCGAAGTCGTGGGTACTGCGAGAAAATCAGTTAGTCTCACAACAATTTTTCAAATCCCTATAGCGCCGAAGCTCAGCGACTTGAACAATTATATTCAAGTCTCTGAGCTTCCACGCTACTACCTACAGGATTATCGGAATTCGAAAAGCTGGAAAATAAGAATTTCTTTTTGTACCATATTAAACTTAAAAGAACTTCTAGTTGATATACCCTTGATTTATTTTTTCTTTTCCTGTTGCTTACAAAATCTTTAGTGTCACGCATAATCACGAAAATTTTAAATGGGTGTCATAAAAAGAGTATTTCACGAACAATAGTATTTTTTAATAATAATTTGGTAGATCATGAAATCTATTATTTTCGACTTGTAAATATCGCCTTTTTGTTTTGCTATACACTCCCTCCATGTGAAGATATATTAAAGATACATTTCTATAGTGGTTCACCAAAATATATGTGTGTATAATTCCACATCGAATCATCCGCCACCAATATCTGTATGGATTCAATTAATAAATTTGTATACGTTTACAGCTGTAAAAATGGAAAGAATTGCATTAAACATTGTCAGATTCAGTGAATAAAGTTCACAGATACGTGTTTAAATTAATTCGTTCAGCAAGAATGGTGAGTTGACAAAAACGAAAAAAAAATTATATTTGGCGGGAAATCATGTTGTATTGTATCTTATTATTATTTATTTTACTACGTAAAGTTTCCTTCTGCGAAAAACTAATTGACCTTTTAGTATTAGGAAGTCATTGTCTCCCGGAGAGTGTGGGTTCGATTCTTGGATGCAACAGGGGTGTTGTGTTTGTTCTACGGGTGATCTCCACCTTCTTAGAGACAATAACCTCAAATTGCAGATGAGAAGCTCTCCCTGTACGTGAATGCTTACAGGCATCAGGAAACGTTCATATATGTCTGTGTGTTTTTGGCAATTGGCCTATTTCAGCAGGCATACCTAATAAAATTGAAATTTCGTAATACATGTACATTTTTATGTGGCACTTCCATAAGGCATCACGTTACATAATTAAAAATTATGGAAATTCAATTTCTTACATGTATTACTGAAAATTACATATATATTTTAAAGTATACCTCTTCCTTTCAGAGGACTAACCAACCCACCTTATGTCTTAGAGTAGTGTAGTGTGTGCATGTGTGTGAAAAGATAATCCCAGCTGAAAGACCGTGGCATTGTAAGCTAAAAATTTTATGTAAAACTGGCTTGAGTGGAATTAGTTTTGAACTTATTTCGTGGTAGGATCGATATTTTGTTTTTCATCATTTTACAAGAATACTTCTGCTATAGTGGTTATTACTTTTATGAAAGGAACCTTTATTTGCTTTCAGAAGGTTCGAACATACAGGTCATGTGTTTGTTCAGTGGTTGTTGTTCTCTACTTTCTTTGGTGGAAGTGTCCTAAGATCATCAATGGGCAATGCAAAATATCTCAAGGGAAGTTTACTTTGCAACTAAACAAACCAAACACTTTCGATTTTGGCGTATTCAAAAAAGCATTGCACCAACAGATGGAGCTACTGGAATATTTACTTTTAATCGTCACTTGTAAAAGCTTCTTATTTCATTTTAATTATCCAGAGGTAACTTTCAATTTTTAAGGATTGACTGAACTAACATATAGACTGACTGTGATATTTTTTCTTTCTGTGCTTTGCCTCCCCGGTGGCGCTGTGGTATAAGCGTTGACTTCTGACCGTTTGTCTGAGTGTGCCCGGGTATGGCGTGTTTGTCTTACTTCACCAGCTCTCTTCCTTTCCTGGAACCAGTGGCCCTAAATTAGGGACACACGAGTACGTGTAAGTCTTAGAGTTGCTCACGGTGGTCGTTAAACCCCGAAGCGAAACGACGAAATTTCTGTTCTTTGCCATTGACTTAATGTGCGGATAACCACAGTGTGCGTGCTTTTACGACCTGCAGTGTATCTGTTTCCACTAAGGGTTATTTATTATTATTTTTTGAGGGAGGGGGTTGAACGAACACCGTGAGCAACAACTTGTGGGGCTATTAGCAGTCACCCGTCCTTAACTTAAGGCTACTGGTTCCACGCAAGGCAAAGAGTCAGTGCCGTAAAATAAGCACACCATCCATATCTCACCCGGGATTCGGGTGTGGCATGGATGGTGTGTTAAGACCCATGCGCATAGTTCAAAGTCAGCGCGAACTATTTATTTCCAGGCATCGGAAGTAGTGCCGATACTGTAGCACGCTACTTTCACATTTGCTTGGCAGGTAACATCGTTGCATATAGAAAAATGTAGCAGTAGCAGGCTGTAATATAAAGTACACTGGCGTGCAAAAATTAAGGACGAGACGGTTTTTTGAATGTAACGTCGTGCAGAAGTGCTCCACATCGACTCAAATCATACCATAAGATCCCCAAGATGTAAGAATATGGGACAAGTGAGCAAAACCGTCCAAACAAGGAATCCAAAGGTTACAAAGGCACTTTATTGAAAAGGTAGCTTCAATCACAACTGGACAGAAGACAGAAACGTCCATGTGAGAGGCTGCTGCCAAGAAAAATCCAGTCTTTAGTAGGGGATATGATCACCCCTGACTGCGTTGCAGGATTTACAACTTCTGTTCTGTCCTTACTGAGGACGAGGTTGTCAACGAGCTGTTGAGGCATTGCGGCCCATTCCTTTTGTAGCGCCAATCGCAGCTGCGGAATCGTTGCTGGCGGCTGGTTACGTGTTGCCAAGCGTCTCCCGAGAAGGTCCCACACGTGTTCGATTGGATTTAGGTCCGGGGACCTTTCGGGCCAATCCATGCGTTCAATATCTTCACTCTCCAACAGCTCTGCGACAGTCACTGTACGATGAGGTGTAACGTTGTCGTCCATGAAGAGGAACTCAGGACCCACAGCACCTCTAAACAGACGCATGTGAGGCAGGAGAACCTCGGTACAATAGCGGACACCAGTGACTGAACCTCCTTGGAAGATGTGGAGTCAGCACGGCTACCAAGCATGATACCGCCCCAAATGAGAACTCCGCCACCCCCAAACCGGTCCCTTTCGATGATGTTGGAGGTGTGATTGCGTGTTTCCTGCTCTCTCCAGATGTGTATACGTCCAGAATCGCTCGTCTGGCTAAATCGGCTCTCATCTGTGAAAGAACTCTACCCCATTGCGGATGTGTCCAGTTCTTGTGTTCCTGGCACAACAGAAACCGCCGTCTCCGATGAGCAGGCGTTAACGGCACACACCGTACTGGTCGTCGTGCAAATATACCACCTTTGTGCAGCCTCATGGCCACGGTAAAACGCGATAACGGACGTCCAGTTGTGTGTTGCATGTGCCTTGCGATTTCTCCCGCTGTCTGCCGTCCGTCTCTTCTGTCTTGTAGGACAATATACCGGTCGTCCGCCGCCGAGAGTTCAGCAGTGGTCGTGTACGACCACTGCTGAACTCTCGGACAGCCGTACCGGTCTTTTGAAATGCTCTTCAAGCTCGTGAAACGATGCTGTGAGTGTCCCGAACTCCTCGGCCATATTAGTCACACTTCGACCTTCTTCCAACTTCCCAATGATGCGACCTCGGGTAAAGTCATCCAGATGTCGTCTGCTGGATTGCCTGTTGGCCATATCACACGGTGGCAGCAACTCGACGTCGTTCAAACCGTTGTACACCGTGCAATAGCTTTCACCGAATTGCTGAATATATGCGCATGCCCTACCGTACCGAACCCTAATCTATTTCCTGAGTGGTCTTTCGGTCCGTTCTGCCTGCTCGTTCCGCTGTTATGCTAATTTCTCCTCTTCGTCCTTAATTTTTACACACCAGTGTAGTTTGTAGCGGAAAATTACGCTTCAATGCGCGCTATGCACAAAAATTGGTGATAAAAGAATTCTTAAAATCACGTGTCACTTCCAGATTTCCTGAAGTGTTATTGGTTGGGACAAGGGCTGAGTGTGCCCTGTCTACCATAACGTACCAAACTTGAGTTACATCATGAAAACTAGCCGAGCTGCTTACTGGGAAATCTCAGTCAGCTTGGGAAGACAGAGCGTACAAGACGATCAAGCTAGAGGTTTTGTTGAGGGCCGTTGATTACGAGATTCGGTTATGTTACTCAAACAGGACGAATTTCGCTGACATTTTTTAATATAGTACTTATTTAAATTTTCTGAGCTTCGCAGCTAGTCTAGCTAGCCTTCAGCATACGTCTCTGAATGTGTTAAAAATGTACTGCATGAGGTGATCGGAGCTGAGATAAATACAAACTGAATTATTTGTATAATTTACCATGCTCTGAATTCCATATGTAATAATGTACATATGCGAATCAACCTCAGGATTTGCACCGTTAACCTAAGACTAAATGTAAAGAAAGTAGCTACTTTACAGAAAAATTAACATAGCTGTTACCAGCTACTTTTAAAAATGAGCTTTCCAATTTCTAACCTTCCTGGCTCCAAATAATTCGCGTAAATTTTAGCAATATGAACACTCAGTTTATTAATCATATTATAAGTAAATGGTAGCAGGCGTACGTTCTGTTAATTCCTTGGTGAGTGTACCGGAGCTTTCCGTTTTGTGCGTGGCTCATGGGTTTGTAAACTCAAGGTCTAAATTGTTAAACATACGTACGTGAAATGAAAGGGAGATTAAAAGGGTCGTAACACCGTGTAATAAACGCAACTCGTCATCGACAGGTCTACTCTTCCACATGTATTTGGTGCCTATGCGAAAACGAAAGAGAGTAAGAGTAATTCAACTAGATGAGCCGGACGTCCTATCTGAACGAAGCATTTCCTTTCCTGGCGTTACTACGTTGATTCAGCGGAAACGATAGATATTATTATATTCATTCAACGTCTTGCGCGGTATTGACCCATTCGGTGCCATCATTTCCGAGAAAAGGGCTTCAGGTTATAAAAGCTGTCATTTCTGTAATATTAAGGAATACATGCTTACTCTAATATCGGTAATGGGCGCGACTGGATAACCTACCAAATGTAGATTTTCACCTGTACTGTATTCAATACGGATTTACGTATCACTTTCTCAAATTGCCCACTTCTTTCTCATTCTAAGCAAATTTATCCTCAATCTTTTAGAAAATGGGTAGCCAACATGTGCGCCTATAAAATCACTTTAAAGATCTTGATTATCCTCGCATACTTGAAATTCTAAGAGCTGAACCGTTCAATTTAGTGTTGTCTGCACGAGATGGGTAGTTTAGTTTAGCAACTTTCATTATTAACTGTGTGTTTTTAGTTTAGCAACTTTCATTATTAACTGTGCACACGTAAATCACCTAACGGCGGGATCCGAAACAAAGTCGTTTTATTACGCTGGACGTTATTGTAAATCCATATAGCATGAGTAATTAAACATGTTGAAATAATCAAGATAGACTGTTGTCTCCAAAAAATAACATCCAAAAATAAAAAACAAAATTGGACTTTGAGCTACAAAGTTGTATTAAAAATGACAAAAGTTAATTTAGCTAAAAGTTTAGTTTAGAAATCATGGAAACTTGTATGGGATGAGTAGATACAAGTTTGCTGATACGGAATACATGTGATCAAACATGAGTAAGTCGGGCTATCGCCTTAGGTGAGAAATTGCTTCACACCTTCTAGTTGCATTATAGGCAACGCCCGACTAATGATGAGGCCCCCATCGAAACAGAGATTTCCACTATATGGTCACGTGATACACGCGATACGAGATGCATTTACCTACATACATGTATATTTACTCACATTTCCTTCCACTTAAATTTTGCGTTAAATGAAGAAACTGTTTTTTACTTCATCTATGTCATCATCATCATGATCAACCATTGTCAATCCACTGCTGGATGACGGTCTCCCCAAGTTTCTTCCTCAATTGTCTGTCTTGAGCCTGTCTCCTCCATGTTACTCCAGCAAACTTTCGAAGTTCATCCATCCATCTCCCATGGGGTCTTCTTCTTGGTCTTTTCCTGTCCCTCGGAATCCAGTCTAAAATTTCGGTTGTCCATCGGTGATCCGTTCTTCTGGCAACGTGTCCTTCATCTTTATAGCAAATTTTATTTTGAAATAGTTGAAAAGCCGCAAAATTTGAATAGTAATAATATAAATTTTAAAACAAAATTAATTGTGTTCTTGAAGTGAAGTAGAAATTTCACAGAAGTGTAACAAAGGGTTTTATGAAAATTGAAACTGTTCCCTTAATTAAAGCATTGGAGATTGACCCATAAGAAGATGCAACAAAATCCCACAGAAATTATGG
Source organism: Macrothele yani (assembly GCA_039090855.1). Lineage (NCBI taxonomy): Eukaryota > Metazoa > Arthropoda > Arachnida > Araneae > Macrothelidae > Macrothele > Macrothele yani. The sequence goes on along the minus strand of CM077002.1, from coordinate 68,081,495 downwards.
TCGGAACACTGCAACATTCTAAAAAAATAATAGGACACTAAACGGACTGCAGTATCTGTGGTTTCATGTGAGAAAAGGGGCCGAGTTTTCACCTTTTTATTATCTTTAGTTTACTTTTTAACGTAGGAAAGTTTTTCCTAATGCCATAGTAAATAGCAAGAAAGTTATCATCGTTTCAACAGCATGTATCCTAATTATATCACTGTTTCTTAAAACCATTTGAGTACGTGCACTTAATGAAAGGTTACCGCTATGTGTAATGGAACGGCACTGATTTGTGTGGAATTAAACATAAATGTAAACCTAGAAAGAAAAAATAACAGAAGCAACTGGTTTGTACATTCGTTAAATTGCAGCTAAAAAGGAAGTTACGCAGGGGTCTCAAGCAGAGAAGATAAATTTAGCTTAGAAATCAAGTAAAAATCATGTGGAAAATATGCCATATGACATAAATTCGTGGTAATGTGCAAATTATGTCGTTAAATTAATTTATTAGATGTCCAACTCCATTATACGTGGAGTTACTATTTTTGATTTACCAGACTTCCATAGCAGTCTTCCAAAAGCAGGATTCTTCCCATAAGTTAAAACGTGACAGGTTTTTTGATTCTAAAGCATTCTGATGATCTTTCGTGGGTGATGATAAATCGAATAAAAGAGCGCCCAGCATCAAATTCTTTTTCCCATTTCTAAGAAGGAATAAGTGTTTCTAAATTTTTATAAAGCTAGTAGCAAATTGATGGACCAAGTAAGTCTTCGTTTTAAAAGGTCAGATTGCCCGTGAACGGGTTGCCAACATTCAGAGAAAATATAAGTAGAAACCCTGAACTGCCACAGACGACACAAAACAGGTGTAACAAGATGCCGGAACAGCAGACGAAATTGCACGAGGACTCCCGACCCTATTAGTCTCGAGGTACCTTAATGTACAGCGATCGATAGTGAACACTGGCGAAGACATACATACGATCATGAAACAGCAAGCGGCGTGGGTAGGGAGGAGTTTTATCAATGACATCCAGTGTGGAAATCTGAAAAGATGTAGATATATGAAGATCAGTAGTTTCCTGAGGGGCATTTATGCGACGGAGCCATCCGGAGAGATAAGAGCGAGTTTAGAGGGAGAGCAGAAATTACGACCCGCAGCAGCCTTGACAAGATTACAATGGGCGACCATCACTTTGAACAAGTAGTTCGTACTTTATGCGAACGTGCGTTTCTGTATCGCATTACTGATTTTATTGCGTGTTTAAATAAAGTTATTCTGATCTATACTCAGAAGGGACGAAATACTTTGTAAACTTTCACCTGTAAAAAGTGAAATACCTCTTTATCAGACGCAGCTTACTCCGTAACATAGGTAATTGATTTGCTTAATAATGTGACACACGGTAGTCTTTGATCTTACAAAAGAAGGGGGATGGGGATGGTGGAATAGCCGTAAAGAACCCCTTCGGTGTCATGCAAATCATGTATCAAAATTTAGTTAAAGCGGGAAGTAGGATACTGATTTAAATTAAAATTTGTTAAAAAATGCTGGGATGGGTGCCTAGTGGTCGAGTTGTCAAGGGTGCGGGTTTCCCATTTCGCGAGCTGTTTGGTCTGAGTTCGAATCCCGCGCCAATGCTAGGATGTTGTGTTTGCCCTTCTGTAGAACTAGTGGTTAACAACGGGAGGAGAGGAGGCACAGTTTGTTAACCCCTCAAAAGGGGGGGGGAGAACAGGCTATCATGTGATTATGGAAACTTATTTAAACAAAACCGTTTGAAAAAGTAATCTGACCTACACGTATTTCGGGGCTCCTTTTTTTTTTTTTTCTTTTGCGCTTGACAAAGCTCACAGAATGCAGAACTTGAATTCTGATTCAAAGTGCATATTTCAAAATTTTGGTTACTCTGCATTCCTTATTGCTTGATGTGTGTTGAATTTGTTTCCTTTAAGTATGTTTCTTGGATTGCCAAAACTTTTCTCATCGTGCAGAGATTTTATGAAAATTTTGTATCATAATTTATTTAATTTTAACAAATGTAAGTGTTTTATTAAGTCCAATATGTGAAATATAACTGACACTACCTCAGGTTCGCACAGTATCATTTACCTCAACCTCTGGACAGCATCTAAGGCAAAGAAATTTGCCCTCTGGAAATTTAGAATCCTTGTATATAAGGGGAAGAGAATCAGAACTGTACAATGAACGCAACACCCATTTAGGATTCGAACCCAATTCTTAGGTGCAAGAGATTAACTCCTAAGTGTACTTCTGTCGTTTGAAAAAGTGTAATATCGCAGCTATTTTTGTACGAGGTGGTTTATGAGAATTATAGCCTATCCCTATGTACTTTCGCTTTCATTTTGTTTTCAAGCACTGAGAGGTCAAGGTCGGAACCAAACGCTAAAGAAGTACAAAAGGTTAAGTACTAACCATGTAAATCTGTAAATCTATATCCATTTTGAAGAAATAGGTCTAAAGAATGAAGTCGTCCTGTGATTAAAGATCGTCGGGCCGCACGAACTTTGCTAAAATAAAATTCATTTGTGGCCTTTTGCTCGTTGTGCTGGTACCCAATTTTTCGGTATTTGGGTTCGGAAAATAACCGCTCGAAAGTCGCAAGAAACTCAGAAGTATCTTTAATGTAGTGCACATCTCAGGAAACAATGCACGACGAAACATGATTTTCCTTAGGCAAAACGAAAATTACCTCCTTAACGCTATCCAATTTGTTGACAATTACCTTTCTAAGATAGCAAAGACACTTTCGAAGTACTTAAATTTTCTTTTCTAACTTATCCTCATAAATAACCATACTGCTTTCGCTGAGTGGATGTAAGAACTTGAAGAAGGCTTAGTTTAACTCTGGAATTTTAGTAATTTTGCTAAATTGCAAAGCACGAATTGCCTGTAGCTTCTTTTTTATTTCTAAACCTAAATTGAAACAAATTTATTCGTAAGAGCATGTGTATTTACTTTCGTGCTTTTCTTCCAGGAAAGATTTAAATTCATACATATACACTGTTCTACCATGAATATCTAGTCACCTCTGTATTGATAGTCAATTAGATCCTACACAAACACGTCACAAACCATACTATATAAATATGCTCGTAGGACTATATGATGAAGCAATAGCACGATTGTGAGTACAAGACGTCTCGATCGACAGAGTTTACTGATTTCCTACGCGCATTGATAATAGAGTGCAGGGATTTTCAGCGTAGTTCAAGACACCTAGGTCCACGGTTGGTAATGTGATGTGATGTGCAAATTGAGAGAGAAGTGGAATAGGACTGAATCTGCCAAGAAACGACTCAGTAAATCTGCGAAGCTAACAGAATATGACAGGAAAACTCTGCAAATCAGCACTGTTCCAAATCACACAAACCCCATGTGAGAATATTGGAACGGATTTTAGCACCAGTACAGTGCACAGGACGCTGCACGACATGGGTTACCACTGTCAAACCCTATGTGAGACTATTGGGACTGATGTTAGCACCAGTAGTGTGCAAGACGCTGCACAAACTTGGATTACCACTGTCAAACCTTATATTAGAGAGACTATTGGGACTGATATTAGCATCAGTACAGTGTGCAGGATGCTGCATGGCATGGGTTACCACTGTCAAACCCTATATGAGACTATTGGAAATGATGTTAGCACCAGTACAGTGCACAGGACGCTGCACAACAAGGGTCCCCTGGTCAAACCCTATCATCATCATCATCATTGTCAACCATTATCAATCCAATTCTGGACGAAGGTCTCCCCAAGTATGAGACTATATATTGGAACTGTACCTGTACAGTGCACAGGACGCTGCACGACATGGGTTACCACTGTCAAACCCTATGTGAGACTATTGGGACTAATGTTAGCACCAGTAGAGTGTGCAGGACGCAGCACGACATGGATTACTACTGTCAAACCCTATATGAGACTTTTGGGACTAATGTTAGCACCAGTACAGTGCACGGGACGCTGCACAATATGGGTTCCCATGGTCGAACAAGCTCTAAGCATTTCGACTAACGTCACACCCCGATTTGCGTAGTTTAAGGAACGTCAGTCCTGGACAGTAGACCAATGAAAAACAGTGGTTTGGACTCAGGAGTTACATTACGCAGTCTGCCAGACTGATGGTCTTTCGTGTGTTTAGTGGATGCCAGGAGAAAGTTACCTTCCGGGCTGTATCGTCCCAACAATGAAGTTTGGTGGATGCAGCGTAATGGGTATGGTGCTATTTCTCGTGGTCTTGAGCCTTTACTCGTTTTGGACAAAGCGATGAATACTGAGCTCTACATAAACATCCTGGGCAATTACGAACTACCAACGTTGTGCCAATACTATGGGAAAGTCCCATATCACTGTCAGCAGGACAACGCGCCATGGCATACTGTTCGAGTTGTTACAGATTGATTTGAGGACATAGGCATCGAACATTTGGACTAGCCAGCCCTGAATCCTGTCTCGAACCCTGTTGATTATCTCTGGGACGAATTGGATCGTCAGGTGTGTGGCAGAAGAGATATTTCAACAAACAAAGCTAAACTGGTCACTAATTTAAAGGCCAAATGGAACATATCGGTTGATATTTGCAAAAAAGTGGTGGAGTGTATTCCACGAAGACTAAAGACCCTCATAGCGGCCAAAGGTTTCAGTACACAGTATTAAATTTCCTGTAAATGAAGATTATTTTTATTTGTACGCATGCACTAATGCGGATATTAATGGCCGGGCAGTGTATTTAGTTTTACAAAGTTGTCAGACCTTTCATTTCTCAAGATTATTGAGGATTATTGTGGCAGCTAAAAGCGTTTAAACCACTGTTGAGGTGGGGTTAAAATGTTCCTAATTAGCTGTGTAATCCAATGGTGGTGCTGCAAAATTACATGCACTGGTGGTACAATTTCTACTGCGAAAATTTCTCTCTCTCTCTCTGCCGGACTAATTAACGACGCAGAATTACACTCGTGATCTTCTAAATGTAGAAAAATGTAACTACTATGCAGATACCACGAAAGATACTTATCTTCCGTGTGCACTAGACCTCAATTTTATTTTTGTCTTATGAATTCTTTAATGGGGAAAGGCTTTTTAAATCTTTCATCTGTTACTGAGCTCAAATGAAGAACACGAAACGTGCGAAGAATGTAAATCTTAAAAGTTCTTTGAAATCACGTGATATTTCACTTGAGTGCGCATTATGGGTTTTCAGTTGTGCATTTTTATTGCTGCATCCATAAGTAATGTGGACGTATACTGCAGTTAAGTGAAAAAATGAAATTGAGTTTTAGAAGTACACATCACGGATCTGTACAAGAGTTAAAAAACTCGCATTCTCGTTGCATTCGTCTATCCAACTTACATCTGTCAGGTTGTGTTAAAACGCACTTACTAACGAGATGTAGAAGAAGTACGCACCCTCTCAATTTTTTTTTGTAATTTTGGAATGAATAAACTTACAAGAAACTGCTTTTTCTGTGAACTTTAGCCGTTCTTTTGAGCAGAATTTAGGTACTGACAGAGGCGTGGTGATAGGGAAAGGGGATTTGCCCCCTGGAGCTAGTTTATAGGGGCGCTAAAGAAGTTGGAATTATGTTGCTGCTAAAGTTGGAAATGCGCAACGGCAAGTAGGTTTATTGTACGTAAATATACATTATCTGATCAAAAGCATCCGAACACTTGCCTATCCAGAAACTCCCTGTAATAGGAAAGAAATTAATATCAAATTGGTCCACCTTTTGCTGCTATCACAGCCTCCACTTTGCTGGAAAGGCTTTTCACTGGAATTTGGTACGTTACTGCGTGGTGTCTGGAAGTTCGGCTTGGCTCACAACCGGCGTTCAAATTTATCCTAAAGGTTTTCTATGGGGTTGAGATCGGGGTTCTGTGCAGGCCAATCAAGTTCACATCCATCTCATCAAAACATTCCTGCATGGACCTCGCTTTGTGGACTGGGGGCTTTGTGCTGTTGGTAAAGGAAAGGGTCTTCACAGAACTATTACCGTAATGCTGTGATCACAGAAATTGTCGAGAATGTCATTATAGGCCACGATACTGTTGCACTGGAACCATAGGGGCCCAGCCCACACCTTAAAAAACAGCCCTACAGCATGATACCTCCATCAGACTCCATAAACACACACTGGCCACTGAATTAAAAATCTTTATTCAGGTGTACATAAGCTCACTATATGCGAAATACGTAGTCACGTGCGTTATCACCTGATCTAGGACAAATATTTATGACTGCTGTTCGTCAGTTATCGTCAGTAGTGTTGATCACAGTTGGTAAAACTAAGAATCTTTTGGAGTTCGATAAAGGGCTTCTTATGGGTGCCCATCTGTGGAGCGACGATTTAGGAAGCAACAGAGTTGGCTGGTTTCTCAAAAAGTTATCTCGGTCCTTAATCAGTGGAAAAATAACCCACATTGCTTGTTTAAGAGACGTAACTGTGGCACAACTACTAACTGTTAGGAAAGAGATCGCTGTTGTCTCAGAAGGCCTGTTCGAGGAACAGACTTCCTATGTGCAACACTTGACCGAAGCATTTAGTAAAAACCGTTCTCGACCCATATCTCAGCGAGGAAATTAAAGAGGACCTATTTTGCCAGTCGCGTTCCTATACAGAAACCACTGATTTCCGCGAAGGACCACAAAGTTCGTCTGCAGTGGTGTTGGGAACACCGTGAGTGGAAACTGAATGACTGGGGGGGGGATAATCACGTGTTCCGACGAGTCGCTGTACATCTTGTTCTGTATCGACTGTAGGCAGAGAGCTCTTCTGTATCGATTGTAGGCAGAGAGCTCTGCAGGAGCTCCATGAAGCAATGGAGCCCAGCTTGCCTTGTAAACGCAGCTCAACATTCTGGAGGTAGTGTCATGGTGTGGAAAACGTTCTGTTGCTACGGAACGGGTCCCCTCATATCGCTGGAAGGTTGGGTGTCCTCTAAGGATTACCCGAGCATTGTTGCCAATCAAGTTCATCCTGCAATGTTGACTTTTTGTGCAGTAGGTGACAGCTATTTCATGGACGACAATGCTACTGTCTATCGCGCAAGATGTGTTCAGCAGTGGTTCAGCGAGCACGACAGCAATTTACACCATTTCCCTGGTCACCACCAAACCCGGATCTGAACACCATTGCGAATATATGAGACATGTTAGAAAAACAGATCCGGGAACAATGTCCTCTTCCGGCAAATCTGAGCAAGTTAAAGGACTATCTGATGAACGCCTGGTATGCTGTAGACGTAGCAGTCCAACCCATTGGTGGAATCTACACTGCTAGCCACCCAAAATGCAACACCAAGAACGACACGAGATAGTAAAGCCAGATTTACTGGACACATAACAACAGATACAAAGATGAAACGATTGGGCTTACAGGCCCGTGCGACTTGCTGAACACGCAGACATCAATAGTTCGTGTGGCCCCCATGGCTGGCAATAACGGCCGCTACACGGCGCGGCATCGAACGAAAGGGGCTTTGGATGTGGGCTTGGGGTATGTCGGTCCAGGCTGCTTCCACATGTTGCCACAGTTCATCAGGCGTTGCCGTGGGTGGTGGTTGCCGATCAGCAACCAGACGTGTTCGATGGGCAACATATCGGGAGAACAGGCGGCCCACGGCAGTAGTGACACCTGGTGGGCCGCAAAGAATTGTTGCACGATGCGTGCCACGTGCGGGCGCGCATTATCCTGTTGAAACGTGGCCGCTGGCCGACCCTGCAGGTAAGGGAGGACTACAGGCTCCAAAATTTCGGAGATGTAGCGGTGGCTGTTGAGTGTACCGGCGATGAGTACCAGAGGGGTGCAGGTGTCATATCCAATTGCGCCCCAAACCATAACGCCAGGCGACGGACTGGTATGTCGATGCATAATGCAGGCGTCATACAGTCTCTCGCCGCGGTGCCGCCACACGCGGATCCGACCATCGTGGTGTTGCAGACACAAGCGGGATTCGTCGGACGAGACAATGTCGTGCCATTCCGTAGTCCAGGTGCGGCGTTCAACGGCCCACTGCCGCCGCACTCGCCGGTGGTGTAACGTCAATGGTAATCGGAGCAATGGGCGCCGCGCGACAAGTCCCCGCTCCTGCAGACGACGTCGAACGGTACGTGCTGAGACAGGTTGTTGCGCAACACACCCTAATTCCTGCGCTAACGTTCGTGATGTTGCGATGCGACGCACAACATGCCGGTCCTCTCGATCGGTGGTGTGCCGCGGCTGTGACCAATCGCTCACGTCGGTCCGTCCGTCTCTCCTGCACCCACCGAATCTATACTCGTCTCACTGTGGCTGGATGTCGTCCCACACGGGCGCCGATTTCTCGGTACGATAAACCGCTGTCGCGATAAGCCACTATTCGTCCTCTGTCGAACTCCGAAATGTGCTGGAATGACTGCCGTATTCTGCGACGAGGCATCAGGAAGCTTCTCACGCACAGGTCCGGCAGCACAACACACTTCCATTACTTACACCCCGCCTTCTGTGCACCCTTCTTATAGTGCTTCTCGATGGCGTGCCGGGCGCACATGATTTGCATGTGCCCTGCAATGCTAATCGTTTGCATGTCCTCTCGCGGGCGACGCATGCTGCGAATTTCAGCCCAATCGGATGCTTCTTTCTTGGTGTTGCATTTTGGGTGGCCAGCAGTGTATATCAAACCGCATATGTGCTGTAATTCAGGATGAGGGAGATAAAACCCGGTATTAAATAAAAGTTTCTGATTCAGTTGGCACAACACAGTCGTGCAGGTAGCGTTCACCTGGCATCCTCCACACCCGGCTATTCCGTCGAACTGCCATATGGTGAAGCGTGTTTCATCACTCCAGAGCACGCGTTTCCTCTTCTGCAGAGTCCGCTCATGCCGAGTCTTACACCATTCCAACCGACGCTTGGCGTTGATCTTGCTGATCATAACATTTAGACTTTTTTGGCTGTGTATAATGTGCGGCTGATTGCTCATGGAAACACCATTCCCTTCAGCGCTGGACGAACCGCTATGGTGCTGGCGTCGCTTCCAGACACATTTTGGAACACTGTGGTGAGTGTTGCAACTGAGGACAGGTGATTTTGTCGCACCACCCGCTTCAGCACTCAGGGGATCCCTGTCTGACATTTTAAGTAGCCTGCCAGGTCGTAGTTGCGCTGTTGTTGCTCCTAAGCGTTTTGACTTTACGCTGACATCATGATTGGAGCAGCTGCAGCAGGGCGGAAATTTTCCGAACTGAATTATTAAGATGGCATCCTATGACTCTGCCACATTGGAAGTCACTGAGCTTTGCCGTGCGGCCAATTTTGCTATTCATGCTGGTCTGTGATGTTTGTCAGGTCACGTGGGCCATTTTATACCTGTAATGCTACGGATGTGAGGTATGTGGGCAAATCTACTGCGCAAAATGTGTGTCCAGATATATTTGATTACATGGTGTACACTTTTCACTCGCAAAAAGTCTCCGCCCAATCGAATAAACACCTTTTTTGTTTTTGTTTCAGTTGTTGAACGATCACTATGAGCATTCCTAAGCGCTATAAGCAGTCTTCGGTCCTTAATTCGGGATCACTGGGTTCTTGAAGGGCCGCTGTTCCATACAAACGCCATTCAGAGATCGAAACCGCGTCCATCTCGGGCGAATGCTAAAGACCCAGCGCCTTAGAACGCTCATACACTGGAGCAATGATAAATTTTCCGTTTTTGTTTTTTATTTTGTTAGCTGCTATGCGTGTTTTGGTACTCCTTGATTCGACCTGGCACAGATTCATAACATTTAGACTTTTTTGGCTGTGTAATGTAGATTAAAAATTAACGATTTAAGCACATTATACTATAAAATTAAATTTGCTTTGAATAAACTTTCAGAATGTATTCATTATAAAAATAGAACACTTTTGTCAGTACGTGATTAGTGATACTCATATCTCTTCTCGAAACTACTTTCTCTAGGGGCGCAAATAATACACTGCTGGACAATTGCTAAGGACGGATCATAAACGGCTATATAACGCATAAGAAAGTAAGTGTGGTTGGATGCCAAGTGAAATAAAATAATGTCAGAATGCCAGGACATTACATAAAAGACAATTTATTGTGCTCTGAAATCCAGAAGGCTTTGGAACGTGTTCAAGGGACAAACAGGCCATTTTGTGTAGAATACGTAAACGTGAAAAAAATGCAATTACCGTCCGCAGGCGTTCCGGCGTAAGATGTCAATACGGGATATGGCCACCATGGAGGGCAATGCAAGATTCCACACGTCGTGTCAGGCTTTGCACAACATTATCAAGCAGCTGTTGGGGTAATTTATCACATTCCTCTGTCAGTGCACGGATGAGGGTGTCCTTGTTTATTGGAGAGCATGTGCGACCAGCAAGACTCCTCCCCAAAGCATCCCACACATTTTCAATGGGATTCAGATCTGGAGAACGTGCTGGCCATACGAGGCGTTGAATATCCTCGCTCTCAAGACATTTTTGGACAGCGACTGTTCGATGACATGTTGCGTTGTCGTCCATGAAAATGAATCTATCACCGACAGCACCACGGAACATGCGAACATGAGGTAGCAGAACATCATTAATGTATCGTTGGCCAGTCATAGTCTCAGTTGGAAGCACATAGAGGGACGTAGGGCCATTGATCATTATGCCAGCCCATACCATGACACTACATGTCGGATATCGGTCCCTTTCCTGTATGTTTGCTGGACAATATGCAGTACCACTATCACGCCAGATCAGTTGTCGTCGACAATCAGACGATAGACTGTATCTACTCTCATCTGAGAAGAGGACAGCAGACCAGTCGTTATCAGTCCAATTGCGATGTTGATGGCACCATTGCAAACGGGCGGTACGGTGACGTCTGGACAATGGGATGCACACAACAGGACGGCGGGCGTATAGTACTCCTTCATGCAAACATCTGGCGACAGTTTTTCGGGAGATCCGCTTGCCAGTAGCAGCCATAAACTGATTTGCTACCTCACTAGCTGTGCTGCGCCGGTGTCTTTTTGTTGATAGCGCTATGGACCGATCTTCTGCAAGTGTCGTACTGCGAACACGACCTCCCCCGTGACGTTTGCTACACTCTCCATTTGTTTAAAATGATTTCCAAAGCCTCGAAACAGCACTGTGGCTTACGTCGAACTCCCTGGCAACATCTGTTTTATTTCGCCCTTCTTCAATCTTGCCAATATAACGGCCACGCGTAAAATCATCTAGGTGATGTCGGGAAGACATACTGAAAATTGCAAGTTCGTCAATTGATTATTTCCCTTTCAACTTTGCGTTTGAACAACAACGGTCAATGCGCGTCAAATCCTTTATATCTCTGATCAGCGCTATGACGTCACGAACAAGTTCGGCAATCCAAAATTTGCATACGCACAACACGTCTTACTGTATCCCGCACTTATGTTAATTTCCACATTTTCGCGCCTTCCATTTTATGGTTGCTATCGTTGCTATTGTCATCCGTCCTTAGCAATTGTCCGGCAGTGTATATCTTTCCCCCAGGCATCAGTAACCTTCGCTACGTCGCCTTAGGTTATGTACGATTCGCTAATTTGGTAAAATTCATAGGCAAACGATAGGCCTACTGTCACTAAAAATGTTGGTGCAAATAATTTCGTAAACCAATTATGAATACTGTTGCGGGACGATTGTTCGGGTGAGATAAGTGTTAGTTCCGCACTGATCGGTTCACGTTGGTGGTTGCTGCCGTAATCGTACACTTTTCTAATAACATAATATTATAATGTATCTCTTCCATAGGCAAACAATATTATTTTAATAACATAACAATATTGTTTGCCTGTGGAAGAGATGAGAATTACCGATCCACGTGACTAGATTAATATGATTGCATTTGTTGTCTAAGAGATGTTATTATCTTTTATTTGAAAATTAAGAGATTGGTTTCAGTCTCCTTAAGAGCTTTGGACTCTTGAAGTGGCACTGACCGTTCTCTCATGTGTTCTATGCATTGCCTTAAACTCCGCAAAACCACTGAATGGCTGTTTTGTCAGTAGGCGATTCTATTATAAATACCTCTAAAATTACACTGAACAATCAGAGTTAGTTTGACGCCGTATACGATACTACGAGTGTACATTTTTTTTTATGATGAACCGATGCCATCGCTTGATTGAATTTCACTATAAGAGGGAACGTGGCTTCGCGCTTTGACGCTCAGTTTGAGATCCAAGAGCAAAGGTACGTAACGTACACTTGATTTCAGCTCTTGGATCTCAAAGAGCAACTAAATATATTCTTATCAACAGTCCATGTGTAGCACTAGCTTTGTTCAGGAAAGGTAAAGAAAAAAACTTGGGAATTTTTTACGTACTCTGATTCTTATTTGCCGACTTACTGAGCATTATTGGCATTCCAGAATTCTTACTCTGTGACACCATATTATGAAAGAAGAACAGGAAAGCAAATCAAAAATTTCAGTGGTGCTCAAAGTGGCCACAGCCGACTCTAGCGTGATGAGATCGTTTATAAAAAAATCTTCCTTCTGATGACACATTAACTGTACAGAAAGAAACCTGTTTGTGCCAGCCGAGATCATCGTAAACCAGTCTCCAGCTCATATAGTAATAGTCGAGGTTTTTTTTTTTTTAATTTTAAGAAGCACACATTCTTACACTGTAAAAAATTCTATGACATGTTTTACCGAAAATGGGCACACCAGCTGCACCACTTTTTCGTGCAACACAAACACCATCATTGTGTGTTGCATGAAATCAGCACGATGCAATTATACACCATGTTACTGTACCCGACCTCACTGGGGCAACTTTGCCCCAAATGGACCATGTTGTGTGAAATTTTGTGCACCATATACACTATATTGACAAAAGTCACCGGGCACCCCTTCAAAAGCAAATGAACGGATCCGCTGCGTGGTTAAAATTACCGGTACGGCTGCAAACGGTGTGAAAACAAGCCTGCAACTGACCGCTATCATATCGCACTGTGACGTAAAGTGAAAATATCGCAACGGGAGAGAACTGACTTTGAGAAAGGAAATATTGTTGGGTGTTCTATGAGAGGGTTGTCCATGGGAGAAGCCGAGAGGCGTTTAAACATACTCAAGTCAACTGTTTTGGATGTACTGAATACGTGGAAGACGCATGGCGTGCCTGAAGCAGCAAAACGTACCAGCAGACCAAAGAAAATCAGCGATAGGGGACGTCGGAGCCTCATGAGAGTCGTTACAGCTAATCGATGGAGTACTGCACAAGACCAGTGCCTTGTTGGTACCAGCAGGATAATGCACCGAACCATAAAGCAAGGACTGTTAACGGCGTGGTTTGACAGTAATTCCGAATCGTGTGTGGACTGGCCAACACAGAGCCCTGATCTTAATCCCATAGAGCACCTATGGGATGAATTTGAGCGCCGCATAAGAAGTTTGGAACCAACAGTTAGCGGCAGCATTATGTACTGAATGGAAGCGCATACCTATTGCTGTGTTCTAAAATCTTGTCGAAAGCATGTCTCGAAGGTCAGTGCATGCATATTAAGGCCAAAGGTGGACCGACACCGTACTAATACACAGTGTGTCAAAGAATTTTTAAGACTAGATCTGTAAAATGAAATAGAAACAAGAAATTATAATTTGTTTTGGTTTGTTATTCAAAATAAGTTCCTCCGGTTTCAATACACTTGTTACAGCGATTTAATAATGATTTAAATGCCTGTTCCAGTTTACTTTGTTGATTGCCTCCAAAGCACGCGTCGAAGCTGTTTCTGTGGTCGAAATATCATCAAAATAACACCATTTTAACGTCATTTTAAGTTTTGGGAACAAAGAAAAGTCGCAGGGTGCTAAATCAGGCGAATACGGTGGATGATTCAACACACCGACGTTATTTTTCGCCAAAAATCTACGAACAAGAAGTGAGGTGTGACTGGGTGCATTATCGTGCAACAAACACCAACTGTTTTCATCTCGATATTCTGGACGAATGCGACGAATTCTGCCCATCAAACGCCTCAGAACATTTAAATAAAACTCACCAGTAATTGTTTGTCCACTTAGTTGTGGATAATACCCTTACTATCGAAGAATGTAATGAGCATTGTTTTGATTTTCGATGGAACTTTTCTTGTTTTTTTGGCTTGTGGAGAGTTTTTTGACTTCCATTCCGCACTTTGTCACTTTGTTTTAGGATCATATTGAAAACACCATGTTTCATCACCAGTAACAATCGATTTTAAGAAGTTTGGGTCATTTTCAGCGGCTGAAGTGATGTCTCTGCAATGTGAACTTCTCCTTGATTTTTGTTCATTGGTTAACGTGTGTGGAACAAATTTAGCACAGACTTTTGTTTTGCCCAAATCATCATGCAGGATGGTTCAAATTGTTTCTTTGTTGATGTTTAAAGACTCTTCCATCATTCTTAGTGACGCACATCGATTGTTTGCCACGAAATCACGCACTTTTTCAATAATTTCAGGTGTCCTAGATGAACGTGGTCTTCTGGTATGCTTATCAACTTTTAGCGTATCTCTTCCGTCCAAAAACGTTTGTGCCACAGGAAAACATTTGATCTACTTAAACAAAACTCACCGTAAACTTGTTTCATCATTTGGTACGTTTCCAAGGCACTTTTACCAAGTTTTGCGTTAAATTTAATAACAGCCCTTTGTTCCATCTTAATAATTCAACATGAAAAAAATTTTACTTCTCTAATGAGCGCCCGTTTCGTTTGAGTTACTTTAACAACTTCGCAGTACTTTTGGTAGAAAGCAAGCAGATGGTCACGGTTTATAACGCATTCGCGATTACACTGGTGGCACCACCGTAGGCTAAAATCTAGCGCCAGTCTTAAAAATTCTTTGACACACTGTGTATATGCCAATAAATGATATGTTGTGTTTCCCTTCTTGGTGTCCGGTGACTTTTGTCAAGAAAGTGTATGTTTATATACTTTTCCCCAAAAGTGGTCAAGCCGGTGTAGCATTACTTCTTGGTACAACATACCACAGAATACCACTTCTTGGTACAATATACCTCAGAATTTCTAACAGTGTATCAGTGCGGCACATTATTAAGCGATTTTTCCGGTGTATCACTGTTAAAAATTTTGTAACAGGTTGCACCAAAAAGTGGTGCTACTCCAGCTGCGCTACTTTCTGAGAAAAGGTGCACCATTGTGTGGTGCAAAGAAAACCCAAAACCATGGCACCACATTATGGTGCAAGGTACTCTGCAGCACAAAGTATGTGGTGAAAAAACAGAAACTTTGCACCATATTATTGTGCAAGGCTGAACCACGTTGTTGATCTTGTTTGCACCACACAATGGTGTATCTTTTCTCGGAAAGTGGTGCAGCTGATGTAGAACCACTTTTTGGTGCAACCTACCGTAAAAATTTTAACAGTGTACGCGCGTACAGCAAAAATGGTACGGATATCTAAAATTCGAGCTTCGAATTGCCTTCCTCTAGCAAATTTAAAACCACAACGCCAGAAGAGTTGTTTTAAGTCGTGTGATAAATCGCGGGGTTTCTGAAAAGTTAGTGCTTTGTCCTCACCCCCCACCCTAGTTTCCAGATCTAATAATCTCGTATACACAGTGTTGCCCACCTCTAAAGTTACAATCATAGTACCATTTTTCGATAATTTTAATATTTTTGCAAAATTATAGTACATCAAAAACAACTTAATATAAGATAACAAAGCATCTCTTTAAGGCATTTTTATGTTTTAAAGAATAAAAAAATTGGTTCCAAGTTTTCTTTTTACTTTTTCTTTCTCTCAGTTTATTATTAGCAAAGTTTTAAGTGTTATACATTTATGACTAATTACTTAACTTTAAAATGATGAGAGTTATTTCTTTATTTTCAATTTTTAAAAAGGAATGAACATACTATTCTTTTTTTTGCTTATGTGTCATTACAGGGAAGGTCTACTCATGAACAACCAGACATTCTGCATCAGGTCTGTTGCATCTGCAATCAGTTTCAGAAAGGTTGCGAAGTTGTGTTCTAGCCATAACACGTACGCAGCTCACAATTTCAGCTAGAGAAAACAGCTTTTCAACTTTACTAACAAAAAATAAAAAAAAACTAAGGTTTTTAGTAGTGCAGAAAACAAAGTTATAATAGGTTACACGATATTTATGTGGCATAATAGACTCGCTATTGTTCACAGTACAATGATTTAAATTATAGTGTGTGTACTATAATTATAGTATGATTGGCAACACTGCGTATACGTGTAACATTATATCAAATGATTCTAATATATTTTCGCTATTGTAAAACAGCTGTTGCTTTAATTTTATGATAACTTTAGAAATCGTCGTAATAACTTTGATACTGAACGAACACGTATTGAAACCACCGTAAACGAACAGAGGAAATGTGTTCTTTGTGTTTTAAGAAAGCGGTGTTTCTGAAAAGATGTGATGTAAAAGGAAACATTTGTTGGAAGAAAATTTTATTCAAAAGGAATATTTTTCTTCTCCAAGGAAACCCACGATTCCAATGTTTATTTCATTGAAGAATTCCCCACTTGCAGCGGAATGTCGTCCTGATCTCCGATCATTTCACCGATCACGAGCTATCAATTGATAGCATGAATATCACATGCTTGCGCTTAGCACCTCACAAATGTGTCTTGAAAGGGAAGGTGCCGTTTCGTTTTGTGTGGAAAGAATTCTAAGCAGTTTTTATTTTTGCCACAGAGGAAGAATTATTTATTGCAAGCAAAAATCTTGTTTCTTATCATTGCTCCGTGAGGAACTTTTTGTGAGCTGGGTAGAATCCGATCATTCATATGTCAATCGTCGTTAACATAAGTCCTTCCATTTTTGATTTCGTGTTTGCTGATAAAAAAAAAAAGGAAAAAAGATGTGTTTGTGAATTTCAAATGTGTATTCAGGCATGGCTACAATAATTCCTTGGCCATCGACACAAAAAATGTTCCGTGGAAATAACTTCACCAGTAGATTTTCTACAGAAACTTTCAGGTTTTGTCTTAAAGCGTGCTGTTTTCCCATGAGGACACAGAATTATGTGTATCGCGTACTACCACTTTAACCTTCCATTTTTGTTGAATTTTGCGTATGTAAATTTTGGATGTCTCTCGTTATGTTTTCCATACTGTGCGACGTACATCTATAATTTAATTTCCCTTTTGATTTTCTATTCTTATGTAAATTTTGTTACTTCTCAGTTTGATTTTTCCTTCTGAACAGCACTTCACTTCTCCGAATTTCTTTATACGTTTTTGCAACAATGACAGTGGGTCAGAGGTTAACAAAAAGATACGTCGTGTATAGTTGTAGTGGTAATGGTACGACTAATGTGTGATGATGGTGCGACGATTGTGTATGCTATGTTTTAAGTTAATATCGATTGATTTGTTGCTTTTGCGTTAAGCTAATTTTGTTGCTAAATACCATAAACTTATCCCTCGTATGGTTTGAATTGGTTTCATTATAGTACCCGGATAATTTTACTGTTCGTTTAAACTGAAAAACTTAACTATACATAGAATATACTTTCAGAGTAACATCTGAAGTTATAAATCAATCAACTGAACTTACATGTAATCCTCTTTACTTGCTGTTATGGCATGTCATCCCAGTTGAACACACTTAGCTAGAAAACACTTGTTGGTTTCGGATCAGATCACAATGGTACTTGCTTAATCCAATTATAAATACTATTATATCTCTGCTGTTAACAATTTTGAGCGTACAAACTTTCGCTCGCCTGTTAATCACTCTTGAATTAGTTTACAAACATTACTCTGGAATCAACTAAGAAAGATTATCAATGGATCGTGTAAAAGCATTGCCTAAGAATCGTGCACGAAATCACAGAAACATTGCCTAAGAATAGTGTAAGAAACAATGCTTTCGAAGAATTGCACACTGAGCTCTTATCTCACGTAGCTTGCTTGCCCTTTAGCCAGCCGCCAGGAGTTACCAACTTCAAATTCATTCAGAGAAACTCTGTGGCGTTAAGTCAAGAAAACATTTAGCGAGAGAAAGCCTAATTTACATAAGAACAAGAGAAGTGAAAAGAAAAATTAAATTATTTATACGTCACAATGTTGTCGCACGCTATTGAAATAATCTGATTCAGGAATGTGGTGTTATGATAACTGCGAAGTGTGTATTCGAGTGTAGGAATGTGGTGATAACAGGTGATGTGTGCATACGAGTGTACTTTGACTGTAGGGCACAAATAATGTTGTAAGTTATAGTCTTTGACATTCCTTGCTTATCGTTCAGTTAATACTGTTCACAGAAACAGTATAACTGAACGTCACGTGTGAACTCCCAAGAGTTCTTCCCTGTGTTGTGACTGGCAGTCAGTCAAGTCAAGATGACTGATATAACTACGGACTGACGCAATGAAGAATATAAAAAAGTACCTTACTCACAATTGATGCTGGTCACCTTCAAAATACCCCCCTTCTGAATCAACACACAGTTTCCAGCGTTTCTGAAGATCCTGAAAACAGTTCTGGAAGGCACTTTCCAGGATGTCCGCAAGTTGTTTTGTCACGGCTGCTTGGATAGATATAATGTCTGCATGATACTATCCTTTTAGTGCCTGTTTTATCCTGGGGAACAGGAAGAAGTCACAGGGCGGTTAATTAGAGGAATACGGCGCATGTGGCAACACAGTGATTTAATGGTGAGCTAGTAACTGTTGGACTGACAAGGCGGTATGTGATCTTGCGTTATCATGGAGCAAGAACCAATTTCCGGATTTCCATAACTGGGGACGACGGCGACGAATACTGCAGCGTAAACGCCTTGCTCGATGGTGAGTGGGCACCTCTCCATTCAGCGCTTTTGTCGCTTGGTTTTTGGATCATACTGCAGGCACCGTGTTTCATATCCTGTAATGATTCTGGAACAAAATCAGGATTCTCAGCTGAGTGACCAGCAGATAGGAACGGATCGATGAATGAGCCTCCTTTTGGTCATTATTCAGAATGCGGGGCACCAATCTGGCATTAAGTTTTCGTTTTCCCAAATCCTCGCTTAGAATCTCATGACAGATAGACTTACTGGTGTTCACCAACTCAGCCAATAGTCTTGGTCTTCATTCAGAATGCGGGGTACCAATCTGGTATTAAGTTTTCATTTTCCCAGATCCTCGCGTAGAATCTCATTACAGATAAACTTCCTGATGCCCACCGACTCAGCCAAAAGTCTTGGTTATCATTCAGAATGCGGGGCACCAGTCTGGCTTTAAGTTTTCGTTTTCGGCGATGCTCACGTAGAATCGTATGACACATAGACTTACTGATGCCCACCGATTCAGCCAAAAGTTTCATTGTAATTCGGCGATCTGTCTTTAACTGGTTCCTCAGCTCTTCGATTTTTTCCGCTGTCCGCACACTTGAGGAACGCCCAGATATCAGATCATCATGAAAGGATTCCCGCCTGTTACGAAGCCGTGCATACCATTTTAAAACTGCTGGGGGATAATGCTGTGTCTGCATATGCTGCTTCTAACATTCTGTAAGTTTCAGTAGCTGATTTAGCAAGTTTCCAACAAAAACTGATGTTTATTCTCTGCTCTTCCATGGCTAAAATGAAATGGGACGAGAACGTTTGCTATGACTCCCTTAATGCCCGTCTGCCGCTTGTCGGTACCGGTATAAACTGGTTTCCAGCTGTTCGCGGATTGGCCAAGGACTGCTGTCTTCTGGCATACACGCGATATTTTTATCTCACAACTGTTGCGTCATTTATGCGGCCAGTCCTTAAACTTATTGGATTTAGGTTGTATAAAGACGGAGTAGTTTCTGTGAAGCGTTATCCTCTTTCATGTCATTACCCAAATATTGTTGTCGTCTACTGTATTTAGCGTTATCTGTCTACGATTTGATTGTTCCATCTTCTCTCCAGTAGTGTTGTGTGCGCATCTGAGTTACATCACCTGAGTCGTCAAGATAGGGTGATTAGTTTCTCAGAGTATTTGTTCGTGAATGGCTTATATTTGTGTTCCCTTAGCAACTAAGCGAACCCTGCAAAACACAATACAGCATACAGCACCGAGTATTCACATCTTTAAAGTGGCTTTCTTCACTGAAATAAGGAAGTCACAAAAGGCTTCCGATTCGTCCAACTTTGGCAGCTATTTATTTTAATATGTACCAAGTAAGAGTTGTGCATTCGCGAAATCTCGCAGAATGAAACTTGTAGCGTTTGATTTTCTTGGCAAAGAAAGCTCTAAGTGTTACCTCTGCACTGTGTATCCTGCTCAACGTTTAAATCGAAACTCCGAAAAAAAAATTGACGTAGATATATGCAAATCTTACGAGTCAATGGGCTGCGTTAGATATGCAAATGGTCAAAACTGCGCAACGATCGGCTACATGGACACCATCTGAGCAGAGTTTAAAGATGTGAACGCACCGGCTTGCCTTGTTGTAATTCAGGCATTTAGGGTTGAGTTTGTTCCTCAAAAACGTTCCGGATATGCCGGCGGGACACCCATGTTCGATTGACTGACCTATACACTGAGTGGCCACTTTATTATGACCACCTCACAGTTTTTAGCAAATGAGCTATGGCTGTACGCTGTTGCCGCCAGAGGGCGAGGCTAATATAAAAGGGGAAAGCTTAGTGCTTGCGACAGTAGTAGAAGTGATTTTTGAGTGACGGGATGGGTAAAAAATGCGATTTGACGGACTTTCAACGTGGAATGATTGTAGGAGCTCGGAGCCATGGAGCGAGTATCACCGAAACCGCCGCATTCGTAAAATGTTCTAAAGCAGCTGTTGTTGAAGTGTTTAAAGACTGGACTGTCAGCCAAAAAAACTGGGTCTCTACGTGCAACGTGTGGTCGTCATCGACTAGTGACTGCTCGGGCGGAACGGAGAGTGTCCAGACTGGTAACAGACAACAGAAGGGCAACAGTGCAGCAAATTACAAACCATTTTAATGAAGGATCCCCTCAAACGATCTCTGCACGCACTGTTCACCGTACACTGCATCGGATGGGATATGGCAGCCGAAAGCCTGTTCGAACACCTCTTCTGTCTGCAGTTAACAAGAGAAAACGTCTCCAGTTCGCACGGGAGCACAAGGATTGGGCAGTCGATAATTGGAAACAAATTATGTGGTCCGATGAATCACGTTTTCAGTTGCATCATGCCGAAGGCCGAGTGAGAATTTGGCGGAAACAGCACGAAAGCATGGATCCCAAATGCATTGCACTACAACCCTTCAAGCTGGTGGAGGCAACGTTATGGTTTGGGGAATGTTTTCCTGGCATGCTTTGGGCCCTTTAATTCGTGTTGATCAACGTCTCACTGGCACATCATATCTAAACACCATTGCGGACCAAGTGCATCCTGTCATTTGGATGGTTTATCCCAATGGCGATGGCTACTTTCAACAAGATAATGCGTCCTGCCATAGTGCTCGTATTGTACAGGATTGGTTTCAGGAACATGCCGGTGAGTTTACTTTGCTTAGGTGGCCCCCAAAAGCTCCAGATCTCAACGCCATTGAGAATTTGTACGATGAAGTCGAACGAGCCATCAGATAGCTGGATACACAACCCTGAATCTCACACTCCTGGAAAGTGCTATTCATCAATCATGGTATCAAATCCCACAAACCACCTATCAACATCTCGTGGAGTCTATGCCACGAAGAATCGACGCAGTATTAAAGGCAAAAGGTGGCCCAACAAAGTACTGAGGGAGTTGTCATAATAAAGTGGCCACTCAGTGTATAAATCAGAAAGAGATCGTCGATATGCGAGGACGGGTCTCAGCTTACGAGCAATTTCCGCACGAGTTCGGCGTTGAGTTACACGTTATGTCACAGAGCACCGAAGGACCTGTTGGAAGGAAAGATGTAGGACCACAGCAACGAAGATGGCATACTTCGTAGAGTGACTGTCTGTGACCCGGATCCAAGGCGACAGTGATGCAGCGTGACCTGCGAGTTGCGGCTAATACAGAGGTGTTCACCCAAACGATATAATGGCGTTTTCATGATGAGACGATACTGCGAGCGATACATCCAGCCAGGAATCTCGCTGCCTATCGCAATTTGCGAAAAAGAAATCGTTTTGGCGATGGAAGAAAAAGCTTTGGCAATTATCTTTTCATACTGTTATAACACTTTGGCGGAAACAAATTGACTTTGACGACTAAATTAGCGAAAACTTAAGAAAAACCATCGCAACCCCTGCGTGCAGCTCAGTGCCACCCCTTTCTGCCACATCTAAGGGCACGCCATTGGAAATGATGCATACAAAAACGACATTAAACCGTGGAATGGAGGAACATGTTATTCGGTGACGAGTTCAGGCTCCGTTTCTGCGTAACATATGGGCACTTATCCGTATGACTAGCGTCATCAACGTCGTATGGAGTTGTCTACAATCAACCGCCGTACAACGCTCCAACGTGATACAGTGGTGTTGGGTGAAATTCGATGTGGTTGTACATCTCTTGTCCATATTCCTTACACTGTGAAGGTGAGACGCTACGTCGATGCCATCGTCAATCTGGTATTGCTACCACCCGGGGAACGAATCGTGCTGAAGGATAATGCCCATTCTCACCTAATCATGTGACAAAAGACAGTCTGAAGCAGTGGCGGACCGCCCCGGTGACTAAGCGATGGCTTCTGATCATTCGTCTGAAAGGGATTCGGGTTCGAATCCCGGTGAGGCATGGATGTTGTGTTTGTCTTACGGCACTGGCTCTCTCCCTTCCCTGGAACCAATAGCCCTAAATTAGGGACGGGCGACTGCTTATAGCCCATTGAGTTGCTCACGGTGGTCGTTAAACCGTTTCCAATCAAAAAAAAAAAAAAAAAGCAGCGGTGGTGGCTGGTGACAATATGCTACCGTGCTGTAGCACGTTAAAATAATTTTAATTGCGATTCGTATTAAAACAATACGAGTGGCAATTCAATTTTTTTAGCGGAAAGTACATGCATTAATCAATGATTTGCTGCCAGCACAAAATCTCATTTTCAACCGGGCTGTAGCTAAAGAAAGCTCTTGTTCGCCGGTCGGTCTTAAAAACATTGTTTTAGAAACTGAAGTCGCGGTTCCCCGTCTTTCGTGCTACTTTCGGTTAGCATGTTCGTTCCAGCAGCTTACGTTACAACCCTCTTTGGGTCTTTTCAAGCAATCGACAAAGTTTTGCAGCGCGCTGAACTTCTCTGAGCACGCTCGAATCTCTTTCTCCTATTGGAGAAAGATTAGAGGGTGCTGTTGGAATTGGGGGCAGTGCAAAGTTTTATCCACAATTCCTAAAGGATGCGGTAGTTGACCAAAACAGAAGGAAAGTTTATCTGATTGTTACCGTGCTATCAAGAAATATGCGCGATCAATCAGTTAATTTCCTTTTGTGCTCTTCGGTTTTTTGTTCTCTCTAGTGAAATTTTCGTAATCTTTTAATTTCTTGAATGGCGACTTGCAATTAATTCAGTAGATTCTTTCTTAAAAGGATCATTTTCTTCAAGAACATTAGATGGGGAATTGAAGTAAAATCCTTAAGATCCTAAGTAAAAATACATGCTAAGTAAAATCCTGTGGATTCATGATTCTTGGGGAGGGCCTAAAAAATAAGCATGATCCATATGCAATTATTTATCCTTTTTGGCATTTCATTAACTCTTTATCGTGTAATAAGTAGAGTAATTTAGTTAATTCATGTATAATTAATTCATATTTAAGCTCTTCAGATGTGCATTGGAAATCACAAATGATAAGGTTACAAGGTTGATTGTACATTGAACAAAGACACCGCAAAAATATTTCCCATTGAAATTACGGAAATAACGTATTTTTCAAAAAACTTGAGTAAATAAATATTTTTTTTATGTCCACAGCTGAATATGTTTTCTCAGCAACTGAGGTCATCTCAGATTAATAAATCTGTGTATTCTGCAAAATATTAGGCTTAATATTTTACCGAATATATGGTTATAAATTTAACCACCAATACTAAAAAAACGATTAATGTCATTACTGACGCTAAAAATGTGAAGAGAGTGGATTTCATATGAATTGTATAAAATTACGAAAAACATCTGGAGTTGCTTTAATTGTCCTTTGTTAATCTTTTTTTTTACGACGGATGGTGAGGTTAAGCCTGTTGACTTCCATTTCCAATGTCTTTGCTTGTAAGAGATAAGAGATGTAATGATAGATTTCATTGAAGTTTGCGGAGTATTCATCTATTCTGAGCTAAAACTTTTTTTGGCGTTTCTAACAGCAGGTTAATCAAAGCATTATTTTGTATGCATTGAAAATTTTTGCTTTGCACTTTAAGGAAACATTTTAAGAGCTGGACCAGGTATTTGAAATAGTAAACTTCTATATCTTTTTTTTTCGGTGTTAACGACCTTCTGGAGCCTCTGCGAGTAAGTCTACTAGAAGTCATCTACTCCTAATTTATTACAACTGGTTCGTGGGAGGGGAAGAAACCACAGGCGGAAGGACAACCACAGCATCCGTGCCATGTCCGGGCAGTCGAACTCAGAAGTGTGAGAGATCAGAAGCCCGCATATTTAGACCCTGGACCCCAAACTTCCGACTTCATTGCAGTTATTCAAATGTTGTCGTTTTTGTGTCTTGTGTACGGAGAAAAATGTGAAAATTTTAGTATTTCTGTATGTGTACAATATACACAGCCCACGTGTTATTTCGGAAGCAGTGGTACAAACAATGATCCCATAAGTGAACCGCGATCAGCAGCTGCTCTAGCCACTTGGCTACAACGTCTGTACCAAACTTCTTTCTCAACTGAGCCACCAACTCTAATATATCTTCAGCTTATAGGCCATGCTCTCCTTCTCATTTCGCCAGTATCTGTTGTAACTGAAAGCAGCATGGAGAGATGCATGCTTGGTGTAACCAAGAAAGACAAGTTAGTAAAATCATGCAATGCATTGATTATGATACTCTTTCCAACATACCAGAAATTATTACTCAAGTTATGAGGATAATGGCTGTGGAATAAATCTCGCTCCTGTGTCCTGACCTTTGACCCCATTTGGATGATATTCAACAGAACCGGTTCAGTACACCTCAAGAATAACATACTAAAGTTTTGTCGCAATAGAAACAGTTTTACGCAAGTTATGAGAATAATGGCTGTGGAATAAATCTTGCTTTTGTGCAATGACCTTTGACCCCATTTCGTTGATATTCAACAGAACCGGTTCACTATACCTCCGGAACAACATAATAACGTTTTGTCGCAATCGAAACATTTTTTGGTAAGTTATGATGCACAAGAGCAGTGGAATGGATCCCACTCCAGTGTCCTGACCTTTGACCCCATTTCGCCCATTTTCAATAGGGTTCGTCCCCAGTGGCTCCCTACCACATACTAAAATTTCATCAAAATCGAACCATTTTTTCGCAAGTTATGACGCATAAGGGCATGGAACAAATCCCGCTCTTATGTCCTGCCTGACCTTTGACCTCATTTCGCCCATTTTCAATAGGGTTCGTGCCCAGATGGTTCCCTACCACATACTAAAATTTCATCGAAATCGAACCATATTTACGCATGTTATGACGCATAAAGGCAATGGAATGGATTCCACTTTTATGCCCTGACCTTTGACCCCATTTCGCCCATTTTCAATAGGGTTCGTCCCCAGGTGGTTCCTTACCAAATACTAAAATTTCATCGAAATCGAACCATTTTTACGCAAGTTATGACGCATAAGGGCAATGGAATAAATACCGCTTTTATGCCCTGCCTGACCTTTGACCCCATTCGCCCATTTTCAATAGGGTTCGTGCTCAGTAGTTCCCTACCACATACTAAAACTTCATCGAAATCGAACCATATGTACGCATGTTATGACGCATAAAGGCAATGGAATGGATTCCACTTTTATGCCCTGACCTTTGACCCCATTTCGCCCATTTTCAATAGGGTTCGTCCCAGGTGGTTCCTTACCGAATACTAAAATTTCATCGAAATCGAACCATTTTTACGCAAGTTATGACGCATAAGGGCAATGGAATAAATACCGCTTTTATGCCCTGCCTGACCTTTGACCCCATTCGCCCATTTTCAATAGGGTTCGTGCCCAGTAGTTCCCTACCACATACTAAAATTTCATTGAAATCGAACCATATTTACGCATGTTATGACGCATAAAGGCAATGAAATGGATCCTGCTTTTATGTCCTGACCTCTGACCCCATTCCACCCATTTTCAATAGGTTTCGTTCCCAGGTATTTCCTTTCCACATACCAAAATTTTATCGAAATCGAACCGTGTTTACGCAAGTTATGACGCATAAGGGCAATGGAATAAATCCCGCTCTTATGCCCTGTCTGACCTTCGACCCCAATTTGTCAATTTTCAATAGGGTTCGTGCCCAGGTAGTTCCGTACCACATACTGAAATTTCATCGAAATCGAACCATATTTACGCTTGTTATGACGCATAAAGGCAATGAAATGGATCCCGCTCTTATGGCGTGACCTTTGACCCCACTTCACCCATTTTCAATAGGGTTCGTTCCCTGGTGGCCCCCTACGACATACTAAAATTTCATCGAAATCGAACCATTTTTACGTGAGTTATCGTGCCGACAGACGGACGAACGGACAGACGGACGGAAAAAGCTGGAGCATATACGCTTCTTCAACCTACGGTTGGAAAGCGTAAATAAAAAGAGGAACTCGTGGATAAGGAAAATAACAAAGACATCATAATCAAAGTAAAATCCCTGAAATGGCAATAGGCTAGCCATATTGCCAGAAGAATGGGCCACCAATAAATAACCGGAATTTTTTTCCTGGATTCCAAAGAACAGGAAAAGTCCCAGAAGAAGCCCACATGGAAGATAGGTAGATGGTGGAGACTGGCCCAAGACAGGATTCCAAAGGACAGGAAGAGACCCAGAAGAAGCCCACATGGAATATAGGTGGATGGTGGAGACTGGCCTAAGACAGGATTCCAAAGGACAGGAAAAGACCCAGAAGAA
The DNA here is from genome assembly GCA_039090855.1 of Macrothele yani. NCBI lineage: Eukaryota > Metazoa > Arthropoda > Arachnida > Araneae > Macrothelidae > Macrothele > Macrothele yani. The sequence goes on along the minus strand of CM077002.1, from coordinate 68,054,513 downwards.
GCCCACATGGAATATAGGTGGATGGTGGAGACTGGCCTAAGACAGGATTCCAAAGGACAGGAAAAGACCCAGAAGAAGCCCACATGGAAGATAGGTAGATGGTGGAGACTGGCCCAAAACCGGATTCCAAAGGACAGGAAAAGACCCAGAAGAAGCCCACATGGAAGATAGGTGGATGGTGGAGACTGTACCAAGACCAGTCCGTTGTGGAAGAAAGGTGGAAGACCTTCATTCAGCAGTGGATTGATAATAATGATTGACAATAATATTGATGATGATATATTCGAGTTTATAGCTCAAAGCAGGTTTGTCCGGCTCAGGCCCGGGTCGGGTCCAATTACGTGACGGTCGGGTCCAAAATATTTTGACCTGTTTCCAACTCTGGTACGTACAGGAATGGTTTGATTAGATTAGTGTGGAAGAACTTGACCGGCCTGTACAGTGCCCGATCTGAACCCCATGGAACGTCTTTAGGATGAATTGGAACGCCGACTGCGAGCCAAGCCAAAGCACCCAACAACGGTGGCCGACCTAAATATAATGTTCTTGTTGGAAAATGGAAGGTATTTCCTGCAGCAACGTACCAGAATCTAGTGCAGTCTTTCCAGCAGAGATTGCAGTAAAGGCGGACCAACTCGATATTACTTCCGTTCGCATTACAGGGAGTTTGTGGGTACGCAAGCGTACGGATGCTATTCCCATGAATTTTGCATTTCTTTCTTTTTTTGCCTTCAAAATCACAATAAATCTTAACAGAATTTTTCTAATTTAAATGAAATTTTTCACCAAGTATAGATGAGCGCATCTTATTTTTGTTTTTTTCTCCACTTCACGTGTGATCTGCTGATGTTGCTGACTTAGGTAAATAGAAACATTGCTTTGTCATGGAGCATGCGCATTCACCACGTACTTCTGCTTGTATCCTGTGGATTGCACAGTAGAAGGAAAATCTTTGTTTAGCTTGCCACGACTAGCGAGCAAGTGAGTGGTGCATGCGCACAGACCACACACGTCTGGGAAGCAGAAATTCTGCTGCTCAAATCATGGTCATCCCCTTGCCGTTCAGGAAAGTTGTGTTTTCTGTCAATTTTTCCGTCGAAGGTGTGAAAACTTATAAATTCTATTAAAGTTATATGATAAGCGTGAATAAAAACAGTAATTCCACGTTGCAAATATTTTCGTTCTGCATTGAGCTAGAACGTTTCGAAATCGGTGTTTTGCACTTCTGCTTTTTAAATTAAAATGAACAAAATAGCGCCTTTCATGCTATGTCTCCTTATAAGCAACATAATATTTGAGAATCGTAATTAATAGATCTCAAAAATGGTCTGCATGTTTCACTTTGAATTTTTTCAAACAAAAGTGAGCTCAGTTTAATAGAATTCCTGAATGAAGTTACACTGGCGTGTTTCGGAAAAGGTTTCCGCGCCACTCTGTTCAGGATTCTACGGGATATGAAGCGCAAGATTTAGGGAAAATGATTTTCACGAATACCCTGTAAAGAAAATGCGTAATTCTGATTTAAAAGAGTTCGAAAGCTACGGAGAGGAAAACCGCTCTTCGAAAGAACGGGAAGTTCAGCCTCCAAATAGAGATGAGACCAGGCAGATGGCAGAATGCTTTCGTGTGTTAGAGAAGGGCGTGGCTGTTTTAGAGTATCAGGGCCGGAAGGTTTCCAAAGCAGTGCATGACGGTATCGCATGCTGTAAAGCGATTATGGCAAGCGGAAGAAAGATACAATACGAACTACACTAAATAAGTAATTTTATAAATGACAGCCAATAATAATTGGATAGTAAACATGTATTCACTGTCTTTATTTGCACTCTATTTACTCTTTTCATACCTTTGGAATAAATTGTTCCTCTTGGCGTTTCGTCTTCACAGACACTACATTTTCAGCATTAACTATCCAGTGAACCAAATGCATGATAGAATTTAAACGTTGTTGAATTATCTGCCTATACAAACATTTTCGATGTAGGAGATCCAACTGTAAATATTTAAAAACTATTCGTGAATTAAAAACCAAAGACGCTTTGCACTTCTTCTGGAAAAAGAACATGCGTATGATACCGCTATGTCCGTCCGTCTAGGAGCACTACATCTTTACACTTATTAGTTTGATTAAAAAAAAACTGTTTCTGCATTGGAAAACCTGCACTATGAGAACAATGGCTTTAGCTATCCCCCGACGCACACTTCGCCACTATAAGGTGAGCAAATGCATGCGTTTCTTAATTCAAAATATATTTTATTCGATATCATCGCTTTTAAAAATCCGATTGAAACAATTCTTTTTTCCCCCTCTGATACTTTTTTTACCGCAAAAACTATTTCGCGTACAGTTCCTACTTCAAAAACGCTCAGTTTTCCTTTAGGGCCGTAAATGTATATTGTATTCCTATCAATATCTCTGCTTCAAAAAGCCCGATTTGAAAAATTAATTTCCGTCGGGTAGCATCGCGATAAAGAATGTGCATATGATTTCTAATTTATTACAAAGAATAATTTCGCCATTAGGAGGCGTAAATGCATATTTCTGTGCTTAACATCAATCTTAGTACGTTTCTAAAAACTGGGTTGTAAAATTTCCTTTCTTCTCAGTGAAAACATTTTATATTGGGTTGATACATAAGTTCATGCCGTTTTTTTTTCACCGCACTACATGAATGTATTACATCAGAAGGGAAAACAGAATCAATCAACTATGTATTCCTCCCGCTATTGTTTACGATGGTGTCCCAACGTGGGGATAGGTCTGCAATGCCATTCTTGAAAAAACTTATAGATTTTGCTGTGAAGAAATCATCAACGAAATTCTGGGGATCAACATCCTTGTTGAACGTTCTGCCATAGGGTGCATTCGACAGAGATCGGAACAGGTGATAGTCTGAAGGAGCGACATCTGGGGAATAGGCCGGAAGTAGAAGGATGTTCCATTTCATGTCCTGAATGGCCATTTTGGTCATGTTTGCACTGTGAGGAGGTGCGTTTTCATGTTGGAGAATGACCCAATGGCGCAGATGTGGCCGTTTCCGCTGAATTGCTCCCTCCACACGGCGGAGTTGCTCACAATAGAGTGCAGCGTTGATGGTCCGATTCCTGAACAGCATTTCCCAGTGAATAATGCCTTCTATGTTCCACCATTCACACAACATGATCTTCGCAGGATGAAGGTCATGTTTTGGACTTGGTGTGGGCGTCTTGTTTGAGCTTAACAATTCCCTCCGATGCCTGAAATTTACCTACAGAAACCACTTTTCATCTCCAGTAACAATACGTGACAGAAAGGGTTTGTGCTGCTGAGAACATTCGCGATAACGGGCGAGCAGGGAACTACATATGGCAGCACGTTGATTCTTGTTGTCCTCAGTGAGAGTGTGAGGCACCCAAGACCCCAATTTCTGGACCTTTCTCATACGTTCCAGATGTCGCACCACTGTGGCCTGATCACAGTCCATATCAGTGGACAATTCGCGTGTGGTTTGACGCGTATCCAAGTGGATGAGATGGTTCAAACGATCATCATCATCATATGGACGACCTGAGCGCGGAGAGTCGTTGAGGCCAAAATTGCCACCTCGAACCGCTCAGACCATTTGCGGGCTGTCCTCGAAGCAATAGCATCCTCTCCATGCACAACACAAATTTGTCGAATAGCATCGGCGGTTGAGGATCCCTTGTTAAACTCGTAGAGGAGCAGATGTCGGAAATGTTCATTCCTCTCTACTTGACATTCCATACTTCTGGACCTGAAAACCAAAACGCCATTAGCCACAATCACACAACGCATTATGATTTAGATACACGATATTACTGGCTACATTTTGATATACAACTGGCCATCTGCACCGTCACTACTGACCTGGGAAACTCTCGAGAAATAAAACAGCATGAACTTGTGCATCAACCCAATACATATTTCTTGCTCAGAAAACAGCACGCAATTTTCTAACGAAAGAGAGTGAACCTTTATTTTTCTCCATGTCTCTGCTTTTAGAATTCTGATTTGAAAATTTTCTTTTCACATGTGTAGGTGGCCTAAGTGAGTAAAAAAAACCAGTCGGATTATTGGAAACAGGTATGTATATGTTTCCAATAATCCGACTGTTTTTTTGTTTTTTTTATATTGCATGTCATTTGCTATTACGATGAATGCGAACATTATAATCTTTAAGTGATGCAGAGTTTTTAGTTAGGGACGTATATTTACAAACGTTCCTTTGACTATCTTTACTATCTCTTCTTCGGAAGGCCGTATTTGAAAAATTCTTTTTCCATAGCATAACACCCTCTATGAAGAATGTTATGTGTAAAAATTCGTGTGAAATAAGTCTTGTTACCTATGTATTGTCAGGGCCATAGCTTATTGTACCATTTCAGGGAGATGGCTATATTAATACACAGGCGGTGTTTATATTGTCTGTGCATTAATACAGTGCCGATCTTTTACGGGCAATCAGCACTGGAAAAATTTCGTTCAATGTCATTTAACGGTCAATGCTATTATGAATACGTGCTGAGTCACAACTTAATGGGCTAATTTCGGATCCCTAATTGTCGTTCGTTGCCCGCAAAAATGCTTGGAAATTTTACACACTGATATACACTGAAGAGCAATTGAATTAGAGACAGCTGGCGTTATGCAAATGTGGCGCCGTGGGCGACCCTGTAAACGGAAACAGCATGGTGTATGCAGCGATCCGACAATATAAGGAGTGATGCGACGGGAATCAGTAAGAGTCGGACGTAGTATGGGTAAGACGAAGGATCTAAGCGCATTTGATGGTGGGAAAATTGTCGGGGCCCGACGAATGGGTCACTCCATCTCGGAAGTCGTGCAGGCACTGGGATTTTCACGAGCCACTGTGTCATGGGTGCACCGTGAGTACATCGAATCCGGTAAAACCATCCCTGCAAGGGCCAACAACCGTGAATGAGCTGGGTCATCCTCGGCTAGCTCGCATTGTAACAGCGGATAGACGGGGCACAGTGCAAGAAATCACTCGGCAATTTAACGCTGGTGCACAAAAACCTGTAAGCAGCCACACCATCCAGAACCATCTCCTCGCTATGGGGTACAGAAGCAATCGTCCCACGGGGGTGCCGCTGCTGACCGCACATCACAGGGTTCAAAGATTAGCATGGGCGCGGGAACATCGCCACTGGACCCTAGACATGTGGGAAAATGTTGCCTGGACTGATGAGTCGAGATTCACGTTGGTACATGCGGATGGCAGGATACGAGTACGGCGCAAACCACATGAAGCGATGGATCCTTCTTGCCAGCAGGGTACTCTTCAAACTGGTGGGGGTGGCATTCTCGTCTGGGGACTGTTTACGTGGACTGAAACGGGACCCCTGGTACGTGTGACATCGTCCCTCACAGATCTACGTTACCGGGATATCCTGGACGACGATTTGCTCCGTTTGTGCGTCTTCAACATCCCACTGGGGACCTCATCATGCAATCGAGAGAGATGTTTGAGGCTCTGACCCCCTCCATCAAATCTTCGTGAACTGTGGGAGCTTGTTCAGGGGTCGTGGATCCGTATGGCTTTCCAACGCTTCCGGTGTCTTGTCGAGTCCATGCCGAGACGAATCGCCGCCGTCATCAGGGCGAAAGGTAGTGCTACACGTTACTATATAGACAGGTATCTCTAATTCAATTGCTCTTCAGTGTACACTTCCTACTGATTCATTATGCACGGTTCTGATGCTAGGTGGTGTGAATGTATAACTCTATTTGCGAAAGGGTCGCTGCTTCTAAAAATCCGATTGAAAAAGAACAGATCAGATCATATGTAGAGGATTTTATGAAGGGAGTGTCTGACCCCAGGTTTTAAACAACCCTTAGAAAAATAGGAAGCTAGGAAATTTAGGCTAGAGGGACCGATAGGAAAGTGATACGGAAGCGAGGTAGGAAGGGAGAGGAAGACGCACGTATTTATTACTGGGGGAGGGGCAGTACCCGGGGTTCGACGGCTTAACGTGCCCATCCGATGCACGGCGGATATTTAGTGTTCGAGCGTTCGTACATGCCTGGAATCGAACCTGAGGTTTCTCCGTGGCGGTCACGAGCGTTGACCACTAGGCCACCCATGGCACCCGATTGAAAAAATACTTATACGGGTATATATATATATATATATCACGTTTTCCTCCATGTCTCTCCTTTTAATTGTTTAATTTTGGAAATTATTTTGCATCGAAGATCTTCCGCTGTTAGGAAAATTCTAAGCACAATTTGTGATTTTCTAAAATCACAATGTCGCCGGCTGGCGTAAATTGGTTAATTGGTTTTTGTGCTTCCATGTAGCTCCCAACATTTTAGCATTTGGGGGATTTTAAATTTATGGAACCCGAGACCCAGCCTTGCTTGGAGGCCCTTTTTTTTTTTTTTTTTTTTTTTTTTGGATTGGAGGTTTAACGACCACCGTGAGCAACTCAATGGGCTATAAGCAGTCGCCCGTCCCTAATTTAGGGCCACTGGTTCCAGGGAAGGGAGAGAGCCAGTGCCGTAAGACAAACACAACATCCATGCCTCACCGGGATTCGAACCCGGACCCCTTCCGTGCGAATGATCAGAAGCCATCGGTTAGACCACTGCGCCACCGGGGCGGCTTTGGAGGCCCTCTTACTACCCAAAAGTACTTATCAAAAATAGGTGTATCATCGATCATTTAGGGTATATGCAATTATTTTTTACGTACCCTTCTGTAAAATATCAAATGAATATGTTTTATCATAACAAAACACTGAGAGAAAAAGAAAGATAATTTTTTTTCGTATATTTAAATGAATAAAGGACATAATCAACACACATGGACCCTGAATATAAGGCATCAGCAAAGATTATTTTTGCTACAGAGATGGACTTTTGGAGGCATTCTGCAAGAATATCCAGATGTGAAAAAGTGCGTAATACAAAATTTCGAGATATTATGAATGTTAAAGTAGACATTCTTCAAACTACTGAGATGCGGAGATTGCAATGGTTCGGCCATGTAAGGAGAATGTCATCAGAGAGACTTCCTAAAATTCTGATGGAGTGGGAGGCTCCAGGAAAGAGGGAAAGAGGAAGACCAAAGAGAAAGTGGATGGAGGAGATTAAATCAAGTTTAAAAAATAATGGACTGGATGAAGTGATAACCTTGGATAGAGAGAAGTGGAGGAAGACTGGCTGAACTATATTGTCGAGAAAAATCTGCTTATTAGTGGAAATTCCTGATGATGATGATACTTAAATGAAATGCTAAAAATGTGAATCAGCTACAAACTACGATAATTTTAATTGTAAAAAAAAAGAAAACAAAACTAATCTAAAAAGTCTGACCGCATTAAAGCTTTAAAAATCACCTTGAACTGTTTTTATCAATATTAAAATTTTTTTTTAATGATGCCTCTTCTTACAAGACCACTCGACGTGCTTTCATGGCTGCAAAGTCGTTAGTGACATCTCCAAAATCAAGTTCTTTTACGCATTTGCAGCAAAATTAGCCAAACTGGAGAGTCTCAAATCCTTGAATGAATTCCTATTCTTAAATGTTTTAAAAACACTAAAAGACCTTTCACCAGATGGATCAGAAGTCCTCATGCTCAGAATTTTTTTTTTTTAACGCAGTGTCCAGATTAGGAAAGAGTGAAGTTAATTGTGTCCAACAAAGAACTTTCAGGAACTCGCGTGGCCCACACAGCGCGGCTGTCCTGAGCCATGGCCTACGTTGGCGTAGTCGTAGATCCGTTCCTAGGTTTTGCTCGCTGAAGATGAAACGAACGACTCTCAAGGACCATTCTTGTAGGGTTTGTACACACAAAGAAGGTTTAGACTCGACTAGCTAGGCCTATGCGGGCTTTTGAGCCTAGTATCAGAAACAAAGTGACATTAGATCGAACCTAGGAGCTCACGATGGGAAAGTTGGTATGACAGAGAGAAGTTAGAATGCCCAGCTACGAGTGCGTGTCATTGACATCAAAGTGAAATGGAAACAACAACAATCTCACAATGCACTTGAATTAGTTGGTACGGACTTGAGAGATGCCATGTTTGGAGTTATGTAACTAGAATTGTTGCGTTGCCATCTCCTGAAAGAATTGTAAAAAACTGAAAATTTATACATTTCGAAACATAATGCAATATCTCAAAAAATAAATAAATTAAAAAATAGTTGGTAAGAGTTACTTATTATCTTTCGCTCATAGCGAGAGTAAATCAAGAAGTTACTCCTCACCACTTTCACAGGTTCGTCTGGCATTAGGCTTGATCAAATGTAGAGGATTTTAGGAAGGGAGTGTCTGACCCCAGGTCTTAAACAACCCTTAGAAATAGGAAAATAGGAGATTTGGGCTAGATTGCCCGATAGGAAAGTGTATAACGAAGTAATTTTCTCCGTCATTTTTGTCCACGCCGGGGCTCGAACCCAGGTCCTCTCATTCCGGAATAAGCCACTCTACCAACTGAGCTACGCAGACGTTTCTTGCTGCTATCTGCCTTTATGTCGTGTGCATCCTGCGGGGCAGGCACGTCACATCTCCCCCTCCCCCCGAAAGAGAGCCGGAGCATGGCTCACGGGTCAGCCGTGACCATGAATCGTTGCAGGCAGCCATCCGCTGTAAAACGTGCACTTAAGAACTCCCAGTCATCTGGTGTGTGGAATGCAACGTCACACACATTTTATTTTTGAAGCGCTGGAGAAGGGATTCTCTTATTTTTCCTATCTCGCGGTGTAGAAAGAACATCATACCTTTGCGAGATCTTGAACGGCCGGGTCATCCGGAAAGTTCGGGCGCCATTATAACGAAGTAAATTTCTCCGTCATTTTTGTCCACGCCGGGGCTCGAACCCTCATCCCGGAATAAGTCGCTCTACCAATTGAGCTACGCTGACGTTCGTTATCGCTGCTATCTGCCTTTATGTCGTGTGCGTCCTGCTGGGCAGGCATGTCACAAGTGACACGGAAGCGAAATAGAAAGAGGGAGGAAGACGCCCTTAATTATTACTGGCAGGCCAGTACCCGGGGTCCGACAGCTTAACGTGTCCATCCGACGCATGGCGGATATTTAGTGGATCGAGCGTTCGTACCTGCCTGGGGTCGAACCTGAGGTCTTTTTCGTGGCAGTCACAAACGCTGCCCACTAGGCCACCCGCGGTCCATGGCATTAGGCTTTTGTACCTGTGGAGTACGTAAAGCATCAACAACGAAGTGCATTATGCTTGAGTAGTTACGAAATTGGTTTTGGTTTTATTTAAAGAAATGAATGATAGAATAAGTCGGGTGTCTTCTCGTTTTATTCTACAGTACTATTGTTGTCCTTTAGTTTTGTGGTGGTGGGATTTGATCGCACCGATTTTATTTGTGTGTGTGTGAGAGAGAGAGAGAGAGAGAAAGACGATATGGAATTACGTGCATATCAATCTTCACAGTTGCCGCCTAAAGGCATCAGAATTCTGCAATGATTTCCCACATTACGCAATAAATCACCTGTAATTCAGCCGATTTTTGGGACTGGTCGGGATCGCTGATCGATTTCTAAGTGTGCCGACGAAAGGATTTGAAATGGTTTTCGTTCTGGAAAGTGGATCATCTTGTCAGGCAGGTTTTTTTTTTTTTTTTTGTATTTGGTGATCAGTTTACCTGATAGGAGTAGGCTGCTATGCGCTACTTCTCAAGTCTTTCCTTCATCCTCCCTCCATTCCCATTAGCGTCTTAATTCTAAATTCCCCCTTTTAAGAAACGGGAATGGGGAGGGAGGGCGCTAATCTAATGGAACTCCCTTTATCATTGATTCGGTTCCATCACAGGTCATATTTCTTTCCAGTCTCCGTATAACTGTAATGTTTGTTTTGCCAATGTTTACATCACAACACAAGAGATTAATATGAAGACAATGGAATGTGCGCTATTGCAGCTGTTCCAGACGTTTTTTTATCACCATTAGGATGACCTATATATCTGACTGTTGAACGACTCGTTCATCAACCGAAAGAAAATAAACGACAAGTCAAGGATTAGATGAAAGTTTTACTCAGTTTTCTATACCCAAAAATGCTTAACGCCACTCAAAGTTTTAAAGCAACCCTTGTACTAATCGATTTTTTTTAAGTTTAACGACCGCTGTGAGCAACTCAACGGGCTATAAGTAGTCAGTCACCCATCCCTAATTTAGGGTCACTGGTTTCAGGGAAAGGATAGAGTCAGTGCCGTAAGACAAAGACAACATTCATGCCTCACCGGGATTCGAACCCGGACCCTTCTCGGACGAATGGTCATGAGCCAGCGCATAGACCACTGCGCCACCTGATTGAATTTATGAAGTGAATTTGCTATGAACTTGATGTTTCAAAGAAGTTATTTTTTTGTTTGTTTGTTTGTTTGGGGTTAAACGAGCATCATGAGCAACTCGTTGAGCTACAAGAAGTTTCCCTTCCCTAATTTAGGGCCACTGGTTCCAGGGAAGGGAGATTGCCAGCGCTGTAAGGCAAACACAACAGCCATGCCTCTCCGAGATTCGAACCCGGACCCATCTCGAACGAGTGGTTAGAAGCTACCACCGGAGCAGCTCGAAGCAGTTCGCCGAACCTAATGAAACAGTTTTCATTTTTAAATTATTGTGTCGGTCTATGTTATTAACTGTAATGTGCATTTGAATGTGCTTGCTTAAGCTAATGTTCTCTAAGTTGCATGCTTTCACTAAATTATAACACTGCCTGCGGAAATCAGAGTACAGTAGAACGTTGCTTTATATGATAACCTCGTTTACAACGCCATAAAAAAAAAACTTAGTGCATATTTCCAGTTCCGAGAAATTGCCACTAGAGCAACGTTTGTAATATAGAATTGCATTTATAAAATACATTTGGTAAAAACTTCAGCACTATAACTTGATGTTTTCAGAAATTGCCATTAGACATAATACTTAACAGCTTTTCTATGATATCATCACAAAAAATGTCAACCTTCTTTTTAATGTCAGTCATCACTTTCGTATTCTTTTTTAGTTTTTTTTCTCATTTAAAAAATATACATATTACCGAGAAAACTTAACTAAAAGTACCAGACTCCTAGCTCTTTCGGCTACTAGTCGTGTATTCCCCAAAACTGTAGCTCCTGGGTCTTGTTGTCATCTGAAGTTCAAAATACCGCAAGTTGGTTTTAACAGAAATCGTAGAATACATATAAAAGAAAAAAAGATTGCTGTAAAATGTTATTAGATGCCACCCGTTCTGTAGGTAAAACTTGGAGACGAGCTTCAAGCAAAACGATCACTAATGGTTACTATTATGGAGGGTTTGTTTCTTTAAAATAAATGATATCTTTCTAACAACTAAGCAAATGTCCCAAAAGATTGCCCCAAAGTTGAGCTGTGAAAGGGTTTTTTTTTTCCAAATATAGGAGCTCGAACGGATATGTACATGTTCGAAGAAATAAAAATATTGGGGGAAGTTCATTCTTAGTGCAGGTGATGAAAACGTGAAAATATGGAGAAAGAAAGGCGTTCTTGCAGCAGAAGATGCCTTGAAAAATCTAAAAGTAGTTATCGAGAATATGAAACAGGAGAAAATTATCAACTAGTACTGAAAAAATTCACTGATATCAATGACAGCCAAGAATGCGTATAATGGTCTATCTTGCACTATCATAAACTATAAGGCATTCGGCACCATATGCACAGTCGTCCCTGAAAATTAGTTCAGCCATATTTTCTGTTTGTTTGCAGAAAATTATTAGTCCACTCTCATGGATTTTTAAATTAAAAATTGCAGTTTCGCTGTTGTATTGCTTTAAGCGAAGATGCACACGTATCACTCCCCCCCCCCATTTTTTTTCAAAATGCTCTCAGTTTAGTAACTATTATGGATGCATGTAATATTATGTGTACACTTTTTATATTGACGTCGCGCTCAAAAGAAATGAAATATCCAACTTCGATTTTGACGTTTATTATGAATCAACCGCAGTACCGAACCTTGTTCCTCCTGATTCACACTGTCCGAAAGAGTACAAACTGTCTGCGTTCAGAGCATGGTTCTACAGGGCGTATAAGGTATGCAAGCCCGACTACCTAAATAATAAGGAAATTGAGAATATTCATAGCAAAGGACTAAAGGCTGGATATAAGAAAGATGACACAGACAGAATACATAGAACTGTAAGAAATGGTATAACTATAATGTCTCCGATAACAAAATCAACCAGTACGAAATTGAGATACGTAGGATCCATCACATATGTCACAGGCTTTACATATTGGCTGAAGAATTTTTTACGTAAGTACAACATCTCAATAGCAATGAAGTCACCGACCCCGTTATCACAAGGAGAGACAATGTGACAAACAAAAAGCTGCAATTAGAGACAATGTGACAAACAAAAAGCTACAAGGAGAGACAATGTGACAAACAAAAAGCGGGTGTGTACTCTATATCGCTGGTGTATCCTAACAACACAGAAAATATGTATATCGGAATGACAAAGCGATCCTTAGATACTAGATGTAAAGAACACATGCGAAGTGTCAACCAGGACTTATAGAATACAGCCTTCGCCAGAGAAGTCATGCATTGCTCCGCCCGTTTGTGGAATAATATTAGAAGAATTGATCCTTACACGGACTTTAAAGAGACTGCCATCAGGGAAACAATCGAGATCCTCTCCAGCAAACTAGTATGCAATGATACGGTCTCTATGGATCTACCAATGGTTTGGCATGCGTTGTTAAACGATGGAAACACATCGCAGCACCGTATAATTGCGTGATAAAAATTCACGTAATACTGTTCGTGATGTCACCTGCGCTATTTTCAAAAAAAATATTTGTTTCTTACATGTGTGACGTACCTGCACCGCAGGACGCACATGAGATGAAGGCAGATAGCAGCGAGAGCATAGGTCCGCGTAGCTCAGTTGGAAGAGCGACGTATTCCGGAATGAGGGTACCCGGGTTCAATTCCCGGCGTGGACAAAATGACGGAGAAATTTATTTCGTTATACATGTTCTAATTTCCCTACATTTTATGTCTACCATTGCCTTGAAAAAGCCTCCCAGTGGGGAGGGAAAGCTTGGAGAATCTACATTTGCGTATTACACCAGTAAATAAGCGGATTTACCACGCTATAAGTGTTTCTTGATTGTGTTCCATTCCTTTCACAAAGCAAAGAATGGAACACAATCAAGAAGCGCTTATAGCGTCGAAACGCGTCCAGCTCTGTGTCGGCTTTAGCGTGCAGACACTGAAGTTGTACGTGTCGTTCTAGCCTGAATCCGACGTTCATCTCAGAGGGCCTCTATAGAACTGAGAACTAGGTTTTGAGCATGGCCACTTCAAATTCTTTGCACCCATATCCTCAAACCATGTCGAAATGGAGCGTACTTTTTAGCTCGGCGCGTTGTCTTTCTGAAACAAGAATGGCCCGTGTCCTTAAAACTTGTGAAGTGCAGGCAGTTCGGCGTTGTCTAGAATTCCCCAGCGCTGCGTGGCCTTCATATTTCCATCCACAGCCGCCCGAGTCCATACCACGGGAAACATTCTCAGACCATGACAGTTGGGATGGCACATTCAGGCAGATACCGTTCACTTGGCATACGCCACACCAATCATCGACCACTGGATTTCAGAACGGTGTAGTGTGATTCGTCACATTGTAACACTCGTTTTCATTGGTCTAGGGTCTATGACAGGACCTTAGCAGCTTTCCTGTCCTGTGGGAGGGGAGACTTGAAATTACACCCCTTCGAGCTCAAAATTATGCCCCTTTGAGTTCCACTCAAATAATACGTGATTTTAACTTTCTCACACACCGGTGTTATAGTAAAGTATTATGATCGTTCAAAAATAGTACTACAGGTTTTTGACATAATTTTATTAAAAATGTAAAAACTAGGTAAATAGCCAAGAACCATAGATTGTAAATACCAAGTAAAGCATAAACGCCATGTGAACGCCGACAACACAGCACTTCACTGAAACGCAGAGCGAAAAACAAACCAGCGCAGAACAAATGAATATCGGTTAATGAAAGTAACAATAGGAAGAAGCTTTAGGGGTAGGGGTTGGAAAACTTCCATTCAAAGTTCTTTCTGCCGCCCCGGTGGCGCAGTGGTCTAAGCGATGGCCTCTGATCATTCGTCCGAACGGGGTCCGGGTTCGAATCTCGGTGAGGCATGGATGTTGTGTTTGTCTTACGGCACTGGCTCTCTCCCTTCCCTGGAGCCAGTGACCCTAAATTAGGGACGGGCGACTGCTTATAGCCCATTGAGTTGCTCACGGTGGTCGTTAAACCTCCAATAAAAAAAAAAAAACTTTCTGCGACAGAGCACAGATGATTAATTAGCTCTTCATCCCAATGACATGTTCGGAAAGGCCATGGATTTTAGGCATACCAGCATATTGTTTTCTATGCTTCATGGATATGAGATGTTCACTCGGCATAGTGTATGTTACTCAGTACCCTGGTTAATTCCTGTATGACTGTAAGTCAAGTCTTTAAAAATAAAATACTGAAGATGTAGCTTTCTTTTTTAGTTAATTTTTTTTACATCCCCAGATCATGAATTTACGCTCGTAGAATAACCATTTTGGGAGGGCAACCACCCTCTCTGCCTTCCCGGTAACTACATTCCTGGTTCATGGACGATGTGCTTTGCACCAAGCAAGTCGCGTATTCGCACTCTTACACGTTATTAACTACTTGTATACAGCAGCTCGGTCATGGAAATTTAATTTCTGCATTTCCTTACGAACTGTCTCAGTGCACACACTCACCCCTGTTGAATCCTGAAATTATTTGGCGGTGATTTGTGCAGAAAAATGACGGTACCCACGGATGACACTTTCGGAGTTCTCTTGTCCGTTTCCATCAATTTACATAGCCTTCCTGAACGTTTCTTAGCAGTCGTAAGGACCTCAAGTTTCCATTTACTAATAACATCTTGAACAGTTGACTGTGGATGTTGCAATTGTTCTGCAATCGCACACTCGGACAGGTTGCTGATATGGCACTCTATAATAACTTCTTGTTGGATGTCAGTAAACTCAAAATCTCACGAGTAGACGATATACGACGTCTGAGTAGCGTACCCGCAGTTTTAAAGTAAATCTGGGACACGTGATCTATTGGTATGTTCCATTTTTGTTGTGAAAGGGGGTGTCCGGAGACTATTTTCCACATAGAGTATAACAAAAATTTCTCTAGCCTCCCCCACATTACTAGCAACCGACCCTAGAATTTACCTCTAACTATAAGCCCCCCTGTGTCAAAGTGATGAAGAAGCTAAAGCGGAGGTGTTCCCAATGCGAAAGATGCTCTTAAAAGCTCTAAGAAAAGTATTAAGTATTGAGATTCACTGAACTAAGAGAGGATGATCAATGAGTGGAAATAATCACTCATAATGTGAACTATGTATCTTCACAGAAGGAAAGCTAATAACTATAACCAATTTCTTTTCATCATCATAAACAATATTTGGGACCATAACTATTGGTTGTCATGCAAATTTGTGCAGCTGTATCTCCAGTTTGTTTCTAAAAATTAGTAGTGTGCTATAACGCAGTTTTCAGTTAGTGTTCTGCTTTCAAGATATACTGTACAAGTGTACAAGTGCATTTTTTTTATTTTTTAATATATGATTTGGATGCACATTTTTCTTGGGCTTTCACACCCGTGTAGCTTGTTCTGATTAAAATAGCCGACAGCCTTGGTGTCGCAAGGAAGCTCTGATATTACGTCATAAATTTCGCTGTCCGTGATTTGATATTATTATTGTTCTGCTGTACTTATGTAAATAACATGTAGGATTCATACCGAAATGTCGTTACTACTGTTTTACTGCATGTGCTTTTGTTTCTAGTTTTCGTTTTTTGGCCACTTATGTGTCTTCTGCACCACAAAAGCGCACCGATTAATCAGGCAGTCAATAATAACACGGAAGAAAATGCTCTTAGGGCTAAATTAACGAAGAAACTGAAAAGCCCTTTACTGTTCAACAGAAATGCAGCAAAGGAACAAAAAAAAAAAGGGGGGGGGGAATGAAGAGACTTATTTTTAATTTTCTTCCTGTCATACTTTTTTACGCTTTCCAACCGTAGGTTGAAAAAGCGTATATGCTTCAGCTTTGTCCGTCTGTCCGCACGATAACTCTGAAATTGAAATTTTAGTATGTGGTAGGGGACCACTGGGGACGAACCCTATTGAAAATGGACGAAATGGGGACAAAGGTCACGACCTAGGAGCGGGATCAATTCCATTGCCTTTATGCGTCATAACTTGCGTAAATATGGTTCGATTTCAATGAAATTTTAGTATGTGGTAGGGGACCATCTGGGGGCGAACCCTATTGAAAATGGACGAAATGGGGACAAAGGTCACGACATAGGAGCGGGATCAATTCCATTGCCTTTATGCGTCATAACTTGCGTAAATATGGTTCGATTTCAATGAAATTTTAGTATGTGGTAGGGGACCACCTGGGGGCGAACCCTATTGAAAATGGACGAAATGGGGACAAAGGTCACGACATAGGATCGGGATCAATTACATTGCCTTTATGCGTCATAACTTGCGTAAATATGGTTCGATTTCAATGAAATTTTAGTATGTGGTAGGGGATCACCTGGGGGCGAAGCCTATTGAAAATGGACGAAATGGGGTCAAACGTCAGGATATAGGAGCTGGAGGCATTCCATTGTCCTTATGAGTTATAACTTGCGTAAATATGATTCGATTTCGATGAAATTTTAGCATGTGGTAGGGGACCACCTGGGGACGAATCCCATTGAAAATGGGTGAAGTGGGGTCAAAGGTCTGGACATAGAAGCGGGATGCATTCCATTGCCTTTTGCGTCATAACTTGCGTAAATATGGTTCGATTTCGATGAAATTTTAGTATGTGGTAGAGACTACCTGGGGACGAACTCTACTGAAAGTGGGTGAAAAGGGATCAAAGGTCAGGACATAGGAGCGGGATCCATTCCATCGCCCTTATGCGTCATAACTTACGTAAAAATGCTTCGTTTCAGACAAAACTTTATCAGGTTGTTCTGGAACTATACTTTTACCGGTTCTGTTGAATATTAATGAAATTGGGTCAAAGGTCAGGTCATAGGAGCGAGATTTATTCTACAGCCATTTGTTACAGGGCTTGGTGCTCAAGAAAGCGCGGCCACGCCTTCACTCTCAAAACTATGTTCTTAATTGCTTAGCGGCTCCCTCTGCTGCAACGCGTGGGAAAGGAAATACTTTGCCTTTCGCTGGCCTTCCATCCAAATGGCGGGAATTGAAGGAAAGTGATTCCAATTATTTTTCCCGCAAAACGGCAGCTGAAATTCACTTCCGATAAATATGGAAGCCCCGGTTACACATTATCCTCATAACTTGAGTAATAACTTGAGTAATGATTTCTGGTATGTTGGAAAGCGTATCATAATCAATGTATTGCATGGTTTTACTAACTTGTTTCTACTGTACACATGTACATTCTTCCAACACGCGTGGAAAACTTCAGTATTGCTTCCTACTGTAAATATCCACTTCCTTGTCTAATAGTTTTGACTGCACCCTCACACAAATATACAACAGAAAAATGAGTAAATAAAAAGTTATCACTAAAATCTTTGTAATTCTACCCAAGAATTGTGGTGCTTTCTCAGATTTCTAGTTCCTCCCTCTTATCTTCCATGTATTAGCGCCTATGAACGATAGTCATGGGTTCGAATTCTTGTTGTTATGCTTTTTCGTTCGTCACTAGTTTTCTTTTAATTCTGGTGCCCAAATTTATATTGGGTGGTTACGTGTGTTCTCCAGTCTTGTTGTGCTAATTGAAAAAGTATAGGAACGCGCACTGCCTTTACGTCTTCAATACCTTTCCGGGTTCCCTTCTTATCTCCTCAGTCAGCCGGTCCCCTTTTTGCTTTCTTATATTTATAGTATGAGAAAGTATAGTGATCAGTCAAAATCAGACTTTGGGATTTACACACGACTAGATTAATTACAATAATTTCCCCACTGCAATATCTCCACTCAACGTTCTTAACAACAGTAAAAAAAAAGAAGTTTCAAGGGACTACCAAGTGAAAATTGATTTGGTGACTAACTCTACCTTCGAACAAACATGAGACGTTAATTTCACTAATCGTGCAGGTTTTCTGTTGCATTTTTTATTGGAAAGAATTATAGGACATTCACATTTTAAAGTAAATTATGCTGTATAGGGTTTACCGGAACGCGTGCAGGCTGGGGAGTGGGGAAAAGCACCGGAACGCCGTTCCGGCCCCACTACACCACTGGTGTTCTCGTGGAGTTGTGAGGAAAATCCTGGCATGTTCTTGGAAACGGAACGTTTTTGTTTTAATACTCTGAAGATATCGATCGTAACAACGTAAACAGAAAGATATTTTTTTCTTTGGAAGTCTGCCGAGAATTCGTGAAGCATGTAATATGAACTAGAATTCATTTAAATATGTCTGTGATGGACTTCTGCATGGTTTCCAACTCTTGTTATTAAAAATGAAGCCCTCAAGATTCCGGGAAGTCGATAGGCAGAACAACATTGCTGTAGCATTTTCTCAATCTTCCTTCCATATTGGTCAGATATATAAATCCATGCTATTTCTCTTAAAACGTCCACCGTCATCGTCCGTTACCTCACCAGCTGCTCCTTCCAAATAATTCGCCTCCTATTCTTATCTTCGCCAAACATTTTCGCACACCAACCACTTCAGTTCGAAACGTTAAAGAGGCGGCAGCACTCGATCAAAACTGACGCCTATTACAGTTGTTTTGGGAGCAACCAAGGTCGATCTCTGAAATGTCTCTCATACCCACGAGAAGGTTTAACGTCCCCCCACCCTTCCTCCTTCCCGTACACACCCGCACACACACTTGTAAACCGTAGCTCTCAAACAAAGATCGTTCGATGGAAAGTGATACATGCGCAGTTTGGTGCGAATACATGCTTGCGACAGGCGAACGTACACTATTATGAGTAATAAATAGAATTATTAATTTTCAGTCGGCGTGACGTACTGCTGGTCACGAAGTTTATTTATGTTTTTATTTTTCTGGCAGTGTTTCAAAGGGCTAAAGTAAGAATAAATCGTGCACAAGCACAAATCAAAAACTCTTCGTTAAAATTTTTCTGCTTGATATTATTTTGAGCATTTCAAAGTGCACAAACGAAAGGTGAATTCTTAGCGTGTGCGAATTGCTTTTTTTACAGGTGGGTGATAACACCGTAGTTGCGGTTACGCCATTTTAATTGTGTCTTATCTGTTGTAAGCGCCCTGTCCAGGAAATCAGCTAAGTTTTGTGAAATTTTTATGCTGTTTGTTCTTTGGAAAACAAATAGAATAGGATAAAATTTAGAATGCTCAACCTGAAGCAAGTTTCTAGTATTCCTATCCATTTGTGAAACAAAAAAATGAAATCTAGAATGTTCTACTTGAAGCAAAAATCTAGTATTCCTATCCATCAGTAAAACAAAAGGATGAAATCTAGAATACTCAACCTGAAGCAAAGTTTTAGTATTCCTATCCATCCGTAGAACAGAAAGGTGAAATCTAGAATGCTCTACCTGAAGCAAGTTTCTAGTATTCCTATCCATCTGTAAAACAAAAAGATGAAATCTAGAATGCTCTACTTAAAGCAAAATTCTAGTATTCCTATCCATCTGTAAAACAAAAGGATGAAATCTAGAATGCTCTACTTGAAGCAAAATTCTAGTATTCCTATCCATCTGTAAAACAAAAAAATGAAATCTAGAATGTTCTGCCTGTAGCAAAGTTGTGGTATCCCTATCCATGTGTTTTGATTTGCAAATTTACCAAGCTGCACGTTTCTTTAGTTTCCATACTTGCATAGATAATTGTTGTACGATACTCGAAGGTAACTAGAAATCAAACAGGCTGAACGTTTATCTGGTTGAAACGTAAGTTCATATGTGCGACTGCTTATAGCTTATTGAGTTGCTCATGGTGGTCGTTAAACCCGCAATAAAAATAAAAAAAGTTCATATGTATGATATTCTTCAATGCTGCTCGTGTTGTTATGTACTGATGTATGGTCTTTTAGCGCCCGACTTATTCAGAACCTGTTTCTTTGTTCCTGACTTATGGTATACGTGCTAAGCCTCTTTATAGATCTATTTTTGCAATACTGTGTGTGAGTGTGTGTTCAAGTGCTGTTTTGATCACGTGAATATATTGCTACAACCTGACCACACGTTTGGTATATGTATGTATTACACACATATTTGTTGTGCATTTTGTAGGTTTTATAGTATTAGATATAACGTAAATATAAACGACTAGAATAAATAGATCATTTATTCTAGTCGTTTATATTTACGTGCGTTCCCGACACTTATGTGCTGAATTCGGTTGTGCCCTTATTTTACTTCTACTCTGCAGTGCTCAGCTCTGATCAAAGTACAGGTACACTCTCGTCCTGAAATGTTGTCTGCACAGAATGTCATCAAAATCACTTTGAGCAATCTTCACGCTATACTGTGATACGGGATTCATGCTTTCTGCATTGCATAAGTTCTGTTACAGTAAAGACAGTTTAAAAGTTCATTTCAGACTTAGTCCAAGAATGGAAAAATTTTGCGAGCCACGAAGGAAATTATGGTTAATTTACAGGTAAACGTACAGCGTTGGAGTAAAATTTTTTGGAGTATGTAGAAGGCCAGAAGCGGTATCACGCGTTCCTCACTTAACACTTGCACAAATTGCACTTTCTGTTTCCCTTTTCGATTCGACATGATTCTAAAGTTTTGTCGTAGACTTAAGTAGTATGAGGGTCCCTCACATAGTTAATTAAATAAAAATCAGTCAGTAGTTTTCACTCTGATGTTCGATCATAGATCCATATATCTAGACCGATACGATCTTCACATGCGATAATGCTAATCTTTTTACCTAGTGCTGTTGTATGAATCCTTGTTTTCAGATTATACGCAATAATTTGTTTTCGTTATGTTATTAATAATCACAATAATTGTAGTACGAACGATATCCAAATCACTGATTGATAGTAATCCTAATGAAGTTCGTAGATTTATTCAAGAAAACATTCTGTGTACAAATGAAACTAAAATTGTTTGGAGGAAAGAGGTTGCGCGAAGAGCCGGAAGTAACAGCTGGAATTTGGCATTGGGACATTCTTTTTTTCAACTGACTTTTTTTGTTGTTGTTGTTGTTGCTTTAATAATTTCTCTTATTAGTTCGCGGTTGGGAAATTTTACTGTCATTTCTCTTCGTAAAATGCTTGCATTCTATTCTGTCAAAACATGCGTCATCTGAACAAACTGTAATTTTCAGGAAGTGAGTTAACCGAACCACCGGAGCTGTCGATAAACGATTGAGTTCCTTGTTGCTGGCATTGAAATCAATAGGAATCGGTTAATGCAATGAATATTAATTCTTCAGCTAAGTGTAAATGACTTTGCCAAAGTTGATGCAAGCCATTTCAAGCCTTGTTGCGTGCAGTATTGCGCGCAGTATTGCGCAGTTGCGATGCAATAAAATAATGCTCACAGTCTTAAATTATCAAATGATAAAGGGTACTGGAGCAGTCTTACACCTGTTTCCCGAGAATAGATTTAGAAAAAGCACAGTTTCCGTTGATCAGGTCAGTTCTGGGAACACACTCTTCCAATGAAGCACACACAAACAAAATATGACTTTACTGGGAGATAGATATCCATACCGCGTCTCTGTCCATATTTCGTCTTAGCCGTGCGTTTTGGAACACTTTTCTTTAATTTTTCACTGTTGAAAATTTTGTAGTAGTTGCACCAAGAACATAGTGCGACAGCAGGTGCGCTGCTTTTGGAACAAAGGTAAACCATTGTACGATGCATGAGACACACAAAAAAATAATGCAATTATGCACCATATATTATGGTATCCAACCGGAACGTGGCGAAGTTGCACCTAATGCGCCGTATTTTTGTATGTTTCATACGTCACTTAATGCTTTACCTTTAAGTAATGCAACTGGTGTAGCACCACATTTTGATGCAACATACTACCAAGTTTTTAACTGTGTTGGTAGAAGCATGCTGGTACTTCGCCCCATTTTTATTTTTAAGAGGCTGTGATGTCTTTATTCAGCTGTGCCCTTATCATACATTCCGGTTCTTCCTACGGATGTTTCATAGGGCTGGAAACGATATTTTGCTCCGGCCGCTGTAAAATTTCGATAATATTATCTTCAAACCAACTGTTCATAGTGTATATTGTATGATAAGGCGCGTTTTCATGTTGGAAAAAACATGTAATATCCAGTACCTAAAATTGCTGCAACGCACAACATACGAAATTGCTTAGGATATCAGTGCAGGTTGCAGTGCCATGCACTTCTTAGGTGGTACTCGTACGTGGCACGAGAAACACATCTACACCATCATGGCTGCACCTCTAAATTTCGCAGTTAAGGCAACACACTATGATAGTAATTTTTCACCGGGAATTCTACTACTTACCCAACCACGCCCGTCGGACCAGAAGAATTTGTAGTGAGAGTTGTTCTTTCACAAGACCCTGTCAATTAGCTTTTATTACTAAAGGCTTGTAGTAGGTGAAAGCCCTTGCGTGAAAATTCACGGTATGCAGCTTTCTGCATCCTGTGGAGACGTGTATAGGCTTCCAGTGTCAGCGACATATACAGAAGAAGCTGTAAATGTCTCTGGCATTTGCAGATTTAGGTTTTGCATGGCCACCTGACAAGCTGATATCACTCGTCGTTTCACTGCAGTGAACATTTTCGGTTTTCCCTGTCATCTCTGAAATACAGTGACAATTTGAATTTAAATTTAATGAAAATTCTGCCACACAACACAGTACATCATATTTAACAAAACACGAACATCAAAATTGTCATATGTACTAAACTAAAATTAAATATTAATACAATGTTAGCACAATGGAATGAAAACATGGAATCACAGTAATATCACAAAGTTCAATATAAATTAATAATATTTATTACTAACTATTTATTCCAAGAGTAAACAAGAGCTCAAACCACCTCAGATATATCTAGCATAATAATCGTAAACATACAAGCTCTAAAACTTATTTACAATTGCCCAAAAAATCAATACAAAGTAATTCATCAAAAAACAACGATAGCGTAATGTACTATGGAACTGTAGCATGGAGCCAGGGAAAAAGGCTTAAATTTAAGCCTGACGAGCCCCTGATCTCGAAAGGTAGTAGATGTGTCAGGTCAAAACAATAAAAATACGACCGGTGTTGAGCATACCGTGAAAGAAAGAATACAGGAACTCAATCAAACAACAAAAACTCTCGTAGCAGTTTTTTAAATACCCCAGAGTACACTGTTTCCCTGATGTATAATAGCAGTCTGTTCCACTCACGGGGTCCAGCTGCAATAATACTGTTATGCAGCAATCTGGTGCGCGCGCGCGCGTGCCGCCCCGGTGGCGCAGTGGTCTAAGGCGCTGGCCTCTGATCATTCGTCCGTAAGGGGTCCGGGTTCGAATCCCGGTCAGGCATGGATGTTGTGTTTGTCTTACGGCACTGGCTCTCTCCCTTCCCTGGAACCAGTGACCCTAAATTAGGGACGGGCGACTGCTTATAGCCCATTGAGTTGCTCACGGTGGTCGTTAAACCTCCAATAAAAAAAAAAAAAATCTGGTGCGCGCCCTAGGAACCACAAAACTTGCATGACCTCGAGTATCATGTGAATGGGAGAATACTGAATATTTGTGGAATGCAGAATACATTACATTACCAACTTTTTATTACATTACCAGCTATGGGCTTGGTTATGTCCTAATGCGGCCGCAGCATCCCCCTCTCATGCATTTTTCCAACATGATATTCAATCATCAAATTGCCTTCTGAAACTATGTTAACACGTTCCGCCTACTAGTCTTTTCGACCTTGTCGCGCTCCTGAATTCCGAGTAACTCACTGTTGAAATGATTAGCATATTTCGCCGTAGCATACACACACAAGTTCCTCCTGTTCATAGGGGTATCCCATAACTTTTGTGTAAACATGCACTCAAAGGCTCCAGCACTACATCATTTAGCTAACGGCGTGTTGGGCCAGTTTTAGAAGAGACAACCGCTTGCACTCAGCTTGACATTTATACTGCACTGGACCACGAAAGATGTTCTGAGGTGTTTTGCATCAGCTAGGCAGAGTGTTCGCCGATTGAGAAAGGCACTGCCATGGATCGGCGAATGTGTGATTCCACTGCATTCCACAAATGTTCGATGTGATTCTGCATTCCGCATATCACACATATTCGATGTGATATCCGGGGGAAATTATTGAACATAATCCTCAAATCATTCCGGCACAACGCGGGCTTTGCGATGTGAGTTGCTGTTGCTCTGAAAGAGTCCAGTGCCAGGTGAATGCACGGTCACCATGCCGAGCAAAACTTGGTCCGAAACAAAGAAAACCTTGTACTTCTAAAAATGGTTTGGCCAAGTCTTAATTTCCGCTTCTGATGTATTTGCAGCGAAATATGAGCTTTTAAAATCTCGACTGAAAAAAAGTCGTTTGTTGACCAATACTACTCATGTCGACAAACCTTTTAGAAACATTTTCTTCTTGAAATAATGCATGGTTTCTACGCCAGGGGGCGTAGATGTATATCTTATTTTTGTCAATATCTCTACTTCTAGGAGTCTAATTTGAAAAATTCCTTCTTTGTTGGATAGAGTTTCCGATGCGAAATGTTTTACCTATAAATTCAAAATTTTCAAGTAAATCATAGACTTTCCGCTAGGGGCACGAAGGTAAATTGCGTTTTCTGCGTTATTTCTGCTCCTAAAACTCCGATTTGAAAAATTCTTCCTGTATCGATTACAAGACCTGGTGGAAAATAGTTTTCACACAATTTCTAATGTTCGGTAAAGAATGGTTTGGCCACCTGGGGGCATAAGTGTTAATTTCTGCTTCTGATGTATTTGTAGCAAAATCTGGGCTCTTGAAAACTCGACTAAATATATTTTTTTTTCTTGGACCGATACCGCTCATATGGAAAAACCTTTTCAGAATACTTTCTTCCCAAAATAATGCATGGTTTTCCCACCAGGGGACGTAAAGTCACATCTTATTTTTGTCGATATCTCTGTTTCTAAGAGTCCGATTTAAAAAAAATTCTGTGTTGGAGAGCGTTTCGGGTGCGAAATGTTTCTCATATAAATTCATGTTTTTCTTAATGCACAAGTCTGCAACCAGAGGGCGTAAGCTCACGATTCCGTTTACAACAATATCTGAGGGATTAAAAACCCGATTGAAAATGTTATTCTTCTGTCAGATATATTGTTTACATACCGGTTCCATTGACTTTGAATAGTTTTGATAAATTTAATATGCGTCAGAACGGATTCAAAAGACGTGCTTATTACACCCAAAAATTCGGTGTCATTTTCTCGTTTTTTTTTTTATTTTTTTGGTTTTAAGGTGAAGATAAAGACATACAATGCAGCCTTCTGCTTCTTATAGATGACGCTGAAAATCGCGCTGTTTTTGCAACTCTTCTTGTGTGTGTGTGTGTGGGGGGGTCTTTGTTTTGTGAGAGAATTACGTGAAGTGTTTCCCTTATCAGATGATCACTTCTGGATAAGTTTCTGTCGGCATCTTAGATTACCAGTATCTGATTTACATAAGTTTCCGAGTAGAAAAACCAATAAACTGTAATGTATTAATAAGTGATTTTAAATAATTACTAACATCCTAAACAAAAGTCTATACCCGCTCAGTTATTATTGTTTGTATGAAAACTTTTAATATTCAAGAAAAAAGGTAAGGAAGTGCCACTCTTCCAGTACTTGACGTACTACGTAGAACGCCACCTATTAACGATATGCAACATTACTCCAACACGCGGAAATTTAATTTTAAAATATTTCCTATACTCTTTTTCTCAAATTTGCAAGCCACTGACTATAGTTCAGCGTCTTCTTCGTCCGTGTGCCGATTTTCACGAGTCAAAGTATTTCGTGCATGTGAACTTATGTAACTCAATTTTCATCATTGCAAGTATAGCGGCGCATTTTATCTTGACGCTCACCTTAAGTAATTTTGGGACATACTGAACGATCTTTCTCCGCTGGTCGAAATCGAGGTGTCTTCTTCATCACCATCTTCTTCAGTCGTCGTCCTAATTCCAAACAGCCGATCACGATTCTGAATTCCAAGCAAGCAGTTTGAAATTCCGTCCCGTAATCTTCTTGGAACTTTCGTACTAGGAAGAGGGTGGAATACTAAAACGTAACAGCAGTAAACGGAACACTTTGGTTCACGATCCAAGTTTGCTTTTAAAAAAATATATAAAAGGAATCTTGAATGGACGCCAAACTCATAGGACAAGGAGAGCAACGCGAGAGCTTACCTCAAGTCATTCTCTGAAAATCTTAAGTATGGATTGAAGTGTAGATACTTGGAATCTTTCCACTGCGTAGGTTTTCTTTGATCTCCTAAGCCAGGAGTGGCGAACTTTTTTCGAGAGTGCGTGCCCAAATTTCCTATAATCTCTGAAAAAATTCTCTCGCGTGCCCATGCGAATTTTGAACAGCAGATTCTCATTTTTATTATATTTTCATTTTACAATTTTTTAAGGAGAAAGCGAGAAAAATACTTGTAACCATTTTTGGAGAAGTCTGTTTAGGCAACCAATAACCATTGTTTAGCTTCAGTTTCTTGGACCTTCACTGTCCTGGATGGTGCAACGGATATCATGCTCCAAAGAGGAAATCGGGAAATGTAGGTTCGACGCTCCCCACCCCTCTACGGCGATGTAATTTTCAAGTTTTCTGATGATTCAATTCAGTTTACAATTCTGATTCCTGTGAATAACCTAGTGAATTTCCCACGTGTTTATGAGGAATATTTTTTCCTCAATTTTTATGTCTGAGTTACTGGTGATTTATGGTCTATAACAATTCCTGGATTCGGAAGTGTCGTTGCCACTAGAAGGAATGATGGGATTGTTTCGACTAGCGAAATTCCACTTTGTTCAGATTTCTAAGCATCAAATTGCTTAGCTTCAGTTACTTGGAACTTCATCGTACTGTGTGGTGTAGCGGCAGGCATGCTCAAACAGTAATCTGGAAATGCGGGTTCGATTTCCGCTTCACGGCGATGAAACTTTCAAGTTTTTCAATGAGATATTACATCGATGAGCCATTACATTATGACTACTTACCTGATAAGATGTAGGACCCCCCTTTAGCCCGTAAAACAGCGGACACTTGGCGAGGCAAAGATTCGATGAGGTGCCGATAGGTGTACTGGGGTATCTGATGCTATAATGTCCACAGCAGGTCATCCACTTCCCTTACATTTCGGGGCGGTGGTGATTTTGCGCGAACCCGCTTTTCCAAGTCGAACCACAAATGTTCGATTGGGTTCATGTCAGGTGAATTTGGAGGCCAGGGCATTGACAGGCAGTCACCAGCATGTTCCTCGTACCACTCCTTGACAATTTTGGCAGTGTGGCATAGCGCATTATCGGGTTGATAATGGCCGTCACCAGCAGGGAACACAGTTGCCATGAATGGGTGAACTTAGTCCGCAACGAGGTTTAGATACCTGACAGCTTTCAGGGATTGTGCTATTGGGATAATGGGACCTAAAGTGTCCCAAGAAAGCATCGTCCACAGCATAACACCGCCTCCTCCGGCTTGTTTCCTCCCAACAGTGCATCCAGGTGCCATAACCTCTGTTGGTAATCGGCTTATCCGCACTCGACCGTTTACCCAGTGCATCAGGAATCTTGATTTGTCAGACCCGGCCGCTTTCTTCCAATCATCCACGGTCCAATCTCGATGATCTTGGACCTATTTCATGCGTTGTTGTGAGCATGGGGACCCAGCTGGGTCTTCGGCTACGCAGGCCCATGCGCAGAAGGCTGCGATTAACTGTGTGCTGTGACACATTGCCCTGATCACCACTGTTGTAGCTGCTGGTGATTTGTCGCATTGCGGTTACTGTGAACAATGCGCGACAGTCTCCCGCACCCCTCTGGCATCAATGAGCTGCGGTCGATACACGGCTGGACGACGGTTCGTCGTTTGGCCATTTGTGCACCACTTTTGATAGGTACTCACTACAGCAGCACGTGAACAACCCACAAGCCGTGCGGTTTCCGAGATCGTAGTTCGAGGCGTCGTGTCTTCACAATTTGTCTTTTATCAAACTCCGATAAATCGGCAGCTTTTCCCCATTCTGACTCCGAACACTCTACTAACCGAAAGCCGGTCCTCGGGTTGTATATATACTGCTATGTGAACTTCACCTACGCCACCGTTCGGTCTCCAGGCGCGCTCATTTCTCTAGGCTGGGGGTGGTCATAATGTAATGACTCATTGGTGTATGTATATGGTGACCAGCAAACTACAAAAAATTCAGTATACAATTTTGATTTGTTGTGAATGACCTTCTGAATTGTTTTAAGTGGGACAGCTGTCGGTATAGCATGTTATTAGGAACTAGTAATTTACAAGAAGAGGAGGTAGAAAAAAAATGGTCTCTCTTCCTCCTGTTTCGAGGAGAGAGGTGATCGGGTGTGCTACCGGGTTCATTAAACCCTTCACTCTTCACATGTCCGCTAAAGTCTCTTCGAGTTACTGCCAGGGAGAATCCTTTCGCACTCCTTCTTAGTCAAACCCAACAATTGTCATCTTCTTGGTATTTGGACGTAGGCCCTCTTTTGGGGTACTTAGCTGAAACAAATGCTTGAAGCATTAAGCTGAAACAAATTCCCTTTCTCAGTCCTTACTGAAATTTTCTAAACTATCCCCGACATTCAAAACTCGAAAATATTCATTAGTAATAGCTGCTTCATTTGGCAGTAACGGTACTCATTACATGTTTACTTTTTTGTTATGTGTGTTGTTTAAAGAATTAAGGGGCAGCAGTACATGCAGCTAGCCATCAAAATATTTCCGAGTGCTGTAAGTTCCCCGTTCCTGACATAAGCTAACCTGGAGATGAATAACTGATAAATGGCCTGATGCCCTAGACCTACCCCATAATATTTGAGTATCATGGGTCTTTTAATTCAGTATAAGTCTTGTGGCCCTTTAGTTCTAATTCACATTATTGGTTTAATATCCTGACATGGAAAAATGTATTTGCCCTTAACTCTGTGCCATAGTTAACGTCATTTTACCGCTTATTATGCGTGTTCGATTTTTCATTTATTTGTTCACATTATTTTATTTTATGCTGTACGCTTGTAGTTTATTCCGTTTGATTGAATTTTCGGATATTGAAAAAAATAAAAAATATTGTGAGATAAATAAATTATATTAATTTTTTGTGATAATGAACAATATAAGTATATTCAGGTATTTTCAGACAAAAAAAAATATTAAGCATTTAAAAATATACAGATTTTTCTTGCCCCCGTTAATTCCTCCCAAACCTTTATTGTTGTTTTTGTTTGTTTTTTCCGCTGAGCGTAGAAAAATAAAATGGGAAAGTAGAAATGTTAAGGTACTACTCTGGCAAAGCTAATTCACGGAAGGGTCTGCAGAATTAATTTGTTAGTTGATCGCTGTAAGAAAAGGAACTCAAGTGAAAATTGTTTTTGTTTCCCGTAAAACAATTGCACTAAAGAACGGAAGAACTATGATATTGTTGTTTTGTTCATGTTGGTTTAGCGGTAACTAGCGCATAGCCCGTTCTAGAACGGTTGTTTTTAAGCTTTAAATAAATATTAATATATATAGGGGATGTTTCCCGTCCTAAGATGGGGTGAAATTTTTAATTGAAGAATTGAAGCAGATTGAAAACAAATCAAATAAACGCCGGCTTTTTGTAAGGAAATATCGTAAAAACTTAAATGACTTTTTCTCCGGCACACTTGTTATTCCGTTCACGACTTGTTTTAGACTGTCCTATTCGACGGCTAGTTTGAAACTTCGTACCGAAGCTTTTTCTACAAAAAATAATACGACATCTGGCATTACAAATAGGAACTATCTAAATTAATGACAATGTGCTGTTGGGGCGACATCTGTTTTTAGATGCAATTTTTCTCAGTTTTACATCTCAAAATTTCAGTTTTTATTGTAGGTTACAGCGAGATAGATCAATATTTTGCAAAATGTATAATATAATCAGCACTAAACTCGGAAAGTTAGTTAAATTAAAAAAGTAAAAAATAATTAAAGCGTACAAATTAATATTCAAATTGTACTAAAATCAATTAATATACAAACTCAACTTGCCGTGATATTAACATTTTAGTTCGAATTTTGTAGATCGTATAAATAGAACTCGAGTAATTGATAATCCAATGTTTTTTAAATTAGCACGCGATCATCTTGACATCTCAATGTGGTCGCGTGCAAACTCATCTTGCTGTGATATTAATAATTCAATTCGAATTTTGTAGATCGAAAAAATAGAACTCGGGTCATTAATAATCCAATATTATTTAAATTAGCACGCGATCACCTTGACATCTGAAAGTGATCGCGTGCTATTATATAGTAGGCAATAACTTTGGCATCGCGATAGCACACGTGAATTGATCGATAAATGATGGCGCAACAAATGTAGACGTTGCTATGACGTCAAGCGTTCCAGAGAAACAAAGATCTGGGTGTTTATTATAGTAATAACTTTAGTTTTATGTATTTATATTTGTTATTTAGCAAATAAGAAATTGTTCGGTTTTAGAAGGGTGGTATTTTTGAAATATATCGCAGCGTATGGGCACGTGATTTCCATATCTGTAACGAGATTACTAAAGTTATAACAAATTGAAGAACCTCCTTGAGAAAAATTTATAGAAATTGTTATGGAGACTTGAAACAATTACCGTAAATCATTCGGTCAGTTCAGATAAGAATTAAGAGAAACATGTCATAAAAGCGAGGAAATGAAAATCAGTAGGGATGGGGAGAAGAGAATACGAAAATGTTCTCATCAAAAGAAACACTTCCAATATTTCGTAAGCCCCGAATCTCTGTGAGGAAGTCGAGTCGGCCCGAAGGTTAAGTCAGGAGCTTGTAGTGCTCGATTGTATAGGTTACTCCTTCTATGAAATACTCAACGCAGCAAATGCGAAGTTTACTGAAATTTTACCGAAGTTACCCCACATTTTTCTTTCATCTTCTTCTTTTTTTCTTTTTTTTTTTTTTTTTGAGGAAGGAAACTAAAGAAAATGTGAGAAAAACCTTTTAGTGCAGACAGTGAGATGTAGAATATAGCAAAAATAGATAAATAAATAAATAAGTAAATAAATAAATAAATAAATAAATAAATAAATAAGTAAATAAATAAATAAGCACAAGAAATCCCCCTCTCCCGCCGCCGAAGTTTCTAATCCTGTAATGTGTTAAAGAAGCTGTTCAAACCCTGGTGGCGCAGTGGTATAAGAGCTGCCTTGTGGCCATTTGTCCGAGATAAGTCCGGATTCGAATCCCGTTGAGGCATGGATGTTGTGTTTGTCTTACGGTACTGACTGTCTTCCTTCCCTGGAAGAGCCAGTAGCTCTAAATTAGGGACGAGCGACTGCTTATAGCCCATCGAGTTGCTCACGGTGGTCGTTAAACCACCAATCAAACGATAAATAAATAAATAAATAAAGCTGCTGCTCAGAACAACAGAGGGCACCCTTGAATCTCCTGACATTAAAATTGACACCGTAATATCTTTAAATAAAGGTTTACATGCAAGAAAATATTTGATAATTCGAATTTTTAACATAATCAACTTTTCTATCTTTTTTCTTATGTGTACGTAAAAAAACAGAAAGATGTGCAAATACAGTCTAACTCATGATGGGAATAATATCTTAATCGCGGAATAATATCTTAATCGCAGCTACTTCGACCAACAGTAATTTGAACTTAGATCACCAAACATTTACAACATGTTTAAAACGTAAGTATACATGTAGAAAGAGATAGACAGCTCGAGGAAGATGAGAAGATTAAAGAAGAACGGGAGCGCCCAAAGATTTGATCAAGATGCGTGTGTGTATGGGATTATTAAACTGAATTCCTTTAATGCACACGCACAAGTTGTTCCAATTTGGGATACCGTTTCATCTTCACAGAAATAAAACTGCTTTCGCATGTAGTGTTTATCGTAGTTCACAAGTCCTGTGTGGGGTAAACAAAACTTTATCGAAGGTGCTGCATCTTTTATCAGAATGGCATAAACGAAATTGAATTGGGAATTTTGATCATTTAAGTGATATGGAAAATGTCCTTCATACTGATGGAGATTTGATGACTTCGGTAATTCCTACAGAAAGTGATGTGTGATTGGTATTCTTTTAAGTAAAGGAGATCACTACGAAGATAAAGATGCGAGATCTAAAGACGCGATTCTGATGAAATACTTGCCATCTTGTACGCTCAGAATTCTGTGCGAATTTTAATGGAAGTTTTCGGAAACAGATAAACTCATATGATTCTTAATGCTTTAAGTGAAATACTAGTAAGATAAGTCGTATGTCGTCAAAGTGAAATCTACGAAGCATGCCACGATTGTACGTTATTTGTGTAAAAATGGAGGTGCATCTTTAAATTACTAAATTACATTTGGTTTTGTTCACTTTTAAAAGTACTTGTGTGTGAGAGTGTGCGTGCGCGCTTCTGTTCTTATGTATTCTTAGGATTTGGTGGTTCAAAAACATGTTAAATATAAAAATGTTTATGAAGGTCTTGACACTGTAAGATATGAAAGAATCTTGGAGAGATGTATGTTTGGTGTAACCAGAAAAGATAGAAAGAAGAACACATGGATTAAGAAAATGGCAAGAGAGTTTATTACATCATATTCAAAGTAAAGATCATCCGGTGGCAATGGGCTGTACATTTTGCTAGACCAACTAACCACCGTTGGACAAATGAAATACTAGGCTGGATACCAGGGGACAGGAAAAGACCCAAAAGAAGACCAAACGGGAGATAGGGCGGTAAAATTCGAGATCGTGTTGGAGTGAGTCGGAAAAGGCTGGCTGAAGACAAATGTGGAGAATACTTCTCGAAACCATCCAGTAGTGGATTGATAATGGCTGTTGATGATGATGATCCCCTTGCCAGGAGTGCCTTTGAAAGAAACAGTATGATTTTAAAGAGTAATTATATCATTATGACTTAAAAGAAAGGTATTTAATTAAAGCATCTTTCCAGTTCTTACTCAGAGACATGGACCTTAACAACAACAACAACAACGACGACGACATAATGATAATAATAATACAGAGGGTACGGACAACTCAAAGAAACCTGGAAATAATAATAATAATAATGCAGAGGCTGCTGACAACTCAAAGAAACCTGGAAAGATGCACGCTTGGTGTAACTAAAACAGATAGAAGAAAAAGGAACTGACGGATCAGGAAAATCGCAAAGGTGCTGGACATCATGATCAAAGTAAATGCTGTCAAGTTGCATTGGGCAGAACATAATGTTAGAAGAACTGACCATAGTTAGAGTTAGATAACTGAAATACTAGGCTGGATACCAAAGGGCAGAAAAAACACGTGGAAGTTGAGGATATTAAATTCGAAAGCTTGCCGGAGTGCCATGGAAGAGAATTCCTTAAAACAAGGAATCGTGGAAGATATTTGGGGAGGCTTTCATCCAACAGTGAATTAAGAATTGCTGTTGATGGCAATCCACTTGCCAAACGTAAGAGTTTCCTTAGCTGATGAATTCGTAGTTGATGAATTTAAGACCTTATGAGGAAAATTTGGTTAGGAAAACTGAAATCACAGATCAACGTTTTGCGATCTTCAATCGTTTTTTCTTTATGTAAGAAAGTAAAATACCAAAAGTAGGGTAAGAAGAAACACAACATATGTTGGAAATACTACTGTATAGGAAGTTTCTAAATGAGTTTCTGTACATAATTCTTACCTTTATTGCTTTAATGATTCCCATATGGATAATATACAGGTGAAGAAAGAAGTTTTATTAATATTGGGAATACAGATCATGTGGACTGTTCTCTCACCCATCTGCCTCCTCTTCTTCCTCCTTCCTATACAGCACATTAACAAAAGCTAACTAGGAATTTTTCACTTTTTGAATTCACACAAGATTTTCGTATGTTGTTATTTTCTTGTCTTACCTTCTGCAAACTTCTGTAATTTTTCCTAGTATTAGGTATGAAACTTGTTTTTTTTTTTTTTTTTGCCCTTTTATCAGAAATAGTTCAGGAAACACCAGATATTTTATGCTAAAAAGCACGATAAATTTTATCATCATCATCACGACGCCGTTGGGCCCTGGTAACCACGTGTTTCCAACATTCGCTTACAGATTTCTCGACCTTCCGGTCAGTACTGTCCAGTCAGTTCTTGTTGTCGCTTTCACATCTCCCTTCACACAATTTCCTCTCCTAATCCTTGGTCTTCCTGAAAGTCATAAACTCCTAGGTCTATAGTTCAGCACACTTTTAGGTAACTTGTTCCTTGGCATTTTTAGCCACATGTTCGGCCACTTTCAGTCATCTCTCCTTCATTACTTCAATTATGTCATTCTATCGAAATATAGTTCTTTATTATGCCTTCTTCCCCACTCATCCGCTTCAGGGTCAAACCCAAGACTATAAATTTTCCTCAAGATTCTTCTTTCAAAGACATTGAGTTGTTTTAGATCTAGTGTCCTTGTGCTCTATATCTCGCATCCATACAAAACTACGGGTAGTAACAATGTCCTATATAGTTGTATTTGGTATTCCTTCATATGTTTTTTGATGTCCAAATGTTATTTCATCAAAAATCACATAGCCGGCGTGGACAAAAATGACGGAGAAATTTACTTCGTTGTAACGTGTCGTCATTATTTTCTATACGTACATGTGTCATCTGTTAATTTTGCTTTATGGAGCTGTGTGTGTGTGTGTGTGTGTGTGTGTGTGTAGTACAAGAAATTATGTACAAATTAGTATATACTGGAATGCTCTATATTGCGAACTGAAATCTATAATCCCAGAAAATAATGTAACAAAGCTAGCGTATGTACTTCTTAAACTGAATGATTGCTGTCTATATGTGAGCATTTAACAGTAGATGAACTGGAGCTTGCTCTGATACCCTTAAATGCGGCATTTTGTGTTATCAGAATGCTTATCAGATGGTGTTTTTTAACTCTTAAACCCAAGCATGATGCAACATCTACCATGCTTGTCGGTATAAAAAGGACGACGTAATCACTGGATATCAGTTGTTGCAGATCAAAAACTTTTTTTATTATCACTTCACTCTGAAATGCGTACAAAACGATGAAATTGTTAACTGAAGAATAATTTCTGCCTCCAGTATAGGGGACCACCGTGAGCAACGCTAAGGGCTGTAAGAAGTCGCCCATCCCTAATTTGGGAGCGGCTGATGATCGAGGTCGGGCAAATGTTATATAAAAAAGGTCGGACAAATTATATAAAGAAGGGTGACCTAGTGGGCAACGTTCGTAACTGCCGCGGAAAGGACCTCAGGTTCGATCCCAGGCAGGTACGAACGCTCGATCCACTAAATATCCGCCGTGCGTCGGATGGGCACGTTAAGCCGTCAGACCCCGGGTACTGCCCCTTCCCCCAGTAATAAATAAGGGCGTCTTCCTCCCCCTTTCTACTTCGCTTCCGTGTCACTTTCCTATCGGGCACTCTAGCCCAGATCTCCTAGCTTCCTATTTCTAAGGGTTGTTTAAGACCTGGGGTCAGACACTCCCTTCCTAAAATCCTCTACAAATGATCATTTGATATAAAGAAGGTCGGGGAAAGATAGAAAACAGGACCGGCATTGGACATCGCTGGACGGACAAAATGAAACGTCCTCCTAAACGTCCCCGATGCCAGTGCTATAAGGCAAACACACCACCCACGCCTTTTCCGAGAACTCAGGTTCGAGCCCACGTTGACAAAAAACTCAGAAGCCAGCACTCAGACCACGGCGACCAGTTTTCAAGAGTGTACGGTTGTTCTTTGGGGGTCCTGCGACATTCTGTGCCATTTTCTGAAGTTCTTATCGTCTCTGAAAACGTCAGGAGGTTACAGAGGTGTGGTTCTCAAAATATGACAGAGTTTCTCCCCCCCCCCGTTCTCCTAGGGCTAACATATTTATCAAAGATGTGCTAAGCGCATCCTAGTTCCCTGGGGAGTACATCGAAAAATATCAGGACACGAGACACACACGTGCTACGATTAATAAATTGCCATAAATTGTAAATTTGGTTTATGCATCAATAAATGGAAACAGTGCGTTTTTCAGTTTATCGAACAAACTGACACGTTTGTTGACGAAATGGAGCAGTAAGTTTAGATGCTGATGTGATAGAAAACAAGGTGAATATCACGACAATACAGAACTCTTCTTTGAACACTCTTGTGGAAATTGCTAAAGGCATTTGCTTCGTTCTCCTCAGCAACAGTGAATGGGAAAACGTATTACTTATTAGAGTCGCTTGGATTAACTCAGTGAGTCAGTAGTGTTACACAAATATTTCGTCAGATTCTGGTTTTTCTTTTCTCGTCTTTTCCCTGAAGTCTAGTTTTTTTTCCCTGCTTCAATTCTTTCTCCTTGTGGTACGTAATGGCGCTGTCTCAGTCTGTTCACACGTCGCCTTTCTGTCGCTGAAATATCAAGAGCCTCATGAGGAAGAGTTGACTTTTCCTTGTAGCAGTGGTTACCTTTATTTCTTATTTTTAAGCAACCGATTCGATAACGTTTTCTCTATAATATATAATGGTATTATTATTCGGCAGAAAATTTTTGTCTATGTTTACTTTCTTGCTTTTCTACATATGCATATGGCATGGCCTGCTCAGTCACCTTCCACTGGTCACTTCTCTCATGTAATTTCGTACGTACAGAAATTTCTTTTATTTAGCCTAGAGTTCTCAAGCATTTCGAATGGATGATGGAGTATGTACTGGTGCATATACCGTTCTGCTTTCTTCCTATTTATGGTGTGTATAATCCAGAATTTGGGAACAGGCCTCTTAGCTTTAGGCGCTCGTGTAAATCAAAATTGGAGAATAGGCAGCGCCCCTTAGCTTTAGATGGTTGTGTAAATCAGAATTGGAAAATAGGCGGCGCCTCCTCGCTTTAGATGGTTATGTTATGTAAATCGAAGTTGGGGAATTGGCGGCTCCATTTGTCTTTAGACGCTCGTGTAAATCAAAATTGGAAAATAAGCATAGCCTTGTAGCTTTAGATGGTTGCGCAAATCGAAATTGGGACCCCCCCCCCTCTTAGCTTTACATGGTTGCATAAATCAAAACTGAGAAATAAGCGTCGCCTCTTAGGTTTAGACGGCTGTGTAAATCAAAATTGGTAATTAGATGGAGCCTCCTAGCTTTAGATAGTCCTGTAAATCAATATTGTGGGAGATGCAGCCCCTGCTGTATTTAGGCGTTCGTGTAAATCAAAATTGGAGAATAGGCTGCGTCCCATAGCTTTAGATGGTTATGTAAATCGAGGTTGGGGAATTGGCGACTCCTCTTGTCTTTAGACGCTTGTGTAAATCAATATTGGGGAATAAGCGACATCTCCTTAAACGCTCATGTAAATCAAAATTAAGAAATACGTGGTGTATCCCAGGTTTACAGGGAGGTTCGTGTAAATCAAAAAACTGCTAACGAAGATCCCTTGAAATAATCACATGAGCAAAACATTCAGAAAAAGCTGGTTTCGTAATTGATTTATTAAAACGAAACATAAAGAATAAACAAGCATAAAAATATTATCTTCCGATTTTATATTTCAGTAGGAAAATAAGTGTGACGTGTTTACTTCCGCCATTGCTGCTGCGCCAATAATCGCCCAGATGTTTTACTTTTCCTTCATAACAGGCAGCGATACCCGTGGAAAATTCTCGCTGCATCGCGCATTTTAAACAGAGCACCTAATAGATTTAACATTAGCTGTATATCTTGAGTTTTGAATTCCAAAATGTGATCGTATTAGTTTGCCGTCCAAAAGGTTTATCGGAGTTTAAATAAAAAAACAAAGGAATATCTTGGTTGCCAATTGGACGAATCACTGTTATCTTCACCCACGGTTGAATCTTTTTACTGGCGAAGAGAACTATGCGTATTTTAAGACTTTGGTTGTTTAAATTTTTTTTTTAGTTATACATTTTGTTTCGTTGTTGTTTCAGTTGCATATACCCTTATCAGCCATATTATCATTAACACATACGCAATAGCCTGCTGATCCACCGTTGTCCGCGATAATCGCTTGAACCTGGCGTGGTATCGATTCCACTGAACACGGAAAGTGTCCTAAGATATTCTGTACCAGCTGGGCAGAATGACATACCAGAGTTCGGTGAAGAAGCGAAGCACCGGCTTTTACCGGCGAATGCTACGTTTCACGTCATCCCACAGATATTCGATAGGTCTCACGCTGGGGGAATCTGGAGGCCAAGGGAGCCCACGAAATGTTAGGATATGATCATCGAACCATTATGCTTAATGCGGTCTTTGTCAGACTGAATGTCTTTCGGGAAGAATTCAGTTCCTTCAGGATACATGACCAACTATGTAAGACAACCCTTGGTCCGAAACATTGCCTCGGTTGGATGGTTGGATCTGGTGGTGAGGGTGTGGCTATGAATGGCTATGAGGGGACCCAGAAATGTCAATGGAAGCAATCCCCACACCATGACCTCGCCGCCGATGTCCTGCTTCCGTCGAATCGTGCAATCTGATTACAGCTGTTCACCGGCGTGTTGTTGAACGTGAACCCATTTATTGGCATATTGGAGGTGGAACCTGGACTCATCGGACCAGGTGATTCGTGTTCAGTAACGGTGTTCCCTTGCCCACTGCCGATGGACTTGTCGATGACGGTAGGTCAGCATGGAAACATGAATGGGTTGCCAACTTTTTATGCCCATCTGCAAGAGCGTTTTCTGGATTGTGTGTTCTGAAATTTTTATCTGTGCATCCTGCTTGTAGTCTCCCATTCACTGAGGGATCGGGAGCTGTTTGTCATCCCGGAAAGCACGTGACGAATTGTGATAACCTCAACTGCAAACCAGTAGTAGTTTCCGCTTTCCGGAACGTTGGGTGGATGTGCAACCCGGTTCATACCATTTCTGCCACACTTTCGCTACAGCGGCTCTCGAATAGGCAACAATGCGTGCAGTTGTTGAGTTGCTGGTTCCTGCCTTGCTCGCGCCAATGATCATTATATATATCATCATCATCATCATTGTCAACCATTATCAATCCACTGCTGGACGAAGGTCTCCCCAGTTTCCTCCACAACGATCTGTCTTGTGCCATTCTCCTCCATGTCACCCCTGCATACTTTCGAATTTCATCCACCCATCTCCCATGTGGTCTTCTTCTGGGTCTTTTCCTGTCCCTTGGAATCCAATCTAAAATTTCGGCTGTCCATCGATGATCTGTCCTTCTGGCAGTATGTCCAGCCCATTGCCATTTCAGGGATTTAACTCTGATCATGATGTCTTCCACTCTTGTCATTTTTCGGATCCACGAGTTCCTCTTCTTATCTCTCCTGGTTACACCAAGCATGCACCTCTCCATGCTTCTTTGAGTTGTCTGTAGCCTTTGTATGTCTCTTTTAGTTAAGGTCCACGTCTCTGCACCATACGTAAGCACTGGAAGGATGCATTGATCAAACACTTTTCTTTTAAGACATAATGGCATATTGCTCTTGAAAATTATGCTGTTTCTTCCAAAAGCTCTCCAGGCAAGTTTTGTACGCCGATTAATTTCTTCACCAATGTGACCCTCACTTGATATCTGCTGTCCAAGATAAACGTACGTGTCTGTTATCTCCAGCTTTTCTCCATCAATCGATAAATCTTCATTTCTTGTAAAAGCATTGAACATCACTTTTGTCTTCTGAAAGTTCATTTTTAATCCCACTTCTTTACTCTTGTCAGCAAGTTCCTGGATCATACTCTGCAGCTCTGATGGGGTAGTTGCAAAAATGACTACGTCATCAGCAAAACGAAGGTGGGTTAGATAATCTCCATTAATCTTTATCCCCTTGTTTTCCCAGCTCAGCGACTGAAAAACACCCTCCAATGTGGCATTAAAGAGCTTCGGAGATATGGTGTCACCTTGTCTCACTCCCTTTCCAATTTTTACGTGTGTTGTATTTTCAAACAGCCTAATCTTTGCACTTGCATTTTCATAGATGTTATTAATAATATTAATGTATGCATCTTCAATACCGCAGGTTTTCAGAGCCATTGTAACTGCTGATGGTTTCACCGAATCAAAGGCTTTTTCATAATCGATAAAAGCCATGCACAATGGAAGTTCATATTCCCTTGCTCTTTCAATTAGTTCTCTCAGCACGTGGATATGATCTATTGTGCTGTAGCCACTCCTGAATCCAGCTTGTTCTCTCGGTTGAGCCATGTCCAGTGTTACCTTCAATCGGTGTGAAAGAACTTTAGTGAAGATTTTATAAACTACTGATAGGAGGCTGATAGGTCTGTAGTTTCCGAGATCCTCAATGTCACCTTTCTTATGTAGCAGGATCATTGTAGCGGTGTTCCAATCCTCAGGCATCTTTCCTTCATTAAGGCATCGAGTGAAAATTTGGGCGAGTACTGTTTCGATTTCTCCACTTGCTTCTTGTATGATGTCTACAGTAATTCCATCTTCTCCTGGAGCTTTTCCTCGCTTCATGTTCTTGATTGCATGTGCAACTTCTGCTGGAAGGACTGGAGGAACTCTGGTACTGGTATCTTTCATGATGTCTGGAGTGCATATATCATCCCTTTCATATAATTTGGAGTAG
Organism: Macrothele yani; assembly: GCA_039090855.1. Classification (NCBI taxonomy): domain Eukaryota; kingdom Metazoa; phylum Arthropoda; class Arachnida; order Araneae; family Macrothelidae; genus Macrothele; species Macrothele yani. Next base: position 68,013,768 of record CM077002.1, on the reverse strand, counting down.
AAATCTTTCACTCTTGTCAAAATTTCGCCTCTATTTCTTGTTACAGAACCATCTTCTTTTCTCAGTGCCATAATCTGTTTTCTTCCCTTACTGAGATGTCCCTTTGCTATCTTTAGGCTTTGGTTGTTTTCAATTGCTTTCCTCACTAGTTCACAGTTGAATTTCCTTACGTCTTCAGTGATACTTTTTCTTACTGTCTTGCATAGCTCTATATATTCCACTTTGGAAGTCACATCTTCTTTAGTTGTCCTCATCTCTCTTCTTTTTTGCATCAACATTTTGGTTTTTCCTGATAATTTGTTCACATGCAACTTGTTCTTAGACCCAGCTAATTTTGTTGCTGTTTCCATAAGAGCTTTGGTTACTTTTCTGTTAACTTCAGAGATGTCCACTTCTTCCGATGTTAGGCCTTCTAAAGCAGAGAACCTGTTCTTCAGTTCCAACTTGAAGGTATTATGGTGTTTTTTAAGGTTGGTTATGTCAATAGATTTTGTTTGTCTTATGAGCTTGCCACGTTCAAGTTTAGTGTTGAGGTGCATCTTACATCTCACCAATCTATGGTCACTACCTGTGTTGAACTTGTTTAGCACACTGCAGTCTTCTATGACGAATTTTTTGTTACACATAATAAAATCAATTTCACTTGTCGTCCCATTTGGATGTCTCCATGTCCATTTCCTGTGTGGCTTTTTCTTGAAGAAGGAGTTCAAGATGAAAAACCCTTCTGCCTCTGCAAACTCAACGAGAGTATTTCCACGCTGGTTTCTGTTGCCGTGACCGAATTTACCTACTGAAGTTTCATTCTGTTGCCGTTGCCCTATTTTTGCATTGAAATCTCCCATAATTATTTTCAAGTGCTGCTTACCTTTATTATTTAGATGACAAATTTCCTCATAAAATTCTTCAATTTCTTCTTCAGGATGACTTGTGGTGGGTGCATAAGTTTGAATAATCTGAGCCTGGTATCTTTTCGAGAGTTGGATAACAAGTCGTGCAGCTCTGTCAGAGGAACTTTCAACTTCTACAACTTTATCCTTCAGTTTCTTGTTTATTATAAATCCAACACCACTAGTTCTGCCAGTATCTGTCCCACGATAGTAGAAGAGATGTCCACTTTTCAGTTCGATGAGATCTTCTCCTTTTCTCCTTACCTCACTTAGCCCCACGATGTCCCACTTGATCCTTTGTAGTTCCTCTTCCAATTCAAGAAGCCTTGAATCAGAAGATAGGGAGCGTCCATTATAAGTAGCCAAGGTCAGCATCAGATGGCAGCCTAGTCCGGTCCTCCGGGGATTCTTAGCACCCTCTGCCTTCATGTCGCACTGGCCGCTGCCTTGACCAGGTACATTCCAGCTGCCGGAGACTGAGGGCCAAGATTTAAGTTGTGGAATCATTTTGGAGGGTTTGGCCATAACTCACCACGCTGGCCAAGCGGGTTGGTGAGTGTGGGATAGAATTTCCTCTAATCCCGATGGTATAGTTATACCGCTATGGGCGGTCGTCAGAGCCCCTTTAGTGGGAACAGGATGCACCACGAGAAGGCGGGGTTGACATTTGTCAAGGAGAGGCTGTGATGTTACGCATCACCTGACCTTACATCCCATTATATATATATATATATATATATATATATATATACTCGTGGATCCGAAAAATGACAAGAGTGGAAGACATCATGATCAGAGTTAAATCCCTGAAATGGCAATGGGCTGGTGGACATACTGCCAGAAGGACAGATCATCGATGGACAGCCGAAATTTTAGATTGGATTCCAAGGGACAGCAAAAGACCCAGAAGAAGACCACATGGGAGATGGGTGGATGAAATTCGAAAGTATGCAGGGTTGACATGGAGGAGACTGGCACAAGACAGACCGTTGTGGAGGAAACTTGGGGAGACCTTCGTCCAGCAGTGGATTGATAATGGTTGACAATGATGATGATGATGATGATGATGATGATATATATATATATACACACTGACGGAAAAAATCCCAACACCACGAAAAAATAGTTGTAGAGGAATGAAATGGCGGCAATACATTTGTATAGGTAACATATTTAATCGATTAAGGTTTCAAGATCACAGCTTAATGTAAGCGCGAGAAGAGCCATTTTAAATGTGAAATGCTGGTACATTAATAACCGCTGTAACCGCCAGAATGTTGAATGCAAGCACGCAAACGTTCATGTATTGTGTCGTACAGGTGCTGGATGTCAGTTTGTGGGATGCAGTTCCATGCCTGTTGCACTTGGTCGGTCAATACAGGGACGGTAATGCTAGTTGGGGGTGACGCTGGAGTTTTAGTCCAATGATGTCCCATACGTGCTCGATTGGTGAAAGATCTGGTGATCTAGCAGGCCACGGCAACATGTCGACACTCTGTAGAGCATGTTGGGTTACAACAGCGGTATGCGGGCGAGCGTTATCCTGTTGGAAAACACCTCCTGGAATGCTGTTCATGAATGGCAGCACAACAGGTTGAATCACCAGACCGACGTACAACTGTGCCGTCAGGGTGCGTGGGATAACCACGAGAGTGCTCCTGCTGTCATATGAAATTGCTCCCCAGACCATAACTCCAGGTGTAGGTCCAGTGTGTCTCGGCCGCAGACAGGTTGGTTGCAGGCGCTCACCTGGTCTCCTTCTAACCAACACACGGCCATCTCTGGCACCCAGGCAGAAGCGGCTTTCATCAGAAAACACAACAGATCTCCACTCCGTCCTCCAATGAGCTCTAGCTTGACACCACTGACGTCGCAAACGGCAGTGGTTTGGAGTAAGTGGAATGCACGCTGCAGGGTGTCTGGCTCGGAGCTGTCCTTCAAGTAACCGATTTGTAACAGTTCGTTGTGTCACTGTGGTGGCAACTGCAGCTCGAATTGCTGCCGCAGACGCGGTACGATGCGCCACGGCCATACGCCGTACACGGCGGTCTTCCCTCTCAGTAGTGCCACGTGGCCGGCCAGAACCCGGTCTTCTTGAAACAGTACCTTCCCTTGACCACCGCTGCCAACAATCATGCACAGTGGCTACATTCCTGCCAAGTCGTTCTGCAATATTGCGGAAAGAAAATCCACCTTCTCGTAGCCCTATTACACGACCTCGTTCAAACTCCGTGAGCTGTTGATAATGGCTTCTTTGTCTTCTTAAAGGCATTCTTGACTAACATCAACACACTACGTCGAATCTCAACGATAACTAACGCTCACGAACGTTACAGCGCGTATTTACAGCAAGCTGCTTTGCATGTTCCGAGGGGCGCTACTAGCGCCACACGTATGCGCCGAGCGCGAAATTTGCGTAGACGTCATGTTACAGATGTACTCTCACCGCCTACCAACTGTCGTTCATCTAACACAACCCCTTCTTGGTGTTGGGATTTTTTTTTTTTTTTTTTCCGTCAGTGTATATATAGTATATCATGAAAATCTAAACGCGCAAAAGCAGCAGAAAAGAATATTCAAAGCAACAGCTGAGAAAAGTACAGATACTAAACATAACAATTAAAATCCACCAAATGAATAAACAAGCAAAAAGAAAAAGTAGGAGACAGGAGTTGCTGTGTTTATGGAGTTTTGTTGCTTTTTAAGTATATGTAAATATATTCCGCGCTAGCCGTTGATATGAATTTTTCGTGCTGTGGGATACTTTTAGTGGTGGTGACAGGTGGAGTGATAATGATCAGGATCACAAGTGTATACATTTATATTCAACGTAATACTTCAGAAATTATGGAATCTCATAAGTGCATATGTAGTTTAGTTCCACGCTATTTGCATCTGTTAATTAGTCGGCGCTGGGATTTAATACCGTGTTAAATAGTGATAACTCGACTGAGTTCCACATCGGCCGAGTGTTGACTTTTCCGTGACGTTACATCTGTTGCACACGTACACAAAAACGTAATCGCTTTCGCGCACTTAGCTCCAAATATTTTTTTATTATTATGTTCAGCAAGTCTTCAAGCGTGTTTACTATCTTTATACAAATTTTCATCATCACATTCCGCATCTTCCAAAGTTAGATACGTATATTATGTGGGGTATTTTGAGTACATATACGCTAAGTGAATATGTGAGAAGATGAAACTCAGACGGTTGAGTTTTAATCATTCAGACGCATTTAATCATTCTGTATTTTTCACATCACTTTATTATATAGTGTATGACTCAAACTTCGAATGCTGCACAGAGGTGAGCAAATTGCAAAACTCACAGACTGATTAAAATGATTTTGGAAAAATGGAGAGCTAGTAAATCGGTTTATAAATACTTCAAGTAAGCCTGAAGTCTGATTTTGTGCGAAGTTGTCTGTGGTTCCGTAGTTGCTTTGCAGTTTCGGAGAGTATTTTTCCATCTGAAAAGGCAAAATTAACGAATAGCATGCATTCATGTTGCGTAGGAAATAAAGCATTTTATAGTTCGATTAGTCACCGAAACAAGTGCATTTTTGTGTGTTTGACCCATTTTTGCGAACAGTTCTCGCTTTAAAAAAAAAATTTCGATAACCGTACTATCTTTTACAAGACTTTCTACATTTAGTCAGTGTTTGAGAAAAGTAGCTTCACCGTGACTGCTCAGTGACTCTGAACAAAATAATATTTCTTTCATTTTGACGTCGGCATGCTTTTTTTTTCTTCTTCTTTTGTCCATTTATTCATGGCTTCTCCACACTTAACGCTTCAGGGACACCTTGAAACATGGGTTTCCTATTTGCAATTATTTAGCTATTACACCGTGAAGTTTTTCATCAAGGCAATCCTGTCTCCTTGAACGAGATGAATAATTCATCCTAATGAATTCATGAATTGAATTATTTATTAACATTTGTGCTTCAGATGTGTTCTTTATTAATGATACAAACTCTTCTAAAGCCGCTGATATATGTCATTGTAACTCAGTAGGTGGGATAAAATTATATCCGATTTGTCAAACTGTGCCGAGCTGTACGTTTTCTCAATCAGTACTGGATACTGATTTTAATAACTGAATACCCCGAGAACACTAGCAAAATGGAGAATAACGAAATTTCACAATACTTGTGTTTCAGCTTGAAAATGGAGGCAGGATTTTTAGGTACAAGGGCAGAGTGCCCTTTATGCTAGTTACCATTGCAATTTATGTAGTTACTAAGTTAACCTTTTTTTAGGTAGAAAAAGTATAAGATGGTCAGTTCTTTTCTCTCTGTCTCTTTTTTTCTTTTTAAATTCCAACCCGTTTTTGTTTTTTTTTCAACTCTCTTGCCCATTGACCACCCGCAGATTATTTCGTGGCACCATTATATCTGCCGCAGACTGATAAGGAACTTCCTGCTACAGGGCAACATTAAAAAACATTTTATTAAAATTATGCATGAAAAAAAATCCCATCGTATTAAGATCAACATAAGAAATAAATTATATTAAGATCATGATAAGAACAACATTAAGCAACATAGCTAAGATCATGACAAGAACAACATTAAACAACATATGCTTAGATCATAACAAGAACAACATTATATTGACATCATGATGAGAACAACATTAAACAACGTATGCTAAGATCATGAAAAGAACAACATTATATTAAGATCATGATAAGAACAACATTATAACTTACAGAAAAAAATAACTTACAAGTTATGATTTTTCAGCTGCATGAAAGAGGAAACCTTGAGGATCGAGAAAACTTGAGCATTTTTGTTTCTTCAGAATCTCAGAATCTACAGTCATGAAAAGAGAACCTTGAGGAACTCCCAAAAATAACTTACTGAGTTCTAATTGTACAACATTATACTTACAGCATAATTTCTGAATAAAACATTATATTAAGATCATGATAAGAACAACATTGTTTTAAGATCGTGCATGTCTTTGTTAAACAACGTTACATGTGACGTGAAATCTCGCAGTATATGCGAAGGCAGTTAACTTCGCTGTTCATTCGCTTTTATGCGAATCGTTCAATAATTTTACAACTCCGTCAGTGCAAAGTTCCTGCTGTTTTTGTTTCATAAAAGGAGTAAACACATGCCTTACAAATGTGAGGTTTGAAAAAAATCATTGATGCATAAATAAACTACGCGGAACTTAGTAGCAAGCATGACAAAATAACAAGTCATGTTTGTGAAGTAGATAATCAGGTTATCCTTGACTTCTACTGTCGTACCTATTTCTGAAATATTGATGAAAGCTCCACATCCCCAGTGAACTTTATGACAACCGATTAGCGGCAAAGCATTTTCTCCACCACACATAATTTTCTGCTCTGTTACGCAACTTTTTGTAAATACCTAAGCTCCACTGTGCGTAGTAAAATTCATTTGGCTAGAGGGCCACTTTTGTATGTTTTAGGGACAGTACTTTCTTTTGTTTTCTTATCTTAGATTTAAAAAACCCAAATCAAGCTTAACTCCTGTTTTAGTTACGGCGCATACAAGGAATTCCAGTTTAAAGTGGAAATCCAAAATTATGAAACATGCATCAGTATAGGGTCTTATGGCTTTTAGAACATAGATTCAGCTTTCGTATCCCTAGGCTGCATGTGAGATTACTGACTTAACTGAAATGTTGTGTGTTCCACTTGCGATCTAGAAGAAGAATTATAAGCACATTGGTGGTTTCGCGCGCGCTCTCACACGCGCACGCACATGCGACTTTCAATGAACATATCATGAAGTTTCGTGTTCTTAATTCTTTGATATGATTCGAAAGGTATTGAAGGATTTAATGGCCTAGTGTTTCAATATTTAGTATATTTATTGTGAAGGAGTTAGTAGCTTAGTAGTTAAATATTTTATCATCTTTTGAGAGAGATCTGTGCTGGTTTCTTGAGCTGGACGAAATGGCGTTTAGATAATCAGTTATGAAAGTTAAACTTCCGTTTTATCAAATGAATAGCAAAATTGAACAGAACGTAATCGAAAACATAGTGACTTATGCTTGCAGAATTATATAACAGCGCACGCATTTGATTAAATATTTTTATAGCGAATGACAAAAATGGGTTTGAATTTAACCATGTGTTATTAATCTTAACGCGAGAACGCTCAATGAGCAGTGCATATGCTAGCATACATACATACATGCTATAATCGCTATGTTATACAGTATGTGCTCGTCTTTTGCTTCTTTTAAGGTTTGCATATCGATATAGCCGAGCATCACTTGATAGCCGCCCAGGTCGCCAAATGGTCAGAGGGTCGCAAGTTTCAGGTTGGTCGTCCGAGAAAGACCCCGAGCTTGAGTTCTGGTTCAGGCTTGTGTGGTGTGCTACCTGTCTTACGACACTGACTCTCTCCCTTCCCTGAAACCAGTGGCCCTAAATTATGGATGGACGACTGTTTATGGCCCTTAGGCTTTTTGGCAGTGGTCATTAAGCCCAGAAACAAAACAATAAGGAAAAATGAGACTTTAATAAGAAGAGTGATCATCGTTTCTGCATATGATCACTTTGTTGGGCAGCCATATTCATATAACCTGGGCTTTTTTTCAGCCGGTGCGCATACCGGTAAGATGTTTCAAGTAAGGCATTCAAATTTTTGAAAATTTAGCCAGGCTAGCTCTAAGCAGCAGAAAGTTAGCATGGCAAGCAACCCACACGAATTGAGCCAATCACTGCGTCGTACGGATCTGGCAAGACGTAAATTGAATGGGCGAAAGTATTAGATCCTGTATGTTGGCCACACAACATCGAGGAAAATGTGACATTCGGTGAGATAGAAGTATAGCGAATCTATGTAAGCGACTTGGGCTTCCAGAAAGATCCTAAGAAGTTAACATGACATGACTACTTAGTCGATAAGAAATTACCACCTGCCCTATTGCCTCTTATAAACATAATAAACAGCACACCAATTTCTACCAGCGAGTGTGAACGTGGTTTCTCGCAAATGAATTTAATTGTAACACCAACAAGGGTGCACCAATTCACCTGAAGACTGTAAACTCACTGATGTTCATTAAACTCGTCGGTCCTTCTCTATGTATGTTTCGACCTTTACCTTACGTAAATTCTTGGTTCCTGAAAAGTAGACATCTAGCAGCTGACACTAATAGAAAGGCACAGACACTTAGAAATGGCAGTAACAATGAATTGATGACTTTTGGGAATCTGCTTTGATATAAGGTACCTATATGTGTTATTATTATGATTATTATTGTTAAATAATTTAAATTTAATTATTATTGTTAGTAGTAGTAGTAGTAGTAGTAGTATCATTTACATTGCACCGGTGAAAACAATGGAGCTTCGCAAGGGGATGAGATGAGAGAGTACCGATAAACTTTATTTTAGAAAAAAAGCACTGCCGTATATAACTATGGAAGACAGCCGTTGACGTGATCAAAATACATCACACGTTGCAAGTTTCTTTTGTTTCACAATTTTTCTCTCAGAAGTCTCGCCTTCAATTTTGTCAAGCAGTTCGGAACATTTTCCTGTCTTGTTATCCACTTCGTAAATTCTGTATATTTTCGTTATCCACATTAGATTTAGGCGTTGTTGTTTTTTATATGCAAGGTTTGTTTGGCCTACTCTTTTAACTTTTTTGTTTTAATCTGTACGCCTAACACTTGATTTAAACGGATCGGAAAATTTTCGCTTCTCAATGATTTAAATTATTTATGTCATTCCTATCGAGTACTTTTACTCGATGTTAATTTCAACTCTCTATATGAGGGATAAGCATCACAGTGCCTACAGAAAACGCTGCAATTCGGTATATAATATCAGCCAACTGAATTAAATAAAACAGAGAAAAAATAAAACAGAGAAAGGAGTAAGCTCAGATTGCAGAGCATGCATATACGCAGCAAACAGAGGTCACAAAAATCGGCTGATGCCTTCTCTAAGTCCAACATCTAACGTTCAAGTTGAAATTAAAAACATAAGTTCTCTTATTCTTTCTCAAGCATCGGGAATTTCAAAATTAATATTTTGGACGTAGAAAATTTTTTACTTACATTATCTTTTGTATCGAACTCAGAGAATAAGGAAACATTCACGAAAATCGAAAATCCCGAGCGAGGGTACTTACCCATTTGTCTTTAAGTTTAAATATAAAACATGGCGGCTTCTTTTTCGTGTGTGTATTACCTCCTGGGGAAAAACACAAGTTTCAAAAGAAACCATTTGAACTCTAGAAACCCAATGAATTACTACTATTTGCTTGTCAGTGCTTTTAGGATGTGGTCGTTTCTAACTATCCCCCACCGCAGCATCCCAAAAATGATGAAGGCATTTCCTGCACTTTTCTGGTTTGTTAAACTACCTCGTTCTTCCAGGCTTTCTTATTGCAGCTTAGAGTTGCTGTTTTTGTTGTACATGTTTAATTTTTTAGGAGGAATGGGGGTGTTAACAACCGACTTGAGCAACTGGGTGGGCTCAGCTTCCCGTCTCTAATTTGGGATCACTGTAGTACCGTAAGACAAACACAACATCTATGCCTCAACAAAGATTTGAGCTTGTGCCCAACGTATGGAGAAAGGAAGTTTGTTATTTTTCTTTCGCTTGGTTTCAGGGGCATGCCGATCTTTTGATTTACCGCCGAGCTTAAAAGTTCTTTGAGTTTCGGTTATAACTTGCTTTTTTTAGGTCACGGGGATTAAAGCCTGCCTTCGCTTTTAAAGCAAACTTATTAAGTAAGTGTACAGTAAAAGATAAAATGAACTGTAAAATTGTTTTGCTTGAAATATGCATTTTTACCGGTAATTTGCGCCTTTTATGCTTTTATATACACTAATTTCAAAATAGCCAAAATATGCAGTTGCTTATGCAATTGCATATAATCCGGATTGTACACATAACGCATCTCCACCGGGAAGTGCCTAGAAGATGCTAATCTGCTGTTTAAAACCTTCCACGTTGTTCGTTGCCTGCAAAGAAGTGCTGCTGTGGGGACATTTTACTTAACTAAATAAATGTATACCTCTACGCGTTGGAAAATAGTACTAAAGGTAAATCATTGCGTGTGCACGAGAGAGAAAGAGCTTTCGAAATATTCTCGTTCATTGCTTTTAGTACAGTAGGTGTGGTTTTATGAAGCCTGTGTTGGAGAAAACTTATTTTTAGCGAGATTCTGGTGCTTTTGGCTTTTGAGAGGGAAAGGGGATTTGGCTATTGACAACGGTAAGAAGTGCTTACCACCGAGCACCAGAGAAGGAGAACATTTGACTAAAGATGGTGGGAAAAAGTGGAGCCGAAGAAGAGTACAAAAAGTTAAAATATGGCATCAGTAAATCCTTGATGCCATCGGGTGGATCCACGGAAAAGAGACCAGAACAGTAAACTAATAAAAAAAAAAAAAATAACATATAGAGAGAGAAAGAAAAAAATCACGCTAGGTGGGAATTATTTTGCGTCCAGTGAGATAATGAATGTGCAGCTCAACCACCATCAAGCAAATTAAAAGAATGCTATTTATTTATTTTTATTTTTTTATATTTCAAGATAGTTCTGTTTCATTTCTTCCCCTTTTATTTCAGATTTTGTATAATATTTTTTTTTTTTTACATTTTGGCATAATTATTTGCTAATGAAGTAAAATAACAAAAGGAAAATAGAAACACAGCAAAACTTGCGTTTGCATTCCTGTAAAAATTTAGTTTATAGTTGAACCCAGACCCACTCCAGATCACCCCCACCTCCCGCCGGTTCTGGGACCTACATGCGGCCTTGATCTTACGTTGTACATTAGGCAGCATGCGTGTAAAAAGATATGCACTGCTCGACATAAAAATTGCCTCACCCAGAAGGAGGTGTGCTGCAAACATGCTAATCGCAGGGCGGGTGTTCCCACTCGAGATTTGCAAATGATATTAAACCAGAGCCGATGACGTCACACGTTAGTGAGATAAAGGTGCCAGCAGCAACAGGGATTGTGATGTGTGATATTTGGGGGAAGTTTCGTGGACTTTTCAGATTTGTTGTTTGTGTTGGGAAACTGTTCGGCGAAGGCCGAAAATGCCGAATACACGCCGACAGCAGGTTTATCGCCATTTGGATGCGTTTCAGAGAAGAAGAATTGTAGGCCTGTGTGAAGCGGGCTGATCTACACGTCGTATCGCTTCGCGTGTGCAACGGGATGCACGAACTGTTGGACGTTGTTGGCACCAGTGGCTGCAGAAAGGTTCGTTCGTACGTGTGTCGTAGCGGCAGTGGTGCAATCCGACAGACGTCAGCACGCCTGGTCCGGCGGATTGTTCGACACGCTCGTTTGTCACCAGAAAGCACTGCAACCGATATTCGATGTGCTGGACGTCGCCATAACGACCCGAACTGTAAACCGAAGGTTACATGTGGCAAACCTACGACTATCACTGCCGGCCATCGCAGTGCTCGTCTGGCTTGGTGCCGAAGTCATGCGAACTGGGTTTAGGAATGGACGACTGTGGTCTTTAGTGATGAATCCCGTTTCTGTCTCGATTGACGGATCCGTGTTTGGTGACACTCTGGTGAGCTGACGTATCTCGGTTTCGTTCGCAACCGCCACACGGTTCGTAAGGCAGGCATCATTATATGGGGTGCTACTGCGCATGACAGCAGGTCACCTCTTGTCCGAATCACGGGCACACTGACAGCTGCTCAAATACATGGGCCAAGTTCTGCAGCCCATTTTGATACCGTTCCTGAATGGCCTACAGCACCCCATTTTCCAGCAAGATAACGCCTGTGTGCACACCGCTCGGGTCTCCAGACAATGTTTGCAACATGTTCAAACACTGCCATGGCCAGCAAGATCGCCCAATTCATCCCCAATCGAAAATCTGTGGGACCACATTGGACGTCGTCTGCAACCAAATCGTCCTGCGCGCGATCTCGATGAATTGTGGGAGCAAGTCAACAGTGCTTGGTGTTTCATTCCTCAGGACGATATCCGTCGACTGTATGACTCATTGCCATGCTGTATTACCGTTCGCGGCGGTGCGACCACTTACTGAGGAGTACTCACTGTGCTGCATTATCTCATCTGATAAACACTGTACGTGGCTGAAAATAGCATCAAGGTAAACCCTTATGTATCCCTATTTGTATGCTCAATTTCACCTCTCTGTCCTTACTCCTGGGCGGGGCATTTTCTGTGTCGAGCAGTGTATCTCATTTCTTTCTTCCCCTCCCCTTTCATTTTCTTTCCACCTCTAAAAATAGACTGATTGCATTTTACTTAAATGAAATAGAAAGCGTTCCTGCTCTTTTTTATAAAAGCACGCCTTTCGGGAATTTCAGGTTAACTGTTTTACAATATGGCTAATACTTCATGAGACATTTCTCTCTTTCTCCGGTACTTCATGAAAAGTTTGTTCTTGTACTGGATGTGTGAGGAGAGTTTAACCCGCGTATCAGGAATGATATTAAGAATTCAGAATTCTAGGTAGGTAATCATTATAATGGAAACTAATATGTGGTTTTATCAGATGGAGTTTTAAATGGCAGGAAATTAAAAATATCCGAGTATTTATGTCTTCTATAGAAACGGAATTTATTTTGATGTTTTATACCTATGTAATTATTTTTCACATATTTGTATATGTAGCTAGTTTACGATTTTCGTTACGTCCTGGATTAAGATTTCTGCACATGTTAAGCGAATTGTTTTTCAATAAATGAATTGTTTTCAAAATGAATTGTTTTTCTTCACGTCTTCTCTTGGTTGTAAAAGTGAAGATAAATCGCACTTTCTAAGTTTGCTTCAGGTATTTAACCTTGTTTTGAAAAGCAACTTCAAAGCCAAGGTCAAAAAGAAAAAAAGTGTTTTGTAGTAATTCATCCAGGTGATTTTTATTCGATCTATTAGCGTGTATGTACTTAGTTAGGTGTGTAACAAAATTCTGTTATTGAAGCGAGTTCTCCTTTTTGCATTCCGCCCTTCAGAAAGTAGGACGATAGTTAAATAGTAACACGCCCTACTTAAATCACCGATGTGGGCGTGGTGTTTCGAATTCCTTTGTATTTCGAATTTGAGTGAAGGTATTATTCATATCTTGCCCACAAGTAGAAAAATGCAGGCTTTTATGTTGAGGACAAGAACTGTTTTCTTGAGGTTTTGGCGATTTTTTGGTCGTGTATGCTGAGATCTTTGATATATATCAGAGATCTTTATATTTCATACATAGAGTATACGTGTGTGCGTGCAAAAACCAGAAACCAAAAATTACCTATTCTTCACAGTTTTGAAGGTCTTCTGCGCCAAGGGCTGCCAAGTAAGAACACTCAATAAACGTAATAAATAGAGTAGAAGTTAAGAAATAAAAAAATATTTATCAAACCTTAAAAACCATTTCAAACCAGAAAAATGGTGAACCAAGATGGATATAAAAGGAAGGACAAAATGGCAACTGTCACCTATGGCTTCATCATTCCTGGTTCACCATTTTTCTGGTCTAAAATAGTTTTTAAGGTTTGATAAATCATTTTTTGTACCAAAAAATGATAAATGTAAAAAGTGAGCTTCCTGTTATGAAACATAGCGACAAGTTTCAATTCCACATATTCAGCGTGACTTTCTTCGTCACTCGATAGTCATTCCACCCGTAAGATATTTCGTCCCAAATCATCCGAAGCATGTCTGCATCCACTTTAGCGATAACATTCAAAATCTCTTCTCACAACTTGTCAGGCTTGAACGAAATCTCCTTCAAGATCTCTTCGCTACTTGTAAGGCTTGAACGAAATGTCTTCTCCTATTGCATGCAGTCATCGCAACTTGTAATGTCTGAACGAGAGAGCCTTGTACCTAAAATATTCCATACAGTAAGGCTGTGGATTAATAATTTCTCGACTAGCACGTGCCATTGCTTTGGACAGCTTCTCTGATAAGTTTTGCTTTGTTTTTTCGCTCATTTTGTTAATTTACTTCGCTACCGAATAATTTCTCCATGCCAATGTGGCTCTGTGTAATTCTCCATCCCAATATGGCTTTTAGAACTGTATTCTCCATCCCAATATGGCTTTTAGAACTGTATTCTCCATCCCAATATGGCTTTTAGAATTGTATTCTCCATCCCAATATGGCTTTTAGAACTGTATTCTCCATCCCAATATGGCTTTTAGAACTGTATTCTCCATCCCAATATGGCTTTTAGAACTGTATTCTCCACCCCAATATGGCTTTTAGAACTGTATTCTCCATCCCAATATGGCTTTTAGAACTGTATTCTCCATCCCAATATGGCTTTTAGAACTGTATTCTCCATCCCAATATGGCTTTTAGAATTGTATTCTCCATCCCAATATGGCTTTTAGAATTGTATTCTCCATCCCAATATGGCTTTTAGAACTGTATTCTCCATCCCATTATGGCTTTTAGAACTGTGTAATTCTCCATCCCAGTATGGCTTTTAGAACTGCGTAATTATCCATCCCAATATGGCTTTTAGAACTGCGTAATTCTCCATCCCAATATGGCTTTTAGAACTGTATTCTCCATCCCAATATGGCTTTTAGAACTGTATTCTCCATCCCAATATGGCTTTTAGAATTGTATTCTCCATCCCAATATGGCTTTTAGAACTGTATTCTCCATCCCAATATGGCTTTTAGAATTGTATTCTCCATCCCAATATGGCTTTTAGAACTGTATTCTCCATCCCAATATGGCTTTTAGAACTGTATTCTCCATCCCAATATGGCTTTTAGAACTGTATTCTCCATCCCAATATGGCTTTTAGAATTGTATTCTCCATCCCAATATGGCTTTTAGAATTGTATTCTCCATCCCAATATGGCTTTTAGAACTGTATTCTCCATCCCATTATGGCTTTTAGAACTGTGTAATTCTCCATCCCAGTATGGCTTTTAGAACTGCGTAATTCTCCATCCCAATATGGCTTTCATGACATGGGTCGTGCTATCATAAGTTAATGTATCTAGCACCCAGAATTCGACTAATGGGTTGACACTGGGCTTTCCGGACTCACCACTCTTCTGTTTATGGGCTTCGCCATCGTTTTTTTTGACGTAAGTGATGTAGTTGTGCTCCGAAAAGGTTACAGCACTACGTTTCTCTGCTTTCAGTCAGACTTAAATGCTTGAAGGAAGAGCTTAAATAAAATCCTTAGTTTAGTTTTCTGTAAACATGGGCGCCGATAGAGAGGGGCAAGAGAGGGCACTTGCCCTCCCCTGGAAATTTGACTGTCATTTCAGTTCTTGGGAGGCATTTTCGCCATATTATTAATTCTGAATGCTACAGTATATGTTGAACTATCTGGAGGTCTGTCTGCGTGTGTGTGTGCGCGGTTAGTAGAAACATTGGGAATTTGCAGTAGAAAGTAATAATATTGAAATTGGCCACTGCGTGTTAGAGCACAGCATACATGAGTACGAGTACACTGTAAGGCAGTGTGAAAGGCAAAGAAATGAAAAACATATCATCCTCTACAACTGCCACTTGCTGCTGTACAAAAAGTTCCACAAGTTTTTTTCCCCAGAACTTTGTCTTGGGAGTGTTTTTTTTTTTTTTTTGCCCCTTCTTGATAATCACTGGAGTTTCGTGATGTGTGGGACACATATGGCCAAAAGACGCAAGGCTTAGGAGCACAACAAAGTAATTCTTTTGTTGTCCTAACATGCTGTCAAACTACATCTATCAGTCTTTTTTTTTATGCACTTTTTGGGTCGTCTGCTTTTCAGTTAAATTTATTTATTTATTATTATTATTATTTTTTGATTGCAGGTTTAAGAAAATGATTTATTGGACCTGGTGGTACAAAGACATACAGGCAGACATAAACTGGAGACAGAAATTACACAGCAACAAGTACAAATCATACATGGTTGACAGCATGCCAAATGATCAATTTACACAGAGCTGGTCATGTAACACATTGTGAACAAGTATACATCAAACATGGATTTTACTTTATGCTAAATGACCAATGTACACAGATAACCAGTATTGGGCGTTACTTGCCCAAAAGTAACGTATTGATCAGATCATATGTAGAGGATTTTAGGAAGGGAGTGTCTGACCCCAGGTCTTAAACAACCCTTAGAAATAGGAAGCTAGGAGATTTGGGTTAGATTGCCCGATAGGAAAGTGACACGGAAGCGAGGTAAAAGCCCTTATTTATTACCGGGAGGCCAGTACCCGGGGTCCGACGACTTAACGTGCCCATCCGACGCACGGCGGGTATTTAGTGGTTCGAACCTGAGGTTATCTCCATGGCAGTCACGAACGCTGACCACTAGGCCACCCGCGGCCCAGTAACATTTTGAGATCCAGTACCGAAAGACAAACATCCATGCCTCACCGGGATTCGAACCCGGACCCAACTAGGGCAAATGATCATCATAAGCCAGGGCCTTAGACCACTGCGCCACCGCTGGTTGTGTGGTAAAAATCGTTAGAGGATACAGATGGCGCTGTGGAAGTTCATGCTGGTTATGCTATTTGTGTTTACAGTCTCTAATTTTGCCCCCTCCTAAAAACTAAGCTAATTGCGCCCATGTCTGCAAATTGTTTTATAAAATAACAGTTCCACCGAAACTAAAAAAAAAAAAAAAAAAAGCAGAAGGAAAATAGCGTCTGTTTTTCCTTTCTCAGGAATTGCGCTTTCTCGTTATGTACGAGTAAAAACGATTATCCCAAAAGTAAAACAGTATGTCAAAAGTAAAAACGGTTATGCCAAAAAGTTCTGGTAATGCAGTTTTAATGTTATAGGGTGCAGCCTAACTTGTGGAAAATTTTTATATTTCATTTATGCGGTAAATTTGTGTTTCGATGTAACTGCAAGGCAGCACTCATAGTTATAATTAATTACGGTAATTGATCCTCTAATTTGTTCATCACTGCCATTGTTAAAATTTGTTCAGTATTTGATAAGTGCATAATTCGTAGCCTTCTGGCAAACGAGAATTGTGAAAGGCCACATGGCGACAGACCATCTCTATTTCGGACTCATAGCAACAGTCGTGTGCATTTTCAACTAACGAAAGACTGCAAAACTCACCCCCAAAATTCCCTCTGGAAGCCAAGAGACATTCGGTGGTTGCAGTTTCTCCGAACTGAACGGGATAAGGGGGAACCGACTATCACCCACAGTTGAAAACAAGGTGATAAATCCCTTTTCAAGTGGCTAAGAGAAGCCCTGTGACAGGACAAAGAGGAGAGAAACGAGCAGAAGAGAAAAACAAGCGGCGGGGCATTCTCAGGACGGTGGCAAAGCCAGAGACACGCACGAGAACAGCAGCAGCGAGCTGCATGGAACCTAGGCCTGAGAGCTGACCGCTGGAAGAGCTCGGAAAAAGAAGCAGAGAGGCAAGTAAGGATTGCTAATGAATGATCCCCTCTTAAACGAGGACATCTCAGTCCTTTGGACTTCTCGACCGATACTAGGTCGACATTAGTGCACTCTTGCCTAGGCTGTCTATATACCAAAAAGGCAGGACATTTCTTGCCACTTCTCTGCGCTGAGGACCTCAGACAACGGTTGCCAAGGTATGTGGTCTTTACATGAACATTTGCTCACGACGTACAAGTGCCGTCCGACAGTGAACAGCATATAGAACTCTGTCCCCTGTAAAAATGAATACGCACGACAGCGGAGGCCTCCAACACGTTTTATTCGTGATTTTTATTTGTGTTATGGCCATAAGTTTTAAGAGCTCTTCCCTGCTAATTTGGCATCAAGCCTATGCAGGTGTGTGTAATATTATAGAGATATATATAGCTTATAATTAAACTGCGGCAGTCATGATAATTACGGTATCATTTTAATTGCTGGTACCCACGCTCGTACTCAATTATCGTTTTCTAAAGTGTGTATTTAAATGTTTTGGGTAATCTCTTACATGTTTCCTTCGCTCTATTTGTTTATTGTGCATACTAGAATCTAATCAGTGACCAGTGGTTGAATCAGTGTTAATTGTTAAATCAGAGTTAGTTAAATCAGTATTATCGTTTAATCAGTGATAAAGTGTTTAAATCATTGTGCATAATTAAGCTGCCGATAGAGCAGCCCACCATACATTCATCTCAGCAGATTTTTGTGCCACTTCATGGATAATGTTACACGGCACTAGCAGTGTTCCTGCCGAGTCTGCCGGTAACGGTGCTTGAGACCTGAAGTACAATTTAGTTGGCCACGGCACCAGGTGAGAATCTCAGGTGCACTGCTGCACTCAAAGATTCACACCAGAACATAAAAAATGAAAAGTTGAAGAATGACCCGAAGCATAAGGCTTGGGTGAATCCACCTTGTGAACAAAATAACAACAACAAATAAACAATAAAATAATCTAAAAAAAATGATACTTTGGGATCAGAGTTGTGATGAGGTTCACCCGCAATCACCAATTCGTGACTGAGTGTAGTGGTCCGGATCTTACTCCGGTACATTCAATCCCCAACCAGCCAGTACAACACTCACTTTCGCAAATAACACATGATTCTCAAATACACAACACAACATTTAATAACGTTCTGCGAGATTTAAACAGATCCGGCGCTCTCTAGGCGCATGGACAATTGCCCCTCATATGTGGGCAGCATACGGTGTCACACTTTACTGTCGGATAACGCAGCCGACTGAGTCTCCACCGGACTATCTGAACAAGAGATACTACTCGTTTACACACTAAATAGAGCTGCAGGTGATATTCATATACAATTGCTTAGAGAATGAAAAAAAAAATTATATGCAAACGATCACATTAAAAATACTCGCGACACAAAATACACAAGCACGTTAATTTGCGGTATAAGATTATAGGTGCGAAATACTGCCAAAGTTAATTAACTAAATCTAATAAGCATGCACATGCAGAACCCTGCCCGCTCGCTTTGGCCCTGAACCAAAGTTAAAAGAAACTGTCCCGCCCAGCGGAATTTGTAGCCACACCTTCTCCCTTATTCATGTAAAAAAAGTAATCAGGAAATGGGCCCTGTAAGAAATTGAAATCTGTATGTGCAGGTATTTCCTCTGAGGTTCAGTCACTCAGCATTACTGCATCTATGTCCATGCAGCTTTGGGTGTCGGGATGGCACAAGTTCGCAGATGTGCGAAGAAAGAAAAAGGAAATATTCATCTACTTACAGTTTCGTGACTTTGCTGTGCAAATCCGTTGTGCATCACATAATATCACTCGACAAAAAAAAAACACGCACACAGACACTTGCACCATGTGGCAGCACCGATGATTCAACACTTCACTTTGACGCTTGATGTAAATGAAGCACACAATTAAAAATGGTAATATCACGCCGCACTTTGTTGCAATGATTAGAGTGCACACTGATCTATTCTCGAGACGATTTGAAGGTGGGCGTTAAGCAAAATAGGCCCTCTCACATCTGATGTTGCGGTTTCCAAGATTAATTTTCTCGGCCGAGCGAAATCAGACGTGCTTTTACCTTAAGCGTATATCGGCAACTCGACATTTCACCTGTATATTTGTTAGGTATCGAAGCCACCGCTCTTACGCTCATATTTTTCTTTCGACATGTTTTTATCCCGTCGCACTTACACGTAGTGGCTTCGCTGCTTACGCGACCACACACACGCACACATGGGGCCTCGCTTCACCCCGTAAGACAAGCGCATCTCTTCACTTCCTCCACAGTAGGGGATGAATGGGGGTGACGATTCCACACTGCAGTGGTTGGCATCCGAACCCGACTTTGCTTGGCTTCGCTTCTCATAGGAATGACCACTGTCCACTCGCAGACTTCTTAATTCCCCTGTAACTTGGCTTTCATTAGGCCAAACAGTCGCTGAGTTCCATTACGCTCCAGCCTAGAAATTTCTGCTTTATCCCGCGGATTTAGGCATTCTGCTGTCTTTATGGCAAACTGGCATCTCCAGCTGCCTCGAGTTGTCTCCATTTCTTACCAAATGCGGGAGGTTTGCTGCTTCATTTTTCCCAATTCATTTTTTGCAGATCCAAGGCATCCAGCCTTTCACATCGGAGAGCGCACAGACAACTAAACTTTCTTCCTTATTTTCATGCCAAGTGCGAACTCTTATTTTTCTGCACGGACCACACAGAGAGCAATTGTTCTCGAAAATGCCCCAAACAATCGACGAATTTACGATTATTCGCTAAACCTTTCGTCCCCTATCTTCATTCATTCCTACTCAAGTGGCTCATTCGATACGAATTCCCTCTTTCCCTTTCCGTGTTGCATAGGCTGCCCGTCAGCTGCGCCCTGATATTTATGACCTAACAGAGCTATTCTGAGACCACCCAGCCAGAGAGAGAATTCTTCGCCTCTTTTCTTTCCAAACCCCCAGATAAAACTTTATCTGCTGTTTACACTTTTAAACTCCAATCAAGCCTCGAACATAATTAATACTTAATTAATTTCACACATCAACCACGCCCATTAATTACTAAATTAATGGCGGGGGTGGGTCGTAACATCGGCCCCTAATCAAGAAATCCAGAAGCCCTCTTCTGGGCCTATCGCTTTGCTCTTATCAATTTCCAGAGCAACCATTGAGTGCTACATTTTCCCACAGGTAGAAACAATTTAAAATGGCAAAAATATTGCGTTTCATGCCTTCAAGAGCATTGGAGCGACTTCCCAATTATCCCGCAATTTTGTTAATTAATTTAGAGAACATCCGAAAGAAAAAACAACGTAAATGAGAAATAAATAAAAAAAACTGAACTGTAAAAGAACATGTGAGCCTGCCGAACTGTGATTCCTAGCTGCCTCATACAATACGCGACATGGCGGACAAACCCCAAAGCCCTCTTCAGGCCCTAGGATGGGGGGGGGGGTGTCCACTGTAACATTCCATCCCCCCATGAAAGAAAAAAAAAGGGATGACTGGATGAAGTTTATTCATCCAATCATTCCATTTTTTTTTTTTTTTTTTTTTAACTGTAAACACTCAACCCTTTCCCACCGTCGCAAGGCACCTAATTCCGGACTTAAGTGCCCTGAGAGCGGAAGGAAAGTTTAAGGATTTCATCACACGTTCATTGCTACCCGTCGAGATAGGCGGAAAGAAAATTTAAATATGAGGCATAGCTTCGAGAATCCACGAGTTCCACAGATCTCTCACGTTCGATGCTCCTACGCCCGCTTTTATCTGCGCTCGATGCCAAATTCTTGCGTTCCACTGTCTTCGAGTTCCTTCTCAACATCGTAGATAATCGTGGTGTCACAGTCTTCCTGGGGATCCACTATAATGTCGACTGCTCCCCGTCTGTCAGTGTGTGGCATGGTGTTACTAGCCCTTAACACCCGCCCGTAATCATCCCTTGGTCTCAGCGACGCCCGCGAAATGATTGAGGACTTTTGACCTGGCTTCCCTGCACTCGTAAGGGATCTACAATCATGCGGGTTCGCGCTGCAAAGGGTTCTGTTTCTGAGGAGGCGGAATTGCTGCGGAGGGCGTTGGGTCGCCCGACTGTAGCATCCACATTGGGCTCTCCCATTCATCATCTTCATACAATTCTGCATCTTCGGACTCCCATGTGGTTCGTGCGAGGTGCTGTGACTCAGGTTCATCTCCCGCATCCCGAACTGTTTCCTGGAAATGCCACGTGTCGAATACCCTTCTCTGTGGGGCTTTAAAGATCCTATCAACATGGGTTAGGCGAGGACGCCTCATATCGTTCACCGGCACAATTTTGAAGTTAACTGGTGAAGTCTTTTCCACCACTCTAAAGGGTCCTATGGACGGTTTTCATCAGCTTGCGCGATCTTGCCTTGGACGCCGAAGGGTCGTGTTGATAAACAAGATCACCCACCTTGATTTGCTTATCTACTGCCGTCCGTGCCCGATAGTCCCTTGAGTTCTGAGCTGCCTCTTCAAGGTTATCGCGAACAATTCTGAATGCTTCCTGCATTCGCATAACCAAGCTCTCTGCATCATTCGGGTGCTCAGAGTAGCTCCAAGGGATTTCCTCGCTCAGCAAATGCCCAGGCATATTCAAGTCCCTTCCAAACATGAGGAAATTGGGAGTTTCCCTAGTAGCGCTGTGAGTGGCCGCTCTGTACGCCATAGCTACAAAATCTGTAAACTTATCCCAATCTTTCCCAGTCGGAGAACAGTAAAGCGCTAAGGAGTGCATCACTGTACGGATACTTCGTTCCGCTTGTCCGTCAGTCTCCGGATGCCTCGGGCTCGTATTCAGTTTCTTAATGCCTAATTTTCTGTAGAGTTCGGACATTAATTCTGACAAAAAGTTCGTTCCTCTGTCAGTCAACAAAGTATGAGGTACACCATGTCTAGCTATAACGTGCGTCGAGAATTTTTCAGCTACTTCTTTGGCTGTTTGAGATTTTAAGGGGATTAGCTCAATATACTTGGTAAAAGAGTCGGTGACTACCAATAGGTACTTGTTCCCGTTCTCTGTCGTGGGAAGAGGTCCTGCGATGTCCATGGAAATTTTGGACCACGGAACTGGCACTATTTCCGGGGTAATTAAACCCGCCTTTTGGTTTCTCTTGTAGCCCCGGCGTTTTAAACACTCCTCACAACTAGCAGTGTAATTTTTTACATCAGCAAACATATTGAGCCAAAAATATTTGAGTCTAATTCGCCCCAATGTCTTCTCAAACCCTAAGTGCCCTGCGCTTATACCATCATGCTCAGCTCTCATTACCTCAGACTTTAGAGAGTCAGGCACCACCAACTGTTCAGTAACAAGTCTGCGTGGACTGTTTTTGGCTGGCAAGGAAAAATGATATAGCAGGTCGTCACGCATGAAGTAGGTATCTGTGATTTTATCAACAGCAGAGTAGTCACGCCCCTCGATGCAATCGATTACTTCGACCAAATTCGGGTCTGCCCGTTGTGCAGCCTTTATGGCCTCAGCATCAAATGTAGGGCCTGGAGCCGCATCACTTGCTACCACTGCTGCAATATGCCTCGACAACACATCCGCGTTTGTATTCTTCTTCCCTGGGCGATACATTACATCAAAATCATATTCGGATAGACTGAGATTCCACCTAACAAGCCTAGAGTTGGGAGTCTTTAGCGTCATCAGCCACTTTAAGGGTCTGTGATCAGTTATAACTGTAAACTGCCTACCCACTAAATATTCCCGCCAATGCGTGATGGATGCAACTATTGCCAAAGCCTCTTGCTCAGTTGCGCTGTAATTTTGTTCTGCGGGATTAAGTTTTCTGCTGAAGAATGCAATAGGATGTCTGACGCCCTCTTCGTCCTCCTGCTCGAGTATACCCGCAATAGCCAATTTGGATGCATCTGTGGTCACGAAGAATCTTTTCGAGAAATCTGGGTAAGCCAACAGCGGCTCACTTATGAGCGCCCTCCTCAATTGCTGGAAGGACTCCTCACACTGCTCCTCCCAGATAAATTTTACATTTCTCCTGGTGAGATTTGTCAAAGGTTGGGCAATGGATGCAAAATTTTTGATATGGCGCCTGTAGTAGCCCGCCATTCCCAAAAAGGCTCGGACGTGCTTAACAGTGCGTGGGGCTGGAAAATCCCGTACGGCCTCCACGTTTTCAGGGTTTGGCCTTACTCCTTGACCATCCAGAAGGTGCCCAAGATATGTAACCTCCTTGGTCGCAAACTCACATTTACTTGGCTTAATTTTAAGCTTGTGCCTTCTTAAACGTTGGAAAATTAACTCCAATTTCTCCAAGTGTTCATTTAAGGTCTTAGATGCACACAAAATATCGTCCACGTACACTAGAATGCCATCATCACGCTTGTCCAAAAACAATGAGTCTAGAGCTCTTTCAAAAGTTGCAGGACTGTTGCACAATCCAAACGGGAGACGGTTCCACTCGAAATGACCAAATTCGCAGGAAAAAGCAGTTTTGTGCTTGTCTTGTTCCCTGATTTTGATTTGATGATACCCTGCCAAAAGGTCTATTTTCGAAAAAATTCGGCATCCATGCAAAAGAGATAGGGTCTGTTGTATTCTGGGGACTGGGTAACTGTCTTTTCTGGTTATCTGATTCAATTTTCTAAAGTCACAACAGAAACGATATGAATTGTCCCGTTTTCGAATGAGGACAATTGGGGAGCTATATGGACTATCCGACTTAGAAATAATTCCAGCATCCAGTAATTCATTCACTTGATCTTTTAATTCAGGTCTAAGAGCATGCGGAACATTGTATGGGCGAAGCTTAAAGGGTTTGTCATCTGTTAGATGAATTTCATGTTCAGCGAGGTCAGTGCCCTGCAAATCTATGGGATCCCGTGCAAAAACATCGGAATATGTCATCAGTAATTCCAAAACCTTCTCACGTTCAAAATAATTCAAATGCTCCAATTTAAAATCACCGGCAGACACAGGCAAAGTACCGCGCTGCGTTACACCTATTTCCCGTGAATTCTGAGTGATTTCCACAGGTTCTACTTGAAATAGCTTAGTATGTTTGTTTAACCAAATAGGGGAACTACTAGTGTTTGCTACTTTTACATCATATAAACCACTTGATGCGACATTATTAACAGACCGTGCCAAAAGTAATCCATCTTTGCGTGCACGTGGATGCGGTTCAAACAAGACAGTCTGTACTCTCATACGAGGCGGTGTTCCCAACTTCACTTGAAGGAACATTTCTGCGTTGGGAGGGACACAAGTTTTCTGCGCCAGGGAGGCAACAGTCACCCCCTCCTCAAGCATATCGTCCGCGTCCCTCTCTTTCTGCGGAGAGCACTGCGTGGGTGGGGGGTCGGGAAACAACAGCTGATTCGAATGGGCAGAGAAGGTTAGGTGATGTGTTCGCATCGCATCAATTCCTAACAATACTGAGTAATTTTCACTCAGCGGGTATTTTGACACATGGGCTTTGACAAAGATATTTCTTCCTTTGATTCGCAGGTTAACGTTGTAACATCCTAAGGTTGGAATGATTTCCCCTGTGATGCTTTTTATCCTTAAATCTGAATTGATGGGAGTCAATTTCCTGCGACCTTTCAATCTTAAATAAGCATCTTTCGCCAAAAGAGTTACCGAGGATCCCGTGTCGACTAATAACTTAATTTTGTCACCTTCGAGATCTGCGTTAATAATCGGCAAATTGTCCCCACTTTGAATAGAAACATAACGCACCTGAGAGGATTTAAACTCTGACTGGGCCGAGATACCTCTTACAAATCGACCCTTATTTAGTTTAAAGACTTATTCTTGGAATCTGGTTTCTGTGTACCAAATTTTCCTGATACCTCGTAATGAGAATCTCTTCCACTTCCTCTGCTATATACCTGTTTGGGTATTGTCTCCGTCCTATTTGACCCATCCAAATTAGGGCACAACCGGATCACGTGGCCTTCTAATCCACACCCAAAGCACACAATTCTACTTTTGCTGCGCCGTGTTTGTTGCGATCCACAATTCTCCTCGAGTGAATCATTTCGATTACCGAAACCCCGGCGATCATCTGGCCTTGTTTCCTTCCATCTAGCTCGTTCCGCCCCGAAGAGCTGGGGGTTAGATCGCTGAAATGTCTCTCTATTTCTCTCATTCCCTTCCGATTTCCTGTCTTCTCTTCCCTGAGAATTCCCGACTAACTGCCCTACCGTATTCTCCGTGGCTTCCAAACGCGACAACATCTGTTGCAAAGTGCGGGCCAGCATTACCGACTCCTCGTCCCCTCTGCCTCCTTCCACCGTATTCACCAAAGTTTTTCTACCCATGAGTGCTAAATTCTCCTCCTCTTGAATTGCGATGAGAACTGCAGCATCCAAAGTTTCCGGGCATTTTGTTAGTACCCAACGCCTAATCGATTCAGATAACCCTGAAATAAATTGGCACATCGCTTCTTGATCCCTGTGCTTCCTTGTCTCTTCGGACATATCCGACTTATGACCATGATATTTCGTAGCTGCGCTCTTAAGACGTGTTGCGTACTGCCGAACGTCTTGTCCTGGCAATTGCACACAATTCATAAACTGCTTCATTCGCGTTACCAATGGCTCTTCGGCTTGGAAGCGATCAATGACAAGCCGTTTAAAATTTACATATTCGGTTTCAGCCCTCAGCTCATCGCTATCAGATAGAAATTCAGCTGCTCTCTCCCGAAATTTAGATTTTGCAATCGCGAGTTTAGTTTGCTCACTCCATCTACCCACCATCGCTACACTTTCGACATCCTGAAAAAAGTGTTTAGCACGATACAGCGGATCAGTGCCTGTAAATAGCCTCAACATGTTTATGCATCCCGCTATTTGCTCACCGTAAACCATAGGTGCGGCTAAAGCTGTTTGTCTCAGCTGTGATGTACCCGCTGTACTTGTAACAGGTGTACTCTCTTCCGGAACAATTGCAGCCCCAGTGCTCACATGTTCTCCGTCAGAGTGACCACCAGAATCATCTGAATCCATGTGACTCGCAGATGACGATTTTTTTGTGTTAGCCATTTTGTTTTTCTTACCCACTAAAATTATGGCAGTTCTTAGAAAACAGCTTAAGGCTTACTTAATGCTAAATTATACAAAATTCGCACCGAACAAAACTAAATAAAAATAGTAATGGCAGTCAATTCGCACTTATTTTACGAACATGAGTGTTGTTCCGCTAGCTGCAAAATATAGGTATCGATCCTGGGACAACGGCACCATTAATGTTACCCGGCACTAGCAGTGTTCCTGCCGAGTCTGCCGGTAACGGTGCTTGAGACCTGAAGTACAATTTAGTTGGCCACGGCACCAGGTGAGAATCTCAGGTGCACTGCTGCACTCAAAGATTCACACCAGAACATAAAAAATGAAAAGTTGAAGAATGACCCGAAGCATAAGGCTTGGGTGAATCCACCTTGTGAACAAAATAACAACAACAAATAAACAATAAAATAATCTAAAAAAAATGATACTTTGGGATCAGAGTTGTGATGAGGTTCACCCGCAATCACCAATTCGTGACTGAGTGTAGTGGTCCGGATCTTACTCCGGTACATTCAATCCCCAACCAGCCAGTACAACACTCACTTTCGCAAATAACACATGATTCTCAAATACACAACACAACATTTAATAACGTTCTGCGAGATTTAAACAGATCCGGCGCTCTCTAGGCGCATGGACAATTGCCCCTCATATGTGGGCAGCATACGGTGTCACACTTTACTGTCGGATAACGCAGCCGACTGAGTCTCCACCGGACTATCTGAACAAGAGATACTACTCGTTTACACACTAAATAGAGCTGCAGGTGATATTCATATACAATTGCTTAGAGAATGAAAAAAAAATTATATGCAAACGATCACATTAAAAATACTCGCGACACAAAATACACAAGCACGTTAATTTGCGGTATAAGATTATAGGTGCGAAATACTGCCAAAGTTAATTAACTAAATCTAATAAGCATGCACATGCAGAACCCTGCCCGCTCGCTTTGGCCCTGAACCAAAGTTAAAAGAAACTGTCCCGCCCAGCGGAATTTGTGGCCACACCTTCTCCCTTATTCATGTAAAAAAAGTAATCAGGAAATGGGCCCTGTAAGAAATTGAAATCTGTATGTGCAGGTATTTCCTCTGAGGTTCAGTCACTCAGCATTACTGCATCTATGTCCATGCAGCTTTGGGTGTCGGGATGGCACAAGTTCGCAGATGTGCGAAGAAAGAAAAAGGAAATATTCATCTACTTACAGTTTCGTGACTTTGCTGTGCAAATCCGTTGTGCATCACATAATATCACTCGACAAAAAAAAAACACGCACACAGACACTTGCACCATGTGGCAGCACCGATGATTCAACACTTCACTTTGACGCTTGATGTAAATGAAGCACACAATTAAAAATGGTAATATCACGCCGCACTTTGTTGCAATGATTAGAGTGCACACTGATCTATTCTCGAGACGATTTGAAGGTGGGCGTTAAGCAAAATAGGCCCTCTCACATCTGATGTTGCGGTTTCCAAGATTAATTTTCTCGGCCGAGCGAAATCAGACGTGCTTTTACCTTAAGCGTATATCGGCAACTCGACATTTCACCTGTATATTTGTTAGGTATCGAAGCCACCGCTCTTACGCTCATATTTTTCTTTCGACATGTTTTTATCCCGTCGCACTTACACGTAGTGGCTTCGCTGCTTACGCGACCACACACACGCACACATGGGGCCTCGCTTCACCCCGTAAGACAAGCGCATCTCTTCACTTCCTCCACAGTAGGGGATGAATGGGGGTGACGATTCCACACTGCAGTGGTTGGCATCCGAACCCGACTTTGCTTGGCTTTGCTTCTCATAGGAATGACCACTGTCCACTCGCAGACTTCTTAATTCCCCTGTAACTTGGCTTTCATTAGGCCAAACAGTCGCTGAGTTCCATTACGCTCCAGCCTAGAAATTTCTGCTTTATCCCGCGGATTTAGGCATTCTGCTGTCTTTATGGCAAACTGGCATCTCCAGCTGCCTCGAGTTGTCTCCATTTCTTACCAAATGCGGGGAGGTTTGCTGCTTCATTTTTCCCAATTCATTTTTTGCAGATCCAAGGCATCCAGCCTTTCACATCGGAGAGCGCACAGACAACTAAACTTTCTTCCTTATTTTCATGCCAAGTGCGAACTCTTATTTTTCTGCACGGACCACACAGAGAGCAATTGTTCTCGAAAATGCCCCAAACAATCGACGAATTTACGATTATTCGCTAAACCTTTCGTCCCCTATCTTCATTCATTCCTACTCAAGTGGCTCATTCGATACGAATTCCTCTTTCCCTTTCCGTGTTGCATAGGCTGCCCGTCAGCTGCGCCCTGATATTTATGACCTAACAGAGCTATTCTGAGACCACCCAGCCAGAGAGAGAATTCTTCGCCTCTTTTCTTTCCAAACCCCCAGATAAAACTTTATCTGCTGTTTACACTTTTAAACTCCAATCAAGCCTCGAACATAATTAATACTTAATTAATTTCACACATCAACCACGCCCATTAATTACTAAATTAATGGCGGGGGTGGGTCGTAACATCGGCCCCTAATCAAGAAATCCAGAAGCCCTCTTCTGGGCCTATCGCTTTGCTCTTATCAATTTCCAGAGCAACCATTGAGTGCTACATTTTCCCACAGGTAGAAACAATTTAAAATGGCAAAAATATTGCGTTTCATGCCTTCAAGAGCATTGGAGCGACTTCCCAATTATCCCGCAATTTTGTTAATTAATTTAGAGAACATCCGAAAGAAAAAACAACGTAAATGAGAAATAAATAAAAAAACTGAACTGTAAAAGAACATGTGAGCCTGCCGAACTGTGATTCCTAGCTGCCTCATACAATACGCGACATGGCGGACAAACCCCAAAGCCCTCTTCAGGCCCTAGGAGGGGGGGGTGTCCACTGTAACAATAAAGGTGGCAGTGTATATAATTTAACGTTGGATATTAAATGTCAAGCGTACGTGAAATGAGCGTTGGGTATCTTTTCGAGTGTGTGTGTGCGTTGCTGTGATTTTCGGTAGATTGGGACGTGCTGGAGTTAAATCCAGGCATCCACGCCCAATCGCGGTACGGGTTTTGCGGGAAGTTAATAATTAATTTGTTATAATTAATTATGGGAGGTCATTATTAATTATTGGAATCAGATAATTAATTTGTTGTCGCAGAATTTTCGGTTGTCAACGCAAGTAGGAAAACTCCTTGCTAGCCCCTAGCAGCAGAGGAGGAGAGCAAAATTTTTGACAAAATTTTCTTTATTTTTTTTATTTTTATTTAGATGTTTTTTTGGTGGAGATATCGGGTGCTTCACTGCAGGCGATACTTCACCTGGTGCCGCGGCCACATCAGCCTGTAAAGGTAAGATCCAACAATTGGTTCCGATGACCAGGATTCTTACTTGTTTGTACCTCCAAACCAGAGCAACACACACAAGCGTTCGAAATATTGCGAATTGACTGCCATATCAAATTTATTTCAGTACGAGCATATTTTAGCATATCATAAGTATTGTAAGCCTTAAGCATTTTTGTGTAAAAGACTGCCTTAGGTTAAGTGTATTTAAATATGGCAAATAAAGGAGAGAAGCCGAACACCAAACCTACTGACTCAGATGATTCTGATCATCATGATGGGGAGGAACATAGCATTCCCACAGGAGAATCAACTGATCTGGTAACTAGTAATTCAGTAACAAGTATCGCAGGAGTGTCAGAGACTAGAATGACAGCTCCAGGTATGTTAATGTACGGCGGTGAACAGATTGCAGGATGCATTAATATGCTCAGATATTTTACAGGCACAGATCCTCTATATCGTGCCAAACATTTTTTTCAAGATGTAGAAAATGTAGCTACAGTAGGGAGATGGAGCGAACAAACAAAATTGGCAGTAGTAAAGTCGAAATTCAGGGAAAGGGCTGCAGAATTTTTGTCAGATAGTGATGAGCTGAGATTAGAAGGAAATTATGAAAATTTTAAACGTCTGGTGATCGATCGTTTCCAAGCGGAAGAACCTCTTGTTACCCGTATGAAACAATTCATGAGTTGTGTTCAAATGCCGGGACAAGATGTAAGACAGTATGCAACGCGACTCAAAAGTGCAGCGGCAAAATATTTTGGTCATACAACTGATATGTCAGAAGACATCAGGCAGCATAGGGATCAGACAGTGAT
Organism: Macrothele yani; assembly: GCA_039090855.1. NCBI lineage: Eukaryota > Metazoa > Arthropoda > Arachnida > Araneae > Macrothelidae > Macrothele > Macrothele yani. The sequence goes on along the minus strand of CM077002.1, from coordinate 67,983,291 downwards.
GTGTCAGTTTGTATCTGGTTTATCCGAATCTATCAGGCGCTGGGTTTTAACGAAGTGCCCAGAAACTCTAGACGCTGCTATTCTCACAGCAATTCAGGAAGAAGATAATTTGGCGCTCATGAGTAAGAAAGCATCAGTAAATGCAGTAGAGAGATCGGAAACAAACCCAGGATCTGATTTATTAGCGCGTACTTTGGAAGAGATGATGGCACGAATGGAAGCGACGGAAAGATCAGTGGGTCAGTTAGCCGTAAATTTTCAGGAAAGCGAAAATCGGAGACGAGAAAGAAACTCCAGAGAGGAAGAAAGTTTGCAGTTACCCAGGTTTCAGTCATCTGGACTCGAACTCGTTCGACAGTATGGGGCAAATAATAATGAACGCGGAGGATCGGGTACTCGAAATCGCTCGCGCGCTGAGAACCAGCAAGCGCAGTACAGGAGCAACAGGATTATGTGCTACGGATGCAGACAGGAAGGTCATGTGATCAGGCTATGCCCGAATAACGGTCGAAATAGGGATAGGGCAGAAACAACACCGAAACAGAGGTTTAGGAATAACAACGACACAGATACTCATTATCAATCAACAGGAAAGTTTAGTGCTCAAGGACACGAGCGTAAGAACAAACAGTTAAACTGAATCGGAGTCGAACTGTGAGAGGTAGTGCGGCTCAGAAATATTTAAAACCCTCTAAAGTGCGGTACGTGTCTATGAAAAATGGGAATGATTTACCAATCATTAATGCGGATGTGGATGGGGATAAAATTAAAGTGCTAATTGACACAGGGTCATCAGTCACTTTATTAGCTAACGATGCTTATCGTAGATTAAAATTTCGCAGAAAGTTAAAATCTGTTGATTTAAATGTAAAAATCAAAAGCATCACAGGAGAAGTGATTCAAACGCTGGGTTGCTACGAGGTAAATCTGCGAATTAAGGGAAGAGACATATGGGTCAAGGCATTTGTGACAAAAAATCCCCTGAGTCAAAATTGCTCAGCTTTGTTGGGAATAGATGCTTTACGAAACCACCGTCTTACGTTCGAAGCAGATACAAACCAGCTTCACTTCCCTGACCCCCCATCTCAGCCACCCACCCCACAGGAGCGGAGAGGTAATGATGTTTCCAACAGACACCCCAGGATAGCAGCACTGACTCGTAAAACTTGCATTCCCCCCAACAGCGAAACTTTTCTCCAAGTGGCGCTTAGTAAACCCTCAGTGGGGAAAACAGAAGGAAGTATTTTGTTCGAGCCATTACCTAGAGCACGCAGAAATAGGTTACTCTTAGCACGGTCAGTTAATAATGTTTCGGCAAGCGGACTGTATGATGTAAGAGCAGCTAACCACAGTGATTCACCAATTTGGTTAAATAAACATACGAAACTCTTTCAGGCAGAACCAGTGGAAGTTAAGCATTGTTCGCAAGGAACATCCCGAAAATCTCAACCAATCTCGGTGGAAGATTTTAAATTAGACCACCTAGAATTTAGCGAACGAGAGAAAATGCTAAATTTATTGCAGAAATATTCTGATGTTTTTGCACGGAATTCTTTAGACTTAGAAGGTACGGATCTTACAGAGCATGAAATTCATCTCACGGATGATAAACCTATTAAGTTGCGTCAGTATACTGTACCACATGCCCTAAGACCCGAAGTAAAAGCTCAGGTAAACGAATTACTTGACGCAGGAATCATATCAAAATCAGATAGTCCCTACAGCTTTCCTATTGTTCTCGTGAGACGCGGAAACTCTTATCGTTTCTGTATTGATTTTCGAAAATTAAATGAAATTACCCGAAAGGATAGCTACCCTGTTCCCCGAATCCAGCAAACTTTATCCTTACTGCATGGATGCAAGTATTTTTCAAAAATTGACCTTTTGGCTGGTTATCACCAAATTAAAGTTAGAGAACAGGATAGGCATAAAACTGCTTTCTCATGCGAATTCGGACATTTCCAGTGGAATCGCTTGCCTTTTGGACTTTGCAACAGTCCGGCAACATTTGAAAGAGCACTTGATTCTCTATTTATGGACAAAAGAGATGATGGCATTTTGGTATACGTGGATGACATCTTGTGTGCCTCCAGGACATTATCTGAACACCTTGAGAAATTGGAATTAATTTTCCAGAGATTAAAGAAGCACCATCTAAAAATTAAGCCCAGTAAGTGTGAATTTTTGGCGGAAGAAGTGACATACCTAGGGCACCTTTTAGATCGTCAGGGCATTAGACCTAACCCACAGAACGTGGAAGCTGTTCGGGAATTCCCTACTCCACGGAAAGTGAAACATGTTCGAGCATTCCTTGGAATGGCAGGATATTATAGGCGCCACATCAAAGATTTTTCGTCCATTGCCTTACCGCTAACAAACCTTACTAGGAGAAACGTGAAATTCATTTGGGACGAACACTGTGAGAAATCTTTTCAAGAGCTGAAACATGCACTAGTGAGTGAGCCACTATTAATATTTCCTGATTTCAGCAAGAAATTTTTCGTCACCACAGACGCCTCCAAAGTAGCGATTGCAGGTATTCTCGAGCAGGAGGATGACGAAGGACACAGACATCCCATCGCTTACTTTAGCAGGAAACTTAATCCAGCTGAGAAAAATTACAGCACGACAGAACAGGAAGCACTGGCAATAGTATCATCCATCACCCATTGGCGCGAATATTTGGTAGGTCAGCAGTTTACGGTTATTACCGACCATAGACCTCTAAAGTGGCTTATGAATTTGAAAACTCCTAATTCTAGACTGGTCAGATGGAATCTTAGTCTGTCGGAGTATAACTTCGATGTGCAATATCGACCAGGAAAGAAAAACACAAACGCCGACGTGTTATCTAGGCACATTGCAGCAGTGGAAGCCAATGATACAGTCGCAGTTGTACCACTTAATAACAAAACTCTGAAATCAGCACAAAGAACAGATCCTAAATTAGCTGAAGTAATTGATTGTCTTGAAGGGCGTGATTATTCAGCAGTCGACAAAATTACTGACACCTATTTTATGAGGGACGACCTTTTATTTCATTTTGCCTTACCAGCAAAAAACAGCCCACGGAAATTGATCGCAGAACAGTTAGTGATACCTGATAAGTTAAAATCAGAAGTGATGAAATCAGAACATGACGGACTATGCGCCGGTCACTTCGGTTTTGAAAAGACCCTTGGGAGAATTAAACAGAAATACTTTTGGATTAACATGTTCTCAGACATCAAGAACTACACGGCGAGTTGCGAACAATGCCTGAAACGTCGTGGTTTCAAAAAGAAGCAAAAAGCGGGTCTAATTACCCCGGAAATTGTATCTGTCCCATGGTCCAAAATTTCGATGGATATCGCTGGACCTCTTCCACTGACAGAGGATGGAAATAAATATTTATTGGTTGTCACCGACTCCTTCACTAAGTACATCGAGCTGATTCCATTAAAGACTATGCGATCTGCAGAAATTGCCGAAAAATTTGCTTCTAACGTGATAGCGCGTCACGGTGTCCCACATCTGTTACTCACGGACAGAGGAACAAATTTTTTGTCCGATTTAATGACCGAGTTGTACCGTAAGTTTGGCATCAAAAAACTGAATACATCTCCACACCATGCACAGACAGACGGACAAGCCGAAAGACAAATTCAGACAATAATGCACTCTTTAGCAATTTATTGTTCCCCTAAGGGAAAGGATTGGGACAAGTATACAGAATTTGTGGCCATGTCCTACAGAAGCGCGACACACAGTGCTACTAAAGAAACACCCAACTTTCTCATGTTCGGAAGAGATCTGAACATGCCAGGACAGTTGTTGAATGAGGAAATCCCTTTTAACTACGCTGAATCCCAGAGCTACGCCGAGAGCTTAGTCACAAGGATGCAAGAAGCGTATAAAATTGTCAAGGATAATCTGGAAGAGGCAGCCCAAACTTCCAGGGAATATCGAGCAAAGTCGGCTGTAGACAAACAGATCAAGATTGGGGACATAGTGTACCAGCACGACCCATCAGCATCCAAAACAAGGTCGCGAAAGTTGGCAAAACCTTCTATAGGACCTTTCAGAGTAATTGAGAAAACATCCCCAGTAAACTTTAAAATCGCCCCAGTAAATGATATGAGACGAACTCGACTCACACACGTAGACAGGATTTTCAAACCACCACAGAGAAGGGTGTTTGACACAGGGCAATTTCAAGATGAAAAGGGGGATGAGGAAATTTCGTTGAGCATAGGTATGCCAACCGCAGACGAAAGGCATCATGAAGAGGAGTTCTCAGAGCAGGATGATGACTGGGTGACGCCCGCTTGGCCGGTGATCACAAGGGATATGCGCTGTTTTCAGTCGCATGAATCGGAAACACGTCAGGGGTTGGAAGAGACCGGGACGGCGGCCCAGCCTGCTCCCATGTTGAAGGACGCAGCAGCTCACGGAGGAAACGCAGAGGGGAGCAAAGAAAAAAGTCCCCCCATCATAACGAGAGCGTCGTTGAGACCCCGAGACGAGCACGGGAGAGTGGGGAAACCTCTCAGCTTTGGACATCAGGCTGAAGAGGAAAAATCCAGCGAAGAAATGGTTGCAGACGAGGAAGATAGTGATAGCACAGAAATATGCAGTTGTGAGGAGGAAGAAGATTTCGCGAGCCAAACTCAGGACCGCGCAGAAGTGCAGACCTAGATAAGAGGAAAGGCACGTTGAGTCCAAAAGGGTTTTGATCGGACGCACATTGGCTCTCACCTGTGTAACTTATGTTTATATTCTTTTCTTGTTACGGGCAATGATGAATGGATCAGAGATGTTATCGAGACTTTCCCATTACCCTTGATGTGTCTAAAATCCGGAATTAGACATGTCATGGAATATAGGAAAGAGGGAGATATCCATATTCAAAATTTTCCATTCGTCAATGAAAAAAAAAATACATTCATATTTTTTTTCTTTGGAAGGTAGAAGGATTGTTATAGGGTGCAGCCTAACTTGTGGAAAATTTTTATATTTCATTTATGCGGTAAATTTGTGTTTCGATGTAACTGCAAGGCAGCGCTCATAGTTATAATTAATTACGGTAATTGATCCTCTAATTTGTTCATCACTGCCATTGTTAAAATTTGTTCAGTATTTGATAAGTGCATAATTCGTAGCCTTCTGGCAAACGAGAATTGTGAAAGGCCACATGGCGACAGACCATCTCTATTTCGGACTCATAGCAACAGTCGTGTGCATTTTCAACTAACGAAAGACTGCAAAACTCACCCCCCAAAATTCCCTCTGGAAGCCAAGAGACATTCGGTGGTTGCAGTTTCTCCGAACTGAACGGGATAAGGGGGAACCGACTATCACCCACAGTTGAAAACAAGATGATAAATCCCTTTTCAAGTGGCTAAGAGAAGCCCTGTGACAGGACAAAGAGGAGAGAAACGAGCAGAAGAGAAAAACAAGCGGCGGGGCATTCTCAGGACGGTGGCAAAGCCAGAGACACGCACGAGAACAGCAGCAGCGAGCTGCATGGAACCTAGGCCTGAGAGCTGACCGCTGGAAGAGCTCGGAAAAAGAAGCAGAGAGGCAAGTAAGGATTGCTATGAATGATCCCCTCTTAAACGAGGACATCTCAGTCCTTTGGACTTCTCGACCGATACTAGGTCGACATTAGTGCACTCTTGCCTAGGCTGTCTATATACCAAAAAGGCAGGACATTTCTTGCCACTTCTCTGCGCTGAGGACCTCAGACAACGGTTGCCAAGGTATGTGGTCTTTACATGAACATTTGCTCACGACGTACAAGTGCCGTCCGACAGTGAACAGCATATAGAACTCTGTCCCCTGTAAAAATGAATACGCACGACAGCGGAGGCCTCCAACACATTTTATTCGTGATTTTTATTTGTGTTATGGCCATAAGTTTTAAGAGCTCTTCCCTGCTAATTTGGCATCAAGCCTATGCAGGTGTGTGTAATATTATAGAGATATATATAGCTTATAATTAAACTGCGGCAGTCATGATAATTACGGTATCATTTTAATTGCTGGTACCCACGCTCGTACTCAATTATCGTTTTCTAAAGTGTGTATTTAAATGTTTTGGGTAATCTCTTACATGTTTCCTTCGCTCTATTTGTTTATTGTGCATACTAGAATCTAATCAGTGACCAGTGGTTGAATCAGTGTTAATTGTTAAATCAGAGTTAGTTAAATCAGTATTATCGTTTAATCAGTGATAAAGTGTTTAAATCATTGTGCATAATTAAGCTGCCGATAGAGCAGCCCACCATACATTCATCTCAGCAGATTTTTGTGCCACTTCATGGATAAAGGTGGCAGTGTATATAATTTAACGTTGGATATTAAATGTCAAGCGTACGTGAAATGAGCGTTGGGTATCTTTTCGAGTGTGTGTGTGCGTTGCTGTGATTTTCGGTAGATTGGGACGTGCTGGAGTTAAATCCAGGCATCCACGCCCAATCGCGGTACGGGTTTTGCGGGAAGTTAATAATTAATTTGTTATAATTAATTATGGGAGGTCATTATTAATTATTGGAATCAGATAATTAATTTGTTGTCGCAGAATTTTCGGTTGTCAACGCAAGTAGGAAAACTCCTTGCTAGCCCCTAGCAGCAGAGGAGGAGAGCAAAATTTTTGACAAAATTTTCTTTAGTTTTTTTTTATTTTTATTTAGATGTTTTTTTGGTGGAGATATCGGGTGCTTCACTGCAGGCGATACTTCACCTGGTGCCGCGGCCACATCAGCCTGTAAAGGTAAGATCCAACATTAAACAGACGCAGAAAATAACTGAAAATGCAATTTATTAGTATGTTGAAGTACTGTTACATTGCAATTTGCATCTGTGAAAGAAAACCCAGCGAAAAATTGATAAAATGGCCTCCAACATTTTGTAAAAAAATATTTTATTGTGGCTTCGTCCCTGAAATGCTTAATGCATACTACAGACCTCGTAGTAAATGTCCTGTTTTTCCTCGGCATTTTTCTAAGCCACGCCGATGAAACGTTTTAAGGCATTTTTCTAAGCCACGCCGACCTGCGATGTTCGGCGCGGCTTAGAAAGATGCCTTAAAACTTTTTAACTTTTATTTTCTGCTGCTACTGAAGGATAGTTTGACTTACAGCCAAGAACGCAACATGGAGAGCGCTTTTTTGGAATTTGTTTCCGAAGTCACACGGACGAAACTGCAGCTTGAACTTTGCGATTAAACAATGATTAAAAAACGTTGTTACGTGTATCAAGTACTTATTACCACAGTCAAACTATCCTTCATTTAACAGCAGAAAATTAAAAGTTTTGAAAATTCAAACCTTCAGAAACGATGATAATCCGTTCAATAATACGAGAGCACACTGAGCCAACACTTGAATATCCTACTAAAATTTGTTGTATAGGTACTATCCTTGCTACAAGATCTTCTAGCCCTGAAAAAGAGCTCATCACTATACTCGGGGCAAACTTAACCTGTCATTGGAAGGAAGGCTACAGAGTGTATACTTCCACTGCATAAAATAGTTCCGGTCTAAGCTGTCAACACAGGGGATATTTATTGCTTTGGGGGGTGGGGGTCATTAGTGGAAGGATGAGGGCGAAAAAAGTGTTTCCGAGGGCATTTCGCGTTTCTCCCCCTGGTTTCTCCTTCTTGATTGTTGTTTTAAAACACTCTTCTGTCTTTTCGGTTTTTTCGAATGGCATCTGCCGGTCACTCGAGTGTATTTCAGCCGCATAAAGCTGGGAAACCACTACGAAGCTCTGCTAAGGTGATCGTTATGAATGTTTTCACTAAATTGATGGAAAAACATTCGCCGAATAAATCAAATGAATTAACAGTTCTTACGGCAGAACTCACTGGCGTTTCAAGTCGCACCATTGCGAGAATGAAGGTTGAATTTAGTACTGAAGTACCTCAGATCCATCGGCAATTTATTTCTTCAAATTAAAATACAATTCTCGCTTGGCTTACATAGAACGTTTTCTCGAAATTAGTTTGGAGTTCCCAATTCAGTTCTCAATATAGGCCAAGAAACGGCCATCTTTTCCTTTTGAACTTTTGTGCGCAGTTGCCTTAAACGTGTATGAACCGGCATGAAAATTCAGACAAATGAAAGAGTTCCTTTCCCTGCCACACATAATTCGGAAACTTGGAAAACTGCCACACATTCAATGTGATCCTCGGAGGAACAGCAATTTGTGCCCGGCCCATCAATGAAAAACATGTGGCAATATTCCAATGTGTGGCAATTTTCCAAGTTGCTGAAAGATGTGTGGCAGTTTACAGTGAACCCTAAAATATCATTTACCACAGAGACGGGCTCTTGTCCAGTACTTATGGCAACACGGGGTAGTTAAAAATGCATACACATTTAACGGATGTCTGTTATAAAAAAAATCTAATCAAGGCAAAATTTTTGAAAGAACGAAATTTTACGCATAACTGATGACATGGTAAAAATACTTTTAATTGAATCCCGCAGTTGGTAATCTTCAAGCAGTAAGTATAAATATATGAAATATATAAAAAAAATGGAAAAATATGTGAAAACAAAATTAGGCCACTTAAGACTTCTTCCCGTGTTTAGCAAAGATAATTTCATTTTAAAAGTAAGAAAGAAAGAAACGTTACACGTTCTGTAACATCTCAAAAAAAAAAAAAAAAAAAAAAAAGATAAGAGAGGGAGAAATAAACTGCTTGTCTACCGGTCTGCAAAGCGTGCGGCGGTGGGGAGGGGTTAAAATAGAGGGGTTTGGTAAGGGATCACGGTCGCGTAGCCTCACTTCCCCTAATTCCCGTTTGCCCTAATCACGTTTACCCCGATGGCGTTTCCCCGAAATCGCTTTTACCCGAATTCTCATTTCCCCTAATCTCGGTTCCCCTAAATCTCGTTTCCCCTAATTCGCATTTGCCCTAAACACGTTTACCCCAATGGCTTTCCCCGAAATCGCTTTTACCCGAATTCCCATTTCCCCTCATTTCCTTTCCCTAATCTCGGTTCCCCTAAATCTCGTTTCCCCTAATTAGCATTTGCCCTAAACACGTTTACCCCAATGGCGTTTCCCCGAAATCGCTTTTACCCGAATTCCCATTTCCCCTAATTTCGTTTCCCCTAATCTCGTTTCCCCTAAATCTCATTTCCCCTAAATCACGTTTGCCCTAAACACGTTTACCCCAGTGGCGTTTCCCCGAAATCGCTTTTACCCGAATTCCCATTTCCCCTAATCTCGTTTCCCCTATTTCACGTTTGCCCGTATCAAGTTTTTCCTAATTCGCGTTTTCCTTATTTCGCGTTTGCCCTAATTCATGTTTGGTTTTTATTAACCGAAATAAAACGGTGCGTCTTGATATCTCAAGAGAATTATTCTTTCCTTTCTTGTTGATGATGTCGATAACCATGCCAACAAAAGTGTAAAGAAGTGCACATGGTGAGGACCATTATACGATTAGTCCTTAACGCAGCCATTGTATCTGTCACGACCCCCCCCCCTCCGCTACCCTTCCTCACAGATAAAGTACTACATCGCATTAAACTTTTATTAAAGCAAGAGATACTACTGAAAAGCATTCGCTAGAATTATGAACGCAGAAGGCCCACTTTTTAAGATTTAGCGTACCAGACCCCTTCCTTCTCCCCACCGTACTAGACTCTAAGCATGAGCCGTAAAAATGCCTTTTGTTAATTGAGTTCCCCCTTAACAGTAGACGTCAGTTTGTCCTGTTTGAATGTTTTCTCAGTTAGCACCATCACTGATTGGGTGTAGGAGAACTGGCCATCGGTGAACTGGCCACAAAAACTTTAACAGACCGTATAAAAATTGCGTTTTCGACCGCTTCGTGGCCACGTTCTTGGAAGTTGGTTATCTGAATCACATAAAGTTTCCGTAATTTCGTCTTTTCTTAATTGCGATTATTAATGTAATTCATTAAAAAAAGTGTTTATGATCTACAACTGAACAAAAGATTTCAGGATTTACAAACTGCAAGTCTGAAATTAATTATCTGAGGGCATGTGCTGCCTCACGAAACCTTTCGGAGGGGTAACACCAAAAGTATAAAATATAAAGCATTTCTGGTCTGATCGGGAGATTTTCAGCATTTACAACCTACAAGCCAACAAATTATCTAAGGGCATGTGCTGCTTCAAGAAAACTCTCGGGGGGGGGGGGGGGGCACACGTGTACGATGTTAAGTTAAACGAAATTTGTTTTGGATGGATATTATGGATTTTTACACTGCCTGAAAATAAACATCTTTCTTTTTCTTTCTGTTGAACTTGAAATCCAAAAAGGATAAAGAAACATTTTTGTAATTTAAAAAAAAAAATTACAATGCCCCCTTTTTTGTTCCTGAGAATTGATAGCGGCAATAAGGTGCGCAAAATCCTCTTTTCAAATTTTTACTGTCTGTAGCAGTGGCTTACGCCGATAGATCGTTTTCCAAACTTAGAAATATGAAAAGTTACTTCTGATTAAATGTGAAACAGCAACGACTTTTTTTTTCGTTAGAAATTAAAACAAAATTGCTACAGACTTAGACAATTTGGACATTGTTATAAAGTTTGTAAGAAAAACAAAAGCTACAAAAGTTAATTTTACCTGAACTACGTTTGTTTGTGTGCTTTCTCAAAGCTTTAGTTTTTAATTTATAGGAAAAATAATTTCATTTAATACGAAAACCAATTATTTCGAATTCTACTTTCAGTTTTATACAATTTATTTGAATATGTACCAATAGAAGATAATTTTTGGTTAGAATAGTTCAATCAAGAAACGCCCGTCATGTTCAATGTTATATATATCATCATCATCATCATTGTCAACCATTATCAATCCACTGCTGGACGAAGGTCTCCCCAAGTTTCCTCCACAACGGTCTGTCTTGTGCCAGTCTCCTCCATGTCACCCCTGCATACTTTCGAATTTCATCCACCCATCTCCCATGTGGTCTTCTTCTGGGTCTTTTCCTGTCCCTTGGAATCCAATCTAAAATTTCGGCTGTCCATCGATGATCTGTCCTTCTGGCAGTATGTCCAGCCCATTGCCATTTCAGGGATTTAACTCTGATCATGATGTCTTCCACTCTAGTCATTTTTCGGATCCACGAGTTCCTCTTCTTATCTCTCCTGGTTACACCAAGCATGCACCTCTCCATGCTGCTTTGAGTTGTCTGCAGCCTTTGTATGTCTCTTTTAGTTAAGGTCCACGTCTCTGCACCATACGTAAGCACTGGAAGGATGCATTGATCAAACACTTTTCTTTTAAGACATAATGGCATATTGCTCTTGAAAATTATGCTGTTTCTTCCAAAAGATCTCCAGGCAAGTTTTGTACGCCGATTAATTTCTTCATCAATGTGACCCTCACTTGATATCTGCTGTCCAAGATAAACGTACGTGTCTGTTATCTCCAGCTTTTCTCCATCAATCGATAAATCTTCATTTCTTGTAAAAGCATTGAACATCACTTTTGTCTTCTGAAAGTTCATTTTTAATCCCACTTCTTTACTCTTGTCAGCAAGTTCCTGGATCATACTCTGCAGCTCTGATGGGGTAGTTGCAAAAATGACTACGTCATCAGCAAAACGAAGGTGGGTTAGATAATCTCCATTAATCTTTATCCCCTTGTTTTCCCAGCTCAGCGACTGAAAAACACCCTCCAATGTGGCATTAAAGAGCTTCGGAGATATGGTGTCACCTTGTCTCACTCCCTTTCCAATTTTTACGTGTGTTGTATTTTCAAACAGCCTAATCTTTGCACTTGCATTTTCATAGATGTTATTAATAATATTAATGTATGCATCTTCAATACCGCAGGTTTTCAGAGCCATTGTAACTGCTGATGGTTTCACCGAATCAAAGGCTTTTTCATAATCGATAAAAGCCATGCACAATGGAAGTTCATATTCCCTCGCTCTTTCAATTAGTTCTCTCAGCACGTGGATATGATCTATTGTGCTGTAGCCACTCCTGAATCCAGCTTGTTCTCTCGGTTGAGCCATATCCAGTGTTACCTTCAAGCGGTGTGAAAGAACTTTAGTGAAGATTTTATAAACTACTGATAGGAGGCTGATAGGTCTGTAGTTTCCGAGATCCTCAATGTCACCTTTCTTATGTAGCAGGATCATTGTAGCGGTGTTCCAATCCTCAGGAATCTTTCCTTCATTAAGGCATCGAGTGAAAATTTGGGCGAGTACTGTTTCGATTTCTCCACTTGCTTCTTGTATGATGTCTACAGTAATTCCATCTTCTCCTGGAGCTTTTCCTCGCTTCATGTTCTTGATTGCATGTGCAACTTCTGCTGGAAGGACTGGAGGAACTCTGGTACTGGTATCTTTCATGATGTCTGGAGTGCATATATCATCCCTTTCATATAATTTGGAGTAGAAATCTTTCACTCTTGTCAAAATTTCGCCTCTATTTCTTGTTACAGAACCATCTTCTTTTCTCAGTGCCATAATCTGTTTTCTTCCCTTACTGAGATGTCCCTTTGCTATCTTTAGGCTTTGGTTGTTTTCAATTGCTTTCCTCACTAGTTCACAGTTGAATTTCCTTACGTCTTCAGTGATACTTTTTCTTACTGTCTTGCATAGCTCTATATTTTCCACTTTGGAAGTCACATCTTCTTTAGTTGTCCTCATCTCTCTTCTTTTTTGCATCAACATTTTGGTTTTTCCTGATAATTTGTTCACACGCAACTTGTTCTTAGACCCAGCTAATTTTGTTGCTGTTTCCATAAGAGCTTTGGTTACTTTTCTGTTAACTTCAGAGATGTCCACTTCTTCCGATGTTAGGCCTTCTAAAGCAGAGAACCTGTTCTTCAGTTCTAACTTGAAGGTATTATGGTGTTTTTTGAGGTTGGTTATGTCAATAGATTTTGTTTGTCTTATGAGCTTGCCACGTTCAAGTTTAGCGTTGAGGTGCATCTTACATCTCACCAATCTATGGTCACTACCTGTGTTGAACTTGTTTAGCACACTGCAGTCTTCTATGACGAATTTTTTGTTACACATAATAAAATCAATTTCATTTGTCATCCCATTTGGATGTCTCCATGTCCATTTCCTGTGTGGCTTTTTCTTGAAGAAGGAGTTCAAGATGAAAAACCCTTCTGCCTCTGCAAACTCAACGAGAGTATTTCCACGCTGGTTTCTGTTGCCGTGACCGAATTTACCTACTGAAGTTTCATTCTGTTGCCGTTGCCCTATTTTTGCATTGAAATCTCCCATAATTATTTTCAAGTGCTGCTTACCTTTATTATTTAGATGACAAATTTCCTCATAAAATTCTTCAATTTCTTCTTCAGGATGACTTGTGGTGGGTGCATAAGTTTGAATAATCTGAGCCTGGTATCTTTTCGAGAGTTGGATAACAAGTCGTGCAGCTCTGTCAGAGGAACTTTCAACTTCTACAACTTTATCCTTCAGTTTCTTGTTTATTATAAATCCAACACCACTAGTTCTGCCAGTATCTGTCCCACGATAGTAGAAGAGATGTCCACTTTTCAGTTCGATGAGATCTTCTCCTTTGCTCCTTACCTCACTTAGCCCCACGATGTCCCACTTGATCCTTTGTAATTCCTCTTCCAATTCAAGAAGCCTTGAATCAGAAGATAGGGAGCGTCCATTGTAAGTAGCCAAGGTCAGCATCAGATGGCAGCCTAGTCCGGTCCTCCGGGGATTCTTAGCACCCTCTGCCTTCATGTCGCACTGGCCGCTGCCTTGGCCAGGTACATTCCAGCTGCCGGAGACTGAGGGCCAAGATTTAAGTTGTGGAATCATTTTGGAGGGGTTTGGCCATAACTCACCACGCTGGCCAAGCGGGTTGGTGAGTGTGGGATAGAATTTCCTCTAATCCCGATGGTATAGTTATACCGCTATGGGCGGTCGTCAGAGCCCCTTTAGTGGGAACAGGATGCACCACGAGAAGGCGGGGTTGACATTTGTCAAGGAGAGGCTGTGATGTTACGCATCACTTGACCTTACATCCCGTTATATATATATATATATATATATATATATATATATATATATATATATTCTATAAAGAAGATACCTAAGCAAAAAAATACACATATAATTTTGACTCACACCTAGTACAACATAGAAAAGGTTATGTGGCTAAGCTTGTTCCTTTTCTATGCGCTGTCTATGTGATGTTTTTTCAAAGTAGTTAAGTTCTTAATAACTAATTAATTATGCACTTAAAGCACTGCTGAAATACTTTGTACATATTGCAACTAACTGTTTAAGGTATATAACTTTCACAAAGTTTTCTTTAGTTAATTATTATCTTTAACTTATTCTCGTTTTCGTGCTGTCATAAGTTGTAGAGTAGGGGGTTTTAGACTCAAGTTTTCTTTCAAAAATCTGTTCGTTAAAAATTAACTTTTCCTTTTTTAATTGCAATGTAAAATTTGGATTTCTTTTGCATTGATTTTCAGGTTTAAATTCTCTCTCAAACGAACTTGGAATTTCGTTATGGCTGAAAATCATTTCTAATTATTATGTCACTCTCACAGCTTGAGTTCTCTTTAATGTTCTTCTCTCTGTTTAATAGTAACAGATGAAGAGCATGGGTCGGGCCAGGAAGGTTAATGGATGCAAGCGAAAATGTTAACTAATGCTAGATCATGCAACTCTACGGAGGACATGACTTATATATATTTTTTAAACTATTTTAGGTGGGAATGTTACTTGCATCTATGGCCTTGCAGAAACCCATTTCCAACTAGGTCTTTGTGGAAGTGAGAAAATGCAGAGTTTTTGCTGGTCCTTGATAAAGCCAAGGCTCAGTATTCTCGACACCTTCTACATTCAGTTGTTTTATTTTATTTTTTTATCTTTTCTCCTTTTACTCACACAGGTAGATACATAACCTTTTCTATGTTGTACTAGGTGTGAGTCAAAATTATATGTGTATTTTTTTGCTTAGGTATCTTCTTTATAGAATGTGAATTCTGAATTTTCAATACTGCTGCGTTGCGCGTTTTGATTTTCAGGTTATTTTGCAACCTTCGTTTTAAATTCTAAAGTTTTTCCTTAGTCTTCAGTTTTGCTCTTAAGTATATATATATATATATATATATATACTTAAGGTGATGCGTAACATCACAGCCTCTCCCTGACAAATGTCAACCCCGCCTTCTCGTGGTACATCCTGTTCCCACTAAAGGGGCTCTGACGACCGCCAATAGCGGTATAACTATACCATCGGGATTAGAGGAAATTCTATCCCACACTCACCAACCCGCTTGGCCAGCGTGGTGAGTTATGGCCAAACCCCTCCAAAATGATTCCACAACTTAAATCTTGGCCCTCAGTCTCCGGCAGCTGGAATGTACCTGGCCAAGGCAGCGGCCAGTGCGACATGAAGGCAGAGGGTGCTAAGAATCCCCGGAGGACCGGACTAGGCTGCCATCTGATGCTGACCTTGGCTACGTACAACGGACGCTCCCTATCTTCTGATTCAAGGCTTCTTGAATTGGAAGAGGAACTACAAAGGATCAAGTGGGACATCGTCGGGCTAAGTGAGGTAAGGAGAAAAGGAGAAGATCTCATCGAACTGAAAAGTGGACATCTCTTCTACTATCGTGGGACAGATACTGGCAGAACTAGTGGTGTTGGATTTATAATAAACAAGAAACTGAAGGATAAAGTTGTAGAAGTTGAAAGTTCCTCTGACAGAGCTGCACGACTTGTTATCCAACTCTCGAAAAGATACCAGGCTCAGATTATTCAAACTTATGCACCCACCACAAGTCATCCTGAAGAAGAAATTGAAGAATTTTATGAGGAAATTTGTCATCTTAATAATAAAGGTAAGCAGCACTTGAAAATAATTATGGGAGATTTCAATGCAAAAATAGGGCAACGGCAACAGAATGAAACTTCAGTAGGTAAATTCGGTCATGGCAACAGAAACCAGCGTGGAAATACTCTCGTTGAGTTTGCAGAGGCAGAAGGGTTTTTCATCTTGAACTCCTTCTTCAAGAAAAAGCCACACAGGAAATGGACATGGAGACATCCAAATGGGACGACAAGTGAAATTGATTTTATTATGTGTAACAAAAAATTCGTCATAGAAGACTGCAGTGTGCTAAACAAGTTCAACACAGGTAGTGACCATAGATTGGTGAGATGTAAGATGCACCTCAACACCAAACTTGAACGTGGCAAGCTCATAAGACAAACAAAATCTATTGACATAACCAACCTTAAAAAACACCATAATACCTTCAAGTTGGAACTGAAGAACAGGTTCTCTGCTTTTGAAGGCCTAACATCGGAAGAAGTAGACATCTCTGAAGTTAACAGAAAAGTAACCAAAGCTCTTATGG
Organism: Macrothele yani; assembly: GCA_039090855.1. NCBI lineage: Eukaryota > Metazoa > Arthropoda > Arachnida > Araneae > Macrothelidae > Macrothele > Macrothele yani. The sequence continues at coordinate 67,966,962 of CM077002.1, read as the reverse complement.
AAACAGCAACAAAATTAGCTGGGTCTAAGAACAAGTTGCATGTAAACAAATTATCAGGAAAAACGAAAATGTTGATGCAAAAAAGAAGAGAGATGAGGACAACTAAAGAAGATGTGACTTCCAAAGGGGAATATATACAGCTATGCAAGACAGTAAGAAAAAGTATCACTGAAGACGTAAGAAAATTCAACTGTGAACTAGTGAGGAAAGCAATTGAAAACAACCAAAGCCTAAAGATAGCAAAGGGACATCTCAGTAAGGGAAGAAAACAGATTATGGCACTGAGAAAAGAAGATGGTTCTGTAACAAGAAATAGAGGCGAAATTTTGACAAGAGTGAAAGATTTCTACTCCAAATTATATGAAAGGGATGATACATGCACTCCAGACATCATGAAAGATACCAGTACCAGAGTTCCTCCAGTCCTTCCAGCAGAAGTTGCACATGCAATCAAGAACATGAAGCGGGGAAAAGCTCCAGGAGAAGATGGAATTACTGTAGACATCGTACAAGAAGCAAGTGGAGAAATTGAAACAGTACTCGCCCAAATTTTCACTCGATGCCTTAATGAAGGAAAGATTCCTGAGGATTGGAACACCGCTACAATGATCCTGCTACATAAGAAAGGTGACATTGAGGATCTCGGAAACTACAGACCTATCAGCCTCCTATCAGTAGTTTATAAAATCTTCACTAAAGTTCTTTCACACCGCTTAAAGGTAACACTGGACATGGCTCAACCGAGAGAACAAGCTGGATTCAGGAGTGGCTACAGCACAATAGATCATATCCACGTACTGAGAGAACTAATTGAAAGAGCGAGGGAATATGAACTTCCATTGTGCATGGCTTTTATCGATTATGAAAAAGCCTTAGATTCGGTGAAACCATCAGCAGTTACAATGGCTCTGAAAACCTGCGGTATTGAAGATGCATACATTAATATTATTAATAACATCTATGAAAATGCAAGTGCAAAGATTCGGCTGTTTGAAAATACAACACACATAAAAATTGGAAAGGGAGTGAGACAAGGTGACACCATATCTCCGAAACTCTTTAATGCCACATTGGAGGGTGTTTTTCAGTCGCTGAGCTGGGAAAACAAAGGGATAAAGATTAATGGAGATTATCTAACCCACCTTCGTTTTGCTGATGACGTAGTCATTTTTGCAACTACCCCATCAGAGCTGCAGAGTATGATCCAGGAACTTGCTGACAAGAGTAAAGAAGTGGGATTAAAAATGAACTTTCAGAAGACAAAAGTGATGTTCAATGCTTTTACAAGAAATGAAGATTTATTGATTGATGGAGAAAAGCTGGAGATAACAGACACGTACGTTTATCTTGGACAGCAGATATCAAGTGAGGGTCACATTGATGAAGAAATTAATCGGCGTACAAAACTTGCCTGGAGAGCTTTTGGAAGAAACAGCATAATTTTCAAGAGCAATATGCCATTATGTCTTAAAAGAAAAGTGTTTGATCAATGCATTCTTCCAGTGCTTACGTATGGTGCAGAGACGTGGACCTTAACTAAAAGAGATATACAAAGACTGCAGACAACTCAAAGAAGCATGGAGAGGTGCATGCTTGGTGTAACCAGGAGAGATAAGAAGAGGAACTCGTGGATCCGAAAAATGACAAGAGTGGAAGACATCATGATCAGAGTTAAATCCCTGAAATGGCAATGGGCTGGACATACTGCCAGAAGGACAGATCATCGATGGACAGCCGAAATTTTAGATTGGATTCCAAGGGACAGGAAAAGACCCAGAAGAAGACCACATGTGAGATGGGTGGATGAAATTCGAAAGTATGCAGGGGTGACATGGAGGAGTCTGGCACAAGACAGACCGTTGTGGAGGAAACTTGGGGAGGCCTTCGTCCAGCAGTGGATTGATAATGGTTGACAATGATGATGATGATGACTTAAGAGCAAAACTGAAGACTAAGGAAAAACTTTAGAATTTAAAACGAAATATAGCTGCAGAGTATGACCCAGGAACTTGCTGACAAGAGTAAAGAAGTGAGATAAAAAATGAACTTTCAGAAGACAAAAGTGATGTACAATGCTTTTACAAAAAAATGAAAATTTATCGATTGATGGGGAAAAGCTGGAGATAACCAATACCTACATTTATCTTGGACAGCAGATATCAAGTGAATGTCACATTGATAAAGAAATTAATCGGCGTACAAAACTTGCCTGGAGATTTTTTGGAAGAAGTAGTATAATTTTCAAGAGCAATATGCCATTATGTCTTAAAAGAAAAGTGTTTGATCAATGCATCCTTCCAGTGCTTACGTATGGTGCAGAGACGTGGACCTTAACTAAAAGAGACATACAAAGGCTGCAGACAACTCAAAGTAGCATGGAGAGGTGCATGCTTGGTATAACCAGGAGAGATAAGAAGAGGAACTCGTGGATCAGAAAAATGACAAGAGTGGAAGACATCATGAGCAGAGTAAAATCCCTGAAACGGCAATCGGCTGGACATGTTGCAAGAAGAACGGACCATCGATGGACAGCCGAAATTTTAGATTGGACTCCAAGGGACAGGAAAAGAGCCAGAAGAAGACCACGTTGGAGATGAGTGGATGAAATTCGAAAGCATACGGGAGTGAGATGGGTGGACGAAATTCAAAAGCATGCGGGAGTGAGATGGGTGGATGAAATTCGAAAGCATGCGGGAGTGAGATGGTGGAGACTGGGGCAAAACAGACCGTAGTGGAAGAAACTTGGTGAGATCTTTATTCATCTAGCAGTAGATTGAAAATGGTTGATGATGATGATTAAATATACATATATTTTCCTGAATTTGACGATAAAAAATTACATACAACGATATTTTTTCTGAATTTCACGATAAATCCGATTTTTCCCCCTGAATTTTGGCGATAAAAGAAACGTTTTATTTCACTCAACGAAAATCAGGACAAACATGAATTGGGGAAAACGCGAATCAAGGCAAAGGAGAATTAGAACAAACTTGATACAGTAAACGTTTTTAGGGGAAACTTTGATACGGACAAACGTGTTTAGGGCAAACGTGAATTAGAGGAAATGAGATTTAGGGGAAACGAGATTAGGGGAAACTAAATTAGGGGAAATGGGAATTCGGGTAAAAGCGATTTGCGGGAAACGCCATTGGGGTACACGTGTTTAGGGCAAATGCGAATTAGGGGAAACGAGATTTAGGGGAAACGAGATTTAGGGGAACCGAGATTAGGGGAAACGAAATTAGGGAGAATGGGAATTCGGGTAAAAGCGATTTCGGGGAAACGCCATTGGGGTAAACGTGTTTAGGGCAAATGCGAATTAGGGGAAACGAGATTAGGGCAAACGAAATTAGGGGAAATGGGAATTCAAGTAAAAGCGATTTCGGGGAAACGCCATTGGGGTAAACATGTTTAGGGGAAATGCGAATTAGGGGAAACGAGATTTAGGGGAACCGAGATTAGGGGAAACGAAATTAGGGGAAATGGGAATTCGGGTAAAAGCGATTTCGGGGAAACGCCATTGGGGTAAACGTGTTCAGGGCAAATGCGAATTAGGGGAAACGAGATTAGGGCAAACGAAATTAGGGGAAATGGGAATTCGGGTAAAAGCGATTTCGGGGGAACGCCATTGGAGGAAACGAGATTTAGGGGAAACGAAATTAGGGGAAATGGGAATTCGGGTAAAAGCGATTTCGGGGAAACGCCATTGGGGTAAACGTGATTAGGGAAACGGGAATTAGGGGAAACGGATTAGGAGAAACGGGTGTTCACCATCACGGTGACAGACAGCCAGCCCTGAGGGCTTGTGGGAGAAGTTTTCCGAGTGAAGGTTAATTACACACCATTAGTGCGGAGTAATACTGGGAGTGAAAAGGTCACCGTAGCTTCGGCCTCATTGCCAGGATAGCTTTGCCCCGAGTATAGTTCTGCCAGTATGAGTCCCACGATAGTAGAAGAGATGTCCACTTTTCAGTTCAATGAGATCTTCTCCTTTTCTCCTTACCTCACTTAGCCAAACGATGTCCCACTTGATCTTTTGTAGTTCCTCATCCAATTCAAGAAGCCTTGAATCAGAAGATAGGGAGCGTCCATTATACGTAGCCAAGGTCAGCTTCAGAAGGCAGTCTAGTCCGGTCCACCGGGGATTCTTAGCACCCTCTGCCTTCATGTAGCACTGGCCGCTGCCTTGGCCAGGTACATTCCAGCTGCCGGAGACTGAGGGCCAAGATTTAAGTTGCAGAGTCATTTTGGAGGGGTTTGGCCATAACTCACCACGCTGGCCAAGCGGGTTGGTGAGTGTGGGATAGCATTTCCTCTAATCCCGATGGTATAGTTATACCGCTATTGGCGGTCGTCAGAGCCCCTTTAGTGGGAACAGGATGCACCACGAGAAGGCGGGGTTGACATTTGTCAAGGAGAGGCTGCGATGTTACGCATCACCTGACCTTACATCCCACTGTGTATATATATATATATATTGTGTGTTTGTGTGATCGGACCCCCCCTCCTTCCCAGATTTTGAAACATGGTTACGCCACTGTAGCGAGAAGGAAGAAGGGTGTGCGCGTGCGGCCAGTTGACATTGGTGTACAGAAACTACCCTGCGCGGGAATGTAATTGCTTTAGCAAAAGTTTTGGCTTACGGTTCAGGTTGATGGTACAGTGAAACACATCGCTATTTTCTTACGTGACGTGACGTAAGCAGTTTTAATCCTGCTTTTCCCTATGGTGCACTTCAGTTGAATTTTGTAATTTAATGAATTTGTTGCTTTCCATAAAACCTCTGAAGGTAATTTTTTATTCTTAAAATGGGGGGTAGCATACGAAATGATGCCTTACTCGTTTTTTAGGGATTATATATATATAATTAGAATTAAAATATAATAAAATAGAATTTAAATGTTTTAAAGAATCTAACGCATTTATATTTTTAGGATACATCATAAATTTCTTATAGAGGCTCTGAAAGTTGGTATTTTGAAATTTTTGAAGTTGTGAAAAGGCTATTTCAGCTAAAGCAAAAATAAATAAATAAATAAATGAATAAATAAATAAATAAAAGTCTTATGATTTTTTTTATCTCATTTTCATTTTCACGTACTTCTGTAATTCTTTCATGAAGGCTTTTAAAGCCATGTGTAATTTTGAATGGGTTTAAACATTAGCGATTAAACACTGATTAAAAAAACGTTGTTAGGTATATCAAGTGCTTATTACCACAGTCAAACTATCGATTAAGTTTGACTGGTAGGTTAATTACAGTAAAAAATATTTTCCTATTGTTTAATTACAGTAAAAAAATATTTTCCTATTGTTTAATTACAGTAAAAAAATATGTTCCTATTGTTTGTTTGTATTTTTAGATATAACAAACATTTGAAGCGAATAGATTTTGCATCTGATATATTTTTTCGCAGAATGTAAACTTTTTTTTCATATATATGTATGGCTCTGTGAACTTTTGACACTGCCAAATATGTCTTTCGCACCTTAAAATCTGCAGCCCCTGTGCATAAAAAGAAACACCTAATCTCAAGATTTCCTTTTCATTTTCTCTTCCATTTGACTATTTAGGGTATGTAATAATAGACATAGAATCATTAATCCATCTTAATGGTTAGAAAGAAGGTTATTTAATATGTCCATCAGTGTAACGGATATTTAAGCAGCCTAATAGTATATATATTTCTGGGTGGCTGAATGACCTGAGGCGCGAGCTTCTATCTCTCGTATTTCTGCGCATGGGTTCAAATTTCGGAGTAAGACACGGATGCTGTATCTGTCCTTCCAGTTCTGGTTCTCTCACTTCCCTGCAAACATTGGATCTAACTTAAATTAAGGATGGGCGTTTCCCTAGATTCGCATTGCAGTAATTAATCTTAGAAAAAAAAAATGTTTGATTTGCGAAATCCTGAAGTGCTTTGTTGTCATCAAGCATCCCGAGATATTTCGTGTTACAATCAATGGTTTGCGGAAAGAAGAATTTAATTTCTCTGCTGTTTGAGTTTGTAATGCTTTATTATCCTTGCAGCGTCTCTGTGGTAATAACGATATGTGCATAAAAGTACACGGAAGACGAAAAAGATGAATAAAATAGCTACAACAGTGACTATGGATCAATAACAATGCTTTGGTGCAATTAACTTTCCTCGGTGTCATTGGCGCTTGGCACACCGCATCACAGCATCTCCCGCCTGATCTATATTTAGCGTACATCTGTACGTTTCGTTTTCTCTTTGGTAACCTAAATTTTGCCTTCTTCAAGGTCTCTTGGTCTGTAGAACTTTCCTTTAAGATTTTCCTTTTGTTAAATCAGATATGTTTTTGCTCTCCACAGGGTGATCAGTGGAACTGGGTCATCCAAAGGATTGGTGCGTTTCATCTTTTCCTTCTAGGGACTCGGATTATTTTCTCGGTTAAAAAGTATGACCACGAAACGACGTCGTGCTGGGGAAAGAAGACTTTAATGCAAGTTTTATCGATTTCAGATTAAAAACAAATTGTGTGAGGGCGTTTCACTGTTAGCTACTTCAGATAATTTAGTTTAGCAGCAAATTTAGCGTGAACGTTTTTTGATTTTGCAGTGTCTGCTAGAGCTCGCTTTCATAGATCTTGTCAGCGTCTACGCAGATAAGCACGTAATTGCGTCTATATAGTTTCAGCATAAAACCTTTGCGTTATTGCCTCATCTGTTTTTGTGTGGGTGAGTTAAACGACCGCCGTAAGCAACTCAAAGGACTACAAGCAGTCGCCCGTTCCTAATTTGGGGCCATTGGTTCCTGGGAAGGGAGAGAGCTAGAGCCATAAGACAAACACAACATTCTTGCCTCACTTGGGGTTCGAGCCCAGACCGATTTCGGACGACAGATTAGAATCCGACGCTTCCTATCACTTGGCCACTGGTGCGGCTTGGCTTTTGTTTGTAACGAATCACTTCGACGTATCATGGATTCGGTATCCGCCAAATTGTGTAACGGAAGCTTGGGTCACGTTAATTGGCTACGTCAGTGGTTGGCAACATTTTCCTACTGTCCTTGAGACGCAAGCTTAGCTTTCTTTGCTCTGCCTTAGCAAAGAGCAAAACAAACAAAATAAATAAAGGGCCGTGAAGGAACCACACATTTATATAAAGTTACTACTTCCGAGATGATCTAAAGAAGGTATAACACCATAGATAAGGAGACATTAGTTAACATACCTGTCTGTCGTATTAGCATTTAACAGTGAAAATTTTTTTGTTATGATGGGGCAAAAACATTTCTTCATTAAATGAGTCAATTTATATTTCATCCCACCGTCTAAGTTTTCCTCACGCTCAGAGATTTTAAGTACTCTAAAATAATAACTTAGTGTGCATGCCTATCTTATGACAACACTTTTCATGAAAGTCCATTAAACGTGCTTGGGTGTTTTTCAGTGTATCAACAGATGTCATATAACAATGCATATTAATGCATTTCTTGAAAGTTTATGTAAACAATGTATTGGAAAAGCTCGTTGGCTGAAATAAATTTTGAGATAGCCCTGGAGCCAAAGTCTTAGAATTAAAATCATGCTGTTTGAAAACCATGTGTTTATGCATTTTAGATCTGTGTGCAGATGAATTTATGATTTCTAGAACACAATACTGTTACTTTCAATATGGAACTTTGTGGCGTAAAAGTCTTTTCTACTTCTACGTCTTTTTAACACATCAACATACTAAGAAATAATTCCCAAATGAAAGAAACCTTAACGGCCAGACGAAACATGTAAACAACAGAAGTCAACTTACGGAAAAAGATGCTTTATTCAGGATTTAGCAAACACATCGCAGCATAGCCTATTGCTCTACACTCTCCACACCCCACACACCACACAACGCTCTTTTCAATAATCAGTTTGCCGTCCCGGTGGCGCAGTGGTCTAAGCGATGGCCTCTGATCATTCGTCCGAAAGGGGTCCGGGTTCGAATCCCGGTGAGGCATGAATGTTGTGTTTGTCTTACGGCACTGGCTCTCTCCCTTCCCTGGAACCAGTGACCCTAAATTAGGGACGGGCGACTGCTTATAGCCCATTGAGTTGCTCACGGGGGTCGTTAAACCTTCAATCAAAAAAAAAAATAATAATAATAATCAGTTTACAATCCAACGCTCTCTCTTACACCGCTCTCAAGCAATAGATAGTCGTTTTTATCTCTTGTTCTTATCAATATCAGGCATACGTCACGTGCATTCAACCTCAATTGTGTTGCCAAACGTATTCGTTTGAGAGAAAGATATCACGTTAAGAGTGAAGAATAACAGAATAAACTCAAGATTTACATAGGGAAATAAACTAAAAAGGAAAGTTAATTTAGAATATACGTCACATCAACTCCCTCGTAATTTTTTTTTACTACTATGCTACTTATATGTATATTGATGAGTGTTCTTCACACGTATTGTGACAAAATATTTATCACGACTTATGATGTGGACATTTGATGTACAGAAAATTGAGCTATTGATGTATAGAGACTATATGTATTGATATGAAATCAGCTACAGCAACGGATCAACAAATCTCTTCATCCATGTTGTAAGTTCTTATCTGAAAGGTTGAATGAATGATTAGATTGTTTGAAAGGATACCTCTACAAAATTGATAGGTTCTTGGAGCAAAAAAAAAAAAAAAAAAAAAAAAAAAAATTACGAGTGAGATGATGTGACGTATTTTCTAAATTAACTTTCCTTTTTAGTTTCTTTCCCTATGTAAATCTTGAGTTTATTCTGTTATTCTTCACTCTTAACGTGATATCTTTTCTCTCAAACGAATACGTTTGGCAACACAATTGAGGTTGAATGCACGTGACGTATGCCTGATATTGATAAGAACAAGAGATAAAAACGACTACTGTCTATTGCTTGAGAGCGTTGTAAGAGAGAGCGTTGGATTGTAAACTGATTATTGAAAAGAGTGTAGTGTGTGGAGAGTGTAGTGCAATAGGCTATGCTACGATGTGTTTGCTAAATCCTGAATAAAGCATCTTTTTCCGTAAGTTGACTTCTGTTATTTACATGTTTCGTCTGGCCGTTAAGGTTTCTTTCATTTAGGAATTATTTCTTAGTATGTTGTGTTAAAAAGACGTAGAAGTAGAAGAGACTTTTACGCTATAACTTGTTTAGCCCCTTACTTAGCTTTGGTTTAGAAGCTTTACTTTAGTTAACTGCATGAATAACGCCGCATGGTTCTATCCTTTTCAGAGCTGTGCTGTGCGTGACGTTTATTATTTGGCAGCCTACCATACCTTTTTGATAGTGTGTGTGTGTGTGTGCGGGACAGAATTGTTAGCAGATCAATAAATTATGTTTGAACTCCATATTGACACAAGAACGTGGATATCGTATTGCGGAAGATCCCATGGATGGATAAAAATGGCTTGCAAAGCTACTGGTATCTTGTGTTTTTCTGATGAATGATTATTGCGTTTCTGAAGTACATTGTGTTACACATGAACCAAACACTTCAGAAAGGTGACTGAAGCATTTCAACGAAGAAAGTGGGGATGAACACAACTGAGCAGCATTGTAAGATTTGGACATCAGTTTTCTACATAGCAAAGGTGAGGAGCAATTTAGAACTGCGTTGTGAAATCGAGTGATCATCAACCGTTCTCAATCCACCCCTAGATGAAGGTCTTCCCAAGTCTCTTCCGCACCTTCTTGTCTCGCGCCAGTCTTCTCCATGACACTCTAGCATGCTATCGAATTTCACCCACCCATATCCCACGTGATCTTCTTCTTGTGGGTCTTTTTATATCCCTTTTCATCCAAACTATAATTTCAGATGTCCAACGGTAGTCAGTCCTTTTAACAACATGCCCAGCCCATTGGCATTTCGCGGGTTTTACTATAATTGTGAGATCAACCATTCTTGTCATTTTCTTGATTCATGAAGTTCTCTTTCCATCTTTCCTGGTTACACTAAGCATGCATTTCACGATGCATCTTTTAGCGTCCGCAGCTTCTGAATGTCTTTTTAAGTTAAGATCCATACACCCATGAGCCATTACATTATGACCACGTACCTAATAAGCTGTGGGACCCCCTTTAGCTCGCAAAACAGCTGCCACTCGGCGACGCATTGATTCGATGAGGTGCCGATAGGTGTCCTGGGGTATCTGGTACCATAATGTCAACAGTAGGTCCTTCAGTTCCGGTACATTTCGGGGTGGTGGTCTTTTCCAAGTCGAATCACAAATGTTTGATTAGGTTCATGTCAGGTGAATTCGGAGGCCAGGGCATTAACAGAAGGTCACCAGCATGTTTCTCTAATCACTCCTTGACATTTCTGGCAGTGTGCGATGACGCATCATCCTGTTGGTAATGGTCATCACCAACAGGGAATGCAGTTGCTATGAATGGGTGAACTCGGTCCGCAACGATGTTCAGATACCTAACACAGCTTTCAGGGATTGTGCCATTGGGATAATGGGGCCTAAGAAAACATCGTTCACAGCATAACACCACCGCGTCCGGCCTGTTTCCGCCCAACAGTGTATCCAGGTGCCATAGCCTCCATTGGTAATCGGCGTATCTGCGCTCGACCGTCTACGTGATGCACCAGGAATCTTGATTCGTCAGACCAAGCCACTTTCTTCCAATCATCCACGGTCCAATCTCGATGATCTTGGGCCCATTTCATGCGTTGTTGGCGATGACGTGCAGTGAGCGTGGGGACTCGGCTGGGTCTTTGGCTACGCAGGCCCATGCGCAGAAGGCTGCGATGAACTGTGTGCTGTGACACATTCCCCTCATCACCACTGTTGTAGCTGCGGGTGATTTGTCGCTGGGAACAACACGCAACAGTCCCCCCCCCGGCATCAATCAGCTGCGGATGACACACGGCTGGATGCCAGTGCGACGTTTGGCCATCTGTGCACCACTTTTGATACGTACTCACTGCAATGCCACGTGAACAACCTAAAAGCCGCGCCGTTTCCGAAATCGTAATTTCGAGGCGCCGCGCCATCATAATTTGTCATTTATCAAACTCCGACAAATCGGCAGCTTCTCCCCATTCTGACTCCGGACACTCTACTAACCGAAAGCCGGTCCTCGGTTGTATATACATACTGCTCTGTGAACTTCACCTGTGCACCGTTCGGTCTCCAGGCGCGCTCATTACGTTAGGGTGGTTATAATGTAATAGCTTATAGGTGCATATCTGTTCCATAAATAAAAACAGAAATGACGCACCTTGATTTAACACTTTTTTTAAAGATAGGTAGATATGTTGCTTTTAAAAATTGTACCGTTTCTTGTAAATGCTCTCCAACCAAATCTTTTACTACTATTAATTTCTTCTTAGGTGCGTCCTTCACTTGATATCTGTTGTACAAGGTATAAATGTAGTCATCAGTTTCTTCCAAATTCGCATCATCAACCTCTAAATCCAATTCTTCTAAAAGCATTATACCTCAGTTTTGGTTTCTGTAATTTCATGTTTAATCCCACTTCTTCAATCATCTGCGCAAGTTTCTGAATCCTACTCTGCAAATCGGAGGGGTTACCTGCAAAAATAACTGTGTCGTCAGTAAAACAAAGGTGCGTTAAAGTATCTCCATTTATCTTTATCCCTTGTCTTCCTAGTTCAATGATTGAAAGACATTCTACAATAGGCATTGAAGAGCTTGGGAGAGATGGTGTCACCTTCTCTCACTCCCTCAACAGTTTTTAGCATGCTATATAATAAATAAATGCCGAAGAAACACTGATATTCCTGAATTTCCATATCACCAAAACACGGTGGTATTACTATTCAAATGAGTTCCACGTGACGTGACTAAAGTAACTAGAAAGAGGTGGGATCGTGCAGGGAGGAAATGTTGAGGTGGTGATTTGGGAAAAGAGTGCAGAGTTGACAGCGCTGCAAGCACTTCATTTGAGGTATTGTTGGGTGTTATGACAAAAGGTGAAACTAGATATTCGGGTTTCAATCGTGTGCTAAACCTCATTCGAACTGCGCGACACGATGTGCGCGCTTTTATGCCTGGACTACCTCGACACTTAATGAATTGCAGAAGCTGACAACCAATCCCATTTTTTTTTTTTTTTGAAGCAACAGGAAAAAGGGGATTTGTGTGTGCAAAAATGTACATCATGTAATGCGTTCATCTTCCCCTCCCCGCTTCCACTCGCCGAGGAGTCAGTGTAGAATGTGAAATCGCTGCAGTGTTTGCTAGTCACAAAACAAATCGATGTATTCTTGTCTATTATACTTTAAAAAGGAGGAGCTTTAAAGCTGCACTTCGCAAAAGTCGTTTGAGCACTTCGGAAGTAAAGAAGAAATACTAGAGAGCTTTGTGAGGCTATCTTCCGTACACAAAAAAGCAACCAAGAAAACGGAGCTGCATCAATCAGCGCTTGACAGACCCCAGTGGTGACCCAGTGAATTGTTCCTCAGCTGTTAACTCAAGTAAGTGTGCTCCAGGTCAGTCGCGTTATGTTCAATCGACACGCCTCCGCTCTGGTTTCGTACAGTTTGGCCTCAAACAGTGACAAGGCAATCTTCTCCTATCTGTCCTCCCCCTTGCCCCCACCCTCGACTCTTCAGTTCAGGAAACCTTTCACCTGCCTGTTTGCCTGCCCCAGACCATCCTGCCGAGCTCAAGAGCACCCTGAGTCACTGAAGCTTGAACTGAACAAAGGAAATAAATGGAATTGATGCTTTGGATTGACGTCTGTATTGTAAGAACTGTCGTTTTGAAAAACACATTTAAGTTTGAACACGAGTTCGAGTTTAGCCGTCATCATTTGACTTAGACCGTTATTATTGTTTTTATTTATTTATTTATTTTTTGTCATAGAAGATATATACCCAAAGCCACCCAAAATAACTGGAAACCTTGAACTTTTCAAGAACTGATTGTTAATTGACGATTTTTCTAAGATGGAACCACATGTGCTCTTGATACAAGCTGCGGTTGTCTTTAAAAATGCTATCCGCATATTTTGATATTGTTATTCTTCAAGACTGCTACCCCACTTCGTAAAACGGTTGTTTTGTGTAAGTGAAATGAAATGGTGTTAGTTGATCCTAAAACCCCAAGTTAAGCCCCGAGATGGTCGACAGGATTGAAAATGGGTTTTCTGCTACTTAGTCCATTTCCACCCTTTTTTGCTAGAACCATGAGTACTTCATGGTATAAAATGAGATGGAAATGCGTAACGCGGGGCAATGAGTGACGTTTTCTGTTCCAGCGTTGAACCTACACTCACGGGAAATGAAATTTTCGCACCAAGAAGGAAGCATGGGATTGAACTGAAATTTTATGGACGTAATGATACAGATGAGTGATACACATGATGGCAAAAACAGAGCTGCAGGACAATTACGGAGAGACCTGTGGCACGCAGACCGGTCATCTTCAATAGCGCGTCGCACCGCCTCGTGCGGCGATACATGCTGCAATACGGTCCGGCATGGAGGCGAACAGACGACTGATGTTGTCCGCACCGTCCTCAAGTGTTGGACGGTGTGCTCCAAATCCTGAATAGTGCGGCAGAGCAGCAGCCGGCGTTTCAACTGGTCCCACACATGTTCGATAGCGGTTGCACAGGACTGCTTACGGCATGTCCATGGAAGTGTCTAGACATGACGTAGGCAGTCCTGGGGAACCCCAGCGGTGTGCGTACGGGCATTATCCTGCTGGTATAGCGCACCTGGAGTCCCAACCAGGAATTGGAGCACATGGGGACGTAGGATCTCATCCACATACCTCTGGCACGTCAATAATCCACGTACCACTACTAGAGCTGATCGGCTATCGTAGGCAATGGCTCCCCAGACCATAATGCTTGCAATGGGGGAGGTGTGGCGCTCAATAGCAAGGTTGGGATTGTGCCGTTGACCTGGGAACCTCCACACCCGGACACGATGATCATCTGTCCCCAAAACGAAGCGGTACTCATCGCTAAACACCACACGTTGCCAGTCTGCGGCGTTCCACGTTGCTCTGGCCTGGCACCACTGCACACGGAGCCAGCGATGTTCCGGTGTTAATGGCAGCACACGTAAGGGGCATTGGGATCTCAGATTCGTTTCCGCGTGGCGTCGGGAAATGGTTCGTGGGCAGACAGGAGCCGCTACATCTGCCTGCATAGTGGACTGGGCTCCCGTGGGATCCGTTCGTACCTGACGCACGATCCTTCGATCCTTTCTACTGGTGGTCCTCCTGGTCCGTCCGGAACCGCTCCGCCGTGTAGCAGTGTCGTCACGTGTCCACTGCTCCCAACACAGTCGGACGGTATGGTCAAAACGATCCACGTGCCGACCACCCTGCTGTTTTCAGCTTGATGATCTGGCCTCTCTCAAAACCCATGTTGCGTAAATCGACGTCTCTGGCGTCTACCCGGCATTCTTGTCACTCTGTAGTCTTGATTGCGTCGGCCGGTGCTTTTCGCTTTCATGAGGCATCGACTACACGCCGGTTTATAAAGCTGCCGGTTCGTACTTGCAGCGCCACCACAGAGTCACCACAGAGTGTGCGGTCATGCGCACTCTCACCAAACGTGCATTATTTGCATACCAGCACGCACTCTAGCTATTTGCAAAGTTTCGCGGTTGTAGCATGTTTTCTTCCGGGTACGCAAATTTCATTGTCAGTGAGTGTATTTGTCAGAAAAACTCAATTTTCAATGAATGAAATCTATGCCGAGAAAGTGAAAAATATTTGCATATTTTTTACACGAAATCGACATTTCCGTGGTGGTAAGCTAACAGACGCAGTTCCCCTATATCATAAGTTGATAACCTGAAAATAATTATGTATCATCTGCATGAAAATTGAATGAGATTCTGTGTGTGCATTCTAATGTTAATTATCGTCTTCGTCACCAACTGTTCTCAGTCCTCTGCTAGATGAAAATCTCCATAAGTCTCTTCCATAACTCTGTCTGGAACCTCTTCCATAACACTCCACGGTGAGACAATTTGTCAACGCAAAGAAAAGAAGAAATGAAAAATCCTCCCATCCACTCGGACATGTCTTTAATGTTCTGTCATCCACGTGTAAAAGGTAATCTTTTCTTAGAGTACGAGCGGATGTTTTTCTGTCCCCCTCCCCCAAGTCCTGTGACCCTAATGCGCATGCGCGTATAAACTGTGGCATTGTATTTTATACAGTAGAAGTGCGTGAAATTATAAGGTTAATGTACTGTATTATAAAATCAGCATATTCTATGCTAATCCATAAAGACTTGTGTGCGGACAAGTTGCGGATAATTGTGATTTCCCTTTATTCTGTTGATACCTCAAAGCAGTCAGGTATGAGTTCGATATCATCTGGTCCAAAGGAAATTAGCTTTATTTTCTGGGTTAGAAATTCATCACCCCTTCTCATCTGAGCTTCGTTGTTTTGGAAATTGCGGGGTCGAGCACGAAAGACTTCCATATTATTAGCCAGAAAATATGTGCGGCAACACGGACACTGAACAGTCTACTTCAGTTCAGTAATGAAAAAACCCTCCACACCATGCCATTGTTTCGTCCTTGCGTCTCTTCTTCAGCGCATAATTGACGCTTCTGCCCCACGCGTGACAACAGTCGGTCTGATCTGGTGTCACAGCTCTAAAATCCAGATACGAAGCCTCTGACCCGAGCGACGGCTTCTAACACTGATTAAGTGCAGTGCAGCTCAACTACAAAAATAAGATATGTCCATCGATATGAATAGCTGGAAAACTTAACTAATTCATACCTACTGACGTGATCACGGGTTTTCCCAACGCGTCTATCGATTGGATGTGTCACTAGGTCACTCAGCAGCTGCCGATTTCTTTCGCTCAAGTTTCCTGCCCTACGAGAGTGAGTAATAAACACAGCTCCATCGCCAACAGTGTTCCATGGATTAACTGCGTCGCGAAATGATTGATTATGAAGAATGTATGCGAGCATCTCTGGGCTGTACAGACAACGTACTGATAGACAACTCGGTAACCGAGTGATCAGAGGCGCTGGTTTCTGACTAGGCGTCCAAGTTGGGCTTGAATTCGAGTCCTGGTTGAGACATCGGTGGTTTGCTTGTTCCACGGCGCTGGCCATATCTCTTCCATGGAATCAGCGCCCCCAAAACTAACCAACGTTTTGATATGGTGTTAGATGGTCATTCTACCAAAGCAAGCATGATACGACAACTTATCTACATGCTACTAACTTATTCTTTCTTTTTAGCATATTTACATACATACCCTCTTAAGAGGTCGAGAAATGCCCAAACCACTTCCGTTTTTGAGATCTCTGGTATATTAAGAAATGAAAAAATATGACGTCAGAAGAGAGAGTCAAAATGTGAGATCCGCGCGAATGTGACGCCTAGGTCAATTGTCCCTCCTGGCCCCCTGTGAAAGATCATGTTTACATGTATATACTGTCTTTTCTGACTGAACTAAGCAAACAGAAGAGACCTACTCATATTGGGAAGGGTGGTCTGGTAGCTTGTATTAATGCACTGGCTCAGTAATCAAGTTAGCGTAAAAAATAAATATAGCTATGCCAAAAGAAAAAAAAAAAAGAAAAGAAAAAAAAGTGAGAGAGAGACAATCCAGAAAACTTCAGAGGAATAAGTTTTGAATGGAAGCTTTTCACTCGTACATTGAATGAAAAATTCAGAGACTCGTTACACCTGAGTGGCAAAGGATTTTTGGACCTCACAGATGATTTAATGTCCTATACATTTGTAATAAACCAGGTAATAAAGAAATGCTTAACGCCTGGTAACGCAGTGGTCTAATTGCTGACCTCTGACATTTGTTCGAGTGAACCTGCGTCCGGTCACGAATGAGACATGTGTGGTGTGCCTGTCTTACGTCGTTGGCTCTGCCCCTTTCCTATAGAGCTAATGACGCCAAATTAGTGACAGGCAATTGCTTATAAAAAAAACGTATATATATATACAATGAGCGGCCACTTTTTTTATGACCACCTGACAGTTTTAAGCAAGTGAGCTATGGCTGCACGCTGTTGCCGCCAGAGGGCGAGGCTACTATAAAAAGGGAAAGCTTAGTGCTTGCGAAAGTAGTAGAAGTGATTTTTGGGTGACGAGATGGGTAAAAAATGCGATTTGATGGACTTTCAACGTGGGATGATTGTAGGAGCTTGGAGCCATGGAACGAGTATCACCGAAACCGCCGAATTCGGGAAATGTTCCAGAGCAGCTGTTGTTAAAGTGTATAAAAACTGGAGTGTCAGCCAGAAAACTGGGTCTCTACGTGCAACGTGTGGTCGTCATCGACTAGTGACTGCACGGGCGGAACGGAGAGTGTCCAGACTGGTAACAGACAACAGAAGGGCAACAGTTCAGCAAATTACAGACCATCTTAATCAATGATCCCCTCAAATGATCTCTGCACGCACTGTTCGCCGTACGCTGCATCAGATGGGATATCGCAGCCGAAGGCCTGTTCGAACACCTCTGCTGTCTGCAGTTAACAAGAGAAAACGTCTCCAGTTCGCACAGGAGCACAAGGATTGGATAGTCGATAATTGGAAACAAATTATGTGGTCCGATGAATCACGTTTTCAGTTGCACCATGCCGATGGCCGAGTGAGAATTTGGCGGAAACAGCACGAAAGCATGGACTCCAAAGGCATTGCTACAACCTTTCAAGCTGGTGGAGGCAACGTTATGGTTTGGGGAATGTTTTTCTGGCATGCTTTGGGTCCTTTAATTCGTGTTGATCAACGTCTGACTGGCACATCATATCCAAACATCGTTGCGGACCAAGTGCATCCTGTCATGTGGATGGTTTATCCCAATGGCGATGGCTACTTTCAACAAGATAATGCGTCCTGCCATAGTGTACAGGATTGGTTTCAGGAAACATGCCGGTGAGGTTACTTTGCTTAGGCGGCCCCCACAATCTCCAGATCTCAACCCCATTGAGAATTTGTGGGATGAAGTTGAACGAGCCGTCAGACAGCTGGATGCACAACCCTGCAATCTCACACTCCTGGAAAGTGCTATTCATCAAGCATGGTCTCAGATTCCACAAACCACCTAACAACATCTCGTGGAGTCCATGCCACGAAGAATCGACGTAGTACTAAAGGCAAAAGGTGGCCCAACGAAGTACTGAGGGGGTGGTCATAATAAAGTGGCCACTCAGTGTATATATATATACAATGAAATTTGCGCACCAAGAAGGAAGCATCGGATTGAACTGAAATTGTATGGACGCAATGAAACAGATGAATGATACACATGATGGCAAAAACAGAGCTGCAGGACAATTACAGAGGGACCTGTTGCACGCAGTCCGGCCATCTTCAATAGCGCGTCGCACCGCCTCGTGCGGCGATACATGCTGCAATACGGTCCGGCATGGAGGCGAACAGACGCCTTATGTTGTCCTGCGGCAGACTGGCCCACAAGTTTTGTACGGTGTGCTCCAAATCCCGTATAGTGCAGCACGTTGGCAGCTGTCGTTTCAACTGGTCCCACACATGCTCGATAGGGGTTGCCCAGGAAATCCTACGGCATGCCCATGGAAGTGTCTGGACTTGACGTAGACAGTCCTGGGCAACGCGAGCCGTGTGCGTGCGTGCATTATCCTGCTGGTGTAGCGCACCTGGAATCCCGGCCAGGAATGGGAGCACATGGAACTGTAGGATCTCATCCACATACAGCTGGCACGTCAATGATCCACGTACCACTACTAGAGCTGATCGGCTATCGTGGGCTATGGCTCCCCAGACCATAATGCCTGCATTGGGAGAGGTGTGGCGCTCGATAGCGACGTTGGGATTGTGCCGTTGGCAGCACACGTAAGGGGCGCTGGGATCTCAGATTCGCTTCCGCGAGGCTTCGGGAAATGGTTTGTGGGCACACAGGAGCCGCTACATCTGTCTGTGTAGTGGACCGGATCCCCGCGGATCCGTTCGTACTTGCCGCACGATCCGTTGATCATCTCTACCGGTGATTCTCCTGGTCCGTCCGGAGCCACTCCTCCGTGTGGCAGTGATATCACGTGTCCACTGCTCCCAACACAGTCGGATGGTTTGGTCAGAATGATCCACGTGGCGGGTCATACTGTGCGCCGACCACTCTGCGGTTTTCAGCCCGGTGATCTGGCCTCTCTCAAAGTTCATAAGTTGCGTAAATCGACGTCTCTGGCGTCTACCTGGCATTCTCGTCACTTTGTACTCTTGTTAGCGTCGGCCGGTGCTTTTCGCTTTCATGGGGCATCGACTACACGCCTGTTTATAAAGCTGCCGGTTCGTTCTTGCAGCGCCACCACAGAGTGTGCGGTCATGCTCAATCGCACCAAACGTGGATCATTTGCATACCAGCACGCACTCTAGTTATTTGCAAAATTTCGCGGTTGTAGCATGTTTTCTTCTAGGTGCGCAAATTTCTTTGTTCGTGAGTGTATATATATCATTGTCAACCATTATCAATCCATTGCTGGATGAAAGTCTGCCCATTACCAATCCATTGCTGGATGAAAGTCTGCCCAAGTTCCACAGATATCTGTCTTGAGCCTGTTTCCTCTGTGTTATTCCAGCATGCTTTCGAATATCATCCATTCATTCCCAATGTAGTCTTCTTCTGGGTCTTCTTCTGTCCCTTTAAATCCAGTCTAAAATGTCGGTTGTCCATCGGTGTTCCGTTCTTCTGGCAACATGACCAGCCCTTTACCATTTCAGGAATTTTACTCTGTCTTCCACTCTTGTCATTTTCCTTATCCATGAGTTCATCTTCTCATCTTTCCAGGTTGCACCAAGCATACATCTCCCTTCATACTTCTTTTCGTTGTCTGCAGCCTTTGTATGTCTTTTTGTAGTTAAGGTCCGTGTCTCTGCTCCATATGTAAGAACTGGAATGGTGTACTGATTACGTGTAAACAATTTTCTTTTTAAGACATAATGGCATATTGCTCTTGAAAATTGTACTGCTTCTTCCAAAACCTCTCCAGCCCAGTTTTATGTTCTGATTAATTTCCTCATCAATGTGACCCTTGCTTGATATCTGTTGTCCAAGGTAAATGTAGGTATCGGTTACCTCGAGATTTTCCCCATCAATCGCAAAATTTTCATTTCTTGAAAAAGCACTGTACATCAGTTTTGTCTTCTGAAAGCTCATTTTTAATCCCACTTCTTTACTCTTGTCAGCAAGTTGCTGGATCATACTCTGCAGCTCTGAAGGGGTAGTTGCAAAAAACGATTACGTCATCAGTAAAAGGAAGATGAGTTAAGTAGTCTCCATTAACCTTTATCCCTTAGTTTTCCCAGTTCAATGATTGAAAGACACTTTGAAATATGTCATTGAAGAGTTTGGGAGATATGGTGACACCGTGTCTCACTTCCTTTCCAATTTCTATTGATGCTGTATTCTCAAATAGCCGAACCTTTGCACTTGCATTTTCATATAATAATGCTAATTTAAGTATCTTCAATACAGCAGTATTTCAAAGCCATTGTAACTGTTGATGGTTTCACGGAATCAAAGACCTTTTCATAATCAATAAAAGCCATACATAATGGGAGTTCATATTCCCTCGTTCTTTCAGTTAGTTTTCTCAGTACATGGATAGGATCTATGGTGCTGTAGCTACTCGTGAATCACGCTTGTTCTTTCGGTTAAGTCATATCCAATGGTATCTTAAATCGATGTGAAAGAACCTTAGTGAAGATTTTATAAACCACTGATATAAGGCTGATAGGTCTGTAGTTCCTGAGATCCTCAATGTCACATTTTTTATGTAGCAGGATCACTGTAGCATTGTTTCATCCTCAGAAAACTTTCCTTCATTGAGACATCTAGTGTAAACTTGGGCGAGTGTAGTTTCTATTTTTCCACTTGCTTCTTTCATAATGACCATGGTAATTCCATCTTCTTCTGGAGCTGTTCCGCATTGCATGTTCTTAATTGCATGTTCAACTTCTGCCGGAAGGATTGGAAGAACTTTTCTACTGGTACTTTTCTTAATGATTGGAATAGGTGTATCATCACTTTCATACAGTTTTGTATAGAAATCTTTCACTCTTGTCAAAATTTCACCTCTTGTTACAGAACCATCTTCTTTTCTCAGTGCCATAATATATATACATAGTTAGTGCGCTTAAAAAAACCGTAATTACTACCACGAAGAAACAAACACATACCTCTGAAAACAGTCCAAATTATCAAACGTATGTATATAAAACTACTGCTGTGAAAGGGGAAAACAAATTCAGGCTATACCAGATAAAGATGAAATGCGGAATACGACAGGGAGATGCATTAAGTCCTACACTGTCTCGTGTAGCCACGGGTAATATGATAACAGAATTAAACAAGGAAGAAATGATCAGAAAGGATTTAAAAATCCTTTCCGACACGAAAAAATATTTCAAAGCTGGTTTTGGGGGAATTCTAAACATTTGGTAAAACAGAGAATGCACGTACACCGTCTAAGGATAAATTACGCATGTTAGCAGGTTATTCACAATGAAGGGAACCGGTTACAAATCAAAAAATAAAAGGAAGGAAAGAAAAACAACCGAATTTTTACAATCGATAAAACATCCACAGGTAGAAACAGCTACTTGATCTCATTTGCGAGTGAAAAATGTATTACGTAAATTAACAAATTATGTCCAAAATGTTGCTCATAACGGAAAACCCAAAACAAAAGCATTTTCAAATCGAACAGTTAGAAGACTTAAAGGGGAAACTTTACGCCTCCTTGTGAAAAAGCTGTGCGTTACTTAAAGAAGAAAATGGGTGTAAAATACTCTTCATTATGAAGAGTATTAACAATTACTACCAAAAAACAGTTTTCTAAGAGATTTTTAGAATATATCGAACTCTTTCAAATAGAAATATACGTTGACGTCCCCTAGCGAAAAAATTTTGAATAGTAGAAAATATGCGAAAGGTATTCTTTTATAGCAAAAGCTATGGTAAGGAAAAATAAGTTTTCAAATACGTCTTCTGGAAACAAAGATAGCGAGAAAAAAGTGTTCACATTTGCTTCCCCTAACGGAAATAGTGTGTAATATTTAGAGATCATAATGTTTCCAATCTTTACTGTGGCGAATGGCATACAATAGTAAAAAGAAATTTTTCAGTAGGGTTTTTAGAATCGGAGATACAGTTGCAAATAGAAATATACACTTTGCGCCAGAACTGTGAACTTCAAAACCCCCACGAGTACGAGCAAAATGTTTTGAATGGTATCCAGTGTTTTTAAATCGGACATTTAGAACTTTTTAAATCGGACATTTAGAAGCAGAGATATCCAGAAAAACAGATTAAACGTTTGCGCCCTCTAGCGGCGAAAGTCTGACTTATTAAGGGCAGAAAATGCTCATAAAATGTTTTCATAGATGCAGACGGGTTTTAGCCGCGCAGATATTGTTGCAAATGTGCTGAGAACGGCAACGTGAACTTATGTCCTCTACTGACAAACTTGTGCTTTAAGAAAATTTTGAAATCATATGAAAAACATACCGCACCAAAAACGCTGTCCTACAAGGAAAGTTGTTTTTAATCGAACTGTTAGAAGCAGAGATATCGAAATATATTTATATATATATATAATCCATTAGCAACAGAAATATGCCCTTACGTCCCCTTGTGGAAAAACAGGTCATCCCCAAATATTAGAAATTCTACGCAGATCATTTCCCACCAGAAACTCCAACGCGAAAATGATTCTTTAAATCGACTTTTAGAAGCAGAGATATCGGGGGAAATCGAAATCGCAACTTGCCTTTATGTCCCTAACGGAAAAACTGTGCGTTACTTGAAAAGGAAACTCTACCTTAAATAGTGTTCGTTATAAATGGTATCGAAGGAAGAAATATTTTTTTTCAATCGGATGTTTAGAAGCAATTACATCGGATAAAATGTATTCTGAATTCGATAGCATCTGCATTTACGCCATGTAGCGGCGAAGTTATACATAAGAAAATAATCCGAAAGCAAGGATCATCGTTCTCACATTTCGGGCTTCCAAATGCAAAAAGAATTTTTTACATCAGACTTATGGTTGTAGAGATGTGGTGTCCATAGCCGGACAGACAGACGACCAAAGTGATGCTGTAAGCACGTACACTGTACAAAATAAGTGGTGTGAATTCTCGGAAAATTTCTGGAAATAACGTGCAGCAAAGTTGCCGGTAGGTACCCGTGTTTTTCAGAAATTTCCGTTTTCAAAAGTGCCCGTTTGTTTTAACTTCCATATTTTCACACATTTTTCGTAGACAGAAATTCCGTTTATTTCGGAAAAGTAAATTTCTGGGTTTTCCATGTTTAAATTGAAATTCCTTAGAAGGATTATCTGGGGAGTAAGTACCGACCCTCTACAGCACTTACCCCCCAGATAATCCTTCCGCTAAGGTGAGGATCGAACCCCTGTCGTTAGAGCTGGCTCAACAGGTAACTCGCGCCTTTATCAACTGAGCCACAAACGCTCGAGAATCCGACCCACGTACATCGTAAAACGAATTCCGGGACGATGAAATTTTGTTTTTTGTCATTAATGTGAGTGATTTAGTCATTTTATTTTCTGTTGGAGCTTATTATTTTTCTGAATAGGTTTGTAATATTTTTATTTTTTTTTTTTTTCTGTAGGAGGACTTTTCACAAATTAAGCATTTTTCATTGTGATCTTTCGAAGCAACAAAAATGTTTTGCAGCATGTTTTTATTTTTATTTTTTTTTTTTGACTGACAATGACTTTCAGTTATCTTTAAAAAAGGTGAGATGTACTTTTTATAAAATTATTTGACAAGGAAAAAAAACTAAATATAAAATTTACTGTTGATAGCTATAATAGCTTTTGTCTTAAGTTGTCCGAAGACTGATACACAGACATCGTATAATCATCTGTACAATAAGTTTCTTACAGTAACACAATATATATAAAGCAGCTGGTGCACCAAATAGAGCAAAGGAGAAATATCCTGGGTCACAAAAACAAAATCCGTACGATATGCTATCCACAATATCCGATCTCGCTACGGAACTTCAAAATTCGACAGACGATCGAAATTTAAAAGTTAATCAAACCTCAAGTATTCTTACGAATCCCTCCTATTACCGGTAATTTCTCGTCATACGGATACGGAAAAAGTGCGAACGGATATTTTCCGATAATATACGAAAGAAATTGCAGAAAGGTTTCTGAAACTTCAGAATTTTCCGTTAACACATCTTAAAAACGTTAATTTACCGCCAATATAAGACAGAAACTGCTGGAAGGTTTCTGAAAAAAAGGCCGCGGGTGGCCTAGTGGGCAACGTTGGTGACTGCCACGGAAAGGACCTCAGGTTCGATCCCAGGCAGGTACGAACGCTCGATCCACTAAATATCCGCCGTGCGTCGGATGGCCACGTTAAGCCGTCGGACCCCGGGTACTGCCCCCCCCCCCCGGTAATAAATAAGGACTTCTTCCTCCCCCTTTCTACTTCGCTTCCGTGTCACTTTCCTATCGGGTACTCTAGCCCAAATCTCCTAGCTTCCTATTTCTAAGGGTTGTTTAAGACCTGGGGTCAGACACTCCCTTCCTAAAATCCTCTACATTTGATCATGGTTTCTGAAAATTCAGAATTTTCCCGTGGTACGAAAAATCTGTGAAATTCAGATTTGTTTTCCGTTGTATCACTAAAAGGTTGTATTAGAAATATGCTTCGTTAATTAACGAAAGAAATGACGGAAAGTTGCACATGAATTTCATAATTTTTTTTGCAGTGTACCTTTTCCCAGAACACTTACTTGCTAAAGAAGGCAAACATTAAAGGAATGAATATTAATGGGCAGGGTCTACCGTTAAGTAGTGATCAAGCTCCATTATCTGTTTTGCTTGCTTTCTGAATATGTTAAGATTTTAAAACTGATTCTTATCATTCTTGTATTTATATAATATTCTGCAGAACCTTTATTCCCCACCTTCAACGTCAGCTTCATATTTAGCACTTAATAACGTGGGACCTCGATATGGAACTGATTTTCCAGTAGAATTGCACGCGAGTTTTAAATGAAGCTGTACTCACAAAACTTAGAATGAAAGAAAAAACAAGGGGAGGGGGAAAGAAAATCATTAAGCACTATAATTGAGCAATATAATGCACCCATCTAAACAGTAATTGGCTTGTTTGTTTTCCGTATTAACCAAATTTACATGCCTAATTGCATAACTAACATGTTTTGTATATCCAAGATTTCATAGACTGGTAACATGATAATTAACTGAGATTTAGGGTGCTGCTAATAAATTCCGTCAAGGTCAAATTCCCTTGAATACATGTTTTCACGACTTGGGGATTTCAAAAGTTGCTGTACGAAGCGTATGTATGTCTCCCTCTCCAAGATGAAACATTATTTCACCCCTAAATTCAGAGTAACCGCCGTGTGCGGCGCGGACAGTAGCTAGGCCGGCTGGGAGTGACTCAGTAAGGTGCTGGAAGGTGTTCGCAGGTATATGGAGCCATGCTGCCTACAGTGCATCTGACAGCTGGTGGAGGGTGCGTGGTGGAGTATCCATAGAGCGAACAGCACCATAGAGGTGGCCCCACACATGCTCAATTGGGTTTAAGTCTGGGGAATTAGGGGGGCCAGGGAAGTACTTTGAAGTCTTCATCGTGCTCTTCCAAACACTCTCGGACATTTCTAGCTGTGTGACACGTCGCATTGTCGTGCTGGGAGATTCCATCCGCCCCAGGGCAGACAATCAGCATGTATGGATATACGTGGTCTGCAAGGATGGATTAATAACGAAATCAGTCCATAGTGCCTTCCACAGGTATGAGTGGACCCAGAGAATGCCACGAAAACATTCCCCAGACCATAACGCTGCTTCCACCAGCTTGTGTTCTTACAGCAGTGGTTGAAGAGTGTTTGTTCTCCGATGTTTCTCACCGTATACGCCGATGTCCATCGGTTCGATGAAGTAGAAAACGTGACTCATCCGAGAAGGCAATTCTTTGCCAATCAGCGGAGGTCCAATTCCGATACTGCCGTGCAAATGTAAGCTTTTCCTGCCGATGCACCTTCCTTAGCATAGGTGCAGTGACTATCCGTCTGTATCGGAGCCCCATACGCCGCAGGGTTCGCTGAACTGTCGTTTTTGACACACTTCTGGTAGCCCCTTGGTTCATTCGGCGAGTAAGTTGCTCCACTGTAATGTGTCGATCGGCCCTCACGCATCTTCGAAGCCGACGTTCGCCTCTTACATCAATGACACGTGGTGCTCCGCAGTTTGCACGTCGATTATTCGCAGCGGTGCCATTTTTCGAATCACGATAATTAACCACAGCTGCACGCGAACAGTTTGCAAATTGATCCGTTTCAGCAATACTGCCCGCCTTTGCCCGAAAGCCGATATTCATCTCTTTTTGCAAATCTGATAAATCGCTCCTTTTGTCCATGACAGCAACGAGTGATATGTTTTCAGAATGCCTACAGCACACCTTATATACCCTCCAAGCCAGCTCACGACACGTGCCTTCTTTTATTGGCTACACGCTATTGACGTCAAAAGTAGGAGGTGGTCACAATAATGTGACTCGACTGTGTATATATAGAGAGTATATCCGCGTATATATATATATTTTATTATTATTTGGGGGTTTATCGACCAACGTGTGCAACTTCAGTGGGCTATAAGCAGTCGCCAGTACCTAATTTAGGGTCACTGGGTCGAAAAGCAAACACAACATCCATGCCTCACCCGGATTCGAACCCAGACCCATCTCGGACGAATGATCAGAAGCCAGCGATCAGATCAGTCACAGGGGCGGCAGCCTTAATTCCGGACGTACATGTACTGTAGCACGTGGTTCGCCAGTTTGTAGTCAGGCATCTACCGTCAGCCTGAGCTCACTGTGTACTTGCTCTTCTCTATCCTGTCTTCCTCCAGCCCCTCCGTACTGTTTTATTAAAGAGTATATGTACCCAGTTGA
This sequence comes from Macrothele yani, assembly GCA_039090855.1. Lineage (NCBI taxonomy): Eukaryota > Metazoa > Arthropoda > Arachnida > Araneae > Macrothelidae > Macrothele > Macrothele yani. Next base: position 67,940,049 of record CM077002.1, on the reverse strand, counting down.
CGACTGGTCTAAGGCGCTAGCTTCTGATGATTTCGTCGGAGGTAAACCCTGATTCGAGTCCCGGATGAAGCATAAGTGATGTACCTGTCTTGTGGCGTTGGCTCTGTCCTTTTCGTGGAACCAGTGGCCCCAAAATGAGGACGGGCAGCTACATATAGCCCACCGAGTTTCTCACGGTGGTCGTTAAACCGCGAAACAAAAATAAACAAAAGGGGCTCATTTTGACCGAATTGGCTATTTTTTCAGTAATATAACAAGTCAGTTTCGGTTCCGTGTTTCTACATAAAACTGTATGTCTCAAAATATTTGTTCAATTACACAGTCGAGTCACATTATTGTGACCACCTCCTACTTTTGACGTCAACAGCGCGTAACCAATGAAAGAAAGCACGTGTCGTGAGCTCGCTTGGATGGTATATAAAGTGTGCTGTAGGCATTCTGAAAACATATCACTCGTTGCTGTCACGGATAAAAGGAGCGATTTATCAGATTTACAAAAACGAATGATTATCGCCTTTCGGGCAAAGGGAGGCAGTATTGCTGAAACAGCGCATTTTGTGAACTGTTCGCGTGCTGCTGTGGTTAAAATGTATCGTGATTGGAGAAATGGCAGCATTTCAAATAAGCGACGTGGAAACTGTGGAGCACCACGTGCCATTGATATGAGAAGTGAACGTCGGATGTGAAGGTGTGTGAGGGCCGATCGACACGCTACAGTGGAGCAACTAACTGGCCGAATGAACCAGGGGACTACCAGAAGTTTGTTAACCAGGAGAGTACCAGAAGTTTGTTTAAAACGACAGTTCAGTGAATCCTGCTGCGTATGGAGCTCCGATGCAGACGGATGGTCACTCCACCTACGCTAGCGAAGGTGCATCGGCTGAAAAGGCTTACATTTGCAGAGCAGTATCGGAATTGGGCCTCCGCTGATTTGCAAAGGATTGCCTTCTCCGATGAGTCACGTTTTCTGCTTCATCGTACGGATGGACGTTGGCGTATAAGGCGAGAAACATCGGAGAACAAACACTCTTCAACCATTTCTGGAAGAACACAAGCTGTTTAGGGCAGCGTTACGGTCTGGGGAATGTTTTCATGGCATTCCCTGTGTCCACTCATAAATGTGGAAGGCACTATGGACCGAATTCGTCATGAATCCATCCTTGCAGACCACGTACACCCATACATGCTGATTGTCTTCCCTGGGGTGGATGGGATCTTCCAGAACGACAATGCGACGTGTCACAGCTAGAAATGTCCGAGAGTGGTTGGTAGAGCACAATGAAGACTTCAAAGTTCTTCCCTGGCGCCCTAATTCTCCAGACTTAAACTCAATTGAGCTTGTGTGGGACCACCTCGATCGTGTTGTTCGCTTTGTGGATCCTCAATCACGCACCTTCCAACACCTGTCAGATTCACTGCTGCCAGCATGGCTCCATATACCTATGAACGCCTTCCAGCAGCTTAGTGAGGCACACCCAGCCCGTCTAGCTGGTGTTCGCGCTGCACACGGCTGTTACTCTGGATATTAGCTGGTGGTCACAATAATGTGAGTCGACAGTGTATTTTCTTTTATATCCCCATCAGAATCTATCGTTTACTCAAAATTACAACTCTGTCTTTTTGTTACTGCTTCGTAACTTATTTACGGTGTTAAATTTTTTCCTTGCAATTGGAAACGGGAAAGAATTAATGTTTCGTCATAATGCAAGCCATCGTGAAGTTAGTTAGGAAAGAAACGGTTTTATCGATCGTAGGGAGTGACGTCACGCGCGGTTGCAAATTTCAGCTTCCTTCTCCTCTCTCGTCTAAGTCACTTCTTTTTCCAGTGGCTCTAATCGAAGATGCAAAGTAATGTCGCGTTTCGGCGACATAAATTTAAATGAAGTGTGTTATGTAATTGTGCTCATCAAGCTCACGTGAAACGGAATTTCATGCTTAGTCGAGGAAAATGGGAATTAATAAAGTTGTTTGCGTTAATATAGTTTCGTGGTAAACATGCTGTGAAAGAAATTTGTGCTACCTTTTATATACACTTTCTGGTCACTTTGTTAGTTATGTATTCTTGATAAGACATCACGCTCAGGATAGTAACTTTGTTAAAACATTATTTTGAAGAGAAACCTTTCCTGAAGAAAATCTGAATCCCTGTAGGGTCGTCCACTCATGCACGAACGCTGTGCGAATTCGTCTTAAAACTATTTTGCTCCGTTTCAACCAAATTTTCCCACCTGTCCGTCAGGTGGGAAAATTTTAAGCTTTCCTAATTGTTAAAACTATTTGCTCCGTTTCAACCAAATAGAGAATATGTCCGTCAGGTAGAAAAATTTTAAGCTTTCCTAATTGGTAAAACTATTTGCTCCGTTTCAACCAAATAGAGAATCTGTCCGTCAGGTGGAAAAAATTTTAAGCTTTCCTAATTGTTAAAACTATTTGCTCCGTTTCAACCAAATAGAGAATCTGTCCGTCAGGTGGAAAAATTTTAAGCTTTCCTAATTGTTGTTGTTTCATTGCCCGTAAAATGTTAAGCTCGAAATGTATTTCGAGCTTAACATTAACAAAACATTGTGAATAACAAACAGAGCGGTAGAGACTTATGTAAAATTCACTCTTGTTTAAGCTTGTAATTGTTGAAACACGTGTTCTGGATGACGATTCAAGTACCGAATAATATGTAAACCAGAACGCCCGTTTGAAGACGTGCTTCTCATCAAACGCTCTCAGTGAAACGTGGAGTGTTCCGGCGTACTTCAGGAATATCCCCTTTCCTTGTCATTTTGGAGAGAATATGTCTAGAACATTCCGATGATGGAGAGTCGTTAGAGGTCAGCCAGGAAGGTAGCTGGATTCTTTAGTGTCAGTCTATCTATGACATGGAACAAATTTTAAACTGCTGGGTTGTCGGAAAAGTCATGACGTATTTTAGCCATGTTTTGCAAAGGTCATTTATTGAAAGAAAGAACAAAGATCAATCAATGATATAATGCCCGTTTTGTTCGATAACCTTTTGCCATCTTTCAGTGAGCTGCAGAATGCCTCGTTCATAGAAGAACCTGTCTTTCGTGGCGAAAAACTCTACAAGGTGCTGATTTACAGCCTCATCTGGATTGAACATTATACCGCGCAAGGACTGTTGAAGAGAGTGAAACAAGTAGAAGCCTGACGGCGCAAGGTCAGGCGAGTATGCTGGGTGTGGCAACACATCCCACCCAAGCACCAATAATTTTTGGCGGGTGATCAAACTTGTGTGTGGTCTCGCGTTGTCGTGATGGAACACAACACCTTTACGATGAACGAGCTCTGGACGTTTCTGGATGATGGATTCGTTCAAACTTCCCAATTGCCGACAGTACACATTCGAATTGATTGTTTGGTTCCGTGGTAGGAGCTCGAAAAACACGACACCTTTAAAATCCCACCACACTGAGACCAGAACCTTCCGCTGACGAATGTCTGCTTTGGATGTCGTTTGAGGCGAAACAGCACGTCGGGACTAAGACCGTTTGCGCAGCACATTGTTGTACACAATCCACTTTTCGTCACCAGTTATCAGTCGCTTCAAAAAAGGATCGTTTTCCTCACGTTTCATGCGCATATCGCAGATGTTTATAAGCGCCGTCAATTGAGCTTCTTTGAGTTCATGAGGAACCCACACATCGAGCTTGCTTACGTATCCCAGCTTCTTCAGGTAGTCGTGAACGCTTGAATGATGGATGTGTAATGTGTCTGCAATCTCTCGTGCCGTGTAACGTGGGCTTGACTCTCTCAATGCCTCGATTTGGTCGTCATCAACCTCGGTGGGCCTGCCGTCCCGAGGAGCATCGTTGAGGTCAAAATCATCAGCACGGAATTTTGCGAACCACCGCTGGCACTGACGTTCTTGTAGAGCATTATCACCGTACACTTTACGCAACTTTTCACAAGCTTGACGCGTGTTCTTCTCTTTACGGAAGTAAAACAGTAAAATATGGCGAAAATGCACAGTTTGGTCTTCCATCTTCCACTTGATGTCAAATCTCCGCAAATCAACCAAATCGCTCACTATTCCTTTTAGACTGCAGCTAGAACTGGCACCTGTCGAATGCCACAGCGATAACACAGCTACGCATGCCTCTAGTACTTTCAAAGCCGCCCAACCTCCATCGGGTGCCAAAATACGTCATGACTTTTCCGACAACCCAATAGTTTAACTGTCGTCCGGAGACCTGTTTTTGGATCTTCCAAGGTGACAACCTCTCAAAATGTCCGCTACAGAGCACTACACGGCAGATAAAATCTTAAAGCAACAGCCCCCAGTCTGTGGTCCGAAATCATCGCAGCCACAGGGAGTTATGGTATGAGTCTCAATTTTACTGTGACTAGAAGTCTCCACAACTGTGAACTGGATACCTATAGACCAATTGTATTTGTACCGTTATGTGCTAACCACAAGCGCGACTATCACGATCATGTCAAGTGGACCTAGGAACAACGGCGTAACGTTTTGTTCAAGTATGCGTTGCGTTTCTCACTGCAATCGGACATCAGACATGTATTAGACTGGGAAGAAGCTGGAGTTCAATACATGTTTCGTAACATCATCAAACGAAGTTCTTTTCGTACTGGTCGTGTGACTGTGTGTACTAGCTTCACATTGTGTGACCGCTCCAACATCTGTAGAATAATAGCTAGTTTAAGGAATTGTTCTTAGGTTCTGATTAATACCAACATATGAATTGCTCTTAGGTTATGACTAATACAATTGTTCATTGATTCTGACTAATACCCATGCATAGAACTTCACTGCAATGCACCACACCGTTTACATTCAAAGGCTTAAACTTCACAATAAAACATTACACCGTTTACACTCTAAGGTTTAAACTTCACTTTAAAGAGCCACACCGTTTATACTCCAAGTCTTAAAAACTTACCGAAGAAACTGGGCCGTGGATGGTCTAGTGGTCAACGTTCGTGACTGCTACGGAAAAGTCTGAGGATCGGTCCCAGGTAGATACGAAAGCTCGAACCACTAAATATCCGTCCTGGGTCGAACCCAAGATACTGGTTACCCCGGTTATAAATAAGGGCGTCTTCCTCCCCTTTCTACCTCGCTTCCGTATGACTTTCCTATCGGACACTCTAACCTAAATCTCCTAGATTCCTACTTGTAAGGGTTGTTTAAGACCTGGAGTCTGACACTCCCTTCCCAAAAATCTTCTACATCAATCTAGAAAAAAAAAAAAGCTGAAAAACTTGCTTCACTGTAATGATTATTGAATTACTTCAGCTAAATAATGCTGGACAGCTCCACTTAGTTGCAACTGTATACTTAATTAAATATGAAAGAACTAATTAAGCACTGCGAACAATAATAGCCAGGTGGAGTAAACGATCGTACTTTCGAGCACCACTTTTTATTTGTCTTTTGTAGAAGAATATCATTCGTCCGACACTTAGTTTAATCAATACCCTTGTTCTCAGAAAACATCCGCCGCCCCGGTGGCGCAGTGGTCTAAGCGATGGCTTATGAGCAATCGTCCGTGTAGGGTCCGGGTTCGAATCCCGGTGAGGCATGGATGTTGTGTTTGTCTTACGGCAGTGGCTATCTCTCTCTTCCCTGGAACCAGTGACCCTAAATTAGGGACGCGCGACTGCTTATAGCCCACTGAGTTGCTCACGGTGGTCGTTAAACCTCAAATAATAAAAAAAAAAAAAATCCATGCAGAATACATCTCCCTCTATACTTAGGAGTATTACAAGACTGCCTCGCTTTGGTATAATCGCTAAATCAATTCGTAGTAAATCATGATTCTAGCAACAGGAACGTACTACAAGCTAAGCTGATCAACAAGTGTCAGTAATAATCAAATACTCGTAATAACGACTGAGACACTTAAAATAGTGCAACGATAAAACTATGCTCTTACAAAACAAGTGCTCTTTCTAAACAGTGCTAGTCATACAATCAAAACATCAACTCTTATTTTTAGCTTTCGATTACGTCATTACTCTTTGACCTGTTGTTAGGTTGACAAACAAATTCGTCGAGAGAGAAAACTGTGGCGTTCAAGCTGAAAAACGTTTAACGAGAATAAACCAAATTTATATTAGAAGACAGGAACTTAAAAAGGAAGGTTAAATTAAAGTAGACGTTAGACATCCATGCGGTTTTCTAAAGGTACTGTAATATCCGTGAAGTTCAAGAATGAGATTGAAGATTAAGTTGTAAAGCAGTATACCGATGCATGGTATAGATTTTGTCCTAACAGATTATAACGCTCATCTCTACAGATCTAACGTCGTCGACCCATATCTTGGGAACAAGGCATGCCGTCCCCAGTGCCAAGCGGTCAGAGACGTGGGCTTTTGGCTAGTTCTGAGAGTTGGGCTAGGGTTCGAGTCCGAGATAAGGCTTAGGTGGTGCGCTTGTCTTATGGCGCTGGCTGCCTCCGTTCAGTGGAGCCAATGGTTCCAAATCAAGGAACGGGTACTACTGTAGATCTTAAGAGTTGCTCATGGTGGTCGTTAAACCCCCAAACAAAAGAAAATAAAGTATAGAACGAATGGAGTGGCGCGTGCGTTTTCTCCAGACTTTTTTGTTGATGATTTTTCGGTTTTTAAAGACCACCGTAAGCCTCCCGTGGCTTACGGTGGTCTTTAAACACCGTTCTATGGGATTAAACATCTCCCGTCTGTAATTTGGGGTCAGTGGTTCGATGGAGGGGTCAAACCCAATACCGTAGAACAAACACATCACCATACCAATACTGGAACCCGGGGGTCCTTTTCAGACTACTAGCCAGAGACCAGCGCCTTTGATCACTCGTCCACCCGGCGTCTCCAGACCTCAGTCCCATTGGACATACACTATATTAACAAAAGTATTCGGACACCGCAATGTTTTGGGACAAATGGCTTTATTATCGCAATTAATACTTAGTCGATCCACTTTTTACTTGTATGATAGCGGCAACGCGTCGAGGCATACTATCAACCAATTTCCGGCAGGTCTTGACAGGAAGAGCTTGCCATTCGTCCGGCAAAGCTGCTGTCAGAGTGTAAAGCGAAGACGGTCGTTGTAGTTGATTTCGTATCCATCGCACCAGTTCATTCCAGAGGTGTTCCATGAGATTAAAATCAGGACTCTGAGCAGACCAGTCTCACAATTCCACCTCATTTTCAAGAAGCCGGTCTTGCAGACGCCGTGCAGTGTTGCTGGGAACTCGATCATGTTGGAAGAGGCAGTGGTCATTTTCATAATACTGCCGTTGTTGGTAGGGCAGAATTATCCAGAACGTCGAGGTACGCTTCAGAGTTCATGGTTTGTAGTAAATAACCAACGACCATGGCATGGAGTTGTTTTCCCATCCATGAAAAACAACTCCATGCCATGGTCGAGCCTCCGCTGAAATAGTGCAGAACCACAGTCCGACGAAAATCGTTCGCCGGACTGTCGCCAAATCCAAACACGCCCATTAGCTTGGAAGAGTGAAAACCGTGACTCATCACTCCAAGGAACAGCTTTCCAGTTTGCCCACAGACCAGGAACGACCGCCCCGGTGGCGCAGTGGTCTAAGCGATGGCCTCTGATCATTGGTCCGAAAGGGGTCCGGGTTCGAATCCCGGTGAGACATGGATGTTGTGTTTGCCTTACGGCACTGGCTCTCTCCCTTCCCTGGAACCAGTGACCCTAAATTAGGGACGGGCGACTGCTTATAGCCCATTGAGTTGCTCACGGTGGTCGTTAAACCTCCAATAAAAAAAAAAAAGGAAAAAGACCAGGAACTACGGAAGACACACCACTCCAAACGGTGCTTTGCATTCACGGCAGTGATGTGTGGCTCGTGTGCCTGTACTCTACCATAATAACCCACAGTGTGTAGCTCTCTGCGGATAGTTATGGTACTAACCGAGCCATTACAAGCATTTCCTACTTCAGCAGCGATGGAAACTGCAGAGGAAGAACGGAATTTCTTAACATTTCTTACCCTGGCTCTTCTGTCACGTTCCGTCAGTTTGTGCAGCCCTCCTGAACGTTTTTTTTTTTTTTTTTTTTGCTGTACTTGCTGCACCGTCCTGCTTCCATCTTTTCAGGACATCTCTTACAGTCTATTTTGGAATGTTTAGTTTAGCTGCAATGCTCCATGTGGAAACGTTACTCACATCTTATGACGCCCATCCTGGAACTTGGAAAGTTCACGTCTACGCGGCATATCCGCTTCAAAGTTATTGATAACACGGCCGAACATCTCAACTTTCTATAATTACCTCCCCACTAACAGCGCACCTTTGTGCGCTACCGTTCTTTGCACCTATGTAAATATTTTTTGGTAGTTTCCGAATACTTTTGATAATATAGTGTATGTGGGATGTTCTAGAGAAGTTTATTATTGCACTCCAGGACCGGAGTCTCCTTCCCCAAACCCTCCGATACTTCAACACGGCACTTACGTGACATTCGCAATTATTGCCTTCAGATTCGCTGGAGAATCTCATTGAGGATATAACTCGCCAGTGCCGATCCCGAGTTACTTCAGAAATGGTAACATTAATATTGACTCTACGCATCGTGTGACAATGTAAGGAATATCCATCATTGTACGATGCTTTGAAGTTTGACATAAATTTAAATTTAATTACTTTTTAAATTACGCCCTGTCGTTACCGGGAAGCATCCTACAGGACCTGACGTAAGTCTGCTGTTGACGAAAAAAATTGTATGTTACTCACCAAGAATAAATGAATTTATCATTAGACTTTGAATTTTGTGTATTGTAGCGGTAGAATGCTAGAATTTTTCTGTATAGTGTGACGTGCCTTCCCAGCAGGACGCACACGATATAAAGGCAGATAGCAGTCAGAACGAACGTCCGCGTAGCTCAATTGGTAGAGTGACTTATTTCGGAGTGCAGAGCCCCGGCGTGGACTAAAAATGACGGAGAAATTAACTTCGTTATAATGGCGCCCGAACTTTCCGGATGATCCGGCCGTTCAAAATCTCGCAATGGTGTGATGTTCTTTCCACACCGCGAGATAGGAAAAATCAGAGAATCCCTTCTCCAGCACTTCAAAAAATAAATGTGTGTGACGTTGCATTCCACACACCAGAGTGACTCGGAGTTCTCAGGTGCGCGTTCTACAGCAGATAGCTGCCTGCAACGACTCATGGTCACGGCTGACACGTGGGCCATGCCCCCCGGCCCTCTTTTGGGGGGAGGGAGAGATGTGACGTGCCTGCCCAGTAGGACGCACACGATATAAAGGCAGATAGCAGTCAGAAAGAACGTCCGCGTAGCTCAATTTGTAGAGAGACTTATTCCGGAGTGAGGGCACCCGGCGTGAACTAAAAATGACGGAGAAATTAACTTCGTAATAATAGTGCTAAGTCATTTATGTCTTACTGGTGAAGAAAACAGTTCCACTGTACGTACGCTATGTTATGTGTTGAGTCGATTCTCCGGTCGACTGAAGCGGCTTTCATTAAACGTAGTTTTGTGGTGTAGCATAACATTATATCTAAATTTAATCGAAGACAGACAGGTTATACACAGACCGTCGTGGGTACGGTATAGTAGTCGTAAATATCGAGGAATGTGAGTGAGCTTTCCCTGAATTTCGGAAAGCTTTCAGTTTGTGATGTACTGGGTCGTAGAAAACGCCGTGTATACCAACGAAAGTTAAAGAAAAATTTTCCGTCGGAACCTGACGCATCCACAGAACTTCATTGCGTTCTTCTGCGAAGACCCTACCTGAGACAAATCTGTGTGCAAATTGTGTAATTCAGTTTTATCACAAGGTGAAACAAATGCAAAAACCTACGGAACATCGACATTAGGGAAATATTTACCTGTGAAATATCCAAATGAGTTCAGTCAAGAAGTTCAGAAATTAGACAATCCCGGGACGGGATCATCTCACCCAGTTAAGCCGATTTCTAAGGGCAATCGTCTGCCCCATGGCTATTCAGTAGAAATACGAATTCCATGTTAACGCAAACGGAGTAGAGATTCGTGGTGTTTGTATGCGATAAACACAGCGAATAATATTCAACTTCTTGACATTTACAACTATCTCGTTTTAATGAAATGTTTACTGATGATGCATTATTATGAAATATTTATCTCGCAGTTGTAACATTATTGCCTGTTAACCAGCTTTCAGATTTTAAAATGTGAATGTATAAGTACGCACGTAGTTTGTTTGTTTTTAAACAGAATTAAGTAACATGTTCTAACATGCATCCCCTCTTTTTGTAGGTAGGTGGCAGGAAGTAATTTGCTTTTATACTTTCTGTTGTGTGCAATGGTATCCGCTGCAAAAGTAAGTTGTTTCTTGTAATTACCAAATAATTTACATAAGCAATTGGCATGTTTGCTCAAGAGGTCTGAGTGCGGTTAAAATATTTACACCATAAGCTATGGGCTGTAGTCTCCTGTTCTTAATTTGGGGCCACTGTTCGAGGCAAGAAAGAGAGCCAGCTCCAGAGGACAAGCACATTAATAAAGCCTCATCCGGGATTTGGACCCCGTCCCAAATTGGGCGACCAACCAGAAATTTACGCCTCTGACCACTCGCCCATCAGAACGGCTGATTCTCTCTCATCCATGGCACCAGTAACGCAAACTAGGTTTAAGCGACTTAATTATAAGTTTCGATTCTCTAAATAATAAATAATAACGAGGAACTGTACACTAATTGGAACCAGTTCTTCAAATAATGAATGCATTTCGTTTTCTTCTACGATTCCGCGTGTTAACGAGCATGACGCCTCGAGTCTTTGGATGAATAATTACTTAGCATCTGCTCTTTTATTGTTTAGTCAAGTCCCCGCGTTCAAATTGTTGAAGCGTTCTGTTATTCAGTTTGCAGTTTGCTGTCTACCTTCCTTGAGAAAGCCATCTGGTTGATGTGCGAAAGCATGGAAACTTTTATTTGTATTCTACGCCAGGAAATTAGTTCGATTCTCTAGGTGTGGTGTGTTCATGTATTCGTAGATCCAGCCAAGTAACGTATTACTAGTTACTAATACTGGTAACTAGTAATAGGTAAAAAAATAACATCAGTTTATTTTCCTGCGTCTTTGGTTACTTTGAGCATGAATGCCAACATTCCTCTTTTAATTGTGTTGCAGTCTTTAGAAATATTATCAGATGGTCAAATATCTGACTCGTGAATGACAACTGATTAGGATTCTTTGGTTACACAAGTCTGTTTTTTGTTTTGTTTTTCTTTTAGTCATCACGTGAATCCTCCTATGGAAATTAGACTGCTTTTTCCAGAAGCATCCCTGTAAAGTTTTATATATCTGTCGATTTCTATCTTGAAGCGGCCTCCTAACGACGCCGTTTGACTCGGGCTGATCAACAGCTTTCAGTTTCTTCAGCGTCATGCATATCTTTCTTCACTTCCGTAAACGCATTTTTAATTCCGCTTCATCACCCTTTTCTAGTATTTATTAGATCACGAATTACTATTCGGAATGAATGTTTACAAAATATAGGATTGTAATCTGCTCAGCGGATATTATTCAATCGATTGCCGGTAATCTGTCTTCTTCTTTTTTTTTTTTTTTTTTGCCACCCAGATTTATTGATTTTAATTCGCTCTTCGAGATTGATATGTAAAGAGTTCTAGAATGTGAGTGGAGTTTGTTAATTTTAAGAATTACTTTTCTTTTAATCTTTTTTTTTTTTAATTTATTTTTCGCCGTGAGTTTTGTGAAGCGTCAATTCGAAGTTCCTTGATCAAAGGTCGTTTGTAGATTGGTGCCTTAAACTTGACGGCCTCCATCATACTTGACGGGCCTCCGTTTTAAGCAAGCTGTCGTAGAACGTGTGCTGCCTTTTGTGTCCCTGGAATAATGATTGTTGAACTCACTAATCTGCAATTTTGAAATGTTTTGAAAAACTGGCGAAGTAAATTGCGTATCTGAAGTGAAAACTGAGTCATCAAATGCTCTAATGATGCAAGAATGCGTTCGCCATATCCCGTCCTGAGGTATCTAACAGGTCAGCAGTTTGTGGCCATGCAGCGGGGCTAATTTCGTTCAGGAATAATTCATGTCCTGCGGAATTTGAACGTAAACACCAAACTACGCCGCTTTGCATGTCATTGAAACAAACAAACAAAAAATTGCCAAAATCTAATTTTCCTAATTTATAGTCAAAGATCTCCGCCCACGGGGAAGGAGGCCGTAGTGACTGATACGTACTAGTTGGACTTTAAAAATTTTAAGTCGAATTAGTCTCAATTTTTCAGTTAACTCTTCTGTTCTCGGATGGCCTAGTGGTCAACTTTCGTGACTGCCACGGAAAAGTGTCAGGATCGATCCCAGGCAGGCTCGAACCACTAAATGTGCATCGGATGGGCTCGTTAAGCCGTCGAACCCAAGGTATTGGCCCCCGAGTCATAAATAAAAGCGTCTTTCTCCTCCTTTCTACCTCGCTTCTGTGTGACTTTCTTGTCTGACACCCTAGTCCAAATCTCCTAGATTCCTACTTCTAAGGGATGTTTAAAACCTGGGGTCAGATACTCCCTTCCTAAAGTCCTCTACATAAATCTCAGTCTCAAAATCTCAGCGCGAGTTTCGAGTTTTCGCTAATGATAAGAAAAGAAGTTACTAATGTTTAATTAGGATATGTTATTTTTTTAATTTCTATATGAGAAGTGATTTGTATAACAGAATTTTAGATTAAATTTATTTAATTTTTAATTTTTGTGTCGACATACGGACTTTAGAACTGCCAGTTGAGTAGAAAAAACAATCGTCCTGGTGAAGTTTTACGTCGTTAAGCTGTGTTGAAAACTCAAACCTGTGTGCAAACCTTCACTGAAAATTATTTTGTTCTTTTTTTTAGCGGGTCTTTTGACAAAAGTACATGCTTATAGCATTGTCATGTCCATCCGTTCATGTGTGTGTGTGTGTGTGTGTTGACACCATATCTCTGCAACGATTAGTCCGATCTGAAAATATCTTTTTTGCAGTCTAAAGCCTGAAACTTGAGAACGACGATCAGTACAGTACGCACTTGGTCTGTTTCCGATTCATAACCTCGCCGCTAGGGGGAGTAAGTGTACGTTCTATTAAATTAAAAAAATATATTTTGTTCTGCACAATTGCTTCAGAAATTTAAAAAAAAACATTCAAAAATCATTTCTACCTCCGATACATTCTACCACGGAAGCCATTTTACGTGCAGTTTCTGTTTGAAATAATGCTTGGTCTCGCCGCTAAGGGGTGTAAATGTGTTTTCTGTTTTTCCCGAAATCTCTGTTTCTAAAATTTGGATTTCAAAAGTCATTTTTGCGTTGGACAGAGGCCAGGATGATGAATATTTTGCTCGCATTTTACAATATTTTGTGACAGTATACGCGCATATTTATGTATTTAACATGTTTGCAATCGTATCTTTGCTCTTGAAAATCTAACTGGAAAAAACAATTTTCAGTCAGATGCCACTCACCGCAGAAAACATTTTATCATTTTTTTTTCTCAAAGTAATGTTTACCACTAGAAGGAGTTAATGTAAATCTTCATAAAGATGATAGTCGACTTTTAAAAATCCGATTTTAGAAATATTATTTTGTTACTAGTAGCGGTTTGTAGCTAGGGATGTTTTCCACATATTTGCCAATTTTTGTACCGCACAGTTTTGCCACTACGGTTGTAAGTGTTCATTTCGTTTTGTACCAGAGTTGGAGCCATGTCTTCGTTTCTGAAACCCAGTTTGAAAAATACCTTTTGCTTCGAAGATCTTCCGCTTTGAGAAATGCTTGGTATACAATTCGTGATTTTTCGTGGGGCACCGTATTTAAATATTTCTTTTTCTGGATGTTTTACCAATTGTGTAGAAATCTGGATTATATACACTGGTCACAAAAAGTTAGGGATATTGCGGTTTCGTAGGAAAAACGTGGTGATATGCAAATTTAGCGACTACTGGAGATCGGTTATCAGCGTGAGTAGCTACGTCATATGTAAATTAGCATCATGACAACACAGGACGTAGTGTACGAGCCCCCATAAAAGCATCCTATTTAAAGTGAAAAACGGGTTGTTTCACTGCTTGGTCTAGAAGTTTGCTGAATGTATTATCTTGAGAAGACGTTTAAGCATTCACAACAGAAATACGGCTGTTAACATGTTACAGGCAGGTGTACGGAAAATCGATGTGGCTGCTGCTTTAAGAGTTTCGCTAAGTGTAGTAAGTCGGCTACACACAAGATTTCTAAATCATGGAAATCTCGCAGATCGACGCAGGAGTGGTACAGCTGCCTCCGAGAGTCCGAGGTCTCTTGATCTTAACTCTTATTGAGTACATTTGGGATGCTGTAAAGCGAACGCTGAATAACCACTTTCCACACTGTAAAAAAAATTTGAAATTCACGAGCAACTTTCCATCATTTCTTTCGTGAATTAACGAAACATATTTCTGATACAACCTTTTCCGTGAAATGACGGAAAGAAACCTGAATTTCACGGAATCTGGAAAATTCTGAATTTTCAGAAACCTTTCCCCGCAGTTTCTTTTTTATATTGGCGGCAAATTACAGTTTTGGAGATGTGTTTAGGAAAAATTTTGAATTTTCAGAAACCTTTCCGCAGTTTCTTTTTTATATTGGCGGTAAATTACAGTTTTGGAGATGTGTTTAGGAAAAATTTTGAATTTTCAGAAACCTTTCCGCAGTTTCTTTTTTATATTGGCTGTAAATTACAGTTTTGGAGATGTGTTTAGGAAAAAAATTTCAGAAACCTTTTTCGCAGTTCCTTTCGTATATTAATGAAAAATATCCGTTCTCACTTTTTCGGTATCCTTATGACGAGAAATTACCGGTAATAGGAGCGATTCCTGAGAATACTTGAGGTTTGATAAACTTTTAAATTTCAGTCGTCTGTCGAAGTTTGAAGTTCCGGGGCGAGATCGGATATTGTGGATAGCATATCGCATAGATTTTGTTTATTTTAGCATAAGATAGTTATTCTCCTTTCCCTTATTTGGTGCACAAGCTACTTAATATATATTGTGTTACTTAAGAAACCGTGTACTTATTGCACAGATGATTATACGATGTCTGTGTATCAGTCTTTGGACAACTTAAGACAAAAACTATTATAGCTATCAAGAATAAATTTTATATTTAGTTTGTGTGTGTGAAATAATATAAAAAAGTATATTTCACCTTTTTTAAGGATAACTGAAAGTCATTGTCAGTTTAAGAAGATCAAATTGCAAAACATTTTGTTGCTTCGAAAAATCAGGATGAAAAATGCTTAGTTTGTAAAAAGTCCTCCTACAGGGTAAAAAAAAAAAAAGAAAATATTACAAACCTATTCAGAAAACATAATAAGCTCCAACAGAAAATAAAATGGCTAAATCCCTCGCATTAATGACAAAAAAACAAAATTTCATCGTCGCCGAATTCGATTTACGACGTCCCTGAAGCTGATCGCCGAGTGTTTGTAGCTCAGTTGTTTAAGGTGTGGACGGCAAGTAATTTTGCTTCCTATACTTCCAATGGAAAAACTTTTGTACACATTTCCTTCACAATTAGTGTGTTCCCAAGGATGAAAATTTGAACATCGATTAAAATAACTTCATATTATAACTTGGAATGCTTAATGTTTTCTAAAACATAACCATAATTATATTAAAAAACAATAACTTTTCCTTTGGTGGTGTTGAAACCAGAAAAAAGATGGAGCGACTTGTACTTTGATGACGTCAGTAGACAAACAAATGTTGGATTGCATAATTATAGTTATGTTTTAGAAAATATTAAGTATTCCAAGTTATAAAATAAAGCTATTTTAATCGATGTTCAAATTTTCATCCTTGCGAACGCATTAATTGTGAAGAAAATGTGTACAGAAGTTTTTCCATTGGAAGTATAGGAAGCAAAATTACTTGACGTTCACCTTAAAGGCGCAAGTTACCTGTTTAGCCGGTTGCTGTGTAGGGGGTTCGATTCTGACTCAGCAAAAGGATTATCTGGGTAAGGGCTGATAAGTACAGGGTCGTCAATTTTGCGGAATTTCAGTTTAAATACGATGAAACCTGAAATGGACTTTTCGAAATAACGGAATTTCTGTCTACGGAAAATATGTGAAAATACGGAAGTTAAAATAAACAGGCATTTTTAAAAACGGAAATTTCTGAAAAAGACGGATACCTACCGGCAACTTTGATGCACGTTATTTTCAGAAATTTTCCGTGAATTCACACCACTTATTTTTTTACAGTGCATACATACTCCAGTACACTGGCAGACCTCTGTAACGAATTGCTGCAATATGGGACGAGCTGCCCCAGACACTCGTCAATAATGTTATCGAAATTATGCCTCATAGTAGACGTTCTTCGACACAGAGGGGGTGTTACAGGGTGCTGAAATCCAGAAATATGGATATTCTCCGATTTTGCCATTTTGCCTATGTTGCAGTGCTACTTTTGTTGTGTGCAGAAATTGCACAATGAGGTTTTTTTGTAAATGCACTCTTTATCGTTTGTGTTAGGTAGCCTCACTGATGTAATTTCAATGCGTGCTACTTGATTCATCATACATCTTTCATTTCCTGCAATATCCTTTTTGTGACCACTGTATAACCGATTCAATACATTATGAAGAACGCTGCTTACATTACGCATTTTAAACTATGCCCAGGTTTTCTCAGGGACGCGTAAATGCATTATCCTTTTCGCTGAATATTTTCTTTTAAAAATCTGCTTTGAAATATTGTTTTCGTGTCGAAGAGGATTCAAAAGACGTACTCATTACAACCCAGAAGTTAGTGTCGTCTTTCTTGTTGTAAATTGAAGCAGAATGTCGTTTATGAAATATTTAATTTTTTCATGGACTTATATCCTAATACATTCGCATTTGTGACTTATATGTATGATTAATTATTTTTCTGCGTGCCCATAGCTCCCTCTTCCGATTGTCCTATAGAATTTAATAAAATATTAATTTTCTTATAGCCACATTTTGTTTTTCGTGCTAATAAAAAGAGGAGAGACATCTGAAATGGAAATAATTTCCTGTTATAATATTGTTTTAAAAGTTCCAGCTGAGCATGAGGATTTCTGTACTTTCAAGAAATACATAGAACAGCAGGGCTGTACCCAAGGAGGTGTTTTGAGGGTTTAAGCCCTCCCCGAAATGCGTTGGTTAAATGAAGAGAAGGTAGATAGGTCCATATACTTGTGTAAATCGTATACCATATAAGTCAATATTTAAAATATAGTGAGTATTAAATAGGAGAATTTCTTGTGCAAATTAAATGTGACAGAGAAGAAAAACTCAACATATGTACACTGATGAGCCATTACATTATGACCACCTGCCCAATAAGCTGTAGGACCCCCTTTAGCCCGCAAAACAGCTGCCACTCGGCGATGCATCGATTCGATGTGGTGGAGATAGGTATCCTGGGGTATCTGGTACCATAATATCAACAACAGGTTTCCCAGTTCCCGAACATTTCGGGATGGGTGATTTAGCGCAAACCCGCTTTACAGATGTTCGATTAGGTTCATGTCAGGTGAATTTAGAGGATAGGGCATTAACAGAAAGTCACCAGCATGTTCTTCGAACCACTCCTTGAGGATTCTGGCAGTGTGGCATGGCGCATCATCCTGTTGGCAATGTCCATCACCAGCAGGGAACACAGTTGCTATGAATGGGTAAACTAGGTCCGCAACGATGTTCAGATACCTGAAAGCTTTCAGGGATTGTGCTGTTGGGATAATGGGGCCTAAAGTGTCCCAAGAAAACATCGCCCATAGCATAACACAGCCCGCCTGTTTCCGCTTAACAATGCATCCAGGTGCCTCTGTTGGTAATCAGCGTTTCCTCGCTCGGCCGTCTACGTGATGCACCAGGATTCTTAATTCGTGGTAATTTAGCGCGAACTGTAATCATCCACGGTCCGATCTCGATGATCTGGGGCCCATTTCATGCGTTGTTGGCGATGACGTGCAGTGAGCATGGGGACCCGGCTGGGTCTTCGACTACGCAGGCTCATACGCAGAAGGCTACGATGAACTGTGTGCTGTGACACATTGCACTCATCACCACTGTTGTAGCTGCGGATGACACACGGCTTGACGACGGTTCGTTGTTTGGCCATCTGTGCACCACTTTTGATACGTGCTCGCTACGGCGGCACGTGAACAAGCCGCGCCGTTTTCGAGATCGTAGTTCCGAGGCGCCGTGCCAACACAATTTGTCTTTTATCGAACTCCGACAAATCGGCAGCGTTTCCCATTTTGACTCTGAACACTCTTCTAACTGAAAGGCGGTGCTCGGATTGTATATATCCTGCTTTGTGAACTTCGCCTGCGCCATCATTCGGTCTCCAAGCTCACTCATTTCTGTAGGCTGAGAGTGGCCATAATGTAATGGTTCATCGGTGTATACGTGCTGTGAAAATCAATCTTGAAATTTAGAGGCCCACCCGAAAATTCTTTCTGGCCACACAGCCCTAGAGAACAGAACTCATTTTTACGGGTTTAACGCATTTTTGTAAATGTTCTGTTATTTACTTGTTTAACGACGTTCTCATACGTGCAAACAAAAACAAAAAAATCTTACGAAATATTCCTTCGAAAGATTCAAAACGAAAAATATTTCAGAGGCTTTTAAATTTCTTTTTGTTTCACATTCCCAAACCTCAACAGATTTAAAATTTGAGCTTTTCAGCCACATGTTTGTTGTTTTGTTGTTTTCTGTGGTTGTTAACGGATTGATATCTTTTCAACTAGTGTTAACAAACTTAAGTAAAGCACATTAGTTTGCTTTCAGTTTTGGTCGAAGTTCCTCTGTATTTCTGTGTGGGAGAAATGTTACGTGTCATCGCCATTGTTAAAATTCTGTGATTTTTAAAATGATTTAATATCCAGATTATGTATGTTTAATGTAGGTGAAAAAGAAAAAAATTCTTTGTAACTAGCATCATCTCAGGTAACGTTTCTGTACCACCTCCCGTAAGTAGTGCTATAAAAGAAATGAAATTACTACTGTTAAGCAAGTTAAGCTTTATCGCAATGTACAGACTCTTGATGACTGTCTTGCCCTTCGAACTGACATCAGTAATCAGCTGCAGTGGTGTACGTTAAACTATCTTCACCTCAACGTCTCCTAGTATCATGTCATTTCCTTTGCGCGGAAAAGAATCGCAATTCTTTTTTACTACAAATCTAGCAGCTATTCTCTTAGCCGGAAAAATAGTGTCCAGGACTTGGGAGTTACATTTATTCCAAGAAATGTAACTCCCAAGTCCTGGACACTATTATACTTGAACATATCCAAAGAATTGTACTTTTAGTATATAGAAATCTTGAATTCATTATGCGACTTTCTAAGTATTTTTCCAATCCTCAGATACTTATTCGCATTTTTGAGACTACGGTCTGAACTTCCATGTACGCTACGGTCATTTGGAGCTCTATAGCTTCATAACACCAATAAATAAAATTGAGGAAGTCCAAAAAAAAAAAAAAAAAAAATCTGCGCCACTTTTTTTCACAGATTTACTGATGTCGTGGATATCTTGACTGCTGATCTTTCGTCTTTCTTCAAGATGACCTCTCTGCGTTCGAGAAAGAAGGCTGTCCAACTTAAGCTTCTTTACGGTATCGTCAATGGATAATCAAATGTAAACAGATTAAAGTTCCATGTGCTGCGTTCACCAAGGGCAAAATGTGAATTATTTGCTACGCCATTCTACAGGACTGAAACTGAGGGAAATTCTCCGTTATTCAAAATGTATAGACTTCGCAACTCACTTGAAGAATGTATGTCCGGATATTTATAATATAAGTTATGATTTCTTTCGTGCAATGATGTTGTAGCAATTCCTGTAACTAAATCTACTGTCGGTAGGGATGTGCTTACAAATAAATAAAATAATACTATTACTAATCAAAAACTACTATTATGGGAATTCTTACTAGGAATTTTTTTAATTTAATTGCAAATTTTCGGAGAAAACTCTTCTCCGTCTTCAGGATGTCTTTTGTTGATTTAAATGCAATTTTCGGAGAGAAGAGTTTTCTCCGAAAATGTGCAATTAAATTAAAACATTTCCTTGTAAGAATTCTCATAATAGTAGTGTTTGATTAGTAATTGAATTAAGAAACTATGAAGCCAATTCTCAACATGAGCTTTATTCAAAGAATTAAAATAATAGTATTTTCATGTCGTAGATTTTGGGCGAATTGCAAAATTTCCTTGAAGGAAAATGTCCTGGTATTTACTCCATAAATTCTGGTGTGTTGCCAGCTTTTTAATATTTATGCTTACAGAGTGGATTTTGAAGGTCTGGGTTGTTGCTTTTTCAAGCATTGAGAAAAGGAACAGAATTTAATTTTGTTTCATAGTTGCAAGCAGTCACCGTAGGTTCGAAATGAAAATGAGATGCACACTATCTTACTAGTTTCTTTGTAGATAAGCGAAATATGCACCGGAAATTGTGAAGAAAAAAATCTCAAGAAAAACGAATGCTTATTTAAGAAAAGCGCGCGCACTTTGTATTTCCTTTGTTTCTATTGAGCCCTGTATCTTCCACGACGATATGCTGACCCGCGCCGACTTTCAAGTCATAGATTGCAACGTCGAAACCAATCTTCCCAAGGGCGGAAAACGTGCGCAGGTAGGTAGTATGTTTTGTTTAAAATATATTCTACGAGGTTATGCTCCCTACTCTGGAAAACGGGTGGCATATATTTCAAGAATAGAGCAAAACGATAAAGAACTTCGGCGAAAAGAATAAAGGAACTCGCATGGCGCTTTCATGTTACCCGAAAGGCTTTCGATTGGATTGATATGCGATGAGTGGGAATTCCACGAAATTACTATCCAAAGGCAATGAGAATGTAGCGTTGTCACTATGGTACATGAAACTTCCGCTGGAATAAAAAATGTGCTATTGAATGCACCGCTCATATAGTAAGGACTGTATAAAAAAAACAGCTAAAAAAAGAGCTCACGTCGCATAAACGCTCCACAAGCAAGCACATTAATTTGAACAGTGGAGCTGCGTGGTGAGTCCATAATTTTGTCAGATTTCTGCCACATCTGGCACGTTAAACAACGTATAACGCGATTATTCATGTCATACGGCGCATTTCCAGCGCTATGCCATACAGTTTCGTATCCTTTCACAGTCAGAGTTGTTGCACTCAACTCCGTAAGAAAATGTAAGGCTTTTATGTCATTTCAAAGTTTCTAAACTCTGAAATGACACAAAAGCCTTACATTTTCTAGGTGAATGGACGTGGTGCTGAGTCAATTGGAAGGCCAGCTGACTATGCGATTTATTTGCTGATGTTAACGGTGGATCACTCTGGTTGCAAATAAGGAATGTTCTCCACACTATTCGAACGGGACACGTGCCTTCATTTCTTTGTTTCCATGTAGGACTATATGTCCACACACCATTTTTAGTTATATAACCTCACCACTCACAGCCTCATCAATTTTTACCCTGTTTACTGTATGCACCTGTTAAGTGCGCAAATTTTATCTTTCCGGTTACATATTCTGTCAGCAATTTATCTCCTTAAATCTCAGCTTAAGTTTATCAGGAAAGAGTGGTGAAGACCCCGAGTTGTACTGAACATTCGGTAATCCCCAAGCACTACGTCTATCCAGCTAGACTTGGTGATCCTCAATCACCTCGTTCATCCACCTAGTCCTAGAGATCCCGTAGCACCATGTTCATTCACCTAGTCCTAGAGAGATCCTCAAGCACCACGTTCATCTAGCTAGTTCAAGAGATCTCCGAGCACCTCCTCCATCCACTTGGTAATTGAAATCCCTGTGCACCTCTTCCATCTACTTAGCCCTGGAGATCCTCAAACTCCTCGTTCATCCACCCTGGTCTTAGAGTCACAACTTGAAATATAAGTTTGGATATTTCTTAGGTTAGAACCATTCCTGAGAAAGAATATAAAGGTGGTGGCGGGGTAACTGAATTAAACGAAAGTTAGTATAGAGAGTGTTATGTAATGTCTAATCTGACTTGTATTTTTTTTCACGTTTTTCTCTTTTTTTAAATCCTAATGGGAAAAGTGTGTACTAAATAGCTACAATAATCGAGCCTTTAAAGCTTCTGGGCAAAGGGTGGAAACCAATTCAAGTTACTCGTACACATATTCCACTTCATCATTGAACAATGAAATATTCTTCTAAAATCGAAATATGTACTTCTAAAGACCGTTTATGTAGAATGCTTCTGGTTGTACACAAAATCTAGACAACGCTCTTAGAAATCACACTTCATTATCAGGAGGATATTTTTTTCCATTTGAAAAAGATCCTTCTTTAGGATATCTTCTTTTGTTTTATATATCTTCATTCTGAAGCAAATTTGTTTCGGGTAAACTGTAAATTCATCATTCAATTAAAATACTTGACGGCGCGAGAACATCTGGGAATGGCGCTCTTTGGCCAAACATGGCCCTTGCGCCATTAATTCAACCAACCGACCAACATCTGGGAACTTTCTTTGTTACAAGGTTCATTTAATCTCTTGTCTTTTCAGTTTCCGCCTTAGGTACGTTCCGTTTTAGACAGGTTAAATACTACGTACTTTTCTATCTTTCATTTCAGGACCAAAAAAAAAAAAAGTTCCGTTTTGGTCAGGTTTCCGTTTTATGCAGGTTTCGTCTCGAACAGGTTTTACTGTATTTCTGCCAGCTTGACCTGCCAGTGATTCCTCACGACGTGACGTGAAGTTCGGAAAATATAACAAATGATAGCAAAAATCTGCATGAGACAATAAACAAAAATCGGAAACTTAAATTGGCTATTCATGTACGTCATAGATTCACCGAGATAGAGTAGAAGAATCTAGGTGATTATGATGGCCAGTGGGTGAGTATCACACCACAGCGTGCAACAGAAGCTGTTTTCTTTTTTTTTAAAGATAACACCCCTTTCCATTTGCAGAGCCAGTGACTCAAGAATATTCCCCCTGCTTTCTGTTTGAAACGTTCTTCCATTTCGGTACAAAGTGGTGTATTCACACTCATCTAATCATAAAATTACCATACCGTTGTAGACGCTCCTGCTCGTTATTAAGATTTCCAGTATACGATTCTGCCTTACGTGCATGCTAATGATTGGGTAGTGCCTTCCTGATGCCCAGCTGACCGATAAATTTACCAGTCTTATGCTTGTGTCCTGTGTGCCTACACCCAGCCCTTGCAATAGTAAAACCTTGTATCTAACTTTCTCACTCGTAATTTTGTCTTTGCATCGTTTGAAAGGTTGTTAACAGTCTAAAGGTGCCGTTTGATCTGAAAATATATTGCGTCTTTGATTTTGTTTATTGCATAGCCCTGTGAACTCCGCCGGCCTGAAGAGTGGTAGTTACCAGTGATCATTTCCTCATTCTTCTCTTCTAGCTATTGGACGTACTCATCACGAATAGTGCTTTCGCTGATGATTCGTTTGCGCCACAACTGCGTAACCATTTTGCGATAGCGCTGTAAGATAGCGACTATACCCTCCTCAACTGCAAAGCATAAAACTTATTTGAGGAGGTAAGAAAGCTACGTAAAACGTCCGAAACAAACACAAAAGGAATTCAACCTAAGAGTGCGATATGATCGTGGTAAGCTGCAGACTTGTTTTTTGCTGCTGTACCGCGCATCTTAACAACGCAGCGGATCCGTTCATTTGCTTTTGATGGGGTGTCCGGTGACTTTTGTCAATATAGTGTATAATAATGCAGTGCATGCGTATGAAAGCTAACACCTGCATCTTGAATTTCATAACTACTCGTTACGTTATTCAGACATTCACACACAGGAAAATTCAAATGAGAATTCGGGCTGTTCCTTCTTAACAGACTGAACTAAATAAACATAACGAAGATCTTAATATGCGTAACTGAAACGATTTTTCGAGAAAGCTGCGTGTAGAGCACTTCTATCTGGTAAGCTAAATCGGAAAACGCATTATCCAAAATGCTTGAGCATTCTTTCCTATTGTTTAGTGCCATGAATAATATTTTGTGGCACAGTATTTGAATGCCCAGATCTGAACTAAAGTGAATTCCAGCAGGGAAACATTTCGTTGCAGGACATTTTTACCATGTTCGCCATGAGCTGATTCTGTTGTGGTGCAGTGGTTCGAAAAAACTTACTTTGCTGCTGGGATCTTTTGTCCGCAAGCACTTTTGCAGACACACTTTCATGCGATGCTTCTTTTAAGAAGTACTTTATCTTGCCACATTGTCATCACTTTTTTTTTTATAGAGAATTATTTTTTTTATTTTGGTTTCTCATCTGAAGAGGTCGATAGTGCATTAGCTTTTTTTTTTTTTCCAAATTTAAAGGTCATGCGCATGCACCATTTATCTATAAAGCTCGTAAACAGCAGATATCACCAAAGTTAAGAAGAAAGCTATGAAATATTGGAAGACTCTTCACCCCTCAACCTCTTCTCTTCGTTGTGCTTTCTTAAAAAGAAACAAGTTAGTAAAATCATGCAATGTATTGATTATGATACGCTTTCCAACATACCAGAAATTATTACTCAAGTTATGTGGATAATGGCTGTGGAATAAATCTCGCTCCTGTGTCCTGACCGTTGACTTCATTTCGATGATATTTAACAGAATCGGTTCACTGTACCTCCGGAACAACATGATAAAGTTTTGTTGCAATAGAAGCAGTTTTACGCAAGTTAGGGGAATAATGGCTGTGGAATAAATCTGGCCTTTGTGCAATGACCTTTAACCCCATTTCGTTGATATTCAACAGAACCGGTTCACTATACCTCCGGAACAACATGATAAAGTTTTGTCGCAATCCAAGCATTTTAGGTAAGTTATGATGCACAAGGGCAATGGAATGGATCCCTCTCCAGTGTCCTGACCTTTGACCCCATTTCGCCCATTTTCAATAGGGTTCGTTCCCAGGTCGTTCCCTACCACATACTAAAATTTCATCGAAATCGAACCATTTTTACGCAAGTTATGACGCATAAGGGCAATGGAATGGATCCAGCTCCTATGTCCTGACCTTTGACCCTATTTCACCCATTTTCAATAGGGTTTGTCCGTAGGTGGTTCCCTATCACATACTAGGATTTCATCGAAATCGAACCATTTTTACGCAAGTTATGAAGCATAAAGGCAATGGAATGGATCCCGCTCCTATGTCCTGACCTTTGACCCTGTTTCGCCCATTTTCAATAGGGTTCGTCCCCAGGTGGTCCTTTAACACATACTAATAAAATTTCTTCGAAATCGAACCATTTTCACGTGAGTTATCGTGCGGACGGACGGACAAAGCTGGAGCATATACGCTTCTTCGACCTACGGTTGGAAAGCGTAAAAAATCAATCTTTCGGAAATCTTAGAGTAAGCTGGGTTTTCAAAGAGGAATCAAGTCACCACGAAATTTTTGAGTCATTCTCTGGTATAAAGTCTTAGTTAAATTTAAATTCTGTACGTGTAAAGGGTGCTTAAATATGCATCTTCAATAGTTTGTACTGAACTTCGTGATTACATACACCAAGTGATCACTGGATTACGACCACTTACCTAATACTTCGTAGGTCCTCCTTTCGCTCTCAGTACAGACGTTATCCGACGTGTCATTGATTCAATAAGGTACCGGAAACAGTTGGGAAGTATGGCTAACCAAGCTGTGTGTAATGCGGCCTTCAATGCATTTACAGAGGTGATTGGTGTATTCAGACGCCTGATATGCCATTCCATAGTGTCCCACAAGTGCTCCGTGGGATTGACATTGGGGGAAGCTCGGAGGCCAATCGATATGCTGGAAGTCTGGACTGTGTTCTTCAAACTATTCTTGCACAACATTGGACCTGTGGCTTGGGGCATTGTCATCTTGAAAGACACAGTCGAAATTTTAGAAAAAGTGCAATATTGCTCGGTGTACAGAGTCAGCAAGCAATTCACAATAGTGGGCACCAGTCATACTTTGCTCCACATGCACCAAGGGTTCAAGTTCCTACCAGGTAAATATGCTCCCATACCATTCAACCACCTCCACCAGCTTGCACTGTAGAGACCAGGCAGGATTAATCGAGAGCCTCATGTTGTTTGCTCGAAATACGTACACGACAACCCTCGAAGTGGAATAAAGAAACGGGACTCGTCAGAGCAGCACACTTTTTCCCAATCATCCCAGGTTCGATTTGTATGATGTTTGCACCAGGCGAGTCTTTTGCGCCGATGAAATGTGGTTAGGAGAGGATGTCGTCGGGGTCGTGTGCTGTTATTGCCCGTACGTGCGAGCGTGTGACTCATGGTCATGACAGATACTGATCCGGGTTGGCCTCTGTTGTATTGGGTTGTCAACTGTTGGACAGTGGTGCGGCTGTTGGTCTGTACGAGTTGTCGGACCCGGCGCTCACCTCTCACATGAACCTTTCGCTGTTTTGTGCAGTTTTGCCTCCGGTTCGTTGTTTGACTATTTTCACGCCAATCATGATACACTTTAACTGCTGCGGCTCGTGGACGACCTACCAGTTTGGCCGTTTGGAAAATCGAGGCACTCGCCCTCCGATTTGAACATGTAGTACAAGTATTTACTATCCATATGATGGTTGAATACGATCAGTCGTTTGTCATTCATTAGGTCCATCGAAA
This sequence comes from Macrothele yani, assembly GCA_039090855.1. NCBI lineage: Eukaryota > Metazoa > Arthropoda > Arachnida > Araneae > Macrothelidae > Macrothele > Macrothele yani. The sequence goes on along the minus strand of CM077002.1, from coordinate 67,913,441 downwards.
TTTCTGAATAATTATTTGTTTCTAGAGGAAGGCAAAACAGCAGCTTCGTTTGTTTCGGCGGTTTCACTACCATCAGGATCAACTGAGAAGGCTATAAGCAGTTACTCATCCCTAATTTAGGGCCACAGGTTCTAGGGAAGAGAGAGAAAGAGAGAGAGAGAGTACCTTAGGACAAATGCACAATCCATGCCTCCTCCGGGACTCGAACCCGGGTCCTTATCGGACGAATTGGAAGGATGCAGCTCCTCAGAACACTATGCCACCGGGAGACCTAAAACATTAGCGGACTGAGTAAGTTTCGAGGAGGGAGAGATAGGATTATCTCCTTTCTGTTTCCATAAATGTTAAATAGATGTGTTTGTGCGCAAGCGTGTCATGCACTGCACTAAAAGTTTTGTTGTAATCTCCCTTTCTCGCTCCCATATGAAAAGTCAACATAGGCAACTGAGAGACGCATTTTTCATTGAGGAGCGAAAGTCTGCTGTTGAGGGTTTGTTGGCAGCAGAAAGTTTCTAATTCACTTCATCACGTGCGTGTGTCGTAGAATATGGATCTGTCACAAACTGATGTGTGTTGCCCGCTTTGCCGCTTTGACTTGTTAAAATGGATTATGGATTTTATCGAAGGTCTAATATTGTGGGAAATTCTGGTCCCATATTTGCTTTCCCCTGTGCTCGCGTATACATGAATATTTGCGAATCCAAACACATTCCTAGTTCGGCGACTGAGCGTGTGAGTCCTTGCGATAGGGTTGAGAGAGTAGAGGAAGTTTAGTAGTTGTTACGGTTTGGTGCTGTAATGCGAATTTCGTGTACTCCTGGTATCCCTTGTTGTTATTTCTTAATGACTTATTCTGTGCCCCATGTGATGAAAAGCAATCGCCCATGATCTCAACATGGAGAGCGCTTCCAGAAATTGTATCTTTCACCTAAGGTTTAATTTAATAAGAGGCACTATGAGTTCATCTTGTATCTAGCGAGTTTTAAAGCATAGGAAGTTTGTTGAATAGAATTGAGGAGTTTGCAGCAAAAGGGGGAAGCTCCATTTTTAGTCGATTTTTACTTAACATATACACTGAAGTGCCAGAAAAACTGGTACACCAGTCTAATACTTGGTAGGTCCCTCACGGGAGCTCAGTACTGCAGAATTACGACGGGGCATGGACTCCACTAGCTTCTGGAAATATGCTGTAGGCAATGCACACCATACTTCCTGCAGAGCGTTCCACAATGCGGTTGTATTCCAAGGTCTCGGCTTCCTGTGTTCGATAGCACGTTGCATGACATCCCGAATGTGTTCTATCACGTTCAAATCTGGGGACCTGGGTGGGAATGGCAACACCCCAAACTTAGATGAATGCTCCTTTAAATATAATGTGGCGTCCCGACACTTGTGTGGAGGTGCATTGTTCTGTTGGAACAGGTCCAACCCATCAGCATGAATGCAGGACATAAACGGGTGTACCTCGTCAGAAAGGATGCGCACATAGTGTTGGCCGGTCGCAGACGTTTATAGACGTACCAGGGGTTCCCTGCGAAGTCCAGCTAAACACATCTCATACCATTACGGACCACCCACCAGCGGTACAGTCCCCTATTGACAGGCGGTATCCATGGCTTCATGGTGTTTGCGCCACATACGAATCCTTCCATCTGCCCGATGCAGTTGGAAACGCGACTCGTCAGATCAGGCTACTTGTTTCCTGTCATCAAGTGTCCAGTAACTCTGTGTTGTGCACCCATCAAGGGAACTCGAGTTGGGCGTCGGCTCCCAAAGCCCATATCGTGCAGGGTACGTTGCACAGTCCGGACGCTGATGCTTGTTGAGGCTCCAGCATTGAATTCCGATGATACCTGCGAGAGTATTGCACGCCTATCGCGTGAAAGGATTCTTGACAGCCGACGATGGTCACGTTCACCCAATGTCTTTGTACGGCCTCACTGGTATCGTAGGTTGGAGGTTTTGCCGGAAATCTTGTAGTCACGGTACACCCTTGCAATGGTCGTCCGTGAAAATCCGAACTTCGTTTCTACCTCCGAAATACTATGTCCCATCTCACGAGCGCCAACTATGACACCGCGTTGAAAATCGCTTAATTCGTTATTACTTGTCATTTTCATGCCGAAAACCGCTCTGACAGCTGGCAAGGATGTCTATCGCTTTATATACGCACTGGCGAACGCAACCGAGTACGCGCATAGGTGACGTTGCTATGTATTTTGCATAAGCTCTTTTGCACCAGTTTTTCTGGCACTCCAGTGTATGTTTACTAATCTTAGAAAAATATGCCGGATCGATTGGTGCAGGAACCAGGCAGATCCGATAATAAATGGGTGAGATATTAATATTTTGGAGCTGTCACTATCACCGTTTGGTGCAAGTACGATGCAGGCCGATGAATAAAAAAAATTGTAATATTGTATTTGTTTATTAACAAAGATATTTGTAATGTTGTTTAATGGTCATTAAACACATTTTATAAACATTATTTAGTTTTTCTATTCTTTACAAAATGCCAAATTTAATGAAATTTATGACATTTGGTGCAAAAAGGGGGCAGCTCCAATTTTTTTATATTTATCCTATATTCATTTTAGGGACAAAACATTGAAAAAGTACTTGTATTTATTAGAGATAATGCTATCTCTACAGTGGGGGCAATTTTTTACCAACCTCAGTTAAACCGCATTTTCTTTTTTTTTTTTTTTTTTTTTTTGCCGCCCCGGTGGCGCAGTGGTCTAAGGCAATGGCCTCTGATCATTCGTCCGAAAGGGGTCCGGGTTCGAATCCCGGTGAGGCATGGATGTTGTGTTTGTCTTACGGCACTGGCTCTCTCCCTTCCCTGGAACTAGTGACCCTAAATTAGGGACGGGCGACTGCTTATAGCCCATTGAGTTGCTCACGGTGGTCGTTAAACCTCGAATCAAAAAAAAAAAAAACGTATTTTTTATAAACAGTTGTTTCTTATCTCCCACAAAATGGCGAAAATGGAGCTGTCCCCTTTTGCTTCAAGCTCCTCAATTTTGTTGTGTTGTTCTTAGGCAGTGCCATGAATCGTATTGTACATTTCGTGAGAAGTTATTTGCATACACTTTTGACAACACTCTATTGAACGACGAGTTTGCAACTAACAGTAAATGAAATGCTTTGTTTTATTATTATTATTACGTATGGCTTGCCGCTGCTGGTGGAACTTTGTTGTTTCAATTACATCGTTTCTATGGTGATAATTTGGTGTGAATCTTAGTTGCTACTGCCTGGCCAAGACTTGTGCCTCTTCGTTCTTCAGCTTTAGGTAAAGAAAAGTGTTCTTATCAGTCGTCACAATAGTTTTTTGTTTTGTTTTTTTTAGTTTTTCAAATAGTCTTTTCTCCAATTTTTTTCCATCGATTCAGATTGCTTTCTAAAAGTGCATGGAACACACTTATTCACGCGGGAATCACGTGCTTTAAAAGATAGTCCAGGTCCCTCACACAAAACTTTTTAAACCGGAAATACAGTAAGAATAGGTGTCTCCCAACGTCATTATGCACTTTTGACTGTAGGGCGTTTTTTGGCACAACACTTTAAATAAAAAAGCAACGTACCGGAGAACATGTTCATATGAAAATGAAGACTCGCCTAGACACATGGTCTGATTCGGAGGTACGCTCGGTAATTCGGTTTCCTGGGCTCGGAAAACGTCGGATGCGGAGATCCATCGACAATTGCAAGACATCCATAATTTTGAAGTTATGAACACTTTGAGCGTGTTAGAGTGGTGTTCAGAATCCACACATAGGCGTAATGCGTTGATGGATGAGAAACGCAGTGGCATGCCTTCGGTATCAACAACAGCTGGCTGGCAACGTGGAATGTTGCAGGAAGATAGACAGGTGCTTTTGCGTCAGATTTCTCCAAATGTAAATATTTATTTCGGTGCCGCACGTCACATCGTTCAACCTAATAACAGCGCGTACCTCCCAGTGAGACCATGTTTCCAGGCAGATCGTCATTTTCACTTGAATCTGTTCTCCAGCACGTTGCCTTTTTCTTCAAACTACTGTGCCAAACAGTGACCCCTACTTAGGAGAGAGCAAATGATATTGAGAGACACCGAATTACATGTTCCGAATCCGCTGTCAAAAGTCATCGGAAGTTACTTATTGATCATCCTTGTGTTCATTTATTTTGAATTTTTGTCACCATGAGGCTGTTTTGAGTTTAAATTTGTAACATATTATTAGTAAGATCATCCATGCCGCCTCGGCGGCCGAATGGTACAAAGCGTTTTGACCTCCAAACATTCGTCTGAAATGGTTCCGGGTTCGAACCCTGGTGAGACATGGATGGTATGCTTGTCTTACGGCACTGGCTGTCTCCCTTTCCTGAAACCTGTGTTCCCAAAGTAGATACGAGTGACTGCTTATAACCCACAGAGTTGCTTACAGTTGTCGTTAAACCTTCCACAAAAAATCATCTATTAGGGGTATGCAAAATTTTCCGCCGTTTTAAGGAGAAAGGAGGCAGGAACAATCAGGAAACCAGTACACATTTATTCAACAAAATATTGGCCGTTAGCATCAGTGATATTTTGCCATTTTTCAAGCAACAAATGAATGCCCCTGTGATAGAAGGACTCGGGTTTTGAGCTGAAGAACGCAGTAATGAAATTTTCCACCTCTGGAACGATGGTGAACCGTAGTTGGGCTAGGGCATGTTGCATAGAGCGAAACAGATGAAAATCTCAGGGTGCAATGTCCGGAGAGTTAGCCGGGTGCGGTAAAACCTCCCAGTGTAACTGTTCAAGGGTTGATTTCCTGGTGGCACCGACATGTGGTCTGGCATTATCGTGTAACAGGATGACTGGGTGGCGTCCTTTACCTGTCGATGGGCGTTTTTGCTCGATTGCGGCAATGAGTTTCATCAACTGATCGCTATATCGTTGTACAGTGATTGTTTCGCCAGGTTTCAACAGTTCGAAGTACAGCACTCCATGGATATTCTACCACACACACAACAGCACCCTTTTCCCGTAGATATCCTGTTTTGCAGTGGATGTTGATGGCTGACCTGGGTTGTTCCAAGGTCGCTTGCGTAGGGGTTGTCGCAATAGACCTATTTTTCATCCCCAGTGACAACTTTCCACAAGAAATTCTTCCCTTGAACCCTCTTCAGCAACGACATGCAGATGCTGAATCGTTGACCAATATTACGCTCCGTTCAAGTATGCGGAACCCACTTATCAATCTTCTGGATCTTCTGTAAGGCCTGTAGACGCCGTACCACCGTCGATTGAGCCACTTTCAAACGTTTTGCCAGTTGCGTGTTCGATTGTGTGGCATCCTCTTGCAACAGCGATTCCAGCTCCTCCTCGTCTGCTAGTTCCTGCGGTCTACCCGCACGCGGCTTGTCTTCCAAGCTTAGATCACCTTTCTTAAACCTGGCTAACCATTCTCGACACGTCAGCTCGCCCATAACTATTTTGTTATACGCATGATATATTGAACGGTGTGCTTCACTCGCACTTTTTCCTAAATTAAACATGAATAGCAAACAGTGCCGCAAATGAACTTTATCGACCGCCATGCTTGACTTCATGTACGAACTGACAGCACGGGTTGCCGTCCGGTTATACCCCTAAAACGCCCGCTAGCGGGTGCGGTGGCAACTTTTGCATACATCTGATATGAACTATTAATATAAAAACATTTATTCCAGTAAAGGTTACGCTTGTCTGTCAAAGTTCGTTGAAATCTAAAATCTTTGTATACAGTAAAACCTCGAAAATCTGGCATCAACGGGACCGGACTAGTGCCAGATTTATGAAAATTCCGGATTTCTGAAGCCATCCAAAAATTGCGTAACGGGAGTTACGTAAAGCACGTACTTACACGTAGCACATCACTTTAACGAAAATTTGCGCGTCTACGTCTTACAAATATGCAGGGATAGCGCTGCCGATCGCATTCTTTGCAATTTGCGGGGGAAAAAATCGTTTTGCCGTTTATCTTTTTGTACTATTTATTTATAAAACTCTGTCGAAAAAAATTTAATTTGGCGAATGGTTAGGCAAAAACTTGAATACAACCAGAGAAACCGCTGGGGCTTGGTAATGTATCGATACATCGCGAAAACCTTATGTGAATTTTACATGGATGTTACGGTTTTTCGACTATGAAACTACGATACGTCGCGAAGGCGGTTACCGCGAATGCATCATGAAGGCCGATGTAGATGTCATTACACGATCGAATTCACTTACTGCCACCACCAAGCACAGATCATCATCACACGTTCGACACGCATTTCAAACGTACACGCCGATTCGTCGCCTCATTGGTTCGGGTCACTTCAGCGCGGCCCAATGAGATGACGAATTTGAGGAACTTCCCGATGTTACACGTAGGCGGGCGGCTATCGGCAATTCGCACGCTGAGATCGGATGGTATCGCGATGTGATGATGAGACCGTACATCGGAAGATTTCCATGGTGAAACGTCGGATGTTCTCACAAAAACGAAATCAGAAAAGTGCCAGATTTCTGAAGTTGCAGGTTTTCTGGATGCCGTATTTTCGAGGTTTTACTGTGTATGTGTTCTAAATGTTGTAACTTTTAGGGGAGGAGGCTAAGCGAGAAGATGGTTAAAGGGACGTTTTCTAGTCTCTCCGTTTCGCGGCACCTTTGTGCTGTGCTGACTGTTTTCTTACCTCTGTAGAGAAGGAGGGAGTTTAATACCATAAGGATTTCTATGCCATGAGCCCCCCCCCCCCCCCGCCCCCTGGGTAGGAATTGGATTAAAACTGCACAAAATAGTTTGGGTTTTTTAGTGGCCTTTTTTGTCAAACGTTTCAAGAATGTTGGGTCACCCTCTTTCACGTTATGCACAAGAGTCAGCTCTGTTTTTCGGCGTTTCATGACGTCTCAGACCTGCTTGCTCGGCGATAGATGGATATGGTAGCACAGAAATGGAATACGGGCACTGCTGATCAAAGAGTGTGGTATGTGGTTTGTCATTATTGTGCTGGGATGTGGCGTTTGGCATGTTCTGAAGGAGTTATGAGACCTCAGGGTGAGAATGGTGTCCACAGAACCCAGGGCACTTGAATTACCCGCTATGATTATGAGAGTTGATACTGCTGCTATTTCGAGATTTGTACTGCCCCCCCCCCCCATTACAAAGGGCTACCTTGCAGCTAAATGTGTGAGGGGGGAGCTTTAAAAAATGGACCTTTTTTACTCATATTGACCTACGCCGGCAACTTTGTTGCATCGCAATTTCCGTGGTTTACTCTGTGGCTACTGTGCTGAATAATAATAATACTGCTTGCTGTATCAAAGAAATGTAAAGGTTCCTGCTTAAGAACAATAAAATCATTTTCCTACCAGCAAAGAACATCATTGCGGCATATTTCGTGAGTTTTCGTATTACGTAGTTCAACAAAAGAAAGATCACCACGTAGATAGACGACCGCGAAAAGGCGTCTTCATTACACTTTATTATTATTCTCTGTTTCGTCGGAACTTTGTCTTGAGCGGCCTTCTTACGCTTCCAAGCGATTCAACAGGGTTTCTTTTCCATTATGTCTCACGTACTCGAAGTGCCACAGTGCTGAACGAAAGAAAGCCTTTCACTTATTCTGCTTACATGTATGTATGTATGCGTGAGTGTGCGGAAGGGAAGGCTCATTGAGGAATCGCTTCCTATGGAGATGTTCTCGCTGCATCCTCTTTTCACTGACAGCTATTGTATGCGATTTTAAATACGGAAGTGTTTGTTCACAGCTGCGACAGAACATCACGTGGATTCGTAGTAAGACGTCTGTTGCATGGTGCACGACACAAAGTGGGAAAACGGAGCTTTTGAACCTGATGAACTCTTGATTAAAACATACTGCCAAGCTTTTGTAATTCGAAAAATTGCTGGGAACCGCGTCGGATGTAGCTATCTCTTCAAGTTATAGAATGGCAAGAAAGTAATCTTCTATAAAGATTCTCAATAAGTTTTGAAAGCAGGGCGCGCTAAGTTCACACCCGCGCTTGTTAGGAAACCACAGGAAAAATCCCGTAAACCATCTATTGACAATTTCAACAGTAAATGTAGACAAATTACAAATAAAGCGATAGTTATTGTTCGTTTTGCTTGCCTTAAAAATCCAAAGGATGCCGTAGATTAGAGTTCTGGGTATGATATTGTAGCTGTATACCTTGTGACTTACAGCATCATCTTCGTCAGTCGTTTCATGGTTACGTGCTTTTTTTGCGGACATGCCAGTTGCGGACAAACCAATTCACACAGGCGGTTTAAAAATTGCAGGAGATTAATTCCTTATGTCATTTTAATGTCACAAGTTTCAAATTATGTTACACAACTAAAAAAAAAATTTCAAATTTAGTCAAAATTTGCCACAAAACTTAAAGCTTTTTTAAGCACCTTTTTAAGTCCTTGTTTTTTTTTCAAATGCTGAAATAATATTTTCAATTCTTTCATAAATTTTTACATGCATTTTTTTCCGTTTTGTTACCTGTTCTAATTCTTTCATTTTCAAAAAATGCCATTATGAATTGCTCTGTCCGCAAGCGGCACGTCCGCAAAAAGCACGACACCCGTTTCACAGGACTGAGACTGGAGCATGAATCGAACCCGCATCTCCCGATTTCCGTTCGATCATGCTATCCGTAAACCCAGGGGCGCACCCAGGATTTTAACAGGGGTGGGGAGATCTGGTAGATAGTCTTTGAGTTCTACACACACACACACGCACGCCATTATGAATTGCTCTGTCCGCAAGCGGCACGTCCGCAAAAAGCACGACACCCGTTTCACAAGACTGAGACTGGAGCATGAATCGAACTCGCATCTCCCGATTTCCGTTCGATCATGCTATCCGTAAACCCAGGGGCGCACCCAGGATTTTAACAGGGGTGGGGAGGTCTGAAAGATATAGTCTTTGAGTTCTACACACACACACGCACTCTACGATTCGTCACCCTCGTGTTAGAAGAAATACTGCTTGGTAAAGTTATTGTGGATTGAACACTTACACTTCGTCGGGCTATCTTGTGTCCGGGATTACAGCCGCAGCCTGACGTGACATGCATTTAAGACCATTTGAGATAAAGATGTGAAATTTCCAGGATGACTTTTAATTTAGAGACAGCAAGTAACTTTCATACCAGACACCTGATTAGCACCTTGTTCTCTGTATACCAGCTTGGGCGTATGTCCGTCTGTTTTTGTTAAATATTTCGCCCCTCGGAAATCATTTGGGATAGATTTGAAATTTTCTGGATACGTTTTACGGACAGGACGAAATTTCATTTCATTTATTTTCGTTATCAGGTTACATTTGACCAAATTACATTTCAGTATATTAACATGTAATATTAAAAAGAAAACATATATAATATTTATACTTTATATTATTAAATTTTATATTTTAGTTTGTTAGCAGATATTTTTTAGTTGTTTTTGAAAGTAATTATAATTATTGATATGTGTTAGTTGACAAGGTAGATTATTCCATAACACCAATCCCTGGTAATCAATAAATCTTTGTTGGGTTAAAGTGTTAGGCATTGGTAGCAAAAATGCATTTCTGTTTCTTGTTTGATAGTTGTGACCCACAGTGTTAAGCTGAATTAAATGTTAATACCTATTCTCCTTTATTCTTTTATACATAAATCCTAATAATGTGTATTGCCATAATTTATCAATATTTAAAAATTCATAGATATTAAAATTAATATATATGGATTTTTAAATATTAAATTAATATTTAAAAATATTCAAATTAATTCCCCTAAAATTATTTAAAATTTAGACCATCCTATTTTGCAACAATTGTAATTTATATGAATTGGTCTTAGTAGTTTGACCCCATACTAATAAACAATAAGCCAAACATGGATAAATCAGACCGTAACATAATATTTTTAATATTTTAGTTGTTAAATAATTTGAAATTCTCGTAATTAAACCCAATGCTCTTGAAATTTTATTTACAATATTTTGTATATTAATATTTCATTTTAATTTTTCCTCAATTATTATTCTCAGATATTTAATATTATTGACTATTTCAAGGGCACAATTTTCCACAAAAATAGATGGTAGCTCAACAATCTATCTCAATTTTTAAAAATCATGGTTTTAATTTTTTCAATATTTAAACACAAAAAATTTGTATCTAGCCATTCCATCAATTTTTCAATAAATTTATTACATTTTATTTTTGCCTCATTTATATCTATACTTGTAATCATAACTGTGGCAGCATCTGCAAACAAAATTAAATTCTCATTAGGTTAAATGTTAAAAATGTCATTAGTATAAATTTGAAAAAAAGTAATGGTCCCGGAATTGGGCCCTGCGGCACTCCTATTTCATTAATTAACTTTAAATTGTCACACCAAGTTTGCATTATGTTTGTCTGTCAATTCGCTTGTAAGTCAGTCAGTCCCGTATTTTCGATGAATGTCTCAGAAGCAGTTTGAGATGAAGACTAAAAAATTCTGAATAGACTGAAGGAACTAAACATAATTTTCATCCCACGTAAGTATTTTGCCCGTTCTACCGTGCGTCTGTTTGTTTATCCGTGTGTTTTTTATTTTTTTGTTTGGGGGCTTTAACGACCGCCATGAGCAACTCAATGGGCTATAAGCAGTCGCTCTTTCCTAATTTAGAGCTATTGGTTCCAGGGAAGTGCTGTAAGATTAACACAACATCCGTGCCTCAGCTGGATTCGAACCCGGATCCATCTCGGACGAATGGTTAAGATACCAGCGCGTAGACCACTGCGCTACCGGGGCAGCTCACATATGTAATTATTCATGCATCAATCGAATTATGACTCTGAATTCCTCTGGTTTACTATTCCCGCTCCAAGACAATGCAATTTTCAACTTTTCTGATATAATGTTGCATGGTGAACAGCAGGGGCGCCGACTTCACCAATTATTGGGGGAGGGGTGAAAAGATAAGTCTGGGGGGCATGATTCTTCAATGTCAAGAGGAAATTTAATTTTTAATATGGTTCAGGAAAGTTTTTCGCAAAAAACACTGATTGTACAATCTATGTTAGGATGTTTTTTTTGTCAGTGAGCCAATTTTGATGCATGGGAAATCTTTCTTCGCTGAGGAAATTGGGGCGAATTTTTTTCCGTTGGAAGTATAGGGAGGAAATCACTAGACGTCCATCTTATCTCCTTATACTGTATGTATAACTAGAAAGCAATTCAAGATCAGAGCCAAACACATTTTAAGGGTTTCGGTGGCTTTCTTTCAGACGCAGATTTTTACTTGTCTAATTTAACATCGTAGGACTAGATAAGAAAATAAGCTTTAATTTATTGCTTAATTTTATAATCTGCAAATTTTGTCATCTAAATTTTTATGTTTTTTTATAGTTTACGTTGATATTTGTGAGCCATTTTATTGATTTTCATTTTTACCTGTTACAAGCGTGGCGTGTGTCCATGTTTTTGTTTGTCACTAAACGTGTGTTACAGTGTGTTTAAATATAGGGAGGTAATTACAGGTGTAGCAGCTGATTTCCGAAACACAGTGAAATGGTTCCCTTCCTGCTGTTTATACACACAATGGGTAACGGGATTGCAGCACTTTTAGTTGTTAATAATTGATGCTACGTGTTTTCGCGTGGGGGAGGGCAGTGGGGAAGGGCTGCATTCACAGATCGTTCACGTTATTAGAACCTCTTACGTTAAGCATATGCATGCGTATAAACAGCTTCTGTACCACTTTCAAGCAGAGAAATGCACATAATACATATGCATTTCCCCGCTTTTATTTTAATAAACAATAAACGTTGTATATTTTTTATTTGTTTAATTCTACGCATTCTCTTTGTAACGTACCTTGAGAAAGCTGTCTGTTGACAAGCGAAATGAATGTTATGTTGTTATTTACACCTATAAATATAAAGACGGAATAAAAACTTTCATAATAATACATGTTAATAAATTATTGTTTTAACAGTGCATCGAAATTTAGCGTGAATCGCGCAGTTGCATTAATGCAGATGAATGCGCAAACACATGTAAATAGAAAGAAAGACAACCGTTAGTGCTAAGTATATTCATACAGCCATCAGGTAATTTTTTTTTCCACCAGCTTTTACTGCATTTTAGAACTTAATTCTTCAGAAAATGTTTCACATTTTATGCTTTCGTGTTCAAGGCATTTGACGAACATTTGCTGACGTTCTGCTTCCTGAACTTCCAGAAAAGTCTCCAATTAGCTCGCGTGTGTAGGCATGTATGGCAGCTCTCTGAAAATAAATGAGTTATCCTAGGTTGTACACAATTTAAAAAAAAATGTCATTAAATTTTCACTCAATTATCAAAAAAAAAAAAAAAAAATCCTTCTCCAGAAATTACGATTTCGTAATTCGTGGAAAACTGCAAATCGTATGGTCGGCAACGGGACTATATAGAACTTGCCACAATCGCCTAGCACCCACACACGAAGCTAGCAATTAGCCAACGCTGGCCAAACCACGAACTCTTAAATAAACAAATGCAGCGCGTGTGCAGAAATGCCTGATTTTCTCTACTTTATTCCCTGCGACCAGTATAATGTGTGAACTAGCACGACTTTGCTTGTGTGATGTCATGTCGGGAGATATTAAACCAGGGAAAAGTACGCTATTCCATCCTACTTAATTTTATTTAATTTTCCAGCAATGTGTTTGTTTCAACAGAAGTTTCGGCGTTCAGTGTAATCATTAGAAGGTAGACATATCAGCTGAGCTACTTTGAATTTCATTCATGAGTTTCGTGTTTTTTATTTCTCTCTAATGAGCAGCCTTGTTTTCTTTTTTTTTCTTTTTTAATTCAAACAACCGCAATTTTTTTTTTTTTTCTGGTTTTAACCCTCCAGGTGGCAGAAGCTTTAGAAGTGGCAATGCGAAATGTTTTTACATGTGTAGTAAAAGACTCCCCTTTCTGTAGTGTTCGTCGTCGTTAAGATGCGCAAATATGCGTTCTCGTCCCTATTTGTCTGAAAAAAATTTCGACGTAATATTGCGTTCTCGGGGGATTTGAACAGGTTTTCCCATGAACGAATTATTGCGTCATCGGCGGTTTGTTCACAGAAACCACCGAACGTATATATACGTGCTTGCCACCCGGAGGGTTAATGATCACCGTGAGCAACTCATACGGCTATACTCATACGCTATACTCATATGGCTATAGTCACCCGTCCCTAATTTGGCCACTGGTTTCAGGGAAGGAACAGAGCCAGTGCCATCAGACAAAAACGCCATCCATAGCTTCATCTGGGAGTTGAGTCGAAGTCCATCTTGAACGAATGATCAGAAACCATCATTTCTGACCACTCGGCCACTATGGTGGCCCTGCGAATTAAAAAAGAATTAAATGTTACACTTCTCGCGAAAATGCAAAACAGGGAACTGTGCAAGTTTCTGAGGCCCCAACGGGATTGATTAAGTAATATTACGCAGCAACTGAAAGACGTTTTAGAAGCAATGTAAGAAGTAACTCAAAAATGTGGAATTGGTGAACAAAGCGGCATATCAAGTGTACCTATCAGTGAAAAACATCCGATACTGTGAAATTCAACGTTTTGTAGGCTTAATATTTGTGATTCAAGTATGTACATGCGATGCGTGCTATCTAACAACTGTAGAAACACACAGCCAGAGAAGGAAGTAATTAAGAGTAACCTTAACTTCGGCGTAAGTGGGGACGATTTAAGCTGGCATTGCCAATTAGGTTGCACCACACCGAGCATATCCGTTTCAACGTTTTAAATGGTAGATGCGCTGCAGTGCCTTTCATTAATTGAAGCATTTCACGTGCCAATGTAAGCAGGACAATATTAAAAAAATTCAAGCTTGTCTTGCAGACACAAAGTGACTTTCCTGAGCGTTCCAACCAAGGGTAAAGACGCGTCGATGCATAATACGATTAGCCATTCCACCAGCCGGATTATTTTAATACCCGGTGCTGTAGACCCAGTCGTTCACAGAAACGATACTCTTGGAGCAGAGCCATCAGCATGAACTGTGTCAACCAAAGGGTGAGAGGATCTGTTTCGATGCATTGTACTTTTAAATTCTTTCTCTTATAAGACGTGGTATTGAGTGACGTAAGACAGAATTCTTGTATTTTAGGTTTTTCGTTGCATAACAGCAAACAATTGAAAAAAAAATACAAATTATTTTCAATTTCGAATTGCACTTGCGCTGTTAAAAGGACGTATTAATAAGTTTTAAAGCAGACAAAGTTTAAAACAACAGTTTAAAAGGAGGTCGTTTGGCGGCCAGATGTCGTCAAACATAACCAGGAGGCTTATTCTCCAGTGTATACCTTGTGTGTGCGTGTGTAAAAAGCAGTCATTTTAAGTAAAAAAAAATGTTGTTGCGTTGGAAAAAAATATTTAAAGACAGCATTTTTCGATGCACATTTTCACAATTCGTGAGCTTGTTTCCAGCAACGACTTTTAAGTGATTATTCTGTTTAGAAATGACAATGTATCATGACCACGAACTTAAATTAAAAAAATTTATATATTTAATGCTAAAATGCATACTATTGGCCCAAAACTTTTTTCATATAACATATACAGATTTCCTTTCTTTGCTACAGCCATAAATACTCGTATTTTTTTCTTTTGCGGTGAAAAGTAGAGGAGAAATTTTGAATAGAGTAAAACAATTCTACCCAAAATTATATGAAAGGGATGATACATGTACTATAAGCATAAAGAAAAAACAAGGAAGCAAAGTTTCTCCAGTCTTCCCATCAGAAGATTCCCCATGCAGTTATTATTATTTTTTGATTGGAGGTTTAACGACCACCGTGAGCAACTCAATGAGCTATAAGAAATCCGCCCGTCCCTAATTTAGGGTCACTGGTTCCAGGGAAGGGAGAGAGCCAGTGCCGCAAAACAAACACAACATCCATGCGGGTTTCGAACCCGGACCCCTTTCGGACGAATGATCAGAGGCCATCGCTTAGACCACTGCGCCACCAGGAGGATACCAAAGGCTTCTCATGAAATAAAAAACGTGAAAAGAGGAAGCGGGCACCAGGGACGACGGAATTTCTGTGAACATTGTACAAAAGAAAATATCGAAAATAAAAACACATTCGCCCAACTTTTCACTGGACGCCTCAATGAAGAAAATATTCCGGAAGACTGGAAGAATGGATGCTACGGTGATTCTATACATAAAAAGGGAAACATTGAGGATCTCAAAAATAAAGACCCATCAGCCTCCTATCAATAATTGTTTACAAAATCTTCACTAAGGTACTGTCACATCGCTTGAAGGAAACACTAGATACGGCACAACCAAAAGAACAAGCTAGATTCATTGGTGGCTGCAGCACTATAGATCAAACCCATGTACAGAGAGAACTACACAGTCGAGTCACATTATTGTGACCGCCTCCTACTTTTGACGTCAACAGCGCGTAGCCAATGAAAGAAGGCACATGTCGTGAGCTGGCTTGGAGGGTATATAAGGTGTGCTGTTGACATTCTGAAAACATGTCACTCGTTGCTGTCATGGATAAAAGGAGCGATTTATCAGATTTGAACAAAGGGATGATTATCGGCTTTCGGGCCAAGGGCGGCAGTATTTCTGGAACAGCGCAGTTTGGGAACTGTTCGCGTGCTGCTGAGGTTAAAGTGTATCGTGATTGGAGAAAAGGCACCATTGCGAATAAGCGACGTGCAAACTGCGGAGCACCACGTGCCATTGATATGAGAGGTGAACGTCGGCTGCGAAGGTGCGTGAAGGCCGATCGACAACCTACAGTGGAGCAATTCACTGGCCGAATGAAACAGAGGACTACCGGAAGTGTGTCTAAAATGACAGTTCAGGGAAATCTGCTGCGTATGGGGCTCCGATGCAGACGGATGGTCACTGCACCTATCCTAATGAAAGTGCATTGGCAGAAAAGGCTTACATTTGCTCGGCAGTATCGGAATTCGACCTCCGCTGATTGGCAAAGGATTGCCTTCTCCGATGAGTCACGTTTTCCACGAACGGATGGACATTGGCGTGTAAGGCGAGAAACATCGAAGGACAAACACTCTTCAGCCGCCCCCCGATGGCGCAGTGGTCTACGCGATGGCCTTTGATTATTCGTCCAAAAGGGGTCCGGGTTCGAGTCCCGGTGAGGCATGTATGTTGTGTTTTTCTTACGGCACTGGCTCTCTCCTTTCCTTGGAACCAGTGAGCCTAAATTAGGGACGGGCGACTGCTTATAGCCCACTGAGTAGCTCACGATGGTCGTTAAACGTCCAATAAAAAAAATGCGCCGTCCCTGTGGCGCAGTGGTCTAAGCGATGGCCTCTGATCATTCGTCCGAAAGATGTCCGGGTTCGAATCCCGGTGAGGCATGGATGTTATGTTTGTCTTACGGCACTGGTTCTCTCCCTTCCCTGGAACCAGTGACCCTAAATTAGGGACGGGCGACTGCTTATAGCCCATTGAGTTGCTCACGGTGTTCGTTAAACCTCCAATAAAAAAAAATGCACTCTTCAACCATTGCTGGCAGAACACAAGCTAGTGGGGGTAGCGTTATGGTCTGGGAATGTTTTCGTGGCATTCTCTAGTTCCACTCATACCCATTGAAGGCACTATGGGCCGAATTCTGTACGAATCCATCCTTGCAGACCACGTACACCCATACATTCTGATTGACTTCCCTGGGACGGATGGAATCTTTCAGAACGACAATGCGACGTGTAATACAGCTATAAGTGCCCGAGAATGGTTGGAAGAGCACGACGAAGACTTCAAAGTATTTCCCTAGCCCCTTAATTCCCCAGACTTAAATCCAATTGAGTATCTGTAAGACCACCTCGATGGTGTTGTTCGCTCTATGGATACTCCACCACGCACCCTCCTGCAGCTATCAGATGCACTGCAGTCAGCATGGATCCACATACCTGTGAACAGGTTCCAGCACCTTATTGAGTCACTCTCAGCCTGTCTAGCTGCTGTCCGCGGTGCACACGACGGTTACGCTGGATATTAGCTGGGGTCTCAAAGGCCCTATAATGGGACTCGACTGTGTATTTGAAAGAACGAGGGAATGTGAACTCCCACTATGTATGGCTTTTACTGATTATGAAAAGCTCTTTTATTCCATTCAACCATCAACAGTTATAATGTCTTTGAAATCGTGTGGTATTGAAGATGAGCATAAATAATAACATCTATGGAAATTCAAGTGCAATATTTCCACTATTCTATGATACAGCAACAATAAAAATTGAAAAAAGAGTGACGCAAAATGGACATCATATCTCCCGGGGTCTTCAATGTGGCAATGCAGAATTGAATGTCACATTGTGCCTTCAGTGTGACCAACATCACCCCAAGACCTAGTACCTGGCTGAGATATGCGGACGATGTATTTTTCATATGGCCGCGCAGAAAGGAGACTCTCCCGCTTTTCTTAGATAAAATTAATGATATTCACCCTACGATCAATTTCACTATGGCTCTCGAACACAATGGTGCCTTGCCTTATCTAGATGTTTTACTGAGCAAACTGCCTGAAAATCGCCTTCGTACACAAGTCTAATATAAACCCACCTCCTTCCCCAACTTGATGCTCCGCTGCTCCTTCTGCCCTGAAGATTACAAGACAGTTTTCTTCCGTTCCCGAATCAGAAGAGTCTTTGCAGTCTCATCCAATGTTCTTTCCAGACAACACAAATTAAAGAACGTTACCAAATTGGCCACTGAGGCAGGGTACACTCCGGGCCTGGTACATATTTATATGGCAAAAGTCAGAACCAGTTGTATTAATCTTTCTATGCCACAACTACGCAACCTGGGCTCAATTCCACTTATACCAAATATTTCTTATCAGCTCAAGATCGCGCTCAAGAAGATGAACCTCGGTGCTGGCATCAGGTCTCCGACATCTTTACATGCCATGCTTTAAGAGAAACACTAACAAGCGCCCGCTTTCCAATGAGGCAGGTGTGTTTATGCCGTCCCTCTACAATATCAGAACGGCCCCAAGCGATACTACATTGGGAATTACCAAACGTTCATTTAGAATTAGAATCAACAAGCATAAAAGGGACATAAAGAACGGTAAAGTAACAAAGGCCCTATCCAGAGAAGTTCAGTTCAAGTCTGCTATTCCTATGTGGGATGACGTAATGAAATTAGCTTCCTACTCCACCCCAAAATCTACTACCATTCCTGAAATTTGGAGATCATCACCAACAGCGAATCATGAAACGACAGCGTCTCGCTGGAGTTGCCACGAGTTTGGAACCAGTTCTTCAAATAGTGAATGCCTTTTGTTTTCCTTCCGTGATTCCACGTGCTTAACGAACATGACGCCTCGGGTATTTGAATGAATAATTACTTCGCATCTGTTCGTTTATTGTCAAGTCACCGCGTTCTAATTGTTGAAGTGTTCTGTTATTCAGTTTGCTATCTACCTTCCTTGAGAAAGCCATCTGGTTGATGTGCGAAAGCTTGGAAACTTTTCCTTATATTCTACGCCAAGAAATTCGAATTACTACACTGGTGTGCAAAAATTATGGACGAAGAGGAGAAATTAGCATAACAGCGGAACGAGCAGGCAGAACGGACCAAAAGGCCACTCAGGAGATAGACTAGGGTCCGGTACGGTAGGGCATGCGCATATATGCAGCATGACGTAGCGGGGGGGTGAGTGTCGGAAGGGTATAAACCACACGGGCGGTGTACGCTCAGCAATTCGGTGAAAGCTATTATTGCACGGTGTACATCGGTTTGAACGACGTCGAGTTGCTGCCACCGTGTGATATGGCCAACAGGCAATCCAGTAGACGACATCTGGATGGCTTTACCCAGGTCGCGTCATTGGGAAGTTGGAAGAAGGTCGAAGTGTGACTAGTGTGACTTGTGTGGAGTTCGGGATCGCTCACAGCATCGTTTCACGAGCTTGGAGAGCATTTCAAACGACAGGAACAGCTGTCCGAGAGTTTAACAGTGGTCATCCACGAGCAAACACGGCGGCGGACGACCGGTATATTGTCCTACAGGCGAGAAGAGACAGACGGCAGACAGCGGGAGAAATCGCAAGGCACATGCAACAGACAACTGGACGACCGTTATCGCGTTTTACCGTGGCCAGGAGACTGCACAAAGGTGGTCTATTTGCACGACGACCAGTACGGTGTGTGCCATTAACACTTGCTCATCGGAGACGGCGGTTTCTGTGGTGCCAGGAACACAACAACTGGACATATCAGCAATGGGGTCGAGTTCTCTTTACAGATGAGAGCTGATTTAGTCTGACGAGCGATTCTGGACGTATACACATCTGGAGAGAGCATGGAACACGCAATTACACATCCAACATCATCGAAAGAGACTGGTTTGGAGGTGGCGGAGTTCTCGTTTGGTGCGGTATCATGCTTGGTAGCCGTACTGACCTCCACATCTTCCAAGGAGGTTCAGTCACTGGTGTCCGCTATTGTACCGAGGTTCTCCTGCCTCACGTACGTCTGTTTAGAGGTGCTCTGGGTCCTGAGTTCCTCTTCATGGACGACAACGCTACACCTCATCGTACAGTGGCTGTCGCAGAGCTGTTGGAGAGTGAAAATATTCAACGCATGGATTGGCCCGCAAGGTCCCCGGATCTAAATCCAATCGAACACGCGTGGGACTTTCTCGGGGACGCTTGGCAGCACGTCACCAGCCGCCAGCAACGATTCCGCAGCTGCGATTGGCGCTACAAAAGGAATGGGCCGCGATGCCTCAACAGCTCCTTGACAACCTCGTCCTCAGCATGGACAGACTTCGTAAATCCTGCAACGCAGTCAGGGGTGATCATATCCCCTGCTAAAGACTGGATTTTTCTTGGCAGCCGCCTGTCACATGGACGTTTCTGTCTTCTGTCCAGTTGTGCTCGAAGCTACCTTTTCACTAAAGTGCCTTTGAATCCTTTGGATTCCTTGTTTGGATGGTTTTGCTCACTTGTCCCATATTCTTACATCTTGGGGATCTTATGGTGTGATTTGAGTCGATGTGGAGCACTTCTGCACGACGTTACATTCGAAAAACCGTCTCGTCCTTAATTTTTGCACGCTAGTGTAGTATAGTTATACAATACTATTTTAAGCAGAATATCTTTCATTCTTTGAAATGGGAAGATAAGGCGATGAAGATTGATAGAGATTATGCTGTGTGGTGTCGTTTTTGATTTTACTATGATGTGTGACAAATAGTTTACATCGTAAGTTTTAAGTAAGATTTCTTGATCGTGAGTTCGTCTTTTGTAGTGATTTCCAAAGTTATTCGAATGGCTGTAATTTAGGGGTGGAGAACAAAGGTCATATTTTTTATGTCATCCCGTACACAGGAGCAGCAAACTTGACTTTGACTTCTCTGGATAGAGCCGTGGCTGTTTTACCATCCTTTGTGTTTCTTTTATGCTCGTTCTTTCTAATTCATTATAAATTATATTATTAATATGAAAACAAAATTTAACACGATTTTAATACTCGTGTGCACGAAAATTAAAACATCAACACTTCCAACAAATGTAATTTAAAATAGAATATTTTCAAATCGTGTTTTAAGAATAAAAGTTCGTCGTTCCATTAATTCGCCTCATGAAATCAGTTGGTTTGCCTGTTGTTCCGGAAGTAGCGGCTGCCCAGTTAGCAGTTACTCCGAAGTCAGACTTCATATTCAGGCCTTATAAGGCAATTCAGTCTCTGTGTGGTGTGCTTTATTTGTACACATGCCGAGCAAAAATTTCATCCATCAAGACAGATGTAGTAACTACCTGCTACCCTTAATTTATGTGCTGATGTGGTTACCGAATCGGCGGGCAGAGTAAATGTTTTGGTTCCTGGTGAAGAGTCCAAATGATTACGGAAGCAGAGTTAAATTTCTTTAACGATTATGTGAAAAAAAAATAATAATAAAAAAACGAACTTTTAGTAGCACCTCCAGCGAGCAACTGCTGTAGCCTTGTGAACGCGGCACGGATCAGGTGCTACCTCATTATCCATGCAAAGCCAGGAAAGGAAAGAAATCTATTACATGGGCCATGGAAGTGTGTTCAGAAGAGTAGTGTTGCCATTGACCTTTGCTGAGAAGCTCTTGTGCGCATCCTGCAGATCAAAGTAGTTCCGATGAGGCTGCACGTTCTGCCAGGCGACCTAGTGTGCTGGCTAATTCGTGCGGAGGACAGAGAGGGGGGATAATAAGAAGAGAGAGAAGAACGGCAAGGTTGACTACTCAATGTTGCTTATTTGAGCAGCAGGGTATTATTGTGTCTATAAAAAAAAGATGAAAAAAAAAAAAAAAGAAGGACGACACCGAATTCTCTGGTGTGATCTGTTCATCTTCTGATAAAAGTATCAACTTCGTCCTGTTTAAAAACCCATGACAACAAATAATAATAATAATAATAAATGATAATCTTATTCTTGGTATCAGCTAAGCGTTTCGAAAAATGTAACACGAAGAGATACGACGTAGAAGGGACTTAGCGAAGCTAAGGCACTATTTTTCTGGGCGTTAGTGGTATCAGGGCACGTTTCATGGTTAGGTCGTAGGAGAAGCTGGACGAATAATTTTTTTACATGATGTTCGAATATTCGAAAATAGAGAATTATGTTTTATATGAAAGCGTACTCTTACCTTACCCCAATATTTGTAAATCAGAGATTAGGCTGAACAGTTGAATCACTCAGTTGGGCGTCTTACGAATCAGAAAAGTTCTAATGTAAAGAGAGTGTGAACTCCTTCGTCAAGAAGTCCTTAAAATAAAGTCATAAGAGGAAGTGACTTCTCTTCGTGGGTTAAGGTTGCACCACTCGGAGGGAAACCAACGCAACAAATTATAAAGTATGAAGACTGATGATAAGCTTTGTAGTTGGGAGGATATTTCTATGCTATACAATTCGCCACCGGGGCCAATAAAAGTTATTACCTGAGCTCATTTTCTAATTTCTTATGGGTAACACAAGAAAAATTTCGTGCATTATCTTAAGAAATATGGCGTATTTCGTATTACTGAATCAGCAGCATCATCAACCATTCTCAATTCTCAATCCACTGCTGGATGAAGGTCTCCCTAAGTCTCTACCGCAGCTCTCTGTGATGAGCCATTCTCCATGTCATTCACCCATCTCCCATGTGGTCTATTTCTGGTCCATTTCCTATCCCTTGGTATCCAGTGCAGCATTTCACTTGTCCAACAGCAGTCAGTTCTTTTAGCAATGTGTCCCACCCATTGTTACTTGAGGTTCTATGACGTATACTCTAATTTAGCTTTCATTTTTGGTTTCTTTATCTATGTAAATCTTGAGTTTATCTCTCTTCAATTTTAACGTTATATTTTTCTCACTCAGTGAATGTTTAGCGGCATTAGTCTTGAAGTCAGGATAAATGACGCGCGTGTGTGTGTGTGTGTGTATAAGAACGACCTATATCATGTTGCAATCTAGCAGCAAAAACTGTGGTGTGGTCTGGGTGGATTACTGCAGCAGTTTGTTGTAATTGGTAGATCAGTTGTAAACACGTCGAACCTAAGCTGATAGAGGTTCAGTATTATGATTTATGCCGATATGATCGTTTTTGATGCGTTGTTAATCTGAAATGCATTGAAGTTCCTACAGTAAAGACTGTTTTGCTTGTAAGAGATTTCAAGACTTCTCTCTTCTGGCTGTTAAGTCTCCATTGCTCCGATTACCATTGACGTTACACCACGGGCGAGTGCGGCGGCAGTGGGCCGTTGAACGCCGCACCTGGACGACGGAATGGCACGACATTGTCTTCTCCGACGAATCCTGCTTCTGCCTGCAACACCACGATGGTCGGATCCGCGTGTGGCGGCACTGCGGCGAGAGACTGTATGACGCCTGCATTATGCATCGCCATAGTGGCCCGTCGCCTGGCGCTATTGGATATGACACCCGCACCCCTCTGGTACGCATCGCCGGTACACTCAACAGCCACCGCACCATCTCCGACGTTTTGGAGCCTGTAGTCCTCCCTTACCTGTAGGACCTGCCAGCGGCCACGTTTCAACAGGACAATGCGCGCGCGCACGTGGCACGCATCGGGCAACAATTCTTCACGGCCCACCAGGTGTAACTGCTGCCGTGGCACGCCTATTCTCCCAATATGTCGCCCATCAAACACGTCTGGTCACTGATCGGCAGCCGAGTGGCCCGGCAAGCACCACCCGCGGCTACGCCTGATGAACTGTGGCAACGTGCGGAAACAGCCTGGACCGACATTCCCCAAGCCCACATCCAAAGCCTCTTTCATGCGATGCCGAGGCGTGTACCGGCCGTTATTGCCAGCCATGGGGGCCACACGAACTATTGATGTCTGCGTGTTCCGCAAGTAGCACGGACCTGTAAGCTCAGTCGTTTCATCTTTGTATCTGTTGTGATGTGTCCAGTAAATCTGGCTTTGCTATCTCGTGTCCTTCTTGGTGTTGCATTTTGGGTGGCCAGCAGTGTATTTGGAAAAAGCTGCGCAAACAGTCGAAGTTTGAGTTTTTTTTTTTTTGTTGTTGGAGTTTTAACGACCACCGTGAGCAACTCAATGGGCTATTATAAGCAGTCGCTCGCCCCTAATTTAGGGTCACTAATTCCAGGGAAGGGAGAGAGCCAGTGCCGTAAGACAAACACGACATCCATGCCTCACCGGGATTCGAACCCGGACCCCTTTCAGACGGATGATCAGAAGCCATCGCTTAGGCCACTGCGCCACCGGGGTGGCGCTTGGAAGTTTAACGACCACCGTGAGCAACTCACTCATTGGGCTATGAGCAGTGACCTGTCCCTAATTTAAGGTCACTGGCTCCACTGAAGGGATGAAGGGAGAGAGCCAGTGCCGTAGGACAAACGCACCATCCATGTCTCATCCGGGATTCGAATCCTGACCCATCTAGGACGCATAGTTTAAGGCCAGCGTCCCAAATTTATTTAATTTATTAGGGTGAGCCACTGCTTATATCCCTTAGAGTTGCTCGCTAAACCGCGAACCAAAAACAAAAGAAAACAAAACAGACAAATGGGGGCGCGACATTCTTAGTTACGCCTTTGTTTCTGTGAGTTGTCTGCAGCCTCTGTATATCTTTCTGCAGTTAAGGTCAATATCTTTGATCCATAATAAAAAAATTGGAAGATGCATTGACAAAATACATTTCTTTTAAGACGTGTTGTTAGGTGCTCTATCTATTATTCCCGTGTTTACTTGAGGAAGTGAAACATGGACTAACGCAGAGCGACAATGTAAAAAATAAGAGTTTCGGCAAGAAAGTTAGAGAGAAGAATGCTAAGAATAACAAGAAGAGATAGCTAGAAATGAAATTATAAGAGAAAGAACAGGAATAACAGATATTATAGAAATAATAAAAGAATCAAAGTGGAAATGGGCTGAACATGTTGGAAGACTGAAAGACGGACGAGATTAATAAGAGAATAGCAACCGAAAGGTGAAACGAGACGAAGAGAGTGCCAGAGAATAATATGGAGAGATGACCTTCAGAAATTTAGAGGTGCTAAATGTTACGCTGAGGCTAAGGATCGAGGAAGTTGGCAAAGACTTGCGGAGGCCTATACCTTCAGTGTTTGTCAACAGGCTTAGAAGAAGAAGTAAGTTGCTCTTGAGAATTGCACTGTTTCTTCCAAATAAACTCCAGCTAAGTTTCATACACCTATTAATTTCGTCTTCGATGTGGGCTTCGCTAATCTGTTGTCCAAGGCAGTTAGTTGTAGGTATCAGTTGCTTTTAAATTTGCCCCACCAACAACCGACTGATGATACGAAGATAATAAAAAAATATTCAGTTCTTGTAGAAGTATTATACATAAATATTGCAAGGATTGAAGACTTTGAGGTTGATAGAGCAAAATTATTAGTAACTGTTGCCTACATCTGCCTGGGGAGATTATATTAGTTACATGTATTCATTGTGACTAACACGTATTATTCAGGCTGAGTATTTGGAATCACGTGGAATGACAGAGCAGTATGTAAAGAAAAACTTTACATTCTTGGCATTTGACTCCCGACGTAACTTTCTTTTCTTTTATTTAAAATTACTCATTAAGCAATTTTAGTAAAAACTTTTAACAGTAATTAGTAATAAAAATTTAATAACAAATACTAAAAATAAAAACAAATCATCTCACATTACTTCCGAAAAAAAAACCCCAATTTTATAAACATCACTGTGTTCTTTCGTCTTCGAAGCGAATATAATGCTATATCATCCCTTCTAGGATAAATTCGGAGACGAAGTGAAACGAATTAAGATCTAGAAAAAATGTTGAGACCACATCTGTCCGATGAAACACAAACAATTTTTAGTGACCCTTTGACAAGAAAAACTACTAATTCAAGTATGTATTTCCATTTCCCATCCAAAAATTTTCACTTGAAGAGAAACTCAAAAATCTTTGAACATAGGCATGGGGTCAACTATCTTTGGGAGAAAGAAATTTTGAAATCAGGCTTTTAGAAGTGCAAATGAAGATGCACATACAAATGCTCTGTTGCGGCACATAGTGGTTTTTCCCCGTGGCTGAGTTGTCAGAGGAGTAGGTTCGTAGCAATTCGTTGGAGCTGGGCCTGGGCTTGAGTCCCAGATGAGGATGGGTGGTGCGTTTTCCCAACGACCCCCATCCCACCCCCGGAACCAGTAGCGCAAAATATCAGGGACGGGTGCGATCCTTTAATAGAGCTCTTAGAGTTGCTCATAGTGGTCGCTAAACCCTGACATAAACAAACAAACCAAACGCCAAGTAGTGAAAAAATTGAACATCAGGAAATATTCGCGTACCACTGATCATTATTACGATTAGTTGATGTTATAAGAAATTATCCATTGCGACTTGTGGAATCTCAGATGATATTAAACTACTTCGTAAAAGTTTTAATTACCGCCATTTAGTGGGAAAATTTTAAAGACTAGAAAATGCTCGGGAAATTTTGGTCCTGATTACAGCAAGGGCGTAGAATTTTTTTATTTTAATTTTGTATGAATTGCAATTTAAGTATTAGGTTAGAACCAGTGGCTTTAAATTAGGATTGGGTACTTGCTTGCGGTCCTTAAAGTTGCGGATAAATAAACGTACGGGACTTAAGCTATGGTCCAACGGGACTTAAGCTATGGTCCAACTTAGACTATTAGTCAGAAGTCCATGCCATGGACCATTCAGCCACTAATGCAGGGCAATAGTCTTACTACAGCTTGTTGCAAAAATTTCCCATTCCTGGCACCTGGAACAGTACCTAAAGAGTAATGAATTGTATTGCAGCATGTTATATTCTGGCGTTACAGCGTGTGTTGGTGCAGTGGCGTAGCCAGAAATTCGTTAAGAGGGGGGGGGGTGTCCATGGGTTTGGTTCATTGGTGAAAGCCTCGTATACACATATATGCGGGGTATTGGGAAACTTCTCCACTACTGTTCGATCGAACCACAACACTTAAATAATGGACGGGCTGGACGAACTCTGAGCACACACACATTTAATCTGATGTACACTTACAATTGATGTCAGAATACACTAACAACGGAACCTGCTCGTTCCGCTAAGAAATACAAACATGGCGAACACATCGAACCCCTTCGGCACACAACTTTGTCTCGGTGTTTGCGCTTCAGAACTCTCCGCAGCTCTACTTCTTGTCTCTGGAAGCATGTTTTAGTGACGCGCCGACGTCCGATGCTCACGCCATCCAGAGGTCGTTCTTCTGTGTAGTGATCTCGGCATTTCACCATCATGACGACACATACCGAAAACCCGCAGTCTCTGCCATGCTGGCTAGGCGCTGTCCTCAGCGGCTCCTGCATCCGTTAATGTTCTGGGCATTTAGACAACAAAAGAAAACAGTTAAATAAAACGCATACTCACAGTCATTGAAAAAGGAATTGAAAGTCTTTCAGCGACCCCTTATAGGCCATGGCTCCATATGGTCCGCTGCGGTAGATGTGTTGTTCTGTTCTTCGTGGTTTCCCACTTTCTGGACGTCGTACCGATCCTTTGGCTTCACTGCCTTGACACGATAAAGGCCAAAGAATTTTGGTCACAGCTTTAACCCCGCACCAAACTGCGTCCTCTAAATTGCAACTAGATCGTTGACTTTATACAGTTTAGGTGGTTTTCGTTTCCAGTTGAACTGTCGACTATTTTCCTGTTGCAATCTCAAGATATTACTCTTGGCGTCTTCACGCATATTATCTCTATCACGTAGCGTGCAGTTCAAATGTTCCTCTTCCAACAGTTCTCTAATTTTTAGATCTCCAGCATTCTTCATTTTAATGCCAGTCATCAGTTCAAATGGGGTGTATTTAGTGCTTCTTGAAATCGTGCTATTTTTTAAATTGGTACTTTTGGTTTTGTTTAGCTTGTAGCTATGCACAAGATCCGAAACTTCCGTGCGCAACTCCAAATCTCGTATATGATCCAAGTTCAACATGCCCGAATCTTCCGTCACACTCGCGACATGCAGCAAAAAAACTATTAAAGACGTTCTCGTTTCGCTCTCCTGAAGCAGCGATAACAGTCTGCTGTTCTGACAGGTTTGGCTTCCACGACGCCATCATCTGACCTTGACCTACTTTCATCTTGGCAAACAGGTTTGCAGGGATTATACACTGAGCGTTGAGGCTATTGGAAACTGCTGCCGTTACCACGACGGCCACATGAGAACTCTTTAGTGAGATCTGGAACTTTGCCAGGGGAACTTCATGTTTATCATTAAAACAACTAGAAAGAATTACTGTACCCTCTGTTATTTTTTTGGCGGAGACCACATTGCTATTAACTACCGTAATTTGGGCGCCATAATCAATAAGAGCAGTTGCTTTTTTACCATCAATCAAGATGTCAACATACTTCAGTTCGTTTATAAAACCTTTTCTCTCAACGGGCTGTTCCGATTCCAGTACATTGACTGAACTTTCACCCCGCCCGCTTTACTCACTTACGACTTCAGGTTGTCTTCGAAAACGTTTAGAACAAAATTTAGCAAAATGTGTTCCTCCACAAACGTAGCAGTTGGGCTTTCCCTTATTTTGCCCATAGTTATTTTTGTTGGACCTTTCGTACCGTACGTTCTTAAAATTTCCGCTTCCACCTTTACGCGTATGCTTGAACATCATTTAACGATTTTTCTTTCGACACAAAATAAACATCGCACTCTTTCGCTAACCTTACATGGTCAAACCAACTTTCTCCCTGCTTAATCTCTATGTGAGATGCCGTGTCTCTAAGGTTTGGTACAATTTGTCCGCCACCATCAATTTGCATAACGAGTTAAAATCACTAACCTCACGCAGTTTACAATAATACTCAAAGTTTGCTGTTAATCTCGATGCGAATTAAATATGTGTTTCACTCGGCTGTCGTCCAGCTTTCCGAAAATTATTGAGGCATTCCTGCGCTGTCGGCTGAAACTCTCTTAATATTAGCGACTTAAGCTTATCATAATCTTTCATCTCTTCCTCCCCGATGTAAAGCAATACGTTGCTAGCTTTTTCCCCAAGAAGGTTTATCAAGATCTCTGACCTCATATCCAGCAGCACCCCTTTTATAATAAAAGCTCGTTCCACAGATTGGAAAAACAAATTGAGATTCTCTGGTTTAACTGGAATAGTCATACTCAGTGTATGCGCACTTTTAATCAGGTTTTCAAGATTAAACGTAGGCCGTTCAAATCCCGTATTATAACTTCGCTCATTCAGCTCCAATGCCGAACGGCTTCGAATACTTTCCAGTTCTACTTCCTTCTCCAATTGCGCTAATTTGATTTTTTCATCTCTAGTACTCGATCATTTTCAGCCCTCTCCTTCCTCTCTTCTATTATAGAACTTAAAACGTCTTTTACAAAATCCGGATCATTTTTATAGATTTCAGTGCTCTCCATTTTTAATTTTAAATCAACTATCGTCGCTTCTGTTGGCACCGTTTCACCGATCTCTTGTGTTACTTGAATCAAGTCTTCTTTACGAGAATTTTTATACATGCTTAACAAGAAAGCTTACCTTCAAGACGTGAAATAAAAGCTCCGTCTTTGCCACTGCGTAATCCACAGGCGATTCGAGACAGATCTCACTTGCTGACACCAGAATTGTGGGGTATTGGGAAACTTCTCCCCTACTGTTTCATCGAACCACAACACTTAAATAATGGACTGGCTGGACGAACTCTGAGCACACACACATTGAATCTGATGTACACTTACAATTGGTATCAGAATACACTAACAACGGAACCTACTCGTTCCGCTAAGAAACACAAACATGGCGAACACATCGAACTCCCTTCGGCACACAACACTGTCTCGGTGTTTACGCTTCAGAACTCAGCTGTAATTCTTGTCTCTGGAAGCCTGTTTTAGTGACGCGCCGACGTCCGATGCTAACGCAATCCAGCGGTCGTTCTTCTGTGTAGTGATCTCGGCATTTCACCATCATGACGACACATGCCGAAAACCCACATATATATCGCTTTAAATTCGTGATAAGCCTTCCCTCAAGGGGGTTAAAACCCCGACCCACCCACCCACCCTCTGGCTACACCACTGTGTTGGTGTAAGGAATTATAGATAAAAAAAATACAGGTAGGCTCAGTTCTGATTGAGTCGTCAGTTTGGAACGCAGGACTACGACTTGCAGATCGGAGAATTGAAATGTGCTAGTCGAGTATGGTTTCAAAGCATTTATTTAATTTGTTATAGCCAACACAGGTCTATGATATGAAAAGCTGCTTACATATTTTTTACAAAAAATGCTGGATACATTGCGAACACAAAGCAGATGGATACACGAATTACCCAACGTGGTGCTCTGTCTTCTTGGGCTTCTTACTTTCCTCATCACTTGCTTTTGCCTTTCGTTTTGATTTTTTCCACTTTTGCTTGCGTTTATTTTGCGAATTCCGCGGCATTGTCGAAAATGTGAATCCGTTCACACGAAAACAATTTTTGAAAATTTTAGTTTAAAACACTGCGGTATGTTACTTATATGTATGTGAATAGATCTCGTCCAGAGCTTTGAAACGATACCACGCACAGTCGTGTTGCGTTCACGGTTGCCCAGATAGATTGAGTCAAAAGCGGCGTCATACCCAGAAATATTGCATCAACTCCCCCACGCACAGGAAACGAGGGGAGCGTCGCTCGCACGATGTATTGCGCCGTACGAGAATTGCTGTTTACGAATATGCTACCACGAGTAGTGCGCGGCACGTATTTTTGACGCTATAATGATTTCAATTGGGAACAGTCGGCCGTAAGTCGCCCCATACTATCCGTGGAGTTAGACGTAGTCCTACGTCGAAATTCATTTCTCATGTGATGAGGGAATAACCGGAATCCCTTCTTGAGGGTGCTATTGGATCGGGACTCTCTAACAGTTGAATTTGTCCCTCTCTGGAGTTCCATATCTTTAAACTTTGCACAAACTTCTTCAGTTCTTTTACTTGGTGCACCAGAACATTTATCACTTCAAGGTGGGAATGTTAGTCTTCCCTAGGAACTGCCCTGAACACATCCTCAAAATCATTTTCTTCAATGCCCACAAATGACACACTACGAGACCAGCCGGCCGCGCACTCCTCATTATTGTCTTCCAAGATGGCCTTCTGTTTAGCCTCATCATAAGGTTTTAGGCATTATGCGACAAAATTAATCGGCCGCCCCGGTGGCGCAGTGGTCTAAGCGATGGCCTCTGATCATTCGTCCGAAAGGGGTCCGGGTTCGAATCCCGGTGAGGCATGGATGTTGTGTTTGTCTTACGGCACTGGCTCTCTCCCTTCCCTGGAACCAGTAACCCTAAATAAAGGACGGGCGACTGCTTATAGCCCATTGAGTTGCTCACGGTGGTCGTTAAACCTTCAATCAAAAAATAAATAAATAAATAAATAAAATTCATCGCTTCAACTTTGGGTTTAACCCCACCAGAAATTGTGACAGCAAACTCTTGTCTCTAATTTCTCCTTCGGCCTCCGATTCGGAGCTGTCCTCTAAATAATCAAACGCTGAGCGCTCTAGTCTAGCAACCAAAGTTTCACCGATTCACCCTGCATCTATTTGCAAGTGTTAAACCTCCCCATCTTAATTTAATAGCCAAAGGCTCTGTGGACGAGAATCTACCAAATATTGCAGTTTTCAATTCCAGGTAACTTAAATCCCTCGTTCGGGCAGATGTAATCAGCTGCCGTGCTGTGCTGCACCTTTACATTTCACTACGATATATTTCTGATCATCACCCTAATTGCCTGTAAGTAGTTCTGTACCCCCAGTGAAGCAAAAAAAAAAAAAAAAAAAAAATCCATAACTGAAACTCTATTTGCACCCCCATCCTAATCATGCTGGCCATATAATTTAAATGTTGAGCAGCGGTATTAATTTGCTTTTGGTGGATGGGACTAAGGTTTATATGAGTTATATACCTGGAAATCTTCGTGCCGTTTGCTTTTCAGACATTCTGGGTGATTGCGTGCTTGCTGTTGTTTGGCAATACTATGAGAGTGACAGCCTCTTCCTGCCCGAAAACGAATTATGCCACAAAGTGCGGCTTGAATCCACGATATTTGTTAAATATGAGGTAGTTGAAATGATCTCCGTTCCGTAACTGTCGAATATCATTGGAATGGATTGGTAGATCGAATATTTTAACCTGCACAGCCAGTTCGCTGTATTTTCACAGTGTAGTTTGTCAAGATATTTCAAGAAGTAGGATTCAGTATTCCCGCAGTGTCTTACCTAAAGCTTCTAAATACGTATAGGACTGTACCCTGCACGAAGGTCAGCCATTGTTATTAAAGAAACTGAAAATGTATGGTAATAACCCATATTACTTATGATGCATGTGAGATAAAATTTCCCTGGAACACCCGAATGTACAGGGTGTTCCATAATGATTAAACGCAAGTATCTAGAACTGGAACATGCGCATTTATGAAGGACTATGTGTAACACGTTATGCATTCTCGGGCTTTCTCTGTCATCTCCACCGTAGTGCGGTGCAGCTCATCAGCTGGGATGGCCGCTATCTCCCTCCGGATGCTTTGTTTGAGTTCCACAGCTGT
The DNA here is from genome assembly GCA_039090855.1 of Macrothele yani. Lineage (NCBI taxonomy): Eukaryota > Metazoa > Arthropoda > Arachnida > Araneae > Macrothelidae > Macrothele > Macrothele yani. Next base: position 67,881,372 of record CM077002.1, on the reverse strand, counting down.
GCGGGGTTTCCCAACGTACGCTCTTTCCTTTAGGTAACACCACAGGAAGTAGTCCGGTCGGGTTAGGTCCAGTAATCTGGACGGCCAGTGGATATCACCGAATCTGGAAATTGGGCACCCGTGGAATTGTTGTCGAAGGGTTGCCATTGGTAATCGCGTCGTATGACTAGTGGTACCGTCTTGTTGCATTCACATTTGTGTAAGACCAAGCCGTTGCAACTCAGGAATGAAGAAGGTGATTAGCATGTGTTTGTAGTGCTCCGCAATAACTGTAATGGCTGCATCATGTTCGTCCTCAAAAAAGTAAGGACCAGTCAGACACGCATGAGTCACTGCACGCCACACTGTGACCTTGACACTGTGCAAGGGCTTTTCATGTAAGGCTTGTGGGATTTTTACCCCCAAACCTACAGTTTTGTTTATTGGCATAGCCGGATAGGTGAAAATGAGCTTCATCTGATGTGATCAGGTTCTGCACAAAATCCTTTTTCTCCCTACACTTGTTGACAAACGTTTCACTGAACGTCACTCTGTGAACCCTATATGCCGGGAGCAATTGCTGCACCAACTGTACCTTATAAGGATACAGTTGCAGGTCAGTTTTCAAAATCCTGTGAATATGAGTAGCGTTCGTCTGTTGGACCAGTCGACGGGTAAACTTCTTGGGACTTTGTTCAATGGCACTCGCCACACGTTCAATGTTCTGTGCACTACGAGACGTTCGAGGTCGTACTGGAGATAGTTTCTTTTCGCGTTGTCTGTCTCACGGAAATTACTAACAGCACGTGCTTCAGGTTTCCGGAAATGTGGTCGGAATCCCTTTGTGCTGTGACGATGGGGCTTCCATTGGTGAAGTATGCTACCACAACGTATGCAATTGCTGTTGGCGTCCACGGCGACATCATTAAGGATCAATGATCTGGAAAGGAGACCAACATTAACTCCCTAGGTCAGACTTCGAAATACAATACATTTTAAAGATGGGCCAGTTCTCACGCCTCTCCTGTAAATTAAAATTAAATTTGTCCCATTATTATGAGACACCCTGTATTTCCATAATGTAGTTAGTTAAGAAATTTCTAGAGTTAGGATTCAGTATTCCAGCAGTGTCTTACCTAAAGCCTATAAACTACGCATAGGATTGGACACTACACGAGGGCCAGCCGTTATTAGTGATTCAGAAGACCTTTAGCGCGGCCAAGGCACTTTTTTCTAGGCTTTGCGTCACTAATGCACTTTTCATAGTTACATGGTAAGAGATGCAAAGCAAAGGAGGTATTTTGGATGACCTTGTTGGCAAAAATATCGAATGCTGTGTTTTATATGTGTTGCCGCGAAAATTCTTCTAATTTCGGGGACATTGCTTCTGGTAAAGAAATACCCAAATTCGTGATTTAATTACCTAATTAACTATATTAATTATGTTGATTAATTAACATAGTTAAATAAGCATTTCTTTAATTAGAGTAATTCCTAATTGGGTGCAGGAAGTATTATCCCGACCCAGGCCGCAAAAGGATTCGCTGGGTTTTCTTTCTTTTCGTGTGGGAAGGAGATCGAAACGCAAACACTAGGCCAGGTGCAAAATTCCACAAAGGAAGTGAAAGGTATTTTTCATTTCCCGGCATTTGCGAAGCACCAGCACTGCGGATTACATAATGCAACCTTAGCTAACAATAGGCTACTCGTGACCATACGGCGAAAGTTCAAGAAAGAATCCTAAATCTGGTAAGAAGGTATAGATATGAAATAACTGTCACTCAGGCTCTGTGTCGGGGAACATAATTCAGTAGGGCATACGTACCTCTGAGCATATTTAAAGATTTAAAAAGGGTTTCTCGGATGGTCCGATTATAGAACTCCGAAACATTGTGACAGTTAGGGCGAAATAAATTTTTAAAGGGCTTAGCTCAGCAGATGGTCAGGTGGCCAGGGAGGACATCTGCTCGAAATAGCCACTGGTCAACATCCACTGGACGGCAGACCACTAACGAACGAGGGGGAGGAGCAGAAACCAATGAAGGTGCCGGGTACTCCTCCAAAAGGAGGGTACACACACGCCTAGCAGCACGAGGAAAGCGAAAAACGAAAATAAAATGCGAAAATTTGCAGAAATCAGGGTAAGTTGTTTTCGATTTGTTGTTGTCGTCGTTTAGCAGAAATGCTTGGCCGTGCATGGGTCAAAAAGTCGGACTCACAAATTAGGTAGCATGTTAGGTACCAAAGGAAGGTAGTAGTGAAAAATGCAAAGTAGAATCTAGAGAAGTTATACAGTTGTCGCGGGCTCCTGGGCTGCGTTTAATCCACGGAGGATATAAACCCCAAGATCGAGGACGCAAGAAGAACAGCTCACGAAGGAGGAGCCCGATCATCAACCCTCGAATCGGTGTTGCACAGTAGAAGATTTTAGGGTAAGACATCATCCAAATATTTCAATCCCTTGCATGCTGAGTAATAACTGAAATTTAGAAATGTAATATTCTGGCACACTTCGTACTAGTTGGATTGCTAGGAACGTTTCTATTTCTTTAAATCTTAGGCTAAACCTTAACATTTTTGTAGCGATGTCTTAATATAACTTAATCTGGTCCCACCATTAATTTGTACCTAAATTAAGAAATATGTTAAAATAAATTCTATATTTGTTTCTTTAAACAACGTGTTTTTCTTCGCTGCTGCTCTGCAAATGAGTACGAGTGTCGGGCTTTGGCTTAATTTAAAGTCAACAGTTTTTCTTACTTTGAAGACACCACGATGTCAAGCATGATACTGAAAGGTTAGTTTGAAACTTAATTTCTTTGCGGCATATGAGTTCTTGCGACAACCTCCTACGAGCTCGTATGAAACACAACGCTTACAGGTGCCAACGATGAGACTGGGTCGCCTAAACTAGGAAACCCAATGTCATTGTTGCCACTTTAGTCGATCGAAATTAATGAAGAAAATTTATTCCGTCAAGTTCCCAAACGGGGCTTGGCGCGGTAATATATGCAAGCATATGCGTATATTAAACGAATGTTAACATTACAGGATGAGGCCAAACAGTCGATTCACGCGATAGGACACTTCATGAATCACAAGAGTTTCTAGTGAGGGCGGAGTGATAGCTACTTTATCAGGACCGCAGTTTTCAAAATGGCGTTATAGGAAGTGGCATCTCTCTCTCTACGTTAAAATTTCACTCCTAGGAGGGAAATCAACACAGGGAAATTAAACAAGCAAGTAGGCTGACTGACAAGTGTTTTATGGTTGCAACAGGCATTTCTGCTAAAGTCGCCACGGGCTTCAATGAAAGCAAACGCCCTGAGCCCAACCCATGGTGCATGGTTCCCTATGGATAACACAAAAGGAAGCCCTGGTTGATGAGTGATCAAAGGCGCCGGATTATGGCTGATCTCAAACCCGAGAACAGGAAGGGGGTTTCCCGCCCCACTGCGCCGGCCTTCTTCCCTTTCTGGAATCAGTAGCCCCAAATCAGGGACGACCCTAAGTGCCCACCACGCTCATTAAATCATAAAACATACAAATTAATAATAATAATAGTAATAATAATAACATAAATGGTATCCATTACTTCCTCCCTAAATTCATAGAAAAGGTGTCCTATAAGTCATATGTATGCGATGTACCTGATTCGTTATTCACACTGAATATTTAAAATCGTTTAATGTGACGTCCACCGTGTCTTTGCCTCCCGAGTGGCGCAGTGGTTTAAACGGTGGCTTCTGATCATTCGTCGGAGAAGGGTCCGGGTTCGAATCCAGTGAGGCATGGATGTTGTGTTTGTCTTGCGGCACTGGCTCTCTCCCTTCCCTGAATCCATTAGCCCTAAATGTGGGACTAGCGACTGCTTTTAGACCATGGAGTTGCTCACAGTAGTCATTAAACCCCCAACCAAAAAGAAGGCACTTCTTTTTGGTTGATGTTCTTAGCATGTGACTCCCATGTAACATTCTTTCTTTTGTTTTAAATAGCCTAAATGAAGAAATTAAATCAAAATTGATAAAAATAATTAATAAAAATTTAATTTAAAATGCTGAATGATAAGAAAGAAGTCAAACTTTAATAAGCTTTTGAAAGTTTTGAGGATCTTCTTTCTGGGTTGTTTTTATTTATTTAGAACTACATCACTGGTCATTATTAAAGGAGTTGAAATTTCAGGGTAATATACAGTACTTACTATGATTGTGAGAAGAAATTTCCCTGAAACATCTGAAAACAAAAAACAAAAAAGTATTTTCGCTTCGCTTTTGGAAGATTTAATCAACTCTCTAAAGTTTCTTTATCATTTAAAATGTTTTAATAAGACACTGATTGTTTCGTTAAATGCATCCTTCTATACATACGACATGCCAACTTAAACTTTTTTTGTCTAGGGTTTGTAGGTTATAATCCTTGAAAGGCAGGCGGGGTCTTTCCATTCTTCGTAAGACGCACACCCATTAATACCACTAGACCGGATAATGCATTGTTCCTAACTTTGCCGGCGAACACGTCAGGTTAATGCCAGAATGACTCAGCCTATACCATTATTTATTTATTATGACACTGATGTCTACTGAACCTTATTGTCGTTTCTCATCGGAAGATGGGCGGGTAATCGGTGATGAAGACAAAAAACATGCAAAATAAAATTTGGTTCTTGCAGCATTTAAAATGCAATAGGCCCTGCTGCTCAAAAAACAAAAACAAAATAAACGCGAATCTTGTGAAAATGCGCGTTCACTTTTCTGCCGTGGGTTTCCGGTAAACATCGCATCTCGTTCAGGAAATACCACTGGCGTGAACTTTCCTGGCTCGCCCGGCGTGAGTGAGGACTGAATGATTGTGTTCGTTACCCCCACCCCTCTTCCCCCTCCCCATGTCTTGCGGTCAGACGAGACGGGTCACTGCCGGAGAATTGAAAGGCTTCGTGCTGTTGCTCACCTGACGGCGGTTTGGTATGTCACATATGACGTCACTCGTATTTTAATCTGTCTGTGACTGGTGGAAGAGCTGTAGTGTTCGTGACCGTAATTAGGGACGACTTACGAATTAAGAAGTCCAAGCTACTCAGTGATTCGATAATTCATTTATCGCGTGGAACCTTTGATTCGGCTGCTTATGTCTGAATACGAAACCAAAACACGTAAAGTTTATTGGCTTTCTCAACCAGGCGAGACGTATAAGTGATAATGTGTTTATAAATGTATATCAGCTGTTATGTCGAGAATGGGAAAAGGAAAGGGAATGACATCATCGCGATTATATTGTGCGTTTCGGATGTGTTCACGTGAGACTTGTTTTCATTGCCCTGTAGGGAGGTCAAGAAAAGTGATGACAAAGAAATTTTGAGAGACAGCCAGCTGTTTTTTTATTATAACCTGAGAAAAGAAAGGAAACTTCTTTTGTTGTCTAAGTTTTAATGACAACTATTCTCGGTGAAAAGCAAAAGGTGCTTTCAGATGGGGAAAAGGATTAGTTCGGTGAGTAATGGGTTTTCGTGGAGCAAAGGTCAGGAACAGCAAGATTTCCTTAAACAGGGCGATTAATTAAAAGGATGAAACAAAATAGCTTTGTGCAAAGTTAAATCATACACAGCACGCTTCAGTGGACTTACTGCATCGTTATTCCATTAAAAACATTGTAAAACCAGAATCCTCTTTCACTAGGGGCTAGGTCTTCAAAAAAGGGACATTTGGGATACACAGCCGTCATGCACAGAAACCATCCCTAGGTGCCCAACCCGTCTCATGATGACTACGGCAAAAGATGCATGGCGGCTGTGAGTCACAAGTGCTCCTTTGTAAAAGACTCGGCCCATGTTGAAAGTGGTACCAAGTAAAGCTCAACGTACCTTATTGAGCTGTGCGTAGTGCTTTTCGGTTTCATAAGTTTTTTAATGTAATCCCGGGAGTTTTTCTGCGAATGAATTTCGACTGTTTCTTAGCGAATTAATGCTCAGTGAAAAAGAGAGGAAGCTATTGGATTGGCTTATTCATATCACGTTTAAGAATACAATTCCGGAGTAGATCAGTCAGTCAGTTGTGCCTTCAAAATAACATTAATAAAAATACAAGTGTAGCGAATTTATTCACTTGTGCACAGCTACACAAGAAATGACTGAATTTTTTCGTTTAATTGCTAATAAGTTCGTTTACTTGTCTCTAAAAGATTCTTTATTATGATAACTGAGGAGCCGTGACGTCATATTTTTTTCTTGTATTTCTATGAAGGTATTCTGTGTTTCGAACGATGCACTTTTCAGCATGCCAGGATGAGATTGCTCTAAAAATGTGACGTCACAGGCTTGTCTTATAAACTCACAGATAAACTAACCGCTTCGTTGCCATGGAAATAGCGCTGCCGGAGTATCAGTTAAACGAAAAAATTTCAGTCATTTCTTGTGTAGCTGTGCACAAGTGAATAACTATCCACTGGAATATTTCAAATGAAATTATGCATATTAACTAATGCCTAGCAGGACATCTCGTGTACAAAATTTGAAGATCAGTCATAACTCAGCGAATTTGAGAGCTTTTATCCTGTGATTTCACAGTTATTCAAGATAACAATGACAATCATCAGGTTGAAACATGACTTTAGCAGGATAATTCTTTACTGAAAAAGGAATAAAATCTATTCTTTTTAGGCTACAATATCCCCATTTTTAAGAATTTTGAACTTTTGTCATCAAAAAATCTCGAAAACTCGACTATGACCTTTTGAAAGAGGCATCAACGCCGTCTGTATTTTCTGTGATTGCCGCTCAGCGTCTGTCGAACTGTGTATTTAAAACCTCATTTCTCCCAATGGTAAAATGAGGTTTCGAAGTTGAAACTTCATTTCCGCTTCTGACACTTTTTCAGGTTTCGGACTAAAATTGAACGACGTGCAGCGAAGCTCTGACGATCTCTTGAGTGCTACTGTTATTGCAGCATTCCATGAAAACGTTTATTACGCAGGTCTAATGAACAGAGCTGGAGCAACGCCCTTCAGACAAGCACCTTCTGAATCATGTACATGTCACGGTAGTCACATAGGACTTATGTTATCCAATCGCTGTGATACTTTTACAAACGTTGAAAGGAATAAGCTGTTCAGCAAACTAAAATAATCAGAATGTCGTTCACAGTCAGTACTAGTTATGAGTCATACAACTCGTAAAACAACAAGATTTTATTTTGAAAAGCGGGAAGAGGGAGGGGATCTGTTCTCCTAAACTTTCACATGTTTAATACATATGAATACATGTAATGTCAGTCACTTCGCTGACTCCCTCCCCCTTTCAATGTAACTTTAATACATGATCTGGACGTCCCGGTGCTCGAGTGGTCAAAGGCTTTGGTTTTGTCTGGTAGTTCGAACTGGAGCTGGGTTCAAGTCCCGAATTAGACTTGTTCTGCGTTTGGCTTCCAGCTCTGACTATGTCCCTTCTCTGGAACCCGTGGTTCTAAATTACGGACAAGCGGCTGCTTATTGCCTAAAGAGAATCTGTGAGAGACGATATACACTATCTACCAACAAGTAATTGGACACCCCTGCAATCGACGATATCTGCGGTCCTGATACACGTCACGGCCGCCGCCGTTAAATATCGTGTGGGAAACAACAACGCAACCAGTCGCATGCAAGATGCCACGCAGTTCGGAGCTCTCTGATTTCGAGAAAGGTGTAATCGTCGGGTATCACAGAAATGGCCGATCCATACGTTACATATCCAGCTAGTTGAAGTACCCAAAATCGACAGTGGCCTACGTGATTGGCAAGTGGAAGATGAGAGGTGACTGTCGGAATGTGCCCCGACCCGACAGACCCACAAAACTGGAAGTTAGAGACCGACGGGTGCTGGCCAGAGAAATTCGGAAGAACCGCACCAAATCGATGGGCCACATCCGCGAGGAGTTTCAACAGGCATCCGGGAGTGTTCTTTCGATGAATACCATCCGTAAGGAAGCCCATCTTCTCGGTTATCATGGACGTGCTGCCGCCCACAAGCCTTTGATCACCAAGTCCAATAGCGCTGCTCTGCTAACGTGGTGCAAAGAACGTCGACAGTGGACCGTTGAACAGTGGAAACAGGTTCTCTGGTGTGACGAATCAAGGTTCACCCTCTACCGTTCGGATGGCAGGGTGTGGGTTTGGCGTCTGCCTGGAGAAAGCCTCCTGCCGGAATGTATTGTGCCAACTGTGAAGTTCGGCGGTGGTGGAATTATTCTATGGGGGTGTTTCTCCTGGTATGGCACGGGACCCTTGGTCGCAATTCCTGGTAGACTCAACGCCAAGGCCTACTGCACCGTTTTGGATGACCATGCGCTTTCTACGTTGTGGCAGTTTTACGGGGTGGACCCATGTTACTTTCAGGATGACAATGCCACCTGTCATGTTGCGAAGTCCACCATGGCTTGGTATGGTGACACTGGGATTAATCAAATGGACTGGCCTGCGCAGAGCCCTGACCTTAACCCTATCGAGCACCTCTGGGACGAGTTGGAGCGTCGACTTAAGGGGTGCCCCCACCGTCCGAAATCGGTGAAGGAACTGACCTGTCTTCTCCAAGCCGAGTGGAAGAAAATACCGCTAGCCGTCGTGCAACGTTTGGTTTAGAGTATGCCTTGGAGGGTCGCAGCTGTAATCGCCACTCGTGGAGTCTCCACCAACTATTGAAGGTGAATAAACTTCGTTTTCCTTTGCTATCACAGGTGTCCAATTACTTCTTGGTAGATAGTGTAATTTAGGTGTATTTAAAATTACAGTATTCTTGAAATGACATAAATAAATGATGATGATGCCCCACGCACCGACTGGCCAAAGCCGTGGGATTCTACCATGTCAAAACATAAGCTTCCAATGATACATAGTTTCAGTCATAATGTCGTCACTCGCCAGATAACCCACATGGAAGAGATTTCGTCCCAAATCCGCATGTACCCACTTTGACCACTACATTCATGATCCATGCGTTTAATTCATCTAAGATGGCGGAAACAGAGGAGAGCCGCTCCTATGGCGCAGTGGTCTAAGAGCTGCTCTCTGACGCTTGTCCGTGTAGGCCCGGACCCCGGATGAGGCGTTGGCGTGTATGTCTTACGACACTGACCCCCCCCCCCGAACTTTTGGCCCCAAATTTGGAATAGTAGTTTGCCTATTGCCCTTAGAGATGCTCACGGTGGACTCTAAACCCCGAAACGAAATGAAAAAACTACGGAAGCACATGTCAAGACGGCAAAGTTGCAGCGATAAATTACGTCGGTGTAGTTAAATTGGAAAAGCATTCGTCTCCGGAGCAAAAGGATGCTCCTTCGATACTCATCACCAGCAAATGTGTGTTTTCACATTGGCGCCCGATTGTGGAAAATGGATCCACTGGCCGTTGGGTTCTTCGAAAAATGTGTGATGTCCGTTCCACATGTCGTCTGGAATGAATGAAAATTCCTTCTTCAGCTAGCTACTTCAGACGTGGTTTGCGGCGGCACCGAAACCTGCGATTTTGTGCCCCCTCCTTTCTTAAAGGGGGCTCTGTGTGTGTGTGAGAGAGAGACGTACTACAGAGGTCAAAGTTGCAGAGATAAATTCCTTCGGTGCAGCTTAATTGGGAAAGCATTCAGCTCCGGAGCAGAAGGATGAGGTTTCGATTATCTCACCGGCAAATTTTTGCTTTCACAAGATATTATTCGGCAAATTTGTGTTTTCACAAGATATGATTCGGCAAATTTGAGACGATATCTCTTACAGGTAGGATATCTGGCGAATGACGAAGGGAGCGATATTCAATTAACATTTGTGATTGAAACTTGTAGTTATGTTGCATCACTGGAAACTCGCTTATAACATAAAAGTTATTTTATGGGTTTAAAGATTTGACTTTTACGTTAGGTTTAACATTACTTAACTTCAATCTTAAATTGAAGCAGAGCGCTTGTAAGGTTAAAGTTTAACTTGATGTATACCCTTAGTGAATTCAGCTTCAGTGTAAAACCCGTAGTACATCAAGTTGCTTGTTGTCTTAATACACATAACATTCACGTTCAAGTAACGGCCAGGATTAAAGGAGCTCAAGATTCAACTTACTATATTTGCTCATTGTGACTAAAAGTCTTAAGAACACATAACATTCACTTTCAAATAACGACCAGGATTCAAAGAAGTAAAAGTCAGTAGAGCGTATCAGTTATATTTCACAATATGTGTGACAGTGCAAGAATCTTATCGACTACAAGTTGCTCCTACCCGTTCAACATCTGTACATTCTCTCAACAGGAATACCGTTCGTTTAACATTTCTTTTTCGTGAATCGCTCATTGCAATCAGTATCGTTCTTCTCTCTCTCTGAGCTCTTATCTCCACAGTCTTTTTATTTTTCTTAGATTGCACTCTGACCCGCTATCAGAATTGCCAACATCTAATTCATCGAGAGAACCTGTGCCATTAAGTTTAGAAAATATTTAACAAGAACCCAAATATACACAAGAACACAGAAACTCAAAATGAAGTTTATATTAAGAGTTATACGTCATACACTTTTTGTATTTTTCATCTTATGTTCAGAAGTTATTAAAACATTTTGCTCAACTAATTTGTCATAAACCTATAATAAGAATATGTTAATATACATATTTATAGTGTGTTGTAAAATAAAAGCACTGATAACTGTATCGCCATCATTAACAGTATTTTATTATTAGTTCTTAATAAAACTAATGTTATTATTGTATGTGCTCCCCCCCCCCCCCCCATCGGATCTAGTAATTTAAATTCATTTCATGAAATACAAAAATATAAATTGCGCTTGTTACGCTGAATTTTGCTTGCTCAAGATAAGACTTTCTCATAGCCTGGGAAGACCTGTCGTTGCTGCGTGTTTTACGTATAGCTATTATCAGGTGTTGCGCTGGCTTTTTTTAAAGTTTTCGCCAATTTGGTTGCCCAATTTGATTTGTTTTCGCCAGAGTGTAATAACACTATTAAAAGGTAACCGCCAAAGCTTTTTCCATCGCCAAACGATTTCTTTTTCGCAAATTGCGAAGATGGCGATCGGCAGCGCGACCCCTTGTATTATAATTTGCCAGAGCTAAAGATGTAGTTCACATATTAAAATGCTTGAAGTGAGATCGTAGCGCATGAAGAGGTCTCACCCCCCCCCCCCCGTCCTCCCCATGTCCCTTGTTCGAAGGCGCTACCACACTTTTAATGGGGGTCGTTGCGGCATTTTTAAATCTGTGGACTTTGTTCGTGTAAAAAATAATCGTTTATAAATTTATTGCCCTGTATTCATGCCACGTTTATCTTCTTTTCACGTCATATTTCTTTCGAAGGGAAGTGTGGACTTATAATAGTTTTGATTTCTAGTTTTGGCGCATTTATCTTATCTGTTTCCTTCCCCCCTCGCTCCGAACTTCCGGTGTAATCAAAACATGTCTGAGGCCTTTATCACAGCTGTAAGGTTTTGTCATTTTTCCAGCCTCCTCTGCCAGCAAAGTTAAATATGGAAAGAGGAGATTATGTACGTTGACTCCAGGGGATCATCATCCGTTTCCACGGCAACCTCTTAGATGCCGTTGGCATCAAATGAAATGGAACTTTTTGTTTATTTCTCTTCTCTCTCTCTCTCTCTCTCTCTCTCTCTCTCTCTCTCTCTCTCTCTCTCTCTCTTTTCCTACAAATTATCTACAAAAAATAAGTTTGGATGACCAGTTCCATTTCACAAAGCGAGGGAACCATTTAGTTGCTACTGTGAATTGGTAGATGCATGATATTCATTAAAACAGTGTTGAGTTTTGTCGTTTTTCTGCAGCTGTGGTTCTTCACATTAATAGAATGGGTGGGGGTCAAATTATTGTGTATGCTTTTCATACGTACGCTCGTATGTCAATTGTATATTCGGTAACGTGAATTTACAGCAAGCGGTATGTGACGTTTACCTCCTTTTAACCTTCCTTTTGAGTTACCGTTTTCTTATGTAAATTTAGTCACTGCTTGTTAAACATTTTCTAAGTTTTATCCCCGAAGAGCTTTTACAATTTGGCAACGCTACTAGTTAGTCAGAACAACATAAAATAACGAGGAATAAATATAAATGCCGTCTATGCACGATTAAAACCTGTAAAAAGTAATGATTTTACAAGTTAAAATATGTTTATTACATTAAAATCATTGGATAAAAACACATTAGATCTTTCGGGCCTGCATCAGACCCATCTTCAGATGTGACTCCAAAAAGCGGATGATGAAAGGTCTTTAAATAAAACACATGCCAGTTCATGACGTGTAATATGTGCAGACTTAATGCTTCATAGTTCACTGTGACGTTGACAGAACAGTTCATTGATGAGATCACGATTCAGATGTGGAAATTAAGAATTTCCATGGCTGTGTGTCATATTGAGGTGTATTATCATTACAACAGGTATGTCCGTGATTAAGAATAAATAAGCTTTCCGTTACTAATAATGAAGACCTAGATCTAGGGATAGCCAAAACAAAAACATCGTTCCATACCGGATAATGTGTTCCCTCATTTGCCAAGCGTGAGAGAGCTGTTTACATAGATTCAGTCCGAATGTTATGCTTATGCTCCGCAATTCTGGTTTTCAAAGTGCAATGGGTGGATCCAATATATATACCCGAGCCGGTTCCTCAGGGTCCCCAACATAAAATAACGACATTGAATACATAGAGAGTGGAGTTAGTAGAGTTGTAGGGTTGTCAATAGATTGCGAGAAGATTGCCAAACGTTGATATTGCGAAAGAGATGAAGCCTGTTTGATATATACACTTATAGCGTAAAAGCAATTTGCCGGTGGCGAAAATCGATTCAGCATCTTCCTGCTCCGTAGCCGAATGCTTTCCTAGTTAAAGTATACCAACGAATTTTGCCGCTGCAACTTTGGCGTCTAACATCTGAGGTAGTTAGGGCAAAAACACTATATGATCAAAAATATCTGGACAACCCTTTTCAGAAGTGGATTTGCCCATATATGTCACAGCTATGTCCCATATATTAATAGATATAAAAAGACACATACAGATATAAAAGACAGTAGAATCAGCCGTACGGCAGAACTCAGTGACTTTCAACATTGCACGGTCATGTTGAAAGTCATCTTAGCAACATGCCAGTTTGGAAAATTTCTGCTCTGCTGTAGCTGCCCCGATAAACCGGAAGTGGTGATCGAGAATGGAAATACCATAAGTGGAAATGAAAATGTTATTGTGAAATGGAAGCACCTAGGAGCAACAACAACGCACTCGCAATCAGGCTACGTAAAATGACAGAGCGGGACGACCCAGTGCTGAAGCGGGTGGTGCGACAAAATCGCCTGTCCTCGGTTGCAACACTCACTACCGAGTCCGAAAGTGCCTTTGAAACCAACGCCAGCACCAACACGGTTCGTCCAGAGCTGAAGGGAATGGGTTTCCATGGCCGAGAAGCTGCATACAAGCCTTACATCAGAACGATCAACGCCAAGCGTCAGTTGGAATGGTGTAAAATTTGACATGAACGGACTCTGGAGAAGTGGAAACGGGGTCTCTGGAGTGATGAATCACGCTTCACTATTTGGCAGTCCGATGGACAAGCCTGGGTGTGGAGAATGCCATGTGAACGCTACCTTCCCGACTATGTTGTGCCAACTGTGAACTTTGATGGAGGAGGCATCATGCTGTGGGGCTGTTTTTCATGGTTTGGGCTGTGTCGCCTAGTTCCAATGCCCGAGAACCTTAATGCCGAGGCCTACAATGACATTCTTGACAATTCCCTGCTCCCAACATTATGGCAACAGTTCAGTGCTTAAGGAACCTTCACTTTACCAATAGGATAATATCCCCGTCCACAAATTCTGTTCCGTGAAGAAAGAAATGGCTTGATAAGATGGGTGTGAAAGAACTTGAGTGGCCTGCACAGAATCCCCGACACCATGGAACATCTTTGGGTTGAATTGGAACGCAGATGGCGAGCTAGGCAACCGCCAGGCATCGGTGACAGACCTGGCTAATGCTCTTGTAACGGAATGGTAGGCGATTCCGCGGCAACGTAGAAATGGTAGATGTCCTACAACATAGATGTCAGCAACGTATAGATGTCAACTTGAAACGAAAGAAATCTTTATGGAGATGCCTTACAAGGCTGTCTTACAACGTTGTAAGACATCGTTATGTCATTTAGATGGCTTACAACGACATCTAAATGATATCAGTTCGACATCGTTTTGTCATTGTAGATGTCGTTGTAAGAGATCTATTTAGACATCAGCAGCAACGTACCAAAATCCAGTGGAAAGAATTCCCGGCAGATTGGAGGTTGTCATAAAAATAGAGTTGACCAACTCGGTATTAATTCCTTTCTTATTGCAGGAATTTTATGGATAAGGAAGTGTCCGGACATTTTTGATCAGATAGCAATCGATGAATAAATATTGTGTTATACAGTAGTGTGCGAAACTTAAAGACCATCCCGGTTTTGACTTGTAGCGTCGCATAGGAGAGGCCTAGATATGTGAAATTCAAACCATCGGAACTCCATTACTTACCGAAATAATGACGGAAATAACACCGACACAATTGCAGATACTAAAGGAATGATCCAGAATTAGCTACATAGCATGCGCATCAATGCCAAAGACGGTACGAAGGGAAGAGGAGGTTCTCAGTAGGGGATATGATCACCCCTAACATCGATGCTCGATTTGCACCGTCTGTCCATGCTTTGTACTACACTGGCGTGCAAATATTAAGGACGAGACGGTTTTTCGAATGTAACGTCATGCAAAAATGCTCCACATTGACTCAATTCATACCATAAGATCCCCAAGATGTAAGAATATGGGACAAGTGAGCAAAACCGTCCAAACAAAGAATCCAAAGGATACAAGGGCACTTTATTGAAAAGGTAGCTTCAAGCACAACTGGACAGAAGACAGAAACGTCCATGTGACAGGCAGCTGCCAAGAAAAATCCAGTCTTTAGTAAGGGATATGATCACCCCTGACTGCGTTGTAGGATTTACAACGTCTGTCCATGCTAAGGACGAGCTTGTCAAGGAGCTGTTGAGACATCGCGGCCAATTCCTCTTTGTAGCGCCAATCGCAGCTGCGGAATCGTTGCTGGCGGCTGGTGACGTGCTGCCAAGCGTCTCCTGAGAAGGTTCCACACGTGCTCGATTGGAGTTAGGTCCGGGGACCTTGCGGGCCAATCCATACGTTGAATATTTTCACTCTCCAACAGCTCTGAGACAGCCACTGTACGATGAGGTTTAGCGTTGTCGTCCATGAAGAGGAACTCAGGACCCACAGCATCTCTAAACAGACGCACGTGATGCATGAGAACCTTGGTACAATAGCGGACACCAGTGACTGAACCTCCTTGGAAGATGTGGAGGTCCGTACGGCTACCAAGCATGATACCGCCCCAAACGAGTACTCCGCCACCTCCAAACCGGTTTTTTTCGATGATGTTGGGGGTGTGATTGCGTGTTCCCTGGTCTCTCCAGATTTGTATAAGTCCAGAATCGCTCGTTAGACTAAATCGGCTCTCATCCGTAAAGAGAACTCGACCCCATTGCTTATGTGTCCAGTTCTTGTGTTCCTGGCACCACAGAAACCGCCGTCTCCGATGAGCAAGCGTTAATGGCAGACACCGTACTGGTCATCGTGCAAATAGACCACCTTGTGCAGCCTCCTGGCCACGGTAAAACGCGATAACGGACGTCCAGTTGTCTGTTGCATGTGCCGTGCGATTTCTCCCGCTGTCTGCTGTCTGTCTCTTCTCGCCTGTAGGACAATATACCGGTCGTCCGCCGCCGTCCGGAATCGCTCGTCAGACTAAATCAGCTCTCATCCGTAAAGAGAACTCGACCCCATTGCTGATGTGTCCAGTTCTTGTGTTCCTGGCACCACAGAAACCGCCGTCTCCGATGAGCAAGCGTTAATGGCAGACACTGCTGTCTGTCTCTTCTCGCCTGTAGGACAATATACCGGTCATCCGCCGCAGTCCAGAATCGCTCGTCAGACTAAATCGGCTCTCTTCTCGCCTGTAGGACAATATACCGGTCGTCCGCCGCCGTGGTTGCTCGTGGACGACCACTGCTAAACTCTCGGACAGCTGTTCCTGTCGTTTGAAATGCTCTCCAAGCTCGTGAAACGATGCTGTGAGCGATCCCGAACTCCTCGGCCACACTAGTCACACTTCGACCTTCTTCCAACTTCCCAATGACGCGACCTCATGTAAAGTCATCCAGATGTCGTCTACTGGATTGCCTGTTGGCCATATCACACGGTGGCAGCAGCTCGACGTCGTTCAAACCGATGTACACCGTGCAATAGCTTTCACCGAATTGCTGAGCGTACACCGCCCGTGTGTTTTATACCCTTCCGCCCCCCCCACCTACCTCATGCTGCATATATGCGCATGCCCTACTGTACTGGACCCTAGTCTATCTCCTGAGTGGTCTTTCGGTCCGTTCTGCCTGCTCATTCCGCTGTTATGCTAATTTCTCCTCTTCGTCCTTAATTTTTGCACACCAGTGTAGGTTGTTGATGAGTTCTTGCGGTAACATCGGCCGTTCTTCCGTCAGCGCCATCTTCAGCTGTTGGACAGTTTCCGGTATGGGTATGTGATGATGCTGCAACGTCCCACACGTGTTCTATAGGATTTAGATCTGGGGAACGTGCTGGCCAATCCACTGAATGTTTTCACTTTCCAACAGCTCATCAACAGCCACGGTAGGATGCGGTGTGACGTTATCGTCCATTAACACCAATTGCGGACCAATGGCACCTCGGAACTGACGGACATGGGGAAGGATTATTTCATTACAGCAGCGCGCCCCAGTTACAATATCTCCTTCCAGTATTTGGAGCTGAATAAGTCCATCGATCAGAATGCCTCCTGAACACCGCGGCCGCCATGTCTCTCCTTTTCATTGATGTTTCCGGGGCTATACCAAGTGCCTATCTCACGCCAGATTAGCTGACGTCCAGAATCGCTAGAGAGACTAAATCTACTCTCATCAGTAAAGAGTACTACACCCCACTGTTCTGCTGTCCAGTTTTTGTGTTTGTCTGGACCACTGTAAACGGGATCTCCGGTGAGCAGTTTTTAATGGAACACCCAGCATACTGGTGGTCGGGCAAACTGGCCACCTTTGTGTAGTCGCCTTGCCACTGTAAGCCGCGATATTGTGCTTCCTGTGCTCATGTTCAGTTGCTTTGCAAGGTTACTTACTGTCTGGTGTCGACACCTCTTGGCCTGTGGGAGCAGATAGCTGTCCTCACTGGGGGGCGGTTTTTGGGGGCGGTTTTTGGTGGACGATCGCCACAGGTCTTTCATACAGCTGTACCTGTAATCATGAAGGCCGACCACGCACGCGATGCAATGCTATGTGCGATACCGAACTCTTGGGCCACATTCATCACAGTTCGCTCATTTTCGAGCTTCCCGATTATTCGACCACGAGTAAAACCATCAAGATGTTCTCGACGGGCCATTTCGTCGTCTGTAGCGCACACCAAACACAATCGAACGTCTGTAACACTGGTGCATACCATCCGGTGCCTTCCATTCAACTGATGCTATTGGATGGACTGGTGAGCGCATTTTGTTTTGAAATCACGCAAACTACACATCATGCTCCATTATTACTCATGTACTGTTGCTCCTGTTCCCAGACACGGTCCTGAATTTTAATTTGTTTTGGGGCGCTGCTGCTATTTACGAGCGTTATTTTCTTTTTTTCACTTCGTCCGTAAGTTTTGCCCACCAGTGTATGATTGGGATCTATGTTGTTGCAACATGACGATTGTGTGGATAATCTGAACTTCCCTCGAGTAGAATAAATGAAGGAAAGAGTTCTTTAAACAGTAAGTGCCGATTCTTTTACCGTGGCCGTCTATATTATTACACGCATCGTCAAAAAAGATAGTTGCACCCAAAAGGACGTATCGGATTGCAATGTTATTCGGGTGGAAGGTAAAAGTTACCATAAATGATTAAGCATTGAGACTGATATGGCCAAAATTTATTGAGCTACACGCCAATAAGTAGTGTCTCTCAATATGGCGTCGGGCCGCCATGTCAGACGTCTCGGCATAGAGTTGTACAGGTTCCTGATGGTGTCCTGCGATAAGCCATCCTATGCGGCTTGAATCTTCTCACGCAGTTCCTGCAGATTGTGTGGTAGGGGTGGAGTGTGAATAGCGCGTCCAATAGCATCCCCCACATGTTCAATCGGCGATAGGTCTGGCAATGCGGCTGGATTTGGCAGAGTGTCAGTGCATCTCACACCATGACACCAGGCCTTCTGAACGTGTGACGCTCGACAACAAATCGTTCATCTTGGCGCTGACCACGGTTCCTCCACACATGGATTCAGTGGTCGTCTCCTCCAAGACAAAAGCGGGATTCGTCACTGAAGATCACCCGCTGCCATTCTGAATGGCTCCATGACAGTCTGGCATGACACCATTTCAATCTTTGGCGACGATGCCATGGTGTTAAGGGCAGTCGTCGTAACGGTCTGCGTGTGTGTAGTACTACGTCGTGCAGCCGTCTGCCAATGGTGCTGGCACTTATCGGACGATATGCGTGGAGGGTACCACTGCTCGCTGAATATGCGCGATCGTGGCTGTTGGGTCACTCCGCGCATCTCAGACAACCCGTCGGTTCTCTCTCTCCGTGGTTCGTCTAGGTCTCCCAGACCCTTCCTGTCGCTGCTGAGTGCTTTGTTCTATCTACTGCCACCAACAGCGTGCTATGGTGATATCCGCATGACCGGTATGGCGCGAAATACGGCGATAAGACCATCCCGCTTCCCAGGGCCCGACGATATAGCCCCTCTCTAACTCCTCCAAGTGCTCGAATTGCTTCCGAACTTTTCTCCGAGGCATACTTCACTTGCAAAGGATGCAACCAACACAACAGCACGAGTCAGAATGGCAAGCACGCGCAACGGGACGACCTTATATAGCCGGTCAGGCACAGCGCTACCATTCCTCCTTGCATGCGTCACATGCGAGGCCGAGCGTGATGCTTGAATCATTTTCATGTCTCAAGATGTCAAACCTACCCACCATGTTTCATTCCTGTCGGTTGCTTCCTTCTGGGGGCAACTTTTTTTTTTTTTTGATGATGAGTGTATTTACTGCAAAAGTCTAATATACTCGTATATTAACACGTTCAGAGTTAGCTAAGAACATTAGCTTTTTACTTAATGTAAACAACTACAATCTAAAGTTAAAGCTCTATACATACTTTTGTGAAGATAGTTACTCAGTTTGTACTTCATGTTGGATTCCATTTTGTCCAGTCTTCGGGACGAGCGCACGTAATGCCCTGAATTTTAATAAATATCCCCACGACTAAAAAGCAGCAATATACCTTACTCACACAGCTTGATGTACTAGCTTTCATAAGCGAGATGCTCGGGTGCAGAAATAAATTATAACCACTCTAGAATCATGACCCATGCGTCGAAATATAGGGTGATTCATACTGTTTCTTAGCTATGTATGAAGCTAGTTCGAAATCCAGAATTGAAATTTTCATGAGAGTAAAAAGCAATATGACCATCCCGTTTCCCGGAGCCCGACGATGCAGCCCTTCTCTAACTCCTCCAACTGCTCGAATTACTTCCGAACTTTTCTCCGATGCATACTTCACTTGCAAAGGATGCCAAAAAAAACTGAACTTCAATCGATAAAAATCTGATAAAAACACACTTTTAAAAAGGAGGAAAAAGAAAAGTAAGGTATAAATTGAAGTAATAATTTAAAGGCAAATGAAAAAGAAATAAAAGGAAATGAAATTAAATTCCTCAGCAAAATATATCAGCATCACCCAAACTTCTGATTGTTTACTAGATTATTAGGAAGTGACGTCCAAAAAACGAAATCGAGGTCATAGTGGATTAGTGTTTACCACGTCTGATTGAAAAACAGAGTAGACATAAATAGTACGTATCAGTATCGAAATAAATTGCTTCAGTTTGAATGCACTTGTACAAAACTGGTTTTGTTTATTTTTAAATTTGTTCCCACTGTTATTAAAATTTGAAGGAAATGATATTCACGGGAGAAATAATCTCATATGTTAAAGAAAACAAAGCAAAACAAAAATAAAACAAAAGTGAGAGGTGATTAGGAATGTGATGCATTACGCCGTCAAAGCAGCGAATTCGAGTAAATGTAACTGAAACATCAGTTGCTTATCAGATGGAAACTGAATATTGCAGCATTTTCCCCCAGGAAAATATTTCTGATTTTTAAGGAAATCTGAAGTTAAGTGATGCACTAATTCCATCACATCTCATATCATTTCGTTTTATGATGCCACCGTATCTGTGGTAAATGGAAGAATGATCCTAAAAACTTTTCTATTTTAGTTTTATGAAGTTTCTCATTTTCTTGAGTTTGTTTTGTATGAAGCGATTATTTGAAAAAAAAAAGTTACTTTGTTTGTTGTGCCTTTCCGTAGGCAGAGTGCGTCGGCATCCTACTATATAATTTTCTCTGTGTACTGCGCAGTAAGAAACGCCGCAGTTGTTTCTAATTACTCACACACACAAAAAAAAAAAAAAAAAAAGAAAAAAAAGAATGGGATGACGGCACTAGTGTTACCTTCAATTTTTATTAGTTTCGGACTCGATTCTCTGTGTGTTGACTACATTGTAAACATCCTAGCAAAATATTAAAAAATAAATACAAATCTTTGTTTAGTATCCTTATTGCGACTAACAGCAAGTAAGCAACGCGGCAGGGACTCTGTGAGATTCTTGATTTCATTTTGGCCTGTAGCAAACGATTACGCAACTCTGTCAGTGTTGACGGAATAGGACATCGTCACCGAACATCTCTTTCCAGCATTTTAGTAGGATTTTGACATCAGGGCGTTCTGGAGGTCAGTGGAGATGATAGAAGTTGTCCTCGTGCTCATCCAACCATTCTTGCACAAAACTCGCACGACGTGCTGTAGCATTGTTATCCATACAGGAAAAAAATCAACATTGAAAGGTGCACTCGATCCGCTGCAACAGTCGGTATTCCCTGGATGCAATCTTACCTTCCAGTGGTATCTTTTAATCAAGCCCGTCCGGACCAAAAAAAAAAAAAAAAAAAAAAAAAGAAAAGAAAAACGCACTCTTTGAATGTTTAGGTTGTTTTTGCAAGGCATGCCGGGTCTGTCGGTTCAATAGGTTCTCGCTACAATCTCTGCTGACTATCAGTTCTAAACATTGTATAGCGTGATTCATATGACATCACTTTCTTCCCTTGTATTCACGGTCTTCTCAGCACAAATGGAAGCAGATTTTGTGTTTTTGCTGAGACAGGTGGCTTTCGAATGGGCAGATGACTTCCTTGACTCAATTTCTTTAGCTCCTGATCTTGGTTGAATCCACTAGGAAGTTGTTGCACACCGGAAGACTTGTTCTTTCGTCCAATTCTCCTCAGAGCACGATGATCAAGTTCATAAAGTCTTGTTTTCTGGCCACATATGCCTTTTTGATTTGGAAGATCCACTGACCTTCCCGTCCCTAAACGGGAAGGTCTGTGGATCTTTGAAATGGTTGCTTTTAAGAAACAAGTAATTTTATTTATTTATTTATTGTTAAACGTGGCTCCCGCTAAACATGCGTCTCTATTTAGACCTTTTCCGAATTCCAACAGATTTTGCGTTTTTCTGATGTTTACATGAATTATATTCAGCAGGATAAACCATACGCTTTTAATAGAATAAAAATAGCAACTTTTCTCACAATAAAATGTTTATTATACATCGACTATAGTTTCGGAGAGTGTTTAGCTCCGCATCCTCAGGATGAATGGAGCGTAAACATTCAAATCATTGTGACATTATCAGAATTCTGACGGTCACGGATTTTGGTGAATTGTTTCCACGCTCTTAAAAGAAATGGAGCAGGGATCCGGGTTCGAACCCCGGTGAGGCATGGATGTTGTGTTTGTCTTAGGGTCACTGACCCTAAATTAGGAACAGGCGACTGCTTATAGCCCATTGAGTTGCTCACGGCGGTCGTTAAACCTCCAATCAAAAAACAAAAAAAACAAAAAAAGTGGTGTCGACGTCATGTCGTTGACAAGCCGTGACGAGTTCCGGTATATGTTGAAAGCTTCTAATATATTAAGCTTGATAGTCGAGTCATGTTTATCGATAAGCGTAGCGTTTCCAAATAAAAATTAAAGTTATTTTCGTGACAATGCTGGGCTATAGACCACGTTGCAATTTTTATTCTATCTTAACACCACAAGCTTAGTTGTCATAAATTATTCATATGCATTTTATAAAAGATACGGCTAGATGTTAAAGGACGACAAATGTCAAAATCCATGTGACTATTACCTTTGCATAAATTTGCTTTTATTGTCTGACTATCTTATCGTAAAGGTTAGTTGTTATTTTGACAGTGCGTGTGTGTTTGCCCGTACAGTGGATACTTTGATGTTGAATTTTATACTCTGAAGTGTTCGCGTGTCGGTGATTTGAACTCGTCACAGCAGAAAAGACGGGCGTTCGGTCTTTTTTTCAACTTCCGACAAAAAGAACATAAGAAAAAAAGTGTCTCACGTTAGTTTTTCTTTTATCGAGTAATGTTGTTGTCATTGACTGGACTAGAGCCATGTGCAAGCAGCTTTCTACAAGGCCACGCTGCCACGTCACCATATCCATCGCATCATAGCCCTTCATTGTACGTTCTGTTTGCTACTATTTAAGCTTGCATGGCATCTGGATCAATTAATCAAATGTCACTCGTAGCTGACAGATGTGTGAGTGCTTTCGATTCGTTATCAACTTAGTTTCTGGTTAAAAAAGTTTTCTTCTTTCCTCTTAGAGTAAGAGCATCCATCGTTTCTGCCTTTTTTCAGTAAGCAGAAAAGAAACAAGAAAATGATGGAACTTCAAAGAACGCTACATATACATCCATTATCTGTTGATTCAGAAGACTGTTGTAGTCGCTATAGTAACTAACAGAAGAGAGTTATGTTGTGATTGACCTTTTTTTTTTTTTTATGTATTTATTTATTTTTGTTCTCGGACAACTGCTATGTATTTTTTATTTTTTGTACCCAAGGTCTGAGAGATTTAAGGAGTGGCGAAACGGTGCTGACTCGTATAATTTTACTCCCAATGTAGGAGTGTCCGCCACTCTAAAGCGGAGGGTATCAGTTTTTCTGTCATTTAAGTGAGATTGCATAATTCTTCTAAATCTTGATCTCAGTAAGATTCGACGATTTGACCGCTTGCAAGAGCGTAAAAGATGTCCAGTGCCACAATTTAATAAAAAATGTTAGGAGTATATGAAGTCTATATATCATGACACCGCTTTAAGTGATCAGAACAGAAATACGATTTTGCCGTTAGTAATGTTTATGCAGGGTTTCAACAATATAACTTTATATATTAAGATAATACAACGTTTGTCACAAATATTTTATTTTTTCAAGTCAACTAAGGTTTCGCTGGGTATTGACCTAGCTTCATCACGACAAATGGCACGTAAATATTCAAATTGTACATGATATCATAAATGGTGTTTACAGTCACTTGTTGTGGTTAGTTGCTTCCACGCGCTTGATAAAAATGGTGTGGATGCCATGTCATTAATAAGTTGCGAAGAATTCTGATATATGTGGAAAACTTCCAAACTATCAAGTTTAGTGGTTGAATCTGGCTTGTCAATTAGCATTGCTTCTTCAAAGAGAAATTTATGGTCCTTTTCGTAACAGTGTTTAGCCATCGATGACTTTAGGTCACAGTTCCGAATATAGGTCTTGTGCTCCTTCAATCGAAAATGCAAAGCTCTACGGGTCTGTCATATATACGAAACGCCACATTCACATGGACTTTAATAAATTTCCCACAAGTTTTTGTCTTCAACATAGTACTTTGATCCTAAAAAGTTCATTTTGTTTATGGGTTTAAGAATCACTTAAAAGTTAAAGGTTTTGAGAATTTTTGAAATTTTGAAGACAATGTCACGGGAGAATGGAGTAACGGCAAAATTCTGCAATGGGCGCATCACAGGAGTTAACGTGGAGATAGGCTTCGCTTTCCAGAATTTTGTTAGAGCCTTGTCTATGACGGAAGGGTTGTATCCTCGCCGTACTGCAATACGTCTCTGATTTCAAAAATAACTTTATAGTTCGAAAGCTGTATTGTTACATTTACTGGCGTACATTCATGGGTCCAGAGCCGCCCTTAGGGTTTTGCGACAGACACAGCCCCCCCCCCCCCGCTCATATCCTAAGAAAAAAAGAAAGAAACTGAGAGAGAGAGAAAGAGAGAAAGAGCGAGAGAGGAAATTTCTTATTTTCATTTATTCTAATTTTATTTTTTAAACTCCGTCTCGTTTAATTATTCTTTTTTTTTAATAACTATTGCTGAATTTATATTTACCCAAATATCGTCAGCAAACTACAATATTATGTCTAGCGGAACATTAGTATTGAAGTCATCTTTCATCGTGCACCGTGCATTGATAGTTATCGAAAAAGTTGCGCTACGTGAGTTACTTCCATCTGATGTTAAAACTGCAGTCGGTGCTTTTAGATAGATACATGAATAAATTTCAGAATCCTTTCCCTAATGCCTTCATCGCCTACAGGATATTACTTACTGTCTCAGTAACGGTGGCAAGAGTAGAAAGAAGCTTTTCACGCTTGAAGCTGATTAAATCTTATTTAAGATCTGTCATGCCTCAAGAAAGATTGATGTCTTTGGCAACTTTGTCAATTAACAGGATAAAGCAAGCAAAATAACTTTTGATGATTCAAAAGCTGACTTTGCTGGGATAAAAGCAAGAAGAGAAGTCTAGTTCTTATAAGGTGAGTTCTATAATGTAAGTACTGTCCCATAACAGGTAGAGACGGAGTCATTGTGAGGGAAGGACGTATGCTGGTGTGCTTGTTTTATCTACATCATTTAAGATACACTGCTGGCCACCCAAAATGCAACACCAAGAAGGACACCAGATAGCAAAGCCAGATTTACTGGACACATAACAACAGGTACAAAGATGAAACGATTGAGCTTACAGGTCCGTGCGACTTGCGGAACTCGCAGACATCAATAGTTCGTGTGGCCCCCATGGCTGGCAATAACGGCCGCTGCACGCCGCGGCATCGAACGAAAGAGGCTTTGGATGTGGGCTTGGGGTATTTCGGTCCAGGCTGCTTCCACACGTTGCCACAGTTCATCAGGCGTTGCCGTGGGTGGTGCTTGCCTGGCCACTCGGTTGCCGATCAGCGATCAGACGTGTTCGATGGGCGACATATCTGGAGAACAGGCGGGCCACCACAGCAGTGACACCTGGCGAGCCGTGAAGAATTGTTGCATTATGCGTGCCACGTGCGGGCGCGCATTGTCCTGTTGAAACGTGGCCGCTGGCAGGTCCTGCAGGTAAGGGAGGACTACAGGCTCCAAAACGTCGGAGATGGTGCGGTGGCTGTTGAGTGTACCGGCGATGCGTACATGAGGGGTGCGAGTTCATATCCAATTGCGCCCTAAACCATAACGCCAGGCGACGGACCGGTATGGCGATGCATAATGCAGGCGTCATACAGTCTCTCGCCGCGGTGCCGCTACACGCAGATCCGACCATCGTGGTGTTGCAGGCAGAAGCGGGATTCGTCGGAGAAGACAATGTCGTGCCATTCCGCAGTCAAGGTGCGGCGTTCAACGGCCCAATGCCGCCTCTTACGCCGGTGGTGTAATGTCAATGGTAATCGGAGCAATGGGCGCCATGCGACACGTACCCGCTCCAGCAGACGATGTCGAATGGTACGTGCTGACACAGGTTGTTGCGCAACACACCCTAATTCCTGCGCTAACGTTCGTGATGTGGCGGTGCGAGCCATCAATGCCCGCCTCATAACATGCCGGTCCTCTCGTCCGGTGGTGTGCCGCGGCTGCGGCTATCACTCACGTCGGTCCGTCCGTCCCTCCTGCACCCACCGAATCCATACTCGCTTCACTGTGGCTGGATGTCGTCCTGCACGGGCGCCGATGTCTCGGTACGATAAACCGCTGTCGCGATAAGCCACTATTCGTCCACTGTCGAACACCAAAACGTGCTGGAATGACTGCCGTATTCTGCGACGAGGCGTCAGGAAGCTTCCCACGCACAGGTCTGGCAGCACAACACACTTCCACTACTTACACCCCGCCTTCTGTGCACCCTTCTTATAGTGCTTCTCGGTGGCGTGCCGGGCGCACATGATTTGCATATGCCCTGCAATGCTAATCGTTTGCATGTCCTCTCGCGGGCGCCGCATACTGCGAATTTCAGGCCAATTGGTGTTGCATTTTGGGTGGGCAGCAGTGTATTTACAAAATATCAGTAGTGTTCAAAAAAATTTAAATGCTGTCTTTCGTTATTGTTTAATTTTCAAATGTCTTGACGTTTCATTAAACTGTAAAGATAACTGTAATAAACTACGTTTTAAGTCTAGTGTATGTTTTATGTCTAGTGTAGGGGGGGGTTAAAGCAAGGGCCCCGCAGCTGCTAAGGACGGCTCTGCATGGTTCAGATCAGCATGGCCATCCCTGTCTCCACGAGTGGAAGCATCTCATAGCACATAGCAGTGACGGCATAGCCGAATGCGGAATATTTAAAAGCAGTACAGGCAGGGAGTGTCATTCCGCCACAAGTAGTGTAGCGAGTGAGTAGAGCAATCTCCTTCCGACCAGATAGTCGGCGGATCGATCACAAGTAGGTCCAGTTGATCTGAATGAACCATTGAATACTCGTTGTGCGTTGAATAGGCACGTTAAGCCGTCGGCCCTGGGGTTATAGCGTAAAAGCCATGTGCCGGTAGCGGAAATCAAAGTCACATCCTTCTGCTTCGCAGCCGAATGCTTTCCCAATTAAGCAACACCGACAAAATATGTCGCTGCAACTTTGCCGTCTTGACATGCGCGTTACCTCTGAAGTTGGTACATCACATGTATTGAACTTCCCGTTAAATGTAAAGTCATCCGTTCTTTTCCTCGCCCTTGTTTTTTACCCCTAGTAGTGCTTGTTATGACTACATTGTCTGGCTCGCCCGGACTAGGCCGATTCTCACTTTTAATCTCACACTCCTACTTCTCTAACCAGTCTACCCTCTGTCTTTTTTGAGCCACTAGGTTCAATCACATGTAACTTCTTTTCTGATACGTAGCACAAAAGCCCGGTGGGAGATACGTAGTTGAGTCTAAACTTTACCTGTGAGTGTAAACTCTACGAGAAATTGCTGACGGTGTGGCGTGTCATTCCACCAATGTTGAAGCCCGTGCGATGGAGGACAGGAATTACTTCTTGGAGTGTTGACGGGGAATGATTATTCGTGCATCTAGGAGGGGTAGCGTCTTAAGAACTGTTCGAGGGACGCTTAAGTGAAGGTATAGCTGGAATGGCCAGAAGACGGACAAATATACACACCACGTTCTGGAAAGGGGATAGAATCGCAGTTTAACAGTAGAGGTGAGCACCAGTTGTCACGCTCTATTCGAGATGACAGCCAGCTCAGGATCTCTCAATTAACGGCAAACTAGAACCACGACACTCAAAGAAACTTTTCAGATCAATCAATCCAGCAGACCGCCATGGAGATGGGCATAAGAAGTCGGCGGACTATCCATGTTTCCATGTTGATTGACCGTTATTGACAGCTCCGTCTCCAGTGAACTCTGTGACAAGGATAAGGAGTCTCGTGCTTTGATGAGTCTAGGTTCTGGTTCCAACTGGCAGATCAACTGCGCGCAGACTAACAGCAGCAGCTAGACTGCATAGTTGAACGGTAATAGATAGACAGCGAAGGGGTCATGTATGAATCTTGTTTTTATGGGCATCATTGGGTCCTCTCGTTTCCGTTGAACACACACTCACGGTGAAATCCTGCTTAGCTGCTGTTTGGGACTAAATGTTTCCGCACATGGTTGCCGTTTATCGGGCTGGCGTTGTACTCTTTCAGCAAGAAAAATCTTAGTGTTACAAAGCCCACATTGTGAAGGAATGGTTCGAGGATCATACCCAAGCATTTTGTGGGTTCTCCTGGCGCTCAATTTCCCTGATTTTGTATCTTATGGAACATTAGTGAGATGCAGTGACATCGCTTTCCATGATCATTACAGATTGTATGGTAACGGATCTGTACTCCAATAGCTCCTTCCATGTTATCCGACAGGTGTTCAATGGGGTTGAGATCGGGTGACTGGTAGGGGCTCCCACTGTAAGTTGAGGCCAGCGTTGTGTTTCTGGATGATTCTTCCTTTGTAATATGCAACATTTTTTGAGAAGGAACTCGTTTTTTCATGAATATTCTGTTGCTGTGAAGGAATGCATCAGTGTGAGTAACAATTATCAGGTTTCGCGCAAAAAGAGCAGAACTTAAGTAGAGAGGGGTCATCGATAGTGCCATAACTAGTTTCTGGGGTATTTGTTTCTGCGTTAAGTAACGGAAAGTTCATTCGAGCATACGCTAAAAAAATCACACCAATGTTACGACTGGAAAAAGATGCAATGGTGACACCTGTGGTTTCAGTACTAGTGGCTGTAGCTGATTTAAAAGACTTCAATGTGTAACTCTGAGCAAAACGCTATGAAATATTAAGTAATACTAATTGAACTTTAGAATGATTTTCAAACATACGCCGAAAATCACCTTCTGATCGCTTCTGACGATCGCTACTCAGTGACGATAATCAATGGCATGGGGAGGATTCTGGATAGCATACAATTATGAATTGCTTTTGCTGTGCCTATTACACAAAAATTGAAAGCACTATGCAAAGACAAATGAATTCATGGCAAACGTTTTTTCTTTCGTAAAAAGAAGGTAGAGAGATTGAGAAATAATTATCTACGTGACTCTAGTCTTAAAAAACAAAAAAGTCTCGCCTTTGGACATGTACGCTATTTCTCAGAGATGCCAACATTTTGTGCCTAAATGTAGTGTGAGCAATAGTTTTCAGATATGATACAAAAGAAATTCCTGACCATAGCGTCGTGGACAGAATGCAGACCTTTCCGACGCAGATGAAGACAGTGAGAAACGGTTGAAATCGAAGAATATGAGGATGTGTGTGTTCGGGCAATGGGGCTCAAGATCCACGACTTTCTTTAAATACTTCATGTTTACAGATTGGCCAATAGCATTCCTGCAGGTATTCCTAGTACAGAGGGTGAGTCGAACGTTTTGCAATATTTGGATCACGTGACGTCTTCATACGTACCTTTACGACGAAAGCTGACTAGCATTCAAAGTATAGGCCACCGTGTTGCACCGTCTTTAGCCATCTGTCTACCAGTTCTTGAATTCCGCGGCGGTAGCAGTTCTTGTCCTTCGAGGCGAAGAACTTCTTCACTCCAGCTGCCACCTCCTCCTGGTTGTTGAAGTGAAGCCCGCAAAGGAAGTCGGCCATGGACCGGAACAAGTAATAATCCGACGGTGCAAGGTCCGGACTATATGCTGGGTGTGGCATCAGTTCAATGCCCTCAAGTTTCTGGCGTTTTGCCCGGGCCGTTCTCGCGGTATGAGGCCGAGCGTTATCCTGCTGTAGGAGAGCGCGCTTTCTGTTCACCAGTGCCGAGTACTTCTCCTCCAAAACAGCATACATCCGCTCCAGCTGTTCAGAGTAGATTTTGGCGTTGATAGTCCGACCGTCTGGAGCAATTTCGTAATGGATTATCCCCTCGAAATTCCGCCAGACGCAGAGCCTCACCTTGTGCTTGAAGTGACCACGTTTGGCAACAGATTCTGTAAGCAGGCCCGGGCTCAACCACAGCCGTTGTGTGTTAGGATTATGGAAATAGACGCACTTTTCATCGCACGTTACAATTCTGTTGATGAAACGAACATCGCGCGGGTTTTCTAGGAGTTTCGTGCACACTTCCAGTCGTCGGTTTGCTTCAACTAGCGTCGTGAGGGACAATGCAGCAACTCTTGTAGACCTTGCCAAGGTCCTGAAGGGGACGAACCACGGTGGTCTGTGATATGCCCAGATCGCCTGATAAACTGAGTGTTGGTTGTCGGATTTGCCTCTATGGCCTGGCGCACGGCCTCCGAATCCACGGTTCGCGGCCTACCTGACCTTGGCTTATCGTCGAGGTTTCTGTCTCCTGAGCGAAATTTCTTGAACCATCTGATTGCGGTGCTGTGGTCCACTGAACCTTCCCCTTTCGCATGACAATTGTTTCGGCTTGCTTGAGCTGCGTTATGGCCGAGTTAAAACTCGTAAAGCAAAAGTTCCCTAATTAGCCGGTTGTGGGTGTTCATCCTTTAGGCGTCCCAACCACAGACAGAACGATATGTAATGCTGTTCACAGCAACGCCTACCACTTTATATCCCTTTCGACTGACTGCAGTGCGCGACTGGAACTAGTTTAAACACGTGACATCCCATCGCAGTACATGCGTTTATGCAAATATTGAAAAACTTTCGACTCACCCTTTGTACATTTAAGACTGATAACCCTGTCACTGGATTCGCTTGGATAACGAATATAACAGTTTAACGCGTATTCTATCGAGTGAGAATGGACGATGGTTGCAGCTGTCCGTTATTTATTTATTTATTTTCCAGTCCGGCATACAGAGGCATACATATCACACAGTTATGCTGTTGCGCCATCTAGCGGACAAACAGTGCCATCCAGACGACGCAACAGAAAATTCAGAAAATACCTAGATAAATAAATGCCGTTTATGCTTACATCCACCCGATGTTAAAAACTTTTTTCATTGTCTAATAATTACAAGAAGCGGAGGTATCACGCCAACAGACTGAACGGACGAGAAGAAGAATAGATACTATAAGCATGTACTATTTTTTTCCCAAAAGGTGTATTAAAAGGTACATGCTTCTCTTAATATGCAAACCGGTTCACTCCAAAGTCATGTATCCGACGTTAATTTGTGTTGTAATCGCGACTCCTAATGGCATCACTGAACCGGTTAATTAGAAGTTTCGCTTGCTCGACAATGATTTGCTGTTACTGTTGAATACCTTTCACTCTAAGCAAGGATAAGCGGCCAATTAACGTGTTCGTTGCTTCAGAACTTTCATTCATTAGTAAAAGTTTGAGGCATTGTAGCAAACGGAACGGAATGTCTGGAGCATTATATGTACGTATATATATATATTTTTTTTTTATGTGGATGTGAAATTATCCGTTCAACCTTTCCTAATGGCAGAAAGGTACTTCTTTTCACATCATTAACTCAAAACAATTAAGCATACTTATGCAATAAACGTCATTAGCGTACAAATAATGGAAAAACTGATTGGGTCTTTCAAGTGCAAATCGGCTCTTGTAAACAAACTGACGGCCGCTGTGACATTCTATTTTAAAACTGTCATCTTTCACAGTTCCTCCTTGCAGTACATTGAAGAATTTCCACGGCAGATGTTTTCTGGAACCGCTGTTTAAACACGGGGACAGAGGCGTGGCCGAGGAATGGAGGGGGGGGGGGGTCTTGCGTCCGGACCCACGTGAGGGTGGATTGAGTATGAATTTAAAGCTATATATATATATATATATATATGTATATATGAGACTTCCACCAATGAACCAAATCCATGGACCCTTCTGATAAGAAATTTCTGGCTACGCCACTGCAGAGGAAACACGGGTTTTAAGAAACGTTGCTGTCTTTTTCTCAATTTAATAAAAATAACACTTCTATGGGTTTATGCGGAAATACCCTCTTTTTTTAAATAATGAACTGGCACTCCACGTAAACCCCGCAGTAATCTTATTGTACCTTAAAGTTGTTTCGTTAACGAGCTTAAATACTTATTCTAAAATCGCGACTGTCTGTGGCTTGTACTTTTGCTTTTGGAATAAATTGTGTGAAAAAGGACGTTGCTCATTATTCGGAAAATATGGATACAAAATTGATTCCTGATGTGAAAGGTTATTTAATATACACTGCTGGCCACCCAAAACGCAACACCAAGAAGGACACGAGATAGCAAAGCCAGATTTACTGGACACATAACAACAGATACAAAGATGAAACGATTGAGCTTACAGGCCCGTGCGACTTGCAGAACACGCAAACATCAATAGTTCGTGTGGCCCCCATGGCTGGCAATAACGGCCGCTGCACGCCGCGGCATCGAACGAAAGAGGCTATGGGTGCGGGCTTGGGATATGTCGGTCCAGGCTGCTTCCACACATTGCCACAATTCATCAACTGTAGCCGCGGGTGGTGCTTGCTGGGCCACTCTGTTGCCGATCAGCGACCAAACGTGTTCGATGGGCGGCATATCGGGAGAACAGGCGGGCCACGGCAGCAGTGACACCTAGTGGGCTGTGAAGAATTGTTGCACGATGCGTGCCACGTGCGGGCGCGCATTGTCCTGTTGAAACGTGGCCCGCTGGCAGGTCCTGCAGGTAAAGGAGGACTACAGGCTCCAAAACGTCGGAGATGTAGCGGCGGCTGTTGAGTGTACCGGCGATGCGTACCAGAGGGGTGCTGGTGTCATATCCAATTGCGCCCCAAACCATAACGCCAGGCGATGGACCGGTATGGTGATGCATAATGCAGGCGTCATACAGTCTCTCGCCGCGGTGCCGCCACACGCGGATCCAACCATCGTGGTGTTGCAGGCAGAAGTGGGATTCGTCGGAGAAGACAATGTCGTGCCATTCCGTAGTCCAGGTGCAGCGTTCAACGGCTCATTACCGCCGCACTCGCCGGTGGTGTAATGTCAATGGCAATCGGAGCAATGGGCGCCGTGCGACAAGTCCCTGCTCCTGTAGATGACGTCGAACGGTACGTGCTGACACATATTGTTGTGCAACACACCCTAATTCCTGCGCTAACGTTCGTGATGTGGTGGTGCGAGCCGTCAATGCCCGCCGCACAACCTGCCGGTCCTCTCGTTCGGTGGTGTGCCGCGGCTGCGGCAATCGCTCACGTCGGTCCGTCAGTCCCTCCTGCACCCACCGAATCCATATTCACCTCACTGTGGCTGGATGTCGTCCTACACGGGCGCCGATGTCTCGGTACGATAAACCGCTGCCGCGATAAGACACTAATCGTCCTCTGTCGAACTCCGAAATGTGCTGGAATGACTGCAGTATTCTGCGACGAAGCATCAGGAAGCTTCCCACGCACAGGTTCAGCAGTACAACACACTTCCACTACTTGCACCCCGCCTTCTGTGCACTCTTCTTATAGTGCTTCTCGGTGGCGTGCCGGGCGCATATGATTTGCATATGCCCTGCAATGCTAATAGTTTGCATGTCCTCTCGCGGGCGACGCGTGCTGCTAATTTCAGGCCAATCGGAAGCTTCCTTCTTGGTGTTGCATTTTGGGTGGCCAGCAGTGTATCAGAATCCGCTCTATTTTTATTTTTTTTAAGCTTGAAAGTATTATTTCATACTCCGGGCATTTTACGAAGGTAGAAGTGGGACGCTGCCTTCATACAGGCTGTTTCTTATCGGGGTTTGCCGCCCCTGTGGCCGAGTGGTTAGAGGCGTAGGCTTCTGTCTAGTCGTCCGTGTTTAGTCTGGGCTCAAATCCTGTACAAGATATAGGCGTTTGTCCTACGGCGCTGCTATCCCCACCCTTTCCGTAAAACCACTGGTCCCAAATTAAAGACAGGAGATTGCTTCTTGCCCTCATAGTCGCTCATGGTGGTAATTATGCACCTCTCCCCCTACCGAAAATAAAAAGGAAATGGATATTAGTGATGGACCACTATGAGCGTTTTGTTCACAACGAATGACTGCACCGGGAATACTGAACGATCGCTATCACCACTGCAAATGATCATTCAGTCCACCATTACTGCGACACACACACTGAAGTTTTGGCGTGTTTAGCTTTCTTCGCTATCACTGCTGCAAATTATCTTTCAGTCCACCATTACTGCGACACTCACACGCTAAAATCTTAGCGTGTTTAGCTTTCTTCGCTATCAACGTTGCAAATGATCATTCAGTCCGCCATTATTGAGACACACACATACACACACTGAAGTCTTAGCGCGTTTAGCTTTCTCCGCTATCACCGCTGCAAATGATCATTTAGTCCGCCATTACGCGTCTTTACGTGTTTAGTTTTCTTCCGCCTCCATGAGTTCTGAAACGAATTCCCAATAAGAACAGAAATGTCAAGAATTAATAAGTGTCAACCGTTATGTGAGTTGGAAATCAGCAGTCAGCTAGGAAATTATGGTGCCGCCCCGGTGGCGCAGAGGTCTAAGCGCTGGCTTCTGATCATTCGTTCGAGTTAGCTCTGGGTTCAGAGCCCGGTGTGGCATGGATGTTGTGTTTGCCTTACGGCTCTGGCTCTCTCCCTTCCCTGGATCCAGTGGCCCTAAATTAGGGACGGGTGACTACGTATAGCCAATTGAGTTGCTCACAGTGGTTGTTAAACCCCCAATAAAAAAAGAAAGAAAGAAAACTTACCGTGAAACTTAAGATTCGGAATGATACGGGAATGCAATTCACTTGAGTGGTGTCCCGAATAGTTCGAAATCATTTATCGTGAAAAATGATTTTGTACGATCAATGATCGCGATGAATGATTCATTCGAAATAATTCAACGTGAATGGTGGATGATGTAGAACTCTCGCTTTTTTCGGAAGTTTTCCGAAAAGAGCTGTGGCCTTGAAAATGCGACACGGGATCCCTGAAACAAATGATTTATTCAATGTTACGTAGTAACAAACTGGAAATGATCATTTGTTTGAATGATCATTCGGGAATTATTCTTTTGCGTGAAAGAACTCCCAAGAATGAATGATTTATGCCATCACTATTGGATATTATTTGAGTTACAATGTTCCATAACCATTTATTCTTATTAGCGTTGCATTACTTTTATTGGTTTTTGTCACTGCATCAGAATGAATGTGATAGAAACCACTGAAAAGAATATACAACGAATTGGCTGTCGAATAACATGGCAAAAATCTTTACTTAATAACCATAAGAATAAATCAAGTTTTAAAGAAAGACAAGAAATAAAATCAATAGAAGAATTATCCAAAGTAATAAAGCCTTTTGGAGACTTAAAGAATATTTAACAGGCGATCTTCCATTGTGTTTAAGAAGAAAAATCTTCAATGCATGTATTAACTCCTTATTTACTTATGGAAGTGAAACGTGGAGTATCACAGAACGACAATGTGAAAAAAATAATGTATCTTTAGAAAGTTAGAGGGAAGAATGTTGGGAATAACCAAGAAGAGACAGAGTTAGAAATGAATTAACAGGAATGATAGATATTATAAAAATAATAAAAGAATCTTAGTGGAGATGTGCTGAACATGTTGGAAGACTGAATGATGGACACGATTAATAACAGAATGACAACCGAGAGATGAAAAAAGACGAAAGATGGAGAGATGACCTTCAGAAATTTAGCCGTGCTAAATGGTGGACTGAGGCTAAGGGTCGAGGAAGTTGAAAAAGACTGGAGAAGGCCTGTACCCTGCATTGGATGCCAACAGGATAAGAAGAAGAGTAAATAAAGAATAATGCTTTTAGCTTCTTTACATGATAAGTATCCTCAGAAATTCACTGATTCCTCAAAAATGCAAATCTGTAGTACAATTTACTTGCCAGCAAATCTATTTCAATAGTATATCAATCCCGCAGCTTGCAGAAAAGCACAAATAATATTTCAAACTACCCTTGTTTGCACTGCCTTCAGTTTTCGTCGTCGCTGTGCGGCCAGACAATGAACAATACTGTAGTTTAAAGATAGCAAATCTCTGATTTTCAAACAAACAAGTTAGTAAAATCATGCAATTCATTGATTATGATGGGTCCGGGTTCGAATCCCGGTCAGGCATGGATGTTGTGTTTGTCTTACGGCACTGGCTCTCTCCCTTCCCTGGAACCAGTGACCCTAAATTAGGGACGGGCGACTGCTTATAGCCCATTGAGTTGCTCACGGTGGTCGTTAAACCTCCAATCAAAAAAAAAAAAAAAAATTGATTATGATACGCTTTCCAACATACCAGAAATCATTGCTCAAGTTATGAGGATAATGGAGGTAGAATAAATCTCGCTCCTCTGACCCTGACCTTTGACCCCATTTCGGTGATATTCAACAGAACCGATAAAGTATACTTCCGGAACAACATGAAAAATTTTGTCTCAATCGAAGTATTTTTACCTAAGGTATAACGCATAAGGCAATGAAACAGATCCCGATCCTATGCCCTGACCTTTGACCCCATTTCACCCATTTTCAATATGGGTCGTCCCCAGATGCTCCCCTATCACATACTAAAATTTCATCGAAATCGAACCGTTTTTACGCAAGTTATGACGCATAAGGGCAAATATCAGGAGCACCGAGCATCGCTCGGGTAAAGAGGGGGGATGAGGGCACAAAAATATTTATATTTTGATATGTTATTTCCAAGTATTGTAATGCTAAGTCTAAACCGTCAAGATTAATAATGGTAGATGAATTAGAGACAAATTAATTTAGAATAAACATCAAATCAAAGATGAATGATTATTTTTTATTTGTGTTAGAGTAAGAAATTTGTTTAATTTTTTTTATAATTTCCGAACATGAATCACCAAACAATAAATGTTAACATGGGGTTCTTCATCGAACCCCATGGTAACATGGGTTCTTCATCGCTGTCTATTTATTCGCCGCATTTGATCGAGGTTTTCTTCCGATATAGATTCATTGAGGGTTATAATAACGTCGGACATTATTTCCATGCTCCTCGCTTTAGCTGCTCGGAATGCTCTTTTTGTAGGCTGATGTTCCAATGGAAGGTCATGTGTTTCGAGACTGGAAAGTGATCCGAAACCATCGACTCTTAAATGTCCAAGCTATTCCATATTTACTTCTTCCGCTTGTTCTTGTTCCAACAGTGCCGTATTCTTCTTATTAAAGTTGAAACGTGCACGTTTCATAGGGAGTCGACCAGCCATATTTTTTATATTGTTTTACCATCCACGTGACGCTCTGTTAATAGTAATAAATAAAAATGAACTAATCATATTTTAGCACAGCGGATACGCTCGTCATCAAGTGACTATTCAAAAATGTAACAAAAAAAGTGCTGTATTAAGTTTAAATTTTGAAGGGAAAAACATGCGAAATCAGCGTTCCTCAGCTTATACTGTACTACGCATCAACTTCAAGCAACTGGCACAACTCACTTTTTGTTCTAGAAGAAAATAGAAGTATTGTGTAATCAAGGAGGACAGAATAAGATGATTATTCTAACCTCCTTGTGCGTAAAACGCACACAACGTGTGACGTAATGAGGCAGATGGTCGCGAGAGTGTGACGTCATAAAACTTTAATAGGATCCACGAACAACGTGTGACGTAATGAGGCTGATGACATGACCGCGCGCCGACATCTCAATCGCGAGTCGATCTAGAGAGTGTGACGTCATAAGATTTCGAAGAATGGGAAACATTAATAGGACGACGCCATGACACTAAAAACGTGGTAACTCGGGGTGGTTATTTAACCCACTAAACGAATTTTTTCAAAGTCGAGATCAAGCTAAATCGATTTCTAGTACCAGAAGACGGTAGGTTAACCACTTTCATCAAAATCCTTAGAGCCGTTTTCAAAATAAAATTTACATATATACAAGAATTGCTCCTGTAATAAGATGTGATGGAATGCATCCCGCTCCTATGTCCTGACCCTTGACCCCACTTCACCGATTTTCAATAGGGTGCGTTCCCAGGTCGTTCCCTACGACATACTAAAATTTCATCGAAATCGAACCACATTTACGCAAGTTATGACGCATAAGAGCAATGGAATGAATCCCGCTCCTATGGCCTGACCTTTAACTCCACTTCACCCATTTTCAATAGGGTTCGTCCCCAGGTGGTCCCATACCACATGCTAAAATTTTATCGAAATCGAGCCATATTTACGTGAGTTATCGTGCTGACAGACGGACGGACGGACGGACGGACGGACAAAGCTGGAGCCTTTACGCTTCTTCAATCTACGGTTGGAAAGCGTAAAAAAAGGGGGGGGTGAAGACTGCTTTTTTGTTCTTTTCCGAAACATATTATTACAAGGAAATGTCCAGAATGCCGGAAGGTACTTCATCCCTGATTCTCTCGTTATTCTGTAACTGCTGTAGAGGATAATAAGAAAACGATCAATATTTAAACATCTCAGGGCACCGCAACAAACTGGTGATCGTTGTATTCGGAAAGGTAAGTTGGGGTAAGCGGTCCTTCATTAACTTAGAAAACGCCGCCCCGGTGGCTGGCGCAGTGGTCTAAGGCGGTGGCTTCTGATCATTCGTCTGTAAGGGGTCCGGGTTCGTATCCCGGTCAGGCATGG
Organism: Macrothele yani; assembly: GCA_039090855.1. Lineage (NCBI taxonomy): Eukaryota > Metazoa > Arthropoda > Arachnida > Araneae > Macrothelidae > Macrothele > Macrothele yani. Next base: position 67,843,089 of record CM077002.1, on the reverse strand, counting down.
ATGTTGTGTTTGTCTTACGGTACTGGCTCTCTCCCTTCCCTGGAACCAGTGACCCTAAATTAGGGACGGGCGACTGCTTATAGCCCATTGAGTTGCTCACGGTGGTCGTTAAACCTACAATCAAAAAAAAAAAAAAAAAAAAAAAAACTTAGAAAACTGAAACAACGGGCATTGTCTGCGACCTTAAAACATTGCTCCGAACTTTACTGAACTGGACATATCGCTATATCGGTCATCTTTGTACATATTAATCGTACCAGCAGTTCTATGGCTAAAATCTTATTTCTTTGGAAATCAATATGTGATATGTATACTTCGCTGTTTCTGTGCCTCGAACTTTTGTTAATTTGATGTGTTTAACACGTTCGCTGCGTTACGACCCACGGGTGGGTCGTAACGCGTTAACTTTTACATTTTTCAGAGAAGAAAAAAAGTTTATATGCATAAATCTGTAGCGGATATCAGTCACTTTATGTATATATCTTTAAACGACCCACCAGCGTGTCGTACAGCACTGTATTGAAACAGTTACGACCTCACCGGTGGGTCGTAACGTACTACAAAAAAATCGCCGAAAAACGTCGCCGCAGCGAACGTGTTAAGCGTTCGCTTAAAGCTTCAGCTTGTGAAAATATCGTAATCAAATCAGATCATATGTAGAGGATTTTAGGAAGGGAGTGTCTGACCCCAGGTCTTAAACAACCCTTAGAAATAGGAAGCTAGGAGATTTAGGCTAGTGTCTCCGATAGGAAAGTGACACGGAAGCGAGGTAGAAAGTGGGAGGAAGACGCCCTTATTTATTAACCGGGGGCCAGTACCCGGGGTCCGACGGCTTAACGTGCCCATCCGACGCACGGCGGGTATTTAGTGGTTCGAACGTTTGTACCTGCCCAGGATCGAACCTGATATTATCTCCATGGCAGTCACGAAAGCTGACCACTAGGCCACCCGCGGCAAAATTTCGTAATCAAAGCACGTGGTCCGGGTCGATCATTCCGGTTGCCCCGGTTTCACCCTACTGAAGCTAATTGTACCATCCCTAATTATAGTCAAGGTCAATGCAATTTCCGAAGTACGGCATCCATAGACTATTGCCGCCTTCGTTGCAGTTTCACCCTACTGGAGCAAGAGTGAGAAAAACCGAGAAAGAGGTGATTTTGATATCGTGGAGATTTATTTTTTCGCCACACATTTTTTTTTTTTTTCCGAAAATTGCCATGGAAGCTGCTGTGTGTATCATTTCGCGTTTTGTCTCTCCGCAGTTCTGTTTGACCACCGGTCAGCGATGACTGGCAATCGGTGAGGGTACAACAACCTGTACTAAAGTATACGTTGTTTGGAATTCTGCTAAGTTTTTCCTTACAATGTGCACGACACGTTTCCAAGATCGCCTTTTCACATCTAACAGACTCGCGCCTCACCCCTTAATGAGATTAAGATTTTGAGGTGGACACGCTGCCGCCGTAAACTGCTTTTCCTCCAACCGCTCTTCTGAGATCGTGGTCGAGAGTATTTCGGGCCTGCCTACTTGCAAAATGGGAAAGGAAAAAATCGATGGAAAATGGAAACACTGTATTCAGTCATTTTCAGGCAGTTGGTTTTCAGGTTTTATTGGCCGCAACTATGTTACTTGCGTTCGGTGAACTCTGTTTCCCCCTTGCTAATTTAGCGTTAATGTCGCTCCATCGGGTTGTGGAAGCTTCAAAATATCCGTTGATAATCGCCGTATGAAAAGCTTTCGGGGTAATAGTTTCGCAGCGGTAGCTGAATTGCGTTACGCGAAGCCTCGGCGGTGATAATGGCGTTGCACATATCTAGGCGAACATGCAATTCCGGATTTGTGACCTCAGAATAATACGCAACAGGGAACCAACTTCAGGAGGTCAGCAGTATACTAACTGAAAAGCGAGCGATTAAACGAAACATTGGACGCAGTGTTGTTAGCTCCCTGCGTATGTAAGACGCATGTGTGTTTATGATTCACCCGTTTTCGTCATCTCCATGTTACTTATGTCACTGGCATGCATTATACATTTCCTTCTATTTTTTTTTTTTTCTAGTGGAACGTTTTTCTTAATGGGTGACATCACAAAGGAAGTGGACACTGATAACGAATCTGAATTAGAGTATAATGAACGACGTGAACAGAAATTCGTCAGCAAAGGATCCTTTATCATGAGAATACACCAGTTAAGAAGGATTTTGCTATCCATGGCGCACAGCTCGTATCCGTGCCAGTGAACCTGTGGTCTGAGGCGCGGTCTTCGGATTAGTGTCTAGGATGGGCCCTGAGTTCGAGTCCCAGATGAGGCATGGGTGGTGCGTTTTTCGGATTGCGCTGTCTGCGCCCCCATCCCGGCAGCCAGTGCCTCCCAATTAGGTATGGGCGACTTCTTATAGCTTTTAGAGTTGCTGTGGTGGTCGGTAAACCCAGAAATAAAAACATCGAAAGAGTACTGTGGTTCTCATTTTAGATAATTTATGCTACGCATCTTTTACATGCCAAAATTTTTGTGGGTGTGAAATACAACGAGTGATTCCAGAATATACATTTATTTAAGTATAACACCAGGGTGTCTACTTATCATGAAAGTCATGAAAAAGTAATGAAATTGAGCAGGTGGTCATGAAAGTCATGAGAAAGTAATGAAATTGAGCAGGTGGTCATGAAAGTCATGAAAAAGTAATGAAATTGAGCAGGTGGTCATGAAAGTCATGAAAAAGTAATGAAATTGATCGGGTGGTCATGAAAGTCATGAAAAAGTAATTAAATTGAGCAGGTGGTCATGAAAAAGTAATAAAATTGAGTGGGTGGTCATGATTTTTTTTTTATATCAGCACCTGAGTGAAAACAAGTTTGCGCACCTAGAAGAAAACACCAACCCACACTCTTATAAACCGGCGTGTAGTCGATGCCCCATGACATATATATAAAAAAACATATTGCTTCATCAAAATCTGTTGTTGTGAAGAGGGAATATTTGCAATTTTGTGAATCTTCTAAAAAACAACTGAAACGATTCAGTTCTAAGGAGAACAAATTTGATCACTTCCTGGTGAATTTACTACAAAATGCGAACCATGACTTCATCAAGTTCTTACAGAAGCTACTATGCATGTTTCATGGCAGTGCTGCAGTTGAAACATGCTTTTCTGTTAACAAATAACTTTTAATTAAAAACTTAGAAGAAGATGCAGTTGTTGCAGAAAGAAGTGTTTACAGTGCAATACAATCGTTAGGTGGCTTAGCTAACAGTGAGAAAGAACTGAATGTGGACGTCACAAAATCAATGATATTAGCTGTCAAAAATGCTTCATCAAAAAGAGTAGAAGCCTTAAAGAAGAAGAAATCTGACGAAGATGAAGTATCTAATCGTAAAAGGAGAGCAGTCCAAGAACTAAAAGAACTCAAAGATAAGAAAGGAAAGCTTATAGAAAAGGCAAAAGAAGAACTGTAGTTATAGATTCTGAGATAACAAGTTTAGCTAAGATACTTAAACACTGAGTCTTTCACTGTGAAATTTCAGTCTCCATAAATTTTGTGCATTCATAATTTTTATATTGCCTTAATAAAAACGTGTAAGTTTTTACAGCATTACCATGTTAAAAGAATTTGTGTATTAATAGATGTAATGATAAATATTTCTGAAAATAGCCATACCCCATCCCAGAGGAGAGTTGAATGTTTTATTTCTTTAAACACATAGGATTTGGTGAATGGCCATAGTGCAAGTCATACATAATTACATTATTCATGTTAAGCAATTTTAGTGACATAAGAATTACATTCAGCTTTCATCTCAACTGGCTTTCAGGTAGGGGTTCATAAAAAAGGTCCCCCCACCGTATAGCCATTTTAGCAGCAATGATATTATAGACACATCAGTTTTGCCTAAACTATTGTCGCATGGAATTAATTTCAGCGTTTGTAAAAATAAAAAATAACCTGGGATCTCAAGCCAAGGGTACAAGATTACACTGATTTGCAATTTTTCAACTTTTTTTCTGTTGTTTTCAAATGAATAGGTGTATCTGAATGGATTTTTTGCGCAGATTCCGAAAATGACCTTCAAAATTCCGTATCACGTCAGGTTTTTTCACAAATGACGGAAATGTGAAAATTTAAAAAACCGTTATTTTTTAATGACATTGCTATATGGCAACGTTTGTAACGTGTGAAAATGTTCTCTGGAGTGGCGGAATGATTGTTTAAGGAATAGATAAACATAAATACATATTCAAAAGCAAGCATACCTAACATTCGCCACTGGGCTCCCCTTCAAACTTCCTCTTTTTGGATTGTCTTCGGTGTGCGTCCGTACAGTCTCTGTTTAACATCCAACAATAGTCGGCCATCATATGTACAGTCCACTTTCCTTGGTATCTCTTTTCCATCACTTTAATATCCTGATGGAAGCGCTCGCCATGTTCTGCCGAAAATTCACCAAGATTGTTAGGAAAGTAATTTAGATGAGCATGAAGAAAGTGAACTTTGACGCTCATGTTGCAACCAAGCAGTTCATAGGATTCCAGCATGTCCTCGACTAAAGTGGTGTAATTTGAAGCCTTCGTGTTCCCCAAAACGTTGTGTACCACATTTCTGAATGCAGTCCATGCTCGTAATTCGCACTCACTCATGGTTTCCTCGAATATGTTGTCTGCCATTAATTTTCGTATTTGAGGGCCTATGAAAATGCCAGTTTTAATTTTTTCAGACGTGATTGATGGAAACTTACCACCAAGATACTGAAAGCATTTACTGTCCCTGCTTAAAGCTGTCACGAATTGCTTCATTAAGCCAAGTTTGAAGTGTAAAGGTGGCAAAAGTATTTTCGAGGGATCAACCAGTGGAAGTGAAACAATGTTTTTTTCGCCAGGTGTGAATGTACTTCTGACTGGCCATTGCTGCCGAACCCAATGTTCCGTCCTTGCTCTGGAGTCCCATTCACACAAAAAGCAAGGAAATTTGGTGTAGCCTGCTTGTTGGCCGAGCAATATTCCAATCACCTTCAAATCCCCGCACAAAGACCATTCATGAAACTTGTACTGCACACTTTCGAGCAGTAATTTAAGGTTCTCGTATGTCTCTTTCAAACTCACAGAATGTGCTACTGGAATGAATGGATAGATGTTAGTATTGTGTAATAAAACACCTTTTAAACTGGATTTGCCGGCATCTATGAACAACCTCCACTGTCCTGAATTGTAATTAATGTTGAAGTATTTCATGACTGCCGGAATGTCTCGACAATATACCAAACCGCCTTCCTCAGCAAAAAACGGAACCAATTCTGCTTCTCGGTGTCTGTACCAGGAGAATCTCGTATTAGGACATAGTAAATTCTTTTCCTGAAGTCGTGATCCTAAAAGCTCTGCTGCGTCTTTAGGTAAATTCAGATCACGAACCAAATCATTCAGTTCATGCTGGGTAAATGGCACTGGGGTTTCATCCTCCATGCTGTCCGGTTGGTACATCTCATCACTTGTATCACCGTCTGAATCGGTGTCTGTTGGGGGCTTGATATTGGACGGGTATGGCACAGGGATGGATTCACTATGGGGCACTGGTCTTATGGTAGATGGGATATTGGGATACACAATGTTACGCTTACTGGTTCTGGTATGGCCCACGATATTCACTGTGCAGAAGTAGCAGTCGTCACTGTGATTTGTTGGCTCACGCCACACCATGGGTACACCGAACGGCATTGATGCCCTTTTCCCACTTTTCCAGTTCTTCAACCCCTCCACACATGCACGGCACACATTGTGAGGAGACCAAACTTTGTCCTGATCTGCTAGTTTAATGCCGAAGTATTGAAAATAAGCATTTTTCACGAAAGGCGTAATATTTTGCCTCTGTTTTTTTTCCTGTCGTATAACAGCCACATATGTAGCAAAATATGTCTGGATGATTTACACAACCACGTGAAGCCATTGCACACGCCACAAAGAAACAACCGAACGAGACCAGTCCCTTCTTTTCACTGAATAGTGTAACACGATCTGCCCCGAATGGCGCCACATGTGACCAATAGAAAGAAGGGAGCAGTACTGCCGTGCCAAGATAACATTCTCTCATGTTCTGCCTTTGTGAGTGGCGCAAATCGTGACGTCATACAGATAAAACAGTTGCATTTCCATTATCAGCTATATATTTATGTTTATCTATTCCTTAAACAATCATTCCGGCCCTCCAGAGAACATTTTCACACGTTACAAACGTTGCCATATAATAATGTCATTAAAAAATAACGTTTTTTTTTAATTTTCACATTTCCGTCATTTGTGAAAAAACTTGACGTGATACGGAATTTTGAAGGTCATTTTCGGAATCTGCGCAAGAAATCCATTCAGATACACCTATTCATTTCAAAACAACAAAACCTTGCATATTAGTGTTATGAGTCTAGAATGGTTGTCATTGTGCCACGCATTGTCGAGAAGTCATGAATTTAACTGAAGATGTCATGGAAAAGTCATGAATTTGGTTCATTAGAAATCAGTGGGCACCCTGAACACATATTCGCGTCTCTCACGACCACACCGAGCCACAGTCTGGTACATACTATGTGGAATTATATAAATCATAACAAGAAACAAAAAGGTTTACTAATTCCTGACATTGAGCGGTACTTTAGGTAGGTGGATTAATGAATACTATTGTCGTAAAACCAACGAAAGAAGATATGTGAGTCATAAAAAGTAAATCTTTACTAAATTATGGGGGCGGCAATAGTATTTCGACTGTTTAGTTTTCAAAAACAATATTTATTATTATTCAAATTTAGACGAAGGTAAGAAGTGAACCTTGACACCGATGAAATGTAGTATAGCTACGAAAGTCCATCTCCGCATGCGCAATCTAAAATCTGATCTCAAGATAGGGAAAAAAGCTGAATCTGAAGTGTGTTAGCGAGGGGGATTGGTAACTTTTGGTCTAGGATATCTACAGGTTATACATCATTTTAAAGCTGTCGTCAATAGCACGTAATCGCCGCCCCGGTTGCGCAGTGGTCTAAGCGATGGCTTCTGGTCGTTCGTCCGAGATGGGTCCGTGTTCGAATCCCGGTAAGGTATGGATGTTGTGTTTGTCTTACGGCGCTGGCTCACTCCCTTCCCTGTAGTCAGTGCCCCTAAATTAGAGACGAGCGACTGCATGTAGCCCACTGAGTTGCTCACGGTGGTCGTTAAACCGCCAATCAAAAAAAAAAAAAAAAAAAAAAAAAAAAAAAATAGCACGTAATCCCCTTTGGGGGAGTCAAGAGGATGCCAAATTTCGCTACGACGCACTGTTTTCATTGCATCAAAAACGCATTTTTCCGTAATGGCTTTTATCACAGTTAGCATTGGGTTCTCGTAATTTATGCAGATTCCAATAAGATATTGTTACGTTTTAGCAAAACTCGATGAAATAATGTTCGGTGGTAGTTTAGTAAAACACACTCCGTTTCAAAAAAATTACAACACTAGGAAAGAATACACTAAAATGTGTGCAAAGCGGCAGACAGTCAGGTACTTCAGAAATAAGCGGATCATCAAAATTTCGGACCAATCGCTCGTCACTATCGATTAATAAAAGCGGGTAAACGTGTATTCCAAGGCATCGAAGTTGAAGCGATGAAGCGACTATCCTGGTATTAAAAGCTACTTTGGTCTGCGCAGCTGAATTAAAGGACAGTACAGTGCAGGAATAGCCCTGGACACGAAGGCGATAACCCTACAGTCAGTTGAATGACTTCGAGAGAGGGCAAGTCGTGGCCTTTTTACGAGCTGTATAGTCTCCGCTGCGTATTGCCGAAAAATTGGATCGCAACTTCTGCATCGATTTTGGCATTGGCACATCTGACAAGACCAGATCAGATCATATGTAGAAGGTTTTAGGAAGGAAGTGTCTGACCCCAGGTCTTAAACAACCCTTAGAAATGGGAAGCCATGAGATTTGGGCTAGAGCGCCCTATAGAAAAGTGACACGGAAGCGAGGTAGAAAGGGGGAGGAAGATAGTACCAGTACCCGGGGCCCGACGGCTTAACGTGCCCATCCGACGCACGGCAGATATTTAGTGGTTCGAGCGTTCGTACCTGCTGGGATCGAACCCGAGGTCTTCTCCGTGGCAGTCTCCAGCGTTGACCACTAGGCCACTCGCATACCACATCTGACAAGAATCTCGTGGCTAGCTACTTGAATCGAAAAGACCGAGAATGACGCCAACCCGGAAAGATCGTATGCTTTGACGTCAAGCGATTTCCAGTTCTACAGCTAGCCTGCCCCGAATACGACAGGATGTACGCGGTACTTTAAGTCTCTCTATTAGTCAGAAACCATTTTCCGACGATTAGCAGAAGGTGGACTTCATACACGACGTCCGGTTCATCGTCTACCACTCACAGTTGAGCATCGTCTACAGCGGTGTCATGAATGTCTGTCATGGACAATGGAATGGCATAATGTGATTTGTACAGATGAATCTCGCTTCTGTTTGGAATGAGATGATCGCCTTATGCATGTGTGGCGACGCTGCGGAGAGCGCAGCAGTCAACATGTTATTGTTCACCGCAACATAGATCGAATGTCTGGTGTCATAGTCTGGGGAGCGATCAGTTACGACAGTAGTTCCACTTTAGTTTTTCTAGATGGCACTTTGACAGCTCCGCGATACGTGGATCTCGTTCTTGATTCCGCCGCAATACCTTTCATGGAACAAGTACCTGGAGCTATACTGCAGCACAATAATGCACATCCACATACCACAGCAGCGCCTACAGACTATCAGTGTTCTAGATTGGCCAGCACGATCGCCGGACTTGTCTCCAATTGAACATTTTGGGTTGTCGGAAAAGTAATGACGTATTTTAGCCATGTTTAGCAAAGGTCATTTATTGATTTAAAGAACAAAGATCAATCAATGATATAACGCCCGTTTTGTTCAATAACCTTTTACCATCTTTCAGTGAGCTGCAGAATGCCTCGTTCATAGAAGGGCCTGTCTTTCGTGGCGAAAAACTGTACAAGGTGCTGATTTACAACCTCATCTGAATTGAACGTTATACCACGCAAGGAAGAGAGCGAAACAAGTGGAAGTCTGACGGCGCAAGGTCAGGCGAGTATACTGGGTGTGGCAACACATCTCACCTAAGCTCCAATAATTTTTGGCAGGTGATCAAACTTGTGTGTGGTCTCGTGTTGTCGTGATGGAACACTCCTTTACGATGAACGAGCTCCGGACGTTTCTGGATGATGGATTTGTTCAAACTGTCCAATTGCCGACAGTACACATTCGAATTGATTGTTTGGTTCCGTGGTAGGAACTCGAAAAACACGACACCTTTAAAATCCCACCACACTGACACCAGAACCTTCCGCTGATGAATGTCTGCTTTTAATGTTGTTTGAGGCGAAGCAGCACGTCGGGACCAAGACCGTTTGCGCAGCACATTGTTGTACAGAATCCACTTTTCGTCACCAGTTATCAGTCGCTTCAAAAAAGGATCGTTTTCCTCACGTTTAATGAGCATATCGCAGATGTTTATACGCGCCGTCAATTGAGCTTCTTTGAGTTCATGAGGAACCCACACATCGAGTTTGCTTACGTATCCCAGCTTCTTCAGGTGGTCGTGAACGCTTCAATGATGAATGTGCAATGTGTCTGCAATCTCTCGTGTCGTGTAATGTGGGTTTGACTCGATCAATGCCTTGATTTGGTCGTCATCAACCTCGGTTGGCCTCCCGGACCGAGGAGCATCGTTGAGGGCAAAATCACCAGCACGGAATTTTGCGAATCACCGCTGGCACTGACGTTCTTGTAGAGCATTATCACCGTACACTTTACGCAACTTTTCACAAGCTTGACGCGTGTTCTTCCCTTTACGGAAGTAAAACAGTAAAATATGGCGGAAAAGGCGTCTTCCATCTTCAACTTGATGTCAAATCTTCGCAAATCAACCAAATCGCTCACTGTTCCTTTTAGACTGCAGCTAGAACTGGCACCTGTCGAATGTCATAGCGATAACAGAGCTGCGCATGCCTCTTCTAGTACTTCCAAAACCGCCCAACCTCCATCGGGTGCCAAAATACGTCATGACTTTTCCGACAACGGAATAAAATTTTATGATAGGATTGAGATTCATTATGGAAATCAGGGTGATTTACAATGTAATTTCGCATAGACAAGGAAAACTTTTTGATAGTTACCAGAGATCTGGTGCTCTCTGGCAGATTATTCCATAGGGTAATTGGCTTTATACAATATGCTATTTAAACCGTAATTAAGTCTAACAGACGGTTGACATAAATTGTTGTTAGCAACAGATCTGGTGACGATAGAATAATCCAGATATTTGATGTCAGATTGAAAAATAGGCAATTTAAGATGCATTATTTTAAAAAAACCATGATATCTAGTTTCAAGTTTCAAGGTGAAAATTTCATGAATTTTTAGAATATTTAGTTTTAGAAATAATGGTTTTGAATGAGACATGTAATCTGTGTTCAGCATATAGCGAACAGATTTCTTCTGTAATTTGAGCAAGCATAACTTATTGTTTGCACTTATATTTTAATAACAGTACTGCAGACAATAGGTGCGATGGGTATAAATAAAAGCATAGTAAAATGTTTTTAGGACATTGATAGGAAAAAGATGCTTAATTTTACCAAGTAGGCCAACCTATAAGGAAACGTTTTTTTAAAACAAACTGAACATGCGTATTCCAGTTAAAGAATTCATCAAACCAAACACTGAGATACTGAACTTTGTCAACAATTTTAAGTGGCAGATTATTAATCCTGACTGGAAAGTTATTTATGTATTCTCTTTTACGAACATTTCGGAAATAAACGGAGTTGGTTTTTAAAATATTAAGTGATAATGTATTAGAGCATAATCAATGAGATAAATTTGATAGATCATTATTGATCATAATCTGTTGCTTATGCAAATCATGATATTTTTTAAAAATGACAGTGTCATCAGCGTGTAGCAAAGCATCAGTTGATTGCAGGTACAGAGGAAGGCCATTAATAGGTATATAACAGGAACAGTAACGGTCCCAATACCGAACCTTGAGGCACTCCACGTGAAATATTAAGTAAATCAGTGTTTATTTTATTTACAGAGACATATTGTTTGCGATTAGAAAAGTAGCTCATTAAGAGGAAAAGAATTTTGCCACGAAAACCGCATTTGGGTAATTTATGTAGCAGAATGTCATGATTTACCGTGTCGAAAGCTTTTTGGAAATAAATAAAAACACAAATAGTATAACAACTCTCATCTAGTGCTTCGGAAATGAAGTTTGACAACCTAGCAATAGCCATTTCTTTATAGATCTGTTTCTTTGGAAACCGAACTGATCCAAAGAGAGCATACCATAGGTGTGTAAAAAATCAACCATTTTGCTGTGAGCCTCTTCAAAAATTTAACTCAAAACAGGTAACAAAGAAATCGGTCTGTAATTACAGGTAGATTCCCTATCTCCATTTTTAAAAAGAGGAATAACCTTAGCGATTTTCAGACTGTAAGGAAACTGACCTGAATAAAAACTCATATTAATATTATAAGTGGTACCAAAATAGAGACCGAGTGTTTTATGACTCTGCTATTAATATTGTCTGAACCAGCACTTCTTTTTAGGGACAAGGAAGTGATAATATTATAGATTTCAGTATCATCCACAGGGCGTAGAAACTGGTGGTTAGAGAAATGCAGTTTCGGAACTGGGCATCTGTGTAAGATGCCGACAAATTTCTCAATTATTCCTCGGAGTTGTAAGGATTTTCTGTTTTCATTTCTTTCAGCGTATATTTTTCTCCCGAATTTCAGTAGATCGTGTTGTGCTTTTTTTCGTTTGTTTGTTTTTCAGCGTCGCAACTTTGCTGGTGAAGACAGTGCCATCTACCTCTTTCTTTCGCCCGTTTCCTGGTGCTAACCCCTTGTGCACGGCTAAGGGAGGGGTTGTACTCATTCTAATTGAATTTCCGTTGGTTTATTAGCATGCAAACAGAACAGCGGTGTAAACGATCTAATTATTTTTCGTTATTTTCACGGAACCTATAAATTCAAAGCAAGAATATTATACTGTAGTAGGAAATGAGGAGGAAGGCGAGATGTATTTCGGCGAAACGCCGACGCAGTAAAGTTAGACTGCAGAAATAGAAAACAGGGTAGACAGCTGCAATAAAGAAGCCTTCCCACTAGCATAGCTGCGTTAATAAGGCATTGGATACTGTCACTTTCAGGGACCATAGAATGTTTTAATGAGATGCGGAAGTTGAATGCCCGTTTTCCCCAGCCCCATCGCACATTACTGTTCGGTTTTTATTATCAGCCGGCAAATAGATGAATCATGCTTTATTCTTTCAAAACACTTATGTGTGGGTGCAACCATTTGGAACAGACACAACACACGCTACACAGTTCGACTTAATTTCGATTTCTATCACAACACGATATGACATCTGTGAAAAATAAATTTAGAATGAGATTTGATGGCTGACTAGTTTCAGAAAATTGAATAAATTTTGTAGTTTTTACAAGTCATTAAAATAGATAGCGTTTGAGTCTTTTTTTGATTCAGTGATTATTATTATTTCAGATCTCTAATCGGGTAGAACATTCTTCTCTGTGAAGTTTTTCTCTTGAGACTCCCGGCTTGGAAGGAAACTGTATTTCTGAGCAGACGTCAAACTGCTGAAGTGTAGGCTGCCTTCCTCACTGTGCTGTCAGCGCAGCATTGCGCTCTAGGAGATATGCAGTGCGTACAAATTGAGCTGCTATCTCAGATGTGAAGCTGAATCCATGCTTCGCCGGCTATTTGTCGTGGTTCTTTTCCTTGAAAAATTACAATGTGAATATAAGGATAAGTGCCCTCTCAAAATTGATCTCTGAAATTTTTCCTTATACCGAGGAACTTCGCTGAACGTCATTGGTGTACGTTCCAGAAAACCACGACGTAAAGTAAGACATCGCGAAGAATAGAATGTTTAGCTGTAATGTGTAGTGTCAATTAGAGATGAGTTCGGGCTCGGTTTTCCAAGCCCGAATCCGTCCGAGCCCGACTCAGCCCCATGAGGTCTGTGTACTGTGGGGGCCGAGCCCGACTTTTCCAAGTGTTGATGCTTTTTTCTTTTTTTATCAGATTTTTACACGAAACAGTAAGGAGCATGGAATACGATGCTCAGCATTTATGCTTCTTATTAGGAAGGAGGATATAACCTTGAAATAAAATGTTTATTTTGCAGTTTCACAGAAAATTTTGCAGTAGCTGATATATTGCTTTTTATCTAAGAAAAAGAAACTGTCTACCTTTTTTGTGCATGGAGAGGAGTTGGTCTTCACCCATCTTTTGGGGTGACGCAAATGTCTGCTAGATCCTGAACAACTTTTATATTTCAAAATGCATTCGTATTTCTCGCACTGAACATAATCCAATTTTGCATGGGTCGTGCAATCAATTATTTGAAAAAATGTTTCCACGTGGTAGATTTTCCCACTTCATTTTTAACTGTTTTACAATCAACAAACTTTTTCGTATAACTTCAGGATACGGATCATTCATGCTGTAATGCGCAAATGGATAAAATGAGTAACTCAACTTAAGGGATGAATGTTGAGTCGAGGCGACAGTAACAACTGTTAGAAAAGCTTTGTTTAATTTGTTGTTTCCTTGCCGCCTTCTACACGATGTTTCATTTAACGATGCCTACTGAAATACTGGCGGCGAACTTCCATCCTCAGAGCTGAAATCCTAAGGTTGGTTTCACACAGGCGAAACAAATCCGTCGTAGCAATAAATCTCCCGGCTGACCTACCACTGGTTTTCAAGCGGACTATTTCCTCTGGGAAATTTATTTTGATTCGCACTTCAACTCCCATCATACCCTAGAGCTATTCTTCACAACATAGTCAAACTGTATATATTTATCCAGGCTCTACGTCCTAATTTATAACATATTTTTTTTTTTGCTCTCCTGTGCATTACGTTTCAATGACAAATTTATGACACTAGCGGCTTTTCCTTTTACCTCCCCATCTGTTTTATTGCGACTGGTTCTTTTGAGAATTGAAGTCGTCTTCTCTGATATGTTCAAGGGCAGTTTTAGCTGGCCACTGAATTGACCGTCCTACTGCGCCTGTGCCGCGTAGCCTCACTTCCCCTAATCCGTTTCCCCTAATTCCCGTTTGTCCTAATCACGTTTACCCCAATCGCGTTTCCCCGAAATCGCTTTTACCCGAATTCCCATTTCCCCTAAATCTCGTTTCCCCTAAATATCTTTTCCCCTAATCACGGTTGCCCGTATCAACTTTTCCTTAATTCGCGTTTTCCTAATTTATTTATTTATTTATTTATTTATTTTTTGTTAACCGAAATAAAACGGTGGGTCTTGAATTCTCAAGAGAATTATTATTTCCCTTCCTGTTGATGATGTCGACCACCATGCCAGCAAAAGTGTAAAGAAGTGCACGTGGTTATTAACATTATTTAAATAGTCCATAACGCAGCCATTGTATCCATCATCACCCCCCCCCTCTCCCCCACTCAAGTAAAGTACTACATCGCGCTAAACTTTTATTAAAGCAAGAAATAGTATTGTAATGTATTCGCTAGAATTGTGAACGCAGAAGGCACACTTTTTAAAAGTTCTTAGAACAGTCCTTACACTCAACTTCACATTGTATTGCGCCATTTCATCTTGTATACACCAAGATGATTTTTTTCTGTCACCTAGGCACAGTCTCTTAATTCTTCTATCATCACTTGCTGTTGTGCACCTTTTCCTGCCTTTACCAGTCTGGTTTCGTAGTGACTGAGTCTCCTTATACCTCTTCAAAAATTTAGAAATGCCACCTTTGGTTAAGTTTCCACCAATTTTTTCTTTTAATTTCTTCATAACTGAAGCCTTATTCACTTAATAGTACTATTTTACATCTCTTTCTGGGTGACCAGTCAACTCTTTGCGCCATTTCTTTAATTTTATTACGTTTTACAAGCTCACTAAATGAAAGAACACACACACACACACAAAAACTTGATAGCAATCACATAACACACTGGCAAATGTCCTCCTCTCAGCTCCAATACATGACGTCAATAGCTGAATCCTACTGTGACCTGATTGGCTTATTTCCAAAACAATATGACACCTGATTGGCTCTCTAAACACTCATGCTCATTGGCTACATTCAAATGAAGGAAAGCTACTTCATATCAACCTAAGCAGGTTTTGATTCCTTTTTCTGGTTATTTGGCTATAACTTTTCATAGAATACAGATAATTGAACAAACTTTGTTGTATTACATTCTTGATGAAATTATCTTTCTCTTGATATATAATTTTATGGTATTACTCCAAAAAAAAGTGGTGTTATGAACCATCAAACCTCAAAAAAAGACACTTTTTCCAAAAGGTTTCCACAATTTTGCCACTACTGTATATAAGTAACAATTGCTCCCTCCAAGAAAGAAGCTGTAATATGTCTATAATCGTACATGGCAAAACTCTTTTTTACCGGTAAAGCGGATGTGTAAATTGACAGAGAGGAAGCTGACTTTTTGGATTAATCAAAGCGTCAACTGAACTAGTGCTTTAAAGTTTTTTTGTTTTCTTTTAGTTTTATATGAGACTTGTGTTTTATGAAAACTTTAATTTACGGGAAAGAGAAAATGATGTTGCTAAAGGTATTTATTTCGTGTAAAAATGAGTAAAAATTGAAAAATATTCTCGTACAAGGGGCGGCAAACGCCCTTGGCGCGCCCGTATTTGGATGGAGAACTTTTGGAAAAAAACAATACAATTTTCAAGAGCAATGTGCCATTATGTCTCAAAAAGAAAAAGTCTTTAATAAATGCATCCTTCCAGTGATTACGTACGGAGCAGAGACGTGAACCGTAACTAAAAAAGATATACAAAGACTGCAGATAACTGAAAGAAGCCTGGAGAGATGCATGCTTGGTGTAAACAGGAGAGGTGGAAGAGGAACTCATGGATAAAGAAAATGACAAGAGTTGAGAATATCATGATCAGAGTGAAATCCCTAAAAAGGCAATCGGATGGACATGCTGCCAGAGGAGCTGACCACCGATGGATAACTGAAATTATAGACTGGATTCGAAGGGACAGAAAAAGACCCAGAAAGACCACAAGGGAGATGGGTGGATTAAATTCGAAAGCATGCGGGAGTGATATGGAAGAGACTGGGTCAAGATACATCGTTGTGGAAGAAACTTGGTGAGATCATCATCCAGCAGTGGATTGATAATGGTTGATGTTGATGATTAAATATACAAATATTTTCCTGAATTTGACGGTAAAAAAATTATATAATTTACACAACGATTTTTTTCTTTAATTTTGACGATAAAAGAAACGTTTTATTTCGCTTAACGAGAATCGGGACAAACATGAATTAGGGGAAACATAAATTTAGGAAAACGCAAAACAAGGCAAAGGAGAATTACAGCAAACTTGATACAGGAATCGTTTTTAGGGGAAACTTTGATACGGACAAACATGTTTAGGGAAAACGAGATTTAGAAGAAACGAAATGAGGGGAAATGGGAATTCGGGTAAAAGCGATTTCGCGAAAATGCGATTGGGGTAAACGTGTTTAGGGCAAATGGGAATTAGAGGAAACAAGATTTGGGTAAAACGAGATTAGGGGAAATGGGAATTCGGGTAAAAGCGATTTCGGGGAAACGCGATTGGGGTAAACGTGTTTACGGTAAACGTGATTTAGGGGAAACGAGATTAGGGCAAACGAAATTAGGGGGGGGGGGGATTCGGGTAAAAGAGATTTCGGGAAAACTCAATTGGGGTAAACGTGTTTAGGGCAAACGAGAATTAGGGGAAACAGGTGTTCACCAATAAGGGGTGGGGTGAACTCCACCTACCCCCTACTTTTCCAGGCTAATTACTCTCCTAAAAAGCACTTAAACTATCACACAATGACACATCAATTCCCTTTATATGCAATCAGGATTCACTGATACACTGCAGGAAAAACTGATTCCTCTTTCTAAAACTCCGAAGAAGAAAAAACGGAAAAGAAAGACTCAGTAGTTTTACATACATTGGTGTGCAATAATTAAGGACGAAGAGGACAAATTAGCATAACAGCGGAACGAGCAGGCAGAACAGGCCGAAAGACCACTCAGGAGATAGACTAGGGTCCGGTACGGTAGGGCATGCGCATATATGCAGCATGACGTAAGGGGGGGTCGGAAGGGTATAAAGCACACGGGCGATGTACGCTCAGCAATTCGGTGAAAGCTATTGCGCGGTGTATATCGGTTTGAACGACGTCGAGTTGCTGCCACCGTGTGATATGGCCAACAGGCAATCCAGTAGACAACATCTTAATGACTTTACCCGAGGTCGCGTCATCGGGAAGTTGGAAGAAGGTCGAAGTGTGACTAGTGTGGCCGAGGAGTTCGGGATCGCTCACAGCATCGTTTCACAAGCTTGGAGAGTATTTCAAACGACAGGAACAGCTGTTCGAGAGTTTAGCAGTGGTCGTCCACGAGCAACCACGGCGGCGGACGACAGGTATATTGTCCTACAGGCGAGAAGAGACAGACAGCAGACAGCGGGAGAAATCGCAAAGCACATGCAATAGACAACTGGACGACCGTTATCGCGTTTTACCGTGGCCAGGAGGCTGCACAAAGGTGGTCTATTTGCACGACGACCGGTACGGTGTGTGCCATTAACGCCTGCTGATCGGAGACGGTGGTTTCTGTGGTGCCAGGAACACAAGAACTGGACACATCAGCAATGGAGTCAAGTTCTCTTTACGGATGAGAGCCGATTTAGTCTGACGAGCGATTCTGGACGTATACACATATGGAGAGAGCAGGGAACACGCAACCACACCTCCAACATCATCGAAAGGGACCGGTTTGGAGGTGGCGGAGTTTTCGTTTGAGGCGGTATCATGCTTGGTAGCCGTACTGACCTCACCATCTTCCAAGAAGGTTCAGTCACTGGTGTCCGCTATTGTACCGAGGTTCTCCTGCCTCACGTGCGTCTGTTTAGAGGTGCTGTGGGTCCTGAGTTCCTCTTCATGGACGACAACACTACACCTCATCGTACAGTGACTGTCGCAGAGCTGTTGGAGCGTGAAGATATTGAACGCATGGATTGGCCCGCAAGGTCCCCGGACCTAAATCCCATCGAACACGTGTGAGACCTTCCCGGGAGACGCTTGGCAGCACGTCACCACCCGCCAGCAACGATTCCGCAGCTGCGATTGGGGCTACAGGAGGAATGGGCCGCGATGCCTCAACAGCTCCTTGACAACCTCGTCCTCAGAATGGACAGACGTTGTAAATCCTGCAACGCAGTCAAGGGTGATCATATCCCCTACTAAGACTGGATTTTTCTTGGCAGCCGCCTGTCGCATGGACGTTTCTGTCTTCTGTCCAGTTGTGCTCGAAGCTACCTTTTCAATAAAGTGCCTTGTATCATTTGGATTCCTTGTTTGGACGGTTTTGCTCACTTGTCCCAAATTCTTACATCTTGGGGATCTTATGGTATGATTTGAGTCGATGTGGAGAACTTCTGCACGACGTTACATTCTAAAAACCGTCTCGTCCTTGATTTTTGCACGCGAGTGTAAAAAAGGAGCCCGCCCGAGATGTAACTAATATACTATTCGTAGCTTGTCCGAGCCCGCCGATCCCGAGATGAAACTGATGATGCTATTCGTAGCCCGCCCGTCTTGGGCCCGGGCTCGGGTTCAGCTCGTCTCATCTCTATACTTCGATTCACCCTAAGATGACACTGAAGGGGAACGTACGTGAAAACTATCGCCGCGACTAAAAGTAGTTCCGAACATTTTCCGCTTAAACTAACTCATTTATTTCCCAGAATCATGCTTTATATTGTCCTAGCTATTTGCTTATAAGTACAGTATATATAGATATTTTAGACAAATCTAAAAATGATCTATTTTCAGAAGTTAAGTTTTAAAATTAGACCAACACACGCATGCGTAGATATGCAGTGTTTGGGAGACAAGGATGCCAATGAGTTGATGGGGGAAGTGATTGACAGCTGCTAACAACAGGACACAGCGGGGAGTGACGCGGATGAACATAACTTTCGGGCGTCCCCGAAGGAGTGCGTAGGCTCTTGTACCTTAAACTGCAGTGTCATCTTAGGGTGAATCGAAGTATATTGTAAATGCCGTAGAGATAAAGACACCTCTCTGTGTCGTTTCCGTTCGGAAATTTTATGCGTTTAGGTGTATGTGGAAAATTTCATGCTAGATTCTGCATCATTGCCATCCTAATTCGGTGTTATTTTACCCCGCACTGATACATACCAATGCTCTCACTCCTCCAGCCAACTCATTCCCTTATTCACTCTATCACTCACACGGTGTACCATTTAGTCCTTTTATTCAGTTTATTTAACCTCCACGCCACTTCCCATCCCAGTTCGGTGCATTTGACAATCAATCTCGCCATTCAGGGTACGTTTGGAACTCGTTTTGAAAAGACTGCTAGATTGTAACCCCACTGCTAAATGTACACGAGACCATGCAGAAAGAACTTCAAGGAATTTGCCTGCAGGACAATAGGATTGTTATTCAGAAGGAGAGGGAGAGAGAGAGAAAACAACTTCAATGAATTTACCTTCAGGATGATAGGATTGTTATTCAGAGAGAGAGGGGCAGAAACAACTTCAAGGGATTTACTTGCACGGTGATAGGATTGTTATTCAGAGGGAGAGACAGACAGAAAGAACTTCAAGGAATTTACCTTCAGTATGACAGTACTGTTATTCAGAGGGAGAGATAGGCAGAAACGACTTCAAGGGATTTGCTTACCCTTATAGGATTGTTATTCAGAGGGAGAGGTGGCGCAGTGGTCTAAGCGCTGGCTTTGGTCCATTTGTTCGATGTGGGTCCGGATTCGAATCCCGGTGAAGCATGGATGTTGTGTTTGTCGTACCGCACTGAAACCAGTGATCCTAAATTTGGGACGGGCGACTGCTTACAGCCCATGGAATTGCTAAAGGTGGTCGTTAACTCTACCCTCTCAGAAAAACAGAGACTGAAAGGGAGAACGCGTTACAAGATTTTGCCCATTGGTTAACATTTTCCCCAGTAGAAGTTATGAATGGGAAACTTGCCATGTCGTTGTTTCTGTACCTTTCGCCTGCGAAAAACCATGAGTTGTCGGAAGGCGTGCATAAAATGCAATCTAAAAATGGGAAACTGTAAGTAAGAATCACCTATGATGCATCTTCGGCTCGTTATCCAGCGTCTGCTTTAGAAACAATGTTTGTGTTGGGTTTTTGCTACTTAGGGAAGTTTTTTATGGTCGCTATGCTTACCACAAAAGAAAAATGTCTACTTACAAATAGTTGTTCTCCCAGTCACGATCTAAAAATCTTAAATATCTTTTAAACAGTTTAGTGGTCCAGTGACGGTTCACTGTTTGATTGTAAAAGACAGGAAGCAGATATGTTGTAAATAAAACGGCAGATTTTACTCAAAATGTCATTGTTTAGAAAAGGGCAGGGCGTCGACTTTTTAAAAAGATGACTCTTTAACTGTGTGAAGGGCATTTTTTTCTAGTTAAAAAGAACAAAGGCGCACGTAGTAATGTACAGGAACATAATGACACGTCAGGATGGGATTTTTAAAACCGTGAGGTCCATGGGGATACCTTATTAGATATGATATTTTGGTGCTAAAAATGATCTAAGTTAAAAAACAAGACCGTCTTATGCACGATTTAAAATTTAATGTTAAAAACATATATACAAGTTAAAATATACACAGTGCGTCAAAGAATTTTTAAGACTGGCGCTAGATTTCAGCCTACGGTGGCGCCACCAGTGTGATCGCGAATGCGTTATAAACCGTGACCATCTGCTTGTTTTCTGCCAAAAGTACTGCGCAGTTGTTACAGTAACTCAAATGAAACGGCCGTTCATTAGAGAAGTAAAATTTTTTTCATGTTGAATTATTAAGATGGAACAAAGGACTGTTATTAAATTTAATGCAAAACTTGGTAAAAGTGCCTCGGAAACGTCCCAAATGAGGAAACAAGTTTACGGTGAGTTTTGTTTAAGTAGATCAAATGTTTTCCTGTGGCACAAACGTTTTTTGGACCGAAGAGATACGCTAGAGGATGATAAGCATACCGGAAGACCAAGTTCATCTAGGACACCTGAGATTATTGAAAAAGTGCGTGGCGTCGTTATCTGACTTACCATTTTTGTCACATTTACGCCAAAAATCGGATTGTCATCTTCAAAATTTGTATTATATGGCGTAATCCCGTATTTCTTTCATGATTTATCTGCTTCTCCGGGCAATCACGGGATAGGATTATTAACCTCCAGATTCGCTAAACATGAATGCCGGTTGCTTCGACTAGCGAATCATTTGATGGTTAAATTCAAATTGATCGGAAACTTAAACTTGGTCGTTCTGGGTGGTGTAGTGGTTAGCATACCTAGGCGTTTTCTGGGAGACGCGGGTTCGAGTCCCGCTCCAGGACGATGAAAATTTTCAAGTTTTCGGATATTATCTGACTTACCATCCTTGTCACATTTACGCCAAAAATCGGATTGTCATCTTCAAAATTTGTAGTGCGTGATTTCATTGCAAACAATCGATGTGCGTCACTAAGAATGATGGAAGAATCTTTAAACATCAACAAAGAAACGATTCGAACCATGCTGCGTGAAGATTTGGGCAAAACAAAAGTCTGAGCTAAATTTGTTGCACACACGTTAACCAATGAACAAAAATCAAGGAGAAGTGCACATTGCAGAGACTTCATTTCAGCCGCTGAAAATGATCCAAACTTCTTAAAATCGATTGTTATAGGTGATGAAACATGGTGTTTTCAATATGATCCTAAAACAAAGCGACAAAGTGCGGAATGAAAGTCAAAAAACTTACCACAAGCCAAAAAAAACAAGAAAAGTTTAATCGAAAATCAAAACAATGCTCATTACATTCTTCGGTAGTAAGGGTATTATCTACAAAGAATTTGTTCCAAGTGGACAAACAATTACTAGTGAGGTTTATTTAATTGTTTTGAGGCGTTTGATGGGCAGAATTCGTCGCATTCGTCCAGAATATCGGGATGAAAACAGTTGGTGTTTGTTGCACAATAATGCACTCAGTCACACCTCACTTCTTGTTCGTAGATTTTTGGCGAAAAATAACGTCTGTGTGTTGAATCATCCACCGTATTCGCCTGATTTAACACCCTGCGACTTTTCTTTATTATCAAAACTTAAAATGACGTTAAAATGGTGTTATTTTGATGATATTTCGACCATACAAACAGCTTCGACGCGTGCTTTGGAGGCAATTCCGCAAAGTGAACTGGAACAGGCATTCGAATCATTATTAAATCGCTGTAACAAGTGTATTGAAGCCGGAGGGACTTATTTTGAATAACAAACCAAAACAAATTATAATTTTTTGTTTCTATTTCATTTTACAGACCCAGTCTTAAAAATTATTTGCCACACTGTGTATACACATTAGACTTTTCGAGTTTACAATAAACTCATCCTCAGATGTAACAGAATGCCAAACACAAGCGACAAGGTGTTAGTTATATATACACATGGTAGTCGTGTCGCAAGTGACGTATGTCCAATGAAGTTTTAACGCATGTGCGGAAATAATCGATCAAACTCGATTTCTGGAGACTCGGGGGTTTTTTCCCAGTCCATTAACTTTTTCCAAGGGAGGGGTATAGTACAAGGAGAATCATCATTGCAGCATAAATGACTGCATTTACAAATCAGTAAACTTTCTGTGAAAAGGATAGAAAAACGATGTCTAGGGGTATTCAGTATAATTGCTGCCTCCCAAATAGGAGGACCTGGAGAGAGTTGTAGAAGTTGAAGAGGTTTTAATGTAATTGTGTTCCGAAACTCTACATTTCAAGGAACGAGAGGTCGAACCCACATACATCATGTTCTGCCCTGCTTCCAGCGAAGCCTTCAGTGATATGGCATAAATGCCATGTTGATTGTCCAGTTCAACCCTGTCTCTGTCACTTTTCATAATTACTGAGATGTTATTAGTCTTGATCCCGAATCCGATGTTATATTTGATGTGTTTTCATGACTGGTCATTTTTAAAAGCTCGGGCAGGACGAGCTTTTCAAACCTTTTGGTAGCAGGCCAGTTCGTGACTCTCAAAATGAGCTCTAGTCCAGAGAAGTATTGGCACCATCCTGTACCTGTCTGTCTTTTACACACTTTGCCGTCTATTTCAATCACGATTTGTCACAGAACAATCCCCGTCCACATGCTTCACGAATCTTTTGTGTGAACTTGATGTGTTTTCATGACTTGTCATTTCACCAGACTTGTTGTGTACATAATACATGGATATACACCTATGGACCATTACTTTATGACCACGTACCTAATAAGCTGTGGGATCCCCTTTAGCCCGCAAAACAGCTGCCACTCGGCGAGGCATCGATTCGATGAGGTGGCGATTCGTATCCTGTTGTATCTGGTACCATAATGTCAATAGCGGGTCCTCCAGTTCCCGTACATTTTGGGGTGGTGGTGATTTAGTGCGAACCCGCTTTTCCACGTCGAACCACAAATGTTCGATTGGGTTCATGTCAGGTGAATTTGGAGACCAGGGCATTAACAGAAAGTCACCAACATGCTCCTAGAACCACTCTTTGACGATTCAGGCAGTGTGGCATGGCGCATTATCCTGTTGCTAATGACCATCATCAGCAAAGAACACAGTTGCCATGAATGGGTGAACTTGGTCAGCAACAATGTTCAGATACCTGACGGCTGTCAGGGATTGTGCTATTGGGAAAATGGAGCCTAAAGTGTCCCAAGAAAACATCGCTCACAGCATAGCACCGCCGCCGCCACCGCCGGCCTGTTACCGCGCCAAGCCCCATTTGGGAACTTGGGGGCATAAATTTTGTTAATGAATTTCGATCGACTATAGTGGCAACAATTACATTGGGTATAGTTAAGGCGACCCAGTCTCATCGTTGGGACCTGCACGCGTTGTGTTTCATACGAGCTCGTACGAAGTTGTCGCAAGAACTCATACGCCGCAAAAAAATTAAGTTTAAAAACTAACCTTTCAGTATCATGCTTGAAATCGTAGTATCTTCAAAGAAAGAAAAACTGTTTACTTTAAATTAAAATAAAGCCCGACACTCGTACTCATTTGCAGAGTAGCAGCGAAAAAAACCGCACACATTGTTTAAAGAAACAAATATGCCGCACCGGTGGCGCAGTGGTCTAAGCGATGGCTTGTGATCATTCGTCCGAGATGGGTCCAGGTTCGAATCCCGTGAGGCATGGATGTTGTGTTTGTTTTAGGGCCCTGGCTCTCTCCCTTCCCTGGAACCAGTGGCCATAAATTAGGGACGGGCGACTGCTTATAGCCCACTGAGTTGCTCACGGTGGTCGTTAAACCTCCAACAAAAAAAGAAACACAAATATTTGAATTTACTTTAACATATTTCTTAATGTATGTACAAATTAATGGTAGGACCAGATTAAGTTATATTAAGACATCGCTACAAAAAAGTTAAGGTTCAGCCTAAGATTTATAGAAATAGAAACGTTCCTAGCAATCCAACTAGTACGAAGTGCGCCAGAATATTTTATTTCTAAATTTCAATGATTACTCAGTATGCAAGGGATTGAAATATTTGGACGATGTCTTACCCTAAAATCTTCTACTGTTCAACACCGATCCGAGGGATGATGATGGGGCTTCTTTTTCGTGAGCTGTTCTTCTTGCGTCCGCGATCTTGGGGCTTATACACTCAGTGGATAAAACGCAGCCCGGGAGCCCTCGACAACTGTATAACTTCTCTAGACTCAACTTTGAATTTTTTACTACTACCTTCCTTTGGTAGCTAACATGCCTCCAAATTTTTGGGTCCACGCACGGCCAAGCATTTCTTGCCAACCGACGACAACAACAAATCCACAACAACCGACAACGACAACAACCGACAACGACAACCACCGACCATGAGTTCTCTAAGTGTTCGCATTTTATTTTCGTCTTGTTTTCGCTTTCCTCGTGCTGCTAGGCATGTTCCCTTCTCTTGGAGGCGTACCCCGCTCTTTCATTAGTTTCAGCAAGAAAAAGAAAAAAAAATCTTCCTGCACCCAATTAAAATTACTCTAATTAAAGAAATTATTAATTAATCAACATAATTAATATAGTTAATTAAGTAGTTAAATCCCGAATTTGGGTATTTCTTTACCAGAAGCAATGTGCCCGAAATTAGAAGAATTTTCGGGGCAACACACCCAACAGTGCATCCACGTGCCATTACCTCTGTTTGGTAATCGGCGTATCCTCGCTCGGGCGTCTACATGATGCACCAGGAATCTTGGTTCGTCAGACCAGGCCACTTTTTTCCAATCATCCACGGTACAATCTCGATGATCTTGGGTCCATTTCATGCGTTGTTGGCGATTACGTGCAGTGAACATGGAGACCCTGCTGGGTCTTCGGCTAAGCATGCCCATGCACAGAAAGCTGCAATGAACTGTGAGCTGTGACACATATCTCTGATCATCACTGTTGTAGCTGCGCGTGGTATGTCGCACTGTGGCCTTGCGGTCTCTATGAACAATGCACAACAGTCTCTGCTCCCCTCTGGCATCAATGAGCTGCGGACGTCACACCACTGGACGACGGTTCGTTGTTTGGCCATCTGTGCACCACTTTTGATATGTACTCACTACAGCGACACGTAAACAACCCACAAGCTACGCCATTTCCGAGATCATAGTGCTGAGACCCCGTAGCATCACAATTTGTCCTTTATCAAACTCCGATAAATTGGCAGCTTTTCCCGTTCTGACTCCGAACACTCTACTAACCGAAAGCGGTCCTCGGGTTGCATATATACTGTTTTGTGAACTTCACCTGCGCCACCGTTCGGTTTCCAGGCGCGCTCATTTCTCTAAGCTGGGGGTGGTCATAATGTAGTGGCTCATCGGTGTAGGTCCTGGGTGAGTCATGCATGTTAGGTTTGTTCTTCTGCTCGAGCTGCCTATTTTCCATTTCATCCATTAACAGCCCAAACTAGAAATGAGTGAATTCCGGCTTTCGATGGTTATACGATTAATGAGCATCATTAAACTCTCCAGCCGGAAGTGTGTGCGTATGTGTGTGTGTGTGTGTGTGTGTGTACGTTGTTAGTCATGTGAAGACATATTCAGGTTCGTAGGTTTTGTACACAATACGTGGAACCGTTATTGGAAGTTGGCTGCGAATCCTCTTGAGAACGAACGCCCAAGCTGTTACGCAACTCACGGCGTGAAGCGTTATTTAATAGGATGGTACTCACCACTTACGGGCGTGACTCATAATCGTGTTGTATATGTATAGATCTTTTGTGACTAGTGAATAGATCATAGCCCTTCTTGATGTTTTCGGCAGTTTATGAAGGAATTGTTTTGGGTTTATAATGTCATAATATCTTCCTCATTCTTGACGCCGCCGATACATCTCTTCTTCTAATCATAAGGTCTGATGTGTGGAGAAGTTTCATTACAAAACTGCTAAGGAAAAAGAACCACGCCGTCCACGTCCCTTTTTAGCACGTCTTTTGTAAAAAAAAGATCGTGCTTATGTTACCGGTTTGTCCGTCTGTACCCACGATACATCTGCAACTGTTGGTCCGATTTGAAAAATTCTTTTGCATTGGGAAGCTTGAAATATGCGAATGATGATCCTTCATTTCGTTTTTTTCTTACGATGTACAATTTCGCCACTACAGGGCGTGAATGCAGATGATGTCGAATTCAAAAATACGTTTTATTCCACATATTTGCTTCTAATCATCCGATTGAAAAAATTATTTTATCTTTCGATTCCATTTATGTCGAAGAGTATTTTAGATATAGTTACTTTTTCAAATTACGCATAGATTTTCCGCTAGGGGCGTAAATGTAAATTACATTTTTCCCGATAATTCTTCTTCTAAAACTCCGATTTGAAAATTTTTTTCTTCAGCGGATATTCCTCCTGATGGAAAATCTTTTGCATATAATTTCAAATTTTTGGTAAATACTTTGGTCACCAGAAGGCGTAATGTTAATTTTTGCTTTTGATGTATTTGCCATAAAATCTGTGTTTTTAAAATATAGATTGAAAAAATTATTTCGTGGACTGATGCCACTCACATCGATAAACCTTTTTGGAATAGTTTCTTCGCCAGGGGGCGTAGATGTATATCTTATTTTCGTCGATATCTCTATTTTTAGGAGTCCGATTTGAAAAATTCCTTCTTTGTTGGATAGTGTTTTTACTGTGACATGTTTTTCATATAATTTCAAAATTTTTCAAGTAATTCATAGACTTTCCGCTAGGAGACGTAGAGGTAAATTGCGTTTACCCCATCTCTGCTTCAAAATCTCCAATTTGAAAAATTCTTTCTGCACCTGATACAGCTCCTGATGGGAAATACTTTACATATAATTTCAAATTTTTGTAAAAAATGGTTTGGCCACCAGGTGGCGTAAGTTTTAATTTCCGCTTCTGATGTATTTGCAGTAAAATATGAGCTTCTAAAATCTCGATTAAAAAAAAGTCGTTTGTTGACCGATACTACTCATGTCGACAAACCTTTTAGGAACATTTTCTTGAAATAATGCATGGTTTCTACGCCAGGGGGCGTAGATATATATCTTATTTTTGTCAATATCTCTACTTCTAGGAGTCCGATTTGAAAAAATTATTTCTTTCTTGGATAGTGTTTCCGATGCGAAATGTTTTTCCTATAAATTCAAAATTTTCAAGTAAATCATAGACTTTCCGCTAAGGGGCACAAAAGTAAATTCCGTTTTCTGAGTTATTTCTGCTTCTAAAACTCCGATTTGAAAAATTCTTCCTGCATCGCATACAAGACCTGATGGAAAATATTTTTCATATAATTTCTAATGTTTGGTAAAGAATGGTTAGGCCACCAGAGGGCATAAGTGTTAATTTCTGCTTCTGATGTATTTGTAGCAAAATCTGGGCTCCTGAAAACTCGACTGTTTTTTGTTTTTTTTACTTGGACCGATACCGCTCATATGGAAAAACCTTTTGAGAATACTTTCTTCCTACAGTGATGCATGGTTTTCCCACCAGGGGACGTACAGTCACATCTTATTTTTGTCGATATCTCTGTTTCTAAGAGTCCAATTTGAAAAATTCTTTCTATGTTGGAGAGCGTTTCCGGTGCGAAATGTTTCTCATAGAAATTCATGTTTTTCTTAACGCACAAGTCTGCAACCAGATGGCGTAAGCTCACGATTCCGTTTACAGCTATATCAGAGGGATTAAAAACCCGATTGAAAAACTTCTTTCTTTCGTCAGATCAATTGTTTTCCATACCGGTTCCATTGACTTTGAATAGCTTTGATAACTTTAATTTCCGTCAGAACGGATTCAAAAGACGTGCTTATTACACCCGAAAATTCGGTGTCATCTTTCTTGTTTATCATTATTATTATCTTTATCTTCCTCTTTCTTTGCTGAAAAATGGATGTCATTAAACTGCAAAATTGACTACGTTCCCCTAGTTCACCTTCCGTTTGAATTACTGTATGTAAAACATAAAAATGTCCGCCTGTTAAGTCACATTAGTCTCGCATTCCAGGAGTTGCAATCAGAAGCAAACTATTTAACGCAGTACTGAATATGCAGGAAACTGTCAAGTTTGAGAGTTATTAAAAGAAAAGAAAAAAGAAAGAAAGAAGAGGCTATAAAGAAATTCAGTTTTTCACTTCATAGTAAATGAAACCGTGAAGACATTCCTATATTTTTCAACTGATACACATCAATTATGTATACGTTTCCGTTGGGTACAATTTGATGCATTTATGTGAGTTAAACAATTTTTTTTTCATTTAGCTCTGTGTACTGTTTTTATTTATGTCTCTGTTTCTCTGTCTGTGTGTGTATATGCATTTGAAATCATCGATACCTGCTCGACCCCACCGAAAGGTAAAACAATTTTAATTGAAACACCTGAGAAAAGGGGGAGTACAGAATTCTGCAGCTACAGCTGTTCAGTTTCTTCACGCTTGTATGGTATTTCGTGCAGTGGTCCTTCACACATATACAAAAGTTATCGTGCTGAATGAAGAATTTGCGTTGCGTGGAACGAATAATTTGGCCGATTTCTGCGACGCGGCACACAATTTATTTTGGGTTCGATTTTTTACACGTTGCATACTTAAAGTGATTTTAGTAATCAGGTTCACTTGATTATTTTGGGAGTTCGTCACCCTTGAAAAAAAAACAAAAAAAAAAAAAAAACCTTTTCCTGAACCTAGTTTGGGTCGCTACCCTGGATTTCGTCAGCCTTGAAGTAAACAAGTGGTTGAGTGGCACGGTGATTTTTTAGGCTTTTGGAAATGTGGTTAATATTTATCTTTTATGAGTTTTCACTTTAACACTGGAATGTCACGAACTCGAAATTCGCTCGAAGAGATTAGAGAGACGGAACGACGGGAGGTGGGGTGGGGGATGAATGTAGCTAGCTCGAATTGGGAGAAAGCAAAGCTCGCGACGTAAGCATGGAGAATGGCATCCTCGCATCTGTTCAGCCAGCCCAGCCCATCTCTATGGAATGATTTCCAGCGTGGGTGGGAGTTGGCTGCTGCACACAGGACTGTTGTTTGAGAGACCTTGACATATCTTCGAGCTCAATGACAGTGTGGTGGCATCGGAGAACAACAGCTTCTTTTGCTAGGACCCACATCTTGCTCGTTAAACAAAAGATAAAGCGATAGTTCCGCGTTATCTTCTTTGGAAATTGCTTTCTGTTATGGTAATCTGGTTCTGGCACTGTCACAGCCAGTAGATTGAAGCTGAAACATAGTAAAGCTGCTAGGAACAGCCTCACCATTTCCTTGAAGGCTTGCGTTAAATTTCTCTTTGAAGAATAAGTGGTAATAGCGGGTAGAAACGAGAAAAAAAAAAAAAAAAATAAGTGATCTCATTACCGCAGCATAGTTTTGCACAGTAAATCATCTATTATACACGCTTTTGCAGGGGCCAAAATAAAAAAAACGTATAAGCGAAACTTCAAATCTTAACGGTATCATATATAGAAAATACGAACCTCTACATTTCATAAATGCAGTATTTAACACAGGAAGCAAGTATTTGATGCACTTACCACTAATGGAACAATATTCCTTCATTTAATTGGCTTTCATTTTTATGCCAACATTTTCTGGAATAGATATGTGCTGTATCATATTTTTGTAGATATGAAATCTAACTCGGAGTAATAGCAGGCCTAGGGCATTATTTTTCATTTAGTTTTAAAATACTGAGTAAGCTGACCTAAGGTGAATTTTCTGTACGTAATCAAAAACTTCATTGCATACTGTAGTGAGAGTACTTTGAGTACTCTTGTTTATATACCCGTTCTTCGATTGTGATTATTAAAATACAGTTGAAATACATATTATATATATGATATACAGTTGAAATACATATTATATATATGATATACAGTTGAAATGGTCATACACTGCTTATTTCTTCGCTCTTTTGGGAAACATGTCTGCCTTACTTATTCTGCCAGACGACACATAAGCAATTTCGTTCATT
This sequence comes from Macrothele yani, assembly GCA_039090855.1. NCBI lineage: Eukaryota > Metazoa > Arthropoda > Arachnida > Araneae > Macrothelidae > Macrothele > Macrothele yani. The sequence goes on along the minus strand of CM077002.1, from coordinate 67,812,475 downwards.
ACTGTAAATTTAAAACTTTAAGCCTACACGAAACAAATCAAAATACGTCGTTACTCTTCACTTTAATCTTTAAAATTTTAATAGACAACAGAACAAAATACGTTGTTACTTTCAGCATAAATGTAAGAAAAACCTTGCTTATAAAAAATTTCGTTCGAAACTGTACATTTCAAAGCTAGCAAGTCAAATGTTTTAGGAAGCGTGAGCAAAATTGTGTTACATCGCTAATATCTCAAGGGAAAACTTTATTTTTTCAAATTTCAATTACTATGAAAATCTACCCGCATATTTATACAGATTGCAATCACCTTACCACTTGTATGACGTCACCGGTGCTTCGGTGAAAACGAATGTTTGTAATTTGATTTTGACTAAAAAAAAACCGCTTATATGACTTCACCGTTGCTTTGGTGGAAACGAATGTTGGTAATTTGATTTTGTGTAAAAAAAAAAAACAAAAAAAAAACAAAAAAAAAACACTTATATGACGTCACCGTTGCTTCGGTGAAAACGAATGTTGGTAATTTGATTTTGACTCAAAAAAAACCCTTGACATTCGATATGTCAAACGATAATTTAAATGTTTAAATGCAAAGCATATTATGATATTATGATATAGCACGTTTTGCGTGATTTTTAAGGTTTTTTTGCTAAATAAATTCAGAACAAAATGAATTTAGAACAAAATGCATACTGAGCAGGTCAACTCAAGTCATTCAAAACTTATGGCGGGGCTTCAGTTGCTGGGCAACAATGGCTCGATCATTGCAAAACGTCCTAGAGTTATCAAAGCTGGGTTATTTAAAAAACCCATTTCGACCCACTTAAAGTTATCGTAGGAAAAAGTCCTTTCTTAGTGCGTCTCTATGTTGTAAAAGGAACATTCCTGCCAAATATGAAAGTTCTGAGTTCAGTAGTTTCTTAGATTCGGTGATGAGTCAGTGAGTCAGTGAGGACTTTCAGTTTTATATGTATAGATTAAAAAGAAATGTTTTCATCGCATCATAGACCACAAGAGCTTGGGCAAAGTTTGGTATTGGAACAGTGGTAACACTTTCTTCGTCATGACTGTCATTGGTGTTCTCAACATCTTTCATTTCAATCGGTTCATGAATTGTCAAAAGTGATGACGTTGCAAGTTCGGAATTTCAGCTGGCATAATCGTCAAAAGTTTCTGTGCTTAAATTCAATGAAATTTCGACTAGTATTGTCAATCACTGGCTCCGAATTTTTCGGTTACGAGAGGCTTTCGTTTGAATGGAATCCAACGTAGTCAAACAGTATTTTACTAACTGCGGTAAAATCTTTTGTCAAGACATGGATGGCTACAAAGTTCAGAACTCCAATTTTCGTTTCTACCAGTTCACCCTGTTCTAGGTATTCCACGACAGATCTCTGTCCTCCTCACCTTTTTGACCTATTGCAGCGATTAACGGAAACGAAGGGAAATTTATAGTAAAAGAAACACGCGGTTCTCCTTTTCAAAAAGGGGAATTTTTCCTTTTAGCTAAAAAATGAAAACGTATAAACGAAAATTATAATCCTACGAATAGCGTATAACTGAAATAAATTAACGTTAGCGCGTATCGGAGTCCATCAGGGCTGTATGCATCTAACGTATAAGTTATAAAAACGTATAATAGCGATACGTACAATCGGTGCTCTACTGTATTTTCCAAAAATCAGTGCGCTTGTATTTCATATGTCTACAGATTATTATTCTGTGTGGCATTTTTTTTTGTCGCGGATTCTTGCAGGGAAGAAAGAAATTTCTCCTGAGACTAAATTGTATAAGTTTTTCAGACAGAGTTTGTAATTTGTTTAAACATTATCGTATAAACGCGCAGAAAAAAATTATATATCCAGCTGATATATCATGTATTAAATTTTCTTTAGACTTTCTTTGGAAACCGCTACAAGCCACATGTCAAGTATAGTTTTGGGCTGTTAACCCACATCTATCCATAGAAATCGCGTGTAGATATTTTATTGATCTTTATTATGGTAATTAGGCTTATTATAGGATAATTGTTTGGACTCCTTCCAAGCACCTACGTTCTTCCACCCTATTATTCGTGAGGGGAAAAATATCCGTTTCTTAAACATAAGTATTCAGAGAAATTTGGTGAATAACAGTCGTCAGAATAGTAGTTAAGAATAATCGCCAGTTGTTTTATCCAGTCTAAAAAATAAGCATTTTTCAAACATATCACTCGGAAATTTCTGAAAGCTGTCTGTAGATGGATTTGTCTGCCTTATGATCACTTCTATTTATTGAAAAACGCTGTTTGCAATAAAGTTGCAGTGTTGCATTTTCATTATAATTGTGCTCTTTGCCGAGGAAAATATTATTAATATTGAAGATATAATAAATTATTTTTGTGCTGCATTATTTGAATAGTGATGTTACTTATAACTGTTATAGATTGATTGAGATGATTTGTGTTTTTGCAGATGTTCGGGATCAGTTCTATTCTCATGCTGTGGTTCAACCAACAGTTTACACAGAAAGAAGAGAAAAGAGAGATATACGCTCAACAAAGGTAGGAGCGATTTTTGCAAAATAAAAAAATTTTTTCTGTTGAAAGTCTTATATTTAGTGATAATACAAATTTGTCAGTGACGAAATCGAAACCGCGCCTCCTCCATCCCGATCCAGTTGTTTCAACCGATTAAACTACACCGACGGAATGTATTGCTGCAGATTTGCCGTCTTGACACGTGCTTCACCTCTACAGTACGTCACATCATTTCCTTCTAATTTTTTTTTTTTAAGCGAAGAAGGTATTTTAATTCCAGACGATATGTGGAACAAACATCACATATTTTTCTTTCGTAGAACTTAACTGCCAGCAGATCCATTTTGCACAATCGGACGACAACGTGATGACACAAATTTGTCGGTGATGGAAATCGAATCCGCCCTTCGCTTTAGAGCCAGTTGTTCTATCCGACTAAACTACACCGACGGAATGTATCGCTGCAGATTTGTCGCCTTGACTCGTGCTTCACCTCTGTAGTACATCGCAACTTAGAAAGTGGCCTGTATATTCTTGGAGATTCCAGCATTAACGTTGAAGCGCAGTAAATGTGCGTCCAATCAAAGAATTCTATCTCAATCGACGGTTTTCTAAAGCTGCAATATGTGGTGACAATGGTTGAACATTGTTTGACCGGAGTAATAGATAGATGGTCCAGAAGGGAGATGGAGACACAAGATAAGCATATGAGCATCTGCTCCTTTGAATGTTGGGAAGAAAATCAAATTTAAAAATATGCACTATATTAATTCCAAAAATTTAGGTTATATTTTGAAACTGTCGTACTGTTAATATATGTGATTAATCTTGCAACTTTGTGTCACCCAGATCCAAAAAAAAATTCGGTGGTTGTGAATATCCTACTTAAGGGGACTTGTAAACGAAGAAACGCTCTTCTAGTTGGCTGAGAGGTCAGGTCACGATGGTCATTCGTGGGTTTTTAGCAATCGTCCAGATGGGTGAAACACTTACCTGTGATGGAAACACTTCTGTGTAACACAAAAATTGTGTATGTTGATTTTTTAATGTTTCTTATACAATTCAGAGGCGCTGATTCCAAAGGTGCTCTTAGTTTTTGTGTCATTAAAACTCTTTTAGTTATCTTAAATTTTGTGTTTTTATTACACTACCATTCGCCTTTGTTACAGGGTAAAAAAGGCCACGACAAGAGATTGCAAACTCTCCACGGATTCAGAATGTTTATGGGTACCACAAATGTATATTGGTTCTAAGCAAGTCAAGCAAAATATTTTTACAGGGACTGAATTTTCCTTTGCATATCAACCGTACTTTGGAATGCCTATGGGAGACCAAGACATGTTTTGGGCACCGTATTTTTGCTGTAGTAGTTGCAGGTTAGCTATGGTAGATTGGCTTTGTGGTGCAAGGAAAGCAATGCCATTTGCCATTCCTTGAATTTGGAGGGAACCAAAGAATCATCTTGATGACTGTTTCTTTTCTATGGTGGATATTTCCAAATGCAAGAAGCCTAGAGACCAGAATGCCATTGCATATCCCAATAAACCATCATCTACTGCACCTGTTCCTCATTGCGATGAGCTTTCCATTTCACAACCACTAAAAATTGTAGACAGTAGAGGAAGATGTCCTCTACTGTCACCACACTTTGTTGTAGTAAAGAATAATTACGGAAATAATAAAAAAAAGAAATGAAATTCTTTTAATAGAAGAATATTTACGGAAACTTTTCTTTCGTAAATATCCTTTATTAGAACCTGCTTGCACGAAACGTTCGCATAAACTGAGTATTTGGAACACCCGTGTGATGTGCATCACATAGAACCTAGCACGCACACTGAATGCGCCCGTCAATTGAGAATGCACCCCACCGTAGGGGGTATATTGTAGATATAGTAATTTTCAAATAATATTTTCGTTTAAACATGCGTATGAAAACGTTACTTCAAAAGTTCGGTAAAGTACTAAATAGCTTAAAACACTGTACATTTTCATTTTTTTTTAAACCTGACCACTTACGCAGTCCGGCGTACGCAGAATCGGGCCCTTGGCAGAGCATAATATGAGGTCCATCCATCGTCAAAAATAAACTTTTAAATGAAACACAAACAAAAAGAAATACTCAATACTCCATCCCCGAATTTTTTCATTCTAAACAATAGTTACTAATCAAAAAGCCCACCAAAAAGAAAAAGAAAATACAAGCACAAAAAAAGGAAAAGTTCATGAAAAAAAATGCATTATTTGCGCTGTGATTCTTGGTCTTCCTGAAATGTGGAACCCTAGGCCCAGGCCTTTGCTTGCCTGGACGTAAATCAAGCCCTAACTACGTAAAGGTTTTGGCAGTAAAGTGATCGATCTGCGTATATACTTTTGGTGACATCATGTTAGTCTTAAATTGTTAATGAGAAAGGCTGTAGTCGTGTGGTTTCCGTTTATATTTTCTGGGTATTCAAGGTTTCCTTTTGAGGAAAGTTGCAACATTCGGGCTTTTCCTTAATAATAAATTGAATTGCCTGCTGTTATATACAGTGTAAATGTACCGTGCAATCTCCGTTATACGCTTTTATTCACTATATTATTTTAATAACTGGGACGTTTATGTAATTAAGCCCACACTGAACAGTGGTTTGTTTTCCTACAACTATGCGTCTTTTGTGTGTGTGTGTGTGCGTGTGGGAGAGAGAGGGGTAGAGACTTTAAATAGACATATTCGACGTTCCACTGTATAGGTGCGTAGTATGTATGATGACATGATGCCACCATGAACTATTCACCGGGAAGGTAAACCAATTATTTCTATTTTCTTTTACTTCACAGTGCATGAAAATAAAAATCATCCGATTACAGAGAAGAAAGAATGTCGAGGACCTAGGTTTTTATCTTGAGATATGAGTAAGCAAATATTATTCCAGTTCTGGCTGTTCCTGGACTTTACAAACGACAGCTATTAGGGGTAAAAATTAGTCTTTGCTTTTGATGTTCACAGATGTTTTAAACAACAAACACTGGGGATGAGCAATGGCTATGCGCCCGTTAAGTTTAGCCACTGGGTGTACGCACACGTATGACACCTCGAGATAAAATTGGGAGCTATTTTGTGTGTGCTTTCGCCCCCCCCCCCCCCAGCTTTTTTGCCGGTGAGTAACGGTCGTGGTATCATTCTGTCTGAGTAAGTTGTGGTCGATTGCAACGTGAACTGGTGGTTGCTGATATCATGCATCCTTGGAATTTCCTGATTAGATACCACACTTCTCTCTATCTCACTTATTTAGTTTTTCTTCCTTTCCATTCTATTGTTTTGTCAGTTTACCTCTTTGCTGTCCCCAGACCAAATCTTTCGTTCGTAGGAAGTCAGTGCAAAATAATAGTTATAGTGTGACTCACGGTGTTCTAGAATATACATTAGGGTTGTGTAGTGTTTCTGATGCGTGTCGTCTTTGTCAGCACAATATTTATTCGTCATTGTTATTTTGAGCATTATTTTTAATTTATTTTAAGTTAAAAGTTTGCTTAAAAAATATGAAAAAGTAGTTGTACTGAAACGTAAGACGAAAGATCAAACTGACCACATCAGCAATTGAAAAATGACTGTTATTTTTGGAAGAAGTTGAATGTCGGACAAGGAATTAACCATTATTTTGCGAAGAAATTGAATGTTAGACAAGGAGTTAACCGTTATTTTGCAAAGAAATTGAGTGTCATACACGAAAGTAAACGTTATTTTGCGCAGACATTGTTTTCCTTCGCCAATTTATATTTGGATTCATCTGAAATGTTCAGGGTTAAGTTAGGTTGCTGAAATAATGAGTAATTTTTCTACATCTATACTAGTGTGGAATGTAGTTCATATTAGAAATCGTCTTCTTGCATGTGTACATTCAAGAGACTATGCAGGATACTCACAGGAGAACAAGGTACATCAGGTAGTTTTCGGGGAAATTTTTCGAAATGTCCATACTTCGTGAAGCCTGACTGCCGGAAACTGCACGATAATTTGCTCCGTACGAAATCTCAGCTTTGAAAGATAGCTCTGTATTTTGTTGTTCTAAACACAGAACGGTTGTTTAATAGAGAAATATCTTCCGGAGCCTCGAATTTCGTAACGCATTAAATATGAGATTCGGCTATCAATCGCTATAATCATAGAATTGTAACCTATCTAAATCTACATTTTCTCGGCCGAATCCTCATTTTCGGTCAACATTTTCTCGGTCAATGATGATCATCGACATAAAGATCACACAGTGTTGAAAACAAAGTTAATTTGAATCTCCAATCTGTGCTATGCTCGAACGGAGTTCCTTTTGAGCTTGTTTCGGCAATGATTTGCATAACGGAATTATAGTAAAAGCAAAAACTAAATAAACAGATAAATAAATAAACAACTGATAATAATAATAATAATCTGGACGTCTCCTTGAATACAGTCATAAGATTTTTCATGTATTAATATTTCTGGCAATAAATAAGAAAAATTGTTCTATGAAATTCCTCCCTTCCTCTCATCAGTATGCAATACAATATCAGGGCCAAATTTCGGTATGATTATGCACTTTACAGTGTACGGTTAGATAATGAAATTAATGCAACACCTTATGCCAAGCCTTTAAAAGAATGCCTGTTTGCATAACGGAGTTCTTTCCAGACAATGTAAAGTCTTACTCGTGTGCTCTTATGGAAACTGTTGCTAGGTGTTTGGCAACGTTAGTTAATGCAGTAAGAAATAGAGGAATCTGAAATAGAGTAAGACCCGATTGCATTGGTACGTGACATTTTTTATCACACAACTTATAAGAAGTTCTGTAAAGCTCAGAAGTACACGTGGTGGTAATTAAAGGTTAATTTATTCATTTTAAGCTTAGGATCCCTTTTCCTCAAATAGATCGTAAAAATTGCGAAATGCAGACCTAAATTCTCTTCATAAAACGGGATCTTAAAGCAGATTTAGTTATTTGTGTTAGGTCTCATGAAAGAAGCATTTGTTTACTTATTCACTTATTGATTTTTGACATTCTATATACACTGAGACATTTTTCGTACAGGACAAAAAAAAAAAAAAAAGAGGAGCCGGAGTCCTTGATTCTTTTTTGTCTGGGGAGTTACCTACCACCATCAGTCCCCAACCGGGAGGGGGGGGCAGATTCTCGGAGCCCGGGCTTCCACGCGGTGCCCGTTGCTCAGCAAGGCAGACCAAGTAACAATTCAAATTATAAACAACAAAAATGTGGGTGAAACTGAAAAAAAAACGTTTACTAAATTTGCAATTGTACACATCCAGAAAGATTGTGTTTTGAAAATGACCAGTAAAGTACATTTTCCTTAGGGATTATGCCCCCTCCCACCCGTGGGACTGAGGAAGCAATGAAATGACAAAACCCTGCCAATTATTTGAGAACAACTGACCTTTGTACGATGGGCGTAGATGCGATTAGATTCATACTGAGCTGAAACAGTAATGAGACTGTGACAAGAGACGAATGGCCCATAATAATGGTAGAAGCACGCAAAGTTGTAGATAACATGGGACTCCCATCACCCAATAAAAAGGATAAAAAAAATAAAAGAAAAACTTCTGTGTGACGCTGCCTCGACAGAAGCAAATGCTGTGTATAATGATGATGAATACGAATGGTCATGTAGAATTATTGTATTCTATGCCACTCAGAATTACGGTAGAAATGCCTGCCAATAATATAAGCAAAGTGTTCTGCCGTATATTAACATACCTAAGTTCCACAGAGGATGCTCTTGAAGGAAAATGCAAACTCCTTGTGAAAAAATGTATCCCACGATATTACTGAAAACTGCCTCAATGAAATAATACGCCTGAGAAAAATCTCTCGATGCACATTAGGAAAGAATTTTGAAGTTTACAATTCTGAACTACCATCAGTCATTCTTCTGAGAGAAATTTATGACAAAACACTGCAGTTAGTGTTTGATGAAATGTGCATTGCTTTGAGGATGTTCTGCACATTACTTGTAACTTGCATATACGATGTGCATAAGACGCGCTTATCATAATATTTTTGCTTTTCGGTGTATGTGTTCTGATCAATAAAATTTTATTTACTGCATACTGATCAGGGACTAAGCCAGTGAAGATGCAAAACTTGGTATCGGGGGGAGGTTGTCGGAAGCGAGTATGTGTAAAACTCAAGAAAATGTTCGCCATCCACTGCGGTTTGCAACTACATGGTATCTAAATATTTTGCTGTGTGATCATAAATGTGTAAAAAATCTGTTAATGCTTGTTCTTATCAGTACTTCATTTGTTTTTGTTGCACAAAATATATTTTTTTCATAGTAGGGGGCTCCTGACATTTCGAGAGAAGGGGTGAGGGCCCACTCATGTGCTTGTCCCGTGGCCCGTAAATTGGTGTTTGGGCACTGACCACCATAAGCAACTCTAAAGGCTATAAGCAGTCACCCGTACCAAATTTAGGGTCACTGGCTCCAGGGAAGGAACAGAGCCATCGGACAAACATGAACCCATGCCTTATCCGGAACTCGAACCCAGACCTGTCTCGGACGAATGGTCTGGCCACCAGAGCAGATTCATGTAAAAAAAAAATGATGATTTCAGAACTTATTATTAGAGAAAGAGTATTTTATTTATTTTTTTATTAAGAGTATTTTAGGGTATGGATGACTTTCTCACAAATCATTTCCAAATATTGTATGCGTGTTTGTTTCCACTGTGCGAAGTACGGTAGTTTTTTTTTAGAGTTCATGAAAATGTCTTGTAATGCAGCTAATTAACTTCCGATAGTTGCGTCGTATATTGGACCAAGATAATAAGTGCCGACAAATAAAATAAGTCTTTCGGAAACTCCCATCTGTATTCAGGAAATGTTAACTCCCATCTGTAACAGCAATTGTTGGGTAACGGAAAATAATCTGCCGATCATGTTTTCTTCGTGTTGCAAGGCTTTCCAGGCGGAACATCATTATCGTCCCAAGGCACGGTATAGTGTTGGAACATCACTGCTGCAATCTATCAGGGTTATTAAGCGCAGCCAGACTTTCCATGAGTCATGCCTCATTTTCATGGCTGTTTTGTATTAACTGGCGCAGTCATTCCATGTGCGCTGTTGGTGGACCGAGCTCCATTGACGTACGTGAATGATATCAGCCATATAAAAACAAACCAACGGTGAAAGAGACACTGCGAGCGTATCTAACCAGTACGTTCTCCGAAGCCATCTCAGCTTCCAATTTTATCCTGCATTCTGATTGAGTTATTCTAGCATGCTTAACCAAATTTAATGAAAAAACAAAACGTGGAAAAATTTAAGAGAAACAGTCAGCTTTTTCTTTTGTAACATTTTTGAGCTAGTAAGTAGCAGAATCGTAACTAAAGGCAGTGTAACATCTACAACGGTAAAAGAGAATGTCTGTGTTCGTCTGTGCTTGAAGAAAATAAAACCTCAGGTAAAACAGTCAAACAAGACACCTTATTAGAAAACAACTAAATTTAACCCTGCATTGTTAAATTGTGTTCCCCACGAAAAAAATGTATGTCAACAGTTACGTACTACTGAAAAATATATACTCCAGCAGTTCTAAAAAATAAAAGTTTCAGCAAAGTAAAATATTTTCTGCAAGCATTTGTTGGTATTTTAATTAGGGTACATCACAGGCGCCGACTAGGGGAGGTGAATCTCGCCCCTCCAATAATTTTACTGGGGGGCAGTGCCCATCCAATATTTTTCATCCTCTTTAATTAAATATGTTTTTGTTGTATAGAGAAAAAATACCCATGCTATTCAGGCTGTCGTGTTCTATGCTAATTGCAAAAATGCATTTCTTTCCTTTATAGAGATGTATTATTCTTTATAAGTTGGACCAGACTCCAACTTAAGAGGCCAAGGCGATTTATTTCCAAAAAATTAATAAATAAAATAAGTAAAAAAAAATGACCATATTCAGCATTGCTCATTTGATAGGAAATTTGGCTACCAGCCTCGTATCGTGTTTGGCATGTTCTCGTGATATGTGGTAAATGTTTAAAAAAATTATCAAAAATAAAATAAATAAATAAAAATACAGAAACGTATAATCTCTAGCGCTTTTATTTATCTATTTATCTATTTATTTTTTTTACTCCTTGTTCTTGTTTGAGTAACAGCGCTAATTTTTTTACTTTTTTTGTAAACTTTGGAAATAAAATCTCTCTGGATATTTTACAAAATCATAGGCTGAATTTTTTTTTTTTAATATCAATATTCAGCAAAATAATAGTTTTGTTTCCTTGTTCATTTGCTGATTAGCTACCACAATTGCGTTTCACAAATACGTCCAATCTCGTAGTTTATCTTTTTTTGCCCCTTTTTATTTTTTTCTTCCAGACAATGGAAAAGTCGTGCCCCTCCCATGTCTAATCGCTTCACGCCTGCCTTCCCTCCCCCTCCCCGCCCCCCAATAATTTGGTGAAGTTGGCGCCCCTGGTTTATACCAGTAGTACCCTTGGTAGTAAAAGTGATTTTAAATTTTGGTAGTGTTTTTAGAGAACATATCTTAGATAATATTCAACTTGTCATGTATAGGTTTTGTTTTTAGTGTCATTTTGCCTTGGTACCATCTTAGATATTAGGTGGATGTAAATAAAGTTTAGTGAGGAGATTTCAAAAGCACTTTTATTTCGGCATGGGAGTTTACTGCAGAAATGTACGCTGCTCTTCGCTAGATGCATAGATGTGTGTCAATAAAGTTCGGTGAATGCTTTTGTAACGCGTAACACTAACAGGAAAGTTGGGAAAGGTGCGGTAAGTACATTAGCGAACATGTCCGTAACCGTCACGGAGCTGTGAGAATGGGTGAGACACAGAAAGCGTGTCGCAGCAGCTGATGCAGGTGCACGTGGTTGGCGGTCAGAGAACTCATAGGCGCCGACTTAAAAAATTATTGGGGGTTCCGGAAATTTTTAATCGAATTACTCATTTCAAAGAATGTATGTTTAATTTAAATTTCATTCAGTCAGATTATCTGGCACAATAAGACGCCTGAAGTGCTAAATACAGAAAAAAAAATGTTCTAGATACAGAAAAATATTATTTTTTCTAGTTAATTATTTATTTCATTTATTTTGCTTTTGTAGGCGCGACAGTATTATATACAATACACAGATATTGTGAATTTCCAACTCAATTGTCTTTAACGGAAGAATTGGGTAGACATACACCAGTAATACTAAAAACGCTGAAATCCGTTTTATTGGTGTAATATTAGAAACACTAGTAAAAACACGCTAGCTTTCACCACCACGGGTGGCTTCTTCAGGCATAAGTATTCCAATGCAAAAACAAAAACAAACAAAAAACAGAGTTCCAGTTATGAATTCAAAAATAGAAGTTTGCTATAGATATTATAGAACGTGCACGTCATATTCTAGATGTGTGATTAGGAGCGCGCGTATTAATGAGCGTGCGCCACACATGTGGGAGGTCCATTGACGTTTCCTCGTTACATATCCCGTGACTGGATAGGATTTCTATAGTTTCTCTGAGGAACGTGGCTCTGGCGGTTGTGTATCGTGCTATTTTCTTTATTTGTCCCCACAGAGGTGTTGCAGAGTTGTTGGCGACTTCACGCGCTAGAGTCTTAGTCTCAGAGACCTCTTGGTCAGGCCCACATAGTTCTTGTTTGTTCCGTCCGGGTACAAGAGGGGTATAGTGTATATACTCCCACATCTTCCAGGTCCACGTCGGCGTTTTTTGTTGATGCGAGACAAGATGCTGTTGTCCTAGGTGCGGTAATCCCTATGCCGAAACCAAGTTTTTTTAAGGAATTTTTTAAGAAATATGTGAAGCCTGGTACGTACTGGCATGAGCCGATGTATTGTAGTTTTTGGGTGGGGCATATGGTGCCACGGGATGCGAGTTTAGACTTCGTCTGGTGTATGATCTGATCGACCATGCTGAGTGAGTGTCCTGCAGAAAAGGCTAAAGATCTTACGATGTCAAGCTCGGCGTGGAGTGTGGCGTTGTCTGATGAGTGGGTGGAAAGCTCGCCTGGCCCTGTGTCGGAAAAGTGCTAGCTTTCTCTCCTTGGGGCACGATGAGGAAGGCAGTATGGCATTAGGAACATAGGAAGGTTTGTAGTGGACACTAGTGCTGAGGTACCTGGATGGAGACTTCTTGACCAAAACATCCATGAACGGTAGGGATGCATTTTTTTCTCGCTCCATAGTGAACTTTATGGCAGGGTATTCCAAATTGATGGTGGTGAAAAGCAATTTAGTTCCTCCTCGGTGTTTGCCCAGATGAAGAAAACGTCATCTGCGTATCGTAGCCATGTACATGGGGTTGGTCCAGGTGCGCTGAGTATCCGGGCTTCTAGGGGTCGTAGAATTGCTTCGGCCAGTACTGCAGAGAGGGCGGAGCCCATTGGGACCCCTTTGGTCTGCTTATAGGTATTGTCCTGGAAACTAAAATAGTTAGCATCTGTAACTAGGTCAATGACTTTTGATATCTCCATCAGCGTATTTTCATTGTAATGCGATGAATCGGCGAGTGCTTGCTTTAGGGGGTTTGTAACTTCTTTAACAGGAATTGAGGGGTACAGTGAGATAATATCAAAACTCCCTAAAATATGAGCAGGCACTACTTTTAGGCTTCTAATTCTTTCTATAACGTCCTGAGACGACAACAGCACCACATTTGTTGACCTTCAGGGTCGGCTGCAGAGAGTAAGAGACGGCCGCTATCACCCTGTGCTACAGCATTGGTCTTCAGGAAGTGACGTCACGTCACTGACACCACCCCAGGGAGGCCGCAAAAAACCATATGATCAGATTTGGCTTCACCAGTGGCTGCTAATGCCATCATCTCTCTCTTCTAACCTCCTTGGTCCCCGACTGTCCAAAAATAGGGTGGGTCAACTGACTGCACTACATATTTTCGCCTTTATCACTATGACCTCAAATAGGTTCTCGTCTCCGAATGTAGAGTTACACCAATGTATTTGTGTGAACCCAGACAAACAGAAGAATTTCTTTTATAAAGGATTCAGTTTTAAACGCTCTTAAACAACGGTACTTCAGGTATTGTATGTCGCGTCAAACTTGATGAGGGCGAACAAACACTAATTCTTTTTTTAGGCACAATAAACAGTCTGAGGGGTAAATTTCTATACACACTTTCTATGTATAGTTAACGGGGAATGAATAATAAAACACTGGAAGAACTGAACGAAAAACAAAATTTATACATATACCCGTACATGTATTTTTCCCACGTAATTCGCGCAAAAATATTAGGGGTTCGAGAAACCTACAACGAAATCATTGGGGGTTCAAAAAGTGTCTCGAACCCACGAAGTCGGCGCCTATAAGAGAACTAATATCAAATTCTGCTTCAAATTGGGAAAATCAGCTTCCGAAACGCGTGCAATGCTGAAGGAAGTTTACAGAGATGAAACAGTAACCTCGAAGTTTGTTTTCGAGTGGTTCCAACGTTTCCGCGAAGCAATGGACTCCGTTGAAGATGCCTCTGGAGTGAAAAGCCCACGATCTCCAAAAATCCTGAAGACATTGCATGAGCTCATAGTGAATGATCGTCGACTGACTGTACGAATGATTGCTGAGGAACTGGGTATTAATCATGAAACAGTCCATACGATTTGAAAAGGGGATTTGGGGAAGCACAAGATCTGTTCACAATATTAGAGCGATTCAAAAATCATTGCCATTTTGAAGAGTCGTCCTGTGTCAGGCAATTATTCGGTGCGCATGAGTTATGCAGATAAGAACAATGCATGACCGGAAAACCGGTATCGTCTAATTAGTAGAAAAAGGAGCGCAAGCTTCTGTGATTTATGGAAAATTTCCTGCTGACAAAAGATACGGACGAGAAATACACAATTCGAGTGCTGTTGCGGTTTTTCTTTTAAAAAATGTTGACCGCTGCAGCCAGGGGAATTTGTTCTGTGGAAGGTGAAGGGAGCAATGTCTGAAAGAAAGACAAGATTTTGGTTTCAGCGATTTAAAAATAGGGGCTGCAGCCTTGAAGACAGAGCACGTGCTGGAAGACCTCGACGGTGAATTCTGGATCTTTACGCTAAGCCTTAGAGTCTAGGCAGTTGTCAAATGAGCTCACACTAGACAGTTGTCAAATGAGCTGGGAATACCTCAGCCTACAACTGTTCGCCAACTGCACAAGTTCGGCAAGACACACAGAAGCTGTCGACAAGTATCCCATGGAATTACAACTGCTCAAGCTCAGTGATGTGTGCATGTGTCGTCAATTGCTGGAAAATCCCCAAGACGACCGTTTCTTTAGGAGAAATGTCGCATGTGGTGGAAAGTGGATATTGTTCCGCAATCTTGACATGATAAAATAGTGGTTAGATCTCAAATAGCCACCAGAACCAATCCCAAAAAAGGGACAATTTGAGCACAAAGTTAAGCTACGCGTATGGTGGAACTTTGAGGTCTCTATTCATTGGGACTTGGTTCCAGATGGCCGAGGTATTAATGTGCAGCTGTACTGTGGCCAGTTGGAGCGGATGTTTCCCGCTTTAAGCCGAAAGTACCGTGCTCTGGTGAACCGTAAACGAGTTATCTCTCAACAGGATAATGCTCCTGCTCATAGTTCCTGGTCAACAAAGGAAAAAAATACAGGAACTAGAGAATAATATTACTTAATATTGCACTACAACTGAGCTCTGAGATTGAGATGTTATTCTTGGCCGATTTGCTTAGAATGTAATGAACATTTTGTTCTTTCATTCGGTATTTAACATGACCCTTTCCCTCATTCATTCCAGTTTAAGAGGCAATCACTAGACTGTTATATACCGTAGGAGTAAAATGAATGAATGGCACTGGTGAAGCTGGTTTTACGAGAAACGCAAATAGATTTCATTCATGTTCGGGATCTATAGGAAAATTGTCGGGGGGGGGGGGGGGGTCTGATGATCAGTAGATCCCACGACTCATGTAGCTTAAATTCCAGTTAAAGTATCACCATAAATTAACTGTGTGTAACTTATTAAATGCTAATACTGTGCTTCAGTAACCAACATTATAAAAGTTACAACTTTTTTCCTGTACAAAAGTCTTTTTACTCCACTTGTTACTTGCCTATTTCTTCTCGATCAGGGTATCACAAAGCCCATAATTATTGAATTTCTTTTTGATAACTATAATATTTTTACAGTTATGACGTCAGCAAATCACACACACCACCGTGAAATAGTCAAATCATGTTCGAGAGAACCCAAAATGTGTATTGCTGTTGAAATCTCGATGTTGAACTTTTTGCGATTACAATACTTTCTCGTACATTAATACGAGAAAGCAAAATGAGTATGCGGGGGGAGCGACAAACTGAAGGTGGCCACAAAACCGATGTTCTACGCAGGGCCCCGGCAACTCTAAACTCGCTACTGAACTAAAGACTAAAAAGTTAGTAAATTCATGCAATGACTAACAAGTTAGTAAATTCATGCAATGCATTGAAAATGATACGCTTCCCAACATACCAGAAATCATTACTCAAGTTATGAGGATAATGGCTGTGGAATAAATCTCGCTCCTGTGCCCTGACTTTTGACCCCATTTCGATGATATTAAACAGAATTGATTCAGTATACCTCCGAAATAACGCGCTAAAGTTTTGTCGCAATAGAAGCATTTTTACCTAAGTTATGACGCATAAGGGCGATCGAATGGATCTCGCTTCTATGTCTTGACCTTTGACCGCATTTCGCCCATTTTCCATATGGTTCGTCGCCGGGTAGTCCCCTACCACATACTAAAATTTCATCGAAATCGAACCGTTTTTACGGAAGTTATGACACATAAGGGCAGTGGAATGGATCACGCTCCTATGTCCTGACCTTTGACCCCATTTCGCCTATTTCCAATAGGGTTTGTCTCCAGGTGGTCCCCTACCACATATTAAAGTTTCATCGAAATCAAACCACTTTTACGCGAGTTATCATGCGGACTGACGGACAGACAAAACGGGAGCATATACGTTTCTTCAACGTATACGGTTGGGAAGCGTTAAAAAATGCAGAAAAATCATTTGAAGAATGAGGCAACAGCAAATCAGAACTATAAGGAAGAAGTGCGTTTGATAAATGAGATTAAATGATAGCGAAAGAAGATTCGAGGATATTATCGCAGGGAAGTCCATGGGAACACACAAATGTTACGAACATCACTTCCGAAGAATATTTAAGGTATGAGTTTATTTGCTTCTTGGAAAGCTGATTTTGTGTGTGTGGATTTTGTAAACAGACAAATGGTTGAGGGAAAGATGCTTGAAACTGCAATTATTCAAGATAGATACTATTTCACGGGGAGGTGAACGGGGATATTAGGCAGATTTGGAAATCCTACATGGAGAAAACCAGGAGTCCTCAAAGGGCAAAAGATGATGCAATTACATTTGGGAGATCTACGATCAGATCGTATGTGATGAAAAAAAAACGGGGTGATGTTTTAGGTGTGTGTGTGTAAAGGAAAACAGAAAAAAAAACTAATTGTGGCTCAGTTAAATAAATGACTGAACATAAAAAAAATCCAGAAAGGACAATTGAAGATACCATCTCGGCGGTTGGAAGAAATGAAATGAATTTGAAAGGGAAAAAAATACTATGGGAGGCATTACATAAATATTCTTAACATTTAAACGTCACTACTGTGCTGAAAAAAAAGTACTGAAATTATTAATATTCATTCAGAAATTAAGGATTGATAGAATGTTGCCAAAAGAACAGTCCACCGATGGACAACCGAAATTCTAGACTGGATTCCAAGGGACAGGAAAAGACCCAGAAGAAGACCACATGGAGATGGGTGGATGAAATTCGAAAGCGTGCGAGATAGACAGTTGTGGAAGGCACGAGATAGACAGTTGTGGAAGAAACTTGGGGGGGGGGGACCTTCATCCAGCAGTGGATTGATAATGGTTGATTAAATATATATATATATATATATATATACAGTCGAGTCACATTATTGTGACCACCAGCTAATATCCAGAGTTACCGCCGTGTGCACCGCGGACAGCAGCTAGACGGGCTGGGAGTTACTCAGTAAGGTGCTGGAAGGTGTTCACAGATATGTGGAGCCATGCTGATTGCAGTGCTTCTGACAGCTGCTGGAGGGTGCGTGGTGGAGTATCCATAGAGCGAACAACACGATCGAGGTGATCCCACAGATGCTCCATTGGGTTTCTGGGGAATTAGGGGGCCAGGGAAGTACTTTGAAGTATTGATCGTGCTCTTCCAACCACTCTCGGACATTTCTAGCTGTGTGACACGTCGCATTGTCGTTCTGGAAGATCCCATCCGGCCCAAGGAAGACAATCAGCATTTATGGGTGTACGTGGTCTGCAAGGATGGATTCATAACGAATTCGGTCCATAATGCCTTCAACAGGTACGAGTGGACACAGAGAATACCACTAAAACATTCCCCAGACCATAACGCTGCCCCTACTAGCTTGTGTTCCCCCAACAGTGATTGAAGAATGTTTGTTCTCCGATGTTTCTTGCCTTATACGCCAACGACCATCCGTTCGATAAAGCAGAAAACGTTACTCATCGGAGAAGGCAATCCTTTGCCAATCAGCGGAGGTCCAATTCCGTTATTGCCGGGCAAATGTGAGCCTTTTCTGCCGATGCACCTTCGTTAGCATGTGTGCAGTGATTATCCGTCTGCATCGGAACCCCATACGCAGCAGGGTTTGCTGAACTGTCGGTTTAGACTCACTTCCGGTAGCACCCTGATTTATTCGGCCTGTGATTTGCTCCACTGTAGCGTGTCGATCGGCCCTCACGCACCTTCGCAGCCGACGTTCACCTCTCACATCAATGGCACGTGGTGCTACGCAGTTTTCACGTCGCTTATTCGCAATGGTGCCATTTCTCTAATCACGATACACTTTAACCACAGCAGCACGTGAACAGTTCACAAACTGCACTGTTTCAAAAATATACTGCCACCCTTGGCCTGAAAGCCGATGATCATCCCTTTTTGCAAATCTGAGAAATCGTTCCTTTTATCCATGACATCAACGGGTGATATGTTTTCAGGATCAAAATGATCATATGTAGAGGATTTTAGGAAGGGAGCGTCTGACCCCAGGTCTTAAACAATCCTTAGAAATAGGAAATCAGGAGATTTGGAGAGCGCCCGATAGGAAAGTGGCACGGAAGCGAAGTAAAAAAGGGGGGGGGGAGACGCCCTTATTTATCACCGGGGGCCAGTACCCGGGGTCCGACGGCTTAACGTGCCCATCCTACGCACGGCGGGTATTTAGTGGATCGAGCGTTCGTACCTTCTGGGATCGAACCTGAGGCCCTTCCCGTGGCAGTCACGAACGTTGCCCACTCGGCTACCCGCGGCCCATGTTTTCAGGATGCCTACAGCACAACTTATATACCCTCCAAGACAGCTGACGACACATGCCTTCTTTCATTGGCTACGCGCTGTTGACGTGAAAAGTAGGTGGTGTTCACAATAATGTGACTCGACTGTGTGTGTGTGTGTGTGTGTGTGTGTGTAAGGAGTCAACGAAATCATACATTTTAGTATTTCTGACAAGTTTTTTAAAACATTTTGAAGGAGGAATTATGCATGCTGAAGCTTTTTAACGGGTGGTAAATACGATACAGCCAATAACATTCCCGAAACAATGCAAAGACCGTGTCAGAAAAATCCGAAGATTGCAATATACCAATAACACATTTCAGTGCAGTAATAAAACTAAATTCGAAACTAGTATACTTAGACTAAAAGTGGCAATAAAAATTAAGTATTTTTTACTGTAAATGAGAATCCAATAAACAAAGGGCAGTTAGTTTCTAACTAAGTTTTATTATTGCACTGAAATGTTTTAATGGGATATTGCAATTTTCGTGTTTTTCTGACACGGTCTTTGTGTGTTGGGTCGAGAATATTAATACGTAGCTTTTATCGTATTTACCACCCGTTAAAAGGCTTTAGCATGCATAATTCGGCCTTCAAAATGTTTTAAAAAAACTTCAAAAATATAAAAATACTAAATACGGTATATGATTACTTTGTTGACCCCCTTACAGCTATTATCGAACCCTAATGTATTTTGATTTTGCTGTAAATAGGAGCAGTACTGACACATTCCCTTGATAAGACCAGCAGTGCATGTGTGTGTGTGTGTGTGTGTGTGTGTATGTGAATTAAGTAAATTTTCATTTTAAAAAGTTAAGTAAATTTATATAAGAAAACAGAAACTCAAAAGGAAGGTTAAGCGGAGGTATACGTCATAGATGTTTATCTCAAAGCGACCGATAATTACGTGTTTCCGTGGATGGAAAAGTTGCAGCCATATACTATGTTTCGGTAAGATGTTGCACCCGCTGATTGGAGTTCAATAGCTTGCTATTCTTTCTTAACTTCTTGGTTAGATGGTGATCCAATCGTTTGGCTCCCAATGCCTCCTCGATATTAATACGTTTTCTGAACACTTATGAATGAAATCGTGACATTTCGTAGTAGCAGTATTTGTTTTTTTTTTTTTGTTTTTTTTTTGGGGGGGGGGGTTAATAACTTTCGTGATCATCTTAGGATGTAAGGAGTCGTCTGTTCCCAATTTAGAGTTACTTGTTCCAAAGAAGGCAAACAGCTACCGCCGGAGGAACAGAAGTTGGGGGTCGGCGGCTAATGGTTGAGGTACGTCAAAAAATATAAAGTAAATTGGGCAAAATGTCTAAAAGAGGTCAGGCATCGGATTGTAATATGTCATTAGGACAGGCAAAAAGGAACGCATGCCCGACCTGGTCTCCCTTAGGCACGAGTCCTTTTGACGGCTCGACTAATAAGTGATTCAGTTAACTCAGTATCATGCTGTCATGCCATGACAGTGTCATGCAGTGTCTTGACGATTTTACATACATTTAATTGTTTCTTATAGTCGCATCTGGCCACGAAGCCCCGTCAAAAATCAGAAATGGCTCATTCCTTTAAGCCAGACACCCTTTATAATTGAAGGGTGACTCTCTTCTCCTTCAGTAACCACACGAGTTATTAAACTATCAATACTGGTAATAATAAAGTCAAGAATGACAGTAAATTCATGATATGGCAGTAAAAGACGAAAACAGTAGAGAGGGGCGGATTGGGATGATACAACGCGACCGAGAATGTTAGTCTTGTGGTCCATTACAAAGAATGCGCGCACCTGCAGGGGAACACCTCTTTCCTCTTTAAAAAAACAAACAAAATAAAATTCTATTAGATCCCGGATGAAAGAGAATTGTCGAAACAAGCATTTTAAAACTAATTCAGGCGTGAACAAATTTTAACAATTTAACGGTTAAAATAATTTTCTAAATCCGATCATGATTGAACAAAATAGGATGTTGTACCAGGCAACTTTTTCTTCGAAATCTTTGGAATTGACAAAATTAGAAGTCTCTTGGAGACCCCATTTACAACTTAATCACTACGAAGGTTATTCTGAGAATTGAAATATACACATGACGCATAGCAATTTTCCTATGCAATTAATTTTTGGATTTATCTCTTATATCACCTATTGTGTGATCAATAAACAAATAAATGCGTATTGGTACTTCTATTTATAGTGTTGGTACTTCCTCCTTCAGAAGACCCATTATTTTGACCCATATGAACCAGTTCAGTGGTAAATCGTTGTTGCTTTTAAGGCAAATGCGGGAAGGACACGCATTTCACAATATCTCTGCCGCAGAATCTCTTTGCCTGTATGTGGAGAAGAGTGTGGGGATGATGGGCCATCACAATGGGTACTAGTGTCTCCGTCAAAATTACTACAGGATGGTAGGGTCTACCAAATATGCTGGGATCAAAATCCCACGACCTACGTTCAACTGTAGTTAGCTTTTTCTTAATTAATTTATGACAGTGTACTTCGTCCGGCTTTTCTCGCATAAGTGCAGAGAATTTTGCTGTCTTTTTAGAGCAAACGCTCAAATATTAGATAGAAGGAAACGGTTTTTTTTTTATTTATTTATTAAGGAAATAACTTTTCAGATAGATATAAAGCACAAATGAAGTTACCGATTGTTATTCATAAGTAGTAAAATAGTTATTCGCTCGTTACAAAAGTTCCCAATAAAACATTACGAGAAAATGGACCATTTCTTGAGTGGTCCACTGGGAAATTTCTCACTGGGATTTATCCCAGTGGGCCAATCCTCCCCAAACATATAATTAAATTAGATCATGCAAAAGACAGCTCAAACAGAATACAAGTCACTCCCCGGTAAAGTTGCTGCAGTTCTGCGTTGGAACCAATGCGAAAAAATGTTACCACGTGCAAGAAATTGGTGCAGGGATGCGGAAGTGCCTTAGCGCGGCGTTAAGGCACTTTTTTTTCTAGGCTTAGCGTCGTTAAGGCACTTTTCATGGCACTTTTTTCTAGGCTTAGTGGGCATTTTTTTTTTCTAGGCTTAGCGTCGTTAAGGCAAAGATGGACAAAGGTACCTTTAGATGACCATGTAGGCAGAAATGGCAATTGCTGTTTTTTATACGTAGACATATTCGTATATGAAACTAATGATCGTATTGCAGTCGGTCCACGATATATGGCGTTTCATGAATCACAAGAGTTTTAGTATTAAGAGAATGATAACTTCTTATTTTACGACTGCAATCTTCAAAATAACGTTATAGGAGGTAGATTCTCCGTTATAGGAGGTAGATTGGCCCACTGGGATTTATCCCAGTGGGCCAATCCTCCCCAAACATATAATTAAATTAGATCATGCAATAAGACAGCTCAAACAGAATACAAATCACGCCACGGTAAAGTTACTGCAGTTCTGCGTTGGAACCAATGCGAAAAAATGTTACCACGTGCAAGAAATTGGTGCAGGGATGTAGAAGTGCCTTAGCGCGGAGTTAAGGCACTTTTTTCTAGGCTTAGCGTCGTTAAGGCACTTTTCATGGTTAAAGATGGACAAAGGTACCTTTAGATGACTATGTAGGCAGAAATGGCAATTGCTGTGTTTTATACGTGGACATATTCGTATATGAAACTAATGATCGTATTACAGTCGGTTCACGATATATGGCGTTTCATGAATCACAAGAGTGTTAGTATTAAGAGAATGATAACTTCTTTGTTACGACTGCAATCTTCAAAATAACGTTATAGGAGATAGATTCTCCGTTTGTTAAAACTTTACTAACAAGAAATAAATCAACACAGAAAAATTAAACAAGTACATATTATAACATAACTGAAGAGTGTTTCATATTTGCAGTGGGATGAAGTCGTCACTTAGCACATCTCCTGGTTCTTTACGGGTAACGCGAAAGGAAGCCCCAGTAGACAAGCGGTCAGAGGCGTTGGCTTCTGGCTAATCGCTGGAGCTGGTTCCGGTCCCGAGACCAGGATGAAGCAGGCCCGGGACTGTCCTCTTCTCGGAACCAATGGCCCCAAATCAGTGACGGGCGACTGACATGGCACTAGATACTCATGCGGTGTTCATTAAACGCCCCCCCCCCAAGAAACATATCCTTTTGTGGTGTTAAACACCGCCATGAGCAACTCCATGGGCTATAAGCAGTCGCCTGTCCCTAATGTAGGGCCACTGGCTCCGGGGAAAGGAGAGAGCCAGTGCCGTAAGACAAACAACATTCATGCCGCGCTAGGATTCGAACCGGACCCAATCGGACGAATGGTCAGAAGCCATCGCTCAGACCACTGCGCCGCCGGGGTGGCAGATATCCATTGCTGTCTCCCCTAATTCATAGGAGAGGCTGATAGGCCGAATCAATGAAAAAACATTGAATATTTAAAATATTATTAATACTTAATATTTAAAATCGTTTAGAGTCACGTTCACCGCAAAGGCGTAACATTCATTCTTTTGTTTTAAATCGTCTAAACTCAGCAGTTTTAACAAAAACTAACAAAATCATGTATAATAAAATTTAATTAAAAATTATAAATGATTAAAACAAGTCAAACTCTAAAAACCTTTTGAAAGACTTCTTTCCGGGTTGTTTCTGACTAATCCGTTCACCGCCAAGGCACTTTTTTATTTGGAACTGCTACATCACTGAATTGGTGGAATTACTAACATTAAAAAATTGTGAAAAACGTTGGTGTAATTATTTTGTGAGATTTTAAAAGTTAAACAGACTAAAAAAATTGCTCATAATAAACACACTGTGGTTGAAAAAAGCGAAGTACGGTACCATCCCCTAGGATGGTATAATTGAAGTGAAAAAGAATTAGAAAAGATAAAAAAATATCGAGGTTTGAAATTCAACAACTCTGGCAGAGAAGAGCAACAGTTGTTCAAGAAGTGGTTGGTGTATTAGTAGCATTTTGAAAAAAGAAAAAACGACGAAACATTTTGAACAGATTGGAATTGACAGACAAAGCAGTTGCAAGAAGTGGCACTACTTGGAACTTGCCACATCCTTAGAAAGCTCCTCTCTAATAATTCTGTGGTTCTTGGAAATAATCCAAATCACTGATGAATCAAAACCTCCAGTCACAACATCTGATGGACTGTAAGCACGACGAATGATGATAATAGTAATAATAACTGAGTTGCCCGTTTATTGTCAAAACAATAATTACTTGAAAAAAAAACAGCAATAAAAATAAATGATGGCTGTTGGAATTTTGCTTGGTTATGTTCCGCCTGTGTTTTGTGGTCGTTCACGTGTTTCTAAGATTTTTGACTTCCTTAAAATCGCCCTGCAGTATGTACTAACTCAAACTCACTCTGGTGGTGATTTTACCCATTGTTCAGAGTAATTTCCTACAGTAAATCTACAGAACTCGGGAATTGCACTATTTACGATCACAGACATTCAAGGGATTATGGGATGGATTATTTGCTCACAAAGTCGCGGATGTAAGGCCACTCTTAAATCGCAGGCTAACCATACTTTTTTTCCTAAAAACGTGTGGAGGTTCCACGCGAACTGAGACACGCTTCGTTCATTCGACACCGGAAGCTTCAACTTGCAGCAGTGTTTAAGGTTGAACGCCAAAGCACGTTTCCGTGTGGAGCTGGTTCCGTCCAGCTGTGAGGTATTTACTGCTGTGTTTATTTGTGGAGCAGGAAGTTTAAAATGGGGATGATAATCAGTGAATGGTCACTTTCCCCAGCTTTTCCGTGCTTTGAATTTTAATTCGCAAATTGTCGCACATGATAATTATTCATTCTGCCAAGAGACAGCTGACGACGGTGTTCTTCCGTAGTGATTACGCTTCGCGTAGCTGCTGTTTTTCTTTACGAGCAGCACCTGTTTAATCTTCAGAAAGGACGACACATAAGCTGCAACTTCGAATTAATTTTGTGAATATTTTTAACAGCAGAAATCCGCTTAAAAAAAGAGAGACGAAGAGCTGAACTTGACGAAAATCTATTGAAAGCATATAGAATTATAACATCATTTGTTAACCAAATTTCAAGGACATGAAGGAATGGAGATACAAGATTTGTTTTCCATCATATTAAATTGATCGTTTCTGCATTTAATTAAAACAGAGTTATTACACAACTATTTTACGGATTAATTCATCCAATGATCAAACATTTCGCTTGTTGTAACGAAGTAAATGAGGAATTAATTCCATATGATAGAGATCCAATGCTACTTAAATCTGACAGATAACTCGAGAGTTTTGTGGAAATTTATCTAATTCTTCGCCGACATAATGCAGTTAACTTTGGCATTAAAACGTTGTTTCAGTGTATACAAGTAAACGTGGCCTACACAACAGAATGTTTCAAAAAAAAAAAAAAAAGAAAAAAAGCCACGTGACTGCATGTTTAACAATGAAAGCCTTCGAAGATTAGGAGACGTTATTTTTATGAATATACGCTTGCTTATGATTTATTCACATCCATATAGGTATTCCCGTGGTACTACGTTCATTTTTTTCTTTTAGCAGATCTGATGATTATAATTCTTTTTTTTCTTTTTTTTTCAGATCTAATGATTATTGTTCATTTTGAAATATATATGTACACTATATTCACAAAAATCACCGGTCACCTAGAAGAGAAACACAACATAGCGTTTATTGACATATTAGTACGGTGTCGGTGTCCACCTTTGGCCTTAATGCATGCACTGGCCCTTCGAGACATGCTTTCGACAAGATTTTGGAACACAGCGATAGCTATGCGCTTCCATTCAGTACATAATGCTGCCGCTAACTGTTGCTTAGTAATAGGCCTTGGTTCCAAACTTCTTGTGCTGCGCTCTAATTCATTCCATAGGTATTCTATGGGATTAAGATCAGGGCTCTGTGCTGGCCAGTTCACACACGTTACGGAATTGTCGTCAAACCACGCCGTAACAGTCCTTGCTTTATGGTTCGGTGCATTATCCTACTGGTACCAACAAGGCTTGGTTCCATAGATTGCCACAGAGTAGGCAGGGCATAATTGTCCAGAATATCGAGGTTGACGTGCTGGTTAACAGGTTTGTCCACGATAACTATTGGGCCGGGACCATACCACGAAAAACATCCCCACACGAGTACACTGCCAGGTCCAAACTTGACTGTAGGAACAGTACACTGTAGTAAATAGCGTTCCCCGGGCTGCCACCATACCTACACACGACCATCAGACTGATGGGTCGTGTATCTGGATTCATCAGTCCACAGGACCCGTTTCCATTGATCTAGGGTCCACGATAAATGTTCTTTACACCATGCTATACGACGAGTAGCTTTCCGAGTGGAGATGAAAGGCTTATGAACAGCGCACGACCACGGTAACCCATGGAATGCAGTTCTTTGCGAATGATGCGTGTACATACCGACGTTCCAGTATTGTTTCTCACCTGTACCAACTGAGGTCTTGTGCAGTACTCCGTCGATTAGCTGTAACGACTCTCCTGAGGCTTCGACGTCCTCTATCACCGATTTTTTTTGGTCTGCCGGTACGTTTTGCTGCTTCAGGCACGCCATGTGTCTTCCACTTATTCAGTACATCCAAAACAGTTGACGTGGGAATGTTTAAACGCCTCTCGGTTTCTCTTATGGACCACCCACTAATATAACACCCAACAATCTTTCCTTCAGTTCTTTCCCGCCTCGACATTTTCATTCAACGTCACAGTGCGATATGATCGTGGTCAGCTGCAGGCTTGTTTTTACACCGTTTGCAGCTGTACCGCGCATCTTAACAACGCAGTGGATCCGTTCATTTGCTTTTGAAAAGGTATCCGGTGACTTTTGTCAATACAAATATCGTCATCAACCCTTTTCATACCACTGCTGGTTGAAGGTCTCCCCAAGTTTCTTCCACAACGGTCTATCTTGCGCCAGTCTTCTGGTGTCACTCCTGCATGCTTTCGAACTTTATCCACCCATCTCCCATGTGGTCTTCTTCTGGGTCTTTTCCTTACACTTGGAAAACAGTCTAGAATTTCGGTTGTCCATCGGTAATCCGTTCTTCTGGCAACATGTCCAACCCATTGACATTTCAGAGATTTTACTCTGATCATGTCTTCCACTCTTGTCATTTTCCTTATCCATGAATTCCTCTTCTTATCTGTCCTGGTTACACCAAACATGCATTTCTCCAGGCTTCTTTCAGTTGTCTGCAGTCTTTGTATGTCTTTTTTAGTTAAGGTCCACGTCTCAGCTCCGTACGTAAGCACTGGAAGGAACATTGATTACACGCTCTTCTTATAAGACATAATGGCATATTGCTCTTAAAAATTGTACTGTTTCTTCCAAAAGCTCTCCAACCAAGTTTTATACGCTGATTAATTTCTTTATTAATGTGATCCTCGCTTGATATCTGCTGCCCAAGGTAAATGTAGGTATCGGTTATCTCTGACTTTTCCACATCAATCGATAAATCTTCATTTCTTGTAAAAGCATTATACATCAATTTTTTCTTCTGAAAGTTCATTTTTAATCCCTGTTCTTTACTCTTGTCAACAAGTTCCTGGATCATACTCCGCAGCTCTAAAGGGGCAGTTGCGAAAATGACTACGTCATCGGCTAAACGAAGTTGAGTTAAATAATCTCCATTAACCTTTATCGCTTTGTTTTTCCAGTTCAATGATTGAAAGACATTTTGCAATGTGGGATTAAAGAGTTTGGGAGATATGGCGTCACCTTGTCTCACTCACTCACTCTCTTTCCAATTTTTATTGGTGCTATATCGTCAAATAACAGAACCCTTGCACTTATATTTTCGTAGATGTTACTAATAATACTAATGTATGCATCTTCAATACCGCAGGATTTCAAATCCATTGTAAAGGCTCATGGTTTCACGGAAGCAAAGGCTTTTTCATAATCGATAAAAGCCATACATAATGGCAGTTCATATTCCCTCGGTCTTTCAATTAGTTTTCTCAGCACATGGATATGATCTATAGTGCTGTAGCCATTCCTGAATAGCATTGGATGGCAGGCTAATCTGGTCTTCCGGCGATTCTCAGCATCCTCTGTCTTCATGTCGCACTTCGAAGCATGCGAGAGTGGCATGGGGGAAACTGTCTCAAGACAGAGGGATGTAAAACAAACTTGAGGCGACCTTCATCCAGTAATGGATTGATAATGGTTGACAATGATGATGACACACGCACACACACATTGAGTACTCACTGAATCACAACCAATCAACTCTATACAAAGTGAGTTACTACCGATATTGGCGTAACGAAGAGGAGATCATGGCCTTTAGGATAAAAAGATGTATGTATATAATAGGTTGGTGGTTCAATTGAGAGTGAAGTTACGGACGTGGGAAAACCCAAGGATTTACCGGAGTTTATGAAAGGTCAAATTGTGGTCGCATTCAGAGTTGGTTCATACATTTCGAAAACGGCGACACTTGTGGGTTGTTCAAGAGCCTTCGTAGTTTTAGTGTATCAGGAGTGGTGTTATAATGGCGGAGCAGGCAACTGTGGATACAACTGTGAAAGGCGGCGAAAGGTGGATTCCAGAGATGAACGACCGATGCATTGCCTTGTACAGGGCAATCGTCTCAGCATAATTCCTCAGTTGACGTTCCAATACAGTATGGATCAACCACAAACAATATCCAACAATATATACCCTGGCAGGGATGGACTACGAAAGGAGATCCCCGTACGCCACTCTCTCCTAACAACAGCTCATCGATATTAACGACTCCCCTGGTGCCAACAACATGCGAATTGAACAATGGAAGTTCGGAAGCAGGTTTGCTAATCCGATAAGTCATGATATGCACTCCATTCTGCCGATGGTCGAGTCTGTATTGGATGTCATCAGCATGAGGTTATGGAACCCTCATGCATGGCATTGACTATCCAGGCCGGTGAGAGCAGTTGTATGATATGGAGAGTGTTTCGCTGGGATGAGCTGGAGCCCTGGTGCGTATGGACGCCGGCTTCCACCAGGGACTGCTTGTGGACCGTGTGCACCCCACAGTGTTGTACCTCCACCCAGAGGGGATGGGCTCTTCCAAGACAATAATGCCTGAGGTCATCGTGCTGTAATCGTGAAGGAATGGTTCAACGAACGCCTTGATGATATGAGACATCTGAAGTGGCCCCTATACTCTCCAACCCAATTGAACATCTGTGAGGTATTATGGAACTCCGCGTGAGGTAGTTGGACACAAGGTTAACCTTGGTTGGACACACCACCCCGTTTCATGCGGAAACTATGAGCCGCGATACAAACGGCTTGGTACAGCTTGGTTTTCAGATCCTCACAGAAATGTACAAGCACCACGCGGAGTCCATGCCACACCTGTTCTCCGGATGAAAGGAAGACCCACGAAGTCTTAGATAGGTGGTCGTAATTCAGTGTATGTATTCCATGCGGAATCGTGCTGATATTTTCACATCGCATTAAAAAATCATTACTCACTCTTTTTTGTCCATTTGATTTTCTAAGGATTAAACAAGTTCTTTTGTTTTCTGGTTTGCGTATTTTCAGAACTCATAAATTTTATCGCACAAAATCACATATTTCGGATTAAATAAATATGATTTTAGGATTAACGAAACGTGCGCTACTAATGTTTCTCTAACAGAATTGCATTTTACTGTAATTCAAAGCTGATGTTCCCTGCCTATAAAATTGATTGTAGCTTTTTATCAAAATAAGTTCAGTCTGTTGTTTGATTTTACGTATTCATGGTTCGTAACTGTCGTGGAAATTCTGGAAAAGTTCTGGAATTCCATTTTGTCTTGGAAATGCCCTTAGATTCTGATACATGTCGTGGAATTTTATCCGTTTCCGATGTTTTGTTGTTCAGAATTTTTCTTGTGATGTAGCTTGCAAGTGTCCCGATTTGAGCGTTTTATTTCTTTTTGAGAAATCGTCCGGATTTATTGGGGGTTGTATTGGATTTTTAGGGTTTTGTTATTTTCTATTCATTTTTTTACTGTGATGTGTTTCTCGTTTACTACCATTATATTCACTCCAAGGAGCTGCGGATTTCCTGTAATGACTACGGCCATCGTTGGTCCACTGCCGAGTTCGAGAAACATTGAATACACTACGAAAATCGAATACCCAGATGTGGATAAAAGAGAAAAGAAGGCGTACAACAGTCCTGTCCTGGTTCTCACGCGCGCTAAAAGCAGGGCACGATCGCATAGTCTCATAGCTAGAGCTGATTGAATAGCAGCTTCGTAATAAATCCTTTTGGGGGCGTCACCCTTTTCAGAAATCACACGATGCAAGCATCCTTGCATCACGTCGCAGGAAATACCTGCGTGACAAACCCGCTTCCAAGAGGCTTAGTAGAAAGATGTGCGAACGAGTTGACAGCTGAAAGAATACATAATTTGGGGCAGGTTGAACCCAAGAGATGGAGAGCAGTCGAATCCCGCGAAGGATGCCAGGGAGATGCGCGAATCGCATAGCTGGACAGCCTGTAAGGACCAATGACGTAACCCGACGCTATTCGAACGGCCGGGCTGATACGCCCCGTCGAAACTGGACTTTCGACCCGGAAAAATGAGAAAATACAGAAAAATGAGAGAACGGACACACTAAGGGTGAATCTGATCTTGGTATCATGAGCGCGGAGTCCATCGTTTTTTCTGAGAGGAGAAGTCCTTATTTAGGGCGGAAGGTCGGTACTTGTTGATGGTAGAGAGGTTAGAAGTCAATTTTTTGTTGCGTATCATGGTAGGAGCTTTAATAGGCAGGTGAGGATTTTTGAAGTCTCCAACCGATAGCCACCAGAACTTGCTACATACAGCAGACCAGCATCCTAACCGGGGCGACTAAACGGAAAGAGGATAAGATGCTTTCCGTTAGTAGTAGAAAAGGACCGATTCTGGCTTAAACCGCAGCCCATAGACTTAACATTAGGCTGCGGCCGGGCGGACGCAGCCAGCCGCAGCCAGCTGCAGCCGAGCAAACGGAGGGGGTGTGGTCAGTAGCAGCCTCCTATTCCCCGCTGCAATTTTTCCCCCTCGACCGAAGTGTGTGCTTATCTCCGAAGATAGTAGTATTTATTGGACTTTGTCGAATTTTGGGGGAAATCAATGAAGGCTTATTCCTTTTTTTTTAATTTAATGAAGGTTTATTCATTATTTATTTTCCCCTCTCTCGACCCCATCCCCTTAGGTTATTGTTATGTAAAACGTTTTTCCCTCGTAATTTGTTGATGTATTTTTTTTTTCAATTAATTTTCATGAATTCCTCATGTGTCTTCCCTAATGAAAATTATGTAGGGTAAGTATTATTTCTCTTTTATTTTCTCGAATAATACGGTCATGTCCTCATCTCAAGAAATGTTATTATATCTTATTTTTGTTCATAAATGTTTGATTTTGAGGGATGGCAACGCCCGAGTGGAAAAGGGGTTGGATATAGGGGGATGGCAACTCGATGTGTTGCCCCCTAGCGGTGCTTCTTGGAACTTTCGATTGATCTTTGATTTTGAGGGATGGCAACGCCCGAGTGGAAAAGGGGTTGGATATAGGGGGATGGCAACTCGATGTGTTGCCCCCTAGCGGTGCTTCTTGGAACTTTCGATTGATCTTTGATTTTGAGGGATGGCAACGCCCGAGTGGAAAAGGGGTTGGATATAGGGGGATGGCAACTCGATGTGTTGCCCCCTAGCGGTGCTTCTTGGAACTTTCGATTGATCTTTGATTTTGAGGGATGGCAACGCCCGAGTGAGAAAGGGGTTGGATATAGGGGGATGTCAACTCGATGTGCTGCCCCTAGCGGTGCTTCTTGGAACTTTCGATTGATCTTTGATTTTGAGGGATGGCAACGCCCGAGTGGGAAAGGGGTTGGATATAGGGGGATGTCAACTCGATGTGCTGCCCCTAGCGGTGCTTCTTGGAACTTTCGATTGATCTTTGATTTTGAGGGGTGGCAACGCCCGAGTGAGAAAGGGGTTGGATATAGGGGGATGTCAACTCGATGTGCTGCTCCCTAGCGGTGCTTCTTGGAACTTTCGATTGATCTTTGATTTTGAGGGATGGCAACGCCCGAGTGAGAAAGGGGTTGATATAGGGGGATGTCAACTCGATGTGCTGCCCCCTAGCGGTGCTTCTTGGAACTTTCGATTGAACTTTGATTTTGAGGGATGGCAACGTCCGAGTGGGAAAGGTGTTGGATATAGGGGGATGCCAACTCGATGTACTACCCCCTAGCGATGCTTCTTGGAACTTTCGATGGATCTTTGATTTTTGGGGATGGCAACGACCGAGTGGGGTACGTTGGGAATTTTTGCATTTATTCCTGTGGTTTGCAAGCAAGATTTCCCCCCTCTTCAATACTTTTTTTCCCCCGGAGGAAATTTTTACGTAACGATGCTGAGGAATTTTCTTTCCAAGGGAATAAAAATGCTCCTAAGATCTTAGCGAGGTTCTAACTCACGATGATTTGGTTTCAAAATAGTCAGGGGGTCAAATGGTTTTCGTGTACTACGTATTCCCTGTATATATATTTTTAAATTACTTTTACGTTATTTCTTCATGTGTTTTTATATATTTTTTTGTATGTTTTGAGGGAGTTTTTTCGTGTAGATGTAATTAATTTTCTGGGGAACTTTTCTTTTTCCACCATTCAATTTTATTTCAGACCATGAGACGAGGAAATGCTTCTTTAGAAAATATTTCGTTCTTGTTCGCAGTAATTACTGGACATAGACTTCATGTTAATTCTGAGTCTTTCACCGCTGCAATAATATTTTCTCGTAATTTTTTCGTATGTTCAAGAACTCTACAGATCTTTCCCAGTTAAAATTCTGCTCAAACAATATTTTCGGTCTTTATTTCCTTATAGCTTCCCAATTTCCGATATTTTTCTTCCTCTATCTTTGAAATTTCATTAAACTTCTCAATAGGTCAGGATTCTTTTTTTCTTGGACAAACTTATGAGTCCTTTTATTCCCACTATCTTTTTTTTCCCATTTCATTTCAGCAAACGATTATTTTAGATGCAACAAATCGTCAGATTTTTGGTTTCCTTATATAGCATATTTTCCAACTTGCTTAAAAATATTCCTCAAAGCTTGCATGTATGTCAAATATACATTTTTTTTTTTATTCTTTCGTAGTTAGCCATACTTTTCGTGGACTGCCTCGACAGGAAAGCATTCAATGTCAAGACATACAATCTAAAACCATTTTCTTTCGATGAAATTTGTATTCTTTGGGCTGAATAAGTTTCTGTCTCGTCCGAAAAAACATTCATTCTAGAGGCAAAGCGACTAATTCCGTTCTTCCCATAAACATTATTTTTTTATTTATTTGATATTCAGAGTTGTATACATTTACTATCCAAAAAAGAGATATATTTAATGTAAAGGTATATTCTTCCAAGCTGGGGAAATATATGTATATATTAGTTCATTTCCAGTTAAAGGAAATGCATCTTTATATTTCAATATGAAAAAGAAGCCCTATAAGTGAAAGCTCAACCTAAAGACGGATAGATTGTTCACACTCTCTCTACTCTATGACATTTCTTTACTGAATGAACCATGACCTTTTTTTTTTTTCATGAACTGCTTTAAAATCTTCGTTCTCACTTTACTATTGTCAGATTCCATGTCCCTCCAGTTCTTTACTTATTCAATTTTAATTTATTAAGAGAGTAGAACTCTTTTAGGCTTTCGAAGTACTTTCAAGTCTTTCATTACGAAAATGTTCATTGTCATGAAAGAAGCCATAATCGAGATGATTTACTATCGTTTCAATGAAAGTGTTTACGCATTCATTGCTATGATGTCAGTTTTCATTTTCTTATACTTCGAACAGAAATGAGTTTGAATCATTCGTCGAGAAAATATTTCTTTCATATATATATATATATATTTGCCTCCGGATCAAACGAACTCAAAAAATAAGAGACGGACTTTAATATTTTTTTTTTCCTCTTATGAGAGGAATACGGGAATATGATACCAAAATTAAAGAATAAAAAGAATATCGACTTTCTTTCTCAACACCTTACATCTACGTTTTTTTTTATATTTTTTATTTTCAATAAGCTATTTCTATATTTTTACAACTGAATAGAATTATTTATTGAAAAATTCTAAGTAAAACGAAAAATGGTTTTGTTGATTTCTAAGAGGATGATTTTGGAAATTTTCGTTTTCTGGTAATTGTAAAAATCTCATAGAGTAACATGGGAAAACTAGCATGCATAAAAGACTGTTTTGGATCGAGTAAATTGAAAGAATTTTACAAAGTTCATTTCAGAAAAGTACATTCCTTCCTAGTGTCAAAAACGAATCACTTCGTTTTTTTCTAAGATACACTTTGGAATCTTATAAAAGTGCATAGGGTCAAAAACGATTTTGATGATTTTACTAAGATGACAGATTTCGGATTTCTTATGATAGAAAATACAGTGAATTTCCCATTGAATAACATGGGAAACTGCGAAATTTAAGAAGCACGTTTTCGTTCAAGTAAAATATTTTAAAAGTCTTTTTTCGAATCAGTTGAAAACAGACAGGGTGTGTTTCTGAACAGATCATTATTTCCTAAAATCAAAACGAATCACTTCGGTTTTTTTTTTTTTGTTTTGTTTTCTTTCCTAATGTACGTTTCTGAAAGAAGTAAAAATAGTTTAGGTAGAAAATTGGAAAGATATTTTTATGAATCCTAGACTGTTTATTTACGTATAGCTAGAGGGGTCTTCAGTGAGAGCACTTATTCTCTTTTCAAACTAAGAGAATGAAGTGTAGTCAGTTTGAAAAAAAAATTCAAACTCCCCTAAATTTAGCCTTTTGTCCTGGTTTCGACTACAATACGTAAAGCATTGCTCTCAGACCAGTTGAATTCCTGGCCCTTAATGAAATACATTAAGCCTTTCCCTTAAAAATAAGCAATCTCTTCTTCAATACAGATCCCCAATAAATTTCTTTAAGAGTTATTCATTCACCCTTTTACTTTTAAAAACTTGAAATTCATTATTATTTAACTCATTACAAAAAATGAAACTCATTCATACAGAAAAAATATAAATGAATAAAAATAAATAAAGTAGTCCTAAAAAAGGACTGTTTTTCTGGGTTCCCTTCATACAGCTGCTCCATGGTCGGTATAAGGAATTTTTTTTTTTTTTTTTGCCTGCTAATATCTCAGCACATTGACTTCACAGTCTCTAGCAAGTTCTTTACAATTATGCTTTCCAAGAACGCTTTGGACGGGACATGGTCTCCAGTGACTGCAACAAAAGATTCTGCTAGAATCTTGGGGTTAAGCAATGCAACATCATCGAAATACTTTTGCCACTTGGATTCGGGGTGGCATATGCACAGCTGTGGGCCGTGATGTTTGCGAATATGCGATTTGGTGGTTGGTGGCACTCCATACAATAATATAAGTTATTGACATGTTCCTGAAGGCGATCCCTTACCATGTCAGCAAGCATGATGAAAAACTCTTCATCTGAGATGGAAGCAACAGGGGAAGAAGTCCTTGGATGGTGCAAAACAGCCTTTCTAAAGACAGGTCCAAATAGTAGTTGAGTAATGCTGTCCCATATTTTCCACATTGATCAATAAGAGTTCCAAATTGTTGGCAAGTCAGCTTTATCGGAACAGGATTCAATCGACGAAAACCATGAATTCTTGGGGAAAGCACTTCTAACGTGTAACTGCCAGAAGCATCTAAGAGGGAAGGACAGCAGGAAACGATAAGTTCACGATTAATCAAGATGTCACAATTCATGCCCTGAATCCAGTGTGATTTTCCCATGAATTTTCGGAACGTTGAAGCTGACATTGTTATTCCATTCTTAGAAGGGTAGAAAGATTCCCCATCTTTCCTATAACTTCGAATATGAACTCGGACCGTGTTGTTAAAATCGCATACTCTTGCAAACGTGTTTTCACCTAAATGAAAATGATGAGGTGCAAGATTTTTTCATAGAAATTCTTGGGAGAATAACTTCTCCACACGATTTGGGCTTTAAAGGAACGGACTCACATACCTTCTTAGCGAGAGTAGCAGAAATTTCAGCACTTTGCTTCATCGTGGAAATGGAATCGGTAGCGCTCAAAGCAACAGACAAAAATAAAATGACTCGTTTGAAGACTAAAGACAAACTGAAGGAACAGCTCTTATTCTAAGTCAAAACTGAGAAGAGGTTGGAGTTCGTCACTTGTTTACTGCTTGAGAGGGAAAGAGCAGAGTCATGGGGGTAAAGAACACTCGGTTATCTTCTTTCTAAAGGTCAAATTCAATCTAATGTTTGGAGCATTCTTTTGTCGAGGCAGACCATGACTCCAATACGAATTAGTTGGTGGCAGGATCTGTAGTAACGTTCCAGATCTCAAAGATAAGGAAACTGGTTTAAACCCGTTTCGCTTGAAAACAAGAGTCTCTTTCCTGTCCGAGAGATACTGGTGTAATACAAGACAAAGGATCTAATTCAGCTTCGTCATCACCGTGATCACCGATTTGGTTATCACCATTTCTTATAAAAGTGCATGGGGATCAAAAAACGATTTTGATGATTTTACTAAGATGACAGATTTCGAATTTCTTATGATAGAAAATACAGTGAATTTCCCACTGAATAACATGGGAAACTACGAAATTTAAGAAGCACGTTTTCGTTCAAGTAAAATATTTTAAAAGGTAATCAGTTGAAAACAGACAGGGTGTGTTTCTGAACAGATCATTATTTCCTAAAATCAAAACGAGTCACTTCGTTTTTTCCTAACGTACGTTTCTGAAAGAAGTAAAAATAGTTTAGCTAGAAAATTGGAAAGAATTTTTTATGAATCCTAGACTGTTTATTTTTATAACTAGAGGGGTCGTCAGTGAGAGCACTTATTCTCTTTACAAACTAAGAGAATGAAGTGTAGTCAGTTTGAAAAAAATTTCAAACTCCCCTAAATTTAGTCTTTTGTCCTGATTTCGACTCAATACTGTAAAGCATTGCTCTCAGACCAGTTGAATTCCTGGCCCTTAATGAAATACATTAAAGCCTTTCCCTTAAAAATAAGCAATCTCTTCTTCAATACCAGATCCCCAATAAATTTCTTTAAGAGTTATTCATTCATCCTTTTACTTTTAAAACTTGAAATTCGTTATTATTTAACTCCTTATAAAAATGACTTCTAAGGAGGTAAAAATATTCTAACGCGTATCTAATCAATGTTCTGTATACTTAAGACCAAGCGTAAATGGAATCGATAGCACTCTTCCTCCCTGAAGGAAATGACGTCTGCATACATCTCAAAATCCTTTGTTCCCTAAGTCAAACGCATGGAGGGAAAATCAAGAAATCTTATCTGTATTCCTTCGTTGAAAGTGTATGTTTGTTTAGAAAAAGATACAAAACATTTCCTTTCTCAAGTTAAATTCGAATCAGCATTACATTAGATTGAGGGTTCACGTGTTAAAAGCAACACAATCGTAGTTGTTTACCAAAAGTTAGAATACAAATTTCCTGTGAAAGAGGAAACTATGATATTGAATGCTGGAAATCAGATTCCTTTCTGAAGCAAATCAAAACTGATTGAAAAAGAGTCTGTACAATAGACAAAAAGGAAATACAAAAAAATTCCCCTGAGAAGTACTTCAGAAATAAATCTCAAAGCAGAGAAAAATAAAAATATGCTAGATTAAAGAGTAACGTAGGTCAGATAAAAGAAATGGCAGAAAAAAGAAATATGTTAGGAAAAAAAAATAACTCCCCATTAAATGTACTTCGAATCAGCATTACATTGGAGGAAAAAATCCCCTGAGAAGTACTTCAGAAATAAATCTCAAAGCAGAGAAAAATAAAAATATGCTAGATTAAAGAGTAACGTAGGTCAGATAAAAAAAATGGCAGAAAAAAGAAATATGTTAGGAAGTTTCTTTTTTCTGCCATTTCTTTTATCTGACCTACGTTACTCTTTAATCTAGCATATTTTTATTTTTCTCTGCTTTGAGATTTATTTCTGAAGTACTTCTCAGGGGATTTTTTCCCTCCAATGTAATGCTGATTCGAAGTACATTTAATGGGGAGTTATTTTTTTTTTCCTAACATATTTCTTTTTCTGCCATTTCTTTTATCTGACCTACGTTACTCTTTAATCTAGCATATTTTTATTTTTCTCTGCTTTGAGATTTATTTCTGAAGTACTTCTCAGGGAATTTTTTTTGTATTTCCTTTTTGTCTATTGTACAGACTCTTTTCAATCAGTTTTGATTTGCTTCAGAAAGGAATCTGATTTCCAGCATTCAATATCATAGTTTCCTCTTTCACAGGAAATTTGTATTCTAACTTTTGGTAAACAACTACGATTGTGTTGCTTTTAACACGTGAACCCTCAATCTAATGTAATGCTGATTCGAATTTAACTTGAGAAAGGAAATGTTTTGTATCTTTTCTAAACAAACATACACTTTCAACGAAGGAATACAGATAAGATTTCTTGATTTTCCTCCATGCGTTTGACTTAGGGAACAAAGGATTTTGAGATGTATGCAGACGTCATTTCCTTCAGGGAGGAAGAGTGCTATCGATTCCATTTACGCTTGGTCTTAAGTATACAGAACATTGATTAGATACGCGTTAGAATATTTTTACCTCCTTAGAAGTCATTTTTATAAGGAGTTAAATAATAACGAATTTCAAGTTTTAAAAGTAAAAGGATGAATGAATAACTCTTAAAGAAATTTATTGGGGATCTGGTATTGAAGAAGAGATTGCTTATTTTTAAGGGAAACTTAATGTATTTCATTAAGGGCCAGGAATTCAACTGGTCTGAGAGCAATGCTTTACAGTATTGAGTCGAAATCAGGACAAAAGACTAAATTTAGGGAGTTTGAAATTTTTTTTCAAACTGACTACACTTCATTCTCTTAGTTTGTAAAGAGAATAAGTGCTCTCACTGACGACCCCTCTAGTTATAAAAAAATAAACAGTCTAGGATTCATAAAAAATTCTTTCCAATTTTCTAGCTAAACTATTTTTACTTCTTTCAGAAACGTACGTTAGGAAAAAACGAAGTGACTCGTTTTGATTTTAGGAAATAATGATCTGTTCAGAAACACACCCTGTCTGTTTTCAACTGATTACCTTTTAAAATATTTTACTTGAACGAAAACGTGCTTCTTAAATTTCGTAGTTTCCCATGTTATTCAGTGGGAAATTCACTGTATTTTCTATCATAAGAAATTCGAAATCTGTCATCTTAGTAAAATCATCAAAATCGTTTTTTGATCCCCATGCACTTTTATAAGAAATGGTGATAACCAAATCGGTGATCACGGTGATGACGAAGCTGAATTAGATCCTTTGTCTTGTATTACACCAGTATCTCTCGGACAGGAAAGAGACTCTTGTTTTCAAGCGAAACGGGTTTAAACCAGTTTCCTTATCTTTGAGATCTGGAACGTTACTACAGATCCTGCCACCAACTAATTCGTATTGGAGTCATGGTCTGCCTCGACAAAAGAATGCTCCAAACATTAGATTGAATTTGACCTTTAGAAAGAAGATAACCGAGTGTTCTTTACCCCCATGACTCTGCTCTTTCCCTCTCAAGCAGTAAACAAGTGACGAACTCCAACCTCTTCTCAGTTTTGACTTAGAATAAGAGCTGTTCCTTCAGTTTGTCTTTAGTCTTCAAACGAGTCATTTTATTTTTGTCTGTTGCTTTGAGCGCTACCGATTCCATTTCCACGATGAAGCAAAGTGCTGAAATTTCTGCTACTCTCGCTAAGAAGGTATGTGAGTCCCGTTCCTTTAAAGCCCAAATCGTAGTGTGAGAAGTTATTCTCCCAAGAATTTCTATGAAAAATCTTGCACCTCATCATTTTCATTTAGGTGAAAACACACGTTTGCAAGAGTATGCGATTTTAACAACACGGTCCGAGTTCATATTCGAAGTTATAGGAAAGATGGGGAATCTTTCTACCCTTCTAAGAATGGAATAACAATGTCAGCTTCAACGTTCCGAAAATTCATGGGAAAATCACACTGGATTCAGGGCATGAATTGTGACATCTTGATTAATCGTGAACTTATCGTTTCCTGCTGTCCTTCCCTCTTAGATGCTTCTGCAGTTACACGTTAGAAGTGCTTTCCCCCAGAATTCATGGTTTTCGTCGATTGAATCCTGTTCCGATAAAGCTGACTTGCCAACAATTTGGAACTCTTATTGATCAATGTGGAAAAATATGGCACAGCATTACTCAACTACTATTTGGACCTGTCTTTAGAAAGGTTGTTTTGCACCATCCAAGGACTTCTTCCCCTGTTGCTTCCATCTCAGATGAAGAGTTTTTCATCATGCTTGCTGACATGGTAAGGATCGCCTTCAGGAACATGTCAATAACTTATATTATTGTATGGAGTGCCACCAACCACCAAATCGCATATTCGCAAACATCACGGCCCACAGCTGTGCATATGCCACCCCCGAATCCAAGTGGCAAAAGTATTTCGATGATGCCGTTGCATTGCTTAACCCCAAGATTCTAGCAGAATCTTTTGTTGCAGTCACTGGAGACCATGTCCCGTCCAAAGCGTTCTTGGAAAGCATAATTGTAAAGAACTTGCTAGAGACTGTGAAGTCAATGTGGAGATATTAGCAGGCAAAAAAAAAAAAATTCCTTATACCGACCATGGAGCAGCTGTATGAAGGGAACTCAGAAAACAGTCCTTTTTTAGGACTACTTTATTTATTTTTATTCATTTATATTTTTTCTGTATGAATGAGTTTCATTTTTTGTAATGAGTTAAATAATAATGAATTTCAAGTTTTTAAAAGTAAAAGGGTGAATGAATAACTCTTAAAGAAATTTATTGGGGATCTGGTATTGAAGAAGAGATTGCTTATTTTTAAGGGAAAGGCTTAATGTATTTCATTAAGGGCCAGGAATTCAACTGGTCTGAGAGCAATGCTTTACAGTATTGAGTCGAAACCAGGACAAAAGGCTAAATTTAGGGGAGTTTGAATTTTTTTTTCAAACTGACTACACTTCATTCTCTTAGTTTGAAAAGAGAATAAGTGCTCTCACTGAAGACCCCTCTAGCTATACGTAAATAAACAGTCTAGGATTCATAAAAATATCTTTCCAATTTTCTACCTAAACTATTTTTACTTCTTTCAGAAAACGTACATTAGGAAAGAAAACAAAAAAAAAAAAACCGAAGTGATTCGTTTTGATTTTAGGAAAATAATGATCTGTTCAGAAACACACCCTGTCTGTTTTCAACTGATTCGAAAAAAGACTTTTAAAATATTTTACTTGAACGAAAACGTGCTTCTTAAATTTCGCAGTTTCCATGTTATTCAATGGGAAATTCACTGTATTTTCTATCATAAGAAATCCGAAATCTGTCATCTTAGTAAAATCATCAAAATCGTTTTTGACCCTATGCACTTTTATAAGATTCCAAAGTGTATCTTAGAAAAAACGAAGTGATTCGTTTTTGACACTAGGAAGGAATGTACTTTTCTGAAATGAACTTTGTAAAATTCTTTCAATTTACTCGATCCAAAACAGTCTTTTATGCATGCTAGTTTTCCCATGTTACTCTATGAGATTTTTACAATTACCAGAAAACGAAAATTTCCAAAATCATCCTCTTAGGAAATCAACAAAACCATTTTTCGTTTTACTTAGAATTTTTCAATAAATAATTCTATTCAGTTGTAAAAATATAGAAATAGCTTATTGAAAATAAAAAAAATAAAAAACGTAGATGTAAGGTGTTGAGAAGAAAGTCGATATTCTTTATTCTTTAATTTTGGTATCATATTCCCGTATTCCTCTCATAAGAGGAAAAAAAAATATTAAAGTCCGTCTCTTATTTTTGAGTTCGTTTGATCCGGAGGCAAATATATATATATATATATGAAAGAAATATTTTCTCGACGAATGATTCAAACTCATTTCTGTTCGAAGTATAAGAAAATGAAAACTGACATCATAGCAATGAATGCGTAAACACTTTCATTGAAACGATAGTAAATCATCTCGATTATGGCTTCTTTCATGACAATGAACATTTTCGTAATGAAAGACTTGAAAGTACTTCGAAAGCCTAAAAGAGTTCTACTCTCTTAATAAATTAAAATTGAATAAGTAAAGAACTGGAGGACATGGAATCTGACAA
This sequence comes from Macrothele yani, assembly GCA_039090855.1. Classification (NCBI taxonomy): domain Eukaryota; kingdom Metazoa; phylum Arthropoda; class Arachnida; order Araneae; family Macrothelidae; genus Macrothele; species Macrothele yani. The sequence continues at coordinate 67,770,424 of CM077002.1, read as the reverse complement.
TAGTAAAGTGAGAACGAAGATTTTAAAGCAGTTCATGAAAAAAAAAAAGGTCATGGTTCATTCAGTAAAGAAATGTCATAGAGTAGAGAGAGTGTGAACAATCTATCCGTCTTTAGGTTGAGCTTTCACTTATAGGGCTTCTTTTTTCATATTGAAATATAAAGATGCATTTCCTTTTAACTGGAAATGAACTAATATATACATATATTTCCCCAGCTTGGAAGAATATACCTTTACATTAAATATATCTCTTTTTTGGATAGTAAATGTATACAACTCTGAATATCAAATAAATAAAAAAATAATGTTTATGGGAAGAACGGAATTAGTCGCTTTGCCTCTAGAATGAATGTTTTTCGGACGAGACAGAAACTTATTCAGCCCAAAGAATACAAATTTCATCGAAAGAAAATGGTTTTAGATTGTATGTCTTGACATTGAATGCTTTCCTGTCGAGGCAGTCCACGAAAAGTATGGCTAACTACGAAAGAATAAAAAAAAAAATGTATATTTGACATACATGCAAGCTTTGAGGAATATTTTTAAGCAAGTTAAAATATGCTATATAAGGAAACCAAAATCTGACGATTTGTTGCATCTAAAATAATCGTTTGCTGAAAATTGAATGGGAAAAAAAAGATAGTGGGAATAAAAGGACTCATAAGTTTGTCCAAGAAAAAAAAGAATCCTGACCTATTGAGAAGTTTAATGAAATTTCAAAGATAGAGGAAGAAAAATATCGGAAATTGGGAAGTATAAGGAAATAAAGACCGAAAATATTGTTTGAGCAGAATTTTAACTGGGAAAGATCTGTAGAGTTCTTGAACATACGAAAAAATTACGAGAAAATATTATTGCAGCGGTGAAAGACTCAGAATTAACATGAAGTCTATGTCCAGTAATTACTGCGAACAAGAACGAAATATTTTCTAAAGAAGCATTTCCTCGTCTCATGGTCTGAAATAAAATTGAATGGTGGAAAAAGAAAAGTTCCCCAGAAAATTAATTACATCTACACGAAAAAACTCCCTCAAAACATACAAAAAATATATAAAAACACATGAAGAAATAACGTAAAAGTAATTTAAAAATATATATACAGGGAATACGTAGTACACGAAAACCATTTGACCCTCTGACTATTTTTGGAAACCAAATCATCGTGAGTTAGAACCTCGCTAAGATCTTAGGAGCATTTTTATTCCTTGGAAAGAAAATTCCCCAGCATCGTTACGTAAAAATTTCTCCGGGGGAAAAAAGTATTGAAGAGGGGGGGAAATCTTGCTTGCAAACCACAGGAATAAATGCAAAAATTCCCAACGTACCCCACTCGGTCGTTGCCATCCCCAAAAATCAAAGATCCATCGAAAGTTCCAAGAAGCATCGCTAGGGGGTAGTACATCGAGTTGGCATCCCCCTATATCCAACACCTTTCCCACTCGGACGTTGCCATCCCTCAAAATCAAAGTTCAATCGAAAGTTCCAAGAAGCACCGCTAGGGGGCAGCACATCGAGTTGACATCCCCCTATATCCAACCCCTTTCTCACTCGGGCGTTGCCATCCCTCAAAATCAAAGATCAATCGAAAGTTCCAAGAAGCACCGCTAGGGGGCAGCACATCGAGTTGACATCCCCCTATATCCAACCCTTTCTCACTCGGGCGTTGCCACCCCTCAAAATCAAAGATCAATCGAAAGTTCCAAGAAGCACCGCTAGGGGGCAGCACATCGAGTTGACATCCCCCTATATCCAACCCCTTTTCCCACTCGGGCGTTGCCATCCCTCAAAATCAAAGATCAATCGAAAGTTCCAAGAAGCACCGCTAGGGGCAGCACATCGAGTTGACATCCCCCTATATCCAACCCCTTTCTCACTCGGGCGTTGCCATCCCTCAAAATCAAAGATCAATCGAAAGTTCCAAGAAGCACCGCTAGGGGGGCAACACATCGAGTTGCCATCCCCCTATATCCAACCCTTTTCCACTCGGGCGTTGCCATCCCTCAAAATCAAAGATCAATCGAAAGTTCCAAGAAGCACCGCTAGGGGGCAACACATCGAGTTGCCATCCCCCTATATCCAACCCCTTTTCCACTCGGGCGTTGCCATCCCTCAAAATCAAAGATCAATCGAAAGTTCCAAGAAGCACCGCTAGGGGGCAACACATCGAGTTGCCATCCCCCTATCCAACCCCTTTTCCACTCGGGCGTTGCCATCCCTCAAAATCAAACATTTATGAACAAAAATAAGATATAATAACATTTCTTGAGATGAGGACATGACCGTATTATTCGAGAAAATAAAAGAGAAATAATACTTACCCTACATAATTTTCATTAGGGAAGACACATGAGGAATTCATGAAAATTAATTGAAAAAAAAATACATCAACAAATTACGAGGGAAAAAACGTTTTACATAACAATAACCTAAGGGGATGGGGTCGAGAGAGGGGAAAATAAATAATGAATAAACCTTCATTAAATTAAAAAAAAAGGAATAAGCCTTCATTGATTTCCTCAAAATTCGACAAAGTCCAATAAATACTACTATCTTCGGAGATAAGCACACACTTCGGTCGAGGGGAAAAATTGCAGCGGGGAATAGGAGGCTGCTACTGACCACACCCCTCCGTTTGCTCGGCTGCAGCTGGCTGCGGCTGGCTGCATCCGCCCGGCCGCAGCCTAATGTTAAGTCTATGGGCTGCGGTTTAAGCCAGAATCGGTCCTTTTCTACTACTTCCGTTTCATGCATTTCTGATTCATGCCTCATAACTTTGCATGTGCTATGCAGAGCCTATTTCCCGAGAGTATCACCCATAGTACTTTTATGATTTTCCTCTGGCGCACCGCGCGGTGTGTTCTCAATGTATCTCATGAAGTTTGAAGATTAAATTTATTATCTATGTGCATAATACCAGTTATCAATTATCCTAAAATGTTTATTTAAAAACAGACCACCTCACCGGCACACTGTACCTAGATTTAAGATCACTTTCTAAAGAATAAATAGCTAAATTGAATTTAACTGTGTCACTCAGTCATTTCTCTAAAGTTAATCAGAAATTTCAAATCAGTAATATTTTCACCAATGTTCTTCATGCATTTTTTTATTTTAACTTCTTTGCTGCATATGGAAGAGCATGGAAACCCCATGCTAATTCATATGAAACACAACGCGATTCATTTGTCGACCCTGAGCTTGGAGACCCTTATTTAGGGAATCCAACTTCATCGTTGACACCACTAGGTGAACATTTTGGGGGTGAATTGATTGTGCAGATTGTAACCTTTTCCCACTACAGCGAATAAGACATAGTAGTGGCTCGCTGATACCCGACAAGGGAGCGAAAATAGACCCAAAACTCTAACAAACCTTGTCACCTTGCGGCAGAAAATCATTGGAGCAGCTGCTCCTACTGATTCACATTTAAACGTAATTTCTCTGTAGTTATTCATCGTTTGTGTTGTTATCCCTTCAATTTTTCTTGTTTTTTTTTTAAGTTATGCATGATATAATAAGGAAAAGCATTTATGGTTTTAATGAAATACTAAAGTCATTTTCATTAACCAACGAAAATAAAAATTCAAAGAATTCACAATGTGCATTTTCCAGGCGGGCTTGCCTGCTGACCTTGAATCTATATCTTACTTCCTGTGTGTTTACGAAAAATTTCAGGTTTGTCACTATTTTGTTTACCTTAACTGTGGGCGTTTAGGTGAAGAAGGTGAATGAAGATGGCGACTCTTGCGAGAATCAACCTCTGTGTTGCCGTTAAATAACCCAATTCAAAAGAAATGTCGCCGATAGAAATTCATGAGGACATGCAGCAAACATGAGGGCCCCTTTATACCTCACGGTCAAAAATGGGGTGGCAGAATTTAAGAACGGAAAAGACGGCTTTAATAACGCACCCGCCACCCCCGTGGAAGGCCTATTTCCGTGTCGGCACCCTCAAATGGGGACGCCATTCATGTCTTGATCATGCATGGCAGCGGAATCACATTGAAATTCATTAATACAACATTCAACATCTGCTATAAGTTCAGCGAAAGGTGAGAATCAGATACAAAAAGCATTCGTGTCTCACCCACAACTTAAGTCTGGCCCTATAGGCGACGGGGAATAATATCATCCGAACAATGAATGCTTCCTTCATGATATTGTGATGAATGTTTTAGGAATGAAGAAGATATCTTGAAGGTTGATCCCTAAAGAACACCGAATGTAGATCAAGTGCGGGAAAGTGTGTTGTCATGAGATTGTATAGCAGTTTAAAGCTAATAAAGGTGTTTTGGGGCCGGCATGTCATTATGGACGAAACACTGGTGCACCACTTCGACTCTGAAGCATTAGAACTATCCAAAGAGTGGAAGCATTCCTTCCCTCCTAAAAAGTTTCGAGGGCAGACATCGGTTGGGGAAAAAAATGGCGCACCCACGGAGGAGGCTTTGGGGGCTTAAGCCTCCTCCAAGGAGATTACGAACGACGTACGTCACAAATTAAACATTCAAAAATATTATTTTACATGTTCAAAAAATTACATATTTTTATTACATAGTGTCTTCTTCTCAAAGCCCCAAAGAGATTAAGAGCGACGTACGTCACAAATTAAACGTTAAAAACTATTATTTTACATGTTCAAAAAATTACAGTGTTTTCTATTACATGGTGTCTTCTTCCCAAACCCCAAAGAGATTAAGAGCGACGTACGTTACAGCAGTATATAAACTATAGGCGTACACTACATATATGTACACACATTGTGTACGTATACTATATATATACAGCCCCCTCCAACAAGAATTCCTAGGTGCGCCACTGTTGGAAACTCATGGCATCTGTCTTCTAGGATGCAGGAATGGTGATCATGGTTGATTTTGAAACGGGGTGCCAGTATCAGTGTATTATTTTAACCTACTGAGATGTTTCTGCTAGGAATTGAAGAAAAAGGAGTCATCTGCCATAAACACAATGCACGGCGCACACAGTGTCTGCAATTCAGGCGGCGACACTGCGTTACTGTAAGTTCAATTTATTACGCCGTGCCCTAGTCACCAGATCTGGCACCATCGAACCATTTCACATTTCTAAATCTCGAAAAGGATTTGAAAGTGCCGAAATTTGACAGTGACAATGCTGTGATGGATGCTGTTAACAAATGGTTTGAGTCTAAATTTTATTACAGTGGGCTCTATTGGATTGTGCTAGAAAATGTGCAGAGTTAAAGGGGACAATTTTGAAAAATAAATGGGTTCAAATGTTAACGATGCGATATTGGTCGGTGAGCGGGGAAAAAAATATTCGTAGTAGTCGGCCCCTGGTTAAGCGAAAGGTGAGAATCATAAATAAATTTCAGAAGCGTGCGTGTTTCACCCAGAGCTTAAAGTTTGGCCCTGGGTGACGAAGAATAATATCCCCCGAACAATGCTTCCTTCAGGCGATGAGCGGAATACGCTTTGTCTCTCTTTCTCTCTCTCTCCTTCTCTCTCTCTCTCTCTCTCTCTCTCTCTCTCTCTCTCTCTCTCCTTCTCTCTCTCTCTCTCTCTCTCTCTCTCGCAGTTGATTTGGATATGAAAGTTTGGGATATCTGCTGTCACGATTGCTCAAATGATATCTCTTATCGCCAAGGACCAGAATTTTGAGTTGTGGATTCTATGCGCATAAATGGAAACGTAGACGACGCAATGGACGTCTGGGGTGTGCTCCAACTTTTCTCTCATCCTGCTCTTTGTTACCCCCTCCCTCCCTCCCTCTTGAATAAATATTCAAACATTTAGATGAATGCATATAATTTTTACGTCATGTTTCGAAGGTATGGGCACAGTATTTAACTCTCTCCACAGTGACTGAATCCAACTAAATAGCGAAGAAAGAATCGTAGTGTGAGGATCACCTAAGTGCTTCATACCTCCAGAAGTTCGAAGCATGCAATTAAGCTGAGTATTGATAGTGAACCACAGCCAAAAGGGAGTGAGGAGCGTGTTTCATCTTTCATTTAACGACTCGCAACGAGAGACCTGGCAGCTTCGGAGAACCCGCCAGTTTTTAACCATACATCTTTAACTCACTATCACTTTTGTGACGATAATATTCGGAACTGCCGTGAGTAATGAAGGGAGAACGGTTGTTGCTTGTCAAATAAAGTGTCTAGAGGCACTGAAATATCTAATATTTAACTTTTTCTTATATAAATCTGCAAATTATTTTTATCGTTAGAAGTACACTGCTGGCCACCCAAATGCAACACCAATAAGGAAGCATCGGATTGGTCTGAAATTCGCAGCATTCGTCGCCCGCGAGAGTACATGGAAACGATTAGCATTGCAGGGCATATGCAAATCATGTGCGCCCGACACGCCACCGAGAAGCACTATAAGAAGGGTGCACAGAAGGCGGGGTGTAAGTAGTGGAAGTGTTTTGTGCTGCCGGACCTGTGCGTGGGAAGCTTCCTGATACCTCGTCGCAGAATACGGCAGTCATTCCAGCACGTTTTGGAGTTCGACAGAGGACGAATAGTGGCTTATCGCGACAGCGGTTTATCGTACCGAGTCATCGGCGCCCGTGTGGGACGACATCCAGCCACAGTGAGGCGGGTATGGATTCGGTGGGTGCAAGAGGGACGGACGGACCGACCGACGTGAGCGATTGCCGCAGCCGCGGCAAACCACCGAACGTAAGGAACGGCATGTTGTGCAACGGGCATTGACGGCTCGCACTGTCACATCACGAACGTTAGCGCCGGAATTAGGGTGTGTTGCGCAACAACCTGTGTCAGCACGTACCGTTCGACGTCGTCTGCAGGAGCGGGGACTTGTCGCACGGCGCCCATTGCTCCGATTACCATTGACGTTAGACCACCGGCGAGTGCGGCGGCACTGGGCCGTTGAACGCCGCACCTGGACTGCGGAATGGCACGACATTGTCTTCTCCGACGAATCCCGCTTCTGCCTGCAACACCACGATAGTCGGATCCGCGTGTGGCGGCACCGCGGTGAGAGACTGTATGACGCCTGCATTCTGCATCGCCAAACCGGTCCGTCGCCTGGCGCTATGGTTTGGGGCGCAATTGGATATGACACCCGCACCCCTCTGGTACGCATCACCGGTACACTCAACAGCCACCGCTACATATCTGACGTTTTGGAGCCTGTAGTCCTCCCTTACCAGCAGAACCGGCCAGCGGCCACGTTTCAACAGCACAATGCGCGCCCGCACGTGGCACGCATCGTGCAACAATTTTTCACGGCCCACCAGGTGTCACTGCTGCCGTGGCCCGCCTGTCATCTCGATATGTCGCCCATCGAACACGTCTGGTCGCTGATCGGCAACCGAGTGACCCGGCAAGCACCACCCGCGGCTACGCATGATGAACTGTGGCTACGTGTGGAAGCAGCCTGGACCGACATACCCCAAGCCCACATCCAAAGCCTCTTTCGTTCGATGCCATGGCGTGTAGCGGCCGTTATTGCCAGCCATGGGGGCCACATGAACTATTGATGTCTGCGTGTTCCGCAAGTCGCACGGGCCTGTAAGCTCAATCGTTTCATCTTTTTATCTGTTGTTATGTGTCCAGTAAATCTGGCTTTGCTATCTCGTGTCCTTCTTGGCGTTGCATTTTGGGTGGCCAGCAGTGTATATAGTTGCGGATTAAAATTCGTTAAAATTCGCGAACAGCCTCATAACGGTGAAAATTCCAAATATATGCGTATACGGTACGTATGAATTGAGTTGAATTTATGTGAAACACAAATCCTGGATGAAATTTATGTGAAACATTGCAAGACCATTTGCTCCACCCCAAAAGATCCTTAGCCTCTGAGTAGCAGCCCCAGATTTTAATCTCTGCCTTCAATATTCATTTTTTATCATATTATTCAGATATAGACGAACGTAAGAAACGACCTTAACATCGATGAAATGTGATGTAGCTACGAAAGTTCATCTGCTCATGCGCAAGCTAAAATCTGACCCAAAGATAGAAAGAAAAGCTGAATCGCAAGTGCGTTAGTGAGGCGAATTGGTAACTTTTGGTCTAGCATGTCTATTGGTTACACTCCATCGTGTTGTACAGCATTTGAAAGCTCTTGTTAATAAAAGGTACCCCCACCCTGGAGGTGTCGAAAGAAAGCCAAATTTCGCTGCGACGCACCTTTTTGATTACATCGAAAATGCATTTTTGGAATGGCTTTTATCGCATTTAGTATCAGGTTCTCATGATTTACGCAGATGGCAATGCGATATTGATAGTGTAGTAAAATACAGGGTGATTAATAAAGAAGTATACAGTTTTAACGCACTGTAAAACAAGAACAATGTAAGATATTTTGTTACCTGTAACAGAATTGTAGGGTAATGTTTCAAGTCAGACGAGCTTAGGCAAAATACATAGCAACGTCACCTATGCGCGTACTCGGTTGCGTCCGCCAGTGCGTATATAAAGCGATAGGCATCCTTACCAGCTGTCAGAGCTGTTTTCGGCATGAGAATGACAAGTAATAACGATTTAAGCGATTTTCAATGCAGTGTCATAGTTGGCGCTCGTGAGATGGGCCATAGTATTTCGGAGGTAGAAACGAAGTTCGGATTTTCACGGACGACCATTGCAAGGGTGTACCGTGACTACAAGTATTCCGTCAAAACCTCCAACCTACGATACCAGTGTGGCCGTAAAAAAACATTGGGTGAACGTGATCATCGTCAGCTGTCGAGAATCGTTTCACGCGATAGGCGTGCAACACTCTCGCAGGTATAATCGGAATTCAATGCTGGAGCCTCAACAAGCATCAGCGTCCGGACTGTGCAACGTACCCTGCACGATATGGGCTTTGGGAGCCGTCGCCCAACTCCAGTCCCCTTGATGGGTGCACGACACAGAGCTATGCGCCTCGCTTGGGCACGGCAACACCGCCGCTGGGCAATTGATGACTGGAAACAAGTAGCCTGCTCTGATGAGTCGCGTTTCCAACTGTATCGGGCAGATGGAAGGATTTGTGTGTGGCGCAAACCCCCATGAAGCCATGGATCCCGCCTGTCAACAGGGAACTGTACCAGCTGGTGGGTGGTCCGTAATGCTATGGGTGTGTTTAGCTGGACTTCACTGGGACCCCTTGTTGGTACGTCTACAAACGTCTGTGACCGGGCAACGCTATGTGCGCATCCTTTCTGACGAGGTACACCCGTTCATGTCCTGCATTCATGCTGATGGGTTGGGCCTGTTCTAACAGAACAATGCACCTCCACACAAGTGTCGGGACGCCACATTATGGTTAGAGGAGCATTCATCTGAGTTTGGGGTGTTACCATTTCCACCGAAGTCCCCAGATATGAACGTGATAGAACACATTTGGGATGCCATGCAACGCGCTATCGAACACAGGAATCCGAGACCTCGGAATACACCCGAATTGTGGAACGCTCTGCAAAAATATGGTGTGCATTGCCTACAGCATATTTCCAGAAGCTAGTGGAGTCCATGCCCCCTCATATTTCTGCAGTCCTGCGCTCCCGTGGGGGACCTACCAAGTATTAGACTGGTGTACCACTTTTTCTGACACTTCAGTGTGTATATATATATAAAAGCACTCACAAAGCAAGTGTAAGAAGACATTAAATTGTGTGGCGTAAAACGTAAGATATTAAGAAGATTTTGAGGCTAAGGGATTATCAAGTGTTGCCGAAAGGCGCAACTGTGACGTATTCCTCTGTTTAACCTTACTTTTGAGTTTCTATATTCTTATGTAAATTACGTTGAAGATTTTCTCAAGGAACGACACATTACCTCCCCGATCAGCATGTACTTTTTGACAACGCTGGCAGCGAGTCAGGAAAAATAAATAGACAACGTTGAGTGAAAGTGTGTGAGGATAGTGAATGTAGTGAATACGTTGGTGATGTACTTGGAATAGCGAAAGAGGTTGTAGATTTATGTGAATCGACGAATAAATGTAGCTGTATATGATTGAGATTTATATGTTGATACAAGCGCTTGTTATTAAGAGTCAGCGGTATACGACTTACTGGTTACAGTGTATTGGTGACATGAACTTTCAGTGCGTGGAGAACAAACAGTTGCGTAAGTTTTTGCTGGTGTTTTCAGTTCTGCCGTTTTATTCACGTATTTCTTTCAAGAGTGTGAGATATACGTATGTTCAACTAATTAAGGACATTGGTTTTATTCATTCATCAGCAAGTTTAGGTAAAGACACTAATGAACTTCAACTAAAGTTCAACTAATAAAAACACTATACAACTTACTGTCGCTTAATGAAGGAACATCAGAAGACATTCACACCGTGCGAACATGACTAAAAAAGATTATCACGCATACCATGCCACAGGGAATAAACCCTGTTGTCGGACAACAATATAGACTACCGGTGGAGGATTAATGATTTGCAAATCGGTTTTTTTTTTTCTGTTTTTTTTTTGGGGGGGGGGGCATACCTTTGAACAACCTGAAAAAGTCACAACATACCTGAGAATCATTACTTGTCAGTCACAATGTGTGTTTTACCCAGTGAGAGCACGTACTTTCAATATGACAAGGCAACTTGCCGTTTCAGAGATGCCCAAAAGACTAAGAAAGTGTTACCCACGCGGAAGAAAACAAAGTATCTTCCTTCAAAAATGCCACTGTACAAGCAATATTATGTGAATCGACGAATAAATGTAGCTGTATGATTGAGATTTATCCCACCGTACCAAATGCCTGGAAGAGTAGTTCCCGCATATGAGGAAGATTCCAAGTGTCTGCCATGGCCAAGCCAGCTTCCGGATCTCAATCCATTGAGCGTAAGTGGAATGAATTAAACAGGTTTCTTGGTCATCAAAGTTCTACCAACATGACTATGAACGGTCCAGTATTCCCGGTGAAATAGTTGAACTGGTGTGGTCCATAACATGTTACGTCTATGCAGCCAGGCGAAAGTTCGCCTAATAAATAAATTTCAGAATTTTCGAAAAGGAATTTTATAGACAGTGCCTACATGAAGTTCGAGTTTGAAAGTTTTTGTACAAATGTGATTCTGTATAATGATGGTGTTTCCATGAGGCTATATCATCATCATCATCATCATTGTCAACCATTATCAATCCACTGCTGGACGAAGGTCTCCCCAAGTTTCCTCCACAACGGTCTGTCTTGTGCCAGTCTCCTCCATGTCACTCCCGCATATTTACGAATTTCATCCACCCATCTCCCATGTGGTCTTCTTCTGGGTCTTTTCCTGTCCCTTGGAATCCAATCTAAAATTTCGGCTGTCCATCTATGGTCTGTCCTTCTGGCAGTATGTCCAGCCCATTGCCATTTCAGGGATTTAACTCTGATCATGATGTCTTCCACTCTCGTCATTTTTCGGATCCACGAGTTCCTCTTCTTATCTCTCCTGGTTATACCAAGCATGCACCTCTCCATGCTTCTTTGAGTTGTCTGCAGCTTTTGTATGTCTCTTTTAGTTAAGGTCCACGTCTCTGCACCATACGTAAGCACTGGAAGGATGCATTGATCAAACACTTTTCTTTTAAGACATAATGGCATATTGCTCTTAAAAATTATGCTGTTTCTTCCAAAAGCTCTCCAGGCAAGTTTTGTACGCCGATTAATTTCTTCATCAATGTGACCCTCACTTGATATCTGCTGTCCAAGATAAACATACGTATCTGTTATCTCCAGTTTTTCTCCATCAATCGATAAATCTTCATTTCTTGTAAAAGCATTGAACATCACTTTTGTCTTCTGAAAGTTCATTTTTAATCCCACTTCTTTACTCTTGTCAGCAAGTTCCTGGATCATACTCTGCAGCTCTGATGGGGTAGTTGCAAAAATGACTACGTCATCAGCAAAACGAAGGTGGGTTAGATAATCTCCATTAATCTTTATCCCTTTGTTTTCCCAGTTCAGTGATTGAAAGACATTTTCCAATGTGGCATTAAAGAGCTTCGGAGATATGGTGTCACCTTGTCTCACTCCCTTTCCAATTTTTATGTGTGTTGTATTTTCAAACAGCCGAATCTTTGCACTTGCATTTTCATAGATGTTATTAATAATATTAATGTATGCATCTTCAATACCGCAGGATTTCAGAGCCGTGGTAACTGCTGATGGTTTCACCGAATCAAAGGCTTTTTCATAATCGATAAAAGCCATGCACAATGGAAGTTCATATTCCCTCGCTCTTTCAATCAGTTCTCTCAGTACGTGGATATGATCTATTGTGCTGTAGCCGCTCCTGAATCCAGCTTGTTCTCTCGGTTGAGCCATGTCCAGTGTTACCTTCAAGCGGTGTGAAAGAACTTTAGTGAAGATTTTATAAACCACTGATAGGAGGCTGATAGGTCTGTAGTTCCTGAGATCCTCAATGTCACCTTTTTTATGTAGCAGGATCATTGTAGCATTGTTCCAATCCTCAGGAATCTTCCCTTCATTAAGGCATCGAGTGAAAATTTGGGCGAGTACTGTTTCAATTTCTCCACTTGCTTCTTGTATGATGTCTATAGTAATTCCATCTTCTCCTGGAGCTTTCCCTCGCTTCATGTTCTTGATTGCATGAGCAACTTCTGCTGGGAGGACTGGAAGAACTCTGGTACCTTTCATGATGTCTGGAGTACATGTATCATCCCTTTCATATAATTTGGAGTAGAAATCATTCACTCTTGTCAAAATTTCGCCTCTATTTCTTGTTATAGAACCATCTTCTTTTCTCAGAGCCATAATCTGTTTTCTTCCCTTACTGAGATGTCCCTTTGCTATCTTAAGGCTTTGGTTGTTTTCAATTGCTTTCCTCACTAGCTCACAGTTGAATTTCCTTACGTCTTCAGTGATACTTTTTCGTGTTGTCTTGCATAGCTCTATATATTCCACTTTGGAAGTCACATCTACTTTAGTTGTCCTCATCTCTCTTCTTTTTGCATCAACATTTTGGTTTTTCCTGATAATTTGTTCACATGCAACTTGTTCTTAGACCCAGCTAATTTTGTTGCTGTTTCCATTAGAGCTTTGGTTACTTTTCTGTTAACTTCCGAAATATCCACTTCTTCCGATGTTAGGCCTTCTAAAGCAGAGAATCTGTTCTTCAGTTCCAACTTGAAAGTATTATGGTGTTTTTTAAGGTTGGTTATGTCAATACATTTTGTTTGTCTTATGAGCTTGCCACGTTCCAATTTAGTGTTGAGGTGCATCTTACATCTCACCAATCTATGGTCACTACCTGTGTTGAACTTGTTCAGCACACTGCAGTCTTCGATGACGAATTTTTTGTTACACATAATAAAATCAATTTCACTTGTCGTCCCAATTGGATGTCTCCATGTCCATTTCCTGTGTGGCTTTTTCTTGAAAAAGGAGTTCAAGATGAAAAATCCTTCTGCCTCTGCAAACTCAACGAGAGTATTTCCACGCTGGTTTCTGTTGCCGTGACCGAATTTACCTACTGAAGTTTCATTCTGTTGCCGTTGCCCTATTTTTGCATTGAGGCTATATATAGGCCACAAAATTCCGATGTAGTAGTTCTGGAACTTCTCATTTCTTAACTCACAAATTAGCAGTGTGGTATTTGTAGAAAACATTCTTAGCATAAAAGTGATGATATTGGACTCCATATGTTTGGCATTTCCGAGTTTATCTTTTAAAAAATATATAGTGATAAATAATTCATTATTTTGCTTTCAAGAAACGTTGACAATTTTTTATGTGGAGTCTAGTTTGTTGCGGTTATGTTGTTTTTGTTGAGCTCTGAAAAGTTTATTTTTTATTTTTCCCGTATGATGTTTGCATACTTCAGGAATAAAAAATAAAATGTGAAATTCTGAGTTGTCTGCAAGCAGGGCCGTAGCCAGGGGGCACTTGCCCTAAAGTCTTTTGCGCCTGTCCTGCCAATGATTCGTAGAAAATGAAAAACTCTTAATTGCAGTTTCCAGTGCTGAAGACGAAAATATTGATTTAGACAAAGTCAAATATTTGCAAACTTTAGGTATCAAACTTCCATCTCCAGAAGATATTGCAGTAGTCAAACAGATTCATACAAACCCAGACGAAAGAAACCCCAAATTCAGTCATTTTTGATGAAATTTTTAAGCAGCGAGTAGTCTTTAGAGATACTTATAATTTATTGGCCACAGCCAGGACTTTCGGCTGTAGTACGGGTACTTGTGGATCCACCTTTTCTGTTTTAACGAGAATTAACTGCCCACTGCGGCTTTTGATGTGCCACCAACGAATGTCGAATTTGACTCTTCTTGCATTCGAACAACACCGCACGTAAACTCTTGACATGGACTTACTTTTGAGAAAATTTAATGGTCAAAAGAGCCGACGACTGCAACTACTTTTATTTTCTATTGGTAAGCAACTATTATAAATGTATTTTTATTTTACAAAATGTTTCTTTTTTTTTTTATTTATGTTAATCAAAAATGGTACTTTTGTACCTGATGTACCTAGATAAGGTACTTAGTCTGGGTTGAAATTTGTAAAATTTCAGTAGTGCTCAAAAAATTGTAAAAAGTATATATAGCGTTTTTGAGCATGCTCTAAATTTTATTGACCCTGCCCTAAGTATAGAGTTTGGCTACGGCCCTGTCTGCAATTACGTATCTTCATCCATAGAGTTATTTAGTTCATTTCGTATATATGTGTGTGTCCAGTTTTCACTTGGGTAACTCTCCTCAGAGTTGGTAAAAATAAATCTTGCAAGCAGTGTGTGTGTGTCTGTGTGTGATAGCGATATTAGGCATATCTTGAGAAGTTACTATCAATCGTTGATTGTGATAGCATTTCCTATTCCCTGTGAAGAAAACAAAAAGGAAAAAAAGAGGGTGCAGCTCTGACATGTTTACTTCATGTCTTTCAAATGCCGATTTACTTGCAGAGGAATCAGGTCGAATTGAGCAGCTTTGGATTACTGGGAAAGTTTATAGTTAATGGCTACTGTCTGTCATCGGCCTTGGGCTTTCGTAGCCTTTTCCACAGCTTGAGGCGTTGCCAATTTATAACTGCCTCCACCATTGCTGTCTCGGAGGTTAATGATCTTGATGACCAAAAAGTATTCTTCCAAGGTTTTGGTGGCAGTTTTATCACATATACACGATTAATTTTCTATCAGGGGAAATGGAATCGTTATTTTGCGTTTTTGAAAATGAAATATTGCTTGTACAGTGGCATTTTTGAAGGAAGATATCTTGTTTTCTTCCGCGTGGGTGGCACTTTCTTAGATTCTTTTGGGCATCTCTGAAACGGCAAGCAAATGCGCATCGTAGGAAAAATGAAACATAAATATTTTGTGCGTGCATTATGTATGTGGATGGTTTTCTTTGTGATGAACAATTTCTCAACATTATTGCTTGATAATTTATGGAAGTGACGATTTTTTGTTACAAATTAGTTAAAAAGAATTCACGGTTAATGAAATCATTCATCGAAATTTGATTTTTCGAGTTTTTTTTTTGTTTTGTTTTTCGAATTTCTGCGCTTCCTCTGACAAGGTTATGTACAAAGAAATTTATGGAGATGAACGAAATATTTCCCTTCGACCGTCAAGCACGAACTGAAAAAAAAAAAAATTTTCTTTGTCTGTGCAGGGGGAGGGGAAATGACTCGTTGAAATCTAGTATTCACATTCCAAAGTCAAATTACAAGCTTGTACGCACTGACAGATATTGTTCCATTGCCTCCGATGGAGGAAAAAAATTCTGAGAATTTATATAAAAACTCGCTAACCTGTCTTGCAAGCAAACAATGCTACTATTTTCCACTGAAACGAAATTTAAAGCTCAGGAACTGGAGTTCCGTACCTCTATACTGTACTGCAGGGTTATGATTTTCAGAAAGAACCCAGTTTTGATTTCACATGCTGTTGACGGTTTTATTTTCCCTCATGTTCTACAGTTTTGTTTAGCGCTGATCGATTTTAAAAGAGTTACGGGACTCACAAAATGTACCCAGTGATGGATTTAGTTACCGGGGCCCTGCACACAGCATAGGTTTTGAGAGGGGCCCCTTCACTTTGTCCACTATCTTGAAAAACTAAAGTTTTTGTTACCACATATCCCATTCCACCGTTTTTATTTCCTCATGCATTAGACTGAGCAAGCATTGTTATCGGGGTGGGGGGTGGGGGTGACTTCGGGATTTCAACAGAAATATAGTTTGGGTTCCCCCCGAACATGATTTGACTATTTTGACGGTGTTGTGTGTGTGTGTGTGTGTGTGTGGCTTGTGACTGCCGTAACTCAAAAACTGTTATAGCTATCAAAACGAAATTTAATAATATTTAGGGGTTTGTGATACCCTGATAGAAGAATTAGTGGAAGTTGCAAGTGGGTAAACCTTTATTAAGGAAGAAAAGACGACTTTTATAAGGATTGTCACTGAAGCACAGCACTAGCATTTAACATGTTTCTGTAGGAGGGAAATGCCATATATGATAAAGCTGTGGTTGAGAAAGTTGTGGTTTTAAATTATGTATTGCTTTAAACATATATGTGCAGTTTTTCCTTGAATTATTTTACTAAATAACTGTTTGAATGTCTCAGTTCGTTACTTATTCTGCTTCCTAATTATTTGTTTTTTTTGTACTTACTCTATAACTCTACGCAAGTTTTCATTCTTGTTCGCCGTCCAGTTCGCTGTCCAGTTCGCTGTTGATTGCGTTTTGGATCGTAATGTACATGGTTGCAGCGGAGGCCCATAAAACGATAAAAGGCACTTAACGTTTTCTGAAATGGCCCTTCAATACAAAGAAAGACTGCCTGGAAACACTGTTTTACAAGTTCTATTTACCCTTGCCGCCGTTGATGGCTCTTCGAACATTCCCATGCTGACTGACCTTACTGGAAAAACAATTAATTCTGAAATCCTTTAAAATCTTCCAAACCCACGTAGCATTGCATACGGTTAGTTTATGTCACTGCTTTAATTGCCATGTATGCTACAAAGAAGCAGTTTTCCGACTCCGCTAC
Source organism: Macrothele yani (assembly GCA_039090855.1). Lineage (NCBI taxonomy): Eukaryota > Metazoa > Arthropoda > Arachnida > Araneae > Macrothelidae > Macrothele > Macrothele yani. The sequence goes on along the minus strand of CM077002.1, from coordinate 67,753,471 downwards.
GTCCGAGCTAACGCTGCAAATTCTTTTCAAATGTCCTTCCATAACTTTTCTGTAAAGTTCAGAGTTAACTGTCTGTCCTTGCCAATTAAAAAAAATCACCAACATCGTTTTGGTTCGAAACTTTTGGGACCGGAGTTACCTGAGCATCAGTGAATTTCCTCCAACCCACTCAACTGATTGTAATTTTGTTTCGGGATCGTACTCAAAGCACCAGGACTCATCACCGATTACGATTTTTGTTTAGAGTCTGGATCACTGTTTGCCATCTGAATCAAATCTCGACACACATGAACTCATTCATGCTCCTGTCCGGCTGTCAGTGTATGCAGTACGAAGCCCGAGCACGCTTTCCTTTTTCTCAAATCTTCGACAACAATCGAGCGCACGGTATCCTTGCTATGTGAAGCTTGCTTGCTATCATCATAGATACAGGCGACGATTTTCCATTAACAGTTGCCGAATTAGTCTTTATTGAATTCCGTATAAGAGCCGACCGCTCAGTGCTTCGTCCTGAACACCTTTCCACTCCTCATAGAATCGCCCATACCAACGAAAAATGTCGGATTCTGATATGCTTCATCTCCATAAGCTGCACACAGCATTGCAACTGTTTGAATTGCACTTTTTCTATCTTTAAAACAAAATCCGATTGCCACTCTTTGCTCGGTTTTGAAACCAGATGAGGTGATTTTACTGCCCCAACTTAACCACGAGTTTCCAGTAGAACCGCTTTGTGTACAATTCTGAAACTTGTCACTGAGCCAGCTCAGATTTGGTAGTGAATAGTTCCAACATGCAGTGGCCAGTGGATAGCGCTAGTAGTAACGTTGTTACAGGGCTTGATGCTGACTTATATTGCAGCGCCCTGTGTGGAAGGTTTATTATCGCTCGGGTTCCTAATGGGGTTCACCCGGCGTAATATTGGGAGCCAAGGGGGTGTCGAGTGGATTGTGATTCTGCGATTCCCAGATTTAGGGCTGACGCAGCTTCAGGATCCACTGATTGTGTTTCACACAGCAGATTTTCCTCTGGGAGTCAAAGGGTCCGCTGTGTGCCGCAATATTTTTGTGAACAGGTCTAGATTTAAAATAAAAAGCATAAGTGAAGTGATTTTCTAAGTTCCGGTTCCAAAAGTTATATATATTCTCCAAATAATCTAGGGTTGAGCACACATATTGTAGTTAACGATACACTCATCATGGAACTGAGACAAAATTAACAACAAAAACAATTTATTGGTTATGATTTGGCATAATAATAAATATACGCTCATGATACTAGCAAAAATGATTTAAGACTCTCTGACAGGAACCTGTACTCAATTGAGTATTTGCTTATTAAAATATAAACTCTATGTGTGGACTGCTCCGATAAAGATTTTATGAGGGGACACCAAAAAAAAAAAAAAAAAAAGAATAGGATGGATTTCCTACCTTAACCTCCGAATCTGGCCTAGATATCGCGCTGCTGACCACTCCTGAGCCGGGAGAATTCTCGTCCGCCAAACACTGTTATCGTGGTTCCTCCACCTAGGGTACTGGTCTGCGATGTCTGCCCCGGTCCGTCAAACTTGATGCGGGCTCTCGTCATGCTGCCAGTCTCTGATACATCATGGCTGCGTCCACGTTTTGGACCACCAAAAAAAACCCCAAGTGACAAGTCACCAGTAATAAAAAAAAGTGCAAGTCAAGCACCTCGACTTAGAAGAACAAGTGAAAAGATGAAAGTGACGAAGTTCTTCTCTTCCCTTGTTAAAATTTTCGACGACCCCCAAGAAGACCCACACTACCTCAAAACATCCCATCATCCAATCACTAGCTGGCAAACGCAAGCCTCCCTGAATTAAATTCTTCAGTGTAGATCTTACTGGTCGGAAAATTAACATTTTGATCTTCCATTCGTTAGGGGGTCAAGATTCCTACCCGCTCCAGTGAAATTCTGAGAACTGCTGAAGGTACGTTTCCCGCGTGATACTACTCCCAGCCGTAAATCCTTACCCCAATTAAACTGCTATAGCTCTGGTTCCAACAAGTCTACGGTCGGGCCAACACGCATTGCTGATCCTATAGACGGTGGACACTTCTATTGCCCCCAATAAAACATACTACAAAGCCAGCTCGCCGATGGCTGTCGCCAGCGTTTTCTTACAATGTCGGTCCTGTGCCGCCTTGTGCTGGGAGAGGGGGACGGAGAGAGAAAAAAGAAAAGATTCACCCGAAAGTATATGGCAAAATAAAACGTACTCCTTCTTCCAAAAAATACACGAATTAATAAAAATGAATAAATTAATAAATAAATGAATAAATAAATGAATAAATAAAATAATAATTAAATAAATAAATAAACGAGGGAATGGGTTCTCGACTAAATGTGCAGCGCTCAGTTTGGGCGCTGTCACAGGTTCGTTTGATGTTTGCTCTGTATATGGAGTTTAACGCGTGATTCTCCCAACTGGAGTAGATAAATAAAATACAAGGTATCAAAAATCGACTCTAGTTAAACTCTTTTCGTGCAGTGAGGAAGACTTTTATTCAGATGTTGCGGGGAATGTCTTTAAGCCTTGCCCCGATTCCCTTTGTCTATTATTATCAACCTCATTGCTTACTCCCTCTCTCCGTCACTTTCACTCTTTCCTTATTATATTAACACCTCGGTGTCCTCGCTGCAATCGTCAGCACGCCGAATTCCCATTTTCTTTTCTCGGCAGGTCTCATTTCTCCTACTTCCTCCGTTCCGACGAACCCTAAAAAAAATTCCCTTTCTTCCCCGATTCCTGCCAGCCGAGTCTTTTGTCCCCTTGCCCGGAGAACCCCCTAAAACTCTCCCCTGCCGAAGAAGTCCGACGAATTTCTAGAAAGCGCGGCCATACCATAGAAATACCTTCTCTCTGAAAACGCAAGATTCTTTAATTGGCTCGCTGCCCCCTCTTCTCGCTTCGTCGTGCTGTTTAGGACGGTGGAAAAGCAATATTGTCCAGTTTCATTCTCGCATCGACGAAACTATAAATCTAACACCCCCTCATTTGAAGGAACGCGTGAGAAAAAGCGCACTTTGACTGTTTGCTTCCCAGCTCATCAAAATGGCGGGAATTGAAAGGAAATGGTTCCAATTCTTTATCCCTCAAAATGGCTAATCAACTTCACTTCTGATAAATATGGAAGCCCCAGTTACAACGTTTTAACAAAGTAAGTTTTAAAACTTTTCAGACACACCTTGTATGTTCTTCGCATCATAAGAACTTGTCTTCACCTCCCAAAAAATTTTATGCTCCGGCATTATAGCGTGGGTACTGATGTCACTAAATCTGTTTGATAGCGTGGGCAGTCATGTCACCAAGTCGATGATAGTATGTATAACCATGTCATAAAGTAGTCGAGTGGTCTAGGCTGCGGCGGTTTTCTGATTTCTCGTACTGTTGGTCAGTCCTAGAAAAAATTTGTCCATCCGGCACTTTTTTCCCCACATTTGTTTCGCGATTTAATGACCTACATGAACAGCTCTTAGGAACATAAACAATCGCACTTTCCTAATTTAGGGCCACTGGTTCCACGGAAGGAAGAGTGCCAGCTCAAGTAAGACAAGTATATCAACCATTCCTTATCTTCCTTATCCGGCACTCGAACTTGGTCCCATCTCTGATAAATGGTCGGGAGCCAGAGCCTCTGACCACTCGTCCACCGGGACGGCGGCGCTGGTTCTTTCCCTTCTCTGGAACCGGTCTGTCTAAATTAGAGATGGGCGACTCCCTATTATAGCGCTTGATGCTTGTGAGAGTCATTAACTCCATACACACATGCACGCACTCCAAAAAAACAATCCAGTTGTTATTGCAAAAGTATAGTATAAGCTGCTATTAGATGCCGCTCAAAAACAGATTGTTGGATGTGCACTATCTTTCTTTGTGATCTATGTACGGGTGTTCAAAATCTTATCTTGCTAACACGGCGTTGAAAACGTTTCTAGAAGAATACAAATGATAAAAGCTTTCACGAAAAGCGATTGGCAGGAAAGCGGGTGCTAAATAAACAGAAAACCAAAAGAGATGCATTCCGTTTCATAAAAGTGAGAGGGAAATGCAACGCTGGTTGTCAAATAACATAATTCATCACTATGTACCTATTCGCGCCAGTTGTTAGGATTGAATAAAAAAAAACATTTACCGCTAATGAAACTGCATGTCAGTTGAGGGTTTATGGCTTTAGTATAGGAGCAGTGAAAGGGTAGGGAATAATGGGGTGAACAGAGAAAGGCAGTAAATGGGGGCGGGCTTAGGGGTAGGCATTTGTAAATCTCAAGGCATGGTCGAAAAAAAAATCCCAATGGCGTTTGTACACTAATTTTCTGTAAAATAAATGAGCACGTGGTATTATTAGTTGGTATCCAGTAATAAACTTGTCAACACGTTTGAAATGGTACTTGGTTTTCATTTAGTACTCATGCTTGAGAGTGAATTTGAAATTATTACGGACATAAGAAGCTCTTGTTCTGGGGTTTAACGGTCACCGTGAGCACCTCAGTAAGCTATATAAGCAGTAAACCGTCCATAATTCGGACTGCTGCTCCCAACCTTATGGTTGGGATTTGGAACCCTGCCTGACCACTAAATATTTCCCGTGACTCGGAGAGCACGCAAATGGAAGGTTCCGGAACCCCCGTTACAAATAAGGTCATCCACTCTACTGACTTTCTACTTTGCTTCCGTGCGACTTTCCTGTCTGGCACTCCAGCCCAAATCTCCAAGCTTCCTACTTCTAAGGGTTGTTTAAGCCCTGGAGTCAGACACTCACTTCATAAAAATCCTCTACAGAAATTTGTGATTTGGGACTGCTGGTTCCGCGGAATGGAAAGGGCCAGTGCAGCAGGGTAAGCTTATCGCCTATACCTCACCCGAGATTCGAACCCGGGTCCATTTCGGACGATAAGAACGCCTTGCACAAGTATGGGGCGGCTGCCTCAGGCGCTGGTCAAGAGAGGGCGCAAAAATCATTGCTTAGGATCTGTTTGAAATTGGAGCTAAAACTTTTTCAGCGGCTTCTGGTACAGTTTTTCGCGCCATACTTTATCATTTATCCATTTATAGAATTTGCTTAAATATGCTTCGCTAATTTTGGTAAACCCTGTAAAATTACAATTCCCATTTCTTCCTCACAATGTTTAGGGGATATTAGTTGGTCACATTCATAACGGAAGACGCAGAAGAATGTCGTCCACATTGTTCAATATTCTCTGGGGGTTATTTGATTATTATTGCGACTGCGAGACACGATTTCCAGCTGCATCCAGTCCGTTTGATGTAGTACAGAAGGTCTGGTGTAGTTGGGAAAAGCCGTACGAACAGTCAATCTGATTGTACATATATGTATGAATTAGAGGTACCTGTCTAGTAACGTGTAACATTATCTTTCGCCCCGATGACGGCGGCGATTCGTCTCGGCATGGACTCGACAAGACACCGGAAGCGTTGGAAAGCCATACGGATCCACGACCCTTGAACAAGCTCCCACAGTTCACGAAGATTTGATGGAGGAGTGTCAGAGCCTCGAATATCTCTCTCGATGGCATCCCAGATGTGCTCGATGGGATTGAGGTCAGGTGACCTAGCTGGCCAAAGAAGCGAGGTCACGTCGGTGGAGTGTTCATCCAACCATTCGGATACAATTCTGGAGCGATGACACGGTGCATTGTCTTGTTGCAGGATGAGGTCCCCAGTGGGATGTTAAAGACGCACAAACGGGAGCAAATTTTCGTCCAGGATATCCCGGTAACGTTGACCTGTGAGGGACGGTGTCACATGTACCAGGGGTCCCATTTCAGTCCACGTAAACAGTCCCCAGACGAGAATGCCACCCCCACCAGCTTGAAGAGTACCCTGCTGGCAAGAAGGGTCCATCGCTACATGTGTTTTGCGCCGTACTCGTATCCTGCCATCCGCATGTACCTACGTGAATCTCGACTCATCAGTCCAGGCAACATTTTTCCACATGTCTAGGGTCCAGTGGCGATGTTCCTGCGCCCATGCTAATCTTTGCACCCTGTGATGTGCGGTCAGCAATGGTACCCTCGTGGGACGATGGCTTCTGTTCCCCATAGCGAGAAGATGGTTCTGGATAATGTGGCTGCTTACACGTTTTTGTGCACCAGCGTTAAATTGCCGAGTGATTTCTTGCACTGTGGCCCGTCTATCCGCTGTTACAATGCGAGCTAGCCGACGATGACCTCGCTCATCCACACGCTGTTGTCAACGGCAGTTGGCCCTTGCAGGGATGGTTTTACCGGATTCGATGTACTCACGGTGCACCCGTGACACAGTGGCTCGTAAAAATCCCAGTGCCTGCACGACTTCCGAGATGGAGTGACCCATTCGTCGGGCTCCGACAATTTGCCCACGATCAAATGCGCTTAGATCCTTCATCTTACCCATACTGCGTCCGACTCTTACTGATTCCCGTCGCATCACTCCTTATGTTGTCGGATCGCTGCATACGTCATGTCGTTTCAGTTTACAGGGCCTCCCACGGCACCACATTTGCATAACGCCAACTGTCTCTAATTCAATTGCTTTTCAGTGTATATGGTCCATGTCTCTACTCAATACGTAAGAACTAGACTATACATGTATGTTGCACACAACGGAAAGAAGCATGCTTGGTGTAACCAGGAAAGCTAAGAAGAGCAACTCGTGTATCAGGAACATCATGATCACAAAGTAAAATCCCTGAAATGGCAATGGGGTGGGCATATTGCTAGAAGAACAGACCACCGATGCACAACTGAAATATTCGACTGGATACCGAGGGAAAGAAAAACAACGTGGTAATCGGTGGATGAAATTTGAAAGCATGACGGGGTAACATGGAGGAGACTGGCTCAAGACAGACTGTTGTGGAAGAAACTTGGGGATATCTTCATCCAGCAGTGGACTGATAATAGTTGATAATGTTGACGACGATATATGACAGATGGGGGCGCAATATTTTGTGGTTTGCCCCGGGCGCAGAAATGCCCAGTTACGCCTCTGGTCGTACCACTCGACTACTTGATGGCGTCTTGTTTTCCATCATGTTTTTCGTAATGACTGTTTCATTTCTTCATAGATTTGAAAAATGTTTGTTGTACTGAATTCAGCATAAAATTTTAACTGTTATAACACATTACAGAACTATTTGTGCTGATATAACATAGTCAACATACACTACTTAAAAGTGTGTGTTGAATATATTAATTTATAAAGCAATAATTAACATTTCATACATTTTTTAGACTGCAGCATAGCCCAGTAAATCTCATGTGAAAAAAAGGTTTACTTCCGGTGCGCTGCAGTAATAGATAAAGTATGTTCTCTGAGAGACTCTGTTGATTTTAGCCCACTCTTACGAATTTGTTGAATTCAGATTTGCAATAGTTTCTTCGCTTTTAGGAAGGAAGAACGGAAATCCAAATGAGCCATTTTTTTTTTGTGTGTGTGACTTAGCTCTCATGAACGAAGTAATTACGAAAAATTATCTTAAAGAAATTTAAAATTTTGAGAATTACAAGAATTTTAGTATAAATTAATAAAGTCAGAGAAATTAGAGTGCGGAAATTATTGTTTATTTAATTACTTTCAAATAAAAAAACATTCTTGCTATAGCTGAAATTGACTTTTCGAAACTGCAGTTCAAGAGTTCGTGTAACTAACTCTAAGGTCCAAAAAGTAGTAAGCCGTCCCCGGTGGCGCAGTGGTCTAAGCGATGGCCTCTGATCATTCGTCCGTAAGGGGTCCGGGTTCGAATCCCGGTGAGGCATGGATGTTGTGTTTGTCTTACGGCACTGGCTCTCTCCCTTCCCTGGAACCAGTGACCCTAAATTAGGGACGGGCGACTGCTTATAGCCCATTGAGTTGCTCACGGTGGTCGTTAAACCTCCAATCAAAAAAAAAAAAAAGTAGTAAATCAAATACAGATCCCGTTAAAGAATCACAAACAATATAATTTTCTTTGTCTGAACGTTTGTCCCACTTTGGTGGCGCAGTGGAAATAATGCTTTCCTGTTTTAATTGTCGAATCCCTGCCTCAACCAATATACTTTTTTTATTATTATTGTAATGTTCATGAAACATACTTTGTACATTTGGACATCACAAACAAAAATAATTTTCCTGGTTATTAAAAAATTACTCTACATATTTTATTTTTCCCGTCATTATTGACGGTCTTTCACCTAATTTTAAAATAATAATTAAAAGCTAATGCACGTGCATGTCTCGTGGGCATAACGCACAACTTAAAAATTTTACCGCAGATGAACGTCATGTATTAACGTATACAACGAATTTCTAGTTTCTATTCCAGATTTTAATAATGCATCCATTAGATTACAAAAGGAAAATTTGGTGCTTTTAATGATTTTATACTGTTATATCGACAGTATATTTGATTGTATGGATAATTCAACTGCAATTAGCGAAAGTGGATTAAGGTACAAGAAATGAGACAGGAAAACGGACCTTAAATGCAAAAGTTGGAAGGGGAGGGGTTGCATGAAAAACTGTTTGGCTCAACAGAACATTTGTTACGTAATTTTTTTTGGGGGGGGGGGTTAGGAACCTTCAAAGTGGTAAAAAACGTTACCTTTCCGAAATAACTCTACTTTATTTCTATAAACATGATGAAGTACAAATATATGTTTATATAGAGGCGTAACTAGGGCGGGCAAGCGGAGCTGCTGCCCCTGGCACAGCTTAAGAGACGGGGCGCAAAAATCACTGACTACAGTCTGATGAAAATTTGAAATGAAACGTTTACATCAGTTTCTGGTATATATATATATATTTTCGCCATACTTTGTCGTTTGTCCATTTACAGAATTTGCTTATAATCTGTTTCGTCAGTTTTGATTGCTTGGCAGTTTAAAATTTGCATTTCTTCCTCAAAATGTTCCGGAGATATTAGTTGTTCACATTCAAAAGTGAAGGTGCAGTTTTACCTTTTGTCCATTCAACTCTAGAAGGGCCACGGCCTTGGCCGACAGCAATGGGACCAGCGGTTTTTCTTTTGTTGACTTGACGATGAAAGATAAGGATGTTCTTCACATTGTTGAAGATTCTCTGGGGGCTATTCGATCATTGCTGTAACTGCGAACCACGACTGCCAGCTGATTCGGTCCGTTTGATGTGGTCCCGAAGGTCCGAACTCCGGAGCAGTTGGCAAAAGGTGTACAAACAGTGATATGTCGTAAATCTTGTTTTGTTAAGCAGTGTATACTTATATCTATATATCATCATCATCATCAACCATTATCAATCCACTGCTACACGAAGGTCTCCCGAAGTTTCTTCCACAACGGTCTGTTTGTGCCAGTCTCTTCCATGTTACTCCCGCATACTTTCGAATTTCATCCACCCATCTCCCATGTGGTCTTCTTCTGGGTCTTTTCCTGTCCCTCGGAATCCAGTCTAAAATTTCGGCTGTCCATCGATGGTCTGTCCTTCTCGCAATATGTCCAGCACATTGCCATTTCAGGGATTTAACTCTGATCATTATATCTTCCACTCTTGTCATTTTTCTGATCTACACTTCCTCTTCTTATCTCTCCTGGTTACACCAAGCATGCACCTCTCCGTGCTTCTTTGAGTTGCCTGCAGTCTTTGTATGTCTCTTTTAGTTAAGGTCCACGTCTCCGCACCATATATAAGCACTGCAAGGATGCATTGATCAAACACTTTTCTTTTAAGACATAATGGAATATTGCTCTTGAAAATTATACGGTTTCTTCCAAAAGCTTTCCAGGCGAGTTTTATACGCCGATTAATTTCTTCATCAATGTGACCCTCACTTGATATCTGCTGTCCAAGATAAACGTACGTATCTGTTATCTCCAACTTTTCTGCATCAATCGATAAATCTTCATTTCTTGTAAAAGCATTCTACACCTTTTTTGTCTTCTGAAAGTTAATTTTTAATCCCACTTCTTTACTCTTGTCAGCAAGTTCCTGGATCATATTCTGCAGCTCTGATGGGGTAGTTGCAAAAATGACTACGTCATCAGCAAAACGAAGGTGAGTTAGATAATCTCCATTAATCTTTATCCCTTTGTTTTCCCAGTTCAGTGATTGAAAGACATTTTCCAATGTGGCATTAAAGGGCTTGGGAGATAGGGTGTCACCTTGTCTCACTCCCATTCCAATTTTTATGTGTGTTGTATTTTCAAATAGCCGAATCTTTACACTTGCATTTTCATAGATGTTATTAATAATTTAATGTATGCATCTTTAATACCGCAGGATTTCAAAGCCATTGTAACTGCTGATGGTTTCACCGAATCAAAGGCCTTTTCATAATCGATAAAAGTTATGCACAATGGAAGTTCATATTCCCTCGCTCTTTCAATTAATTCTCTCAGTACGTGGATATGATATATAGTGCTGTAGCCACTCCTGAATCCAGCTCTCGGTTGAGCCATGTCCAGTGTCACCTTCAAGCGGTGTGAAAGAACTTTAGTGAAGATTTTATAAACCACTGATAGGAGGCTGATAGGTCTGTAGTTCCTGAAATCCTCAATGTCACTTTTTTATGTAGCAGGATCATTGTAGCATTGTTCCAATCCTCAGGAATCTTCCCTTCATTAAGGCATCGAGTGAAAACTTGGGCGAGTACTGTTTCAATTTCTCCACTTGCTTCTTGTATGATGTCTACTGTAATTCAATCTTCTCCTGAAGCTTTTCCCCGTTTCATGTTCTTGATTGCATGTGTAACTTCTGCTGGGAGGACTGGAAGAACTCTGGTACCTTTTGTAATGTCTGGAGTTCATATATCATCCCTTTCATATAGTTTTGAGTAGAAATCTTTTACGCTTGTCAAAATTTCACCTCTATTTCTTGTTACAGAAACAACTTCTTTTCTCAGTGCCATAATCTGTTTTCTTCCCTTACTCAGATGTCCCTTTGCTCTCTTTAGGCCTTGGTTGTTTTCAATTGCTTTCCTCACTAGTTCACAGTTGAATTTTCTTACATCTTCAAAGATACTTTTTCGTACAGTCTTGCATAGCTCTATATATTCAACTTTGGAAGTCACATCTTCTTTAGTTGTCCTAATCTCTCTTCTTTTCTGCATCAGAATTTTGGTTTTTCCTGATAATTTGTTCGTATGCAACTTGTTCTTCGCACCAGCTATTTTTTTCAAATAGCCGAATCTTTACACTTGCATTTTCATAGATGTTTTTAATAATTTAATGTATGCATCTTTAATACCGCAGGATTTCAAAGCCATTGTAACTGCTGATGGTTTCACCGAATCAAAGGCCTTTTATGATGGTTTCACTGAATCAAAGGCCCTTGGTTAGTTTTCTGTTAACTTCAGAGATGTCCACTTCTTCCGATGTTAGACCTTCTAGAGCAGAGAATCTGTTCCTCAGTTCCAATTTGAAGGTATTATAATGTTGTTCAAGTTTGGTCATGTCAATACACGTTTTTTTGTTTTATGAGCTTGCCACTCTCGAGTTTAGCATTGAGCTGCATCTTACATCTTACCATTCTATGGTCACTACCTGTGTTGAACTTGTTTAGCACACTGCAGTCTTCCATGACAAATTTCTTGTTACACATAATGAAATCAATTTCCCTTGTCAATCCATTGGGATGTCTCTATGTCCATTTCCTTTGCAGCTTTTCCTTGAAAAAGGAGTTCTTGATGAAAAACCCTTCTGCCTCTGCATATATATATATATGGTGCTTTTAATGATTTTATGCTGTTATATATAACAGCATAAAATCAATAAAAGCACCAAATTTATGCTGCATACATTTTATGCTGTTATAGGTGAAAGCCCGTCTATGTATATATATATAATATATATATTACGGAAAGATATATGGGAGCGCAATATTTTATGGTTTTCTCCGGGCGCAGAAATGTCTAGCTGTACCTCTATGTTGATAGGTATACAAAAGCATATTTTGCGGGGTTAGCATATACGTCCTACCGGCCCGGAATATGGCCGCTCACTGGGAATTTTCCCGGTCTTCCGGCTGCCAGAGTAGATTTGACTTGGTACATCGATTGCATTTTAAAAGTGTACCCTTTCTTCAAGGGCTTTAAAACCCCAGGACTTTCAGATTTTAGCTTAAAATCTGTGAACGGGAAATGCAGGGGTGCAAAAATCAATGGATCAGGTAGCAAAAGAATTTCTGAGTTGTCTGAAAAAGCCTCTTGATAATAAAGTCATTTTAAAATTTAAAAACTTTCCTCCTGAAACACGCACAGCGGGAAATTCGCAATGTAAATTAAGATTTGGTGTTTGAAGAATGCCCAGTGCTTATTTGCTTCGTAAGTGCTTTATAAGAGCAAAAAATGTTTTCAATGTAATTGCTATAGTGTTTAACTAAACCGTTAAAAAAATGCGCTTGGTTTAAAGCGCTCCTAGCGGAAAGTTCAAGAAATAAATGGAAACTCAAAATACATGAAAATTCAGCACTTCACATGTCCTATCAGAAGAACAATTTTTCGCTCTCACTGAAATATTTTAAAAGTCCGACTTTTAGAGAATTATATCAAAAATGTAAAGGCGTAAAAATTTCAAAAACTTCTTTTGCACTGTTATGCCCATGCGGACGGATGAGAAAGCAGTTACGTCACCACTTTTTTTTTTTTTTTTACCGAACGCCCTGAAAAGTGTTATTCATCAAGAAGTTGCACCAAAGCTACTTACCAATTCATTTTTTGTTACTGTTCTTTTTTTTTTTTTTTTATGAGGAAAAAAATGTGAAAATGTTAGTCAGGAAATGATGGGGAGGTATTCAAATCTAAGCCTGGGCCGCAAAACGGTTAATTTGTCTCTGGTTGGGGGAAAAATGGGAATATATCGTTTTCATGCAGCCCTGCGAAATGCTTTGATAAAAGGATGCCATTGCACAGAAAGAAAGGAGAACAAAAGAACAGATGAGGAACGACATTAAGAGTATGTTGTGTGTATTATAATTGATTACTCTGCTGAAAGTTCGAACAACGTCTTGTTCTGAAAATATGGCGATTAAGAAGGGTTCGAGCATCCCTATCCTTGCAGCAGTCCCAGATCGTTTAATTATCTCGCTGCCCTGTACAATCTTAATGCGTGTAATACATGAGATGAGATTTCCATTACAGGGATGCTGGAAGGGTTTATTTAATTACGCTTATGACTGTTTAAAAGGTTTCTGAATTTGAAGTTTTCCCTGGTGTGTAGAAATAATGGTTCAGGCGCTTATATGAAATTTGCATTAAGGATTTAGATTAAATGCTAACGTGAAACAAATGCGTAATGAGTTCATCTTTTCTTTTTTTTTCCCCGCTTTTTTGTTTTGTTTTTTATCAGCGTTCGGACGCTATGAATGATTTCCCGAGACACATGATTTTGTTTTTGAAACTAATTATGATAAAGAGTAGAAAACATGTACTTTATTTCAATAAGGATGTTGTTTTTGCTATATTAATTCAGTTAATTTTGTTATGATCGTGAAGAAAGTATTTTATATTTTAGCTATATCTCACAAATTATGTTCCCAGTTTTCTTTTGACTTTCAAACTACATCTGAAAGACTAGTTCTTAAAAGCATAGGTTAAAAGAATTAAAATAGTCCATTATTCCCTGCATTTAAAAAAAAATTGCGTTGTTCAAGTCCACTGAAATCTGTTGTAATGCCGCCTTGTAATGCGAATTCCGTATTTTTGGATGAGTTAGAAACCTTAAAGCTTGCACCGATTACTCGTCAGGCTTACGTAAAGAAATGAAAAGGGCGCTGAGAAACCATTTTAAATGCCCCAGACATTTTTAAAAAGTTCCGACATAAAAAGTTGGCGCCGCATTCAGAAGTAATGTGTCTTTTCTTGGAGGTTATATCTAAACCGATCATCGTGAGAAAGAGTCCTAGTGACTATTGCCTAGATCAGTAAAAAGGACCCCCATTTGTCTGCTGAAGCTATTTTAAAATATCACTAAGTTATACACTGAGTGGCCACTTTATTATGGCCACCCCCTCAGTACTTCGTTTGGCCACCTTTTGCCTTTAATACTGCGCCGATTCTTCGTGGCACGGACTCCACGAGATTGTTGATAGGTGGTTTGTGGAATCTGAGACCATGCTTGATGAATAGCACTTTCCAGGAGTGTGCGATTGCATAGTTGTGGATCCAGCTGTCTGATGGTTCGTTCAACTTCATCCCACAAATTCTCAATGGGGTTGAGATCTGGAAATTGTGGGGGCCACCTAAGTAAAGTAAACTCATCGGCATGTTCCTAAAACCAATCCTGTACAATACGAGCACTATGGCAGGACACATTATCTTGTTGAAAGTAGCCATCGCCATTGGGATAAACCATCCACATGACAGGATGCACTTGGTCCGCAACGATGTTTAAATATGATGTGGCAGTCAGACGTTGATCAACACGAATTAAAGGGCCCAAAGCATACCAGGAAAACATTCCCCAGACCATAACGTTGCCTCCACCAGCTTGAAGGGTTGTAGCAATGCATTTGGGGTCCATGCTTTCGTGCTGTTTCCGCCAAATTCTCACTCGGCCATCGGCATGGTGCAACTGAAAACGTGATTCATCGGACCACATAATTTGTTTCCAATTATTGACTGTCCAATCCTTGTGCTCCTGTGCGAACTGGAGACATTTTCTCTTGTTAACTGCAGGTAGCAGAGGTGTTCGAACAGGCCTTCGGCTGCCATATCCCATCCGATTCAGTGTACGGCGAACAGTGCGTGCAGAGATAATTTGAGGGGATCCTTGATTAAGATGGTCTGTAATTTGCTGCACTGTTGCCCTTCTGTTGTCTGTTACCAGTCTGGACACTCTCCGTTCCGCCCGAGCAGTCACTGGTCGATGACGACCACACGTTGCACGTAGAGTCCCAGTTTTTTGGCTGACAGTCCAGTCTTTAAGCACTTTAACAACAGCTGATCTGGAACATTTCACGAATGCGGTGGTTTCGGTGATACGCGCTCCATGGCTCCGAGCTCCTACAATCATCTCACGTTGAAAGTCCGTCAAATCGCATTTTTTACTCATCTCGTAACCCAAAAATCACTTCTACTACTGTCGCAAGCACTAAGCTTTCCCTTTTTACTAGCCTCGCCCTCTGGCGGCAACAGAGTGCAGCCATAGCTCATTTGCTTAAAACTGCCAGGTGGTCATAATAAAGTGGCCGCTCAGTGTATAGTTACGTGATGTTGGCCATTTAATCTGCTTACATCCATATATACAGTAGCGAAGCCAGCCGCTCAGAACTGGGTGGTCTTTAAAAGTAGCTAAGCATGAGGCGGGGAAAAGGGGGGGCATAAATTTTGGCAAAACAATTCCGTTCAGTCGGATTTTACCAGACGCTGATAATGTTATCCCTAGTCAAAAAAAAAAAAAAAAGAATTTCCAGGTGCATACTTTACGTAGTAATTTTTTCAACGTATGCAGAGTGAGAGCCACGGATTCGAATCTCTATAGCAAGTTACTATTTCTTCGCAATTTTAGCTGACTTACGTAGTTTTTTCTTTCTTTCGTTTCTTTTCTTTTTTTTTTTTTTTTTATTTGCTGTCATAAGCCTGTGTATGAATTTTAGTTTGTAGCCTGACAAGGAATATTTTCTCTCTCTCTCTCTCTCTCTCTCTCTCTCTCTCTCTCTCTCTCTCTCTCTCTCAAACTATAAAACTATATATATATCCACTGCGGACGACGGAAAACGTCTATAAAAATGGTGTGCTTCCAGGGACGCCGACTTCACCAAATTATGGGGGGGGGACAAGCGTGAAGAAGAGATCAGACGTAGGAGGGGCACGTCTCTTCCATTGTTAGGAGGGGGGTGCAAAAAGAGAAACTACGAGATCCGACGTATATTTGAAAACGCAATTGCTCATCAGCAAATGAACAAGATAACAGAAATATTCTTTTGCTGAATATTAATATTTCAAAAATAAAATTCAGCCTTTGATTTTATAAAAATATCTAGAGGGATTTAATTTCCAAACGTTTGTAAAAAATATGAGAAACTAGTGCGGTTACTCAAACAAAGAACGAGAAGCGCAAAAAGTAAATAGGTAAATAATGGCGCTGGAGATTATTGGTTTCTTATTTTTATTTATTTTTTATAATTGTTTTAAGCATTTACCATATATCACGAGAACGTGTCAAATCAAATGAGCAATGCTCAATATGGGAAACATTTTTTTTTTTTACTTATTTTGTTGTTAATTAATTTTTTTTTTGGAAATAAATCTATTTGACCTCATAAGGTGGAGCTTAAGTCCATTATATGAAGAATAATACATTTCTATGAAGGAAAGAGATGCAGTATTTTGCAATTAGCACAGCACACGATAGCATGGGGAAATATTTTTCTCTGTAGAAATATTTCAACTCACGCATTTCGAAAATGGCATATGCACATAAAAACAAACTTATTTAATTAAACAGGACGGCACTGCCTCCTCAGTAAGATTATTGAGAGAGAGCAAGATTCACTTTGCCCCCCCCCCCCCCCCCCATAGTCTGCGACTATATGTGTTTCTACTACTCTTAGAAATTCGCTCCATTTCCCAAAAGTGCAAATGCTAAATTTAACAAAAATTTCTGTGAATTCGAAAAATGCAGGTACGTTTATCCCAGTTCCCTAAAATCTTAGACGGTTGCAGGTTGCACGAGTCATATGTTCTGACATCTTAAATATTTTGTTGGGGGAGTGGGCTAAATGAGTGGGCTCAAAGAAAGTTGGGTGGGCTGAAGCCCACCCTACCTCACCCAAGTGACTGTATATATATACAGTCTCTTTAGGGAATAGATTCTATATATTAATTTTGCATTGCATTCGTCCAACCATGACCGAAATTTTCGGAAATCTGATCACCTGGTTCATTTTCACCCCCAGAGAACGCTAACAGTTATGTACAGTGCGCCCAAAAAAGTTCCCAGAGTGTGATAATAAGAAATCACAGATATCGACCTGAGAAGTTTTATCGGTTTATTATTCAACATAAGTCCCGTCACTTTCAATGCAGGTTTTTCTACGCATTTACAAAGTTCAGGAGTTTTTTTCTGCAAAGCCTTGGAGGGAAAGGTGTTAATTTGCTACATCACTTTAGACTGGATATTTGAAATGCCTTGGAAGTGCTTCTCCTTCTACGAAGATTTAATTCTCGAGAATAAGAAGTCTGCTGGTGCCAAATCTGACAAGAGGTGGGGTAACGTAGGTAGTTGAACTCACCCCCCCCCAGGAAACTGGTAACAACACTTCCAATGTGTTGTTACCCGTGTTTCCTGGGGGGGGGCGATAATATTGAAGGACAAACCAATCTTCCGCCCTGTCCTGTGGAATTCCGGACGGATATTTCGAGTTCAGTTAAGTATCCTTTCCATTACACAGGGACGTCGGCAAAAGGATGCGAGGATGCAGTTGCGCACACACGGGGAGGGTTCGCCGGATCCGGATCCCTCCAAAGAATGCCCTTGTCGTTCATCCATCGCATGAAGGAAACGAATGATGTTCGTTTAAAATACATTATTCCAACTACTACTACTAAATAAAAAAAATCGTATTGCAGATGGTTTTATTATAAATTTAATATTTTCATTATGATCAATTATTTTTCTGTATGTCTTAGTTCGAGTTTTCGTAACGGTCGTTATTTTTTTGTATGTCTTACAGTCCTAAAATCATCAAATTTGTGTTACTTGTTATCATATTTGTCTCTCGAAAAAGTACTTTTTTACCTGAGTGCGCATCAATGTTGATTTATGTCAACATTCCATTAAAAATACATTTTATGTACATTTACTGTTTTTAATTTTGCCGTCGTCAGGAGTAGGTATATACTCGTGTGTACATGAAGCACTTGCGCTTGTCCTGTGGATTTTTCGTAGGACTCCTACCTTGAAGAAATTCTGTGACGCTACTGCCGTGAACCACCCCAGAGCCCATTTAAGAGGGGGACTAGGGGGTGCATCCAGAGGCCCGCCCAAAATTATGCAGGGTGCTTGAAGAATTCACAGATTTCTAAAGTTTCTTTTTTTATTTGCAGATAACACAGCAAAAACTATAAGAAACTGCCTTGTGAAAAAAATTTCTATTTCTGTCCGCTTTTTTAGGAGGAGTCCGCAAAAAGTATAGTATCCCCCAGACCATCCTCAAATCTTTCAAAAGCATTACAGATGGTTTGTATACACATCTGTAATATAGGGAGAAATTTTCATACGTAAGAATTCATTTGAATCTTGATAAAATGGATCATGTTATTTTGCCCACTACTTTGATATAATTTCTCAACAAGCTGAACCCTGGGGGAGGGAGAATAAAGCAAAAATGAACTGGTATCCATTTTTCAACCATTCATTTGCACATCTTTTTTTTTTTTTTTTTTTTTTGCTAACACTGATTCGTCCATGAAAAATCATGGGATACACACTTCAATATGGTGGGGATATTTTTATGGTTTCTTCAGCATACTTTGGGAATGTTTTCTACTGGGTATTTTTATTCGGCCACCCATAGTGAAATCCTAGATTTGCCACAATAACTGGGGCCCAAAATACACTCAGCCCCCGGCCCCCTATCTTCTTAAATGTGCTCTAGTCCACCTTGAATTTTTCTTGTTCTCTTGGCCGCCCACCCAGTTCAAAATGTGCCATTTTTCACTTTTTGTAACTTTAAAATATAATCTTGACTTTGCCAAGTATAATAATAATAATGAGTCTCGTGTTTTTCGTTTGCCGTGTAGCCGTACGTATTTTTCCCTAGGAAGTACGTCGTTTATTTCTCCGCAGAAAGGTTGTCAAAATAGCATTCACAGGGTCAAGAAAATCCAGTTGTTCTCCACTCTTCCAAATCCTTATTTTAAGCCATTTTTTCACGTTAGTATGCCCGGAGGTGAATGAGGAGGGTGGATAGGAATTCGCTGAGGGTTGCCATTACTAATTGCCCTGCTGTTTATTTGCGCTATTTACGAGATTCCAACACAGAAAGTGGAGTCAAAAGCTATACCAGCGCTCTTAAGCCTGTCCCAGACAGTGGCAGTGCACGTGGCTGACGACTGCTTTGGAGGAGAGGAGTATAAGGCAAGGTCTCTGGCTTGAAGGAATAGAATTAAGGAGGAGAAGGTATTGTGTCTGCATGTGACAACGTTAAAATTTTGTTTAGGTAAACAAAAAAAACATTTTATTTTAACGAAATGTTTCAAGTACAGTACCATTTTCAAAAGTAAAAATGCAAAATTTTTAAAGCAATTAAGCCACTGCAATTAGAGCAAGAAATACACAAACGCTTATGTCTAACACCACTAACCCACTAGTCACTGCCACATTATCTTTTTGGTTTACCAATGCCGTAACTTTACATTCAGATCCAGGTGTGTGTATGTTAGAAGCTGGGATTCCATGAATTCCTTTGTAGTTGGTAAAGAAAGCATTACATTTTTTGAATAAAGCTCATGTTGAGAAATGGCTTCCTAGTTTCTTAATTCAATTACTAATCAAAAGCAACTATTATGGGAATTTTACTAGGAAATTTTTTCATTAATAGCAAATTTTCGGAGAAAACTCTTCTTCTTCTTCAGGCTGTCTTGTTGTTGTCACTTTTTCCTGTCACTATCACGGTTATATTTAACCTTGACGGTTTAGGTTATTTTTCAACAAATCCTGCCAGATGTTAGGCAGGGAAAATCATTTGCAGTCATTGATGATGGAATTTTGATTTTTCTCAATCTCTATTCCTTCTTTCAGCTTTCTTTTTTGAAAATTGCTTTGGAAACGATGACTTTAAGGGAATTCCAATCCATGCTGTGCCCAGTTTCTCTAACATGCCTATCTAATCCAGTCTTGTTGGAGCAATTTTTTTATAGCTGCTTTATGCTCAGCTATACGAGTTTCTAGTCTGCAACCTGTTTCACCTATGTAAGATAGTCCACAACTACAATTTACTTCATAGACTACTCCTTGCATTTTTAAAATATCTTCTTCTCTTTGAACTATTTTAGGGAAAATTTTTTTAACTTTGTTCTCTAAACTTGGAGCTAGCCTAATATTGTACTTCTTACTAATTCTCTTTAAAGACTCAAATAAACCTTTGTGATAAGAAATCTTTCTAGTGAATTTTACTTGTTGCTTTTGTGGGTTCTTCGTACCATTAAAATTCAGAAGCTTCTCAATTTCTTCTTTAGGATAGTTATTCTCTGCAAGTATGACTTTAAGCTCTTCTTTATGGGCTTCTTTTTTATCTGCAGTAGAAACTATTTTATTATTTTTTCTAAAAACTGACTTGCTACATTTTTCTTAATAGAAACTGGATGATAGGAATTGAAATCCAATAGTCTATTAGTATTCATTGGTTTTTTATACCAACTAGTGAGGAATTTTTCATCTTCATAATAGATAGTAATATCTAAGAAGTTAATTCTTCTTTCTTTTTGAAGTTCAATAGTGAACTTAAGGGAATCATCTAATTCATTGAATGAGTCTAGAATTCTTTCTGGAACAATTTCTGAGCTATCTATTATAAATAAGATGTCATCCATGTATCTGCTATATAAGCAGAAGTATGTGGGTTGTACTAGTATCTTTTCTTCTAGTTTTCCCACATAATAGTTAGCTAAGAGTGGGGAGAGTGGGGAGCCCATAGCTAGCCCCGATTTTTGAATGAAAAAAACTGCATAAAGAACACCAACCAATTAGACCAATAATAGACTCAAAAAACTCTATTCTTTCAAATCTAAACTATTTTTTAAAGTCACACCTTCAGAATCTTTTGAAAGAGCCACCTAACTTGAATAAAAAAACTCAATGCAGCTAAAAGAAAAACTAGAACTTCTTCTTAAATTAGATTCTCCTATTATGGGTAGTTTAGACATAGTGTTTATGTATACTCACATTAATATAGATCAACTTATAGCCTTTATAGGGGAAGACTTGGCAGACCTAATAGTTTTTCACAACAAAGAAAGAAACATATTAGTTGGAATTTTTGAAATGCTTACTTTCTCTTTGCAGAACAACTACTTTCAATTTGGGAAAACTTTTTTCATTCGAAAATCGGGGCTAGCTATGGGCTCCCCACTCTCCCCACTCTTAGCTAACTATTATGTGGGAAAACTAGAAGAAAAGATACTAGTACAACCCACATACTTCTGCTTATATAGCAGATACATGGATGACATCTTATTTATAATAGATAGCTCAGAAATTGTTTCTATTAAGAAAAATGTAGCAAGTCAGTTTTTAGAAAAAAATAATAAAATAGTTTCTACTGCAGATAAAAAAGAAGCCCATAAAGAAGAGCTTAAAGTCATACTTGCAGAGAATAACTATCCTAAAGAAGAAATTGAGAAGCTTCTGAATTTTAATGGTACGAAGAACCCACAAAAGCAACAAGTAAAATTCACTAGAAAAATTTCTTATCACAAAGGTTTATTTGAGTCTTTAAAGAGAATTAGTAAGAAGTACAATATTAGGCTAGCTCCAAGTTTAGAGAACAAAGTTAAAAATTTTTTCCCTAAAATAGTTCAAAGAGAAGAAAATATTTTAAAAATGCAAGGAGTAGTCTATGAAGTAAATTGTAGTTGTGGACTATCTTACATAGGTGAAACAGGTCGCAGACTAGAAACTCGTATAGCTGAGCATAAAGCAGCTATAAAAAAATTGCTCCAACAAGACTGGATTAGATAGGCATGTTAGAGAAACTGGGCACAGCATGGATTGGAATTCCCTTAAAGTCATCAGTTTCCAAAGCAATTTTCAAAAAAGAAAGCTGAAAGAAGGAATAGAGATTGAGAAAAATCAAAATTCCATCATCAATGACTGCAAATGATTTTCCCTGCCTAACATCTGGCAGGATTTGTTGAAAAATAACCTAAACCGTCAAGGTTAACCGTAACCGTGATAGTGACAGGAAAAAGTGACAACAACAAGACATCCTGAAGAAGGAGAAGAGTTTTCTCCGAAAATTTGCTATTAATGAAAAAATTTCCTAGTAAAATTCCCATAATAGTTGCTTTTAGATTAGTAATTGCATTAAATTTGTTTTCTTCCAGTGTTTCATAAATTAAATTGCTATCAAACTTGCCCCAGCAAAAAAAAATATTTGCCCACCCTGATTTTGATGTCTAGGGACATCCCTTCTTTCTTTTTCTAGTTTGGGATGTAACTACCCCCTCCCCCCTCCAAAAGAAAAGAAAGAAAACAAAAAAGGTTGTGCACATCTCTATCTCTGTCACCAATTTTTTTTGTAAGATCTGTAAAATTTTCTCGTCATAGGATAGCCTGCTGAGCTACCAATAGGCTCCATTTTTATTCAGGTTTCCAGTTTTTAGATGTTTCATTTTAGTGGGAATTGACAGTTGCTACAAGTGTTTCTACTGATGACTTTTCTGCCATCCTACTTCATTTATCGAATGACACACAGCTGCAAAATCCAGATACTAACCTTTACTAATACTTTTAAAAAATCTTAATCTTGTCACCAATGGTCAATTAGCTCATTGAGGTCAGCCCAGTTGGGCAGATCAGCTCATCTGGCATCATTATCGTTCAATGGAGAGTCGGAAATGGGCAAAATGAGTGATCTGAGTGACTCTGACTGAGGCATTATATAGTTGGTGCCAGTCATGACAGTTTGAACACCTCACAAATGACTGTCCACCTGAGCTTTTCATGCACAACCCTAGCATGAATTTACTGCGAATGCTGTGACATGCAAAAAACATTCAGCAATCAATCAAACAGCTGGCAGATCAGATGGACCAAATGAGATAGGTGCCACAGTACTTGGCTGTTTTGTGGCCCATTCATAACATGGCCTGATACATGGTACATTCTGAGATGACCATCAGCACATCAATGTTCAATTCTGCAGTGATTTGCGAGTGGCTTGCAAAATTCGTGTTGGTCTCCTTTTACCCCTCTGATTTACCAGCTGTTTTCTTCTGCAGGATTGTCAATTACTAGAAGTTCATACAAAAGATAAATTTCTTTCCATGTGGGGTCTAAAACTTCTATTCTTAATTCATATGAAATTCTTTAAATATGTATATATCTGAATACACTTTACAGTATCTTTTATTAATTTAAACTTTGTTGTTTTACTGTATGATTCTTTACCCCAGTAAATGTTCATGCTAATACTACAGCATTTTTTTCCCCTGCACAGCTCATCACTGGGATATATTTTTTTTACCGGTGTTTGTATTTGTGAAATGTGTAAGCTCTAAATTTGTTTATTTAAAATAAGCTGTTATAAATATATATTTCCCTAGGTACATGATGAAAAGCTGACATTAGGTTTTGTAGCATTTGATAAGGACTTTGTGGTAGATTTAACAATGAATAAAGATTTATTACCAGAACATTATTTTGAAAAACACCATGAAAATGGTAGCCATGTGATTAACCGACCAATGAAAGAGGTGAGTTTGATAAATTCATTTTATTACATCATTTTTTTAGCTATCACTGCTTATTAAAGTTGATTAAATGTGAAATTGTAGAATTTTAATCATGAAAACAGAGCATAAATTTCGTATAAGGAACCACTTAATTTCATGTCCAAATACCTGAGGAGAATTGTTAAAAATGTTTCATCTTTTAAAGTCTTGAATTTTGCTTTGTAAGTAATGAAAAGGTCATTTGAACTTAATCATTCTGCACTGAATATATATGTGTGTGTGCATCATTATTTAATAAAACATATTGTTCTTTGTATTCTAGTAATGAGGGAGTACATGGGATTTTCTCGTTGATTTCAAGATTTTTTTTTTTTAATTTGCATCATTAAACTAACAAGCTGCTATTTTCTTACAACAAATTTTTGGTTTGTATCCAAAATATTTTTTTATATCTGGCCTCTGACTGTTGGCTGACCTTTTCACCAGATCTCAGTTTGACATGTACCTGGTAGTTCATTTACTAATCAAAAACTTCTATTATGGGAATAGAAGTTTTTATTAGTAATTGAATTAGGAAACTAGGAAGCCAATTCTCAACATGAGCTTTATTCAAAGAATGTAGTTCATGTTTGTTTGTTTTAATTTCTTGTGACTAGCCTTCAAACCTATATACGTCTTTATTTCACATTGTGTTCAATATTAATGAATGGTTGACATATTTTGACCAACTCTTTCAGCAATATCTTAAAAAGACATTACATCACCTTGTAGTTGTAGTGCTGCTATCTGTTCACATTCTCAATTCTGTGAATTGCCCATGTATAGGAATTTATCATCTTTTGTCTTCTTCTATACATTGGTAGGTAAAGTCAATAAATTTTAATATAAAAATTTCAAAGCTTTAAAATTTCTGATCTGAAAATTGTGATTTAAATCTTCGAATTTGCTGACAAGAAGCATTACATCCCCATTTAAAACTGAATCACATTCTCTGAGCACTTAATTAATTTTTCTTACAAGTTCTCTTAACATTATTGCTGAATCTCAAAGCTTAACCAAACCTGAATGGTCTTCTAGCTCTAGTTTCCATTGACATATAGTTAGTTGTGTTTGCACCAACTCTTAAGAAGCGTCTTTGTAAAATTTGTGCTTCAAGTTTTTCCAGGTAAAGTACACAGAAGATGTGTTTAGGTATAATAGCAATCAAATCAGCCTCTAATGCTCATATTGTTTAGAAAAATTACAGTTTTTATGAGAATTAAAGAGGTTTTGTCTGCTGGACTTATCAAATTTTCAAGCTGAGTATTAATTAGCTTGTCCTCAGAATTATTTCTGCAAAGTACACATCATTGGTTATAATGATTAATCATTGTAGTCACTAATTATTTTCCTTTTGAAGAAATTTTGTGGGCAAAGCATGATTTTTGAAAATCATTCTGAATGATTCTGTGACCAATATTTTAGATATGCCTGTTTAATCCCATTTTACTTGAACCATGATTGATTTTTGCCATATCAGCCTTTACTGTCTTCCTTAGTGAAATTTTCAGTGTATGATTTTCATTTGGCCCAAAAGCTATGCAAAAATTAAAAAAAAAAAAGTTGCTAGAGTTCAAGCAAGAATAAATAACATTGTGACACTGAGAGTTTTACCCTGTTTTCTGACAGTCATCATATTAGTTGACAGTGCCCTACATATTATTGAACTAGCCTTTTTTAAGAAAGCAGCAATTCCATGCTTTTTAACTTGATCATTTCTAGGAAAAGAACTGTTGATCCAAACCTGGAGTTTAAAATACTTCGTGCTTGACAGCTGACTTCAGTTGTGTATTAAATGTCAATTTTGTACTTATCCTTTTATTTAAAAGAAAAAAATCTAACTTTCAAATAAACTCCATACATTTCATATACAAGCATTTAAAGTTGTTCTTACATAAACCCTGTTTTGGCAGCTTAGTAATGTATGAGGCATCTATTTTTTTTTTATTATTTATTTAAAACCTTAAAACTGAACATTATCTTCTTAAGAGACCTGAGTTTATCTTCAAAGAAGTAAATCTTTTCCTCATTGGCATTTTGGGTATCATCCAGTTTTCTTATTTTGTGTTTTCTGTACAACAGATAAATGCAGTGCATTTACTGTTGTGTTCAGTGTAGTTGTGACATTTCTGTTTCTACCAATCTTGATCTGCCTGGCTTCAAAGACTTAGTAGCCTGTAATGGTAGCATAACTGCCAGTAGGGTTTCCCAATTTGTAATTCAGAAGATCACTTTATCACTCAAACCAGTCTCTTCCCATTACAAGACAGAAAAAAATATAAGAAGAGGGGGTAAATTGAGATTTTATTCACAATTGAAAAAAAAAATCATCATATTGCTGGTGTAAATCTGTGCCAGATCGTAGTAGTGCTTAGATATTAGTACTTCAATTCTATGGTTAACTGGTTTGCAGTTAGCTATTAGGTTTAAATGCCAAAATGCAACTTTGAGCTGAATAAAATGTAAATTTATTTTCTTGTAAAAACACATATCTGTGGTAGTCAAAATGATCTGTTTTTGTAATTGCTTTTGTAAAACCACTCTGTGAGCATTTTTTTTATCAGTGAATAAATTCGTGGCTATCTGTTGTACGGCTTAATTAATTTTCACTTAATTAATTAATTTATTTTTTTCAGTAGTGATTCTGATTTTTGTCAAATTATTAAAAACAGCAAGTGTTTATCAAGTTGTGGTGAAATAGAATGAAGGGCCTAATGTTTGAAATCTGCCCAAAGCAGTAAAACTTTGAAAAAAGATATATGTATAGAAGATGGTTTTGGCTGATGAGATCATTTCTCTTTCAGGCTGGAAACCACTGCCATTATCAGGGCCATGTGAAAGGACTGAATCATTCTTGGGCTGCAATTAGTACATGCAATGGTATCAGGTAAGCTGAATAAACTTTGTTGTGGAGCACTACACACACACACACACATACATCAGTAAGCTGATCTCTGAAAATCAGAGGTTAGCTCCTCATAGACCATCTGTCAAATCAAACTTACTGAAGGCATGTATTGTTGGTGGACAGAAAACATCTCCATTTACAGCAATTTTGGCAAACAACTTGAACTTCACTGACATCTATCATATGTCTTGCACAAGACCTTTTCTACTTTATACTCATTATCTTTTTCTCATGAAGACATTCCTAAATTTGGTCCTCCCATGATTTCCTTGGCCTTCCTCAACCTTCCTTTCTTGCCACTTGGGCTGAAAAAATTCTCTTAGTAAGCATCTCACCTCTCATTTTTTCAATATGGCCAAACCATTTCAGAATATTTGTCTCAACTGTACTTACAACATTTTGCCTCACATTACACATCTGGAACAATTCTTCTTTCCATAATCAGAACAAACATTGACTCAAACTCCCAGAAGCAACACATCTCTCCAGCACACAAATGGCTCCTGTGTCTTTTCTGTAATACCCTGGTTTCATTTGCCATACATCAGGATAGGAACAATTACTTTCATGCACAGCCATTCAGGATCATTTGGAGAACCCCTCAGTCCTGTGGAATGCTATTAAAGTAGCTAGGATTTTCAAAGCTGAATTCACTTGCCTACTGATTTTACTATGTAATTGGTTTTCTATACTGTATCAAACATGCTTCTGAAGTACAGTATACAAACTCATTCACCTGATTTAACTCTGTACTATATAGACTGATTTTTTATTCAGTACTAACAGCTTCTGCAGCACTAAATACATATATTTTGTTTGTTTGTTTTGCATGTGCAACTAGCAGAAGCAAAACAAAAATGCTTGCCTGACTGCTTAATGTGATGTACACGCAATAGACAAAACATTAGATACCTACCTAATAGTGTGTGGGTCCTCTAGAGCGAACAACACCTGTACATGCCAAGGCATCGACTCCACCAGATGCTGGACAGTTTCCAGAGCTAATGCCAGCCATTCCTGTTGCATTATGGTCCAAACTCCGCCCAAGACATTGGTCCGGAATCCATGGATCTAATGTTCTGCTCCACGGCATCACAGAGAGCTTCCACAGGGTTTAAAACCGGGGACCTTGGAGACCGCTGGATGGTTCCAAACTCAGATGAGTGTTCCTTGAGCCATGCCAGATTGGTTGTGGCCCAGTGTGGTGGTGCATTATTCGAATGAAACAAACCATCGGCTGCAGTGTGTATGAAGGCCATGAAAGCGTGTAGGTGATCAGCCAGCACATACTGGTAGTGCACAGCAGTTAAGGACCTTTCCAGATGCACTAAGAAACCTGGTGTGTCCCATGAGAAGGCTTCCCAAACCATCACAGAACCACCACCACCTTGAACAGAGCTGACATAGAATGATTGGGCCATGACCTTATGCTGTCGACACCACACCCACACCCTCCCATCAGCTCGGTACAGCTGAAAATGGGATTCATCTGACAACTCAACATGGCGCCATTCTGCAGAGGTCCAGTTTTGATGTTCCCAGCACCAGGCAAGGCATAATTTCTGATGACGAACCATCAGCAAAAGCACGAGTAGGACTTTGGCCCCTGTAGCCCAGGGTATTCAGCGTGTGTTGTACTGTTCGCTCGCTGATGCTGCTTGGGCCTCTGACATTTAACCTGAATGTCATTTGTGCCACCATTGCCAAGTGGTCGGTCTGTATGGGCCTGGATAGTCTATGTCAACTCAAGTCAATAATGGCATGTGGTCGAACACCGCTTGCTTTCTGGATGCTGGTACATCCATCAATGGTACACTCGTAGTACACCCTTGATACGGTTGCCCTTGGGAACCCTAGGGTTCTTACTACTTGGGCGATAGAATGACCCATCTATCTTGCACCCACAATGCATCTATGATAAAAGTCGCTCAGATCACCACATTTACCCATGTTTGTTGATTGCGATGCACTGTCGGAAAGCCCTGCTGTCTGCCTGTATTTATTGCCTGCTTTCAGTTTGGGTCTGTTCCACGTTACATGGGAGGATGCCCATGTCACCTGCCCATCACCCCTATTTCTAATGTTTTGTCTACTGAGTGTACAATTAATTATCTCACATAATAATGTTTTTTTCAAACTGTTTTTGAGGTCATAACTTCCCATAACTCTCAGAACAACTTCTGAGAGCAGCAACAAAAGAGTAAAACTCTGACTCCATGAAAAAAATCTAAAAAAAAACTCTGTGAAGGATTTCATGATTTAAAAAAATGCAACTAGGGATTGCAGAAATTTCAAAACCTCCTGCTGAAATTTTTGCTATAGGTAATCTGCAAAAATCATAGTTAAAAAACATTAAGTACATCCTAGAAACGATTGTAATTGCCTTTATCATACCTGTCAACCTGTATGGTTTTCCCGTACGTACTTTGTAAGTTTTTATACATTTTCGTTCGTGTACGGCCGTACAAACGTTTTGTACTTTTTTTAATCTCTGAAAAGCTTTGTTGTTAATTATTTACATTAACTGGCCCTATTCTAAAACTTTTTTGCAGATATAATACCAAACGTTTTACGTTCATTCCATGGCTCGCGCAACCGTAGCAGAATCACAGCGACGGGCGATGTACGTCGCAGATTTTATTTTGGTTCTGCAGACAAAAATGATATCTCCAGAACCCAATTGAAGCTCCTCTTGCGGACTTCCGATCATGGATGCAAGTTTTTCGTCTTCGGACGAAATTCAGTTTTCAAAACTTTCCGAAAACAAAGTGAAGATTTCTCCCGTAATGTTTTTTTTTTTTTTTTTTTTTTTTTTCTCGCGATGTTTCCTTTTCCGATATTGCTAAATATCATTTTATTCCATTGTGTTTCAGTCTGAAAACGGAGGTAACAACTTCCGAAACGGAAGTTAGATGCAGCCTCGTAATCTTACATTCCTTTACCGCGATATTCCCTCTGTCCCGTATGGTTTAATATAATTTTGTTACATAAATGTTTATATTTAAGACAGAAAACGGAGGAAAATTTTCCGAAAACGAAAGTTGAACGGAACAGAAATTTATTCCATAATCGTAAATTGGAAGCACAAAAAAATTTCGACAAAGGAAGCTAAAAGCAGCGAAGAGTTCTTCCGAATTCGTATTTTTTTTTTTCGGTGTTTTCCCTGCATTGTATTATTGTTTAAACATCATTTAATATATAAAATCGAAAATGAAGAAAAATGTCCCGAAAATGGAAGTAGGACGGAGTGAAAGTTTTTTCCCTTAATCGTGTATTTTTTTTTTTTAGCGATGTTCCTTTGTCCTGTATTTTTAAATAAAATTTTATTCCATAAATCTCTTTAACATAATTATATTCCATAACCAAAACAAGCGGCTGATTTAAGGCAAATCGAATTCAATAATCGCGAGGTGCAGCACGATGGCATCACACTAGCAGTAAGCCTCTCCAGCAGGACATTAATGGAAGAAATGGAAGCCGCCCCGGTGGCGCAGTGGTCTAAGGCGCTGGCCTCTGATCATTCGCCCGTAAGGGGTCCGGGTTCGAATCCCGGTCAGGCATGGATGTTGTGTTTGTCTTACGGCACTGGCTCTCTCCCTTCCCTGGAACCAGTGACCCTAAATTAGGGACGGGCGACTGCTTATAGCCCATTGAGTTGCTCACGGTGGTCGTTACACCTCCAAGGAAATGGAACTTAATGGTGCAGATAAAAAGTTATTTTTCGCAGATGTGAGAAACTTTATGTAGCAGTAGCATACCTGCCAACTTTTGCGCATTACGCGTAAAATTTTACGCATTTTAACTGTTCTTTACGATTGTACGCATAGATCGCTATTTTTTGCGCGTTTCAGTATATTTAAAAAACATTTTTTTTAAATCTTCCTTGAGAAATATTTGTTAATGTTTCAGTTAAATCATACCTGCCAACTCTTCCGGAATTTGCGGAAGTTTTCCGTTTTTTTATACGGTCTTCTAGTTTTTCGGCCGGAAGAACTTTTCTTCCGGATTTTTAAAATTTTCCGTGTTTTTTGTTAAAAATATCCCTATAAATAAATATATAACCGAGATGGAAATTTTGTGCCTTTGTGCGCCAGAACACC
This sequence comes from Macrothele yani, assembly GCA_039090855.1. NCBI lineage: Eukaryota > Metazoa > Arthropoda > Arachnida > Araneae > Macrothelidae > Macrothele > Macrothele yani. Next base: position 67,723,049 of record CM077002.1, on the reverse strand, counting down.
CGTGCCCTGTCGTCATCGTCGGGACTTCGGCACAGTAAATTCTCCGTGCACACTGTTATGCTTGACGCTGAATAAAGATTATGCGGTGGAAGAAAGATTCAGAGACTCCAACTACTGCGGACTTTACGTAGTTACAATGGAAATAGTCGGTCCTCTACAGACGACGGAAAACATCGAGTATGCTGGGATAATCGTAGGTCCACTACGGACGACGGAAAACATCGAGTATGCTGGGATAATCGTAGGTCCACTACGGACGACGGAAAACATCGAGTATGCTGGGATAATCGTAGGTCCACTACGGACGACAGAAAACATCGAGTATGCTATGGAAATTGTCGGTCCGCTACGGACGACGGAAAACATCGAGTATACTATGGAAATCGTCGGTCCGCTACGGAGGACGGAAAACGTCTAGTATGCTATGGAAATCGTCGGTCCACTGCGGACGACGGAAAACGTCGAGTATGCTATGGAAATCGTCGGTCCGTTACGGAGGACGGAAAACGTTGAGTTTGGTATCAAAATGTGAGATAATTTGTTTATATTATAAACATCAAAAATTTATAAAATGCGCAAATATTTGCATTTATTTTTACTTGTACATAGCTAAATTCATTATAAATGTTGTTTGTGCATAGTTAAAAAAATAATTATAAATGTTGTTCGCGCATAGTTTAAAAAAACGGGTCGCGGTTGGCCTAGTGGGCAACGTTCGTGACTGCCGCAGAAAGGACCTCAGGTTCGATCCCAGGCAGGTACGAACGCTCGATCCACTAAATATCCGCCGTGCGTCGGATGGGCATGCTAAGCCGTCAAACCCCGGGTACTGGCCCCCGGTAATAAATAAGGGCGTCTTCCTCACACTTTCCACTTCGCTTTCATGTCACTTTCCTATCGGGCACTCTAGCCCAAATCTCCTAGCTTCCTATTTCTAAGGGTTGTTTAAGACCTGGGGTCAGACACTCCCTTCCTAAAATCCTCTACATATGATCATTTAAAAAAATAATTAGAAATGTCATTTGCGCGCAATTTTACACATTTGAATTTTCTCAGGTTGGCAGGTATGCAGTAGTGAGAAAGATGGTAGATAAATTTCCATTTGAAAATCAGGTGCTGAAAGACCTGAAGTACTTGACCCAACCCTCAAAAACAGCCTGAAGTACACACATATTTGTAGATTAGCAGACACCTTTGCTCCACACTTTGATCAGGAAGCTCTAAAGGATGAGTTTAGTAACTATTATATGATCTTTGATGACTGTGTACCTGTACTTTATAGACAGTGGCCAGAGAAAGAGCTTTTGTAGCTACTAGCTGGATATTATAAGCCTGAGAACAAGTACTGGTGGCATCTGCTTCCCAAATCTTAAGTGAGTATTCAGTGACTACTTACTTTGCCTCACAACAATGCTGGCTGTAAAAGATCTTTCTCCATGATGAAGAAAATCCATACAGGCTGTAGGAAGTCCCTGAATGCAGATACACTGACATCTTTTTTACATTGTAAAATAAACATTGACACTTGTTTCATTGGCTTTAAACCCACTGATTACATTTTGGAAAAAAGCAAAACATACATGTGTTGAATATAATACAACACACTATGATTAAATTGCTTAAATATGCAAAAAATTAATACACGTACATAAGTTGCTGGTTTAAAACTGTTGAGCTTGTAAAATTTGTGTAATAAATTTTGTGTGTAAGGTTATTTAGTCTTTGTAAGATTTTTATTGGTCCAGTGTACAGGTTATCACCTCAAGAGGTTGGCAGGTATGATTTATAGGTGTGACATTTTTGGGGATCTTTAATCTTAACAAGCTGACAAAGAATCAGAGTCACTCATATACACTGAAAGGACAATTTATAATGTACTCCCACCTGTGGGCTCTACCTTTTGCCCTCACAACAGTAGCAAAACACCATGGCATGGACTACCAGGTCTTGTTATCATTTGAGTTGTATTGCAGCTCATGATTCCTCAACAGCCATCCATAAAGCATCAAGAGTTGTCAGGTGGCATGTTTTGGGCTCCAGTATATTGCTCCACTTCATGCCACAGATGCTCAGTTGAGTTCAGGTCTGGAGAGTGAGGAGGTCATTTCAGGGTACCGACCTCACAGAAATACTCCTCCAATAAGCACTTCATGAAACAGGAGTAATGAGATGAGATGTTGTCTTGTTGAAAGAAAGCATCCTGCTATGAGAAATGGATGCCATGAATGAGTGTTAACTGTCGGCAGAGGACAGAAATGATGGGATACCTTGTTCCTGAGAAAGGTGACACTTTTGCCACTTTCGCTAGTAGACAAACGCACCAATTGGCAGGTATATAGGTTGGAAGACCTTACTGCATTCGCATAGATAGTTATTTGATGTCAGTGTGGATAAACATGATGATTAATAGAGTTTGAAAGACGGAAGATAGTGGGTGCTCCATGCATAGGATCACTCTATCACAGAGGTGGTTTTGGAATTGCCGTATCCCTATTTAAAATAATGATTTTGAAGTTGTGCTAAATCTAATCAATTAGACAAAAAGGCCGTGTTATGCACAATAAAATTTTTACTAGTTAAAAGCACGTAAGTTAAAAACACACAATGAACAATTAGATCTTTCGAATTGGCCACCAATTCATCTTCAGATGTAATTACATACAACACAAAGGCGAGAAACACACAAGTATGTATGCAAAACAAAACACAGTGTGACATAAGCGGTGTGTGGAATAGACTGACCAATGAATTTTAAAAGCTCCACAAACGGTGATACAAAATTAAAAGAAGTTGACCCTAATGATAATCAATGTTCAGAGTGTCACTCCCTTTCTTTCACCAAACCTTCCAGGGGAGAGGGATTGCTGAAGGTAATCATCATTACAGCCTTAGGCATAATCTTTGTCAAGATTATGCCTAAGGGGAACTCATTTTCTGCTTTGGAATGAGGCCAAAATCCTTTGTGCACCTAGACTTAAATCGTGTTTGTTGTTTGCGGAGAGCCTTGTGATGAATAAATTCAAACCCTTATGCTGTAATGATGATTACCCTTTGGTAATCCCCCTCCTCTGGAAGGGTTTGGTGGAAGAAAGGGAGTAACAATCTGAACATTGATTATCATCAGGGTCAACTTCTTTTAATTTTGTGCCACCATTTGTGGATCTTTGAAAATTCATTGGTCGGTCTATTCCACACACCGCTTACATCACGCTGTGTTTTGTTTTGTATATATACTTGTGGGTTTCTTGCCCTTGCGTCATATGTAATTACATCTGAAGACGAATTGGAGGACACTTCGAAAGATCTAATGTTAATTGTGTGTTTTTAACTTACATGCTTTTAACTAGTAAAGATTTTATCGTGCATAAGACGGCCTTTTTGTATCCCTATTTGACAGAATAAAGAGTGTATCAGGAATATGTCATTTCCAGAATAACATCACATCATGGATAGGGCTGAGGGTGGAGAAAGGTGATGGATGAATATGGCCACGTTGACATCTGCTGCTTATAGTTGCAACTAACCAGAGAGTGACAAAGGCACAAATCACCACTGACTTTAACAAGGAAGGTCCCAGAAATGTCTCCTCCAAGACCATCAGGCAATCATTGGCTGTAATAAGTTATGGGAGCCACAGACATACCAGAATCCCATTGTTGACACCACATCATCGGGCTGTATGCTTCTACTGGGCAAAAGAATGTTGGCACTGGACTTTAGCTGATTGGAGATGAGTCTCTTGGTCCAGTGGGTCCTGCTTCCAGTTATTTCGTGCAGATGGGAGGGTGTAGATCTGTCAGAAACTGCACAAAATGATGGACCTTGCATTTAACCTAGGAACTGTTCAAGCTGGTGGAGTCTTGGTTATGAACTACAGGGTGTTCAACTGGCCCATATTTGGTCCCCTGGAATGTTTAGATGCATCTCTAAATGGGCAATGCTACATGTCCATCCTTGCAGACCACCTGCATCTGTTCATGGTCACCATGCACCCACAGGGCAGTAGACTCTTCAGCAGAACAATGCATCTTCCCACAGAAACATGGTGACTAGAACATGGTTAGAAGAGCATTCCGTAGAAGTCCCCAGCCTGGAATAGCCTCTGTTCACCTGCAACGAACCCTGTGGAAAATTTTTGGGATGCTGTGGAAAGGTCTGCTCGAGCTTTCGATCTTCAACCCAGGAACACAATCGAATTATGGACAGCGATGCAGCAAGCATTTGTGGAGATACCTGTGTAATGCTTCCGTGATCTAGTGGACTCAATGCCTCCCCATATGACTGTCTTTATCTAGGTGAAAGGTGGGCCTACCCATTAATAGGTAGGTATCCCATGATTTTTGCCCACACTCTACATCAATGTTCTTGTGCGGTGATGAAATTTAAGGAAAATGCATAATTTAATATGCCCTTTCATATTATATGTACAAAATAAGAAAGCTAATTATTAATTAAGGAACAAATAGCTAATAAGCATGCCTGGTCACAAGTTATGCTTGAAACGAGATAGCCAAAGTGAGTCAGTATGGAGTGTGATCACCCCTCATAGTGATATACACTATCTACCAACAAGTAATTGGATACCTGTGATAGCAAAGGAAAACAAAGTTTATTCACCTTCAATAGTTGGTGGAGCCTCCACGAGCGGCGATTGCAGCGGCGACCCTCGGGGCATACTCTCAACCAGGCGTTGTACGACGGCTAGCGATATTTTCTTCCACTCGGCTTGGAGAAGACAGGTCAGTTCCTTCACCAATTTCGAACGGTGGGGGCACCCCTTAAGTCGATGCTCCAACTCGTCCCAGAGGTGCTCAATAGGGTTAAGGTCCAGGCTCTGCGCAGGCCAGTCCATTCGATTAACCCCATGTCACCATACCAAGCCATGGTGGACCTCGCAACATGACAGGTGGCATTGCATCCTGAAAGTAACATGGGTCCACCCGTAAAACTGCCACAACGTAGGAAGCGTATGGTCATCCAAAATGGTGCAGTAGGTCTCGGCGTTGAGTTTACCAGGAATTGCGACCAAGGGTCCCATGCCATACCAAGAGAAACACCCCCATAGCATAATTCCACCGCAGCCGAACTTCACAGTTGGCACAATACATTCCGGCAGGAGGCGTTCTCCTGACAGACGCCAAACCCGGACCCTGCCATCTGAATGGTAGAGGGTGAACCTTGATTCATCGCTCCAGAGAACCAGTTTCCACTGTTCAACGGTCCACTGTCGACGTTCTTTGCACCACGTTAGCCAAGCAGCGCTATTGGACTTGGTGATCAAAGGCTTGTGGGCGGCAGCACGTCCATGATAATCAAGCAGATGGGCTTCCTTACGGATGGTATTCTTCAAAAGAACACTCCCAGATGCCTGTTGAAACTCCTCGCGGATGTGGCCCATTGATTTGGTGCGGTTCTTCCAAATTTCTCTGGCCAGCACCCGTCGGTCTCTAACTCCCAGTTTTGTGGGTCTGCCGGGTCGGGGCACATTCTGACAGTCACCTCTGATCTTCCACTTGCCAATCACGTAGGCCACTGTCGCTTTTGGGTACTTCAACTTGCTGGATATGTCACGTATGGATCGGCCACTTCTGTGATATCCGACGATTACACCTTTCTCGAAATTAGAGAGCTCCGAACTGCATGGCATCTTGCATGCGACTGATTGCGTTGTTGTTTCCCACACAATATTTAATGGCGGCTGCAGTGACATGCATCTGGACCGCAGATATCGCCGATTGCAGGGGTGTCCAATTACTTGTTGGTAGATAGTGTATATGCCCCACAGCAATGTTTCATGCCCATAACGAGTGTACCCAGAAGCTGTCCTGGCCATAACAACCATAGCTCCACAAAAGTGCTTCAAAGCCCCTGCAGGTTTTGGGGTGGGGGTTAAAGAGATGCAATACATCTGCCTAAAGCATCCCAAGCATACCCAGTAGGGTTCAGGTATTGGGAATAAGCTGACTGCTCCTTATAGTTGAAGATGCTCTCCTTAAGATATTGATCAACAGTTCTGGCGAGGTGTGAATGTGCATTATTGTTCTGCAGAATAAATTTGTTGCCAATTGCTTCTGCATAGGGTCTAACAAAGGATTCTAGGATCTCATCCGTATAAATCTGAGCCTTTATAGAGCCAGTTAAAGTACATAGAGGTCTGCCCAAAGATATGCCTGTGAACACCATGACACTACCACCATAAATACCCATTTCTAAGATATTTAAAGGATGATGCCATGTCCCTGATTCTCTTTTTATCTGGAGTCACTCTGGACAGCAAATCTGGATTCATCCGTAAAGAGAACAGAGTTCCATTGATCATCAGTCCAGTTTACATTACTACAACAATTAACACATTACCTTTTATGGCAGAAGGTGAGAGGGATGCACACCATTGGTCTCCTAGCATGAAAGACCATATTCATAAAGTCTCCTGCATACATTGGAACAAGATGCCACATTTCCTGTAGCTGCCATAAGATCTGAATGCAGTCTATTTGTAGGTGTTGCAGTCTTTTTGCATCATGCTCTTAGCTTAAGATAACGGTCATCACTTGAAGTTGTTGTTTGAGTGCTAAAATCTTCTCGATGCCATATTTTTCCTCCAGATTGCTAAACCTTCTCGATGCCATATTTTTCCTCCAGATTGCTAAACCTTCTCGATGCCATATTTGTCCTCCAGAATGTGGCCCAAAGACGATGAACTACAGAATGACTCCCATTGATCCATTTGGCTGCTTCGGTCTGAGACTGGCTGACTTCAAGCCTTCCAATGGCTCTCCATCTTAATTCTTCTACTAAATGGTGTTTCCATAACAGTAAAATGCAGACATTCAAAGCAACATGTTCTGTTTGCAATCCAGAAGGGAACATAAACACAACTGTCTCTTTGTTAACTTAAAGGTGATTTTCATGTTTAGATACACTTTATATTAAATTGCTTATCAAATTTGACATTGCAAATTTAAAATGCCTGTATTATGTTAGGTTCATCCACTTTTACTGTGGATTTTATACAAAATTCCAAAATTCATGTTGTTCTTTAGTTTATGGAAAGCACTGAATTTATAGCCCCCAGGGGAGGTGGCCTCATTATTATGAAGGGTAGAGGCAGGTTTGTGGATGGTTGTGATGTATATATGTTTGTGGATGGTTGTGATGTATATATGTTTGTGGATGGTTGTGATGTTGTGTATATGTTTGTGGATGGTTATGAAGAGGGTTTCACCAATCTAAGGCGAAATCCTTATCCCTATGCTATCGGTATCGATTATGTATACTAACGGAATTGAAAACCAGAAGATCACAAAAGAGCGATCTAATTGTGATGAAATGCAGTGAAAATGAAAAAATATGTGTATTAGAAATAAAAATAATCAAATTTTCAAATGATTACAGTAAATTTTATCTGAGAATCAATGAAAAATGCTTATATTTTTGCAAATACCAAGGGTCACCCCACATGCTTAATTGCGAGTTTTGATTCTGGTATGCCTTCAAAGAAGTGTTAGACATCTTCTTGGAGTATTCCATTTCAGGTGTGTTGCACTTGACCTTTCAATGGGAAAATTGAAACTTCAAATATTAAATTTGCAGTCAGGTATCTTTGAATCCTGTCGTAAACATATTTGATGGGAGGTAGATCTGGTTAACTCTCAGGCTACTGCTGAAAAAGGCTTGTATGATGATACAAGAGGATACACTGAGAAGCATTAAGAGTTTCTACATATCTTGCACAGAGAAGCAAAACAAACAACCATTCCCCACTTTGTGAATCATATCAGACTTTTAGCTGTTAAGTACAGATACCATAGTGGGTTAGCATTGTCCTTTAGAACATCACATATCCATATTCATCAGAAACTCTCTATCTCCCCCCTACTCTTATATACACCACTCATGCCTCATCTGAGACTCAAACCCGCACCCAGCTTGGATGACTAGTCAGAAACCTATGCCTGTGACCACTTGACCACCGGGCAACATGTTTGAACATCTTGGTCTTGAACATTGGTTAAGTTGATGGTAGTTGAGAGCATGCTATTATACGCAACTTAGCGTGCTCTCAACTACCATCAACTTATTTTTAGTTACGTGCATTGCATACCACTCATTTTTGAACATTGGTGCTACTACAACACAAAGAAGCAGTGCAACAGTATGAAATGTGTAAGCACAAAAGTAAAAGTTTGATAGCAAAATGCTGAAAGATGTCTAAAACGACAAAGTACACCTGCCCTCTGAAGATGCCTTAAGTTTATTCACTGAATTGAGACCAGCAGGACATCGAAATTCACAAAGTTATTAAGATATCAATGGGATAAGTTAAAAAAAAAACATTCATTTTTCTGAAAACAATAAATACTGAGAACTTGCAGGTAATAAGCCATTTGATCAGGGAAACAAAATAGTACTAAAAACATGTTTCAAAGAGTTAAAATTATGAAGAGGTTTTATCACACTCTTACAAAAATCTAGTGCTAAAATTTTTATTAACACTATATAAAATATTTTCAAAGCAAATTTCCACATAGTTCATTGTCATTTTCTAAAGAAATTATTTTCCCTGTTAAAATGAAATTCGAAAGGTATGTGCAGTGAATCTTTAGTAATTGGGTTATATTCCTATAAATAGTATAATGTTAAACAAAGCCATTTGCCCCCGTAGGAAATGAAATAAAACTATGTTCTTCAGCCCTCATAAAATTTGTGCCAGGTTTGTTAAGGTTAGAAACCAATACATCTGTAATAGAAATACTTTTGTGTTATACTTCGCAGTACACAAAATAACAGTAAAAATGTGAAAATTACAATTGCTTCTTACATTGAGTGTTCTATAAAACATGAATGATTTCATTTTCTTAATTGGTAACATGATGTAATTAATCTATTGGGTGTATGCAAAAGTTCTATCTGTTTTTGTAATAGATGCAAATTGTGATCGGAATAGTTATGTCACAGATAACGTTGCGATGCCGAATTTTTGGCCAATCAAACGTGGAGCAGTAGAGTATATAGAGGCACTAGGTTTGTCCAAGTAAGTCATTTGTAACAGAAATCATGGACTGTGTAACATGGCATGCGATAAGGAGCACATTAGACATTGTTTACTGTATGAGTTCGATAAAGGCAGTACTGCATGCAGCTATGGCTTGCTACAACATCTGTCAGTGTTATGGGGAGGATGCAGTTGATGATAGCACATGTCACCGTTGGTTTCGGAAATTCTAGGACGGAGACAGAAGCTGTAAAAATCAACCATGTCCTGGATGTCCATTCGTGGTTTCTGACGAGGATGTGGACCAAGCCATAACAAATGACCCACATCCAACCATTCAGGAATTAGTGGAAACGTTGTTGGTACACAGAACAACAGTGAAAAGACAGATGCATGTGTTTGGATTCATCACCAAGTTCGATAACTGGGTTCCGCACCAGCTTTCTGCAAAGCAACGAGAGGAGAGAATTCGTACCTGTGTTTCTTTGCTTTCTTGTCACAGAAATGAACCATTTTGGGGACGAATTGTAATGGGTAATGAGAAATGGGTACTGTACCATAATGTAAAGTGTCAACGGACTGTGTGCCAAGGTGCGGAGCCTGCTCCATCGACCTAAAAGGAGGACTGCATTTCAAAAGATTTTGTTGAGTGTTTGGTGGGATGTCCTGGATAATAATCCACTGGTAGGTGTTGGCCCCTAACCGAATGATAAATGCTGACCTCTACCAACAGTTGGACCGATAGCAAGAACAACTGACTTCTAAGTGGCCGGCACTTGTCAGTCGCAAAGGTGTGATCCATCATCATGATAACGCCAAACCTCATGCTGCTTTAATCACTCGGCAAAAATTACTGGACTTTGGTTGGGAAGTGTTACCTCACCCAGGATATTCCCATGACTTGGCACCTAAGGACTACCACCTTTTTGATCATTACAGAACATCTTTACTCTCCAAACTTTCGATGATGTGGACGATGTGAAAACGGCCTTAACTACATGACTTTTTTTACTCTAAAACACAGGAGTTTTTCCGGCGTGGGATTCACCTACTCATAGACAGATGGCAAGAGGTCATACAGAAGGATAGCAATTATGTGAAATCCTAGGTACATTATTTGTTGTATTCTCCTACTTTCTTTGTAGCCTACAAAAACGGGTAGAATTTATGCACACACCCAATAAATAAATGAAGTGTAACAACTGATGTAGCAACAGCCAAAGCTCCCCCTTTCCACCCTAAATTGTGATAGTAGCATAAACTAAAGACAAAAGGTATGTACAGTGAATCCTTAGTAAATTTACATTAAAATTCATTTAGATATTTTGGCTGAACATCAGTCTTGGTCACACGGATAGCAAGACATTGAAAACAGTATTGTAAAACCCTCCCTCTTTCAACACAAACTTTGGATTCATATGTGATGACATCTTCATAATTTGTCCTCATGTCTTATTGGAATTGCCTGATCTCACACCCTCTATGTCTAGAAAATCCCCCACTATTAGTTTCACCTTCCATCATGAAACTAAGAACTGTATTAATTTCTTGGATGTACAAATTACTAGAATCAATAACCAACTCTATGGATCTGCCTATAGAAAACCCACCATTATCACAAACATTATTTCATTTCACTCCAATGCAAATCTTTCTTATAAACTTGCAGTTTCAAAATCACTCATTCGCCATGCCAATGTCGATTGCAATGATCCCCAGTCATTAAATATGTAATCATCCAAAAAAAAGCTTCAAACCGTCAGTTTCCCCTCGAAATTGTCACCAAACCTTTCAAAAAATTTAATGCCAAACAATATGTGTGTAATCTATCTCCTCTGCAGAAACCGTCTTTATCTTTTATTGGTTCAATTCCCTACCATCAATCTTTCAAGTGCAAACTTGTAAATTTTTTAAATTTTTAGTTATAGGCTTGCTGTTGATCCTCCTCCTGCTACTACCTTCCAATCACTATCTAAAGACAGATATCCTTTGGACCCTTTAGACCGTCCTGATGTGCCTGTGTCTACTTCCTCGGGCAAAAAATATTATATTGACAACACTTTTCATTCAATTAACCACAGAATTATGGAACATAAAAGAGATGTCAGAAAAAGCTTCCTTACTTCTGCTCTCTCTCTCTTCTCACAACTGAAGATACCTCTGCCTCTCCAATCTGAACCAGCATCAAAAAGATTTTTTTATGCACCTTTCTCAAACAAATTTTCCTTATGCTACAGGAAAAGCATTGAAATTCTCCTCAGCAAAAATTCTTGCAGTTCGAATGCACCTTTCAGTGTTCTGATTATTTGGAAATCTCTACTTGCAACAGTTATGGAAACGATGTCCACCACATGAACCTTTGCTACTAGTGTGACCAAAGCTGATGTTCAACCAAAAGATCTGAATTTCAATGTAAATTACGCAATAAATCATAAGCATGAAATTTTCCTTCATTACTGAATTCATTCTATTATGTGAAATGGCCTTTCTGCCAATGCCTTCCAGAGAAGTTTCTCTGCACACTGTGGAAAGAGAATTTGTATCTAGGGAATTGCCAATCCATTAATTTGGTAAATACCCTAGATAAACAAGACTACCATGACTAATCCACATTCTTAGGAAATGTCTTATGTACATGGGTATTTCCCAAACTGATGATTTGACAGTTATGGTTTTATATGACCCCAGTAATCGTCAGACATCATGCATGTGCTTTATTAGATTTTGTTAAGGGCATTGTGTACCAAACAGAGAATTTTAACATTGTTGACACTGAAGAGAATCACAACACCTTAGCAATGTTCACTATTGAAGTTCTTGAACACACACCCCTGGAAACCATATACCATGTAGATGTTCTAACCAGGGCGGGCTGGACCATAGGGGCAACCGGGGCTGTCGCCCCGGGCCCCGCACTTTAAAAAACAAAAACAAAATTGTTTTTGCTAGAATTCTCTATATTTATTGTTATTTTTTAAGTTTTGGTGTGCAAGGCCCTTAAAAAAATATTTTTACGTTTTCCAACCATAGGTTGAAGAAATGTATATGCTCCAGCTTTGTCCACCCAATAACTCATGTAAAAATTATTCAATTTCAATTAAATTGTAGTATGTGGTAGGGAACAACCTGAGAACAAACCCTATTGAAAATAAACGAAATGTTATTGAAGGTCAGGACATAGGAGCGGGATCCATTCCATTGCCCTTATGTGTCATAATTTACGTAAAAATGCTTCGATTGCGACAAAACTTTTTCATGTTGTTCCGGAGGTAAACTGAACAGGTTATGCTGAATATCATCGAAATGGGATCAAAGGTCAGGGCACAGGAGCGAGATTTATTCGACAGCCATTATCCTCATAACTTGAGTAAATTACCATTATCCACATAACTTGGTAATGCTTCTATAGCGACAAAACTTTAGTATGTTGGTCCAGAGGTATACTGAACCAATTATTTTTAATATCGTCGAAATGGGGTCAAAGGTCATGGCACAGGAGCAACATTTATTTTGCAGCCATTATCCTCATAACTTGGGTAATAATTTGAGTAAAAATGCTTCTATTGCGACAAAACTTTACTATGTTGTTCTGGAGGTATACTGAACGAATCACTAGTCAGGGCAGGGAGGAGAGTTTGTCTACTTGGGATTTCTGGTATGTTGGAACGCGTATCATAATCAATGCATTGTATGATTTTACTAATTTGTTATAATGTTGTTGTTTTTTCAGTTTATAACCCTCCCCCTCCCCCCCCCCTAAAAACTTATTTAAACCTTAAACTTTTCCATATTCATAAAATAAGAAATTAAATTTCTTCACATTTTGTGACTCCCTATTATATACTCAACAATTTGTGTGTAAACCTGGTACTGAAATTTAAACAAATAAAAAGAACAATATCAAAGTTGTAGCTGGGCTATATATGGAGGCCAATCGTTCAGCGACTTTAAAAACAGAGTTAGAAATAAAAAAATAAAAAAATAAAAAAATAAGGCAATTTTTATATATGAGCACGTATAAGGGGTGAATAAAGTCATTTATTTACCAGTTATTCCACTTTCCATCAAAAATCAGTCACTAAAACATGTACCAGGAAAAAAAAAAAAAAAAATATATATATATATATATACGAATTTATTTAAGAGGGATCCTTATTATTCAACACGCAAAAATGTTTGCTGTGGAAAAATATTCGCTACGCAGGTTAGTTAAAGCTATCTTTTTTATCATTTTGTGGGAAAGTTTTTATTAAGATAATAAAGCAACCTAAACTTCCTCCTCTCCAGAAAGAAAGTCATAGATTTCAGCACTTTTTATTCTCTTACTCTCTCTTTGTCTTTCTCTGTCTGTCCATCTGTATCTCTCTCATTCAATGTCTGTCTGACTGTCTCTCTCACTTAATGTCTGTCTGTCTCTCTTTCACTCTCTGTATGTCTGTCTCTCTTTCACTCTCTGTATGTCTGTCTCTCTTTCACTCTCTGTATGTCTGCCTCTCTCTCACTCTGTCTGTCTATCTGTCTCTCTCACTCTGTCTCTCCCACTCAATGCCTGTCTGTCTCCCTCTCTCTCTTTGTTGGTCTGTCTCTCTCTCACACTTTACCTGTCAAGAAAATACACGAAAATTATCATAAAGAAACTGTTTTTTACTCTCTCTCTCTGAATTTTCAATCCATATGATGGTCTTTTTCTTAAGCTCACAATAATTTGAGATAATCATTTTTCTTTATGATAATTTTTGTCTATTTTCATTTTTCATGCAACGATTGCATTAAACTATGAGATTCATTTTCTAGGGCTTGCTATGAAATTTCGCCCTGGGCCCCACAAAAGTTAAACCGGCCCTGGTTCTAACGGTGGCCAATTGTTCACATATTGAGTGGTATGATGATCATATATCATGTCAAAACTTTTCTTCATGCCATATCTAGTATTAGATTTTCGCAATTTTGAATGATTCATGTCTTTTATGAACATCCTGTACATATATATCAAATGAAAAATGTTGTCAAAATCATAGTCTGCAACACACATGATGCTTACTACTTCCTATCACCCAGCATGTCAGACTCTTAAGTGGCTGTTGTTATGCCAAATGGTTGAATAAAGCAAATCACCAAAGTTGATAATTTGATGCTTTGACTCTTCTCTGTAAAATTTCAGTTTGCCATAGAGGTTTCCATTGATGTTTCTGTTCACCTGAAGTTTTCTGCTCTTCTTGGCAACAAGAGTCAGAAAGAGTAGCATGTGGTGGTTATTTAGAAGCCACAAAGAAAGGTGACTTGATCACGCTAGTTACGTTAACTAAAACTTTTGCAAAAAGTTCGTAAGTTGGAAGCTTTCGGCAACATCTCCGTCATCAGCCTCTACTGACAAGCCAAAGTATGTAAATCTTTCTTCTGTCACTATTCTTCCTAGCTTGGATAAATTCTTATCATTAGGCCCAAAATTTTCACCTGCTCTTCCTATCAATCTTCCACAAACTGTTTCTGTTATAGAATCAGCCATCCACAGAACTGAGACTGTTCAGCAGCCTATCCTTCGTGCCAACGCTGCTGTTATCTTATCCAAGCAAAATTCTGTGCCAATCAAGTACTCTTCTTCTTGTTTAAAAGAATTCAGGTCATTTATTCAAGAAAATGACCTAGCCGTATGCAAAGCAGATAAAGTTGGTTGCCCAGTCATCATTGGTAAAGAAACTCTAAACCAAAAAGTGCTTTCTTTTCTTACATCTGCTAACTGCATCCCTTTACAGTCAGACACCACCAACTCACTCAAAAACTCAGTTGACAGATTAGCTAAGAAAGAAACTCTTCAATCCTTCCTTGGTGATATATCACCCCCTCCTTACTTTAGAACTCCCAGGCTCTTCCTGCAAGTGAAACTGCATAAAGCTGGTAACCCCATCAGACCTTTAGTGGAATATTCTTTTCTCCAGCAGTAAACCTTAAAAAGAGATTGGTCCTCAAATGCAAATCCCTGGCAGCCAACCATCCTCATACAGTTGTCTCTACTTCAAACTTCATCCACAACCTTCCTAATTCCTTTCCTCCTTGTGATAATCTGTATACTCTTGATGTAGAATCTTTGTTTCCCTCTGTACCATATTTTGATTCCTACATGCTCCTCATGAAGAAATTGATTCTTCATTTTAAACCCCCGGTCCTCTTATCAAAGATCTTTATGATTGTTTCCACACTATTCATCAACATAGTTGTTTTGTTTTCAACAAAATTGTGTATAGGCAACAATCTGGTCTCCCCATGGGCTCACCTCTTTCCCCTCTGCTTGCTGAAATCTACATGCAACATATTGAAGTTTCCATAATTCCTCTACACCCTTTTCAACCTTCCCTATGGTTAAGATATGTAGACGACATTTTCATTAGCTGGCCACATTCCGAGTCTGAGCTACAGATACTGATCAACTCCATTACAGAAAAATTTCCTTCCATTAAGCTCACTATATCTAAGGAAGTAAATCACAAAATTGATTTCCTGGATGTATCTATCTGCAGAAACGCTGATCTCTCCATTACTCGTTCCGTCTATCGAAAACCTTCTGCAGCCACTAACATCATTCCCTACAAATCTTGCACCCTGCATCTCTACAAGCTTGCAGCATTGAAGTCCTACATCCACAGGGCTCATATCATTTGCAACAGCCAACTCTCTCTTCAAGAAGAACTCTCCAAAATTTCTACAATAGCCCTCTCTCATGGTTTCCCTGCTGTTACAGTCAACTCCCTCATAAAGAAATATGAAAACCATTCGAAAATCGAATGCCTCCTTCCTCACAAGAAAGAAGACCTGAAATTCTGTGGTTCTGTTCCTTACCATCCTTCCTATGCTTATAAGTTACAGATTCTTTTTAGAAGTTTTGGTTACCATCTTGCCATTAAATCTACCCCAAACATCTTGAAACTTCTACAAAGGGATAGGGACAAAGTTGAAAGCCTGAACCTCCCAGGAGTTTACTGCATTCCTATCTCTTCTTCTACTGGGGATAACTTATACATTGGAAGCACATACAGGAGCATAAGCCATAGAATTTTAGAACATAGAAAAGATGTTTCGAAAGGCAATCCCAACACTGCCTTGTCTATTTTGACAATGGAAGACACATCTGCAGTTCCCCACTGGAACGAAGCAAAACGAATTGCTTCGTTTGACAATCGTTTTGCCCTCCGTTACTGTGAAAGCATAGAAATTATTTTCAACTCAATGACTTGCAACTCCGAATCTCCTCTCTACATTCCGTTGATCTGGAGATCAATTCTAAGTTTTGGCAACAAAAATAGGAAAAATTCAAATGTAGAATCTGCCAACAATCTTAGTCCTCCATTGGCGTGATGAAGACCTAAGATAAGGTCGAAAGCTTCCAACTTACGAACTTTTTGTAAAAGTTTTAGTTAACGTAACTAGCGTGATCAAGTCACCTTTCTTTGTTAATATTGTTACGTGTTTTGCCCATAATCGTCATATTTAGAAGCCATTTTGAATGCCAAATAATTTATTTAGTACACTAAAACCAAGAGAATAAGCTATGATATTCGCTTCTGGGGGAGGTGTAATAAGGCGTAGTCAGCTGTGTTGCGTGATTTTCAACTGTCCAGTAATTCCTTGCAATATTTATAAAGTCTTTGTTAAAAAGAAAAAAAAATGGCAATCTGGTCGGGAAAATTATGTTTGTAGCAGGGACGACTCCTGCTTTTTATCACGTGTAGGGTGTAAAGGGATAAAAGTTTTGGAGAGAGAGTAAATACTGTATATCCAAAATCTAAGCGCATAAAAACCAAGCAATAGAACAAAATAAATAAAAATGTGCTTGACTGATGGTCATTATTTGTACTTGAGATCAATTCTTCTGTCCCACTTAGAAGCAAAGATATCGATGATTGCATCATGAAAGTTGTGGAAATTTTTCAGCTACTTGAAGAATGCTCTCTATTGATATTGAAGCTAATCCATTGAGACGACCTTCAGCTGTTGAATTTCGATGTAGGTCTGATACGTTTCAATGCAAAAAAGCTTCTTTCTTTACCAGAGCACAGCAATAAATATATTGAATAATAAATTAAAATGCGAAATTGAACACACGCTGAAACTTTGAAAACCCTAGTGGAACACAAACTCTTCCTTTTCCTTACAGAGCTGTCCCGCTTGAGCTGTGCGGTGGCATCACGTGACACCAGCTATTGTGTGTTTCAGGAGAGGGGCCATCGAACATGGGAATGAGAGTAAGTGACGTGTAGCACCAGCTCGTAGGATGACAAGACATCCACAGCACGCCATTCAGTTCTGTGACCTTCTGCCCTGTGTACCCTCATCCCAGCTACCTATGCATTCAATGGGCAGAAAGCTCATAGGCAAAGATGGTTGATAGAAATCCTCAGTCTCTGTTCATAGCTTTAACACATGACCATCAGGCGCGTTTTGTATGAACAAAAACACCTTGAGGATGATCCCCACTGCCATTGTGCCATTCTTTCTTCCATGTTTATAAAATGAGTCTTTTCAAATATTTCGTTCTGAGTGTGATTATTTAAAATTAAAGTGTAGGATGATCCTCACATCCTACGTGGAGGAGTCGCCACTGGTTTGTAGTGTGTTACCTCAGTATTAGGTGAAGCTGATATGCAATTATGAACAATATTATAACAAAACAGCATGGAAAATAGATTTATTATAGACTTTCTTAGTTTTTATGAGTTCTTATAAACTTATTATTCTAATTAAAAAATGACTTCTGAATTTGCCAAAATATTTTTTATATTTTAGTGGTGTTATTTATGATGGAAATGAACTCCATTATATAGAGCCAGACTATTTATCTAATGAAAAACGCCATTATGTCTTCAGAGCATCTGATATCAAGCCCCAAAATCTGAAATGTGGTAAGATTTTTTTAATTTGTTATTACAATTATTTGGCTAAATGTAATAGTTGCTCTTTACATGTTGAAAGTGTGTGTGTAGTTAGCTTTTTTTTTTTTTTTTTTTTTTTTTTTGTTCACAAAGGGAAATTTTTTTTTTCAAAAATTAGGTGGAAAGATAAATGGAAACAGTTAAAAGATTGTGAGTCACCTTTATTTTTATTTAATATATTCATTTTGAAAATGAAAGAGCTGCAGTAAAATGTATGTCACACATTCATGTTACTCTCAGTACATGCAAAAGAAGAGGAGAACCTGAATACAAAATTTAATAGAAAAATACTTCATTCATAGTTAAAAGAATATTAAAATTTCCTGTTTCTGGATGTCCATTTTTAAATCTCTGCTTTGCATAGTCCACAATTGTATTAAGTAAACTTCTGTGTCATTTGTGCTGATGGATTATTTAACAATGCAATTTGTGTGCCAGCATCATATTTTCAACACAAGCTTGCTGATTTCCATTTAATTGGCATAAGAAT
The DNA here is from genome assembly GCA_039090855.1 of Macrothele yani. NCBI lineage: Eukaryota > Metazoa > Arthropoda > Arachnida > Araneae > Macrothelidae > Macrothele > Macrothele yani. The sequence continues at coordinate 67,704,640 of CM077002.1, read as the reverse complement.
ACAAACTTTAATTGGCACCAGCTTTCACCGCTGAAGATGGGAAGATTCTGTACTCAACCTTGTAAACATTAGCCTGATGAAGCCCCCCATCTTTGGTGGTGAATGCTAGCTTTCCAGTTTTTTAGTTTGTATGCTTACGCCAATTAAACGGAAATCGGCACACTCGTGTTGTAAATATTCTTGTAGTAATTCACAGCCCATTTTTCAAAACCTTGATATCATATTTTCACTTGTATATTTGGCTCTGGTAGTTAATGAAAGATCTTAGTAAACCATCTTGCTAGAATAAAAACAAAAATTAAAAAATTCTCTGACACACACACACACACACATCATCATCTTCATCATTGTCAACATACACTATATTGACAAAAGTCACCGGATACCCCTTCAAAAGAAAATGAATGGATCTGCTGCATTGGTAAGATGCGTGGTACAGCTGCAAATGGTATAAAAAAAAAACCTGTAGCTGACCACGATCATATCGCACTATGAAGTTGAGTGAAAATGTTGTGGCTGGAAAGAACTGTCTTTGAGAAAGGAAAGATTGTTGGGTTTTATATTAGTGGGTTGTCCATAAGAGAAACCGGGAGGCATTTAAACATACTCAAATCAACTGTTTTGGATGTACTGAATAAGTGGAAGACACTTGGCGTTCCTGAAGCTGCAAAACGTACCGGCAGACGAAAGAAAATCAGTGATAGAGGATGTCGAAGCCTCAGGAGAGTGCACAAGACCTCAGTGTACAAGTGAGTAAAAATGCTGGAACCTCGGTATGTACATGTACCATTCACAGAGAACTTCATTCTGTGGGTTACTGTGGTTGTGCAGCTGCTCATAAGCCTTTCATCTTCATTCGGAATGCTATTTGTCATTTAGCATGGTGTAAAGAACATTTATTGTGGACCGTAGATCAATGGAAATGGGTCCTATGGACTGATGAATCCAGATGCATGATCCATCAGTCTGATGGCCATGTGTGGATATGGTGGCAGCCGAGGGAACGCTATTTATAACAGTGTACTGTTCCTACGGTCAAGTTTGGAGCTGGCATTGTCATGTTATGGTCTCAGCTCATTGGTTATCGTGGACAAACCTGCTAACCAGCACGTCTACCTCGATATTCTAGACAATTATGCCCTACCAACTCTGTGGCAATACTATGGAACCGAGCCTTGTTGGTACCAGTAGGATAATGCACTGAGCCATAAAGCAAGGACTGTTACGGCATGGTTTCATGATAATTCTCTATTGTGTGTGTACTGGCCAGCACAGAGTCCTGATCTTAATTCCATAGAGCACCTATGGGATGAATTAGAGCACCGCATAAGAAGTTTGGAACCAAGGCCTGCTACTAAGCAACAGTTAGCAGCAGCATTATGTATTGAATAAAAGTGCATACCTATTGCTGTGTTCCAAAACCTAGTCAAAAGCATGTCTTGAAGAGTCAGTGCATGCATTAAGGCCAGACACCATATTAATGTATGTCAATAAATGCTATGTTGTGTTTCTCCTCTAGGTGTCCAGTGACTTTTGTCAATATAGTGTATATCAATCTACTGCTGGATGAAGATCTCCACAAGTTTGTTCTGTAACTGTTGGTCTTGAGTCTGTCCCTTCCATGTTACTCCAGCATGCTTTTAAATTTTGCCCAACCATCTCCCACCATCCCACATGTGGTCCTCTTCTGGCTTCTTTTCTGTCCCTTGGTATCCAGTATAATATTTCATTTGTCTATAGGTGGTCAGCTGTTCTAGAAATATGTCCAGCCCATTGTCATTTCAGAGATTTTACCTTCATCATGATGTCTTCCATTCTTGTCATTTTTAATAATCCTGAGTTCCTCTTATCTTTTCTAGTTACCCTAAGCATGTACCTCCCCATGCTTCTTTCAGGTGTATGCTGCCTGTGTAAACCTTGTTTAGTCAAGGTCCATGTCTCTGCTCCGCATGTAAGAACTACAAGGATGCACTGATTAAGCACTTTTCTTTTTAGACATAAATCTAAATTGCTTTAGAAAATTGCACTGTTCCATCCAAATGCTTTCCAACCAAGTTTTATGCACAGATTAATGTCTTCATCAATGTGTCCCTTGCTTCATATCTGTTGCTCAAGGTAAATATTTATATATGTTACCTCTAGATTTCCCCCCATTAATCACTAGATTTTCATTTCTTGTAAAAACATTTTACATCAATTTTGTTTTCTGAAAGTTCATTTTTAATCCCACTTCTTTACTCTTGTCAGCAAGTTCCTGGATTATACTGTGCAGCTCTGAAGGGATACTTGCAAAAATGACTCATCAACAAAACAGAGATGAATTAAATAATATCCATTAATCTTTATCCCCTTGTCTTCCCAATTCAATTATTGAAAGACATTCTGCAATGTGGCATTGAAGAATTTGGGAGATATGATGTCACTTTGTCTCACTCTCTTTCTAATTTTTATTGGCGCTGTGTCCTCAAATAGCATTTGCTCTTGTATTTTAATGGATGCTTTTAACAGTTACTGTATGTGTCTTCAATAACACAGGATTCCAAAGACATAACTTCTTATCAAATAGAAGTCATCGCTCTTTCCACGTTTATAAGTTCCTGGTCCACGTCAACTGAGTATTTATAACTTCTTATTGTTTCACGGTATCAAAAGTCTTTTCATAATCTTTAAAAGCCATATATAGTGAGAGTTCATACTCCCTCTTTCTTTCAGTTAGTTCTTCCAGTACATGGATATGATCTGTAGTTCTGTAGCCACTCCTGAATCCAGTCTGTTGTCTTGGTTTAAGCTTGTCCAATGTTACCTTCAAGTGATGTGATAGTACATTATTAAAGAGACGTACTTGTATATATACCAGGTGGCTCAGAAGTTCGTTTAAATTTCAAAACTTTCTAACAAAAGAGCAAGTATGTGTATTACAGTGTGGTTTGCATGAAAGCATAAGCTGGTAGGGGAATTTTGTTTGACTTTTAAAAAACTTTTAGTTTGAAAATCCTACTATGTGCATGGAAACCATGAAAGAAATGCAAATGTGATGCCCTTAAAAGCACTAAGTGAAAGGCTGCAGCTATTAATCATCTGTGAATTGCCTTCATCCCTCTTGTTAATGAAAACAGTGTTCTAGAGGAGTGTTGCTATGATGTTAACTTTGCTGGATAAAGCCTTGTTTGTGAAGTTTTTCTATGTAAATGGAGAATCAGCTACAGAAGCTTTGCAAAAGTTCTGAACACAAAAGTTACTAAAGAAAGGCCAAGTTCCTATCACCTGTGCCAGTTTGCAGTGTCTGGTGAGATGATCTGATTGAAATGGAAGTTTGTTGGATCACCACTGACACAGGAGACCATGGTTAAGGGGAGTTCCATTTGAATGCTGTGGCATCCTAAATGGACAAGTTGGCATCTCATATGACAAGAGGAACAAACAGTGCTTATGAAGCGGCAAGATATTTGGGCATACCGAGAGCATTGGTAAATCTTATCCTTCACTGTGTGTTAAATCTGTACCCACACAAACTGCAGACTTTACATACATCAGCTATTAGCAGCAGATACCATATATCAGGAGAAATTTGCTGAATGGTCTCTGGCAAAGATCACTGAGGATCCCCAGTTGTTGTTAAATGTGCAGTGAACCGTCAAAGCTCAATTTTCATTACATGGATCTGTCAACACACATAATTGCCGAATATGGGTACGGCATAATCCACGTGTGTATTTAGAAGAACCACTGTGTGTGTGGCACAGCATAATCCATGTGTGTGTTTAGAGGAACCACTCTGTGTGTGTGTTTAGAGGAACCACTCTGTGTGTGTGTTTAGAGGAACCACTCTGTGTGTGTGTGTGTGTGTGTGTGTGTGTGTGTGTGTGTGTGTGTGTGTGTGTGTGTGTGTGTGTGTGTGTGTGTTCACCTCGAGTTACGGTGTGGTGTGTATTCACTGCATCCGTAATTTTTGGGCCTTTTTTCTTTTGAGGAACTGTGCCCAGAAACAGCTGGAAGACATGCTCAGAAATGCATAACACTACTTGAAACTGCTGTGTGAAAATGTGATGCCATGTTTTCTAAAGAATAATCTTCTGCACACAGTCATGTATGCAGGATAATGTGACAGCTCATGTCGCATTTCCAGTAAAGTACTTTCTTGTCACCATACTTGATGCCGAAAGACTAATCAGCAGGCACTGCAGCATCCTGTGGCCACCTCATTCTCCAGATCTGACACCTGTGAATTTCTAGTTATTTAATGTCCAGAGTATAACGGATAAGACCTTCCACACAGCCTCAACTGAAGGAAGTCATTCACCATGAAATCTGTTGCAATTACCAGACATGCTGCCTTCAGTGATCACTGAAGTTGTCACACATTTGAATGCTGTAATAATACCTTGTGGTGGAGGACTTGAACAATTACTGTTGTGATAGTGTCAGCAACTTAATGCAGCTTCTGTATTTTAATTGATTTGCACTGTATTTACAAATTTCTAAGCCGTTATTACCCTCTGTTGCGGACTGTTTGTGAAAGTTTTTCCATTTCTAAACAAAATCCCTCTACCAGCTGATGCTTTTTTGTGCAAACCACAATGTAATACTTGCAGTTTTTTTTGTTTTTTTTTGTTATAAAGTTTTGAAATTCAAACAGACTTTTGAGCCACACAATATGCATTGAAGCATGCCCATGTGAATGAAAAATGAAAAACTAGGTGTATTTTTATATGGGAGGCACAATGTGTAAATTTCAAAACTATAGGAATTATATTGTACGTAATAGTCCATAAAAACATAATCTCAGCATCACCTGATAAGAAATAAGTGATAAAAGCTATTTCATTTAGTTTTACTCAAAACTTTTTGTTAGTTTGGCCTGAATAAAATTCTCTCATTTGAATATGTGAATAGAGCACAAATAAAAGTGGAAGAATCATTATTGTACTTTGTGCCATTAAAAAGGAGAAATTCTTTTGCTTATTTACAGCCCATGTCATGGGTGCCTATAGCTTAAGTTTTCAGGAGGGGACAAACACAACCTGTAACTATGAATGACTTACAAAAACACCATATGCAAATTTCCACTGTACCTTCTTGTTATCTAACCGGTTTTACCATTCTCTCAACACATAAATTTAATAGAAAACCAGAAGACTCAAAAAATGCATAAAAGAGAGAGATAAATGAAATTTGGCAGCTTGTTGCAACAATAAGCAAATTTCTTTGTCGTTCTTGTGATCTTATTGGTCACTAGTGTCATATGCATCACGAAACCTCACAGAGTACTCAATTGATCATGCAGAATGAAAAAATACAATCAAGGCAAATTTCTGGGAATTTTTTTGAGAGATCTTTGTCCAGTAGTGAATACCTGCTTAGAGGAAGATATATTTTTCATTTCTTCACCTTTCATTCTTTTCCATACTGTAGGTAGTACGATGTTCTCCAACATTCAGTGGGAAATTTCATTATTACTTTCTACTGTAAATTTCTGCTTTTTCTATGGAAATTTCCAAAGATTTTTTTTTTTTTTTTTTTTTTTTACATAAATGCGTTTCCAGAAGTTCTATAGCGATTTAGCAGTTTTATTGTGAAAATCTCTCTAGTACCTTCAAAGGGCAGAAAGAGCATGATTTGGTTTCCAGGGGAGGACAAATACTCCTTTTTGTCTCCCTATATGGGCTCTCATGGTCCATGTGTTATGTGCATCATCTGTCATTTATAGCATAAAATAGTGTGTTTTATACATTAAAATATTCATATCTAAATTGTTGTAATCTTCTTTACAGGAGTTTCAACATCCGAGCATTTTCCTAAGCGATCTCAGATTCTAGAGGAACTCCAGAGGGTAATAAACTTATTATTTTGCTTTCTTATCAATAGGTAATAGTTTTCTTTGTGTGTGTGTGTGTGTGTGTGTGTGTGTGTGTGTGTGTGTGTGTGTGTGTGTGTGTTATTTTATTCTGTTCTCAATAAAACAGAAATATACTGTTGCTTGACTTTCTGTTAGAAGGGCAAGGAGATGATGGCAGTCTCTTGGAAATTATATTTGCTTCTTTTATTCTTGTCTAACTAAATCTGTATTTTGTATTTTCATACATGTGAATATTATTGTACTGTACATTGAGAAAAGGATAACTTGCATCCAAATTGATCTTTTAATAGAAACACTGCATTATATAGCAAACAATAATTATTTTATTTTTGACAGAACCGTATACACAAAAGCGAGGAACACTTTCTCCGTAATCCTCACTTTCAAAAATAAAAACTCAAGACCTGAAAAGAAAAATCTTAATTAATACTACCCAAAAGCCATTACTATCTGGCCACACACATCATATCAGCTGTGTACCTAAAGGTAGAGTTCTGAACAATTTTTGAAACCATCAAATTTACCAGAGAATGGGTAAAAATGAAAACACCTGCCTTTCCTGGATATCCATTTTATTAGAATGGATAAGTAACCTCTATATCAATGTATAGAGAAAAGGACAAATGCAACATCAATTATGCCAAGATCATTGAATCACATATTTTGTCATAAAATTGCAGTAATCAAGAATTTGATGTATAAACTTTTCTCTCATTCTAGTAATAAATTATTAAGAAAAAAAAACTAAAATTCATAAAAAATAATCAAGCCATATGAATATAATTTTAAAATGGTTAACTTAATTATTAATATAAACATAAGACATAAATGGAATACTTCTAAAAATGAATTTGTTAATGGCTGACTTTATATTTAAAAAAAACTAAAATCAACCATCTTGAAAATACTCAATGAAAATAACACAAAAATTTGCCCATCAGTAAAAAATCATGCAAACTGTTAGTTGAAAATAAAGAATGTACCCTAAGTAGAATGTGCTGGTGTTCATAAATTTCCAACAAAAGATCAATATCAGCACAAAATAGCATGTTACATAGATAATGCATAGATTAAAAGGCAGGTTGAACAAAATATGAACAATTTGGAAAAACAAGAGGAAGTGCATAATTAAGAAGAAATGTCATTCATTAAATACTGCAAACAGCAAAACTGTGAATCTACATTTTAAAATGTGTAACTTAAAAATCAATAAAACACAAAGACATATAAGATTAGCTGAAACAGTAATAATTGAAAAAAAAAAGTAATAATTGCAGTCAATACCTCTGCAGCTAATGAAATTTGGAAAGTACATATATAAAAATAAAAAATAGTTTGTTCATACTCTCAATAGATGAAGACATTGTATCAACAAAGTACCATCCCCTGCTTTTGTACCAACAAGTGTAGCAAGACAGAGTGCCTTGTACTGTAGCTCACAGAAGGTATGTAAACCCATTGTGGACATTGTGTTGAATCAAACTAGGAACTCTGTGAACCTGCAGAGCAGAACAATTTCCTGTTATCTGATGATAGATGAAGATAAAATCATCTGAAGTGTATCATGTATTTTTTCCAATTATTATGTTTTGAAATTCCTTCCTTAAAAATTAAAGAATTTGAAAGTGTTTGGTGACAATATGCAAGTAAAATGAAGCTGAGGAATGAATGGAAAGCACATTGACAACAAAGCACAAGAGTAATGAATAGATTGTCATTTATGACTATTGAACTCATATATATTTTTAATGCAAGTTTTTAATATTTCAAGCATATTAAGAACATCTTTATGTTTTTAACTAAATTAGTTACAACTAACAAGGCAACATGGAAAGAAACTGCAAGTGAGGAACACATTAAAACATCAGGAAATCGAAATGTAATGGTTGTTTTTACTGGGAATTAGTTAAATGTGGATAATGTTAAATAAGTCCATTAGAACTATGAAGAATTTCAGTAAAGTTTACCTTAAATTCATCTACTACTGTGTATTAAGGTGGGTGCAAAAAATTGTTATTGCATAACGAAATTTCCATAAGAAAAATAGCCTTTTATATTTTCATTTCCATCTGTTTCCACATAGAATAGATAAGCTTTCAAGTAGTAGATACGAGTTGATATGATGATGTATATGCTTCAAGTCCTGAATTGGTGTTGTATGTTTTGCAAAAATAAAAGATCTGATGGGAATCAGTGACTTGAAGCGCCTATGAATGTAACTGAACATTGCAGCAGTTCAAGAACTCTAAAATAAAATTTTGTGCGTGTGTGTGTGTGTGTGTGTGTGTGTGTGTGTGTGTGTGTGTGTGTGCGTGTAAACAGCAAAAGAAAAAAGATATAAAATGTAAAGTATTTTTCATATGCAAATTTACACTTCAGTGTATCTGTGCATTAATCTGGTTAATACAGTATAAAATTATCAATAATAAAAGTTTATGATTATCGTGAAAATTGTACATTAAATTTTCTGTTTTTCTTGTACAGTTTTAGGGGATGCATCTGGAACACATTTTAAGTGTGTTCACAGCAGTTTTTAAATACTGGTAGCTGAAAGCAAAACTGTTTGAAGAATCATAATAACAAAGCGATTGCATCAATTCCACCCAATACATTTATAACCATGTATTTATTTTTTATTTTTTTTTTGTAATTCCCTGACTTCCCAACCATAGTTCATAGATGCCTGTATTTGTACATTTCACTCATCTCCTTATGACTAACTAGTCTTTGAAAATGAAGTGGTGATACAATAAATACAGGTGTTTTCTACAGTGGCATGCTTAGTTTGTTTATTTTCACTCAAGACACATGTATTAAACAAGTTTGAAACACCTGAAAACTGTAGATGTAGCACCTGAAGGCATATGTATAACATGGAGACACAAACTGTATCATAATAAAAGAGTAAAATAAAAAATGTGTCAATTAGGTAAAGTTGCTTGAATATCTCTCATATGTACATAGTTTTCTATGAGTAATTTGTGTAGAATTAATGCAGTTTCACTTTACATGAAAAATTTCAAAAATGTATCTGCTGTGTAGTGTTACATATGCAAAAAGGTTTTGCATATTCATAAATGTGTTGTACTGTAATAGATCAGAGTGAGGTGTTCACAGCAATTAACTGCAGTGGTTTAAAGAAATAATGTCTTCATGCACTATAGGAATAAATTCTGACTTATTTCTATTTCACGTAGTATTGTTGCTATCTAACTTCATAAATAATTATTTTATTTTCCAGCATAGGCGTTCTGCAGTTCTTCAAAGTCCTTATAAGAGTAACAGCAAATCTAGATATGTGGAACTGATTATTGTGAATGATAACAAAGAGGCAAGTCATTTTGTGTCCAAATCTAAACATTTTAATATACTGCATGTTTAAACTCCTGTTTCATAATGATTGAATTACAACATTCACTGCATTCCACTTAACATTCCAATTTCAGTGCATTATCTTCCAAATTTACTAACCTAATTTAGTTTTTTATCATGGAAAATTTATATTAATGCTTCACAATGTCTTTGGATAAAAGTACCTTTTCACAATTTTTTAAGTGTCTTAATTTGACACAGAAGTGCCTTCATTTTAACTGTTCTCCATGTAGCATCTCCTGTAAAAACTTGAAAATTGTATTTCCCTTGGTCAGAAAATGAACTCGTATCTCCTAATTTCTGTTCAAGCATGTTTCGGTTACATCACTCAAGATAGAAAATTCCAAAGTAACTGAGACTAAACAATTGTATCTCAGTTTAGGAATTGAACTAATTTTGGATTTGCACTAGTCAAAGCATCCAATGCTTTTCTATAACAACAACAAATGTGATACATGATCAAATACAAGTCAGGAGTCTCCAGTTCTTCTGAAGAACTTGGATGCTTTGACTCTTGCAATACCAAAGTTAGCTATAATCCATTATTAGAGTCTCCAGTTCTTCAAAAAAAACAAAAACAAAAAAAAACATCTCCATTTCTGTCAAAGAACTGAAGACTCTTGACCTACATCCAGTCATGTATTAAAATTGTTGTCAACACTATGAGAAAGCACTGGATGTTTCAATTAGAGCAAATTTGAAGTTAGTTGTAATCCGTGACTAGAGTCTGCAGTTCTACAATTCTAATACATGGCTGGATTGACCTGAATACAGCTATGTATTAGAATTGTCAATACTATGAGAAAGCATTGGATGCTTCGACTAGTGCAAATCCTAAGTTAGTTATAATACATGAGTAGTCTTTCCAGTTCTTCAGAAGAACTAAAGATCTCTGACCTGGATCCAATCATGTATTACAATTGTTGCCAATGCTTTGACCAGTGCAAGTTCAAAGTTAGTTCAGATTCTTAAGCTGGGATGCAATTATTTATTCTGTTACTTGGGAATTTGTTGTCTTGGGTAGTGTAACTGAAGCAAGCTTGAATGGAATGAAATAGATGTAGATTCATTTCCTGCTTTAAAGCCTGTAATTTTCAAGTGTTTTTCAGATGCTACGTAGAGAACACTTAAAATGAAGACAGTTCTGTGCTGAAGCTATACACTTGTGTGCCATGTATATGTGAAACAATTTATTATTCATTAATTTTGTGATAGTTTCTGAAGTTGATAATGATTACATCTGAAGAATCAAGTTGATTTCTGTTTGTAATTTTTAAGGTGCTATTAATCAGTACAATAAATGAACCAGTAAATTTTAGTAGTTCTTACTATTCCAGAAGGTTAGAAGCAATGTTTGTACAAAACACAAATATTTTTAGTGAAATTACTGAACCGTTCATTGTAATAGGAATTTTATTAAGAATACTTGTTCAGAAACAGTATTCATTGATAATATTTTGTAAGCATAAGATTATATGATAAACATGCACATGATATGAACATCATGTACCTCGTACACAACGTTTATATCATGAGTTGACAACAACGTGCTGCATTAATGGTCTTCCTACAAAGAAAGTAGGGTAAGTGTATATGTTTATCATATAATCTTATGCTTACAAAATATTATTACATCCTTTATGCACATTAAATTTACCTAAAAAACGTTTTTTAGGTGTTTTTGACTATGTATCATTGAGTCAAAAATAATTGTTACAGTATTTATTGGTTCTTATTCATATATGTAAATAAATTTATAATTGACTTTAATGTACTGTTGGTATGTAAATCTACATTATAGATAGATGGATGGATGGATGTGAGGTCCTGAATTCAAAAGCACTTAAATTGATTCAAAAACTGAGTAAAACAGCGTTCATTCAGCACTGTTTAAATAATGAAGCAGAAACAAACTGGAAAGCATCTGTTGCAGAATGCTAAAACAATAGAAAAAGTTATATCAGAGGCAAATGATTGAATGCTGAAGGAAGCTTCTTTTGAGATCATTAGCTTGTAAGTGACTCCAACGATCACCTAATTGCAGATACACTTGCATCAAAACAGTGTAAAAAGTAAAATACCAGAAATAATACATCCAGATTTGTTCCACAGAGAAAGCACAGGAAGTAATTTTTATTCATCATTCTTATTGAGAGCTTCAGAATAGGGGTTTCAAAAACTTTTAGCATGATGTACAGATTACACTTGGCAAGAAAAGGTAAAAACCTTGATTGGCTAGCCTGGTACATTTGAACCGTGCTTAAAAATTAAATCTTAATTTTAATTTTTAAGCACGGATGGGCTTAATAATGTAATTAGAGGCAACAGTGATTAAGTTAAAATAAAAATGACAGTTTTATTAGCCAAGTTGATTTATCCCAGCAATTTCCAATCTGTGGCATACAGCATCTTCTGAGCACAGTCTATGGAGTATAAGAAGAGAAATAGATTCATATCAGGAAATGCAAAGTTATCTAATTGATAAATGAAAAAATTGTGTTCAGTTTATCGTTCATAGATTGAACTGCATGATACATTTCATTAAGTTGCTCAGCATGCAATAATCTTCAGGTCAAAAGATGCACCAGTATAACAGTCATGTGTGGGGTAAAAAATGCTGTTTGTGAAAAAAAAAAAAAAAATTATGGCTCAAATCATTATAAAAGCCACAGCTCAAAAGATTTCTGTCTATTCAATATCAGAGTGTCTGTTCTGACAGTTAGCATTATGATATATGTGTCTAGCTGGAAATTAGGGGTTGAAACCTAGAAGGTGAATTGAAGATATAAAATCAGTGATTTATTTTCAAAGTAATTTTTTATGCGCAAAAAATCATACAGTGTACAGAAAGAATGGTGAAAGATATTATAAAGTATTATTATTGTGAGTATTATTTACTTGATGTTTGTGTGTCATAAACATGCCTAGATACTATCTTGGTATTCAGGTGCAAGTTAATGGTGATTATTTTTTCTTCATTAAAAGTGAAGTTTGCTGAGGAAAAACATAGTAAAGAAAACATAATGTTAAAACAATGGAAAACATCATTTTGTTGTTTTGCAGCAGGAGTAATAAGAATTTGAAAACATATTTTTTGTGTGCTTTGTAACAGGAGTAATGAGAATATGAAAGCAATTTCTTTCTTTCTTCTTCTTCTTATTTTATTATTTTTTTTTTTTGCTTTGTAGCAACAGTGATGAGAGTGATGAGAATGTGAAAACAGATTGTTTTTTGCTTTTTAGCGGAAGTAATGAGAATGTGTATGTGCTGTGTAATATGAAAAATAATTCATGGTGTAAGAACTTCCACATCTGAAAAACATAAAGGGATTAGAGCTGTACCAGATAACAAAATGTTTAGTAACACTGACAAGAAGCTTTTCAGGACAAGGTCACCTTGGGTATGTCTGTAATAAGGTTAAAAACAAATTAAAAATACAAAGCTCTACCTTGTATCTCAACTTAAGAATCTGAACTAATTGTATTACATAATTTGTATTAGTGCAATATCCAGATTTTCATTTGAATTTCTTGACTAATGCTAAAGTAAATCTGTGTAACTACAGTTAATGCAAATCCAGTAAAACTTATTTACATGTATTTGTTTTGCAGTTCAAAGAATTTAACAAAAAGTAAAACAGCACTTTTTGAGAGAAGCAAACAGATAGCAAATATTGTTAATGGTGTAAGTATTATAATAGGAATCCTTGTATTACATTTTTTATGTTCCTTTGCATTTCAGCAATCTTAAATTTTTGTACATACATACATATCACTAAGCTGTTCTCTGAGATTCAGAGGTTAGCTCCAAAAAGAAACAAACTTCCAGATATTTTTACTTATTGTTGTCGTATCAAACTTCTCCATTTACAGCAATCTTGACATACAACTAGTGCTTCACTGATGTCCATTACACGCCGTACACAAGATCTTTTATACTTCATACTCATAAGTTTTTTCTCATGCAGACACTCCTGAATCTGACCCACCCATGTCTTCCTTGGTATTCCTCTGCCTTTCCTTCCTGCCACTTGGGCTGAAAATATTTTCTTAGTAAGCATTTCATCACTCATTCTTTCAACATGGCCAAACCACCAAAGCATATTGGTCTCCACCTTGCTAACAACATTTTGCTTCACATCACACAACTGCAATACATCTTCATTTCTCACACAATTATATCGTTTCTTGCCACAAACCCCACGTAAGTAACGCATTTGTCCAGCACACAAACGACTTCTATGTTTCTTCTGCAGTACCCAGGTTTCACTGCCATACATCAGAGTAGGAACAATTATAGTTTCATACACAGCCATGCGGGACTCTCTAGAGAACCCATCATTCCTGTGAAAACCTCCCAGAGCAGCTATGACTTTCAAAGAAGAATTCACTTGCCTACTGATTTCACCATCCAACTTGTTCTCCCTGTCAAACATGCTTCCTAAATACACAAACTCACTCATCTGGTCAATCACAGTGCCATTTATACTTACATTACATTCAGTGCTACCCATTCCTCTCTCAAACACAATAACTTTGGTTTTTCCCTTATTTATACTCAGTTTGAATTTCATGCAAACTTCGTGCATCCGAGTCAACATACTCTGCAACTCACTTTTGCTCTCTGCCAACAGGACAGTGTCATCAGTATACAGCAATCTGCACACACGGATATCACCAAGACATAAACCACTATTATCTATTTTGGCATCATGCATGCATGCATCCATAAATATATTAAACAGCCATGGTGACATTACACAACCTTGTCTAACTCCTGCACCAATGGAAAACCATTTTGATAAAACACCATTCACTCGTACACAAGCTCTACTACCAGCATACATGGCTTTTACACTATTAAATAGATTCCCAGTAACACCATATTCATTCAATACCTTCCACAAAAGTGTCCTACTCACTCGGTCGTAAGCTTTCTCTAAATCTATGAAGGCAGTAAAAACTTTCTTCCCAACAGCCAGATACTTTTCAATCATCGTGCGCAATGCAAAAATCTGGTTAGTGCAGCCTTTACCAGGCATAAAACCACTCTGAACATCCCATACTTTCAATGATGTAAGACCCCATACTTTTTCAATAACAACCTTACCAAACACTTTCCCTGGCACACTCAGTAGGCTAATACCACGATAGTTCTTGCATTCAGTCTGATCACCTTTTCCCTTATACAAGGGAACAATAATAGCATCCTTTCAATCCCGAGGGACCATTCCTAACTCCCAGCACAACTGGCAAATTTCAGTTAACCAGTCAATTATATAGTCACCACCATATTTCAACATCTCTGCAGCTATGCCATCAACTTACGGAGCCTTACCATTCTTAAGAGATTTTAGAGCTTTACACACTTCTTCTCTTGAGATCCCTCCCTCCTGTGCTTTCAACCCTCATTATGACATCATCTGCATCTGTCTCAGAATCATCTTTGCTTTCCTGATCTAATAACTCACAGAAGTATTCACCCCATCTTTCATTAACTCATTGGGCTCCCATATCATTTCCCCAATCTCATTCTTCACACAACTTACAACTTTGTTTCCCCTATTTTTCCTAAGTCTCATGTACTTCCAGAAGGACTTCCTATCTTTCCAAAAAGCCAGTTCATGCCTTTCCACTTTCTCCTATTCTATCTTTTGCCTTACTGTGGCGAACCAGCATAGCAGCTTCACGCTTCTTACAGCGATATTCATCCACATAGACTCTACCTTGGAACATCCCCAAATAGGCTTCATTCTTTCTCTTTACTGCCTTTTCAATCTCACTATTCCACCAAGCATCACCTCTATTGTTACCCACTATTGTGGTGCCACAGACCTCTTTAGCAGCAGTAACAACACAGTTCTTAAAACATTCCCACTTCTTTTCTACATCCCTCTCACCAGACTTCAGATCCTTCAGTCATTCTCTGAGTAAGTCAGAATACCGCTGATGATCTTCAAGGAGCCTATCAACCTTTATTCTTTCTATCCTGGGTCTTTTCCTATTCCTTTTCCTCCAACCAACATTAAGTTTCACTTGTGACACTACCAAGTAATGATCAGAACCAACATCCGCACCCCTCATCACACGGGTGTCAACAACTAAGTGTTTCAAACGCTGATCGTAGACAACAAAATCTATGACACTTTTTTGACCATAAGTACAATTTTCCCAAGTATATGTGTGGATATACTTGTGGTTGAAAAATGTATTAGATACACACAAACCATTCTCAATGCAGAGTTCAATTAATCTTTCACCATTCTCATTCAAACAAGGATCATTAAACTTACCCAGAACATTGTCAGAAATTGCATTCTGCACACCTACTCTAGCATTGAAATTCCCTGCTATTATAACCCTTTTTTTAGCACCAAACTGGCTCAAAACAGCTTTTAGCTCATTCCAGAAATCTTCTTTCTTATCAGAAGGTTCTGAGTCACAAGGAGCATACACTACAACAATTACAATTCTCTGAAGTTTCACTTTCAAACGAATCCAGAGAATTCTCTCACTTATGCAACTATAGTGAATCAAGTTGTTCTTCATCTTTTCACTTAAAATCACACCTACACCAGCCTGTCCTCTCACATTATCCAATACTCCAGACCACACACTCACCGTGCCATTCACTTCTTCTACCACAATTTCCTTCTTTTTGGTTTCACTTACACACAGCACATCCAGTCTATACTTATTCATCTCCTCAATCACCTCACTCATGTTGCCATTTATACCTCTAGTATTCCATACACCAATCTTACATTCACTCAGCCAAGATCTCTTTCTCATACGCCGTTTAGAAAGTCCAGGTCGATTTCGTGGTGGACCGTCCTTCTCAAGTGTGGTAGGTCCACCATATCCCACACTTGAGTCATTCTTAATATTTCTTTTTGTTTTTTTAATCAGGTAAGTACATCAGTGTAGGTGATTAGCCCACAGCTGAGGGTTCCAGTTGGTCATTCAACCTAAGGATTTTGGAACAAAACCCAGTGAGTTGGGGTCTTTTCGCCAATGTCACACAGAACTAGCTTGCACCTCTCCAAGATTCACAGAGGCCCTAGTTGCTGTTGTGTGTGCCATTGTTACTACGGAGCCCCCAAGGAAGCAAACCCATATTAAAATGTAATATGAACACCAATTAACTGGTTTAACCAAGGCCAATATATTAGAGAGATGTGTTCCTTCCTCTGGTGATGCCATGCAGAAATCAAAGCTTCTGCTTGGTTTCCAACCTTGTCATGTGTGATGTTAAACACGATATCATGTAACATGAGAGTGTGTCACAAATGAAGAGAACTCTTCTGTCTAATGTCACGGCCTTGTGTTTTCTAGATGGCCTTGGAATGTTTGTAATAAACACTCAAATTACTTTTTACTGCCTCACTTAAGTGCTTTTTTACTGCCTCACTTAAGTGCTCTGAAAGATTTATTCTAGTCATGTATAATAACAAAATCTTGTATTCATAAATATTGAAATTACTACAAGACTTTGCCAATGCTGTGACCATTTATTTCTTTGAGACATCAAGTTAAGTCAGAAGTAATTAAATGTGTTTTAATCAAACTATCAGTTCACTCTTAAGGAGGAGCACCAGTTGCTTTATTAGCATATCAGGTAATGGTTAGAAAAGTGGCACTATTGCCAGATAAGAGTGCATGATCTATGAAATTTAACAATATATCAGTCCTTATCTTATGAAACTGCATCAAGACATTGTTAATAATGGGATTTTAAAATGGAAAATTTAGAAAAATGATTGATAATGGGTTTTTAAATGCCTTTAGAGAGAACATTGGTAATGGGTTTTGAAAATTTTTCAATACTCACAACTACACTTAAATCAAAATTTAATAGTACCATAGAGCCCCATTTATGTTTTTCAAGAGACCAAGTAAAACTAATGAATAACTAAAAAAACACATAAATGAAACAGTTCATGATTTGGCTCCTAGATGGCAGCACACTATTCTATCATAATGTGTGGTGTAGTCAATAGTGTTATACAAGGTACTATGTAGTTTATAGTATTTTTGTATGTTTTAGTGTACTAGTATTTTCAGTTATCTCTTTTCCCCCAGTTTTTTTTTTTTTCAACTTGATGGATTTCAGTTTCACTGCTTAGAATAACAGCATTTGTAAGTAAATATAGTATGCAATACATATACTGTATATACCTTGTATGCAAAGCATTACTGATAATTCATTTGCAATTGATAATTTTACACAAGGAAAAATAATATAGTATATTATTAGAAATGTGTATACATTAACATGGTTTAAAAAGATCATTAATTTTTTTTTTTTTTTTTACTTTTAAGTTGAATGATTGCTTCTTGAAGACTGTTGAGAACTGCATTGTTTTCTCATCAGCATTATGGCCAAGTAAAGAAGTTCCTAATGGCACTGAACGGTTTCAGTGCATCACTAAATTTGGGTGCTAATGCACTTACTTGGAAATCGTTGTGGTTTCCTCGGCCCTTTCAGTGAGCATTGGACTGCTTATGAGCAGGGGCAGATCCAGAAATTTACTCTAGGGAGGGCGGTTTTTTGGGTATAAAAGGGTGGGGGGAGAAGACATTATGGAAGGGTTTTTTAGATATACATTATACATATTGTCAGTGCTGCTCCTACCTGGTGTTCCTTTGCAAGGTCTTTGAAACATTTTCTCTTGCTCCAGGAACATTAAATCATTGAATACCTGAATGAGAGCAAGCAATAAATGAAAAATCACAATTATTTCAGTGCGATCAACTGTATGCTTCCCGAAGAAATGAACTTTATGCTTATTTGAAATCAGCACAGACTACATCTGAATGAAATCCTTCAAAATAAAGCCCAAGCCCTTATATTCGGAGTTGGTTAATTTAATAAAAAAAAAAAATTTAGTGGTCTCCACCTGACATATTCTCATACATTAAAATAAATACATGCCTCATTTCAGTCAAAACATAATGAACACACGGTTTAGTCATAAAATTGCTAAATATAAAACACGGTAACTGGAATTTTGCTCTCCTCCCAGCTTTTTTTTTTTTTTGTTTTTACTGTGCCCAATGGTGACAAAAAGAATCATTTTCGACTTCTTTTCATTGCTGATGAAATAACAAAACTATGTCCATTGGAAATTAACGTAAAAAGGAAAAAGAACGAAGTTCTGATATCAGTTACTTTATGTACATGAATGAAAATTCCAATGAAGGATGGTAGACACACGGGCATACTCAGTGTGTGTTGCAATCACACTCATACAAAAATGAGATGAAGATAACTTAGTTTTTCTTTTGAAAAAACACAGTTCCCCTAATCTCGTTTGAAGAACTGAAAACTTCCTTTAAATAAGTATGTAATGTAAAACCAAGTAAACAGTGCCTCTTGATATTCGACAATTACCAATTTTAGCTTGGAATTTTTACAATATTATTAATCTTTCCCTGCGAAAATTTTATAGCACCAAAATTCCCCAAAGGTAATAGAAAGTTAGAAGTTAGAAGTTTTTATGATAGTTCAGAATAGATTACTACCTTAATTACAATTTAGAGACATATTAACTTTCATGAGAAACATGAGGTTTGAATTATGAATTCAGGATTCAGGTTTGTTTTAAATTTTTCACAGATTGTTTCAAGATGTTACAGATGCTAGACAATATAACATTGACAAAGAACTAGCAAAGAATACCCCCATGCTTTCTCCCCTCCCACTGTTCCTGTCTTCCCTTTATGTTTTGCTCTCTCTCTCCCTCTTGTATTATCTTCTTTCTTTTTTTACTGAAGCTAAATCAATGTAATACGTATTTTAAATCCAATTTCATAGTAAGTTTAATTAATTTAATTTAATTTTTTTTAGAAAAACTGAAAACAAAATATGCAGAGTTTATCATTTACGATCTTCTCTACTTTAAACGTAAAAACTTCGTTAGGGTTTGGGGGGATCCAGTGGGTGACGACTGGCACCCCAGTCATCACCCACTGGATCTGCCACTGCTTATGAGAATGTTAGTGACATGGCACTGCTCAAAGAATTGAACAATATCCTTGACTTCCAAAAACTTTCCAGTTTGAACGTGTAAGTTTTTCAATACAGTTGAACCTGAAGCATTGGATTGTCCTCAATCTTCTTGATGTTTAAGATATCATCATAAAAGTCGAATACAAATTTGGAAGATGTGAATCTGTTCATTGGTGTAAATATGATATATCAGATAATATCCAAAAACTTTAAAATTTTGTCGTCTTGGAGCAGGAATCGAACCTGCTTCTCCTGGATAGCGCCCGAGTATGCTGAAGAAGAAATCCCCCCAGCTACGTATTAGTGTTTGTATCCGGGTGACGAGGGTTTGGTTCCCACTCCAGGACGACTAAATTTTCAAGTTTTCGGATATTATCTGACTTAACATCTGTGTCATATTTACACCAATAAATGGATTCACATCTTCCAAATTTGTATTGTACAAAGGTGTAATCTTGTATTTCATTCATTAATAAAAGTCAAAACTGGAATTTTTTATTTTGTAGCTGTAGTTGTTTTGTCACCATTTAATTTTTGTCAACTTACATTTTTCAAAAACCTTGCATAAATTGAAATTGCATATGTAACATGATTTCAATAAGAATGCAGCCATTCTTGTTGAAATCATGTTAATACATCAGAAAAATATGAACACAAATATTGGTTGGTTAATTGATTTTTATGGCGTAAGGACAATGTTTGGCCATAGAGCACCCAACAGCACAAATACTAAAATAATAATAAGCATAACTAAAGTAAAATACTGACAGATCTGTCACACCAGCAGCACAGATCTGCACAACACAATGTCTGCTATGAGACTAAATGGTCTTCCTTGTATACCATGACACTTCCCATGTGATGTGTCCCATCAAGGCCACACATATTGTGGCTGAAAAGAAGCAGTTGTAGAAGTATCCAGTTCACTTTGTTGTTTCACTGTACTGAATCACATAACAGCAAAATTTCTGACATATAATGAGCAGCTGGGGGATTATTTCATTATACATGGAACTCGCATGAAGCGTGAACTTACTGTACAATCAAAACCAGTCAGTATCTATCACTTTTAATGGAAATACTTCATAATCCACATTTGCATCTATTGAAAGTGTTTCAAATTCCACAGGCTGGCACCTGCGGAATTTCAGTTGGAATAGAATTCCTACGTGTTGCTTGTGACAAAGTTCATTCAGTATGCCAATTTGCTCAATCACAGTGTTTGTGTTTCTTATTAATCAATAAGGCATGTGCATGCATATTCTGATAGTAAAAATGAATATTTTAGTAATTAATAACAGGTGTGATACCTCTTATTATTTATCTTACAGTGAAGGAACTGAAATTATGGTTTTTATAGTGGTAGTTTGCTTATATTCGGTGGTGATGGTGAACTAGCTTCTATTTTGAAAAATTTGACCACCAAATTAAAGCAAATTACCTCTGTAAAACCTGTAATTTCAATTCCTTCACTGTAAGATGAATATTTTGTGTAGAAGCCTTGCATAACTATCTATACCAGTGTGTTTGCCATAACAAAATGTGAAGTATCGGCAGAATGTGTTAAATGCAGTAATGCACTGTATTGTAATGAAATTGTAAGAAAATTACTATTGTGGGGGAACCTGTATAGGAAAAACTGGGAGACAACTTAGATCCTGTATAGGAGAAACTGGGAGACAACTTAGAACTTGTATAGGAGAAACTGGGAGACAACTTAGAACCTGTATAGAAGAATATGAAACCTCTATAAAAATGTTACTAGCAAAAGAGTACTTTGGCAGATACATTCAAAACACTGAACATTCATTGAATAAAGCTCATATTGAGAAATGGCTTCCTAGTTTAATTGAATTAATAATCTAAAGCAACTTATGGGAATTTACTAGGAAATTTTTTCATTTATAGCAAATTTTCGGAGAAAACTCTTCTCCTTCTTCAGGCTCTCTAGTTGTTGTCACTTTTTGCTTGTCACTATCATGGTTACGGTTTACCTTGACGGTTACGGTTAACCTTGACGGTTTAGGCTATTTTTCAACAAATCCTGCCAGATGTTAGGCAGGGAAAATCCTTTGCAGTCATTGATGATGGAATTTTGATTTTTCTCAATCTCTATTCCTTCTTTCAGTTTTCTTTTTTGGAAATTGCTTTGGAAACTGATTACTTTAAGGGAATTCCAATCCATGCTGTGCCCAGTTTCTCTAACATGCCTATCTAATCCAGTCTTGTTGGAGCAATTTTTTATAGCTGCTTTATGCTCAGCTATACGAGTTTCTAGTCTGCGACCTGTTTCACCTATGTAAGATAGTCCACAACTACAATTTACTTCATAAACTACTCCTTGCATTTTTAAAATATCTTCTTCTCTTTGAACTATTTTAGGGAAAAAATTTTTAACTTTGTTCTCTAAACTTGGAGCTAGCCTAATATTGTATTTTTTACTAATTCTCTTTAAAGCCTCAAATAAACCTTTGTGATAAGAAATTTTTCTAGTGAATTTTACTTCTTGCTTTTGTGGGTTCTTCTTACCATTAAAATTCAGAAGCTTCTCAATTTCTTCTTTAGGATAGTTATTTTCTGCAAGTATGACTTTAAGCTCTTCTTTATGGGCTTCTTTTTTATCTGCAGTAGAAACTATTTTATTAATTTTTCTAGAAACTGACTTGCTACATTTTTCTTAATAGAAACTGGATGATACGAATTGAAATCTAGTAGTCTTTTTGTATTCATTGGTTTTTTATACCAACTAGTGAGGAATTTTTCATCTTCATAATAGATAGTAATATCTAAGAAGTTTATTCTTCTTTCTTTTTGAAGTTCAATAGTGAACTTAAGGGAATCATCTAATTCATTGAATGAGTCTAGAATTCTTTCTGGAACAATTTCTGAGCTATCTATTATAAATAAGATGTCATCCATGTATCTGCTATATAAGCAGAAGTATGTGGGTTGTACTAGTATCTTTTCTTCTAGTTTTCCCACATAATAGTTAGCTAAGAGTGGGGAGAGTGGGGAGCCCATAGCTAGTCCCGATTTTTGAATGAAAAAAGTTTTCCCAAATTGAAAGTAGTTGTTCTGCAAAGAGAAAGTAAGCATTTCAAAAATTCCTACTAATATGTTTTTTTCCTTGTTGTGAAAAACTATTAGGTCTGCCAAGTCTTCCGCTATAAAGTCTATAAGTTGATCTATATTAATGTGAGTATACATAGACACTATATCTAAACTACCCATAATAGGAGAATCTAATTTAGGAAGAAGTTCTAGTTTTTCTTTTAGCTGCATTGAGTTTTTAATCAAGTTAGGTGGCCTTTTAAAATTGCTCCAACAAGACTGGATTAGATAGGCATGTTAGAGAAACTGGGCACAGCATGGATTGGAATTCCCTTAAAGTAATCAGTTTCCAAAGCAATTTCCAAAAAAGAAAACTGAAAGAAGGAATAGAGATTGAGAAAAATCAAAATTAGATAGGCATGTTAGAGAAACTGGGCACAGCATGGATTGGAATTCCCTTAAAGTAATCAGTTTCCAAAGCAATTTCCAAAAAGAAAACTGAAAGAAGGAATAGAGATTGAGAAAAATCAAAATTCCATCATCAATGACTGCAAAGGATTTTCCCTGCCTAACATCTGGCAGGATTTGTTGAAAAATAGCCTAAACCGTCAAGGTTAACCGTAACCGTCAAGGTAAACCGTAACCATGATAGTGACAAGCAAAAAGTGACAACAACTAGAGAGCCTGAAGAAGGAGAAGAGTTTTCTCCGAAAATTTGCTATAAATGAAAAAATTTCCTAGTAAATTCCCATAAGTTGCTTTAGATTATTAATTCAATTAAACTAGGAAGCCATTTCTCAATATGAGCTTTATTCAAAGAATTAGAACAGAGTATGGGTCAGATACTTGGCAAACAATAAAGAAAGTTCAACCTGCTACATTGAAGATGGAAAGATCCATAGCTCAAATCAAGTTCCTGAAAAATTGCAAGGTAAATAACTTTATTCCAAATTCATTTAGACTTAGAAAACCATTTAAAGATTTACTTTCAGCCAACTTCATAAGAAAAATAGAGCAAAAAACGTTAAAAAGAAATATTGAAGCAAAATATAAAAATGTTGCTTATTATAAAATAGTAAAAGTAGAAAATGAAAAGAAAATTTCTGGAATCTTAAGGGATACAGTAAAAGCAGAATTGGATGACTGGCTAAAAATTGGAGTAAGAAACAAAAATAAGAAATTTGTTAAAAAGCTGAACCTTAAAGAAGAAAAATTTTTGAAGAATAACTATTCAAGTAAAAACAAAAAAACTGCAGTTCTTAGTCATGTGAAGGACAATACTGCTACTGGAGTTAGCCAAGAATTATTACAAGTGATAAATAAAGGAAGTAATTTCAATCTATCCAAAGAAAAATACATCCAGAAAAATTGGTAATTGAATTGGAAAGCATCTGCAGCACTTTAGAAAAAGAGGACCAAATTAAAGCAGACCTCCTCAGAAAAGATTACTACAATAGCCTTACAAAATTCCAGAAGCAAGTAAGGAAACCTCAAAAAAAATTTGATAATAGTCAATTAAAAGCTCTTAAAGATTTCAGAAAAAATGAAAGTATAGTTGCTGTGAAAACAGACAAAAGTAAGTTGATTACTATTATGAATAAGAAAGATTATCTAGAAAAGATGGAAGAAGAACTAAAAAAACCTATGTATGAAGAAGTAAAAGAAAACCCACTACCAGATTTGATTAAAAAAGTCTCTAAGCTTATTTCACTTCAAAAAAAGAAAAACCAGCTTCCAGAAAACTATAAACAATTCTCAAAATTACAGTTCAGATTACCTCAAATATATGGAATAGTCAAACTGCATAAAGAACACCAACCAATTAGACCAATAATTGACTCAAAAAACTCAATTCTTTCAAATCTAAACTATTTTTTAAAGTCACACCTCCAGAATCTTTTAAAAGAGCCACCTAACTTGATTAAAAACTCAATGCAGCTAAAAGAAAAACTAGAACTTCTTCCTAAATTAGATTCTCCTATTATGGGTAGTTTAGATATAGTGTCTATGTATACTCACATTAATATAGATCAACTTATAGACTTTATAGCGGAAGACTTGGCAGACCTAATAGTTTTTCACAACAAGGAAAAAAACATATTAGTAGGAATTTTTGAAATGCTTACTTTCTCTTTGCAGAAACAACTACTTTCAATTTGGGAAAACTTTTTTCATTCAAAAATTGGGACTAGCTATGGGCTCCCCACTCTCCCCACTCTTAGCTAACTATTATGTGGGAAAACTAGAAGAAAAGATACTAGTACAACCCACATACTTCTGCTTATATAGCAGATACATGGATGACATCTTATTTATAATAGATAGCTCAGAAATTGTTCCAGAAAGAATTCTAGACTCATTCAATGAATTAGATGATTCCCTTAAGTTCACTATTGAACTTCAAAAAGAAAGAAGAATAAACTTCTTAGATATTACTATCTATTATGAAGATGAAAAATTCCTTACTAGTTGGTATAAAAAACCAATGAATACAAAAAGACTACTGGATTTCAATTCGTATCATCCAGTTTCTATTAAGAAAAATGTAGCAAGTCAGTTTCTAGAAAAAATTAATAAAATAGTTTCTACTGCAGATAAAAAAGAAGCCCATAAAGAAGAGCTTAAAGTCATACTTGCAGAAAATAACTATCCTAAAGAAGAAATTGAGAAGCTTCTGAATTTTAATGGTAAGAAGAACCCACAAAAGCAAGAAGTAAAATTCACTAGAAAAATTTCTTATCACAAAGGTTTATTTGAGGCTTTAAAGAGAATTAGTAAAAAATACAATATTAGGCTAGCTCCAAGTTTAGAGAACAAAGTTAAAAAATTTTTCCCTAAAATAGTTCAAAGAGAAGAAGATATTTTAAAAATGCAAGGAGTAGTTTATGAAGTAAATTGTAGTTGTGGACTATCTTACATAGGTGAAACAGGTCGCAGACTAGAAACTCGTATAGCTGAGCATAAAGCAGCTATAAAAAATTGCTCCAACAAGACTGGATTAGATAGGCATGTTAGAGAAACTGGGCACAGCATGGATTGGAATTCCCTTAAAGTAATCAGTTTCCAAAGCAATTTCCAAAAAGAAAACTGAAAGAAGGAATAGAGATTGAGAAAAATCAAAATTCCATCATCAATGACTGCAAAGGATTTTCCCTGCCTAACATCTGGCAGGATTTGTTGAAAAATAGCCTAAACCGTCAAGGTTAACCGTAACCGTCAAGGTAAACCGTAACCATGATAGTGACAAGCAAAAAGTGACAACAACTAGAGAGCCTGAAGAAGGAGAAGAGTTTTCTCCGAAAATTTGCTATAAATGGAAAAATTTCCTAGTAAATTCCCATAAGTTGCTTTAGATTATTAACTGAACATTCAATTAACTTGGATTCCATAAAAATTATATCATATCAGAAGTACTTTGTGGAAATTGAGAGAAGATGGGCCACACTTAATGGCCTTAAAGGCTGCACACTACCACATGAGCGGCAACATCTACTCTCTTGAGTCAGTCCGAATGACGAGCTGAAGGACAACCCGAAAATTTGATGAATGATAATTAAAGTTTATCCTAGTATCCTCATAAAGTGAAATTTATGCAAAAGTGTAAGGTTGTAAAATGAATGTTACCGCAGAAAACTGATTTGTATTCTTTGTATTAAGTCATGGAAAATCCTAATGATGAGATATTGTTAAATTTAACTTTAGTTTTAAGTAGATTACTAGGATGAATTTTTTTTATTGTTGTCTAATGTTGGGGTTGTGTATGTATACCAACCTATCATCAGGACTGACTCAAGGGAGTAGGATTCGAAAATTTCTTATTTTTTCTATATATTTTCTTAAAATTATGTCAAAAAATGTTATTTATTGTGCTGTAGATGTTCATACACATAATATCTGTGCATGCATATTCATAATACAAATATATATATATAATGTATATATGTTCTGTGAATAATTTGTTTTTATCTAGGTTAATCAGTATTTTTTTAACTGTCCCTCCATGAAAAGTATCCATGTATGTGTTTTATTTTGTACTGTTTTGTTTAGTGAAGATTTGTTTTGAATATTTGGTTTTCCTTGTTTGCTGTCTCTGCCATAAGTGTATGAACTTGTTTCAGCTGTACTCGCCCTTGAACATTTTCATTGCTCTAGTGGGTGTGATTGTTTGGTCTGACCATGATGAAATATCCTTATCATCTGATGGTGATGCCACTCTGACAAATTTTCTTCACTATCGAAGAGAACGTCTGGCTCAAGAACACCCAAATGATAATGCACAACTTATAACGTTTGTATATATTTACAATACTTTTTCAAATGTTATGATTACAATATTTAATGCATCAGAAATTTGCTTTAAGTTACAGTTGTTTACCATGAGTATCTTGGCATTTAACAAGGTATGACACACAGCATTGTCATAATCTCAAATACATCATTCTTTCTTTTTTTTAAATCCTTGTAAAGACATTATAGGATGCTATGCATGGTGTATCTGCGCCATTCATTAAGAAATATTCAATAACATTGTGCAGGGCTGGTTTACGATATTTTGATGTTTTTGGAAAAATGAGATAGGTTTGATATACCTGTATGTATGTAATTGTCCATATGCATTAAAAACGCACATTAGAATGCAACCAAATCTGCACTATGCAATGTTTGCATCTCCTGTTAACACAAAAAGCAAAAAAAAAAAAAAAAAAATCTACACAATGTTTGCATCTCCTGTTAACACAAAATGCAAAATAATAATAATAACAATAATAATAATAATAATAAGGTTAGCTGTAGAATCCAGCTTCTTTGCCTATGGCGCACACTTTCACAAGCAATCAAAAGGAGTCCTGATGGGTTCAGCCCTGTCTCCAATACTCGCTGAAGCCAACATCACGAAACCTATTGAAGAGACCATACTCACCACTCTTCCCAGAACACCAAGAGTATGGCTACGCTATGCAGATGGCATCTTTTTTATCTGGGAGCATGGAGAGGCCTACCTGCAAGACTTTATAGTAGACATAAACAACATACATGAAGACATTAAATTTGCGATGGAAATAGAAAATCAAGGAGAATTACCTTATTTAGATGTACTTGTGATGAAATTGACTTCAGGTACACTCTCCGCCAAAGTCTACTATAAACCCATGCACGTGCCTAACCCTATTCCACCAGGATCAGCCAACCCAACAACACACAAATATGCTCTATTCAAATACTGGGCTAAAAGAGCCAAATATCTTCGCACCTCGAAATCAGACTATGATGCTGAAATTAAGTCTTTGAAAGATCTTGCCATTGCAGGAGGGTTTGACTTCTCCCACGTAGAGGACACAATAGCAAAAGTTGAGGCCAACACACTTGCTACAGTGAACAGAAGAGCAGCTTTGAAATTTGTTGGTTCTATCCCATACATGCCCAAAGTATCTTATTTTATCAAAAATTACTTCCAGAAGAAAGGATTGGATGCCGACCTAAAACCTTCTAAACCCATGGCAACCATCCTCAGTTCAGCAAGAGGTAATAGCACTTTAAAGCTCACAGATGCGGGCATCTATTGCCTCTCATTGTTATACCCAGACTCCTCTACTAAATTTTACATAGGACTCATAAAAAAGATCATTTGAAGAGAAAATGAATGAAGACAAGTGGGACGTTGCATAAAAGAAGCTTATTACATCCCTTGCCAAGGAAGTAGCCAACCATAAGGCTCAACCACAATGGCAGAATATCTTCAAGATCGCACCATATGGAGACACAAGAACAGCTGCAATAAGGGAAACAGTTGAAATATTAATGTGATGGGATGTATGCAACACAGATGTTTCTTTCGAACTACCAGTAGTCTGGAACCATATACTAGGTATCACAAGATGGACTTAATGATTCTCGAACCACGATGTAAATAAGAAAAATACATGTTGGAAATATGTAGAGACGAAAATCTCCTAAAAGATTTAAGGAATAAAGGTGAGCCTCAAAATATAGATTAATGATTCTAGTTTCTCCCTAAAGTTTACATTCTTTGAATTAACTTTTAAGATATTGTATTTACCACGTTCCATGGTTATTTGTGCGCTCGGTCTTCACACATGATGTCAATTGTCATGTTAGAATTTAAGTTCTGTTTACAATTTTGATTCTGTTTCCTCTATGTAACCACCTGATAAAGACATCCGTTGATGGGGAAAGCTCGCAGAGTGAAATTCATGTGTTTTTCTTACTTGACACCAATAAATTGGATCATTATATTTATAATTAGTTTTCTGGTGTTAGCATCCAGCACTCTCTATATATATATATAGTTTTTTTGCTGTTTCCAGATATAATGGATGCATATCATAAACTTTGAAAACTCAGAATCAGACTTGAGATAGAACGATCGCACTTTGACTTCTTGCAAGACTGCAAAGCACGAAACCTGATTCTTCCCTTCCTCAAGTTTAAATCGGCACTTGACAATCCTTGGTTCCGATGTAAAAAAATTAAGGTTCTGGCAGCAAATGCTGAAACACCTCATTTGTGCCAAAAGAGTTGGAATCATGGAGCTGAAATCCAAGTCCTATAGCCTGCACGCTGCGCTAACGCATCTAGTCTCACCTTTAGAGCTAAATATAATGCTAAGAAAAACATACATGCTGACCAGCAGAGAGCGTAAAACCCACACAGCTTGTCACAAGAAGAAATTAGATAAGCTCTGGGCAGAACAGCACCCAAACATTCCTCAGCATCAAGATTTCATAGTTCCAGTCATTAATGTTTCTTCCAAAATACTTACCCATTCAGAGCTTGAGATCCTGCAGAAAGGCCCAAAATTTACATTTGAGAGACCACTTAGATACAAAAAAGTGGTACCACAAATCAAAAGTGTCCTATGGCATTTGCCCATTGCTGAGCGTGACCCTATCAGATACAAATGTGCAGCCATGCTTACAAAGAGCATGGAGACACAGAGGAGAAATCACATTCAGAAGCTCCCACCTGAGTTAAAGAGGCTCAAAGATGATGAGAGAAACATTGTTTTCCTACTAACTAATAATTCAAGGCAGATCGCCATAATGAATGAGCAACACTATGACATAAAACTTCATTCTTTCATTGATTCGAACGCCATCATGCAGACAACAAACCCTCTCAATAGATGGAAAGCAAGAGTCAGGAAGGCTGCTAATTTGAAAGCCCTTCCAGATGCCATCAAGCGAGGAGCTAGACTCTCTCCTGGAGCATCCATACCAAAATTGTTCGGGAGATTAAAGCACCATAAAGAGGTCAACCCAATCAGGCCAATCGTTTCAAGTGAGAGAGCATCATCAGCACACCTTGAGAAAGCCCTCGCAACTTTTCTATGCAATTCCTTCCAAACACAGAGTCCTTAGCTCCTCGAATGAGTTCATCTCCAAGCTAAAAGGTATCAACCCTTGCACAACATGAACTTATTGGCAGCTTTGATGTTATCTCCCTCTACCCCACTGTTCCAATACCGGAAGCTACACAAAACATAAAACGAACCCTGACTGGAGCTAACCTTTATGACAAAGATGCTCTGAAAGATATCTTTGCTGTTATTGACTTAGCTGTAGAACCCAACATCTTTGCCTATGGCTCGCACGTTTGCAAGCAATCAAAAGGAGTTTGGATGGGTTCAGCCCTGTCTCCAATACTCGCTGAAGCCATCATGAGACCTATTGAAGAGACCGTACTCACCACTCTTCCCAGGACACCAAGAGTATGGCTACACTATGCAGATGACATCTTTTTTGCCTGGGAGCATGGAGAGGCCTATCTGAAAGACTTTATTGTAGACATAAACAACATGCATGAAGACATTAAATTTGCGATGGAAATAGAAAATCAAGGAGAATTACCTTATTAAGATGTACTTGTGACGAAATCAACTTCACGTACACTCTCCACCAAAGTCTACTATAAACCCATGCATGTATCTAACCCTATTCCACCAGGATCAGCCAACCCAACAACACACAAATATGCCCTATTCAAATATCAGGCTAAAAGAGCCAAAGATCTGTGTACCTTATTTAGATGTACTTGTGATGAAATCAACTTCACGTACACTCTCCACCAAAGTCTACTATAAACCCATGCATGTATCTAACCCTATTCCACCAGGATCAGCCAACCCAACAACACACAAATATGCCCTATTCAAATACCAGGCTAAAAGAGCCAAAGATCTGTGCACCTTGAAATCAAACTATGATGCTGAAATTAAGTCTTTGAAAGATCTTGCCATTGCAGGAGGGTTTGACGCCTTCCTCGTAGAGGACACAATAACGAAAGTTGAGGCCAACGCACTTGCTACAGTGAACAGAAGAGCACCTTTAAAATTTGTTGGTTCTATCCCATGCATCCCCAAAGTATCTTATTTTATCAAAAATCACTTCCCGAAGAAAGGATTGGATGTCGGACTAAAACCTTCTAAATCCATGGCAACCATCCTCAGTGCAGCAAGAGGTAATCACACCTTAAAGCTTACAGATGCGGGCATCTATTGCCTTTCATTGTTTTACCCAGACTCTTCTACTAAATTGTACGTAGGACTCACAAAACGGTCATTTGAAGAGAAAATGAATGAAGACAAGAGTGACGTTGCGCAAAAGAAGCTTACTGCATCCTTTGCCAAGAAAGTAGCCTACCATAAGGCTCAACCACAATGGCAGAATATCTTCAAGGTCACACCATATGGAGACACAACAAAAGCTGCAATAAGGGAAACAGTTGAAATATTAGCGCAACAAGATGAGTGCTGCACAGATGTCTCTTTCAAACTACCAGTAGTCTGGAACCATCTACTAGGTATCGCAAGATGGACTTAATTATTCTAGTTTCTTCCTAAAGTTTACATTCTTTGCATTAATTTTTAAGATATTGTATTTACCATGTTCCGTGGTTATTTGTGCACTTGGTCTTCACGCATGATGTCAATGGTCATATTAGAATTTAAGTTCTGTTTACAATTTTGATTCTATTTTTTGTGAAACAGCCTGATGAAGTTGTCCGTTGATGGAGAAAGCTTGTGGAGTAAAGTAAAACAAATTACCTCAATGAAACCCATAAATAGAACTTTTTCAACGTATGATAGAATAATAGAAATGCCATGATTTCATTAATTGTAATTTTTGTTTGTCCATTTTGTTTTTACGTTGTTTTATTGTACAAACTACCCTGAATATATTTACATGAACACTTACATAACTATTTAACCTTTCTTTTACTGAAACTAGGGCACAAGTTATAGCAGTGTTAAAAAATCTGCTCTGAAGTTGTTTGTTGTTACAAAATGATATGATACACAATTAAGTGTCCAATACTCTTGATGCAGACAGTAAGGTAGGAGACTCACTGGCACTGTATACTAACTCGGGGCTAGTGAGTCACCTACCGTACATGTCACACCGTGTGTGGAAAAATTTAGTGCCATGGGACTCCTGGAATGATAGTGCACACCGTATGCTCAAACGGGAATGTATGTTATACGAAAGGACTTTGGCTTTGGAGGGTACAGGTAGAGCAACAACTATAACTGGAAACTCACTTTGCTAATACAGTATTCACATATCACTTGTTTTGAAAGTACATAAATAATTGTTTGATAATGACACTCAGAAAATTCCTGTGAATGTATGTTCTACATAATCAATTTTAATTCACATAAATCAGATAAATAGCAGTTCAATAGCAGTTATTTTAAGACAAATTTCAAGTGACTGCCTGACTGTCTGGAGAACCACTACAACAGCAGAGCTCCCCACAGTTACAGTCATTGTAGTAGCCTTAAACCATCTCAGACATTTTGTCTTGCATTGTTGTTTCTAAGCACATAGCAATGCAAATTTTCAAATATTTTAGGAAATGATTTACATAACTTAAAATTTCACAAGTTGTTAGTCTTCCAGGTGTGTTGCTGTAAACAAACTAGTTCAATGACCACAATACAACTTCATACATATCAAAAGCACTCAAACTGCTGCATAATTATTTAAATAAAATAATGAAATTTTGTAATTGTACCAACTTTTATGTCTGAGTTATAAATTGGAATGTTATGCAGTAAACCAAGAATTACTAAATGAAAATATTTCTACACCTGTTGTTTCCATGGGAATAATGTTAATTTTACAAGCACCAAGTAAAGCCTGAAGAAAAGTCTTTGCCTTCTTTTCCAGTTCTGTGGGAAGAATTTAATTGATAGTTGACTTCATTTTTTGTTATGCTAATTTGCCATTGCTTTAATGGCCTAGCAAAGAACTGGTTTTCATTGGACTAATGAAGATGAAGTAGATTTATAAACAATGAGTGCATGAGAAAGACCTCTTAGAAATGACATGTACTTGGGACTTCAAACATGAAGTTTTTTAAGACCTTGTATTGCATGTATACACCAGTATATACTCACAGACAGCTAAAAATTGGTATCACATTTGTTTTTGTGCTTCAGCCAAAATTGCCCTAGTCAACAAATTTTAACATTTCGTCTGCCACACAGATCATTTTGGGGTGTTTTTGACTAAATCGACCCTGCTAATTACAAAAATGTCAGCGAAAAGTGTGCAACACGCAACACTTTCGTACAACAGGGACTATTCATGAATGAGCGACATCATCTAATTTTCGAAATAAATCATTGATGAAATAAAGTATTAAGATATTTAATTGTGCAATTACACTTGGAGAGCAGCCACTGACATGTGTGAAACCTTCTCCACTCTTATCCTAAGACTTCATGAAGTTTTTCATCAAACCGAAATTAATATGTAAAGGGGGAAGCAATATCTTGTTTCAGTCTAACGAAGAGGCATAGTTTCCCCGGGATGTAATTCTCTCCGTGAGGCCAGTCTTTCACAGCACAGTGTTTGTTGGTTGCTGTGCTGTAACATAGACAAAGAAAACAACAATAGTTTGTAAATCCACCCTGAAGTCCAACTAACAGGGTGACGATTTTCAAATCTCGACATGCTTCCCAGCAGTACTTGTTGTATTGGATTGCACTTAGCAGCAGTGACATGCTCTCGTAAATTTCTTTCATGTCCATTTAATGTGTCACTGATATTGATGATTTAGTGTTGCAATTGTGTAGCAACATTGCCTTCAGACTCGTTTTTGAGGATTCAACGAAAAGTCTCCATTCCTGAGGGATATGCTTGAAACCAAGAGTAGCCAGCCATTAAGGTGGTTCCACCTAAATTCTCTGCCTTATGTTTCCAGTGGTAAAATTTCTTTACATATTTCCTTCGCAATTAATGTATTCCCAAGGATTAAAATTTGTACATCGATAAAACTAACTTTAAGTTATAGCATGGGATACTTAATACTTGTTAAAACGTAACCATAACTAGTTAATTCAGCATTTGTTTGTCTACTGACATCATCAATGTATAGGGGTGCCATCTATTAACAGGTATGAACATTACTCAAAGAAAAATGATTTATTTTTAATGTAATTATGGCTATGTTTTAGCAAGTATTAAGTATCCCATGCTATAACTTCAAGTTAGTTTCATCGATGTGCAAATTTTCATCCTTGGGAATACATTAATTGCAAAGAAAATATGTAATGAAGTTTTACTATTGGAAACAGCAGAGTTTTAGGTGGAACCACCTTAATCCGTCAATATTTGTACACACATGCGTGGAATTTTGCATTGTAAAGTACCCTGAAAATTGTTCATGCCTTGTACAGAGAAATTGTAGTTCCACTGCTGCAGTCTAGACCCTAAAAGTTCACCTTGATGTTTGTTAAGATTAAGGTCTCTGACTTAGTCATTTAGTTCCCTTTGCTGGATCAGATGTGGTGTTGTATCATGTCCAGGACTGTGGAATAGATCAAATGACATTGATGGTTCAGTCTCTCCTCCATTTTCTTCTTTTGGAAGGGTGAATTCTTCCAATTGCAAAAGTGGCTGAGGAAAGGGCAGTTCAGATCCATGTGGTATTGGACATATGGCAGATGGAACAGTAAGATATTCCACTTTACATTTTATTTTCTTTCAAAATCCCTTGATGGTAGTCATACAAAAATAACAGTCCTCTGCATTGCTAGTCAGCATGCCAGACCATCAAAACTGCAAAAGGCATACATCATGGTTTGTTTCCATTCATCCACTTAATTAAATTTGAGCGGCATGTTACGCAGGATATGTGGGGGAACCCATTTTTTTGTGTTGGTCACTAGCATGACACTCAAAATAATGATACTAATCTTGTTTAACCTTGGTTGTTGATGACCAACACTGTTTTTTCACTGTGAACTATCCAGAGATTTAATGAAAACTGTCCAATAGATTTACACATTTGTAGCACGTTCTATCCATTATGAGAAAACTAAATGCATATACACACTGTCCAAGATCACTGCAACCTGTCACAAACACATCTCTTCAACTGAACCAGATAGAACACATTCACCACAAAACAAAACCCTCTCAGCCATCTGTCGGTATGGCGCCTGCAAACAATAAGTCAATAGAAGAGAAATCCTGAACATAAACAAAGGCACACATGCGTGCGCAGCACAGGAAAAAATGACTCATAATTCCTTCAAGTCCTACCATAAAAACCGATCATAAAGTGGAAATGAGCATGGAGAAAAGATGTCAATACACTGAGAAACACTTCCAGCGGAGACTTTTGGGTTGGTAACTGAGTTACGTGAATCTGGATTTTCAGTTTTTGTAATGTTATTTACAATTTTTTTTAAATGGTATGTAATGGCTTATTTTGAAGGCCATATTCATTATCAGCATATAAAAATTGACTATAGACTGATATTTCCATCCATGTGACAAAAACCTTGTTAACTAGTGTTATTATTGTATTCTTCAACCTTACTACTTCATTTGGTTCTGTCAGTATGCACAGATGATGACGAAGTTGAGTTTTCTGATGCCAAAGTTGTACCATGATGATGTGCAGCTGTATTTTCTCTAATATTTATGCATGTTGCAGTTGAGTCTTTTAATGTTATGCAAAAAGATAAGACAGCTCATTCTGAGTATCATGTAAATGCTAACATAACTCACAATATATATATATATATATGAACTAAAGAATGCAGTTATATTATTCCTTCATATAAATTTCTCTTTTGGTGATTTATATTATTCATGTCACTACAAAAAGTAAAGTTGAAAGTTCTTGATCTTGCAGGGCTATGACCTTTGATGGAGGAGTGGTTGGAAAAGCTTTGAAAGGACCAATATGCACTTATGAATATTCAGGAGGCGTTAACATGGTATGTGTCAGAAATCTTAACACTAGTCAATAATCATCTCTGATTATTTGGATATGTCAACACACATATAATAAAATATAACATTTGTTGTGAGCACTCATTCTCTCAAAACAGGTTTTAGTGCTATTACTATCACAGTGTTACATGTTATAAGCTTTATATTTCATAACTAGTTCTTTTCAAAAACAAGCAGTGAAGATCTTGTAAGTGCACACATATTTGGTGACCTTAAAATTTCATGTGATCAGACTGAATCTGCAGTAGCTATCATATATAAAATATGAAAGGTAGTGCCTGTGTGTGTGAATATGTGTTGACCTGTATGTCTGTGGGCTCCATTTCTTGACAAAGAGAGCTTCATCAGATATGGTGCATGTATAAAGAAAACCTTCAGAAAGTGTGTATCTATATGTCAAAATTATAACACCTTTAGAGTATATTTTCTTATAAAGTTGTACCATGATAACTGGACAGTGTAACAGTGACTTTGTGCATTGTAAGTGCAATACGCGCCAAAGGCATTTGCTGCCCGGGTGCAAGCCCAGATCTGCCGCCCCTTGTATGATAATATTTTAAAAATTTTATTCATTATTACAATAAATAAATGCCTTTAGCAACATCATTTTCTATTTCCTGTAAATTAAGAGTTTTCATAGATCATGATTGCCTCATACAACACTGAAGGGGGAAAAATCTGTAAAACTCTAGTTCAGATGATGCCATGAATAATCCAAGTCTGCTTCCTCTCTGTCGATTTACACAAAAGTCTACTTACTGGTAAAAAAGTTTCATCATGTGCGATGATAAACATATTACAGCTTCCCCCAAGGAGCGGGAGGGGGGGCATTATACTCGTGTATATACACTGCCGGACAATTGCTAAGGACGGATGACAATAGCAACGATAGCAACCATAAAATGGAAGGCAGGAAAATGTGGAAATTAGCATAAGTGCGGGATACAGTAAAACGTGTTGTGCGTATGCAAATTTTGGATTGCCGAACTTGTTCGTGACGTCATAGCGCTGATAAGAGATATAAAGGATTTGACGCGTATTGACCGTTGTTGTTCAAACGCAAAGTTGAAAGGGAAAGAATCAATTGATGAACTTGCAATTTTCAGTATGTCTTCCCGACATCACCTAGATGATTTTACGCATGGCCGTATTATTGGCAAGATTGAAGAAGGGTGAAAAATAATAGAAGTTGCCAGGGAGTTCGACGTCAGCCACAGTGTTGTTTCAAGTCTTTGGAAATCATTTCAAACAAATGGAGAGTGTAGCAAACGTCACGGGGGAGGAGGTGTTAGCAGTACGACACCTGCAGAAGATCGGTACATAGTGCTATCAACAAAAAGACACTGGCGCAGCACAGCTAGTGAGGTAGCAAATAATTTTATGGCTGCTACTGGCAAGCGGATCTCCCGAAAAACTGTCGCCAGACATTTGCACGAAGGAGGACTATACGCCCGCCTTCCTGTTGTGTGCATCCCATTGTCCAGACGTCACCGTACCGCCCGTTTGCAATGGTGCCATCAACATCGCAATTGGACAGATAACGACTGGTCTGCTGTCCTCTTCTCAGATGAGAGTAGATACAGTCTATCGTCTGATTGTCGACAACTGATCTGGCGTGATAGTGGTACTGCATATTGTCCAGCAAACATACAGGAAAGGGACCGATATCCCACATGTAGTGTCATGGTATGGGCTGGCATCATGGTCAATGGTCGTACGTCCCTCTATGTGCTTCCAACTGGGACTATGACTGGCCAACGATACATTAATGATGTTCTGCTACCTCATGTTCGCATGTTCCGTGGTGCTGTCGGTGATAGATTCATTTTCATGGACGACAACGCAACATGTCATCGAACAGTCGCTGTCCAGGAGTGTCTTGAGAGCGAGGATATTCAACGCCTCGTATGGCCAGCACGTTCTCCAGATCTGAATCCCATTGAAAATGTATGGGATGCTTTGGGGAGGAGTCTTGCTGGTCGCCAATGCCCTCCAATAAACAAGGACACCCTCATCCGTGCACTGACAGAGGAATGGGATAAATTACCCCAACAGCTGATTGATAATGTTGTGCAAAGCATGACACGACGTGTGGAATCTTGCATCGCCCTCCATGGTGGCCATATCCCGTATTGACATCTTACGCCGGAACGCCTGCGGACGGTAATTGCATTTTTTTTCACGTTTACGTATTCTGCACAAAATGGCCTGTTTGTCCCTTGAACACGTTCCAAAGCCTTCTGGATTTCAGAGCACAATAAATTGTCTTTCTTGTAATGTCCTGGCATTCTGACATTATTTTATTTCACTTGGCATCCAACCACACTTACTTTTTTATGCGCCATATAGCCGTTTATGATCCGTCCTTAGCAATTGCCCAGCAGTGTGTATATATATATATATACTTAAGAGCAAAACTGAAGACTAAGGGAAAACTTTAGAATTTAAAACGAAGGTTGCAAAATAACCTGAAAATCAAAACGCGCAACGCAGCAGTTTTGAAAATTCAGAATTCACATTCTATAAAGAAGATACCTAAGCAAAAAAATACAAATATAATTTTGACTCACACCTAGTACAACATAGAAAAGGTTATGTATCTACCTGTGTGAGTAAAAGGAGAAAAGATAAAAAAATAAAATAAAACAACTGAATGTAGAAGGTGTCGAGAATACTGAGCCTTGGCTTTATCAAGGACCAGCAAAAACTCTGCATTTTCTCACTTCCACAAAGACCTAGTTGGAAATGGGTTTCTGCAAGGCCATAGATGCAAGTAACATTCCCACCTAAAATAGTTTAAAAAATATATATAAGTCATGTCCTCCGTAGAGTTGCATGACCTAGCACTAGTTAACAATTTCGCTTGCATCCATTAACCTTCCTGGCCCGACCCATGCTCTTCATCTGTTACTATTAAACAGAGAGAAGAAGATTAAAGAGAACTCAAGCTGTGAGAGTGACATAATAATTAGAAATGATTTTCAGCCATAACGAAATGCCAAGTTCGTTTGAGAGAGAATTTAAACCTGAAAATCAATGCAAAAGAAATCCAAATTTTTACATTGCAATTAAAAAAGGAAATATTAATTTTTAACGAACAGAATTTTGAAAGAAAACTTGAGTCTAAAACCCCTACTCTACAACTTATGACAGCACGAAAACGAGAATAAGTTAAAGATAATAATTACCTAAAGAAAACTTTGTGAAAGTTATATACCTTAAACAGTTAGAAGATGGCTAAGCTTGTTCCTTTTCTATGCGCTGTCTATGCGCTGTTTTTTCAAAGTAGTTAAGTTCTTAATAACTAATTAATTATGCACTTAAAGCACTGCTGAAATACTTTGTACATATTGCAACTAACTGTTTAAGGTATATAACTTTCACAAAGTTTTCTTTAGGTAATTATTATCTTTAACTTATTCTCGTTTTCGTGCTGTCATAAGTTGTAGAGTAGGGGGTTTTAGACTCAAGTTTTCTTTCAAAATTCTGTTCGTTAAAAATTAATATTTCCTTTTTTAATTGCAATGTAAAAATTTGGATTTCTTGCATTGATTTTCAGGTTTAAATTCTCTCTCAAACGAACTTGGCATTTCGTTATGGCTGAAAATCATTTCTAATTATTATGTCACTCTCACAGCTTGAGTTCTCTTTAATCTTCTTCTCTCTGTTTAATAGTAACAGATGAAGAGCATGGGTCGGGCCAGGAAGGTTAATGGATGCAAGCGAAATTGTTAACTAGTGCTAGGTCATGCAACTCTACGGAGGACATGACATATATATATTTTTTAAACTATTTTAGGTGGGAATGTTACTTGCATCTATGGCCTTGCAGAAACCCATTTCCAACTAGGTCTTTGTGGAAGTGAGAAAATGCAGAGTTTTTGCTGGTCCTTGATAAAGCCAAGGCTCAGTATTCTCGACACCTTCTACATTCAGTTGTTTTATTTTATTTTTTTATCTTTTCTCCTTTTACTCACATAGGTAGATACATAACCTTTTCTATGTTGTACTAGGTGTGAGTCAAAATTATATTTGTATTTTTTTGCTTAGGTATCTTCTTTATAGAATATATATATATATATATATATACATAACGGGATGTAAGGTCAGGTGATGCGTAACATCACAGCCTCTCCTTGACAAATGTCAACCCCGCCTTCTCGTGGTGCATCCTGTTCCTACTAAAGGGGCTCTGACGACCGCCAATAGCGGTATAACTATACCATCGGGATTAGAGGAAATTCTATCCCACACTCACCAACCCGCTTGGCCAGCATGGTGAGTTATGGCCAAACCCCTCCAAAATGACTCCACAACTTAAATCTTGGCCCTCAGTCTCCGGCAGCTGGAATGTACCTGGCCAAGGCAGCGGCCAGTGCAACATGAAGGCAGAGGGTGCTAAGATTCCCCGGAGGACCGGACTAGGCTGCCATCTGATGCTGACCTTGGCAACGTACAATGGACGCTCCCTATCTTCTGATTCAAGGCTTCTTGAATTGGAAGAGGAACTACAAAGGATCAAGTGGGACATCATGGGGCTAAGTGAGGTAAGAAGAAAAGGAGAAGATCTCATCGAACTGAAAAGTGGACATCTCTTCTACTATCGTGGGACAGATACTGGCAGAACTAGTGGTGTTGGATTTATAATAAACAAGAAACTGAAGGATAAAGTTGTAGAAGTTGAAAGTTCCTCTGACAGAGCTGCACGGCTTGTTATCCAACTCTCGAAAAGATACCAGGCTCAGATTATTCAAACTTATGCACCCACCACAAGTCATCCTAAAGAAGAAATTGAAGAATTTTATGAGGAAATTTGTCATCTAAATAATAAAGGTAAGCAGCACTTGAAAATAATTATGAGAGATTTCAATGCAAAAATAGGGCAATGGCAACAGAATGAAACTTCAGTAGGTAAATTCGGTCACGGCAACAGAAACCAGCGTGGAAATACTCTCGTAGAGTTTGCAGAGGCAGAAGGGTTTTTCATCTTGAACTCCTTCTTCAAGAAAAAGCCACACAGGAAATGGACATGGAGACATCCAAATGGGACGACAAGTGAAATTGATTTTATTATGTGTAACAAAAAATTGGTCATAGAAGACTGCAGTGTGCTAAACAAGTTCAACACAGGTAGTGACCATAGATTGGTGAGATGTAAGATGCACCTCAACACTAAACTTGAACGTGGCAAGCTCATAAGACAAACAAAATCTATTGACATAACCAACCTTAAAAAACACCATAATACCTTCAAGTTGGAACTGAAGAACAGGTTCTCTGCTTTAGAAGGCCTAACATCGGAAGAAGTCGACATCTCTGAAGTTAACAGAAAAGTAACCAAAGCTCTTATGGAAACAGCAACAAAATTAGCTGGGTC
Organism: Macrothele yani; assembly: GCA_039090855.1. Lineage (NCBI taxonomy): Eukaryota > Metazoa > Arthropoda > Arachnida > Araneae > Macrothelidae > Macrothele > Macrothele yani. The sequence goes on along the minus strand of CM077002.1, from coordinate 67,663,701 downwards.
TAAGAACAAGTTGCATGTAAATAAATTATCAGGAAAAACAAAAATGTTGATGCAAAAAAGAAGAGAGATGAGGACAACTAAAGAAGATGTGACTTCCAAAGTGGAATATATAGAGCTATGCAAGACAGTACGAAAAAGTATCACTGAAGACGTAAGAAAATTCAACTGTGAACTAGTGAGGAAAGCAATTGAAAACAACCAAAGCCTAAAGATAGCAAAGGGACATCTCAGTAAGGGAAGAAAACAGATTATGGCACTGAGAAAAGAAGATGGTTCTGTAACAAGAAATAGAGGCGAAATTTTGACAAGAGTGAAAGATTTCTACTCCAAATTATATGAAAGGGATGATACATGCACTCCAGACATCATGAAAGATACCAGTACCAGAGTTCCTCCAGTCCTTCCAGCAGAAGTTGCACATGCAATCAAGAACATGAAGCGGGGAAAAGCTCCAGGAGAAGATGGAATTACTGTAGACATCATACAAGAAGCAAGTGGAGAAATCGAAACAGTACTCGCCCAAATTTTCACTCGATGCCTTAATGAAGGGAAGATTCCTGAGGATTGGAACACCGCTACAATGATCCTGCTACATAAGAAAGGTGACATTGAGGATCTCGGAAACTACAGACCTATCAGCCTCCTATCAGTAGTTTATAAAATCTTCACTAAAGTTCTTTCACACCGCTTGAAGGTAACACTGGACATGGCTCAACCGAGAGAACAAGCTGGATTCAGGAGTGGCTACAGCACAATAGATCATATCCATGTGCTGAGAGAACTAATTGAAAGAGCGAGGGAATATGAACTTCCATTGTGCATGGCTTTTATCGATTATGAAAAAGCCTTTGATTCGGTGAAACCATCAGCAGTTACAATGGCTCTGAAAACCTGCGGTATTGAAGATGCATACATTAATATTATTAATAACATCTATGAAAATGCAAGTGCAAAGATTCGGCTGTTTGAAAATACAACACACATAAAATTGGAAAGGGAGTGAGACAAGGTGACACCATATCTCCGAAGCTCTTTAATGCCACATTGGAGGGTGTTTTTCAGTCACTGAGCTGGGAAAACAAGGGGATAAAGATTAATGGAGATTATCTAACCCACCTTCGTTTTGCTGATGACGTAGTAATTTTTGCAACTAGCCCATCAGAGCTGCAGAGTATGATCCAGGAACTTGCTGACAAGAGTAAAGAAGTGGGATTAAAAATGAACTTTCAGAAGACAAAAGTGATGTTCAATGCTTTTACAAGAAATGAAGATTTATCGATTGATGGAGAAAAGCTGGAGATAACAGACACGTACGTTTATCTTGGACAGCAGATATCAAGTGAGGGTCACATTGATGAAGAAATTAATCGGCGTACAAAACTTGCCTGGAGAGCTTTTGGAAGAAACAGCATAATTTTCAAGAGCAATATGCCATTATGTCTTAAAAGAAAAGTGTTTGATCAATGCATCCTTCCAGTGCTTACGTATGGTGCAGAGACGTGGACCTTAACTAAAAGAGACATACAAAGGCTGCAGACAACTCAAAGCAGCATGGAGAGGTGCATGCTTGGTGTAACCAGGAGAGATAAGAAGAGGAACTCGTGGATCCGAAAAATGACAAGAGTGGAAGACATCATGATCAGAGTTAAATCCTTGAAATGGCAATGGGCTGGACATACTGCCAGAAGGACAGATCATCGATGGACAGCCGAAATTTTAGATTGGATTCCAAGGGACAGGAAAAGACCCAGAAGAAGACCACATGGGAGATGGGTGGATGAAATTCGAAAGTATGCAGGGGTGACATGGAGGAGACTGGCACAAGACAGACTGTTGTGGAGGAAACTTGGGGAGACCTTCGTCCAGCAGTGGATTGATAATGGTTGACAATGATGATGATGATGATGATGATGATATACATAACATTGAACATGATGAGCGTCTCTCTAACTATTCTAACAAAAAAATTCTCATAAGTGTGCATATACAAATAAGTTGTATAAAACTAAAAGCATAATTCGAAATAACTGGTTTTTGTATTAAATAGAAATGTTTTTTCCTATAAATTAAAACCTGAAGCTTCAAGAAAGCACACAAACATGTGTAGTTTCAGCTAAAATTAACTTTTGTAGTTTCTTTTTTTTTCTTTTTTTTTCTTTTTTTTTTTTGTTACAAACTTTTTAACAATGTCCAGATTGTCTAAGTCTGTAGCAATTTTGTTTTCAATACTAACGATACTTATATTTGAAAGTCGTTCCTCTTTCATATTTAATCAAAAGTAACTTTTCGAGTTTGGAAAACGATCTTTCCCCGTAAACCACTGTTACAGATATGGAAACTTTGAAAAGAATGTTTTGTGTACCTTATTACAGTAATCAATCTATGGAATGGAAAGGAGGCATTGTAATTTTAAAGTACTTTTTGGATTTTAAGCTTAACAGTAAGAAAAACAAAGTTGTTTATTTTTAGGCAGTGTAAAAATCCACAAAATCCGAAAAAAAAAATTGTTTAACTTAACATGAGACATTTAACATTATCAACCTCCCCCCCATATTTTGCGACAGGCATTATAAAAAATATTCTTAAAGCTACTGAATTGTTTGAAAAACATATTAATGAGTCATTTGAAAATATGTATTCTGAAGCACTTTATGAGTTAATGTGATGCTTAACATAAGTCCAAAGAATTTCAATTTAGTCACACTAAATTGAAATTCTTGAACAATTATATCTTATTCTTTTTGTGCAATACCTGACAATTTTATTTATAAGTCCATACAATATTTTATTTTTATATCTCTGCTTAATGTCAGTAAAAAATGAAGGTCGTTTAAAAATTGAAAAGTTTCATTATGCACATTCAGGTGTTCGAACCATTCTTATCGTTGTATCAAAAAATAGGAAAGTTTTTTTTTCTTTTTGGTAGATCAACATCTCACCCATATTTTGGTACCAAAATTCCTTTTTTTCCGTTTTTTTTTTTTTTTTTACGTGATCTAACTAACTCTAACAGTTGGAAATTCTGTTTTGCAATATGTTTCCTCGGCAATTGTTTTAGCTAGCATGCCTTTAACGCCCCCTTCCCCTCACCCCTCGCCCCTCCCCACGTGTTCTAGATTATTTTCAAAAGCCATTTATATGTTTTAATATTTCTATTATGGTTGGTATAGCTATAGCAGATTTCGGCATTCATTTGCTACTTAACATTAATTTTTGAAGCAAGAGTGTACCAAATCTCTCTTTGACAAATAAACTTGTATATTTCTTGATTTTTATTCTTTTTTCTAAGAAAGATTGGTTAACTTTTGTGTATCACTGCCTCTAAAAGATTCATTAAAGCTCTTATATAATGTGTCGTGGATTACATCTAAATTGTACCCCAGTCCTTGCTACCCTTATTGCATCGATCCTATTTTCTCACCTTGTTTCACATCATGGTTTTATGGTCAACGCTGGAAGCTCTTTCTTTAAAATTTGCCAATGGTAAGGTAATTCAGAAAGGAAAGTATATAATTTTTGAACAATTCTGAAACTGTTCACAATTTCTAGAGAAATTTTTTCGTCGTTATTTATGACCAGATTTAAAGTATGAGTCGCTCAAAGTACATAAAGTGCACAAGGGTTTTAGGTCAAAAAATTATGTTTTTTGAAGTCCATTAGGGTTTTCCTTCATATTGGCCCCATTTTCATAGTGCTGACCATGCATATCATGAATGCTGAAATCTTCAAGATTTAAAAAAAAAAAAAAAAAATTAGGAAAAAAATTGTTAGTCCTTTGTCTGCGGTATCCGTTACTGAACAAAACAATAAAAATTATTTTATTTCAAGCCATGTTCTCTTGAATTTTATAATGAATTGTTTTTACTAAAAAAAAATAAAGGTACCACGTAGCATTACAATTCCTTACAGTAAAACATTTTCTTAACTTCTCCCACGTGACTGATATTAATTTTTTCAACCATAAAATTTGATTGAGGTGCCCTGCCACCCCCAGAATCTGGTGCCTGAGTGCTTTGCACCTGTTGAACCCCGCTTGGTGTGCCCCTGGCAATAGTAACCAGAAGGTGCCTTTCTTATATTAACTATACCTCTTTCAATAGAAGTTAACATTGATCAATTATTAGGATATCAGCAGCTCCTGTCAAAGGTCTATAAAAAAATCAGAAGTGAAACTCTGACTTGAACATGATGTTTAAGTAAATATATATTGTAAGATATTGTACCTCCTATTAACCAAGACAAATTTTTAATTCTCCAAGTATTTCAGACAAGTTTCGCTACAGAAAGTTTCTGCAATTTATGCAAATTTGAAAAGTTTGTGGCATTAGTTGTGTGTCATAAACTTGATGTAGTCATGCAAAAAGGAGAGAAAAACACACACACACACACATTACATCTGTACCTGAATTCTTCTGTTACTTCATAAAATATAGGCTTCAGCACATCAATGTCTTCAGTTGAACTTTCTTAGTTGTCATTAAATTCAGATTCTCTATCTTGTCTTTGTGTACTAAGTGAATAGGTTTTTTGTTGTTAATGATAAAACTAACTTAAAACTAGCTTTTGTTGTTAATGATAAAATTAATAAAACTAACTTTTATGTTGTTAATGTGCAACAACTAAAAAATATACTGTTCTTGAATTGTCCTTCATTAACATGCCAATCATATTTAAACCAATTGAGGTAAGCTCACCTTTATGGATTCCTCTTATTAACATTTCAAGCACATGTATCTTCAGCAGTCTTGTCACTACTCATAGAGCTTCTGTGGTCATTACAACTATCATCCTCGTAGCATCATGTGTTTCCTCTGCCGGTCTTGGAGTCTGTTCTTTCTTTATTTCCACTTTTGAACTCATTAATAACAACCTTTATATACACTATTTACAACTCACCTACCATACAACCGCTTTGCAACACAGTCACTACATTCACATAAACTCATATTACAACTCATTAATAAAAGCCTTTATATACACTATTTACAATTACATTTATTCTCAACTTAACTCATTCATACTTAGCTCATTCTTATACTCCATAAACCCTACAGAGTCCACCAACATGAACTTTGATGAACTCCACCGGCAATGTTTTAACCCTAATTTTCATGACCACTCCGCCTCAAGCACTTTCCACCAGGCTGCGGCCATCATCAGGAGGCATGTTCTACACCCGCTGCTCTCTGCCACTGCAGATGAAGTAATTCAATTGGTCCTGGCCCCACTATCTCTTGATGCTTCTACAGATATTTGCATGTGGCGCCCTCTGTTCTTCAATCTGGTCATTTCTCTATCTTTCCAATTCTTTTTTTTTTTCTAAAAAAAGAATTCATTTATGAAAACTGACAAGAAAAACTTTCAAATGAATTGCAGAGGTGTATCAACCTTGACAACTCATGGTGTACACCATTTGAACTGCATTGTTTGAACTGATAGGTGCAAGAAAATACTGTATCACAAATGACCACCAGTTTGAACAGTGGATCCAAGTCTCCATGTCAGTGCAAGGACAGTGCAACCTCTTAAACGTCATGAGTTTGAGAGCTGCTTCTACTGTTAACTAAATAACAACACCGGGCCCAACACCTCGCCTGGGCAAAAGCACACCCTCACTTGACCACAGAGGACTGGAAACAGATAGTCTGGAGTGATGAATCCAGATTTAAACTGTATCAAGCTCATGGAGAGTGTGAATCTGGTTCAGCCTCATGAAGCCATGGACCCTTCATGTCAAGTTTTAACAGTGCAGGCTGGTGGTGGGTCAGTGATGGTTCTGAGGTGCCTTTGGTACATGTACAGTGTACTTTGAGTGCCCCCAAATACACTGCTGGCCACCCAAAATGCAACACCAAGAAGGACACGAGATAGCAAAGCCAGATTTACTGGACTCATAACAACAAATACAAAGATGAAACGATTGAGCTTACAGGCCCGTGCGACTTGCAGAACACGCAGACATCAATAGTTCGTGTGGCCCCCATGGCTGGCAATAACGGTCGCTACACTCCGCGGCATTGAATGAAAGAGGCTTTGGATGTGGGCTTGGGGTATGTCGGTCCAGGCTGCTTCCACACGTTGCCACAGTTCATCAGGCGTAGCCTCGGATGGTGCTTGCCGGGCCACTCGGTTGCCGATCAGCGACCAGATGTGTTTGATGGGCGACATATCGGGAGAACAGGCGAGCCACGGCAGCAGGGACACCTGGTGGGCCGTGAAAAATTGTTGCATAATGCGTGCCACGTGCGGGCGCACATTGTCCTGTTGAAACGTGGCCGCTGGCAGGTCCTGCAGGTAAAGGAGGACTACAGGCTCCAAAACGTCGGAGATGTAGCGGTGGCTGTTGAGTGTACCGGCGATGCATACCAGAGGGGTGCGGGTGTCATATCCAATTGCGCCCTAAACTGTAACGGCAGGCGACGGACCGGTATGGTGATTCATAATGCAGGTGTCATACAGTCTCTCGCCACAGTGCCACCACACGCTGATGCGACCATCATGGTGTTGCAGGCAGAAGCGGGATTTGATGGAGAAGACAATGTCGTGCCATTCCGTAGTACAGGTGCGGCGTTCAACGGCCCACTGCCGCTGCAGCCGCACTTGCCGGTGGTGTGATGTCCATGGTAATCGGAGCAATGGCTGCCGTGCTATACTAGTTCCCGCTCCTGCAGACGACGTCAAACGGTACGTGCTGACACAGGTTGTTGCGCAACACACCCTAATTCTTGCGCTAACGTTCGTGATGTGGCAGTGCCAGCCGTCAATGCCCACCGCACAACATGCCTGTCCTCTCGTTCGGTGGTGTGCCGCGGCTGCGGCAATCGTTCACGTCGGTCCGTCCGTTACTCCTGCATCCACCGAATCCATATTCGCCTCTCTGTGGCTGGATGTCCTCCCACACGAGCGCCGATGTCTCGGTACAATAAACCGCTGTCGCAATAAGCCACTATTCGTCCTCTGTCGAACTCCGAAACATGCTGGAATGATTGCCGTATTCTGCAACAAGGCATCAGGAAGCTTCCCACGCACAGGTCGAGCAGCACAACACACTTCCACTACTTACACCCTGCCTTCTGTGCACCCTTCTTATAGTGCTTCTCGGTGGCATGCCGGGCGCACATGATTTGCATATGCCCTGCAATGCTAATCATTTGCATGTCCTCTCGCGGGCGACGCATGCTGCGAATTTCAGGCCAATCGGTTGCTTCCTTTTTGGTGTTGCATTTTGGGTGGCCAGCAGTGTATGTATACATCTTATCCAATGGCCATTTACACCCATTCATGTCCAGCATGCATCCCAGTAGAAGTAGTAGTAGTAGTAGTAGTAGTGGTGTATTTAAGCAAGAAAACTGCCAATCCCACAGGTCCCACCTGGCTACTGTAAATTTGAAGTGTACCATTAGCCACCTAGAAGTCCAGATTTAAACTCCATCAAACATCTTTGGGATACTGTTGAACAGGCTGCTTGGTCATATTTCCTATTGGCTACAAACCTGAATGAATTATGGACAGCTTTGGGGAAGGCATGGCTGACAATACCTGCAGAAGATTTGCGTAAGCTCGTGGAGTCCATGGCTCGTCGTGTGACTGCTGTTATTAGGAAAAGAGGTGATCCAACATGTAACTGGGGAGGTATCTGTAATTCAGTGTCACTTCAGTGTATTTCTTTTAGTAAAGCTGAGCTCTGTTTAGAAAACTTAAGTTGGAAAAACTTGGACTTTTTAGATTAATGAGCTCCACAAATTTTATCTTGCTCAGTGATGAAAATCTTCTCTGCATGTGTTTACAAAGTTTCAATCACTTCCAGAATTAATGTTTCCGGGAATCCACAGGAGCTGTCTGAGGAGTTAATCTCATGTTTTTAAATGAGTGATGACAAGAAGCGGAGCACAGGGATTTGCATACTTCTACCTATTTTTCGTAGGATTCCTGCCTTTTATGTACCATCAGCATCATCAACAACCATTGTCAATCCACTGCTGGATGAAGGTCTTCCCAAGTTTCTTCCACAACTGTCTGTCTTGCATCTGTTTCCTCCATGTTACTACTGCATACTTTCGAATTTCATTCATCCATCTCCCATGGGATCTTCTTCTGGGTCTTTTTCTGCCCCTTGGTAACCAGTCTAAAATTTTGGTTGTCCATCGGTGGTCCGTTCTTTTGGCAACATGTCCAGCCCATTGCCATTTCAGGGATTTTACTCTGATCATGTGTTCCACTCTTGTCATTTTCCTTATCCATGAGTTCCTCATCTTATCTTTTCTGGTTACACCAAGCATGCATCTCTCCATGATTCTTTTAGTTATCTGCAGCCTTTGTTTGTCTTTTTTACGCTTTCCAACCGTAGGTTGAAGAAGCGTATATGCTCCAGCTTTTTCCGTCCGTCTGTCCGTCCGTCTGTCTGTCGGCACGATAACTCACGTAAAAATGGTTCGATTTCGATGAAATTTTAGTATGTGGCAGGGGACGAACCCTATTAAAAATGGGTGAAGTGGGATCAAAGGTCACGCCATAAGAGCGGGATCCATTTCATTGCCTTTATGGTTCGATTTCGATGAAATTTCAGTATGTGGTAGGAAACTACCTGGGCACGAACCCTATTGAAAATTGGCAAATTGGGGTCAAAGGTCAGGCAAGGCATAAGAGCGGGATTTATTCCATTGCCCTTATGCGTCATAACTTGCGTAAAAATGGTTCGATTTCGATGAAATTTTGGTATGTGGTAGGGAACCACCTGGGAATGAAAAGTATTGAAAATGTGTGGAATAGGGTCAAACGTCAGGACATAAAAGCGGGATCCATTTCATTGCCTTTATGCGTCATAACATGCGTAAATATGGTTCGATTTCGATGAAATTTTAGTATTTGGTAAGGAACCACCTGGGGACGAACCCTATTGAAAATGGGCGAAATGGGGTCGAAGGTCAGGGCATAAAAGTGGAATCCATTCCATTGCCTTTATGTGTCATAACATGCGTAAATGTGGTTCGATTTCGATGAAATTTTAGTATGTGGTAGGGAACCACCTGGCACGAACCCTATTGGAAATGGGGTCAAAGGTCAGGCAGGACATAAGAGCGGGTTTTGTTCCATTGCCCTTATGCGTCATAACTTGCGTAAAAATGGTTCGATTTCGATGAAATTTTAGTATGTGGTAGGGAGCCACTGGGGACGAACCCTATTGAAAATGGGCGAACTGAGGTCAAAGGTCAGGACATTGGAGTGGGATCCATTCCATTGCCCTTGTGCATCATAACTTACCAAAAAATGTTTCGATTGTGACAAAACGTTATCATGTTGTTCCGGAGGTATAGTGAACCGGTTCTGTTGAATATCAACGAAATGGGGTCGAAGGTCATTGCACAAAAGCAAGATTTATTCCACAGCCATTATTCTCATAACTTGCGTAAAACTGCTTCTATTGCGACAAAACTTTAGTATGTTATTCTTGAGGTGTACTGAACCGGTTCTGTTGAATAACATCAAAATGGGGTCAAAGGTCAGGACACAGGAGCGAGATTTATTCCACAGCTATTATCCTCATAACTTGAGTAATAATTTCTGGTATGTTGGAAAGCGTATCATAATCAATGCATTGCATGATTTTACTAACTTGTTTACTTAAGGTCCATGTCTCTGCTCCATACGTAAGCACTGGCAGGATGCATTGATTAAACACTTTTCTTTCAAGACATAGTGGCATATCGCTCTTGAAAATTGTACTGTTTCTTCCAAAAGCTCTCCATCCAAGTTTTATACGCCAATTTCTTCATCAATGTGACCCTTGCTTGATATCTGTTGTCCAAGGTAAATGTAGGTATTGGTTACTTCAAGATTTTCCCTGTCAATCGCAAAATCCTCCTTTCTAGTAAAAACATTGTACATCAGTTTTATCTACTGAAAGTTCATTTTTAATCCCACTTCTTTACTCTTATGAGCAAGTTTCTGTTCTGCAGTTCTGGAAGGGTAGTATATATACACGGTCATATAAGAATAATATGACCACTACCAGAATCACAGTGCACCTGCCCAGGTGCGTCACAGATTGAATGTGACAAGGTCGACCACACGGAGATACAAGTGGCCTGCCAGGACAGATGAACCATAGTTCATAACATGAGCACAATGGGGAGAGGTAGTGATTTGATGGATGTTAAAAAATCAATGATCATTGGCTACTGCACCAAGGGTAGAAGCATTTCAGAAACAGCAGGCTTCATGGGCTGTTCGGGAGGTGCTGTAGTAGGGGTGTACCAAGAACGGACCGCTGGCACACTGAGTACCTCTTGTCATAACTCTGGAGCCCCAGAGGCCATCAACCCCAGAAGAGAACGTCGCCTCTGTCGACTGGTAAAGGGCAATCGATGCACAGCAGTGCATCAATTGACCATGCAAATGAATGCTGATGCACCCAGGTACATGTCCCCAATAACAGTAGAGTGAATCCTGTTACACATGGGTCTCCAAAGTCAACGCTGCATCAAGGTGCCCATGTTAGCCCAGGTCCATCAGCAACGATGCCTGCAGTTTGCATAAGACTACTGTCATTGGACAGTGGAAGAGTGAGAAAAGCTACAATGAATCAAGGTTTCTACTCCACAGAAGTGACACGCAGTGATGGATGCAGCTTCAGACACACCAGAACCAACACCCGGACACACTTGTCAGTCAAATACAGGTTGGCTGTGGCAGTGTGCATGTCTGGGTATGTTTTCCTGGTATGACCTGGGATTACTGGATGGGTCCATGAATGCCAGTGGCTACCTGCCCATCCTTGCTGACCACATGCATCCCTTCATGTTGGACATTTACCCTGGTGGTGATAGTATCTATCAACAGGACAATGCAAGGTGCCATGTCACTAAGGGGTGTGTGTGTCTGGTTCCAGGAATATGACAGCGATGTCTCCATTCTCCCTTGGCCAGTGAAAATGCCCGAGTTCAATCCCATAGAGCACTTGTGGGACTATTTGAATCGACAGGTTTGATGTGCCTACCCACAACCACATCATTTCCGGGACCTCCATGCTCTGCTGCAGTCTGAATGGGCACATGTGCCTCAGGCAACCTTCCAAGGCCTCATTGTGTCCATGACATGCTGTTTTGCCGCTGTCATCCTGGCCAAGAGTGGTTATTCACATTATTAGGTAGGTGGTCATATTATGTATATATATATATATATATTCCACTGTGTTTTTCTTTTTTCTTTTCTTAAAAAGAAAAAGGATTTAATGACCGCCATGAGTAACTCTAAGGGCTATATTCAGTATCCAGTCCCAAATTTTAGGCCACTGTCTGCAGAGAAGAGAGAAAGCCAGTGCCATAAGACAAACACACTACCCATGCCTCACTGGGACTTAAACCTGGTCCCAACTAACATGACTGGCTAGGAACCTACTTCTTTGACAGTTGGCTCACCATGACAGCAAGACTTTCTTGTAGAAATGTCAAATGTTAAATTGATATAATAGTTATAAAACGTGAATTTTTTATTCCTTTGTAGGTATGGCTCGGCATTTTTGTTGAGCAGCATCAGCCATGTCAGTTTGAATTCTGTTGGATGTGCCTAAAAAAAATAATAATAATGCAGAGGAGTCCACGTACTGTTTTAAGAAAGTATCTTAATCACTGATTGGATTCAAGGCCTCTGTAGCCTCTCAGTTATTCAAGCAGATTCTGTGCCATTCCAACTGCTGGGTGGTCAGAGGTGAAGGCTTCTGGCTTGTTGTATTAGTTGAACTTAGGTTTGAGTCCAACGTGAGTAGTGTGTTTGTCTTACAGCACTGGCTTTGGTCCTGTCCTGAAACCAGTGGTCGTAAATTAGGGACAGTTGTCTTCTTATAGCCTCAGATGCACATAGGGATCCTTAAACCCTCAAACAAACTAACAGAAAAAAACTTCCTCAATTAATTATGTATAAATAAGTTAGAGAAATAGTACCATAATTTTCATCATATAATCCACAGATTATCTGCTAAAAAAGTTATAACCCGATTTAAAAGAAAAAAAGAAGTTTTTCTGCACTTTGATTTTAAAAAAAAACAATGTTGTAATTGTCAGGAGAGGTCGCATATTTGGAAAATAACCAAAAATGTGTTAGCAATAAAAAAACGTAGCACAGAACGAAGACAGAGTTTGTAAACAGTTGAAAAGTACTTTTTTACTTACAAGCATTTTGATTGAATTACAATTTAAATAAAAAATATCCTAGTAAAATTCCCACAATAGTTGTTTTTGATTAGTAATTGAATTAAGAAACTAGGAAGCCATTTCTCAACATGAGCTTTATTCAAAGAATTAGAACAGAGTAGGGGTCAGATACTTGGCAAGCAATCAAGAAAGTTCAACATGCATACAATGAAGATGGAAAGATCGATAGCTCAAATCAAGTTCCTGAAAAATTGCAAAGTAAATAACTTTATTCCAAATTCATTTAGACTAAGAAAACCATTTAAAGATTTACTTTCAGCCAACTTTGTAAGAACAATAGAGAAAAAAACGTTAAAACGAAGTATTGAAGCAAAATATAAAAACGTTGCTTATTATCAGAAAGTAAAAGTAGAAAATGAAAAGAAATTTTCTGGAATCTTAAGTGATACAGTAAAAGCAGAATTGGAGGACTGGCTAAAAATTGGAATAAAAAACAAAAATAAAAAATTTGTTCAAAAGCTGAACCTTAAAGAAAAGAATTTTTTAAGAAAAACTATTCCAGTAAAAACAGAGAAACAGCAGTTCTTAGTCATGTAAAGGACAACACTGCTACTGGAGTTAACCAAGAATTGTTATAAGTGATAAATGAAGGAAGTAATTTCAATCTATCCAAGGAAAAAATAAATTCAGAAAAATTGGTAATTGAATTGGAAAGCATCTGCAGCACTTTAGAAAAAGAAAGCCAAATTAAAGCAGACCTCCTCAGAAAAGATACCCACAAATAGCCTTACAAAATTCCAGAAGCAAGTAAAGAAACCTCAAAATGTTTTTTGAGAACAGTCAATTAGGTAAAACTCTAAAGATTTCAGAAAAATGAAAGTGTAGTTGCTGTGAAAACAGACAAAAGTAAGTTGATTACCATATTGGATAAGAAAGATTATCAAGAAAAGATGGAAGAAGAACTAAAAAGCCTATGTATGAAGAAGTAAAAGAAAACCCACTACCAGATTTGATTAAAAAAGTCTCAAAGCTTATTTCACTTCAAAAAAGAAAAACCGGCTTTCATAAAACTATAAACAATTCTCAAAATTACAGTTCAGATTACCTCAAATATATGGAATAGTCAAACTGCATAAAGAACACCAACCAATTAGACCAATAATTGACTCAAAAAACTCAATTCTTTCAAATCTAAACTACTTTTTAAAGTCTCACCTTCAGAATCTTTTAAAAGAGACACCTAACTTGATTCAAAATTCAATGCAGCTAAAAGAAAAATTAGAACTTCTTCCTAAATTAGATTTTCCTATTATGGGTAATTTAGACATAGTGTCTATATATACTCACATTAATATAGATCAACTTATAGACTTTATAGCAGAAGACTTGGCAGACCTAATAGTTTTTCACAACATAGAAACATATTAGTTGGAATTTTTGAAATGCTTACCTTCTCTTTGCAGAACAACTACTTTCAATTTGAGAAAAAAAATGTCATTCAAAAATCTGGTCTAGCTATGGGCTCCCCACTCTCTCCACTCTTCCCACTCTTAGCTAACTATTATGTGGGAAAACTAGAAGAAAAGATACTAGTACACCCCACATACTTCTGCCTATATGTCAGATACATGGATGACATCTTATTTATAATAGATAGTTCAGAAATTGTTCCAGAAAGAATTCTAGACTCATTCAATGAATTAGATGATTCCCTTAAGTTCACCATTGAACTTCAAAAAGACAGAAGAATTAACTTCTTAGATATTACTATCTATTATAAAGATGAAAAATTCCTCACTAGTTGGTATAAAAAACCAATGAATACTAATAGACTATTGGATTTCAATTCCTATCATCCAGTTTCTATTAAGAAAAATGTAGCAAGTCAGTTTTTAGAAAAAATTAATAAAATAGTTTCTACAGCAGATAAGAAAGAAGCCCATAAAGAAGAACTTAAAGTCATACTTGCAGAAAATAACTATCCTAAAGAAGAAATTGAGAAGCTTCTGAATTTTAATGGTACGAAGAACCCGCAAAAGCAACAGGTAAAATTCACTAAAAAAAATTCTTATCACAAAGGTTTATTTGAGTCTTTAAAGAGAATTAGTAAGAAGTACAGTATTAGGCTAGCTCCAAGTTTAGAGAACAAAGTTAAAAATTTTCCCTAAAATAGTTCAAAGAGAAGAAGATATTTTTTAAATGCAAGGCGTAGTCTATGAAGTAAAATGTAGTTGTGGACTATCTTACATAGGTGAAACAGGTCGCAGACTAGAAACTCGTATAGCAGTGCATAAAGCTGCTATAAAAAATTGCTCCAACAAGACTGGTTTAGATAGGCATGTTAGAGTAACTAGTCACAGCATAGATTAGAATTCTCTTAAAGTAATCAGTTTCCAAAGCAATTTTCAAAAAAGAAAGCTAAAAGAAGGAATAGATATTGAGAAAAAACAAAATTCCATCATCAATGACTGCAAAGGATTTTCCCTGCCTAACATCTGGCAATATTTGATGAAAAATAACCGTAACCGTCAAAGTTAACCGTAACCGCGATAGTGACGGGAATAAGTGACAACAAAAAGACAGCCTGAAGAAGGAGAAAAGTTTTCTCCGAAAATTTGCAATTTAAATAAAAAAATTCCTAGTAAAATTCCCATAATATGTAGTTGTTTTTGATTAGTAAGAAAATATGGTGCAATGAAGGCGATGTTATTTTCTATAGCAGATGATGCTGCTTTGGGAGGCTCAGCATCACAAACATTCATGGGTGCTGCAGGTCTAACTATGGAACTGCAGGGATCGCATTCGTCCTAAAATTCCTAAAATTCCTAATATTTTGTGACCCTCCTTAAATTCCTAAAATTAGACCTAAAATTTGCTATTCATCCTAAAATTTTCGTAAGCTTATTTTTATTAAAAACAACCGTTATTAACGCCAATAAATTTACCATTACGGTAAGGTAAAAAGACCTGTTATTGTAGAAACACAGCCTATATGCTGTGCTGCTGAAGGGAGGGGAAAATGACGCCATCGAGATGCACTTGCTTCGGGCGGGCGTTCCATTTTTTTGCCTTCGAACAGTTTTCGAGAGTAACAAGAGATCTAAGGGAAAAGGGGAGGGGTCATTTTCACCCCTGGTTTGCGCTTTGCAGACGAACTCCGTGGCACGCAGAAGATCGTACTTTATTTTTGTACATGCCTTGTGGAACCTCCTCTTTCTGCTGATGTTTTGTTATTGTAAACCGCAGGTGGGTGGAAGCAAAGAGGAAACATGTGGTCTTTTTCCGTAACCTCCGGTAATGACGATGGGATGGTAGCTGAGTTATCTTGGCAGGCAGTAGAGCACGTGATCATTGACCTTCGATCATGCGTCGGCGACAGCGACCTTCGATGCGCAATATATCTCGGCTCCGACTCGCTTTGACTGAACTTGCGTGAGATGCGTATGATAGTTTCTGGTTTTACGTCTTTTATGGTGTTCTCTGTGCAGGTTCAGTTCTCTAGTGGTGACCTGCTTTTTTTTTTTTTTTTTCATATCTTCTGACATCCTCGCAGCCAAATTTCGGGAAGTTGTCTGGTTTTGCAATATTGGAACGTGTTTTTGTACTTCCCTTTCATTTTCTGGTTAGTAATACAAGTGTTTAAGATGCCTAAATCCAAAACGAAATTTCAAGATGCGTGGCTCGCCAAAGAATTGGATGGAGTGAAGTTGAAAGAATGGTGTTCTGCAACTGAAACAATATTTTCTGCTAAGTGTATATTGTGTTCAGAAATTTTCAATATTTCTAATAGTGGCTTTTCACAAGTAAAAGCGCATCATAAAGGAAAAAAAGTTCCCATAACAAGAAATTCCCATAACAATAAATTTGTTAAATAGTGTTCGTGATTCACATAAATTTTATAAAGAGTATGTTGATAAGCTGAAGGAAGAACAATCAAAAAAGGTAAAAGAAAGGAAGCAGAAAGAGAGGGAAAATAAGGAAAAGCAGCTAGAGAAAAAAAGAAAAGCTGAGTTTGATGACAAAATAAAAGAAAATGATGCAGAAATAAATAGGCTTAAAAAAGATAAAGAAGCCTCCCTAGCAGTAATTCAAGAGGGAACAGAAAGAATGCGAAAAGCTGTAGAAAAACAAAATACTGTTGAAATAGCAGTTGCCTCTAACTTGATCATACAAGGTTCAGCTGAAATAAAGAAAACAAAGTAAATTAGTTGTGGTGGAAGCAGAAAAAGATAGGCGTATCAGGAAAAGGTTAAAACAATAATATGAAAAAAGTAATTCAGTGAACAATTGTACATAGTTCTTGGTTTTCAATTACCTTTTTAGGATATTATAATTTAATGTGAAACCTGAAAACTTTCTGTGAAAATCGTGAATTGCTTCTGGTTAAACAGCATATTAATGTTCAAAGTGAAACTTGAATGTGGTAAATATACTTGAATATGATAATAACACGTGAAAAGATAAGAACTGAACATTAGAAGTAAATCATACTTAAACTTTAGACATTAGACGTTATGCAAAAAATTTGGGTGTGAACTTCGACCATATATACTAATGGACTGCGCATTGGCAATAGCTGCATCAAAGCCGCCATGGCTCAAACATTGGGCACATCATCATCAGACTCCAAATTTCGTGTAAAAATGCTGTTATGATTACTAATTTACATTGCAGAACTTCAGTGTTTTCGGTGTATTATGTGAATGCGCCTCATATATAATGAAAACTCTTCAGGTAAGTTTACTTATGAGCTATATACATGCATGAACGGGTTGTTTACATTTTGTGATTTATAATGTGATGAACATTTGCGAAGAATTTGGAACATGCATTCCATTTTTTTCTTAAGTTACTGTATTTTTATATCAATAGCTGCAAGTTTCTGGTTAAGTAATTGAACTTTATTGACTTAGGTATTTAATTCGTTTCTTACCCATGAAAAATCATAGAACTTTCTTTACTATATCGCTCAGAGCAACCATAAGCACAGCAGGTGTAACCCATCTTTTTGACTGTTGTCATGTGATTTTATGTTGGAGCCAGAAATTTTGATGTCATGCGCAGTCTATCAGTATATATGGTTGAAGGGTGTGAAGCAAACTCTTTACAATGTATACAAAGTTGTTTTACTAGATGTATACAAATATACATCTAGTTTTTATTGAAATACAATCCTAAAATTTTCCTAAAATTTTTCTAAAAATTCCTAAAATTCCTAAAATTCCAACCTAAAATTTTCCAGAAGTATGCTATGATCCCTGGAACTGCAATAATGCTGAAAAAACTTGTGGTCTTTGCTCTTTTTTCACTTGAAAGTAACACAAAAGCTCTTAAAAGTGACACTTATTTTGTTTTAATAAGATGACCAATTTTTCTTATTTATTTGGACTGCTCGGTCATCTCATGAATTGTAATTTTTGTGTAAGAAATCGCGGTTCATGGTCAACATTGCAGGTGTGGAGTATACAGCAGTTTCTTTTTTCTGAATTTCAGTCTTTGAATTATACAGCATTGGTGATTATACAAAGGAAATTTTTTTTTTTCTCCCTGAGTTTTATTGTCTTTGGATTATACGAAGAAAAATATGAGTCCTGTTTCATTTGCCAGTGGAAAACTCAGTTGCATGATTTGAAATAATGGAGACTTAAAATCGGTACAGTTGACTCAGATATTTTGAAAAGAAATTAAATTTACCATCACTTTCATCCACTATTACTTTCATTTTTATTGTGTGCAACTAAATAATTTTCATATTGTGTTTGATGAAACTTTCTGTATTACGTAACTACATTTATGGGGGTGGGGGATGAGAGTATATTTTTCTATTTAAAATTCTGTTCATCTTGTGTGAATAATATGCTGCATTTCACTTATATTCCCATTTTAGCAAAACTTGGAAATGTTTTGCCACATGTGATATAGAATAATATATTGATATGTTGCATAAGCGATTTTGATTTGGTATTGTGCAAATTTAGTTTCAGACACTTTGTGTTACCATATTACCTGTGAATCATTTTTATAGTTTAAGCATGCTTTTTTTTTTTTTTTTTTTTTTTTCATAAACATTTTTCAGGATCACAGTCATGTTGTGGGGCTAGTTGCTACTACTGTAGCCCATGAACTTGGACATAATTTTGGGATGGAACATGACAGTGATGAGTGTCAGTGTCCTGATGATAAGTGCATTATGGCACCATCTTCTAGGTATGAATTTCATTAATTAAAAATGTTGAAGTATATGATTTTATTTATATTTTTATTTGTGGCACAATAATATTAACATTCTTCCTATTATGGACTATTATCTTCCTTGAAATTTATTTTTTTAAGTAGTTAGAACAAGGATTTTTAATGTACGTATTTTTAACAGTCTACTAATTATCATACTTGTATGCCTCACCCATTTATTGTAATGTTTCCAATAAACGAGTTTGTCGATCTAGACTCGTTTTATTGGAAACATAATAGCTGTTTTATGTTCTCCCAAACTGGTGTTCAATCTGCATCCCGTATTATTTTATTACCTCAAATTTTTGAATGAGGCCCTCATTCAGACACAGAATACACATCAGGTTAGAAGAACATAAGGCAGCTATTAGGAATGCTTCCAATAAAATGGGTCTGGATCGACATGTTCAACAAACTGGCCACAAATTAGACTGGAGCTATCTTAAAATAATTAAACAAGCCAGCCCAATTATCTGAAAACTTGAAGAATCACTCTAATTTCTGCACTTTAAAACTGGCAATATCAACAACATGCAGGTTGGAAAATCGATCCCTCATGGTTACCAGTTCTTTGGAATCTCACCTGATGACGATTGAGGGTCCCGTTCAAAGATTTGAGGTAATAAAATAATCTCCTCATTTGTTTTTCCTCTAAGTACCCATAGTAACTCATTTATTAAATCAGAAGATATTTGGTCTGGTATGTCTGAACTTCAGTTCTTTGAATCAGTTTATGGAAGAATTTTGTCATTGTATAGAAGACCTGCCAACAGAGAATAACTTGGAGTAAGATGTCTGATATTTAATTCTTTGAATCAATTATTTCTTCACTGTAGCAGTCATGAAATACAGTTGCATTCTTATTGTCCATTATCCTTTGTATTTTTAATTGAAAATGGGTAAAGTATAGTACAGCAGATTCCTGTTAATTGGGACATGTCAGGGCTAAAACACTTTGGCCCATTTAAGCAGCTGCCCCTATTACACGAAGCTTTATCCCAAACAGCTAATTCGGAATGTTCTTCAAGTATTGTCCCAAATAAACAGCTCTCCTGATTAACTAGTGGCCCAATTAACCAGAATCCACAGTATAAAATTACATCATAGTATAAAAGACCTTCACAAACAGAAGACACTTGCATTGGTCTGTCTAACTTTCAGTCATTTGAATCACTTTTCACACTGTGGTTAGTCACAAATTGCATTGATCAGGCACATATGCAGGGGGAAGGACCAGGGGGTCCAGACCTCCCATGAGATGTTTAAATATGCATCTTAGATACTTACATATGTGTCCTAAAGTTAAGCATAATTGGTAAAACATACAAAGTAAAGGTTTAAAACTGATAGAACAGCAGACATTGGTATGTAGATTAGTCATACACCTAAACCAATTGCAGTGCATAGTCAAATAACGTCTGCTGATGTTCGATATGCAAATATCTCATAGTTCCATAAAAACAATTTACCCTACCTTAGGTGTCTTATTCCATTTTCTTGTAATCCTCATGAGAACAGTTAATGTCATTGGTGATCAGGAAAGTAATATGGAACAAAGATGCCAGATTGACCATTTTTTGTGGAGTAGAATAATTGGGCTGAAATCGGGACAGTCACAAACTGTGGTGTCCAGAGCACTGAATGTGCCACAAAGTATCATCTCCACACTTTGGAGAAGGTTCTAAGACACAGGTGAGGTTAGACGCCAACCAGTACAAGGTCATCCAAGAGTCGCAACCCCTCAGCAGGACTGATATCTTGCATCAACTGCACGACATTGTAGGATGATGTCTGCCAGGCAACTCTCCGTAGAGTTTGCCGCCACCTCATGACCAAGAGTTTCAAGACAAACTGTTTATAGCAGCTGCCAGGCATCCAATATTATGTGCCATTCTCACCCCTGTACACAGTAGAGCCCATTAAAACTGGAGTCAAGAATATTGAAACTGGACACTGAACCAGTGAAGCAATTTGCTCTTTTACTGATAAGTTTAGATTCAGTTTACAGACTGATTCTTGTCAAACCAGTCTCTGGAGGGAATGGGGAACCAGTTACAATCCTAATAACATCTAGGAAAGAGACCAGTGTAGTGGTAATGGAGTCATGGCATGGACAGGCATCATGTTGAATGAGCACACAGAGCTGAACATCTTGGACAGAGATACTTTAATGCTCTGAGGTACAGAGAAGAGATACTGGAACCTCATGAGAGATTTTCCAGAGGTGCCGTGGGTCCAGAGTTGGGATTCATGGACGATAATGCATGCCCACCACAGCTCAGCTGGTGGGTGACTCTCCAAATTGAAGATATCCAGCATATGAAGTGGCCAGCCAGCAAGGTCTGTGGTTATGAATCCAATAGAGAATGCATGGGATACACTAGGGAAGCAAATTGCATCCTGTCAGCCTCCACCAAGGACCATTCTGGAGGTCCAAACTGCTCTTCATCAGGATTGGGACTTATTGCCCTCAGAGCTCTTGACAATCTGATACGCAGTGTGAGAAGTTGGTGCAAGGCTTGCGTGGCTGCAAGGGGTCACCACATACCTTATTAATCATGGCACACCAGTCTTTTTCAATTTTATGTACTCAACACAAAAAACACCATGTTGTTGATTTTTGTAAATTTGCATAAGTTATGCAATAAACTTTGTTTCATAGCATGTTTTGTCTGCTGTTGTACTTGCAATATGTTATTACACAAGCACGCCGAGTTTCATGCCCTTTCTGATGATTGGTTCTTGAAATATTCACAGGTATATTGATTATGCTTAATTTTTGGACATGAGTGTAGAATCACTGTAGATGGGTTTTTACAGTAGCACAAACATTACTTTTGAATAATCGCAAAACCAATGCATTTAAACATGTGCTTTTGCAAATTATTAAATTGATGTAAATATTTATGGTTTGATGTAGAGGTCTGCACTAATCGGGCTGGATTCAGGTATGAAGAAAGTGAAGCATAATGAACTTGGGTGGAAGATGAAAAGTAGTTTTACAGTTCAGCTTTTTAACTATGTTGTTACAAATCGTGCTTTAACAGTTATTTTTAAAATCTCACTGTGGTCCTGTGATTTTTTGTTTTTTTGTTTTCAATGTCCAAGTATATTTTCAGTAGCCCCACCCATGTGACATTGTTGACGAGATAGTGATTTGTGTGAGCATTTAGCAGTGGATTTCTGGTTACTTGTTCTACATTTTACTATAGGAGATGACACCAAGATGCACAGCATAAATTATCTACAGAGAGTACCAAGCTCTCTCAATCTTTTTATATTTCAAACGAGTTAAGTTTTCTTTCTCCCCTTTCCCCTTTTTTCATTTTTTTATTATATTTTATTGTTTTGCACTTTTCAGCATGGAGAAATTATTCACTAGTGAAGTAAATTAACAAAATGAGTGAAAAGGCAAAAATTTATTTGTAGAAAAAATATAATATTTGAGAAAAAATTTCATTCATAGCTGAGCAAAGAGCCACCCACAAATGATTTTTCAACCCCCATCCCCTAGTTCTGGGACTTAGCTATGGCTCCTTAACTCAGAATATTTTGATGTAATTTATGTTCCTTCAAGGTTTTCTGGTGTAATTTTGAATAAATATATTGCATATTGCTGTTGTTTTTAAAGTTATAATGGATTTACATTTATGGTGTACACAAATATATTAACCAGTTGGTTTGCACAATTACATCTTTCTTTTCTTTCTTTCTTTTTATTTATGTATTATTTCTTTTCTAGTTCAAACAGTCCTCGCCATTGGTCAACTTGTTCTCTGGAGTACTTGGAACTAGCTTATTCTCAAGGAATGGATTACTGCTTGAAAAATCGTCCTTCTGATGTCATAGGGCCTGTATGTGGCAATGGTTTCCTTGAAGAGGGGGAGGAGTGTGATTGTGGCCTGAAAGAGGTAAGGAAGAATAGGACATCAAGCTTATTCATTTTGTAGTACGTTGTGCTAGAATACATTGCTTATGCTAGATTATACTTAATAATTGTAACGCAATTCTTTTGAATATTACATTTTTAATCTATGTAAGAAAGTTCCACAAAATCGGTACAAGTTATTACAAACTACAGGCAGATCTGCCAGTGATAAAAATTGTTAGTCAAAATTGCTGCTAAAAAATTCTGTGACTAGAAATGATGACAGCTAGGCATTGTCATCATATACATATACACTATATTTACAAAAGTCACCAGACACCTAGTAGAGAAACACAACACAGCATTTATTGACATACATTAGTACAGTGTTGGTCCACCTTTGGCCTTAATGCATGCACTGACCCTTCGAGACATGCTTTCGACAAGGTTTTGGAACACAGCGACAAGTATGCGCTTCCATTCAGTACATAATGCTGCTGCTAACTGTTGCTTAGTAGTAGGCCTTGGTTCCAAACTTCTTATGCAGTGCTCTAATTGATGCTCTATATGATTCAGATCAGGACTCTGTGCTGGTCAGTCCACACACGATACAGAATTATCGTCAAACCATGCCGTAACAGTCCTTACTTCATGGCTCAGTGCGTTATCCTGCTGGTACCAACAAGGCTCGGTTCCATAGTATTGTCACAGAGTTGGTAGTGCATAATTGTCCAAAATATTGAAGTAGACGTGCTGGTTAACAGGTTTGTCCACGATAACCAATAGACCGGGACCATACCATGAAAAACACCCCCAAACAAGTACACTACTAGCTCCAAACTTGAACTTGACCATAGGAACAGTACACTGTGGTAAATAGCATTCCCCCGGCTGTCGCCATACCCACACATGGCCATCAGACTGATGGATCGTGTATCTGGATTTATCAGTCCATAGGACCCGTTTCCATTGATCTTTGGTCCACAATAAATGTTCTTTACACCAGGCTAAACGATGAGTAGCATTCCGAGTGGAGATAAAAGGCTTATGAGCAACTGCACGACCACAGTAACCCATGGAATGAAGTTCTCTGCGAATGGCACGTGTACATACCGAGGTTCCAGCATTTTTACTCACCTGTACACTAAGGTCTTGTGCAGTACTCTGTCGATTAGCTGTAACAACTTTCCTGAGGCTCTGATGCCTTTATCACTGATTTTCTTTGGTCTGCTGGTCATGTGTCTTCCACTTATTCAGTACATCCAAAACAGTTGACTTGGTTATGTTTAAAAGCCTCTCGGTTTCTCTTATGGACAACCCACTAATATAACACCCAACAATCTTTCCTTTCTCAAAGTCAGTTCTCTCCTGCCGCGACATTTTCACTCAACCTCACAGTGTGATATGAACATGGTCAGCTGCAAGCTTGTTTTTATACTGTTTGCAGCTGTACCATGCATCTTCACAATGCAGCGGATTTGTTCATTTGCTTTTGAAAGGGTGTCCAGTGACTTTTGTCAATATAGTGTATGTACCATTATTAAGAACTCTAAAATTTTCAGAATTAGCCACTTTTTCAACATGTTTCAAATTTCAGAAAAAGTGCCATTATATCTTATTGTGATTTATCTGTACAACTTCTCATCGTAATAAAACAAATTAAAAAAAAAAACATTGTGTATATTCCTTTCCCTCTTGATTTAGGGTCGGGAACTTGTTTATAAATCATTTTTAAAATAGCTCTCAAAAGTTTTTATGTACAATCTAAAGTGTTCTGAAAATTGTTTCATATATTATAAAATTACATGGTTAGAAAAATAAATAATCAAAACTATTCATTAAAAAATTCTTGCCTTTTCTTCCTTCATGTATGGAAAATAATTCCTTTCCCCCTTCATCAGATATTGTTAAGTTTTTTTCACTAATTTAGAATAAACTGTGACATACATTTCAAACATTTCAATTGTCACATTTAAATAGATCACTACTGTCATTACTTCACTGCAACATAGTGATGAGTTTATCTCGTGGTCTGTGTGTACACCAAGAGAACCTTGGAATAGCCATACTTAAGTAACAGGACTTGGCTAATTTATGATGATTTACCAAATATATATATATATCTAAACATATTAATTTCAATATATTAGTTCACACACACCTAAGGATTCCTAACTTTATAAAAACTACAGATGCACTATACTGCACAATAAAACAATAAATAATCTCTCTGATGGTATACAGTTACCAAATAATCATAATATGGTTACTTCCCAGACACTGTAACTCAGTTTAGGTCCAGGGTAAAGAATGGATAGCATGTTCTTTTCAGTTGTGTTGGTTCTTATAAATCAAAAATGGATGATTCTACGTACCTATAGAAAACTATGAAGACTATAAACAAATAGTCCCAACTAGTGATGGGTCATTATGAGCAATTTGTTCACAACAAATGACTCGTCACCATGAATGGTGAATGGTTCACTCTTACCACTGTGAGTTATCATTGTTTCCATTACTCTGACGCACACTGAAGTTACATCACGTTTAAGTTTATTCCTCCCCCATGAGTTTGGAAACCAATTTCCAATATAAAAAAATAACATTGAAAAATAATAAGTTTCAACCATTATGTGAGTGAACAATCACCAGTCATCTGGGAAATAATGGTGAAACTTAAGAATAGGAAATGCCACTCTTAAGTTTCACCATTCATTTAATGCCAGTCATTTTTATGGGGAGTCTAAATCATTCACCATGAGCAAATCATTCATCATGAATGATGAAGACCTCATGCTCTTTTAGGCAGTTCGCCAAAAGAAGTGTGGTGTTGAAAGTGCTTTGATCATAAACACAGGATACCCACAATAAATAATTTACTCAGGGAGCATAGTGACAACTTGGAAAGGAATTGGTTTGTTTCAATGCGCATTCGTGAATGACACTATTGCATGAATGATGAATAAACACCCAAGAAGGAATTATTTATGCCATCACTCCTAACCTAACAGTGACTAACATTTCCCTGTGCATTACATGCTGTTGCTGAGTGTCTATCTAATTTTACATTCTTGTAAGGTGTTCACAATTCCTTTTGTTTGTGTATATTGTTGTTGTATACAAATTAGTCATGAAAGGCAAATCATATAGTGCTAAGCATTACAAACAGTGCCATTTCATTTTTGTAAGGCACAGAACTGTTCAAAAATAATTTTTTTACTTTTCATTTGCATTTAAATAATTTGCAAAAATAATTAAATTTGCAACTGCTAAGTTTTACAGGCTTCATGGAAAAAATGTAATTAAGTTAAGAGTTTCAAAGTTTTTAATGTAGCAGGAATGAATGCACTGACAAAGGGATTGAGCAGCAGTGATTTAAGTGGACAAAAACGGAGCATTGGGTCACCATGTTTTTTGTAGCATTTTGGAAAACTGCAGGAATAAAGACTACTCTTTGAGAGTAATGTCCATGGTAGTATATGAAAAACTTGTAAAGATGTGCCATTGCCCTCCTGTGGGAAAGAGAATGAAGGGATTCAGAAAGTGCCAGACTGTTAATCATACAGACTGCTTGTTTCACCTCAGCATCAAGAAACATTTTGGTTGATATGGATGCATCACCCCAAATATGAGAAAGATAATATCGAATTTCATGAGTTTGTGGCTTATATAGTATTAAAAGTAGTTCAGACAAAAAAATAATATCTAGCTAGAAAGAAGAATTTTAGATTTATGGTGCAGGTGTTTCAAATGTTAATAATTGCCCAACGCTTTAATATGGCTTTTTACAATTTTTTTTAATTTTTTAAAGTGAATACCACTTTCTTCATCACGTTTGCCTAAATTACATTCAAAAGAAACTAAAATTGGTATTAAAGCTTTGTTTAACCTCAAATCTTAGCCTTTTTGTAGTAGATTTTGCAACAGGAAAAATGTGACTTTGTTAAAACAAGCTAGAAGAATTGAACAGATAGAAAGGTGCTCCTTGTCAAAGAATTATTTTACATGCAAATAAGCAAACAATTTTAGTCCCTTGCATTGTTTATATAAGGGATGATCAATAACTGACTTCTGATTCCATTTGGCAAAGAATTAAGGTTATGGAAATGGGTGTTTCCGATTTCCATATCCCTAATCATTGGGCCATTCTGACTAGACAGTGTTGTTTGGTAGTTTGGTACAAGAGTTTGAATAAAAAGGCATCATGGTGGCAAAAAGATTGAAGTTAAAATGAGGACTTGTCTGGAAACAGTCTGACTCAATGGTAGATGTGGTGATTAGGGTGAAAGATGTGACACGCTGTATCAAAAGAATCATTTGCAGCAATCTGACAGGAAGTCACTTGTTTGTCTTCTTGTGCCACAGGCTCCAAACATGTCATGTTGATGTCTGTTGTTAATGTTGAAGGCCTGCCACTACATTTTGGTTTCCTCCATCAATTCATTGCACCCATGTGTAAATTTTGAACATCATTCTGATATGCTCTGAATGCTCATTACTCAGGGCCATAGAATTCTTGCAATTTGCAACAGATTTCAGTGTTTTCCCTGATCAGAGAAACCTGATTGCCATGGGCACCTCCAAGGGAGCCCACATTTACAGGCAGATCATCATTCGTCCAAAAAGAATGATAATGGTGTTGGGAAACGCTGATTTACATATTCCTAATCTACTGCTGAATGCCACTGGAAGTATCTTAATGTCAGCCTATGTAATAGAGGATGAGATTTTTTCAAGACCTAAGCTCTACAAAATTGTCTGCACCTAAACAACAGAAGCTTCAATATCACAGTTTAAGAAGAAAACACTGCATTGTAATTATTGATATTCAGCAGAACTATGTAAATTGCCAAAGGAATATCATACAGAGCAATAACACCCTTCCTAGTACAACTGAAAGCTTTTCATATCAATATAATTTGAAACTCCTATATTTATTGACAACAAGGACCTTGCCTATATGAAATAGTGATCATTATACACAGTTTTTAATTTCAACAGGTGAGCTTCTTTTCAGTTGTACCTTGAACTGTTTTAACTTTTATTTCGAACATCATTATAATTGCTCCTTTGAGCGCAAAGCTAACACTGATGTGTGTAACAGAAGTAGAGAAACTTTTTCATGTTCCGAATTATATTTTCAGAATTTTCATATCAATAACTCCTTTTTCTTGACTAGTCCAGCAGAGAGTTTTACAATCAGTAAAATAACTACTTACTGACAATAAAATTATGTGCTGGACTGGTTGTAAGAAAATGGGTGTTATTGATATGTAATAGAAGGAGAGAAAATAGGTTTTGGGAAATGCATCAATACATGCATCCCCAACAACAATAGATATGCTTTAGCTAGAAAGAAAACAGAGAGAGCCAGTGACTAAAAGTAGGATCAAGCATATGTGACTGAAATTTAGACGCTATTGATGCCAGGCATTTTATATGTACTTCTTTATGGCTACATCCAAAGTGTGTTTATTTCTCTATATTAATTTTGAGAATCTTCAAAAGGTGTATACCTAAGTTTCTGTTGTGCATGCAGATGTTGTAGGACAAAGGGAAAGTTATTTGTACGGTATACAAAGAAACCAGAAAATGCACTTGTACATAAAAGGCAATAGCACTATCAGTTTTAATGAAGTGTAATCAGCAAGCAGCATTTGCCATGCAATATCAAGTTGCTTAAAGATTAAGAGGTTGTGATTATATGTGTATTGACTCATATGACAATTTTTGAAGAAAGTAAAATATACAAAATGAGGCTTCTCGCCAATTTCAGAACAGAAATACTGAACTTAAATGTTCTCTGTGTAGTCAGTTCCTCATAAGTCCAGAGAATCCTATCATCTTGGAGCAGGACTAGCTTGCTTCAACAATTTCTGTCCAAGACAGCCTGGACAGGGACCATCCTGGACAGTGAACTCTCAAACAATTAATGTGTAGGAATCAGATCTAGCATCAGATTATGCTAGTCAAAAAATCCACTGCCTCCTTGTAGTGACAAGACATTGAATGTCTCAACCAGTGCAGCCTAGTGTTGATTTAAATTCCTATGAAGAATTAAATTAATTAAAAAAATTAGAAATCAGGATCCGACCCTTTACCGCGTCATTTCTACACATGTATATTGTGATTATCAGGCTGAAGACAAAACTGGGATTCATCTCTGAAGAAAGAAAGGTGCCATTTTGCATCCCAGAGTGAACAAACCTGTCACCAATCGAAAATGCAGTAGACAGTGCTTGACATACAAATGTATCAATAGCAGGTAACATGCCCTTACACTGCCTTTGCAAGTTATTAGATAGTGATTCGGCATGTTATGGGGTAACTCATGGCAGGCATCCGTGAATAGTGTGTTACTGCTGTTGGTGGATATTTTGGATAGCATTGCATATATGAGTGTCATAAAATCAGTCAGTGTGTTTATGCTCGAAAATTCTCACCAGAACCATGTATGTCTTTTCTATCTCTCTCTATATATACATATATGTATGTATATGTGTACAATGCAATGCCAGTTTATTATGTACCCCTGTTCTCATCACATCAGTGGCTTACTCCAACATGTAATGCATCACATGAACATGGTGTGCTGCATAAATTAGGCAGACAAGCTCATTGAACATCAGTTTTCATTCCATTGAAGGGTCAAATGGGCAAAACGAGTGATATGTGGCATGATAAAAATCAATACCTGACTTGACCTGGATTGTGAAAGTTAGCCAAACTGTTTAACCATAAAGTATTATCTTCCTTATTTTATACTACAGTCGAACCTTGATATCTCGAAAAAATATTTTTTCCCTTCACTTTTTAGGCATTAAGTCAGTATATTTTCCATAGTTATCTGGAAGCATTTTCTTCAAAACCCTTGCTATCTCGAATTATTAGGGACTCCTGTGCTGAAGAAAGACAAGGCATTTACAAACAGGTGTTCAGATGTCTTTGTTTTCATTGTTCACCTCCTTTAGAGGGGATGAGGGTCTTTTGTTAGAATCTGAAAGGAATGCATTCTAAGAATTCCATTCGGGGGTGGGGGTGGGGGATTATTCCCTAACCAAGAGAATCTTTCTTGGAGCATGAATAGAGAGAGTGTGACGTCACTCGGACTGCTTGGAACCAGTTCCACTCAGAGCTGTTTCTGGTTTCACTCACTTCCTGTGAATAGGAGACCATGTGACCAGGACAGCGTTAGTTTTCCTTCCCTCTTTGTTCATGGAAATCATTTCAGTGTGCAAAGTCCATGGGCACAGTAAGACATTCCTGGATGTTCTTGAGTGTTGCGCGTGTATAATCAGTGGCCACCCTAAGTGATTGTAGTGTTAAAACAACACAATGACAGGAGTAAAACGAAGTTAAACGTGCTTCCAATTGAACAAAAAGTAAAAATCTTGAAATATTCGGACGAAAACACA
Source organism: Macrothele yani (assembly GCA_039090855.1). Taxonomy (NCBI): domain Eukaryota; kingdom Metazoa; phylum Arthropoda; class Arachnida; order Araneae; family Macrothelidae; genus Macrothele; species Macrothele yani. The sequence goes on along the minus strand of CM077002.1, from coordinate 67,634,038 downwards.
ACAATGAAGAAAAGCAAAATTGCTGCAAAGTTTGGAATACCTTCGAGTATGCTTTCAACAATCATAAAAAATAGAGAAATTATCGAAAGAAACTGATAAAAACAAGAAAAAAATTAAGAAAATTCGAAAATCGGCATACCCCAAAGTGGAAGAGTGTATACGGAAGTGGTTTGTGCAATGCCGCGATCAAGGAGTTCCTCTCAGCAGATCACTGTTGCAGCAGAAAGCCGAGGACTTTGCTAAGGAGCTTGGCTGCAGTGAATTCAAAGCTAGCAACCAGTGGCTGGAAAACTTCAAAAACAGGCAGAATATCATCTTTAGGAAGCTTTGTGGTGAATAACCAAAATGTTTGTGAAGAGTGGTTCAAAGAGCTTCCTTCTCTTTTACAAAGATACAAGCCAGATGATGTGCATAATGCCGACAAAATAGGGTTATTTTTCCAGTGTTTGCCAGGTAAAACAGCTACATTTAAGGGAGAGGAGTGCCGTGGTGGTAAATAAAGCAAACTACATGTGACTATACTCTTACCAGCAAATCAAAGTGGCAGTGAAAAACTTCTGCCGTTAATGATTGGGCGAGCAAAAAAAAAAAAAACAGGTGCTATGCTAAGGTTAAATCAATTCCCATGATGCACAAAGCAAACAGGAGAGCCTGGATGACAAGCGAAATTTTTGGTGATTGGCTGAAGGGAGTTAACAAAGCTATGGCTCTGAAAAAAGAAAGATTTCCCTTTTTATTGATAACTGTAATACCCACTCCAACCTTCCAAGTCTAAAAAATATCACTGTGAAATTTTTGCCTCCTAACACGACATCGAAGTTACAACCTCTCGATCAAGGTATCATCCATAGCTTCAAAGTCGGATACAGGCAGCAGCTGGTTAGGAAACTTGTAAACATTATTGGTGAAGGTAAAGCTCTCTCCACCATCAATGTCTTGAAAGCAATGCAGATGGCTAACTTCACTTGGAGAAATGTTACTAAGGAAAAAAATTGTTTCATCAAAGCAGGATTCGGAGAAAGAAACAATAATGAGGAACAAAAGCAGACTGCCAATTTAAATGTAGTCGAAGCTCAAGATGGAGATAGCATAAATTTGGAACAGTGGATGGTCATCAAACAGAGCCTAAATATTGCCATTTCATTCGATGATATCTTGAAAGTTGACACTTCCCTTCAAACATGCAGTACTTTAACGGATGCAGAGATTGCAGCAGATGTAAAAGCAGCATTAGACAAGGAAGATGATGAAGTGGAACAGCAGGGAGAGTGCCAAAATGTAACTGTGAAGGAAGCAGAAAAAGCTGTTAATACATTGCATACTTTTCTGGAATCCTCGGAAAATATAGGTCCTGAATCATTTGCCTCAATTGCTGCCTTAAATAAAGTTGTTCAGTCACAGAAAGACTTAGCCAAGCATCAGATCTTATTGACGGATTATTTTGTTAAGGTATGTTGTATACGTGTATATTTATGAACTATAATGTGTAATGTATTATTGACCTGAAAAGCTTTATTTAAAATAGAACCTTGATATCTCAAACTCTTTTCCTTGAATTTTTTACTGTTCCTGTGAGATTTGAGATATCCAGGTTACACTGTATTTACAAGAAAGTATTTTTGGTCAGCATGAAAGAACAGCATGTATGAGATAATCAAGCCAACGATTTTTTTTATGACATTTGATAGCGAGATTTGATTCTCTTAGTAAAGAAAATGAATTTGCAGATACACTTGTTGATAGTGTTTTTATTTGAATTCCCTGGGCATATCAGCTACCTTGGAATATAAGCTACTGAATGTGGTAAAATGTGTTACATATGATGATCAGAGCTAAGGTAAATACAAAGATAAATTACTTGTACAATTTATTAGGTCTGAATGCCATATGTGAGAATGTATGAGTACATATAAAAATCATCTTCAAAATTTGTATTTTTAACTTAAGACTAAATGTAGAAAAAGTAACCAAATGTAGCTACTTTTTAAAAAAAGTAATGTAGTTAGCTACTTTTTTCAAAAATATAGTGTTATTTTTTCAGGTAGAACCATTTAATGGTGGTTTTAACTGCTGTAACTTGTTACATGTTATGTTTCCTTTGAGTGCAAAGCAATTTCTCGGTTGGAATTTATTAATACTCGCTGCGAATATGTATCGCGGTAATCGAATTTGATTCAAAGAAAAATCTTTCATGTACCTCTCAGTTGTAGGTGGTCGATGTTCAAATACTTGCACTGTTGTTCTCATCAGGTTCTTGGGTGTAGGCTTTTTGACTAACTTCAAAAAGTACGCACATTTCTTTAGTAGGATATACTTTTTTAGTTGAATTATGGGAAGCACATGGAGACAAAGGAGATGTGAAAATTACGTTGGAACACTTGAAAAACGGGAAAATGAATCTCGTAAAAATATTCGCATGAGGAATTGCAATCACCAAAAAACTTTGTCAGACTTCTTGGATGTATTGTCCGATGCATTTCGGCAGATCTGTCTGCCATCTTCTGGGACCTTCGGTCGTCCGTTCTCTTTGCAGTTTATGTTGAATATGCGACGTGCTCAGTTTGGAAATCTTTGGGACGTCATCGGATGTCTTGCATTGCTACTCCAGTGATTTGAAGACATGGGAATTATTATTTTTTTTTTTTTATGTCTGCGTGTTTGCATTGTTTCTGTTCTGTTTGCCTTCCCATTTTTCGTTCTCTTCTTCTATCAGTATCTTCCATGGAATTGGCATTTCTACTCCACTACTAACGTTGCAGTTTTTTTTTTTTTTTTCAATTACGATTGCTTTGGTGAAACGGATGGTCTTTTCGGTTGGTTGTTTGCAGATAATTTCGATATTTTCAAATTCTGGTATTGTGTTATTTTTTATGCAATATTGTACAAGTGCTGTTTTTTCCTCCCTTTTTTCCCAGTTCTTCATATGTTGTGCCAATCTTGTTTTTAATTTGTTTCTTGTGCTTCCTATGTATTTCGCTCTATTGTTGTTGTTGGTTGGCATAATTGGAATGCTATATACTCCTGCACTGTCCAATAGTTTTGTTTTTTCTCTGTTATTGATTTTAATATTCTTGTAGTCTTTTACTGAAATTCCAATATCTAGATGTTGTTTTTTGCATTCCTTTTTTATTACATTTGTAACCTGTTTTATGTTTGGAAATATTCTAGTTGGATAATGCTTACCTAGGCATTCCGTTTCTAGCGATGATTCACTTTTCTCGCACGTTTCGGGTCTTCGTTGAAGCTATTGTCCTATTGTCCGTTGTATGTGCAGCTACCCTTTCACATCTAACACACTGCTTACTTTGGGTAGATTCAGTAGATCTTAACTTTAGGATGCAACAACTTCAATTCTTTACCGTTATTAATGCTCTAAATTTTTCACCCAGTCTTTGGGCATCCTCACGAGCGTGACGACTTTTCCACCGATGTTCGTGGTTTATTTCTCTTCAATGGAGTCTGATACCCCACGTTGCCATTCGTTGGATACGCTATATTAGATACTTTTCTTAATTAAACCTAGCTGGCGCCACCTATGTTTCACTAATTCTACCTTTTTTTTTTTTACTTTTTTTTTCCTCGTCAAGTTTGGACAAGGGAAAAAAATTTAAAAAATATTAAAAAAAAAAGGTAGAATTAGTGAAACATAGGTGGCACCGGCTAGGTTTAATTAAGAAAAGTATCTAATATAGCGTATCCAACGAATGGCAACGTGGGGTATCGGACTCCATTGAAGAGAAATAAACCACGAACATCGGTGGAAAAGTCGTCACGCTCGTGAGGATGCCCAAAGACTGGGTGAAAAATTTAGAGCATTAATAACGGTAAAGAATTGAAGTTGTTGCATCCTAAAGTTAAGATCTACTGAATCTACCCAAAGTAAGCAGTGTGTTAGATGTGAAAGGGTAGCTGCACATACAACGGACAATAGGACAATAGCTTCAACGAAGACCTGAAACTTGCGAGAAAAGTGAATCATTGCTAGAAACAGAATGCCTAGGTAAGCATTATCCAACTGGAATATTTCCAAGTTTTTTTTAATAATGCACGTAAAAATGAATAGTAGCCTTTTCCGATCGATTTCTAAGTCGGAATATGAACTGCTAATATTATGAATTGACTGTTTTATGTATTGAAATTTACCACAATATTTTATATTTTGCTTGGTTTTATTTTTAGGATGTTTATACATGTAAATTACTTTTTTATATCTGAGGTGGTATATCCAAATTTTTGGGCTGTTGTTATTATCCATTGAAGTTCTTTTTCTTTGAAAAAGTTATTGCTGGAATGTGTGAAGGCTCTATGCAGTAAACTTCTGATTGCCAATATTTTATATGCCTTTGGATGGTATGTGTTTGCAGGTATAAGTATTGGCACGTATGTGGGTTTTCTATACACATGGTATTTGCAGGATGTTTGAGTTTTTATTATTGTAATATCTAAGAAATCAATTGTATTTTCATTTTCTGATTCCATTGTATAGTTGATACTTGGATATTTTTCACAGAAATCTTTTTTCAGCTTGTCTAATTCTAAAGAACTGGCATTCCAAAAGAATGTCATCGACGTATCTTCCGTAGAAAAGCACTTTGTCTTTATATTTGTTAAGGCCTTCTTGTATTTTCTGTAATATGACCTCTGCAAATAATTAAGATAGTGGGGAGCTCATTGGCGCTCCGATCATCTGTCTGTATATTCTACTGTTACATTGAAAGATATCATATTATCATCACCATCATCATTGTCAACCATTATCAATCCACTGCTGGACGAAGGTCTCCCCAAGTTTCTTCCACAATGGTCTGTCTTGTGCCAGTCTCCTCCATGTCACTCCGGCATACTTTCGAATTTCATCCACCCATCTCCCATGTGGTCTTCTTCTGGGTCTTTTCCTGTCCCTTGGAATCCAATCTAAAATTTCGGCTGTCCATCGATGGTCTGTCCTTCTGGCAGTATGTCCAGCCCATTGCCATTTCAGGGATTTAACTCTGATCATGATGTCTTCCACTCTTGTCATTTTTCGGATCCACGAGTTCCTCTTCTTATCTCTCCTGGTTACACCAAGCATGCACCTCTCCATGCTACTTTGAGTTGTCTGCAGCCTTTGTATGTCTCTTTTAGTTAAGGTCCATGTCTCTGCACCATACGTAAGCACTGGAAGGATGCATTGATCAAACACTTTTCTTTTAAGACATAATGGCATATTGCTCTTGAAAATTATGCTGTTTCTTCCAAAAGCTCTCCAGGCAAGTTTTGTGTGCCGATTAATTTCTTCATCAATGTGACCCTCACTTGATATCTGCTGTCCAAGATAAACGTACGTGTCTGTTATCTCCAGCTTTTCTCCATCAATCGATAAATCTTCATTTCTTGTAAAAGCATTGAACATCACTTTTGTCTTCTGAAAGTTCATTTTTAATCCCACTTCTTTACTTTTGTCAGCAAGTTCCTGGATCATACTCTGCAGCTCTGATGGAGTAGTTGCATAAATGACTACATCATCAGTAAAACGAAGGTGGGTTAGATACAAAGAAAGGTGACTTGATCACGCTAGTTACGTTAACTAAAACTTTTACAAAAAGTTCGTAAGTTGGAAGCTTTCGACCTTATCTTAGGTCTTCATCACGCCAATGGAGGACTAAGATTGTTGCCAGATTCTACATTTGAATTTTTCCTATTTTTGTTGCCAAAACTTAGAATTGATCTCCAGATTAACGGAATGTAGAGAGGAGATTCGGAGTTGCAAGTCATTGAGTTGAAAATAATTTCTATGCTTTCACGGTAACGGAGGGCAAAACGATTGTCAAACGAAGCAATTCGTTTTGCTTCGTTCCAGTGGGGAACTGCAGATGTGTCTTCCATTGTCAAAATAGACAAGGCAGTGTTGGGATTGCCTTTCGAAACATCTTTTCTATGTTCTAAAATTCTATGGCTTATGCTCCTGTATGTGCTTCCAATGTATAAGTTATCCCCAGTAGAAGAAGAGATAGGAATGCAGTAAACTCCTGGGAGGTTCAGGCTTTCAACTTTGTCCCTATCCCTTTGTAGAAGTTTCAAGATGTTTGGGGTAGATTTAATGGCAAGATGGTAACCAAAACTTCTAAAAAGAATCTGTAACTTATAAGCATAGGAAGGATGGTAAGGAACAGAACCACAGAATTTCAGGTCTTCTTTCTTGTGAGGAAGGAGGCATTCGATTTTCGAATGGTTTTCATATTTCTTTATGAGGGAGTTGACTGTAACAGCAGGGAAACCATGAGAGAGGGCTATTGTAGAAATTTTGGAGAGTTCTTCTTGAAGAGAGAGTTGGCTGTTGCAAATGATATGAGCCCTGTGGATGTAGGACTTCAATGCTGCAAGCTTGTAGAGATGCAGGGTGCAAGATTTGTAGGGAATGATGTTAGTGGCTGCAGAAGGTTTTCGATAGACGGAACGAGTAATGGAGAGATCAGCGTTTCTGCAGATAGATACATCCAGGAAATCAATTTTGTGATTTACTTCCTTAGATATAGTGAGCTTAATGGAAGGAAATTTTTCTGTAATGGAGTTGATCAGTATCTGTAGCTCAGACTCGGAATGTGGCCAGCTAATGAAAATGTCGTCTACATATCTTAACCATAGGGAAGGTTGAAAAGGGTGTAGAGGAATTATGGAAACTTCAATATGTTGCATGTAGATTTCAGCAAGCAGAGGGGAAAGAGGTGAGCCCATGGGGAGACCAGATTGTTGCCTATACACAATTTTGTTGAAAACAAAACAACTATGTTGATGAATAGTGTGGAAACAATCATAAAGATCTTTGATAAGAGGACCGGGGGGTTCAAAATGAAGAATCAATTTCTTCATGAGGAGCATGTAGGAATCAAAATATGGTACAGAGGGAAACAAAGATTCTACATCAAGAGTATACAGATTATCACAAGGAGGAAAGGAATTAGGAAGGTTGTGGATGAAGTTTGAAGTAGAGACAACTGTATGAGGATGGTTGGCTGCCAGGGATTTGCATTTGAGGACCAATCTCTTTTCAAGGTTTACTGCTGGAGAAAAAGAATATTCCACTAAAGGTCTGATGGGGTTACCAGCTTTATGCAGTTTCACTTGCAGGAAGAGCCTGGGAGTTCTAAAGTAAGGAGGGGGTGATATATCACCAAGGAAGGATTGAAGAGTTTCTTTCTTAGCTAATCTGTCAACTGAGTTTTTGAGTGAGTTGGTGGTGTCTGACTGTAAAGGGATGCAGTTGGCAGATGTAAGAAAAGAAAGCACTTTTTGGTTTAGAGTTTCTTTACCAATGATGACTGGGCAACCAACTTTATCTGCTTTGCATACGGCTAGGTCATTTTCTTGAATAAATGACCTGAATTCTTTTAAACAAGAAGAAGAGTACTTGATTGGCACAGAATTTTGCTTGGATAAGATAACAGCAGCGTTGGCACGAAGGATAGGCTGCTGAACAGTCTCAGTTCTGTGGATGGCCGATTCTATAACAGAAACAGTTTGTGGAAGATTGATAGGAAGAGCAGGTGAAAATTTTGGGCCTAATGATAAGAATTTATCCAAGCTAGGAGGAATAGTGACAGGAGAAAGATTTACATACTTTGGCTTGTCAGTAGAGGCTGATGACGGAGATGTTGCTTGACTTTTTGCTTGCAGCATTGAAGTCCTACATCCACAGGGCTCATATCATTTGCAACAGCCAACTCTCTCTTCAAGAAGAACTCTCCAAAATTTCTACAATAGCCCTCTCTCATGGTTTCCCTGCTGTTACAGTCAACTCCCTCATAAAGAAATATGAAAACCATTCGAAAATCGAATGCCTCCTTCCTCACAAGAAAGAAGACCTGAAATTCTGTGGTTCTGTTCCTTACCATCCTTCCTATGCTTATAAGTTACAGATTCTTTTTAGAAGTTTTGGTTACCATCTTGCCATTAAATCTACCCCAAACATCTTGAAACTTCTACAAAGGGATAGGGACAAAGTTGAAAGCCTGAACCTCCCAGGAGTTTACTGCATTCCTATCTCTTCTTCTACTGGGGATAACTTATACATTGGAAGCACATACAGGAGCATAAGCCATAGAATTTTAGAACATAGAAAAGATGTTTCGAAAGGCAATCCCAACACTGCCTTGTCTATTTTGACAATGGAAGACACATCTGCAGTTCCCCACTGGAACGAAGCAAAACGAATTGCTTCGTTTGACAATCGTTTTGCCCTCCGTTACCGTGAAAGCATAGAAATTATTTTCAACTCAATGACTTGCAACTCCGAATCTCCTCTCTACATTCCGTTAATCTGGAGATCAATTCTAAGTTTTGGCAACAAAAATAGGAAAAATTCAAATGTAGAATCTGGCAACAATCTTAGTCCTCCATTGGCGTGATGAAGACCTAAGATAAGGTCGAAAGCTTCCAACTTACGAACTTTTTGTAAAAGTTTTAGTTAACGTAACTAGCGTGATCAAGTCACCTTTCTTTGTTAATATTGTTACGTGTTTTGCCCATAATCGTCACGTGGGTTAGATAATCTCCATTAATCTTTATCCCTTTGTTTTCCCAGTTCAGCGATTGAAAGACATTTTCCAATGTGGCATTAAAGAGCTTCAGAGATATGGTGTCACCTTGTCTCACCCCCTTTCCAATTTTTATGTGTGTTGTATTTTCAAATAGCCGAATCTTTGCACTTGCATTTTCATAGATGTTATTAATAACATTAATGTATGCATCTTCAATACCGCAGGATTTCAGAGCCATTGTAACTGCTGATGGTTTCACCGAATCAAAGGCTTTTTCATAATCAATGAAAGCCATGCATAATGGAAGTTCATATTCCCTTGCTCTTTCAATTAGTTCTCTCAGTACGTGGATATGATCTATTGTGCTGTAGTCACTCCTGAATCCAGCTTGTTCTCTCGGTTGAGCCATGTCCAGTGTTACCTTCAAGCGGTGTGAAAGAACTTTAGTGAAGATTTTATAAACCACTGATAGGAGGCTGATAGGTCTGTGTTTCCTCAATGTCACCTTTTTTATGTATCAGGGTCATTGTAGCGTTGTTCCAATCCTCAGGAATCTTCCCTTCATTAAGGCATCGAGTGAAAATTTGGGCAAGTACTGTTTCGATTTCTCCACTTGCTTCTTGTATGATGTCTACAGTAATTCCATCTTCTCCTGGAGCTTTTCCCCACTTCATGTTCTTGATTGCATGTGCAACTTCTGCTGGGAGGACTGGAAGAAATCTGGTACTGGTATCTTTCATGATGTCTGGAGTACATGTATCATCCCTTTCATATAATTTGGAGTAGAAATCTTTCACTCTTGTCAAAATTTCGCCTCTATTTCTTGTTACAGAACCATCTTCTTTTCTCAGTGCCATAATCTGTTTTCTTCCCTTACTGAGATGTCCCTTTGCTATCTTTAGGCTTTGGTTGTTTTCAATTGCTTTCCTCACTAGTTCACAGTTGAACTTCCTTACGTCTTCAGTGATACTTTTTCGTACTGTCTTGCATAGCTCTATATATTCCACTTTGGAAGTCTCATCTTCTTTTGTTGTCCTAATCTCTCTTCTTTTTTGCATCAACATTTTGGTTTTTCCTGATAATTTGTTCATATGCAACTTGTTCTTAGACCCAGCTAATTTTGTTGCTGTTTCCATAAGAGCTTTGGTTACTTTTCTGTTAACTTCCGAAATATCCACTTCTTCCGATGTTAGACCTTCTAAAGCAGAGAATCTGTTCTTCGGTTCCAACTTGAAGGTATTATGGTGTTTTTTTAAGGTTGGTTATGTCAATACATTTTGTTTGTCTTATGAGCTTGCCACATTCGAGTTTAGAGTTGAGGTGCATCTTAAATCTCACCAATCTATGGTCACTACCTGTGTTGAACTTGTTTAGCACACTGCAGTCTTCTATGACAAATTTTTTGTTACACATAATAAAATCAATTTCACTTGTCGTTCCATTTGGATGTCTCCATGTCCATTTCTTGTGTGGCTTTTTCTTGAAAAAGGATTGTGGAATAACTTTTTTACGGGTCTCTTAGAGATTATTTTTCATGAAAGTTGGTTGTCAAATTTTCGAACCAAAGCCTAGTTCGTCATCAGGACTATGTCACTGGAGTAGTTGCTGCCACTCAATTGGAAGAGTCCATCCGCAATTATCGTTAATTGTGGTACTTCTTCTTCTTGCTATTTCAATCCCTTCTTCTAGTTTCCTCTTTACTAAGTTTGACTGGTGGGCGATTATTTTCACTGAGTCCCAATTTATGGAGTGTCCACTTGCTTGTATATGTCTGTCTAGCCCTGTTTTGTTCCCAATGTTCCTAATAGCTGCTTGGTGTTCTTTCACTCGGACCTTAATACTTCTCCCTGTTTCTCCTATATAGCTGAGTCCGCAGTTAATTTTGTTCCATTGAAATACAACTAGGATTGAAAAATTTTTGCATTGATTTACAACTAGGATTGAAAAAGGAGTTCAAGATGAAAAACCCTTCTGCCTCCGCAAACTCAACGAGAGTATTTCCACGCTTGTTTCTGTTGCTGTGACCGAATTTACCTACTGAAGTTTCATTCTGTTGCCGTTGCCCTATTTTTGCATTGAAATCATATTATATATATATATCACAGCAACTTCTTTCAATATAACAGTAGAATATACAGACAGAAGATCGGAGTGCCAATGAACTCCCCACTATCTTCATTATTTGCAGAGGTCATATTACAGAAAATACAAGAAGTCTTAACAAATGTAAAGACAAAGTGCTTTGCTACGGAAGATACGTCGACGACACACTACTCTGTTGGAATGCCAGTTCTTTAGAATTAGACAAGCTGAAAAAAGATTTCTGTGAAAAATATCCAAGTATCAACTTTACAATGGAATCAGAAAATGAAAATACAATTAATTTCTTAGATATTACAATAATAAAAACTCAAACATCCTGCAAATACCATGTGTATAGAAAAACCCACATACGTGCCAATACTTATACCTGCAAACACATCAGTGGTGGCTGGTGGTTGAAAACATAGGTGAAGAGCTACAAGAGCAATATGAAAAGATATCTACTGTCTTCAATGAAAATCACTTTATGAGGATTGACCTGTTTTTTGTATATAAGATCAATTCTTCTTTCTTTTAAAGCTGCAAATTTGTCGATTATGTCATCATAGAATGGTTGTTTCTTCGTGAGCATCAATAAAATATATTTCTGAATAGAAATATTTGCCAAAGAAGCAAGTCTATCTTGAGAAATAGTGTTTCTTGAGTAAGTTTGTATTTATTTAAGGCAAGAAAAATTTCTTTCCACTGACACACTTGTAGTTGGAATGGTTAAAATGAGGGCAACCAATTTATAAGCTTCTGTAAAAATGTCTTTATCTTCATGAAGCACTCGAAGAAGTTCTTGAGTCGATATATTCCTTAATTTTTCGTTGGATTATACAAGACTCAGTTCATTTTTATGGTGCTGGAGTTTAGTAAATATTTTCCCGCAAAAATGTAGATTTTCAAAAGCATGAGAGGGAAAGCTTGAATTAAATTGTTTGAATTTGGTTGTGTCAGCAAGACAAACAAATTGATGTTTTTCACAGTCTTGAAATCTTATATCAATTTCCATAACAATGTGGTCTAAATTTTTAAAATAAAATTGTTTATAATTTTGAAAAATTGTTTCTTGTGTAAGAACAGCATATTCCCGTTTAGATCTGCTTATTTCTGTGATTTTGCCAGCTTTTCCTAACAGTGTTTCAAATACTTCATCGTTCCTTTTATGACTCAAAATTTCACGAGTTTTTTTTTATTTGAGTTACACAGTAGTTTATGTCTAGTGATTTTTTCTGCAAAATTTCGAATATTAGATCGGTGGGGCCAAAATTTCATTAAATACTATTGCCAAAAATGTAAATTCAAAAGTGTCCATATCGTTTAAAAACCCCTTGGCAGGTTGAATTGATTTTTTGTCTGATTGTTCACTATTTGTCAGAAATTCGAATACTTCCTTCAATTTATCCCAATCTTCAATAATTACACTTACTAACTTCGAAATGGAGGACCATTGAGTTTCTGCTATGGATGGTATACGTCTTGCGATTGTAGATGTGTGTATAAGATCGCTTCACTGAGTGGTGAAAAAACAAAGGAATTCCAGTGAGGCTTGCATAAAATATACGACACTTTGAAATTTTAGAAAAACTCTGCTGTAATACAAGGTTCAAACGATGTGCTAAGCAATGAACAAAAACAGCTTGAGAAGCTTTATCTTTGATTTTTTTCTGGAGCCCATTCACGTGTCCAGACATTACACTTGCCCCATCGTAACATTATCCTATTAATTTGTGTTGATAATCGAATTGTTCCAAAATTTTGTCTAGCATTTTGTATAAAGCTTCTGACGTTCGATCTCCACTCACATCGTGGAAACCCAAAAAATCACTCAGCCAGTACACCTTCCGAATCAACAAATTTTATTAAAGAGCACTGAGAAGTCTGGTTTATGTCTGTGGTGTCATCTACTTGAATAGAAAAGCATTGAACTTCATTTGTTTCATTTTTAACATGATCGTTTATATATTCAGAAATACATTCAATTAATTCATTTTGAATAGTTTTTGAGTCACCTGTGAAGACATTTTTTATCTTTTCGTATTGATTTTGAATTTCTAAAGGACTTCTTGGTATCAACAATGAAAGTAATTCCTTGAAATTTATCGAGTCCATGCTTTCGTCATGGCCACAGAATGCTAGTTCTTGTTTGCTCAAATATAATACTGCATCAATCACTGTCTGCAGGAAAAGTCTGTTTAAACGAACGTTTTTGTCAAAATGCATTTTCAAAAGCCTAGCTTTCTCCCTCAGGGCATCGGGAATGGTGTTCTGATTTTTTTCAAAATTCCTTAGCATTAACTCGCATTTCAGGTGTTCGCTAGAATGACCATGTTTATGAAGTGAGCGTGTTATATTTAATAAATCTGATAATTCATCTTTGACGCTGAATGTTTATTACAAAAAAGTAAGCGGGGCCAACAAAATAATTTTTGTAACACAGAAGTACTACAAAGCCATTTATATTCAGTAAACCAATTACAAACAATGTCGTTCACAGGATACATACTTTAATTAAAACTATCACTAACTGTTAAACTGTACACGAAACTACAGTAACAGTTAAACTGTTTGACAAATAATCACAAAGCACGAACAAACAAATCCCTTTCAGAAAGCATGTACCGCAACACTGCAAGGAAAAAGCTTTAGTGGATTGCTAAATACCCTGGGTAAATTGTCCCATTTCACCGTGATTTTGTTCGAAAATCACGACTCCAACTGCAGAGCCTCGGCACGAAAGCTAAAACACTTCACTTGCGCGCCAGATAGGAAAGGTTGACGTCACGGTTACCATAGCAACTCGGTCAAAAGCTGCAGACTTCCAAGGGTTTTCATTTCGGCTCTTCACTTGCACTATTTTGCGTATGAGGACTTGTTTTCTGTATTGAACGCGCTATGTGAATTGATATCTAATCAAAATTTTGAGTATTTTGTAACACAATAGAGGCAAAAAAGAATGTATTATACAAATTACTGAATAAAACTTTATTTTAAGTAAAATAGGTAAAGAGGCACTTCACCTACTTCACCTGAAAAGCTGCCACTGAAACACATACCATCCAAAGGCATATAAAATATTGGCAATCAGAAGTTTAGTGCATAGAGCCTTCACACATTCCAGCAATAACTTTATCAAAGAAAAAGAACTTCAATGGATAACAACAACAGCCAAAAAATTTGGATATACCACCTCAGATGTCAAAAAAGTAATTTACATATATCAACATCCTAAAAATAAAACCAAGCAAAATATAAAATATTGTGGTAAATTTCAATACATAAAACAGGTTACAAATGTAATCAAAAAGGAATGCAAAAAACATCTAGATATTGGAATTTCAGTAAAAGGCTACAAGAATATAATAATCAATAACAAAAAAAACAAAAAACTATTGGACAGTGCAGGAGTATATAGCATTCCAATTAAGCCAACCAACAACAACAATAGAGTGAAATACATAGGAAGCACAAGAAACAAATTAAAAACAAGATTGGCACAACATATGAAGAACTGGGAGAAAAAGGAGGGAAAAACAGCACTTGTACAATATTGCATAAAAAAAATAACACAATACCAGAATTTGAAAATATCGAAATTATCTGCAAACAACCAACCGAAAAGACCATCCGTTTCACCAAAGCAATCGTAATTGAAAAAAAAAACAAAAAAAAAAACTGCAACGTTAGTAGTGGAGTAGAAATGCCAATTCCATGGAAGATACTGATAGAAGAAGAGAAAAAAAAATGGGAAGGCAAACAGAACAAAAACAATGCAAACACGCAGACATAATAAAAAAAAATTCCTGTGTCTTCAAATCACTGGAATGGCAACGCAACACATCCGATGATGTCACAAAGATTCCCAAACTGAGCACGTTGCATATTCAACGTAAACTGCATAGAAAACAGACGACCAGAGGTCCCAGAAGATGGCAGACAGATCAGCCAAAATGCATCGGACAAAACATCCAAGAAGTCTGACAAAGTTTTTTGGTGATTGAAATTCCTCATGTGAATATTTTTACAAGTGATTCATTTTTCCGTTTTTCAAGTGTTCCAACGTAATTTTCACATCTCCTTTCTCTCCATGTGCCTCCCGTAGTTCAACTAAAATAGTATATCCTACTCAAGAAACGTGCATACTTTTTGAAGTTAGTCAAAAAGCCTACACCCAAGAACCTGATGAGAACAACAGTGCAAGGATTTAAACATCGACCACCTACAATCAAGAGGTACGTGAAAGATTTTTCTTTGAATCACATTCGATTACCGCGATATATATTCGCAGCGAGTATTAATAACTTCCAACCAAGAAATTGCTTTCCACTCAAAGGAAACGTAACATGTAAAAAGTTACAGCAGTTAAAACCACCATTAAATGGTTCTACCTGAAAAAATAACGTATGAAAAACATGTTTTTTTAAATCTCGATACATCGAGAAATACGTGGGTATTATAAAAATATAGTGGTAGAGTAGCTAGCTAATTTTAAAAAGTAGCTTTTCAATCACTGCACATACATACATTGATGTGTGTGCATGTTTATGTGTTTGTACTTATGTTATTTGTTTGTGTTATACACAAATATATATATTCTATCCTTTGATGATCCATTTAAACCAGTACCATGTGATTTACTTAACTTTTTTATAAATAACAACACATTTATACAGTAAGTTGAGAATTATACATGTGGTATTGGAGAATCATTTTATCAAAGCAAATGTTGGAATTGTCCTCCATTTTCTTGTAAACACAATTGAACACGCCACACCATATTCAGTGATGTCTCATGTAGAGTACGAGCAGTAACATTGCCAATTTCAGTCGTGATTGTTTCACGCAATGCATCCAATGTTTTTGGATGGGTTTTGTAAACTCTATCCTTTAAGTAGCCCCATAAAAAAAAAGTCACGGGAAGTTAAGTCCGGAGATCGGGGAGGCCATATGTTTTTTGAAATTAATCTGTCATAAAAGAAGCTGGTTATGAGTTCCTATGAGACTTTCGATGTGTGACACGTAGCACCATCCTGCTGAAAGTAGCCCTCTGTCAATTCAATGTCATCAAGTTGTTCCACAAATTCATTGAATATGCGGCAATAAACGTTAGTGTTGACAGTCTCAGAGAAAAAAATGGGGCCAATAATTTTCGTAGACGAAACCGCACACCATACACCAACCTTTTGTGAATGCATCGGTGTTTCACGCATAACGTGTGGGTTTTCGGCAGCCCAGTATCTGCTGTTTTGCAAATTGACGTAGCCTGACAGATGAAACCAGGCTTCATCCGTAAACCATGTGATAGAGAGAATATCAGATCGCAAATTAAGAAAATTTTGAAACCATTTGCAGTAACTTACTCTCTTTCCCTTGTCCAGTTCCTGCAGCTGATGGATTACGTGCACTTTAAATGGTCGAATATTCGGTTTTTTTGCTGCCCTTTGACAAGTTCCGTATGAATATCCTGTCTGTTGGCTTAATCTGTGCAACGATTTCGTCAGAGATTGAAGTAAACGTTGCCTAACATCGTCTACACGCGTTTGGGACATCGGAGGGTGATGTCTACCGCTACCGCTGAGAAGAGAACCGGTTTGCTCCAGTTTTTTTGCCATCGACAGAATTGTTGACTTGCTTGGCACTTTTCAAACTCCAAATTCTCTTCGAAATGCTCGTTGCGTTTTGATGACAGAATTGGTTACCCAATACGATTCCACTAAAACACACACTCTGAAACAGAGTATACTGCACGTTTCCGAATGCACGCAAGTGAATGACAACGCAACAACAAACAAATCATGAGCTGAGTTACAGTTATGCTTAACAATCTTCTTCACGGTGGCGGTTTTCATTCTCCAGGAGTTGCTGCTTCTATTGAAAAAAGAAGTTCCTTGTGCGATCTCTTGCAAAAATGTAAGGTTTTTTCAGGGTACTGGTTTAAATGGATCACCCTGTATGTTTTAAATACTAATTTGCTATTATCTGAATAAATTTATTCATTTTTATTTATTTGTTTATTTAATTTCAGTTCTGTGACAATATTTGCTGTAATGCTACTTCCTGTCAGCTGTTTCCTAATGCTTCCTGTGCCATGGGAGGTTGCTGTGATCTCAATTCATGTCAGGTTAGGAAAATACAAACATTGTGGGAAAGAATTAATATTTGTTTTCATTAGTATCTTTTGGCATCATATCTAGAAGTTTTTTTTTTTAACTTTGCTCAGATCATTTGTTTCTTCCTTTTTTCAGGCTTCTGCTGACTTAGTAATGACAGCAATATCGAAACATGTCGACCATTCATATTTCTTTTAAATGAGAGCTTTTAGGTGCAGAGAAAGAAATACAGTTACATATCTATATATTCATTTGTGTGTGTGTGTGTGTGTGTGTGTGTGTGTGTGTGTGTGTGTGTGTGTGTGTGTGTGTGTGTTCAGAAGTTTGAAAGTATATTTGCATCACATTCTGGTCATGCTTGCATAACTTACAGATTCACACCGTTTGTTTAGAGAAAATAAGGAAGATACATAGTTTACACTCTTACATTACAGTAAACTTATGTTAATATTCCTGAACCATTGGCACAAACATGTGGCAGGCTTCAAGGCTTAAGCCCTAGCTCCAAAGAGATTAAGAATGCTGTACGTCAACTCTTCTATCTATCTATCTATCTATCTATCTATCTATCTATCTAATCTGTCTGTCTGTCTGTCTAATGTATACATTATATGTCTATCCAATGTACATACATAACACACAGAATCTCCCCCTCCCCCTCAACAGGAATTCCTGGGTGTGCCACTGTCCTGAACTCTTTGTTTAAAAAATGCTGCAATCAGCACTACATGTAATTTTGCTCAAAATCATTCTCCTATATAAATTTTTCAGCTTAGTTCCATTTTCATTTTGATACTATGAGACACACACTATGTGCAATAACTTAAGAATATTGTGTCTCTTCTAGTACTGTAAATTATCAAATTGTGTTAATCATCTGCTTATTGATTTTAAAAAATGAATTATTGTCTAGCTTTGCATATTAATGAGATGGATTTGCTAAAGCTATCAGCATTTATCAATTGGAATCAAGTCATTCCAATAATTTAACTGTGTGAGCAATGTAACTGGATTACACAATACAAAACATTACTCATAGAGTTCAAAGGAGAATGCCCCATTTAGGCAGATATGAGATACCATGCTGGGTGAGATGATATTTTAAGAGTGCAGTTTTTACCTTACATTCTTTCATGCCTCTTTTGTGTTCATTAATCCTGATTCCGAATGTTCATTTTGTCATGCCGATATGGTTTTGTTCTGTACCATAAAAATAAGGTAATGTTATAGCATAAATACCCCTGTATCTTTGGAGATCAGGTGTGTGTGTGTGTGGGGGGGGGGGGGGTTACCACTGTTAGTGAGCATGGTTGCAAAAGATCTGGGATTCGTAATTCCCACATCGAAGTTTATCTGCTTTTGGACATTCCTGATAGTATAGGAGAAGTTGGGCAATGGTGCTTCCTTTCTGCTGGTATTCTTTGGTGTTTCTGATTACGCTGTGTACATAGTAGATGCCAACTAGTATGGATTTTCCGTAATTTTATGGATTTTTGGGTGCTGTTAAGGAAGTACAGAAATACTGATGAACTTACAGAAAATCACCATTTGATTTTTCTGATATCGAAAGCAATTTTCTCATCAACTTAAATTTTTTTTTGTTCTTTAAGTTTATCTGGGGGGGGGGGGTTAAAAGCTGTGTTCTGCATATTATAGATTTCTGCATCTTAATTGGCAATCCTATGAGCTATCTACCGTGGGATGAGCAGCAACTGCGTGATGCGCAGGCTTAGCCTTTCATCCCTTGTCACTTTTCATGCCCCCAGCTGCAACTACACAGAAAGCAGTATAACGGTGGCTCCATATGGTTGCTTCTCAGGCATTTGTTCCAAATTCCCATGATGCTGTTCATGTCTCCTGCCTGCAACAACACAAGGCGTGTGAGTTGAACAGAAGCTGCTCCAGCATTCATTCTCCCTGTAGCACATCTTCTCTGTTGTTCTCTCTGCTGTACTGCTCTGTCATACAGAAGAGCGATGCAATCGGTTGTGCAATTGTGAAGGTTTTTATTAATTTATTTTAAATGAAGCGTTCTGCACACCAACCTTCTTCATCGAAGAAGAAACAGTGTTTCCTAGATACCACAGAGACTGGCCTTGTTTTTAAAAGTTTCTGTGAATCATGTGTTTTGCAGCATCTGTAGATGCGATATTAGTAGCGCTTGCGGTGGGCGGTAGTGATACACTCAGCGGGGGTGGCCTAGGGGCCCGGGCCATCCTCGTGATGTATCACTATTGCTTCGCCCTTTGTCCTTTGTTATTGGTGGTCATTTGTAATTATACTTGTATATGTTTTTAAATATATAATTTACAAATAATTGGAAGCACACTTCAATATGGTGGAGATATTATTATCGCTTTTCAATATCTTGAGAGATGTTTACTCTGGGGTATTTTCATTTGCATCTCCAATATTTTGGGCCACCCCCATAAAGAAATCCTGGAAGCACCACTGGTGGTCAACAATCCAAGGAATAATTTTTCTTGATGTCTAGAGGTAATCTTTTATATTTTTCCGGTAGACAGTATTTTTAATTTTTCCACTAGCAAAAAACTGTTTATTATATGTTTTTTTAAATAGTTGTTGTGACAAACTGAAATTTGTCATGTTAAATACCGGAATTTGCCATTGTGGACTGGATTACGGAAAAAAAATGTCTTGGTTACAGAAAACTACTTTTAGAGGTTGGTATCTATATGTGTATATGATCAATGTTGTATGAGCTCTCTTAATGTTTTCAGGTTAGAATTATGTAGTATAATCATATCAGAATAGATGACAGAGATCCTTTTGCTTCAAAATCTGAAAATAGCTTTCTTATACAGTATTTCAGGTGGCAGAATGGGTTAGAGAGCATTAGTTTAGGGAGACGTGTTGGCTTTTTCAGCACACCTGTGCATATGAAAGTGGTTGTCATTAGACTTACTCAATATTTCCAGATAAGATAAAACACAGCCACTTTCTAGCTCCATTGATAAATTTGTTGATGGGTATTACACCCATCAATAAATTGATTTTATCAAGGGATAATGGGATAATATCCATACTGTGTAGTCATGCAAAAACCTTAGCTGTACCTTAGCTGTGTTAGATTTAGAGTTAACATTGTTGAAGATATGGTTCTCTGTTTTGGCTGAAGCTTGGCTTTTTCTAGGATAGCTGAAAGTGGTAATCCCACTGGAGTTTTATTAGTCTGCTTATAGATATGTCCTTGGAATTTGAAACTAGAATTTGTGACTGAACTATCTGCATGCAAGTGTTGAGAAATGAATCCTGCGAATATAGCAGTGATTTATATCGATCTGGAATGATTCTTCCAACAACAACTGATCTAATGCCAATTCAGTCAAAAATACAATTGGACCCATCTAGTGGTACAATTAGTACATTTCCAATTTGTCTAGTGCTGCACATGAGCTCTGGGAGAGGGGAGCAGTGGGACTGTTGTCCCCCAGTTTGGTGGTTTAATTTTTTATGATTTTTTATTATGCATATTCATTACTTAATATGTTGCTTCATTCAGTAATAAATATATACAAGCAAAATGTTTCCATTTTTATTATGTATGTTATCTATGATAAAAATGCAAATGGTAAAACAAAAAATTATTTAATCCCTTTCCCTTCTCAATGAAAAAAAAATCCTGGTATCACCCATGATGGTACAATTAGTCCAAAGGACAACTTTGCTAAAGCTCATTCATTCAGTGATACCAGTAGTCTAAAGGCTGTAAAATGTTATATTTTATTCATATTGCTATGGATATAGAATTAAAAACTTTTGTGTAATTCTTCCATCATTCAAATGTAAAAGCTTTTTAATGTAGTTTTTACGTTTCTCTATTCTTTGTTCTCTTTAATTTTGTGTACCTGCTTTTTAATGATGCCATACTCTGTGAAGAAATAAGAAATTCAGCTGGAGCTGTGTAATTTATTTTTATTTTATGATTTTATAGTTACTAAGTTTATTTTCATACAGTAAAACCAGGTTAAAATGTAAATTCTTAGGATTGAGGTTATTTTTCAAAATACTAAACAAGGGAAGAATAAAGTAACATATTATTAATTTTCTAAAAGTATTAAATGACTGTTGGACATACTATAATTCAACAAATGGGCATTGGACCAATCCTACCAGTGGACCAGTTGTTCCCTTTGAATAAATTGGCATTGTGTGGATTATCAGAGACTGGATTTGGATAGAGCTCACTACAAAGTTCTTGAGAGGCATGTAACAGTAGTATCTTACTAGAACTGCCATGAATTTGAAACCAACTCATAAAATACTATCATCATCTAACATGACATCGTATGTCTGTTCAGCCATGACATTCTCACCTTGAATTCTAAAGTTTTCTGTTGTTATAATATAGACAAATTTAAATTGTTGGAATGACTTCAGATTTAAGTTTGTAGCCAGGCCAGCAATAGCTGGCAATGTCACACATTCAGTGGACATGTTAGTTCTTGATGGATTATTTAGCACCAAAACAGTCCATCGAGAACTACATGTTCATGTTTACCATGCTAAGTTAGCAGTGCAAAAGCACTACATCACTCCAGGCCATGCCAGAAGCTGACTACAGTGGTGCCTCACTCATTGTCTGTGGACAGTAGAAGAATGGAAGAGAGTCATGTGGAATGATGAATCATGCTATTCACTCTTCTATTCAGATGGATGAACATATTTGATTGTGGCATTTGCCTGGGAAATGTTTTCAGGCAGACTGTATTGTCCCTACAATCAAGTTTGGAGGAGAGCCTGTGTTGGCGTGGACTGTTTTTGCTAGAAAGGACTTGTTCCTTTGGTTGTCGTGCCCTCCAGCCTAACGGCAACCATTGAAGACATTCTGAATAATTCTGCACTGCCCATGCTGTGGCAATATTTTGGCACAGATCACTGCCTATTTCAGCAAGATTGAGTGCCTTTCAACACAGCAAGGTCTGTTGAGGTCTGGTTTGAGAAGTAGGACATCCAAGTGTTAGATTGGCTGGCCCAAAGTCCCAATCTAAATTCAATAGAACATCTGTGGAATGAGCTGGAATGCTGAATAAATCAGTAAAAAAAATATATATAAAATAAGAGATATATATATATACATAAAATAAGAGCAAAGAAGTAGGATTAAAAATGGTCTTTCATAAAACAAAATTGATGTACAATGCTTTTACAAGTAATGAAGATTTAACGATTAATAGAAAAAAATTTAGATGCAACCAATACCTACCTACCTTGGGCAATAGATATCAAGCAAGGGTCACATTGATGATGAAATTAATCAGCATATGAAACTTGATTAGAGAGCTTTTGGAAGAAACTATAATTTTCAAGAGCAATATATACCATTATGTCTTAACCCTTTAACCAGCTTGAACGAATTAACTCGTGGTTAGGATAATGGTTTGAAATCGGCTTGACTGAATATATTTGCTGTCTAAAAGTGGGCCAAACACTGCTTGAACGAGTGAATCTGCACACCAGAAAGGGTTGCTATCCTTACTTAGCTGTCTAATTCACAGTAGTGGTCATTTAGGGGAATGATTGATACTAATCGTTTCTAATTACATGCTGAAGGAGCTATAACAATGGCAGCAAACCTAAGAAAAGAGAGAGTTTATGTTTGTGTCACTTGTTTCTGCCATGCCATGATGTCAGTGTCAGAGGAACTAGACATGTACACCATGACACTCGGTAGAAACAAGCCCTTCTACATCATCCCTTAGGTCACAGAGCAGAGAATACAGGACCAGAAGAAAGCACTTGTCAGGAGTAACAAGTTTACAGTCGGTCCTACTGACATAAGCAGGGGAAATAATTTTTGCTTTGCCTTAACATTCATAATCCTGACTGCTGTGTGAGTATTTCTGTTTCAGGACTACTGGAAATTTCAGTCACGACTTGGTTCAGGTACATTGGCCACTTAAAGCGTTAAAAGAAAAATGTTTAACCAAGGCATCCATCCAGTTCTTACATACAGAGCAGAGACTTAGACCTTAACTAAAAAAAGCATAAAGGCTGCAGACAACTGAAAAAAGCATGGAGCATGCTTGATGTAACCAGGAAAGATAAAAATAGGAACTTGTGGATCAGGAAAATGACAAAGTGGAAGACATCATGATAAGAGTAAAATTTCTGAAATGGCAATAGGTTGGACATATTGCCAGAAGAATGGACCACCAAAATTTTTGACTGGTTACCAAGGGATAGGAAAAGACCCAGAGGAAGACCACATGACAGATGAGTGGATGAAATTCGAAAGCATGCTGGAATGACACAGAGGAGACTGGCTCAAGACAGACTGTTGTGGAAGAAACTTGGAGAGATCTTCATCCAGCAGTGGACTGTTAATGGCTGATAATGATATATATATACAAGGTCCAATCAAAAAGTTCCGAGACTAAGCCGATATACAGCAAAGTACTTATGTTACTTAAGTCTGGCTATGATCCCCCTTAAAGTAGTCTCCTTTTGCAGCGATACACCGCTGCCAGCTTTTTTGCCACTGTTGGAACACTCTCTGGAAGTCCTGTTTGTGAATCGTATCAAGCACCGTCTGTGATTCGCGCTGAATCTCGTCCACGGTTTCAAAACGGCGACCCTTGAGCTTCAGCTTTATCTTCGGGAACAGAAAGAAGTCGCAGGGGGCCAAATCTGGCGAGCAAGGCAGGTGAAGAAGGGTATCATGCTGTTGCGGCTGCAAAACTGCCATGTTGCTAATGTTCTGTGAGCTGCTGCATTGTGCTGATGGAGCAGGAAATCGCCCCTGTGCCACATTTCAGGTCATTTGCGGCAAATGTCCTCCCTAAGACGCCGCAGGACATCGCAGTTAAAAAGAGCGGTGATGGTCTGGCCCTGGGTGATGAATTCACGGTGAACAACCCCACGAATGTTGAAGAACACGATTAGCATGCTTTTGGTTGTGCTCCGGATCTGTTGGGCCTTCTTCGGTCGTGGAGATGCCGGGCTGTTCCACTGCGATGACTGTTGTTTGGTCTCCGGGTCATACCCGTAGATCCAAGTCTCGCCCCCAGTGATGACCTGCAACAAGAACGTTGGTTCATTCACCACCTGCTGATGAAGATCTTGACAGAGTTCGACACAGAGCGCCTTCTGTTTGAGGTTCAGAATCTTTGGCACAAACTTTGCAGCAATGTGGTGTATGTTCAAAACCAATGGCAGAATTTCTTGCACTGTTTTGTATGACACATTGACGATGGTATCAATATCTTGAATGATTCTCCGACGATCCTCATTCACCAGTTCCCTAATTTTGTCCACATTTTCGGGGGTTTTACTTGTGGACTGTCGCCCTGACCTCTCATCGTCTTCCAGTGCTGTTCTGCCACTCTTGAAGTGCAAGTGCCACTCAAAACACCTCGCACAACTTATTGCTTCATTGCCATAAGCCTGCCACAACATTTCATGCGTCTCCGTACCAGATTTGCCGAGTTTGACGCAGAATTTTATGTTTACTCGCTGCTCTAGTTCGCAGTCCATATCGAAATCACAACTGCGTTCGGCACATGGTCACCAAATATCGTGTAGCACAGTTCTCGATGTTCACAGAACGATGCCACTCGGCACAATAACTCATGAAGGTCCTACCTACCCTCGATCGCTGCTCAGGCCTCACGCATCCTCTTACTACCATCTGTTGGTGCACTACGTACCTAGTCTCGGAACTTTTTGATCGCACTACGTATATATATTGTGTGTGTGTTCATTTTTTATTGAACAAAAATCCTCTTTGTTGTATTTGATAAGTTTTTTTCTCATCTAGATGAGAAAAGTGGCAACCCCATGCAGAGATGCAGTGTCAGAATGTGACCTACCTGAGTATTGTGATGGTGAATCAGAATTTTGTCCAATTGATACATATCTGCAGAATGGTCTGGTTTGTGGGAAAGGAAAGGTAAATACTTTCTTTCAGTGATAAAATTTTTCATTACGAAAATTTATTATTTTTTTCTTAATTACATTATAGAGATCTCTTTTTAAAAATTATGATTTTGTCAAAAATGTTCCACGAATTCAGATGAAAGGAAGCAGGGTTTTAGTATTTCTTGTGCTTCACATTTAAATTACTTTTGTGCTAGATCTATATGGCTCTGGGAATTTTTTTTTCTTTTTTTTTCTTGCCGCCCCGGTGGCACAGTGGTCTAAGCGATGGCCTCTGATCATTCATCCGAACGGGGTCTGGGTTTGAATCCTGGTGAGGCATGGATGTTGTGTTGGTCTTACGGCACTGGCTCTCTCCCTTCCCTGGAACCAGTGACCCTAAATTAGGGACGGGCGACTGCTTATAGCCCATTGAGTTGCTCACGGTGGTCATTAAACCTCCAATCAAAAAAAAAAATTATTTTTGATCTTGTTATTATGCTAATCCATATTCATTAAAATTTAAAGATGAGGCTTCTGATCATTTCATGAATGCCTATGGATGTGACTGTCCAAGTAACAGATTGCAGTTATATCTTAGTCATGTAGGGAATGATTGCCTTTCTGATGTAATTGTATAAAAGTTTATTATTATTATATTTTATTTAATTTTCTCATCTACAGCAATAGCATCTGTAGCATGGTCCACTTGTCAGTATGGACATGAAGTCAAGTAAAGCCATAGTCACTCACGGTTTAAAAATTGTCGCACGATGTGACACGTGCCGAGAATTACCGTTTCTTGGATTTTGGGCCTTAGGTATTGTAGACCTAAAGCATCAAGCTGAGTTATAAGAGTCTGAGGAATTATACCAGTTGCAGAGATTATCAATAGACATATGTGTACTGTTTTCAGCTTCCACATCTGTTTAACCTCTGCAGCCAGTTCCACATACTTGTTCATATTTGTTGCATAGGTATTCTGAATATTACAGTCCAGTGGCACCAATATTTGTCATATAGCCCTGTGGTAATCACTGCTTTCTTCTGCCTTTTGTCATATAGCACTATATCTGGATGATTGGCAGAGATGGTTACATCTGTCTTAATCTTACGGTCCCAATACAATTTGTATTGTTTATTATCTAGTACCTCAGTGGGTTAATATTTATAGTATGGTACTTCTGACACTGATAGTTCTGTATCATGTGCTAATTGTTGATGTATCATCTTAGCAATATTATTATATTGCTGCATATGATCAACATTTGCTAGTGTGGTTCATCCTCCGCACATGTGTTCAGTGGCCTCACTGTACATACCACATCTTCTACATTTGTCACTTTGCAGATCCTCCTTTAAAATGTATTTTTTATAATTTTTGGTTGCAATCACTTTGTCTTGAATAGCCATCATAAACTCAATAGTCTCTCCATATAATTTTCCTTGCTTCAACCACTGATTTGAGGCTTTCTTGTCAACTTCTGGGCCTGTCTAACTGGTTTGGATGAGCCCCATGAAGTTCCTTTTGCTTCCATTTTCAGTCTGGTCTTCCATAGATGATTCGGTTTACTTAACATTAGTCAATTAGTGGAGTGCTCCCTTTGCAGCACGTATGACATCAAACATATTATTTTCATTACATTTAAAGTGAAAGTATTTCCACGTTGAGCAAATTTGCACATCGTGAATGTGTTTTGTATTAAGAATACCCAATCCTCCTTCTTGTGGGAGCACGATGTGCTATTCAGCTGCCTTGGAATGCCTCATTCGATGTTGTGTCATACTTGATCTCACAGCTCTGTTAAATTCCTCAAAATCTGTTTTTGACCATCTGATAATACCAAAAGAATAAGTTAGAACTGGGAACACAAAGGTATTATTTCCTTTCACCTTATTAGCTGTGTTTAAGTATGCAGTGCTGCCAGTGGCGACTAAATAGGCGACTATTGCTACTATTTTTTATGACAGGCAACTATGGCTACTATTTCTTACAAAAAACAGCCAAAAGCAACTATTTTCAGAAAAACCTTGAACTATTTTAATTTTAAGGCTACTAATTTTTTTAAAACGTTATTTGTGTTACGTATATCGGTGTGCTTGTATAACATCAGTTTTAATATTGATACACGTGAATATCAACTTTGATATAGATATGTATATTTCGAATCCATGGTTCATACACATCCTGGAATTCCATTTTGTCCAGGAAAAGTCCTGAAAAGGTCCTAAAAATTTTTTACATGTCCTGGTATTTTATCCATTCCTGCCTTTTGGTCCCTGCACGATGTTTTGTAGTTGAGGATTTTTCTACTGACATAACTTATGTCTGACAAACTTCCCTTCCCACCCCCTGCAAAATGTGTGTGTTTGTCGGTGGGCTATCGGTTTTCTTGTTTAGGAGGACTGAAGCTGCATTATTAGCATCTTTTGTGTCATGCTTATTTTATCACTTTGTCTGCCCCGCCAGGGAGACCCTACCTCCGCAATTATTAGTTCAATTTGTAAAATTCTTTTTGTATTGGGAAGCTTAAAATGTGAGAATGATGATCCATTCATTCTCTCTTTTTTTTTTTTTTTCGATGCACAACTTCACCGCTAGAGGGCGCAAATGGAGATCGTATCGAATTTAAAATGCATTTCATTTCATATATTTGTTTCTAAATATCTAACTGAAAAAAATATTTTTCTTTTCGATGACATTTATAGTGAAGACTATTTTAGTTTCAGTCCCTTTTACAAATAATGCATAAATTTTCCGCTAGGGGGCATAAAGGTAAATCGCAATTTACCCAATATCTCCGATTCTAAAAGTCCGATTTGAAAAATTCTTCCTGAGTCGGATACAGCTCTCAAGGTTGAAATGTTTTGCATACAAATTCTCATTTCTGGTAAAGAATGGTTTCGCCACCAGGGGGCATAAGTGTTTAATTTGGCTTCTGATGTATTTGCAACAAAATCTGAGCTGGAAACTCGATTGAAAAAATTTCCCAGTGAACCGATACCTCTCAACTCGGAAATTTTTTTTAGAATACTTCCAGCTTAAAATAGTGCACAATTTTTCCACCAGGGGGCGTACACATATTTTTGTCTATATCTCTGTTTCTAGGAGTCCGATTTGAAAAATGCTTTCTTTGTTGGAGAACATTTTCGGTGTGAAATGTTTCTCATAAAATTTCAAATATTTCTTAATACACAAGTGTGCCACTAGAAGGCATAAGCTCACATTTCCGTTTACAGCAATATCTGCAGACTAAAAACCCGACTGAAAAATATTCTCTTTCGATCAGATACCAAACTATGAAAACTCCTTATTTGTATTTTCTTCATAAAATAATACACAATTTCGCCGCTAGGGGGCACAAATATATAATCTATTTTTCTTAACATCTGTACTTCTAAATGTCTGATTTAAAAAATTCTTTTAACACCAGATACCATTTACCTTATGGAACACTTTAGGTTTGTGGTTCACAATTCTGCCGCTAGGTGGTGTTTGTGTACTTCTGTTTGCTTGCAGGCTGTCTCTGCCCGTTCTATTTTTACTGTATGCCATTCGCTATAATAAAGATGGAGAGTGAATAAGGTTTTTGCTACAATAAGAAGATCCTCTTCAAATAATGTACAACTTTCCCCCTAGGGGTTGTAAAGGTCAAAACGTTTTTCTTGCTATCTCTGCTTCCGGGAGACGTATTTGAAAAGTTATTTTTGCTTAGCATAGCTTTTGCTATGAAGAGTGCTTTTCTCCTGTTTCCATTATGCAAAATTCTTCTGCTGAAACACATAGTTATATCATGTTTCCTTCTATATCTCTCCTTTTAACTGATCGATTTGAAAATCTTTTTGTCTCTAATACCTACCTTCCTTTTGCTATGATTTTTTGTGTGGGGGGGTGTGAGGGGGGGCTATTTTGCCTTTACTGAAATTTTATAGTGAATACTTTATATAAAAATTTGCCATAAAATCAGATTGCTATCTAATATCAGAAACTTAAATCTATTTGTTTCTTAGTATTTTCTGAGCTTCTATAATTAGTTTTTTAATCATGCCCAGTTAAATTGCCATGATCACTAATGAATGCAATTGCACATAGCCCTTGGACATAAGATTTTTCCCGTTATTCTCTTTCATTTCACGTTTGAAATTTTTGTGCATACTTTGTTTGCTGGCGAATAAAAATTTCAAACATAGCTACAGCATCAATATTATGTTGAAAATTCCTTCCATAAATAAAATGTAACACAAATACTTACTCCCATTAGTATGTGTTTAAGAAATAACAATCTCTTTGGTCCTTTGAAAAAGTTCTAGATATTTCTCCTTTCCTTACTTTTAAATTTCCAATGTAAGCAATTTTTCAAAATAATTAAATACAAATAATATTATATGTACAGACATTTAATGTAAACCAGGAATATCAAACAAAGATCTTCGCTCTTTCCACGTTTATAAGTGAGTCACAGAAAAATTCTCATTGGCCGCCACCAGGAGTCAAACCCAGGGTCTTCAAGTTAAGTGCCGGATATGCTTCCGCTACACCACAGTGGCCTCGAATTCCCCCAGACTCACGCACATAAACTGCCAAGCCAATTTGGCAGGTTGCTTCTTGGAGCCCCGCACAATGCTGGGGATTCACCAAAGATGGTAAGCAGCAACTGAAGAAATAATTAGAAGGTGAATGAATAATAAATACAGACATTTAATGTGGACCAGGAATATCAAACAAAGATCTTCGCTCTTTTCACGTTTATAAGTGAGTCACGGAAAAATTCTCATTGGCCGCCACCGGGAGTCCGGAGGAATTCGAGGCCGCTGTGGTGTAGCGGAAGCATATCCGGCGCGTAACTGGAAGACCCTGGGTTCAACTTCCGGTGGCGGCCAATGAGAATTTTTCCGTGACTCACTTATAAACGTGGAAAGAGCGAAGATCTTTGTTTGATATTCCTGGTCCACGTTAAATGTCTGTATTTATTATTCATTCGCCTTCTAATTATTTCTTCAGTTGCTGCTTACCATCTTTGGTGAATCCCCAGCATTGTTCGGGGCTCCAAGAAGCAACCTGCCAAATTGGCTTGGCAGTTTATGTGCATGAGTCTGGGGGAATTCGAGGCCACTGTGGTGTAGTGGAAGCATATCCGGCGCGTAACCGGAAGACCTTGGGTTCGACTCCCGGTGGCGGCCAATGAGAATTTTTCCGTGACTCACTTATAAACGTGGAAAGAGCGAAGATCTTTGTTTAATATTTTATGTACTGATTGTGTGGTATATGAAAGCATTTCAAAAGAAATGCCACATACCTAAGTATTTTTGAGTTTTATGGGTGTTTTTTTTTTTTTTAATTCTGTAATTTGCTTCAATAATTGAACTAAAACCAAAGTAGAAAAATAAAGTTTTCTAAGAATCAGTGTAGTATACTGTATATAAAAGTTTAGTAGATATTAAACCTGGTCACATTTTCAGTGACAGTTTTGGTATTTCAATATTTATCTGTGATTCTAAGTTTCTGATTAGCTGCAGTGGACATCATTTTTAACATTCTGCATTCTGTATTGAGTTTGCCCAAGTGTGTAGGAAGTTGTTTGTTGTAGGTTACAAATTGAACAGACATATGGTTTCACTATATTTTAAGTAAGAGCATTTGAATCGTATGTCCTGGAAAAGTCCTGGAATTTTGTGATTGAAAAAGCGTATGAACCATGCGAATCGTTATTGATATGTGTTGTTCAGTTTATTGTTTTCTGCTTTATTTCAAATATGATGGAGAAAAGTCAATGGCAAGTGTAGACTAGACCCACATGTGATTAAAGGAACGACCTACTCAAATAAAGATATTCCACCGAAAAAGTGTCCCGTTTTTCTGTTTGAAATATGGCAGTGCCAGGAGCGAGCACATATCTTACCTTCACCATATTAAAGACTGTTGTTTTCTGTACTTACTGAAGTTTATTTGCAGTTAAATGTATCAATTTCAAGTCGAAAATTTTGTACCTAGAATTTCATGAATGATATGTTCATTGAAATAAATGAGCGTGATTGTTTTTACAGCTTGATTTTTCGAATGACACAGAAAATGCATATTTTTGCCAACAGACATTTAAACTCCCTTTACATTATCTACAAACTGTTTAATATAAATTAAGAATTGTTCATAACAAAAAAATTAAGTCGTAATCGAAAAAACACCTGGTGAGACATTTCTGCATATCTGTTAAAAATAATGAGACGGTACTTTTTGTCATTTGAGTAGGTCGTTCCTCTAGTCATGTGGGTCAAGGTATAGATGTACTTGTATGTATAAGAATTTATTCCAAACAGCAAAATTGGGATTGATCATTTTTGTAATGGAGAGACATATTGTATCAAAAGGCATTTGGAGACTGGAAATATCCATCTTTGGCTAAAGTTGTGAAAGCATGTCTTGCTTTATCACATGTCAACTTCGATGTAGAGAGAGGTTCTTCTGTATCATGAAGAGTTCTTTTATCAAATAGAAGTCATCACTCTTTCCACGTTTATAAGTGAGTCACGGAAAAATTCTCATTGGCCGCCACCGGGAATCAAACCCAGGGTCTTCCTGTTGCGCCTCGAAATTCTCCAGACTCACATACGACAAACTGCCAAACCACCTGGCTGGTTGCTTCTTTGGAGCCCCACACAATGCTGGGGATTTGCCAAAGATGAACAGCAGCAACTGAACAAATAACTAGAAGGTGAATGAATAAATAAATACACAGTTGACGTGGATTAGGAACATCAAATAGAAGTCATCGCTCTTTCCACATTTATAAGTGAGTCATGGAAAAATTTCAGATGAGAATGCATCTATGTCTAAGAAGATGTTGAATGAGAGACTAACAATTCAAGATGCATTAAAAATGTATAACAACCAAGTTGCAAAAGTGCTAATAACCAAAGAACTAATAAAATTAGCACTTAATGCACATGGGTCATATAGCAACCATTTGGAAGAGGAGCAGAGATTAAAGGAACAGCAACTGAAAGAAGAGAAAGTGCTGAGAAATTGAAACAAGAATTGCTAAATGAAGGATTTGAAGAGAAGAAAGCAAACTATAGAAAACATGGAAAACAACAAAATAAAAATTCTTGTTCAACAAAAAAGAGAAATACAAGAATCATCAGACTCTGTGCTTAAAGAAGACAGTGAGAGACTAGCAAGCATTAAAAAAAACATACCTGCAATACGAGTTGCACATGGCATTCTAGAAAGATCAGAGAAACTCTGACAAAAGGAAAGAAAACATGAACTTGCAGCATTAAAAATGAATAGGGTAGTTCATAAAAGAAAATCCTCCCTAATTGGTGCATTTATGCAGAAAACCTCAAAAAAGGAATAAATCTAAAGTTAATGAAGCTTTTTTGTTAAGCCTACCCTTATATGCACTGATGGCAGTGGAATAAATTCACACTTAATTTTTTGAAATAATTTACTTCATATAACCCCTTCAAATTGCTACCATGGTATAAGAATAATGTAAACTTTAAAGAGTACTCCCCCCCTCCCTCCCCCCCCCAAAATTACTAAATGATGAAAAACAGTTTGTTTATACATATTGGGGGGGCATCATATAAAAGTTTTTGTTGCCCCATGACAATAATTTTGAGGAGTTATAGAACAATAATTTCAAAAAATTTGAGCTTTGGTTTTATTATTGTCATCAATGGGTGTAGGGATAATCTTAGTTTTACTGTTGTTAGAGCTTTGAAAATTGATTATGGTTAACATCTAGATATTTTAACCGTCTGCTGTTATAAAAGTAACCCAAATTAGAAGAAAGTCAAGTTTTTTGTTTTCTTATTTCTGTAATTATGAGTTGGAATAATTTTACAGGATAAAGTAATTTCTTTATATTTGTCTCAAAAGCATCAAGGACACTGTGAAGAATGACTGTAACATTATCAAGGCAGGTGTATATCAGTGTAATGCTTGATATCAATTATACCTGACAGCGCTCGAATTACCCGGTGGTCCACTGGCCATTGGCCAGTAAAACTTCTGTCGGACCACTGAACTGTTGATTTTACTGGCCCAGATGGCCAGTAAGTT
Source organism: Macrothele yani (assembly GCA_039090855.1). Classification (NCBI taxonomy): domain Eukaryota; kingdom Metazoa; phylum Arthropoda; class Arachnida; order Araneae; family Macrothelidae; genus Macrothele; species Macrothele yani. Next base: position 67,601,384 of record CM077002.1, on the reverse strand, counting down.
TTTTTTCTAAGTTGTCACAAGTAAAAAAATGAATTTTTATTTCTTTTACCTTGCTGTACGTTTTTCTTTTCAGGCTGCAAACTAGATAGTTTCATGAAATGCTAAAGGACAACAGCTATTTTTTATCACTCGCAATTTGTAAAGAGTGGAAGAAACAAAAAATACAGAAAGGCAGTTTCTCAGTCCTTGTCTTGTAATGACAACAGCCATTTTTTCGTATCTTCGCCCACCCTAGTGAATGCAGCAGATACTGAGACCAGACACAAGCCAGCTTTTGTTTCTGGCCCAAAATAACACACTAGCACGGGAGGTCAATTGGATGTGTGAAGGTAATTTTTGCAAAAGAGCAATTCACATGAAACAGTGTTTAATGGAGGACTAAAATTAACTTCATGGAAAAGTAGGAGGAATGAGCAATAAGCCCTCTCATTCTATCCACATCAAAGATTTGTAAAACCTTAACTTTTGTGTCTCCAGTGCCGCCGGAGAGCGGCATTGGAGATGCACGAGACGAACCTCCGACTGTCACTGACGATAATCAGGAAGACTAATAATAAGGAAAAGGAAACTAAACCCTAAACAATAAAACATATAAAAAAGGCTGCTAATGTATAAGAATTTTTTTTTGTACCGTTGGTGTCTCCTTGTTCCTTTTTACTTAAAAACAGATTGGGAATGCACTCTTACTCTGTTATATCGCCAATCCATCAGGATCTTATTCTGGAAACATTCTTTGTCCTTTCAGTTGCACTTTCAAATTAGATGTTTTAAAAACAAATACTGGAGATCATTCCATTAAAATGATACATTATTTTCTATATATATTATAAACGCCTTGGTCTGCTGGGCCAGTAAAAGATTTATTTCTAATTCTAACACTGCCTGACCTACACAGACTTGAGCTTGAATGGTAAGACAGTTGTCCATGCCCTAATGAAATGAAGACGTTTCAGACAGGTTTTTCATGTTTACCTTTCAAATATGGGAATCAAAATAAAATGTACTCTTTTGCAACATAATTCAAAATCATGTTAAGCACCATTATTAGTATTACTTATGAGTTAGAGAGTTTCCATTTTGAAGAGGGAGATTACACTGTACCCATTCCATTCCTGGTGATAATAAACTGCAAGTTTTCATTTTTTAGTTCTAGGTTTCGTGTTTTTGTTCCATACTAAACACATTCACAGTGTTTGATATTTATTGTCATAGCTGTACAAAAGACAAGTTTGAAATATTATATTTCTAAATGTTCATCTATTCGAATGAGATTCTTGATATACCTCATATCAGATAACTGCGATTATTATGTGCACAGAACAAAACAAGTGATCATAACACTGAATGACCACAACTATGGCCTTTGAAAGAAAAAAATACACAACAATTTTTTCAACACAGTGTATGAAGCCCACTTAGAAAATCTTATATTTTTTTTACCAACTACAAATGTAGAAGAAAGCTCTCCGTACTGGCTTGATACAGATGAGAACATCTGACCTCCAGAACGATGCCAAAGAAGGAAGTGTTTTATAATTCCAAAGTTTGTATCAGGGTAGTTTTTGATATATAATTGATTTTTTTTGGGGGGGAGGGTAATTTTCATAACCTTTATAGTTCTGAGTGTTTTGAGTAGCATTATATTGAAACTTAAGATGCCCTTTTTGTAGTGTATGGATGTGTGTATATATGTATAATTATTTCTCCCTCCAAAATGTGAACATGTGCTAATTTTGTCACCGTGGTTTGAAATAAATAAAAAAATTAATAAAATTTTTTTTTTTTTTTGGTGTGGAGCACTTACATTCTAAAACGTATACACTTTTTTGGGGCAACTATTTTAGTCATTAACATAAATTGTTAAGGCTACTACTTAGGGTACTATTTTTACCATTAGTGGCTACTAAAGCAACTATTTTCTTGGGTGTGATAGGCTGGCAGCCCTGAGTATGTCTTTAGAATAATTTTAAGTCAATGCTGGAACTTAATTTTTATATTATTCTTAATTTTACTGTGTTTAATGCCACGTGCTTGTAAAAATTCCCAGGTACTTGTATCCATTTTCTGCATTTAAATCTTCAATTATTTGATTGTTGTCTAAAGAGAAACCTTCAGATTTAACCAGAACTCCTCTTTCCAAATGCACCACCTTACTTTTGTCCAAGCCAAAGTATATATGAATTGATCTGCTAAATGTGGCAGTAATCTGTAGAAGCTTATTCAATTGTCTTTTGGAATTGCTATATATCTTAATGTCATCCATGTATAATAAATGATTGATCATATGACTTTGTGTTCTAGTCCCTTTTATACTGAATCCATATTTTGTGCTGCCTAGTATGTGACTGAGAGGATTAAGGCCTATGCAAAACCAAAGTGCACTGAGAGAGTCCCCTTGAAAAATAGCTTTCCTGATTCTGATATTTCTAGAATCAATCATTTTTGTTCCATATTATTATTATTTTCTTTATTCGAAATATACAAATCACTGCCTATGACAAACAAAATAAACAACAAGTTATCATTGACTGGTATTGTTGAACTGATACGAGTTTCCCCCAGAGACCTAGGTATCAGTCAAGAATCGGCGTAAAATATATGATGTCCCAAGTAAAGCTGTCTTCTGTAGTTCTGTAGGTGGTATATCAGAAAGCTGCATTTTTTCAAAATGATTCATAAAATTTTTTGACATTGTTCCAAGTGCCCTGATGACAATGGGGACTACCGTTGTGTGTTTAGTCCATAACCGGATAACTTCTATGGCCAGGTCTCTATATTTAGTCATTTTTTCCAGTTCTTTTTCAATGTCTCTGGCATCTCCAGGGATCGCTATATCAATTATCCAGACTTTCCGATTTTCTATGACTGTTATGTCTGGTGATGTTTGTTCTATGTGTTGATTGGTTTGAATTCTGAAATCCCACAAGATCTTGACTTGATCATTTTCTATGGCTTTCTCAGCCTGATGTTCGCATGAGTTTTTCGATGCTGGCAGATTGTGCTTTTTGCATAATGACCAGTGAATCAATTTTGCTACCCTGTCATGTCTAACTTTGTAATCTGTCTGTGCAATTTTGCTACATTCACATATAAGATGAGACACAGTTTCATCTTTTTCTTGACAAAGTCGACACTTTGGATTATCACTGACTTTCTGGATTTTAGCCTTCATAACATTTGTTTGCAATGCCTGTTCTTGTGCAGCAAAAATCAGACCTTCTGTTTCTTTCTTGATGGAACCCAATTTCAGCCATGCCCAAGTAAAGTTGTTGTCACTTTTTCCATCAATATTCTTAAGAAATTGTCCATGCAGTAGCTTGTTCTTCCAGCCATCTATTCTGCTTTCAAACTGCTTTCTCTTGTATTCAGCCTTGTTTTCTGTTGTTTTTAAGATATTTTCATTATTCAATGCCAGAAGTAGCTTTTCTCTGCTTCTGTTGACATAATCATTTAGGCTTTGAATAAAGCTCATGTTGAGAAATGGCTTCCTAGTTTCTTAATTCAATTACTAATCTAAAGCAAATATTATGGGAATTTTACTAGGAAATTTTTTCATTAATAGCAAATTTTCGGAGAAAACTCTTCTCCTTCTTCAGGCTGTCTTGTTGTTGTCACTTTTTCCTGTCACTATCACGGTTACGGTTAACCTTGACGGTTTAGGTTATTTTTCAACAAATCCTGCCAGATGTTAGGCAGGGAAAATCCTTTGCAGTCATTGATGATGGAATTTTGATTTTTCTCAATCTCTATTCCTTCTTTCAGCTTTCTTTTTTGAAAATTGCTTTGGAAACTAATGACTTTAAGGGAATTCCAATCCATGCTGTGCCCAGTTTCTCTAACATGCCTATCTAATCCAGTCTTGTTGGAGCAATTTTTTATAGCTGCTTTATGCTCAGCTATACGAGTTTCTAGTCTGCGACCTGTTTCACCTATGTAAGATAGTCCACAACTACAATTTACTTCATAGACTACTCCTTGCATTTTTAAAATATCTTCTTCTCTTTGAACTATTTTAGGGAAAATTTTTTTAACTTTGTTCTCTAAACTTGGAGCTAGCCTAATATTGTACTTCTTACTAATTCTCTTTAAAGACTCAAATAAACCTTTGTGATAAGAAATTTTTCTAGTGAATTTTACTTGTTGCTTTTGTGGGTTCTTCGTACCATTAAAATTCAGAAGCTTCTCAATTTCTTCTTTAAGATAGTTATTCTCAGCAAGTATGGCCTTAAGCTCTTCTTTATGGGCTTCTTTTTTATCTGTAGTAGAAACTATTTTATTAATTTTTTCTAAAAACTGACTTGCTACATTTTTCTTAATAGAAACTGGATGATAGGAATACGTAATAAATGCCAGAAAAATTTCTGTAGTTCTTTGTATTAGAACATATTCAGTTAACTAGAATGCAATTCCATTATGGGATTACTAGGAAATCATGAATAACAATTTGCCTAACTTTTGGGTTGTACTCCAACCTCTACATCTTCAAGACTGACTTGAGGGGTAGGTGTTGCCATTCACTGTAAAGTCCGACCTTTTAGGTCATTAATTGAAAAAAAAAAACTCCTGTTCTTTCAGTTTCTGCATCTTCCAACTTTCCTTTCATGAAGTGCTGTTGCTATAAGATTCAGTAAAACCTCTGAATAGCAAATATCTAAGGATTCCAACATTTCTGCTATTAGGAGGTGTCAGCTATTTGGGAGGTTAACTTCTGATCCCAATTAGGCTCACAATACAAAACCTTTGTATTAAGTATGTACATACAATATACAATTAAGTGAATGATGTTTTTTGATTAAATGTTTTATTTTGTCACTATTGTTTTAGAGTGACAAAAAATACAATGTGTAAATAAAGCTCATTTTAAAAACTGGCTTCCTAGTTTATTAAATTCACTTAAATTTCTCTAGTATGGATTTTTCTAGAAATAATTTTAAGAGAAAATTCTTCTCCTTTATCAGTCGCTCTTTTTTTCACCATCACTATCATGGTTATGATCAACCTTGGTTGTTACAGTTATTTTTCACCATCACTATCATGGTTATGATCAACCTTGGTTGTTACAGTTATTTTTCACCAGATCTTGCCAGATGTTAGGCAGTAATAAACCTCTGCAGTCATTGATAATGGAATAACATTGACTGCAATCTCTGATTTTTCTCAATTTCTATTCCTTCTTGTAATTTTCGTTTTAGAAAGTTGCTTTGAAAACTGATTACTTTAAGGGAATTCCAGTCCATGTTGTGACCATTTTCTCTAATATGCCTATCTAAACTTTTCTTGTTGGAACAATTCTTTATAGCTGCTTTATGTTCTGCTATTTGAGTTTCTAGTCTGTAACCTGTCTCTCCTATATAAGATAGTCCACAACAACATTTTACTTCTTAGATTACTCCTTGCATTTTTAAAATATCTTCTCCTTAAACTATTTCTGGGATTTTTTTGTTTACTTTGTCCTCTAAACTTGGAACTGGTCTTATATTCCTTGCAATTTCTCTTTAATGATTTTAATAAACCTCTGTGATAAGTAATTTTTCTAGTGAATTTTACTTGTTGCTGATGAATGTTCTTCTTAACTGAATTATTTAGAAATTTTTCAATTTCACATTTTTAGAATAGTTATTTTCTGTGAGGATGTCATTAAGTTCTTTTTTTAGGTATCCTTGCAGAAAATAACTATCCTAAAAGTGAAATTGAAAAACTTCTGAATAATTCAGTTAAGAAGAACAATCATTAGCAACAAGTAAAATTAACTAGAAAAATTGCTTATCATAGAGGTTTACTCAAATCATTAAAGACAAATAGCAAGGAATATATGACTACCTCCAAGTTAAGAGAACAAAGTAAAAAAAAATTCTACAATAGTTCAAAGAAAAGATGTTTTAAAACTGGAAGGAGTTATCTACGAAATAAGATGCTGGGGACTATCTTACATAGGAGAGACAGGTTGCAGACTAGAAACTCAATTAGCAGAATATAAGGCAGCTATAAAAAATTGCTCCAACAAGACAGGTTTAGATAGGAATGTTAGAGAAACTGGTCACAACATGAACTGAAATTCCTTTAAGGCTGTCTTTGAATGAGTATTTGGGTTCATCTTCTGCGATAGATGGCACAAAAAATCATTCCTTGGGTGTGGTCTGTATACATCTTGAGTGACTGTCCCAGAAGTTGGCATCAGCGAATCATGGCAGACTTCACCATATTCAGAATTTAAGTGGACTCTCATTGGCTCCAGAATGAAAAGACAAAATATGCGCTCTTACGTTTTAGCCAATGACGTTATTTGGGGCTGGAGCTCAGTAAGTAGGTGGAGTTTCTGTAGCTCAAATTCAGGAGTTCTCTGCTAATGTACACATTTTCTCTTAAAAAAATGAGCTTGCATTTTTTGAAAACAAATGAGCTAATAAAATTTTTTTTTACATTTTTGATGTAAAATTTTTTTACATATTTTGAAGAGCTCATTTTTTTTCAAAAAATGAGCTTACACTTTCATGAGTTTTAGATCATTTATGGAAGAAAAGATTCCAATATTACTTTTGCCCCCATTCATTTATTTCTATTTGGCTCAGATATAATTAGAAAAATCAGACAGAAATGAGAGATTTCATTTCTTTCAGACAGAAACACTGCTAAGCTAACTTATAGTGCCATCTAACGCCAAATTGGAATACTTTCGAGTAAGATAAATTGAATTTTTAAAAAAAGTTCTAACAATTTCTTGGGAATAATAACTGTGACATATATTAGCAATGGGTAGTTTTTATTTGTGCTCAAATTTTCAGACACTACAAAGTAATAGTCTTCGAGAAAATGTGGAAAAAAGAACTTACATTGCTGCAGATATAGGGTAGAAGATGAATCCTAACACTCATTCAAAGACAGCCTTAAAGTAATCAGTTTTCAAAGTAACTTCCTAAAAAGAAAATTAAAAGAAGAAACAGAAATTGAGAAGAATTAGAATATTCCATTATCAATGACTGCAGAGGTTTGTCACTACCTAACATCTAGTAAGAATAGTTGAAAAATAACCGTAACCATCAAGGTTAACCATAACCACGATAGTGACGATGAAAAAAGAGCAACAAAGTGTGACTGCCTGATGAGAAAAAGAAAAGTTTTCTCTGAAAATTCGAAAATTAAAATAAAATCATTCTTAGGAAAAACCCATATTGGAAGTTTAATTAAGTGTTTAATATAATGTGTGTGGATACATACAGTGCTATATTTTCACTTTAAAATACAGTGAATGCAATGTAGTTATCTGCATGCATTTGTAACATATGTCATAACAATAAAGTATGTTATGCCATGAATTATAAAATGCACATACTTACTGCTAATTATTTAATTAAATCAGTCAGCAAATTTTGGCTGCAAAAAATTTGATAAAAGTGTTTGCTTTTTGTTTTTCTTTTTTTGACAATTAGTAGCATTTTTTCAAAATGTATTTTTAAATTCTTCATTAGTGTGATAATCTTTTCATAAACTCTTTGTTTACAAAAAAAAAACTTTTGTAACTCTTCACTACAGTTCACAGCATCTTTAAAAAAAGTTGCCCACCTCTAATACAACTGCATCAGATGCTCCCTCAAACGAATAATGTTCTTCCAATGTTTGTTGCCTTTTTGAAACACAGATTTTTATCACCCATAATGATATTTTTTTGCATTTCCTTCATTGTTTAGATGTGTAATTTATTCAAAACTGGTGTCTAAATTCTCTTCTTCTAGATTGACAACAAATACTCTAGTTTGTTTGAAAGAAGTTATTTTGCTCACTTCCAAGGAAAGATATGCCATATCGAAACCACAAACCAGTAGTTTTCATAATGGGGATCTGGAGGACAAAAAGCATGCTGCTTGCATCAAAAGAAGCTAAACAAAATCTTTGTAGAACAGATTTGCTGATTTCTTTCCTTGAACGTTCATGTTTTTAACTGTCTTTGACCAAGATCACTGTCTGTTATTCGGAGGGTTTGCTATTTAGAGATAAATATACAGAACCATACATATATACTTCAGACTGGGGTTCACAAAACTGTTCGCTAAATGTAGATGCCTGTTATTCAGGGGTGTCTATTAAGGAAGTTTTACTGCATAGTTTAATTAATGTATAGTTAAATTTACCCAGCAAAAACATAAGTGTTGGGAAACTGCTGGCCATCAGCTGGCAGTGATGGGTCACTGCTGGCTGAAATCTGCCGCTTATGGCCCGGTAGCGGTCCGTTGGTGGCAGCACCATCGGTTGGCAGCCGTTGATGGCCCTGCAGCATCGCCATGAATAGCGGGCCACCAAGCAAGTGCCACTAGTGGCCCATAGCTGGCAACCGGTGAAACCCCAACACCAGGTGGAAGCAACAAAACTGTGCGTGCGCAAAAGCAACATGTGCTGTGTCTCTCATGGTACCAGTTAGTTGAAGATGGCGCTGTCGCCATTGGGTTATTTTAGTGGATGTTAAGAAAAAAAGCGTATGTAGAGAGGCGAATTAATTTCCTAATGAAATGCCACGTCGACAAAGATATCAGATTAAGCCATGAAATACTAGATTACAGCTGTGAAATACACCCACTCCATTCCCATGAATAACAGGAAATAATTTCTGTGTAATCTTTCGTTTTAATATTCACTAAACTGCTTGAAACAACAGCCCTGGAAAAACATTAAAAAAGTGGTATGTTGAAACACACACACACAAAAAAAAAGAAGAATTATATGCGTACAAAATTTATCAATTATTTGAAAAAAAAAAAAGCAACGCTATGTGGATATAATGTACTCATCCATGGGTTGAATACACAAGACTGGTGGGATTCACTTCTAAAAATAACGAGAAGTAAAATAAAATATTTTTCCTCTTTAAAACAAATGTAGCTTCGGACAGCAGAAAGGAAAGATACAACATTAAAAATGTAACAGAATGTGACATGAATGGGTAAATATATTAATTCAACAATCGCCTTTCAAGGCGACAAGGACAGCTTGAAACTTTGGAAAGCGCCTTTAAGTTGGTACACTCGTTAAAAAAGTGAAGTTCCATTAAGGTAAAAAAAAAAAAAAAAATTGTACGTTGGAAAAATAAATTTATGAATTAAATGAAACTGACATTTATGAAAAATACCTCGCAATATTGTAAAATTAAAGGGAGAACCATTCGATTACACATTCCGTAGAAAACAGAGTCAGCTTCAAGCCACGCTCGGGCGTGCCAAATCAGTCCGGTTGGTAGAGCGCGCTTCCAACACAGACCGTCCTTGGTTCATTTCCAACTAGATCCAAACGGCCGATTTTCCGCACCTGTTGAAAAAATTTCCCCTGCGCAGCGCTGCAATTTAGAAGTTTCATAAGGAGAAAAAAAGTAGTTGTAGCTTTGGGAAACTGCAGTTATTGTTTATTTATTATTTTTTTATGGCTACTACTGGGGAATTGGCGGACAAGATTTGGCAAGTCATCAGTTACGTCACATGATTGCTGGCTGCCACTGCCAGGAAACTAGCGGACCACATTAGGCTAGCCATCATTTATGGCACGTGCTTGCAGGGCCGCTGAAGAGCCACTTGTGGCAGCTACTGCCTGTGATGGATAACTGATGGCCCTGTTGTGGCATATGACAACTGATGGGGGTGCCAACTGTTGGCTAGCTGCTGACCTGAACTCCTGGCCCTTCTGTTGCCCGCACGGACATTTTATTGACGGTTTGGCTGCGGCAACATAGTGCTAGGCCATTGCTGGCAGTGCTGGCCCTGCAAGACTGTTTTTGCTGGGTAATTGATGTTTGGTTTTGATGGGACTGCCTTAGAATTATATCACATTGGCAGCACTTTGCAAAAAGGGAGTTGGAAGAAGGCGTAGAAGTCAAAAGAAGAACATGATCCTTAATTAATGGTAAAAAAGGATGGATATTTCCATGTGAATGGCAACACTTACTTCCCTGAATCCATCTCAAAGATGGGTAGAAGTACAACCAGAAAATTTGAAAAGTTCTTGTTTATGATTTCCTAGTAATCCCCATTATTTAATTGCATTCCATTTAATCACTACTATCACTAGGGTCATGATGGTTTTGCTTATTCCAAACATTGAGGCAATTAGTGTTTGTTAACAAGAAAGTAGCTTTTTATCCAAAACTCAAAGGACTTGCCCTGATCTTGCAAGAAGCTAGCATTCTGCAGATTATTTTAAGTACTTACAGGGTATATGACTCTGAAGAGAGCATTTTCTGTATAGCTGACAAATATTTGAAGATGATTTTGGATGTCTTAATTGAAAACAACAATAATGATTCTTTTATTATTTTCATTATTTTAAATTTTCAATAAGTTAGAAGATAGCTGCATGACCTTTTCCAAGTAACTGTGATAACCAGTTACATATCGCAATACTCTATGACACAGAACAAACAAATGCTTTTCATGCTATCAATGCAAGCTGATTTTAATTTTTTAACATTTGGATCAAAGTGGAAAAATTAAAATGATTGTGTGTGTGTGTGTGTGTGTGTGTGTGTGTGTGTGTGTGTGTGTGTGTGTGTGTGTGTGTGTGTGTGTGTGAATAGATTTTACATGCACAAGAAAAAAATTCTGATAAGCATAAAAGGCAAAATCAAATCATTTCAGTGTAGGAAATAGTAATAATATCTGGACAAACTGCTGTGGCTCTTATAGTTAAAAAATTTAGGTTTTCCTGCCCTGCTGCTTTTATGCCAATGTGGCACTTATCCCAATTTTTTTTTTTACTAAACACTGCTCCTAGCAGCATATACACTCATTTTAATAAAAATCCGTGCACCAAGAAAAAACCGTGCGATTAATGCGAAACTTGGCGAATAGCTATGGGGAGGGCAGACAAGACATGCAAATGATTAAAGTTTTGTGCGATGCCTCATGCCCGCGCATCCAAGACCGGTGCTGCAATTACAATCCTTGGGGTTTATAAAATATCATGCAGAGGACTCAAAGTGCACAGTAAGAGTCAGGTGTGCATACAGGCAACAGACGGAGTTTGAACGAGGCCGTATCATCGGGATAAGAGAGAGGCAGGGTGGCCAGCGCACCGAGTTGGTAGCCATTTGGGTCTATCGGACAGTATGAGGTGATCATGTTGGGAACATTGGACACGAGAAGGCACCCAGACATGGTGGACTGGCTCTGGACAACCCAGGCACACCACCAGCAGACAGGACCATGGGATAGTGAGAGCAGCACGCACAGATGCAACGATGTCCTTGACCAATATCCAGAGACATGTGGCGGCTGTACGAGGAACTCCTGTGTCCGCTAGAACCTATTCCAGATGCCTGGCAGAGGAGAATCTGCACTCTTTACAGCCCTTATGTTTTCTGCCATTAACACCTGACCATCGTTGGTGTCGATTGCAGTGGTGTCAGCAGCAAGCAATGTGGAATGTTACGGACTGGCAATGTACAGTGTTCAACAATTAATCCTGCTTCTGTATGGGAATGGATGATCACTATGTCAGAGTGTGGAGGACCACAGGTGAACGCTACAATCCCAACCTCACCATACAGCGGCACACTTCCCGAACTGCTGGAGTGATGCTCTGGGGAGCCATCGCGTATGACAGCCGGACTTCCCTCGCAATGATCCAAAGGATGTTGACAGCCCAGCGCTATGTACAGGAGATTCTGTGGCCCTATGTGCTGCCTTTCCTGGCGGGGCAGCCCAGAGCCATTTTCCAATAAAAATAACGCCTGTTCGCACATGGCTTGGGTTTTCCAGGACTGTCTACATCATGCTTCGATGCTTCCGTGGCCTACCAGATTGTCTGATCTCTTGCCCAACGAGCAAGTGTGGGACCAGATGGCAATGTACAGCTTTCTCCATGTCCCAGTGTTCGTGATTTAGAGCATCAGTTGCAAGAAGTGTGGGCCAATCTGTCCCAGGACAATATATGGTGTCTCTTTGACTCCATGCCAGACCGTATCATGGAATGTATCCGAGCACTAGGCAGTCCGACATGGTACTAACACTGACTGGAATGTGTACCTCATATCCGCGGGAAATCGTCCTGTTGCTGTGATATTGTAATCACATCTGTCCTTGGTATGTACCATCTCACTACTAAAATTTCATTTCAATCTGACGCCTCCTTCTTGGTTCATGGAGTTTTATGACAAACAGTGTATGTCTTCCACTTGTACCCCATAGTTTTTGTTCCTTCTTTCTCTCTTGCCCAATTTTCCCCTAGGGGAGTGGCAGGCTGAATCTGGCTCTTTTGCTCTATTTTTATGGGTAATTTCTCTTTCACTGGCCATTAACACACAATGTTGCTAGCCCTTGGTAATGCTGTGTGTTAATGGACAGTGTTCAAGTGTTGTTAATTCAAGTTTTCTGAGGAGATAAGTGCCTGGGAAACAATGAAATAAGGTGATTTTGTGCTGAAAATTGTATAATAAAAACAGTGTTGCAAATGAATCTTATATATCTGAATGTGTTAATGATAACAGGTGTCATAAAAATGTTCTGTGTATAAAAGTTCTAGAGTTACTTTCTTAACAAATTTTTAATATCTTTAGGCATACTGTTTTGATGGCCAGTGTCGCTCACATGCAGACCAGTGTAAACTACTCTGGGGCCAGACAGGCAAAATGTCTGATCTCAGGTGCTATGAGCAGAATCAGAAAGGAAATGTTAATGGCAACTGTGGATATAATAGGTTAAACCAAACGTATAAACCATGTGAGAAAGGGTAAGCATTTTCTAATAACTCTGTAAATTAAAGATGTAAAGAAGTTGTGAGTATAGTTCCTTTCACATCTTAACATAATACCATACCATATGTGCATGTTAATTTTTTCTGTGATGAGTTGTTGAAATAACTTATTTCTATGTGCGTTGTTTATGAATTAGGATTTTTTTAATTTTTATTTATTTATTTTTACATGTATGGATTCATTCATTAAAACAGGTACTGCTGCACATTTTTGTTTTGGTAACTTCCATTGCACTATTCCCTCTGATATACATACTGCCGTAATTTTCGTCGTATAATCCACGGATTATCTGCTAAAAAGGTTAAATATATACGTTCTGCATATTATACGCCGATTCAAAACAAAAAATTCAAAAAAAAATTACGACCCTTCGATTTTTTTAAAAATCTGCAGTGTAATTGTGCAGGGGATGGGGGGGGGGGGGGGTATAATTGGAAAAGTAACTCCCTCGGAAGAATTTTCCTCAGTTCAGGAGTTTTTACGGAGTGAGGAGGTTGGGGAGCAGGGGGTGGGGATGTCGTAACGAAAGATCGGAAAGTTGTGGGGAGGGACGGCAAGGTCATTTTGTATCATTGAGAAGATTGTGCCATCTCTGTTTTTGGCAAAAAGCCAAAGAAGTACGCACAACGCTTGCTACACGAATCTATGCATTCCTCCTTTCAGATCTCACATGTGCTGCCATGTGTTTAGTTCGTCTTTCGCCGTTTTGACCATCGTCGTTGCTGCTATTTTCCTTCATTGCTATTCATGATGTCTTTGAAAAGGAAACGTTTCAGTTACACTGTCGAATTTAAACTTGAAGTGGTGGACACAGTTGTGAACTATTGCGCAGTGACATGATATGATCATGTCACTGAGCAATAGTTTTGAGGTCAGGAAACAATCGTGCTGTAAGGCGGAAAGCCTCTGTGCCACGGTTTAAAACATAAACAAATCCGTAGGTAAATTCTGCCGAAGAATTCACGGAAGTTTTTTTTATTGGCCCACGTATAAGCCGATCCTCCAACTCTGAAAGCAGGATTTCCCAAAAAAACTTTCACCCGAGTACATGTATGGTGTTTCTATTACTTGTTCTGTATCAGCCTTTCGTCATTGGCAAGGTGTAATGCAATACTCTGGGTCTGCATCGGCGTGATCTATGGATGCCACACCCTTTATCTGTCCGGAGATAAAAATATGAAAAAGTAACCTTTAAAAATGAATTTCTTCATTTAATAAAATCGTTTTTTTTTTTCTCTTACTTCTTCGGACTCCATGGGTCATTATGTGACCGACTTTTCTGTCGGAAATTCCACTTCCGGTTCAACATCTATGATGTGCAGATTATATGGTGATTTTTTTCCCCTGAATGTCACAGGCTGCAGATTATACGAAGGAAAAAAATTTTTGTGAATTTCGCGGTCTGCGGATTATACGCCGGTGCGGATAATGCGACGAAAATTACGGTATATATATATATTTACAGGTCAATGAGGAAAATGCAAGGCGTTTAACACAAATTGGCAATTTACTGAAGGTTTTGAGAAGTGACTTGCTGCGATTCTCAGAAATACTATGTAGGGTGGTTTAGGAATTTAAAAAAACTACCAATTTCATAGTATGGACAAAATGGTGGGTAATATGAAATTCTACCTCAAATGAAAAAGAAAGGTAAACATGAGAAGTTTGAATGTTTATTTTAATATTCTGAAAAAAACTGTTGCTGCTTTATGAAAAGACAAGGACCTAAATTCATTATCCTCTTTAATTATTGTCGTGAAGCATGGATTTTTTTCTGATTTTATGGCAGGATGTCCTAAATTTGTTATTCCTTTTCATTAGAGAATCTGTTGATTGGAAAATATAAGGATGGCAAGGAAATATAATTTAAGTTAAAGTTGAATTTTCCAAGCACTGAAATCCAAAGAATATTATTTCAGATATACATAGATATGTGTAATGGTCATTTTGTGTAGAATGCTGAAAACTTCAAAATTGTAACATCTTGATGCAAGGAACAAAGCCATATGACCTGATTTCCATCAGATTATTCTTCCAGCCACTATGACACCATGAAGGAGCTTGCACTTCTAAGTAACTGAAATATTTTAAGTAGAAGAGGCTTGGGTTATAAAATGAGCTTAAAATATAGATGGGATACATATCATAAGTATAGTTATGATAGTATTCATAGTTACATGGTATAAATATATAAGTATAAATGAAGATTTACTGCACAGAATTAATTTCTGTTCAACACATTCAAGCGCTAAACGTTTAGGAATTGTGAAGACAGTGCAGTCATTTTGCCTTTGTCTTGCACTGCACAGTCTTCATGATTTCTAAGCATTTAGCTATTGATACATGCTGAACAGAAATTAATTCAGTGTAAATCTTCATTTATGCCTACAATATATATTTGTGAGTTCAAAATATTTCACTTGCTTTGAATTGTATTGTCCTGTATGATGTAATGGCTAACATACTGAAACAGAAGTCTGCAGATATAGGTTCACTCTCGCATCCAGGGTAATACAGTTCTGTAAGGTGTTGTCTACATAGATAGATCCCTTGTGTTAATTATGCCTAAATTATAAAGTTATAATCGTTAAAAAAATCTATGCAATCTTACAAAACAAAATCCAGATTTGCTATTGTCATTTCATCATGAAGTTGCCTCCCCTCCCCCCAAAAAAGAAAAGATAAGTGAAATTGATGAAATGCCATGAAATTTATTTAATGGCAGTGCCACATCACCTCAGGCTCCAACAGTGGCATAACTTCAGATTTTGGGCCTGCAGGAAGAAGCTTGAAATGAGAACTCTACCACTTAAATGATGGGAAAGTTAAAACATGTTGACTTAGTAGTAAACTACCAAATATTGTGGAATAACTTTTATGTAAAGTGCACTGAAAAAGATTACACATGAAAAGGATTAAAAATAAGAATTATCTATTAAATCATTGGGGAGACACCTAGGCATTGTTACCCTGCAGCAGCTGTTCAAATCACATGGAGTGGCTAAAGAAGATAGAAAGAAAAAAAAATAGTGATCCATTTGTTGCAGGCATTGTATATATATATATATATATCTTAAAAGAAAAGCATTTGATCATGCATCCTTCCAGTTCCTAACTCATGGATCAGCTACATAACTCATAAAGTCATCGAAGGACAATAAAAACCATGTTCCAGAAAATCAAGGAGAATGACATCCCTGTCATCCCAAAAACAGTCACCATGACATTTTGTGCTGATTGCTGGCTCTTGAACTTCTTAGGCCTTGCTTGGTGAAGAGGTGTGATGGCATTCCATGGATTGATAGATGCTTTGTTTCTGGATCATAAAGATACATCCATGTTTCATCCCCTGTCACCAGATTAAATAAATAAACAAATAAACGTGTCTTCAAATGCTTCCAGCAGATCAGAGCAGACTTCCACCCTTCTCTTCTTCAAATCTGCAATGAAGAAGAGTTACTATAGAGGAAGAGTTACTCTTCTAACATATGCAATTTGAACGACCTCTGTCAGTTAATAAAAAAGTTATGCCCACTTTTGCATTACTTTCAGTACAACCCTCATATGTAAGAGTGCATGGATGATCCTGGAAAACTGTGATAGAGTATTGCTTTGTGAACTTGTGTCTTCCCCTCAACAAGCAATCATGTCATTCATTTAGCCACAGCCATTGAAGTAAGTGCATAATTGGACATCAGGTTAATTAATTTCACTTAAGGGCGTAGCATGTAAACTTCAGTTAACATCATGGAAAAAGTTGCTGTTTTACTTTTAGTGCTCTGTGATTTTTCCATATCATTCAATGTTGAATGTTTCATTATATGGCAAGTTATATTTAAATTAGCTTATTCCGAAAAAATGCATAGATGTGAAAAATATGTTAATTTTAATTACTGTTATTATTACGCAACTAAGACATTTTATTTTTATTCTTTGCGTTTCCAGAGATATTTTATGTGGTATGCTGCACTGCACTCACCTTAATGAGCGACTTGAATTTGGAATGGAGTCTGCTGCAATTTTAGCTCGTTCTTTCATAAATGTGAGGGGTAAAATTTTTACCTGCCGCTCTGCCATTGTTGATTTGGGGTTATTCAACATGGACCCTGGTTTGGCACCAAATGGTGCAAAGTGTGGAGATGGAAAGGTGATAATGCTTTCTCCAATTTTCTTAGTGCATTCAATATAACCCTGTCTGATGTTGTTTTGTATTCTTCAGTGTAGTAAATTAACAGCTTTTATCCAAACTGTAAATTGTTTTCTTGTCCAAGATTAGAATGTTCAAAATTTGTTCTTGCAATATACATTAATTTCATGTTCTTGTACTGTAGTAATACATTTTTAAAAACATTAATTGCTTCTGGTTCAAGGTTAGTAAATCTCAAAGACAAGTTGATCCCAAGTAAATCCCCCCCCCCGCCCCAAAAAATTAATTACTCAAATAATCTTGTAAGAATATGAGCATAACTCACCTTCTTCTTCATCTGCTATTCATTTTCCCACATTTTTAGCATGTTACTTCCCTGACTGTCCATTCATGGGGAGGGACAGGCTTTCATACAGTATGTAGTAAATATAAACCTGATCAATTTAGATTATGATACTTTTTATTTGTATGTTTTTATTAATTTTATAATCAATTTTTTACCAAAGGACTAATTGTTAGCCTTTTCCCATAGACAAGTTGGAGCATAACCTGAAATTTTAATTTACTAGCCAACTGAAAGAATCAACAGAACTGTGAGGGCATTTGAAACATCCTTAGCATTTGCATAAATAAAGCCAAAACAAATCTGAATAATTAATCATTAGCCACAATGCATATGGTAAAACAAACAAATAAATTAATTAATAACAAAAACTGCCAATAGAACTCAGCAGAAAATGAACAAGGTTGTAACCCACTGAACAGATAAACTTTTAAGATTATAACTAATAAGAAGAAGCAAAACAATTTATTTAATCAAATAAAACCACCCATAGGCTTTCGTATACACTGAGGTAGCAAATTATTAGGAGCACCCAATAGCAATCAGACACGTGTCATCCTCACTTTTCTATGCAACTATGACATCAAGATGTCTTTATAAACAGCTCACTGCAGAGGATTCAGACATGTATGAAGCATAGATAGTGGCAATGTGGGAAAGACTCGTGATTTAAGTTATTTTGAAAGAGGCATGATAGTGGTTGCTAGGCAAGCAGGTGGAAACGTCTCAGAAATGGTAAATTTTCTCAGTTATGTAAGAACAACTGTATCAAGTGTGTAGAGTGAGGGGTGCACAAACAACAAAGTATGCAGTCAGCAGTCTTCTTGTGGCCAAAAATGACTGGTTAATATCCAAAGTTAACGGTGGCTGATGAAGATTGTATGAAGTAACAGATGAACTCTGTTATGTTAAGAAACTATGCAGTATAACAGTGGTATTAAGAAGAGAACTTTGGCATACACAGCCCACCACATGTTGTCATGAATGAGCTATATCAGAAGACGTCCACTTCATTCATCACTCATTTCTGCTAAAAAACAACAAATTCGTCTGCAGTGTGCATGGGAGCACCAACGCTGGACCATTGAAGACTAAATAATGGTTGCCTGGTCCCAATGAATCATATCTTTGGGTAATGCATCTTGATGGGCAGGCTACAATATGCCATCAATAGCACAAATAAATGGATACCAGCTGCCTAGCATTAAAAAGTAAATAATTACAGTACCATAAATACTTAATGGGAATTATAGAGGATAAATTTATTAAGGTACATTACCTCTCAAATTTTTGATCTATATACTAGATCGTCGTAAGGAGTTCGTGCAACTTACTATCTCCAAAGGTCTGGCGACCAAGCCTAATCTAGTGTATAGATTGAAAATTTGAGGTGATCTAGTGTATAGATCAAAAATTTGAGAGGTAATGTACCTTAATAAATTTATCCTCTATAATTTTTGCTAAGTATTTACGGTACTAAAAGTAATTAGAGGAAGCCATGAAGTCATTAATTATTAGTAAATAATTAATTAATAACACATAATCTGCAGACCATAAGATAAAAAAAAAATCACTGCATAATCAGCACTGGCAATGTTCATAACAAACCTTAATTTCCTACAGAACAGTTGCAATTCTTAGACAACCCAGCAGTCCAAAGAAATAGGAAAAATACAGTGTTTTTATTTTTTTTAAATATCTGTCATTTTTAAGTGATTTTGTGTTACTTTCAAGTGAATAAAGAGCTAAATCATGAATCCCTGGCAGATCCCTAGTTAGGATTACATAGTTAGACCTGCAGTACCCATGAATGGGTGTGATGCCTAGCTTCCCATGGCACATTATCACCTGTGAAAGCAAATAATAATGCCTTTGTTGCATTATACTTTCTGTCAAAATGCTAAAAAGGGGGAAAAATAAAGAGCTTTCCACCTGTTTGCTGACATCTATCTTCGTATTGCATTGCATGCTTCTGTTGTTAATACATATTAAGTAATTTTCCAAATATATGACATCTCTTGACACTTGTGACATGGATTCTTTAAAACTCAAAGTACTGTTAATTTTTTTTTAAAGTAGCATATTATCCACATTGTCGTATAATCCACCGAGCCTAAATTGATAACTTCTTTAAAAGATAATCCACAGATTATATGACAAAAATTATGGTAATATAGCCAAAGCATCAGGCAGACAATTCCACATTTTAGTTTTATTCTGCTTAAATAAGTCTCCCAGTAATTTTAATCCATTATTAATTTCGAGGTATTGCCAATATTATAAAACAGAATTAGTGAATTTTTTCAAAAACACATGAACCATGGGATTAACATAAAAAATTTTCAAGTTAAAAATCAGCAAACGTTTCCTTCCTTATTGTTCTTACACTGATGCAGCCCTTAGCGATAGTTTTTTGAAGGAGAAAGCTGTAACATTTTACACAGCAACTGAAATATGCCAATATATCTTATGTGACTCTATCACAAAGTTCACATAACATAACGTGAATACAAGGATCTTCACAAAGATGCTTTAACATCCCTAAGTCTTCGGTTACACACGTTATAAGTGGTGTAAAGCCTGCAGCATTGTATTTATTCAATAATTTTCAGGTACAATTCAGTTAAAAAGTCCTAAAAATTTTACTTACCGAAGTGTGTTTTTGGTCCCATATTGGTAGTTCGTTCTTAATAAGCGTGTGTTCGATATCGCTTGAAGTATAGTTCACTATCTGCATGCTGATAACGCCCTAGTATGTACTAGTTGTAATGCAGCTTTATTCTGCTTCTTTATTGAGAGCTTTTTTGGTTGAAAGTTGTATCATATCCTCTATATGGTTGTATGTGGTGTCCAGCCATTAGGGCTAACTTGGTTCGGGCGCACTAGGTTGTGTTGACTTCGTAGGGTGTAAGGAAAGGCTTTCCAGATAAGAATTAAAAATTCTTGAATTAAGAGTCACTATATACACTGTCTTGTCCAATATTATATCCTTTTTTTGGCTAGCGGTTGGGTTTCATTCCACTTGGAGCTCTGCGTAGTACTTGGCCATTAGGGCTATTTCGTCAATTTTGAATTCTCATAGAATTGCACTAGAAATCTCCAAGTTAGGTCAAATTTGTACAAGATATAGTGGCTTAAAAAATCCAAAGTTAAAATCACTATATACACTATATACACCACCTCATACCATCCACCGTCCCAATCATAGGACGCGCGTTTCACCCAGGCTCTTCCCTGGCGCTTTCAATGGAAACATCACTCACTCTGTCGAAGTCTGCTGTCTGAAAGTCTCGTGTCCTCAGGGCGCATGGTCCTCTTGTAGCTAATCGTCAATGCCATTTAGTGTCAAGTTCATCAACCTTATCTTCATCTATGTTATTCTCACTTTCCCTTCTCCTCCTCCCTCTCCTTATTTAATTTCTTCTCAGTTTTAATTAGGTTCCTCCAAACATACGAAAGGTCGTATGGACTGTTATTATTACAGTTGAATGGTTTTGTCTTATTTATTAGTACTGCTTCTGCCATTTGTATTGTTCTCGCATTATTCTGTTGGTTTAATATTGTAATTCCTTCCCAATAGGGTACACAGTGATTATCCAAACAAAAATCAATGAGTGCAGTTTTATTTTATTTTCTGCTCCAGTTCTTCATGTGTTCAGTCAATCTGGTTTTAATATTTCTTTTTGTTCTACCTATGTATTGATTGACAATTTTATTTCAATTATTTATTATAGGTATAGAGTAGACACCCACTTTTTGCAAGGTCTTTCTATGATAGTTACTAAGAGATTTCATTATATCTCTCGTTCTTACACCAAAATCTAGAACAATTTTTTTACATGTTTTCTTCATAATAGTTGTGATCTCTTGTATATATGGTAATGATCCACAATATAAAAAAAAGGGAGGGGGGTGATACATGTCTTTCTTGTGTACGTGATCCAAATTGACCCTCATTTTACTACACAGTAGTTTTGTTTTTAACAAAAGTGTTGAATATTGTGATTTATTTCCCACAGGAAAAAAACATTTATGAAAGCAAAAGCATATTTCAGTCTTCACAAAGATGCTTTAACGTCCCTAAGTCTTCTGTTATACACGTTATAAGTGGTGTACAGCTGCAGCGGTGTATTAAGTTATTCAATAATTTTCAGATATAATTCAGTTAAAAAGTTCTAAAACTGTTACTTACTAAAGTGTGTTTTCGGTCGCATATCAGTAGTATGTTCTTGCGAATGTTCGATATCGCTTGAAGTATAGTTCACTATCTGCATGCTGATAATGCCCTAGTATGTACTAGTTGTAATGCAGCTTTATTCTGCTTCTTTATTGAGAGCTTTTTTGGTTGAAAGTTGTATCATATCCTCTATATGGTTGTATGTGGTGTCCAGCCATTAGGGCTAACTTGGCTTGGGCACACTAGGTTGTGTTGACTTCGTAGGGTGTAAGGAAAGGCTTTCCAGATAAAAATTAAAAATTCTTGAATTAAGAGTCACTATATACATTGTCTTGTCCAATATTATATCCTTTTTTTGGCTAGCAGTTGGGTTTCATTCCACTTGGAGCTCTGCGTAGTACTTGGCCATTAGGGCTATTTCGTCAATTTTGAATTCTCATAGAATTGCACTAGAAATCTGTTCCTTTTCCCATCTAAGCTTGGGTGCGATAGCCCTAGCTTAGGTACTCCCAAAAGTCACACACTTTGCATGATCTTTTATACTGCTATCTTCAGGAAGCTTGAAAAAGTACAGTGGGAAAAACATAATTCTTCAGTTATTCAGAATTTAGCTGATACTGCAAGATTAATTCTAATTTTTACATTAGTTAGGTCAATTACAAAGATAACTTAAACGGCATGATAAGTAACCGATCACAAACTACTTTTATGATGTTAACTTCAGCACTTTAACAATGATGTCTGACACAATAGTTTGGCCTGCAGAAGGATTTGTGTAGGTTAAGAAATACTTTAAAGCAATTATGCAAAACATCAATTTAAAAAAGCCTATCAAAAATGGCATTCATAATTTTCACTGTGAGCAGTTAAAAACCTATTTACAAGTATATGCTTATTTTTAGATTTGACTTGCTCAAGAATTTGAGCTGATAGCACATGAACGCAAAGATTCACAGGTTGTCAAAAACCACCGAGGAGATTATCAAACTGTTTGAACTTTTTGCGTGTTTTGTTCTTTGGGATCACAAAATATCAATGCCATTTAGGATGACCTTTTTAAATGAGAATAAATTATTGAAAAAATAATTTCTTGAAGGAACTGAATATTAAAAATGATATGATTAGGTCATATCATTTTTAATATTCAGTTCCTTCAATAATTTTTTTCAATCATTTATTCTCATTTAAAATGGTCATCCCAAATGGCACTGAGATTTAGTGATTCCAAAGAACAAAACTTGGTAAAAGTTGAAAAAGTTCGATAATCTTCTTGGAGATTTTTGAGAACCTGTTAACATTTATTTTTCTTTTACTTCTCAGTAAGTGCATTTTGTGTTGTTTTGTTGACTGACACAGCATCATTGGCCTTCATGAAATGATCATAATCCGATGACTTTAATGGCATTTTCTGCTGCTACTGATATTTTGCTCTTACATCTCTTGAAATCAATAGTCTATATTAATTTCAGAATATTGGTCAAAAAAGTGTATTTCATAATTGTGAGCATAATGTTCTCTCTTGAAGAATCTAGTTGAATTTCTCAGTTTTATTTCATTTTGTGTAGGCATGTGTCAACCAAAAGTGTGTGCCTGTTACCTCCATTCAGAAGTCTGGCTGCCCATATGACTGTGCTGAAAACGGAGTAAGTAACTGCTTAGAGTCTTTGTTGTTAGAAATCTATGATTGATAGTGATTGAATGATTAGTGTGTATGGTGAAGAATTATTATCCCCGCTGCAGTTTGTACCAGTTGTTTAGCACTTTGAAAGTACAAATGATCCATTGAAAGTTATGCTTCATAATTTGTAATAAGATGTAATAATGTAGAAAAAAATATTGTGAGTAATTTTTTTTTTTTTTTTGTCATGAAAAATTTTATCAGCTAATACTATTCAGTTCATACATACTTATTTATGTAAGTTTGTAAATCAAATAAATTCATGTGTTATACTTAGGATGTGGATGTAGCAAACAACTTTTTTTTATATTGGTAAAACTTCTTTAAACTTTATGATATGTGTGGATTTGTGATATATCTGGCCTCAGGTATTCATTTAACACTTTTTGCTGGTTTCATTTTTATTAAACATTCTATGTGCTTAAAATCTGTTTTCTAAAACATTAAAGTGGTGTCTTCACCATTGTGTGCTAGCAAAAGATTAAATTTACTGCTTCGTATTGCAAAAGCATTTAAACCATTATGCCAAATTTATTACCTCAGCCCCCCCCCTTTTTTTAGTGGAGCTGATTTTCCCATCCTTTGAAGTTTATGGAAAATTGTTCATTTTAGTAGGTCATGGAGTGTTACTATAATTTATTTCTACCAAATAAAAAAACATAAATTTTGTATAACTTTAACATCATTAAGAGCTGTAATTTTTGCATGATTGCATATAATATTTCATATAATGCTAACAGTTATTACCACTCATATTTTTGAATAGGAAATAATTGTTTTGAGAATCATGCAAGTTTTAAGTTGAAAACCTCAGAAATCAAGCTATGTTTCATTTCAAAAGCATGCACTAATCTAAGGGCACAAGTTCTTGTCACAGAAACAACATTAATTTCTGTTATTTATCAGAACTCAGAAAATTTGAAAATTGTTCTGGAGTACAAATCAAACTGGCATTTCTGCATAAGTATACTGTACAACACACTGCCCAAGACCATTTCCAAGCAACTGAAATGTCTAAAGTTGGGTCATTAGCAAGAATATGCATGTGAAAGGCTTCTGTAGCAACTACCATCAGTCATGGTAGCAAGCATGTTGTCAGAATTTTCAGTTTAGCCAGATAAACCATAATAAAAACTAGTAAGTTCTTAAATTTTCAATGCACATATTTTCAATGCTCCCGATTTTTACATATGAATTTGCTAGCCATTACACCATCATAACTTTCCCAGACTTCTGTGTATGAATTTGCTAGCAATTACACTAATTGTGATATCTTCTGATTTCTGTGTATGAATTTGTATATTCTGTCTTCCAAGCTGACCCTTATTTGATTTTAAATCATTTTCATGACCTTTCTTTTTGAAATGTGTTGGATCACTGATTTCTTTTTTTTAAGCTCGCTCAATGTCTGGACACCTACTGTTTTAAACCACTTACTTAAGGCTTTACTCAGATTAATATACTTAATTCTCTTATACCATGAAGAACTTTCCTTCATGTCTTCACTTCCCCTGAGTTATTTTGTTTTCACAGACATTTCTGGCCTCTAGATTTTTTCAAGGCCTGTTCTCAATGCATATAAACTATATATAAAGATTTGTTTACACTGGAAGATTTTAAATATAGTTGCCAGTTTCCTCCTGCTGTCGCCAGTTATTAAAAAAATCTATTCTTTTTGAATTAGGTTGTTGAAAATCCTGTTTATTTGTTTTGTAGGTTCATGACAAAGAACAAAATAGTGTTTTGGCAAATCACATACACTTATGCAAATCTGAACCTTTATGGCAAAAAATTAAAATATTGGACTATGAACCTCATCAAAACAAGAGACTAATTAAAGAAAGTTTTTACATAAAAAAAAACAGTTCCATCAATGAACCTACAAAACAAATAAACAGGATTTTCAACATCCTAATTCAAAAAGAATAGAATTAATAAACACATAATGATTTTTTTTAATTTAATAACTGGCAACAGCAAGAGGAAACTGGCAACTATATTTAAATTATTCCAGTGTAAATAAATCTTTATATACAGTTTCCACACATTGAGAACAGGCCA
This sequence comes from Macrothele yani, assembly GCA_039090855.1. Classification (NCBI taxonomy): domain Eukaryota; kingdom Metazoa; phylum Arthropoda; class Arachnida; order Araneae; family Macrothelidae; genus Macrothele; species Macrothele yani. The sequence continues at coordinate 67,576,248 of CM077002.1, read as the reverse complement.
TTACAAAAATCTAGAGGCCAGAAATGCCTGTGAAAACCAAAAGAACTGAGCAGAAGTGAAGTCATAAAAGAAAGTTCTCCAAGATAGAAGTAAATTAAATAAACCTACTGCTTTGTTTTAGTAAAAGATGGGACTACCACAATATTTTATAGAAAATAAAAGTGAAATGTAAAGGATGTTTATCTAAATACTTAAAAAAATTAAATTTGCATTGCTAGTGAAAAGGGTGGTTTACAGAAAAAATAGTGAGGGGCAGGTGATTGACATCTGTATTAGCATAAGAATCATAGAGTAAAAAATTTGAACTTGTGTCATAATATTTGTCGCTCTTAACCCACAAAAATTATAGTATAACTGAGGTTTAGCCAAAAAATATGAATATTTCCTCTGTCTATTCATTCAGTTGTAATCAGTAATTTAAAAAAATGATAGGAAAAAACAGTAGGCCTCTAAATAACATTTATCACATTACGTGATGCTGTAAATAACGTCTTGTTATCTTAAAACTTCATTCTTTTCCAAACACACTATTCCATTCAATGAACAAAGTATTTCACACATACTGTGTCATTACACTTCATGGAATTCACCCTGATGCAAATAATTGTTTTATATTTTTAATACAGATATGCAATAACAAAGGTAATTGTCACTGTGAAGTTGGTTACTCTCCCCCATACTGTGATTCACCAGGTCCAGGTGGAAGTATTGATAGTGGACCAGCATCAGATCCTGCCAGTAAGTTGCTTTTCATCTTTTATAAGTTATAAACAGCAGTATTATATATACAGTAAAGTCTGCATTACGAATGTTTAACAAGTGTAAATGCGATATGAGTCTGATATCTGCTGTCATTGTTCACTTAAAAAAGAAAAAACAGTTATGCTAAGTGTGAAATAAAAAAAGGTAAATCTAGAAGGTTCATCATGGAAATCAATACAAAAAATCTTAAATTGTTTTGCATACTGTTCAAATTTGAATGAAAGTGCTTTTGTACAGACTTGCATGCATCAGCCACTGTGATTAATCATTTGCCTAGCTTCTTTGCACACTGTATTCATTGGCAAATGAAGGCTGGCCACTCTGACACTGGCTGTAGAGAAAGTTGTCTCATAATGTGGATTCATCATTCTTGATGCTGACTCGTTGGCATGGTTCTAGGTTAGACTGATCTTTGGCTCTATTTTTGTAATAATGAATTAAAATTTTATTTTAGAACTGTAGTAAGTGGCATCAGTTCCCTTGTTAAAAAAGATAGAAATAAATTTTAAAGTACTGGAAAAAACTTATAACCAGTATGCAAAGAAAACACTGGTTCTGCACCAGTGTCCGAGTGAACAGAGAGAGAGAGAGAGATTTAAGTTTCTGACTAGTCATCCAAGGTCCATCTTAGATGACTAGTATGGGGTGGTATGCTTTTTCTAAGGCACTCACTCTCATCCTTCCATGAAACCAGTGGCCTTAAATTAGGTGTAAAGATTACTTATAGGCTATAGCCCTTAGAGTTAGTTGCTCATTGCAGTTGTTATGAGGCATGATCAAATGTAACCCATTCGTGCCTCATCACCTGAACTTGCACATGGGGAGCATGATGGCATCACAGCTCGCGTGATAAGCACAGACCAATGAACAAGCAAGTATGCGTTCATTCTCCTAGCATGTGTGGTTTGTGCTACAGATTGTTGAAAACATGGCCAGTGTGATTCTTAATCCATCCAAGGTGGATCAGCCAGTAGTGATTCAGTTCCTAACAGTGGAAGGATGTCGACCAGTCAGCATTCATCACAAAATGCAGGCGGTGCACGGTGATAAATGTGTGTCGAAGACAACAGTGATGGACTGGGCGCTAACGTTTCGGGAAGGACGTGAGGAAATGAAAGATCTTCCGCGGGCGGGCCAGGCGCATGTTGTTGCGACAGACGAAGCCATCGCTAAGATTGATGCAGCAATACAGGTGGACCGTGGTCAGAGCTTACGTTCGCTAATGGAGAAATTTTCTGTGTCATTTGGAACAGTTTAAACGGTGGTTACGAAGACACTGCAGTATCAGAAGTGTGTTCAAAATGGATCCCACGTATGCTGACCAACCACCTTAAGGAAGAACGCATGGGTTGGAGTTTGAACCACTTGCTGCATTATGAAGTGGATTTCTGTCACATATAGTGGCAGGTAATGAATCGTGGTGTCGCCACTTTGAGTTGTCCAGCAAACCAGCGAGCATGCAATGGAAATATCCCGGATCACCAAAACACAAAAAATTAAAGTCACAGGCTTCCGCTGTTAAGGTTATGCTGACCGCATTTTTTGACCATGAAGGGCTTTTGTTGGTGGACTTTAAAGAGCCTCATGTGAACGAGCATCGATGCCAGCCGCTACAAGGACAAGCTGCATTAAACCATGAAGAATAAGGGACCCTGCATGCTTTCACGTGGTATAATTCTATTGCATGACAATGCGAGTTTGCATGTTGCGAACATTGTGCAGGATACATTAGCATGGAAAGGGTGGGAAGTATTGCACAACCCAGCCTATAGCCTGGATCCGATCTATCACCATGTGGCTTTCATTTGTTCAGACTCTTAAAAAGCTCTAAAGCAACAATTCCACTCCAGTCCGGACGTCATGGCCACGGTGACCAAATGGTTCAAGGAGAAACCGAAGTCCTTCTTCGCAGACGGTATCCACCATCTTCCCAAGCAGTGGGATGCATGTCTGAATGCCTACGGTGACTTCTTCTGATGAACACTGGTGCATTCTTTCTTCCTTATACACTGATGAGCGATTCCATTATGACCACCCCCAGCCTAGAGGAATGGGCGCACCTGGAGACCGAACGATGGCGCAGGTGAAGTTCACAGAGCAGTATATATACAACCCGAGGACCGGCTTTCAGTGAGTAGAGTGTTCAGAGTAAGAATGGGAAAAGCTGCAGATTTATTGGAGTTCGATAAAGGACAAATTGTGATGGCATGGCGCCTCAGAACTACGATATTGAAACGGCGCAGCTTGTGGGTTGTTCATGTGCCGCTGTAGTGAGTATATATCAAAAGTGGTGCACAGATGGCCAAACGATGAATCGTCATCTAGCCGTGTGTCGTCAGCAGCTCATTGATGCCAGGGGGAGCGAGACTGTCGCGCATTGTTCACAGTGATCGCAGGGCCACAGTGCATCAAATCACCTGCAACTACAACAGTGGTGATCAGGGCAGTGTGTCACAGCACACAGTTCATCACAGCCTTCTGCGAATGGGCCTGCATAGCTGGAAACCCAGCTGGGTGCAATGCATGAAATGGGCCCAAAATAATCGATATTGGATCGTGAATTATTGGAAGAAGGTGGCCTGGTCTGACGAATCAAGATTCCTGGTGCATCACATAGACAGTTGAGCATGAATTTGCCGATTATCAACAGAGGCTATGACACCTGACAGATACACTGTTGGGCGGAAACAGGCCAGTGGTGGCAGTGTTATGCTGTGGGCGATGTTTTTGTGGGACACTTTAGGCTCCATTATCCCAACAGCACAATTCCTGACAGCTGTCAGGTATCTGAACGTCGTTGCGGACCAAGTTCACCCATTCATGGCGACTGTGTTTCCTGCTGGTTGGTTGATGGTCATTACCAACAGGATAATGCAGTATGCCACACTGCCAGAATCGTCAAGGAGTGATTCGAGGAACATGGTGGTGACTTTCTGTTGATGCACTGGCCTCCAAATTCACCTGACATGAACCCAATCGAACATTTGTGGTTTAACTTGGAAAAGTGGGTTCATGCAAAATCACCACTACCCCGAAATGTACAAGTACTGAAGGAGTTCAACAAATTTATTCAGAAAAATGATGATACAAGCGCACCTCGGGCGATGAAAACATAAAAAAGAACAATAAATGACAATATCTACCGATGAATGCATGTAACAAGATAAAACCACTGATGCAGATATAGAACAGAAAATGACATACGTACGAAAATGGCCCGGAGACGATCCGGGATAAATAACATACAATGATATACTATAAAGTCCAATAAGGAAGGAAAGGAAAGTCCAGAGAAGCTATAAAAACACAGGGCTAGTCCAGGAGCAAGTAATAAGTCAGAAAAAGTTCTACTCATCAGCAGGGGAATGACGAAGAAATGAAGCAGAAAGTTGAGTGGTGTCCTCCCTTTCACAGAGCCGTCGATAACAAGAAAGGAACGTACAGTTAGTCTTGCAAAGAGCCTCAAGGTCAGCTCTTATACACGTCAGCCAACGAGAAACATCATCCGGAGGAAAAGTGGAGTGAGAAAGGTAAGAGGCCATATCAAACGATGGATCCCGGAAGAGAGAAAATAGGCGAAACAGTTGCCTATGGGTAAAGGGTCGAGTGAGCTGTTCACTGTAAACCGCCACACAGGAAAACTGCCACACCGGAAGATTGCCACACAAGAAAACTGCCACACCAGAAGATTGCCACATAGGAAAACTGCCACTCGCTTTTCATTAAAGGGCCGGGCACAAATTGCTATTCCTTCGAGGAACACTTTGAATGTGTGGCAGTTTTCCAAGTTTCCGAATTATGTGTGGCAGTTTCCCAAGGTGCCTAAGGATGGGAAGGAGCTCTTTTGTTTGTCTGAATTTTCATGTCGGTTCATACTTACGGCAACTGACCACAGAAGTTCGAGGGGGGGTATAAAGAATGCCGTTTCTTGGCCTAAATTGAGAATTGAATTGGGAACTCCGAACAAATTTCGAGAAAACATTCTATTTAAGCGCCAAGCGTTGAGGAAAGAACAATAAGGTGGGAATTTTTTAATAACGCTGCACTTTTACTTAGGCACTAAATATTTACATAACATGTCAAATTTGTAATATTTTTCTTTTACTTAATTAATTCATAGGCCCTACACCTCGGCCTTTTTAACAGCTTTTAATTCGCCGACTTTATATTCATAATGCTTACGTATCAAATTAAGTCAATAAGTAGCATTGCTTTTTTACTTAGGAACTAAATAGTCATAGGCCACAGGCATAGGCCTTTTTAACAGGTTTTATTCTACCAGTGTCATATTCACAACGTTTACACATCAAATCAAGTTAATAATATTGCGCTTTTATTTAGGCACAAAATATTTATTCTCAGGCCCTAGGCCTAGTCTTAGGCCCTTTAACCAGTTTTTATTCTACCAATGCCATATTCACAACGTTTACACAGAAAATCATGTTAATAATATTGGGCATTTTCTTAGGCACGAAATATTAATTCATATGCCCTAGGCCTAGGCCTTTTTAATAGTTTTTACTTTATCAATGCCATATTCACAACGTTTACACAACAAATAAATGTAATAATATTGCGCTTTTACTTAGGCACGAAATATTAATTCACTGGCCCTAGGCCTAGGCCTTGTTAATAGTTTTTACTCTATCAATGACATATTCACACCGCTTACACACACACTAAAAAAAAATGTAATAATATTGCTCTTTTACTTAGGCACAAAATATTCGTTCATAGGCCCTAGGTCTGGGCCTATGAATTAATATTTCGTGCCCAAGTGAAAGCATAATATTATTAAATTGATTTGTTGTGTAAACTTAGTGAATATGGTATTGATAGAGTCAAAACTATTAAAAAGGCCTACGGCCTATGAATTTATATTTCGTGCCTCAGTAAACGCCCAATATTATTAACATGATTCGCTGTCTAAACGTTGTGAATATGACATTGGTAAAATAAAAACTGGTAAAAGGGCCTAGGCCTAGGGCCAGTGAATAAATATTTCGTGCCTAAATAAAAGCGTAATATTATTAACTTAATTTGATGTGTAAACGTTGTGAATATGGCATTGGTAGAATAAAAACTGTCAAAAAAGCTAGGCCTAGGGCCTATGAATTAATATTTCCTGCCTAAGTAAAAGCGCAATATTATTATATTTATTTGTTGTGTAAATGTTGTGAATATGGTAGTGATAAAGTAAAAACTATTAAAAAGGCCTAGGCCTAGGGCCTATGAATTAATATTTCGTGCCTAAGTAAATGCCCAATATTATTAACTTGATTTTCTGTTAAACGTTGTGAATATGGCATTGGTAGAATAAAAACTGGTAAAAGGGCCTAAACCTAGGCCTGGAGCCTGTGAATAAATATTTCGTGCCTAAATAAAAGCCCAATATTATTAACTTGATTTGATGTGTAAACGTTGTGAACATGACACTGGTAGAATAAAACCTGTTAAAAAGGCCCTATGCCTATTATGACTATTTAGTGCCTAAGTAAAAGAGCAATGCTATTGACTTGATTTGATACGTAAGCGTTATAAATATAAAGTTGGCGAATTAAAAGCTGTTAAAAAGGCCGAGGTGTAGGGCCTATGAATTAATTAGGTAAAAGAAAAATACTACAAATTTGAAATCTTATGTAAATATTTAGTGCCTAAGTAAAAGTGCAGCGTTATTAAAAAATTCCCACCTCATTGGTCTTTCCTGAACAAAACAATTTTTGCTTGGCTTACATAGAACGTTATCTCGAAATTTGTTTGGAGTTCCCAATTCAATTCTCAATATAGGCCAAGAAACGGCAATCTTTACCCCCCCTCCCTCGAACTTCTGTAGCCAGTTGCCCTAAGTATGAACCGACATTAAAAATTCGGACAAACAAAAGAGCTCCTTCCCATCCCATCATTAGGCACCTTGGGAAACTGCCACACATAATTCGGAAACTTGGAAAACTGCCACACATTCAAAGTGTTCCTCGGAGGAATAGCAATTTGTGCACGGTCCCTTAATGAAAATCGTGTGGCAGTTTTCCTGTGTGGCGGTTTTCCGATGTGTGGCAGTTTTCTAAGTTGCTGAAAAATGTGTGGCAGTTTTCTAAGTTGCTGAAAAATGTGTGGCAGTCTTCCTCTGTGGCAGTCTTCCTGTGTGGCGGTCTTCCTCCAACCGAGTGAGAACAATGGTATCTTGATAAAACCGTTCAAATTGCGCTCGGAGCGCAACCTTTGCGAGTTCCTCTGGATTTTCAGTAAGGCTACACCCCCTGGGGGACGCTGGAGGAGAACGAGTGCTAGAAGATGAGCGAGAGCGATACACTCGTGGACGTCCACATTTAGCTTGTAACGTACCAGGAGATGTGACGTACCTGCCAGAAGGACGCACACGAGGGTGATGATGTAACGTACCAGGAGATGTGACGTACCTGCCAGAAGGACGCACACGACATAAAGGCAGATAGGAATCAGAATAAAAGGTCCGCGTAGCTCAATTGGTAGAGCAACTTATTCCGGAATGAGTGGACCCGGGTTCGAATCCTGGCGCGGATAAAAATGACGGAGAAATTTACTTCGTTATAAGCTGGAGCGCTAGGAGCTTTGAAGACGGTGCGTTTTGCGTATCGGCCACTGGAAGCAACAACAGTCTCATCAGGAATGGCCAAGTCATCCACACTGGTGGGATCTGCAGTAGGAGTAATAGGAAGATGAAACAGTCCAGGAGTGTCCGGAGTAGTTGTTAAAGCATTGCAGTAATCATCAAGATCAGTTGCCGATGAATCGGTGGTAACCATGGCCATCTCCTTAGAGGGAGCCTCACCAGGAGAAGTAGAAAGCACCACCTGAGCAAGGAGGTGAAAACGGTGCAGGTGAAGTTGAAGAACCAAGGAGAGGAGGAAAGAGAGCTTCAGTAAAATCAGGAGCACGCATGTCAGGCTCTGCACGAGAACCAGACGGGGGCGTATCAACAGTCACTGATGTAGACAACAATCCAGAAGAGGGTCCAGAAGAAGAGGAAGGTCTAGGACACTCTTTATAAAAATGCCCTAGGCCTTTACACTTACTGCAGTGGAACTCAGTTAAGTTAAGAGATCGATGTGTCCCCGTTGACCGTGACAATGGACAGTAAGTTGTGTAGATAAAGTTGCAATATCATCCTGAGAAGAAAAAATGACAGGCACCATGCGATGAGCATGGTGCGATCCTCAAGTCGTTGGGCGCTGCCGAGTAGGTTACGACGTCCCCAGCAACACGACCAAGAGATGAGATAACTGAAAGGAGCATGACATTTGTGACTTCAGGTGGCACCGGGTAAAACGACACATTAACCGGGCGCTGTATCACAGGTTTGGGCTTCAAGAGGTTATTATTAATAGTAATACCTTTCTGCAAAAGAGAGGTCACATAGTCAGGTTGAGAAAGATAAACAACAATAGTCCGAGCCCGACATTAGAGATGAGTAATAGCAGACGGAGATAAAAGCTTCTTAACTGCCGTAGCATAAACTTTCATCTTGGTATCGGGAAGGGCTTTAAAAAAACTCCTAAAGCCATATGCGAAGAGAACTTTTGAGCTTGAACAGATGACGCCGAAATATGAAGATGAATAGAGTTGTCGGTGCGACGAACATGAGGTTTCAAAGCATCGACTTGCTGTAACACAATTGAGGATTGGCGATCAGATGCAGAGGTCGCTGCAGCAGAATAAGACGATGGCAATCGAGCTGCTGTGGAAGGTGGAGGAGTGACGTCATCGTGAGTATGCAGTGCATCAGTAAAAGTCACAGTAGAAGCTGAATCAGAGGAGCTGTCTGACTGGGCAGCAGCAGGAGAAGAGATGCCGAATGACGCACCGGAAGAGGGCAGTTGAACAGCGCCGTGAGGAGAAATCAGCATAGCGGCACCAGCAAGCAGCGTCGCCGGTTACAGCAAGAGTGGAAGTAGGGCTACTGAACATGACATCTCCACCGGAAGCCGTCATTACTAATGGTGGCGCCCAGCAGTTCTTCTGGCCAGCTCGACCAGAAGGTAAATAAAGCTTGGAATGAAGAAAATGTCGTACTTACGAATCGGAAAGTAGAACAAAACGATACACTAGACCTTTAGATACACGAAAAACACAAAATTAGAACTGGGAGGGCACTTTAAACTGAACTTTAGACTCGAAAATATCAGAGCTGATGCCGAGCACGGGAGGACCTGCTGTTGACATTATGGTACCAGGTACTCCAGGATAACTATCGTCACCTCATTGAATTGATGCCTGACCGAGTAGCCACTGTTTTGAGGGCTAAAGGGGGTTCTACAGCTTATTAGGTATGTGGTCATAATATAATGGCTCATCAGTGTATACTGCTTTGCTTAATTCTGCCACACCTGTGGATGTACCTTTTCATTCGTCTTAATAAAGCCACTCGAACAGGTTTCATTTAATCACACCTAATAAATCATGAAAAACAAATAAACAAAAACAAAATGTAATATTATGCCACCTACCTAGCAAAAAAAATCACCTAGAAAAATCTGGTAAATCATGGGAAATGTTGCTGAGGGTTGCAGTTCCTGTGAAAGCCCCCCCCCCCGTGTCTTTTTCTTTGAATACTGACTTCAGGTAAAGATTTGTACCATCCAGCAGGAAAATTTTATATGAAGAAAAGCTGGGAAATTTGTTAATAATTTTCATCACAGTATTGTCTTTCCACAGGAGATAAAATTTCTAAAATGAGACTACTTGAAGTGCAGATATAACCAAATGCAAATAACTCAGGCCTCTAGCAGAAAAGTGGAACATCTTAAAAATGAGAAAGTATGTGAATTGTAAGTTGTACGAAAGGCACGCTAGTTAAATTTTTTAGAAATGTTTCTCAAATTTCTTAACATGACTGGGGTGCTTTTCCTACAGCCTACATTTATTTATTGGTTATGTATGTATTGCAGGGCTGCAGACTTCACCAAATTATGGTGGGGGAGATGTAAAGAGATTGGACACAAAAGGTACGTATCATTTCCGCCCGCTTTTCGTATTCATATAATTCAAAGGTATGAATATAAATAATTTAAGAAATGTGTGACACACATTTGATGTCAGGAAAAAATATTTATTTTTTTTAGAAATATCTCATTCAGTTTTGTTTTTTTCTAAAATGGCATGCACACAAAGAACAAAAGAAGAAAGAAAACGTATACACTTAAACAGGATGAAAAATATTGAGTGCCCCACCCCCACCTGTAAAATTTTGAGTTTGTAAATTTCATTTTGTTACCCATAGTCATCACCTGTGTTGTATTGATCATGATCACAGTTGATTGATGTTAAAAGAATTTTTCTTATCTGGTGTGTAAAAGCCAAGATATCAGAAAGCTTTAAAAGTCAGATGAAGTTATTTCTGTAAATAACTTCTAGAAGCACAGTATAATGCCAACTGCCTGTATACTACTAGTGAGAAATAGTGCATTTAGAAAATTTGAAAGTATGTATAATATTAACCACAGTTAGAGTTAGGCAATGTTACAAGATAATTTATCAATTCTGACCTGCTGAAGGAGAGAGATTGTCAAACTGAAAATTATGTTTATTTCAGACTTGCGGGATGAAATTCATGCTGCCGTTTCGTGTTCAATATGTTAAATCATAGCACACTGAGCAGAAAATGATATGAATTTCGTAGAGCAAGCCTCAGTGAATAATGCTATATATTGGAGCTGATCAGGCTAAGTTCTAGAAGCAGTTTTGGTGAATGTAAAAATTACGTGTACACCTCTTAGTTGAAAAATATTACATCTAATTGAAAAATGCAGGAAGAATCATAGTCATAGTTATAAAAATTGGATGCAAGAAATTTTTTCAAGTAAGGCTTTCAGAAGCAATGATTTGTCAAATGCATGTGTATACTTTCTTGCACAAAAGCCATGTGCTGTGCAAAACAGGAAATGGGGAAATTATCAAGGATGTGAAGAAATTTTTGCAACCCAGCTTTAAAGGAATAATTTGCTTAAATGTAAAAGGACATTTATGCCCATACAAAAAGTTCTCTCATAGCAGAAATTCAGAAAAGGAGAAATCATCATTCTCACATTTGGTACTGTTAAGAGAATTTTTTGAATCTGACTTACAGATGCAGCGATACCATGTATGCAGATGAACAAGTAAAAGCAATAATTGAAGTATGTACTTTTTTCTTTCAAGTAAAAAGATGTAATAAATATAAATAAATAAAATGAGCAATGGGATAAAATGCATGTAACTGATAGTTGTCAAAATATACTGTTAATTTATTTCTCGGTTATTTTGAATGCTAAGTGAAAAGAAGAAATCTTTCCATAATTTCTTGGTCCTATTGCACTATTCTTAATTAAATGTTTAGCACCACATTGCTCTTGGTAGTGAACATTTAATTAAAAGATAGTGCCTGGTAACAAAAGAGCATTCAAATTACTTCATTCTTCTCTAAGTATAAACACTGCATAATGTATTAGCTTATTTTAATATTTTAAAACTTCATTTGCCATAATGATCTCATGAGACATGTTGTGTATTAACTTACACATTTGGTCCCATATGAGCACACAAATTTAGAGTGCAAACATTTCTGGCTCAATGCTACTGAGCTGTAACTTAGTACATGGTCTTCCATATTCACCATTTATTATACAGTATAGTTAGCATCTAATTGTTGGTCCCATAAAGTCAACATGGCCCAGCTACATAGCTTGCTGTGTTTGTGTGCAATTTCTCTGATCAGAATGTTGGTATCAATCAACTGACACTTTAGTTTTGTTATTCTCACAATCAGGGTCAGACTGGGCACTTTGAAAGGGCACAGACCTTGGAGTTTTCAGAGGGTGTAAAGTATTTTGCGAACTCAAAATAGTTTACCTATTTAATTTTTCTTACAACTTACAACTATAGATTTTTCTTACAACTACATCCTCAAATTAATACAGCCTCCAATATCGCTGCAAAAACTTCCAAAATAACATTTTTATTCGTCCCATGTGCCTTAAAGCATTGTTGTATATTGTGAATCACGAAAGTATTTTTTTCATAAACATTGATCTACCCGTAAAGAAAAATTCATGGAATAAGTGAATTTTATTTCACAAAATTTGAAAAACATCTAACATTTAAGAAACAATTGTACAAGATATTCTGTATTTTTATAAAAACAATATTTTTCTGGACCTTGAACTCCCTTTCCCAAATTTTCCACTTCTGTTTATGAAATCTTTGGCAATACAAAATTGGAAAAATCCAAAGACATTTAAACATTACAAAATTACTTGCTCTGTTGCACACACACACAGATAAAAAAAGGGGGCATTTACTCCGAAAATAATATATGTCTTATAAAATACTTCCTTTAAAAAATAATTGGTCAGGAAGATGACTTCAAATTTCTTTTCTCCTGGAATGTAAATGCCACTGCAAAAAAATTAACATATGAACTCAGGTAGATAGTCTGTATTTTCTACAGTGCCAAAAGTCGCTTCATTTCTTCACTCTGTTCAAAGTCTGTTGTTAATAAAATAATTGTCAACTGCCACAAGCTTGTCCCTCTCACGTTACATTATGAGGAATGCTTCCAGGTTGCCATTTGTCAGATTGGCTTGCAGCCTTGTTTTTATAAGTTTAAGCTTAGAAAATGCTCGCTTACAAAATACTTGGGTTAAAGATATTGTAAGCAGATATTTATAAACTTTACTAAGTTTTTGATACAAGAGACTTGTACATATTGTGTACAAGAGACCGTATATGTTGTATTCATGATTGTGACACACAGAAAGTTGGGATTTTTTGCACATGACAGGGCAGCCTCTCCTCTCTGTCAAGCCCCTTTCTTTTACCTTAAATCATGGCTTCTGTTTTTTCTGAGGATTTTCTTCCATGATAACCTAAACAAAAAATTAAATTCTGAAATTCAGCTGCATTTAAGACATTTTACATTAAACGAATGGACACAAATGAAAAAGGAAAATATGGATGAAAAAAGATAAACATGAGTAAGTAGATCAGTGCTCACCAGTGACTCAGCCAGAAATTTTTTAAGGGGGGCTTCATCTGATATTACTAGTTACAATAAGTTCATTAGAGAAATTAGAAATGAAAAAGGGTGAGAGAGAGAGAGAGAGAGAGAGAGAGAGAGAGAGAGAGAGAGAGAGAGAGAGAGAGAGAAATCTTTGTGATCAAAACTTATTCAAGGAAGTTGTGTTACGAGCTCAGTAAGTTTAAATGGGTACGAACTTAAAGGCATATGAAAGTCTCTTCCTACTAACCAAACTTAGTAATTAGACAATAGTTCTTGTTGTCTAACTTAAATTTCCTTAATTCTTAACTCAGTAACAAAAATTATGCAGGAACCGAGCACACGCTGCACACACATAAAAATCGACACCAAATGCAACCACTCAAGGCTCATAAACAACTAAACAACGGATTTCCGTTGCTCAGAGAACGCCACATGGATCATGGAAGAGGTGAGCCTTCTCTACCACTGTCATTGTGTGCCGATCACCCCTTGTTGCTGAATTTCCCCAACCTCCTGAACCTGTACTCACTCTAAATTTAATTTCACCTCCACCTCGCCTTGGTTATACGAATATTACTTTGAATTTAAATTTCTTATCTTCATCATTGCAATTTTTTTTATGGCCAAGAGGGAAGCGGGTTCTGCTCCGAGGGTGCACTGGTCGGTGTGCCAGTGGGCCAGTCTGAGCCTTCTCACAATTAACCAGGATTATTGTATTTTCTGAGAATAATGCTGCACCAAGTATGATGCCATAGTTCCACTCATTTCCTTGAGATTTGTTGTCAAGAATATTGCTGCACTGAGTTTGAAGCTGCTGGTCAGTGTACCAGTGACACACCGAGGATTTTTTTCTGGGGGTAGCCCAAAATATTGAAGATGCAAATAAAAATACACCGAATAAAGCATGTCTCAAATTATTGGGGGAGCGATAAAAATATCTCTGCCATGTTGAAGTGTGTTTCCAATTAATCGCGAGAGATATATTTAAAAGCATGTACAAATATATTTAAAAATAAACAGCCAATAATTAAGGACTAAAGATCAAGTCATTTAAAAATAAACAGCCAATAATTAAGGACTAAAGATCAAGTCGTACCTCACAGGGAGAACCTGGGTCCCTGGACCACCCCCACTGAGTGTGCCACTGAAGCGTACTAAAAGGAACTTTTATTTGAGGACTCCCTGATAGTTAGATACTGTCAGCTTTTATTATACAGAACTTCAGAAGATTATAACGTTTAATTCGTTAAAATTAAATCTTAATTCCTATGAATGGTTCCAGAGTATATTGCATACCTTTCAGTGGAGATAAGCGAGATAATGGGGCAGTGTTAGAGAAAAAGGGCATTAAAAATGTTTACCTATTTTTAAAAGCTGTAAATCCGAAAAACACCTCAGAATAGCAGAGTCGGTAATGATTGAAAAAAATAGGGCAAAAGTTTGCAACCATAATGACCCTAATAATTTGAGAAACAGCTGGAGAAATTTAATTAAAATTGAGCAAAAAAATGAAAAAGTTCGAAAAATGAGATCAGTGACCAACAAGAGATGGTGCCACAACGCCCAAGAAGAAGCGATAGCCGATGACAGAAGCAGCCCGCGAGAACCACCGAAATGCCCAGCTGACACGGTCCGTGCTAGTCGGAGCAAAACGTCCCCTAGATGACGGTAATGGATTATTACCGAAAGTACTCGGGTTATGAAAAATTATTGAAGTAAATGAGGAGGCAGCAAAGGAAAAAAACTCATTTAGTGACGAGGCCAGATAAATACCAACGGGGAAAAAAAAATGAAGTGGACCCGCAACTAAATGAAAAACCCCCATGCCGCATCCACATAACGGAAATAAGAATTGAAAGCCAAGCCCCACGTGCGGTAAGTGTTAATCGAACTTTACCAACAAAAAGGGAAGTTCAAAAATGCAAATGCATTAATGCACGTTAAAAAAATAACCTCCAATATCGGAAGTAAATTGAAATATTTTTAATACATTTTGACTCACCTGCATTACTCATATCTAATAAGATTGGAAATAAAAGTGCTGTAGAGGCATAAGATGTCATACACTAAATAAGAGTCATCACTACTCTTTGCTTGCTGCAGTTGTAAAACTCTTCCACTTAATGGGTAAATTGTCCTCCTACCATGATTACAGAAGAGGTATGGGAAGTGAAAGGCCATGGGTGTTTCACAGAGGGACACCTTTTATAAAACTTGCAGCCCTTGAGTAGCAGCTAATTGGGCAGTTTGGAAAGATAATGTTTTTCTGTTGTTGTTGTTTAGTTTATGGCTGATACCTGCAGAATGACTTATGTGTTTGGAAAGGGGAATATCTCTCTAATTTTATGTGTAAGTGTATGATAGTGGAAGCCAGTACAACCTTGTAGTTCTGCCTGCTGCATGTTCATCAACTGTATTATGATCCAGGTAGAAAAAAAAAATCCATGTTTTTCTCTCCCAGGTGTGGGATGCAGATTGGCTATCAGTGGTTGGTTGTCATAATGTTAATGGGTTGGAAAGAAAGTAATGCCTGATGATGAGGTACCCTGAAGTTGAAGCCCTGGCCATGGCACACATTTGCCACTGAGATTGCAGAGCACACCAGCATGACATCAGCAAGTAGGTGGTTTAAGTTAGTTGCAGTTAGCCATCAAAAGGTGAAGAGTGTAAGTACCAGCCAATATGGATGTCCACAAGCTGCAAATTTGCCATTGTATGGTGTATGAGTTTCATTGTGGTGGCACCCTCAGGAATGTAAGGAACATTACCAGTGTGCAATGCCATATCATATCATAAGTGCTGTCATTGGTTTAAACAGTTTCTAGGGGGAAATTTTGACCTGCCAGACCGTCCCAAAGCCAGAAGACCCACAACAGTGGATATGGACATGCTGAAGACCTTAGTGGAAACCGACCCATGTGTGACCATGTGGGTGTTAGCTGAACAGCTGGGGACTACCCACACAAGCATTATCACACACCTGCATCAAATTAGGAAGGTGCACAAGAGGACAGTTTGGGTTCCTCATCAACTCACAGTTGAGCAGAAATCAAATCATGCTCATGACTGCGTGCATTTCCCTTCTTGCACATGACCAAGTTGAACTGTTCTTGTACTGCATTGTGACAAGTGATGAGGAATGGGTCCTATGTGACAATGTCAATGCCTGGAAATTGTGGTTGTATCCAAAGCAGAAGCTCAGGCCAACCCCCAAAACCTGATTACTCCCGCACAAGGTCCTTCTGTATATTTGGTGGGGTATGCAGCGCGTCATGTTTTTAGCACGTCTTTTGTTAAAAAAGAGCGTGCTTATGTTATCGGTTTGTCCGTCTGTAGACACGGTATCTCTGCAACTATTAGTCCGATTTGAAAAATTCTTTTTGCATTGGGAAGCTTGAAATATGCGAATGATAATCCTTTATTTCGTTTTTTTTTTTTTTACGATGTACAATTCTGCCGCTAGAGGGCATAAATGCAGATGTCGAATTCAAAAAATATGTTTTATTCCACATATTTGTTTCTAAACATCCGATTGAAAAAATTCTTTTATCTTTAGATTCCATTTATGTCGAAAAGTATTTTAGGTATAGTTACTTTTTCAAATTAAACATAGATTTTCCGCTAGGGGCGTAAAAGTAAATTACATTTTTCCCGATATCTCTTCTTCTAAAACTCCAATTTGAAATTTTTTTTTCTTTAGCGGATACAGCTCCTGATGGAAAACCTTTTGCATATAATTTCTAATTTTTGGTAAAGAATACTTTGGTCACCATGGGGCGTAAGCGTTAATTTTTGCTACTGATGTATTTGCCATAAACTTTGAGCTTCTAAAATCTCGATTAAAAAAATTCTTTCGTGGACCGATGCCACTCACATCAATGAATCTTTTCTGAATATTTTCTCCTTAAAATATCGCATGGTTTCTCTGCTTCTAGGAGTCTGATTTAAAAAATTCCTTCTTTGTTGGATAGTGTTTCCAGTGCGACATGTTTTTCATATAATTTCAAAATTTTCAAGTAATTGATAGACTTTCCGCTAGGGGGTGTAAAGATAAATTGCGTTTCCCGCTATATCTCTGCTTCTAAATCTCCGATTTGAAAAATTCTTTCTGTACTGGATACAGATCCTGATGGGAAATCCTTTGCACATAATTTCTAATTTTTGTAAAAATGGTTTGGCCACCAGGAGGCGTAAGTCTTAATTTCCGCTTCTGATGTATTTGCAACAAAATCTGAGCTCCTAAAATCTCGAATGAAAAAAATTTGTTTGTGGATCGATACTACTCACGTCGATAAACCTTTTAGGAACATTTTCTTCTTTAAATAATGCATGGTTTCTATGCCAGGGGCATAGATGTATATCCTATTTTTGTCAATATCTCTACTTCTAAAAGTCCGATTTTAAAAATTCCTTCTTTGTTGGATAGTGTTTCCGATGCGAAATGTTTTTCATATAAATTCAAAATTTTCAAGTAAATCATAGACTTTCCGCTAGGGCGCAAAGGTAAATTGCGGTTTCTGCATTATTTCTGCTTCTAAAACTCCAATTTGAAAAATTCTTCTTGTACCACATACAACACCTGATGGAAAATCTTTTTCATATAATTTCTAATGTTTAGTAAAGAATGGTTTGGCCACCAGGGGACATAAGTGTTAATTTCTGCTTTATTTGCAGCAAAATCTGAGCTCCTGAAAACTTGACTGAACACATTCTTTCGTGGACCTATACTGCTCAAATCGAAAAACCTTTCAAGAATACATTCTTCTTAAAGTAATGCATGTTTTTCCCGCCAGGGAGCATAGATTCATATCTTATTTTTGTCGATATCTCTGTCTCTAAAAGTACGATTTGAAAAATTCTTTCGGTGTTGGAGAGCGTTTCCGGTGCGAAATGTTTCTCATATAAATTCATATTTTTCTTATCGCACAAGTCTTCGACCAGAGAACTTTTAAGCTCACGATTCCATTTACAGCAATATCTGAGGGATTAAAAACCCGATTGAAAAACTTCTTTCTTCCGTCAGATACTATTGTTTTCCATACCGGTTCCATTGACTTTGAATAGCTTTGATAAATTTAATTTGCATCAGAACGGATTCATAAGACATGCTTATTGCACCCGAAAATTCAGTGTCATCTTTCTTGTTTGAGCTGCTGCCGGACACCACCACTATCACCGCCAATGTGTACTTCCATCAGCTCAATTATTTGCATGCATTGCTCATGTCAAAACAACCAGCACTGCTGAATGTCCTCCTACAGCAGGATGGAGTGAGACTTCACACAGCATGGGTGACCTGTCACAGGATCAGGGACCTGGGCTAGGAGCTGCTGCTGCACCCAGCCTTTTCCTTGGACACTGCTCTAAGCTACTACCACCTTTTCTGGTCATTGCAGTATTTTCTGGATGGACACCATTTCATGAACTGGGATGATTTCAATGCACACTTACTCACTTCTTTGCATCCAAGCCACTGCGATTTTACTGGAACAATATCCTACGGCTGCCCAGACAATGGGAGCAGGTCATGGCAAAAGATGGCGACTACATTTTGTACTGATTTGTACTTGTATGTATATATGGTAATTAGCATTTTTCTATTGCCTTGCATTAGCAGACATTACTTTCTTTCCAACCCAATACAACCCACTGCACAGGTGTTGCAAAATTCAGATGTCGAGGGGGGAGGGGGGGATTACCATATTGAAAGAAAAAAGTAGTAATTTTTTTTAAGTTGTTTAATTTTAGCATTTTATTATTACAGAGTTAGTTATTCAAAATATATCTGTGTTCTCTTTGTCAATCTCAACATTTTTGGTACCAGATAAATTTATAAAAGTGGTGATACCCACGACCTGTGCCACAAATGACAAAAAGTTGTGGTGTGCGTTAGTCTAGAACATTTTTTGCAAAATTTGCTCATGATAAAAAATAAATTGGGTCTTTCCAAGTCACCTAGTCATGTAAAAATATGCAGGTTTTGAGACTTCACTTGTTGGACTTTAAGGGTCCTGATTAATAATCATGAAGAGTAAATACTTCACTTTTTTTGTATCTCAATGATTATCACAAATGACTGACATAGTGGTTTTTGATATATTGTGAATGACGATTAGAATTTATAGTATTACTGATAAGAGTAATACTTAGTTAAATGTTTGTAAAATCGATTTTAGTGCCATTATATTATTATCTGAAAATGCAGTTATTTTCATTAGCTAATACACATATTACCAGTAGTATGAAAAGTCATATTTTGCCTAAAAATTTGTTCATCAAATAATACTTTGACAGTCATATTGTGAAATCATCTTTCATATATATGTGGCAAAAATATATCTTAATCACAATACGTGATATTGTGAATTCATCTTTCATAATAATTGGAGGAAAAGGTAAAACAGCCCAGACATCCATTTATCTAGTTAAAAAGAACACATAATCTACTGATTACATGCACAAAAGTTCTTTTCCATTATTTCATAGATCAATAAACAGCTGAAAAAAATAAAAAGTGGTAAACATATTCAGTGCAGATACAGCTCAATAGGCATATGTTCTAGTTTAGATTGAGTTATTTAGTCATTTTTAAGAAACTGATTTTAGCATTTTATTAACACAAAGTCACTGTACTTATGAAGTTCATACTATATCAAAGGTCTGTAACTTAGAGAACGTGGTAAGCTGATGTGTGATATTAAAACTTCACAAATGGGGCAAAAATACGTATCTTAATCACAATACTTAAACATATATTTGGTTTTGAAAGTAATCTAATTGTCAATAAAATAATTTACACACACACACACACACACACAATATCGCTATAAAATACCACAATCTATTAAATATATCTCTCTTCCTTTTAAAAATTTTATTATTGAATGGTGTTGATACGGCACTGAGATGTGTAAACAAGATAAGGTATGATCAAAGTAGTGTAAAACTGCATGAAACTTAAGGATAGAATATAGTGTAGAACATGTTACCTATTAAAAAGATAGATTTTTTGTGGAAATAAAGTAAGTCATATGTCAGAGTATTCAAACTTCTAAAAGTATGCAATATATATGTAGTTCTTAATTGCAAAATTACATTGACATTACAAAATAATAATTTTGTGGTTGTAGATATTTGTAAATACTACACTTATGTATTTCAGAACAAAAATGTTTTGTGTTTATTGTCATCTTATTAATTTGCTTCAGCAAAAGTTCTTTAACCTGTAAAGCAAATATTTTTCTTTTTCAGATGGATATCTTTTTGTGGTAGCACTGTATGTGATATTTCTTGGCCTTATCCCTCTTGTTATTTTATCTGCCACTGCCATATTTTACTTCCGCCGGCATCTGAAAACATGGTGGATGGCTAAAGCTCACAAGGCCACTATCAAGTAAGATACAGAATATAGCAAAGTATTTCGTTTTTTAACTTTTATTTGTGCAGCCTCTTCTTAAGAAGAAAAAAATTACATTTTTGTAAGTATGTCTTATTAAATATTCAGATCTTATTAGATTAAGTGTGAAGTGTACAGAAAAGTAGGTGTTGAGCACTTATGAAAAAAAAATGTAAAATTTGCTGCAGGTAGTATAGTTAACAAAAACAGTGCAATTTCCTGAATGTATTTTACAGAACATGCATTTTTTCTAAGTGTGACTACAATTGTGCTATATGATATATACCAGAGGGATTTGAAAGTTCATCCTGTTTTAAGTTACACATAATGTTGGGCCTCCACTCCTTTGCAAAACTCTCATCAGCATGGACAGGGTACACTACCACCTGTTTTGCACCATGGCCTACTGACTACCTACCGCCTGTTTCGCACCATGGCCCACTGACTACCACCTGTTTCGCACCATGGCCTATTTCGTACAAGGATGTCACTTCACGTCAGCGATTGATGTGGAATCTGGCACCAGAGAGTTTCTATTCTCAAAACCTGCCAAGTGGTACTTACTGCCATGGGATCGTGGCTCTGGTGTAGCATTGCCAAAAAAAAAATTGCCTGTGCTTAGCAGAATGAGGTGAGTGCATATGGCTTTCTCGCATCAAACTTTGCAGCTGCAAACAAAAGGCACTTTTGACTTACTCGGTATATAAACCAAAAACTAAGGTTTGCTGCAGATAAAATTAATTCTTGCAATTTTCAAATTCTAATTCACTCAGCAGTGTATACAAGTCTGGAAATTCCGTGGGTCACCAAAGTAAATAATTATTCAGAAACCAGGTGAAAAACAAATTCGGAAAATCCATCAGTATATCTATCTCCTTCTTTAAGAATTTGTAATTTGAATCTGACCTATGATGTTTTTTTACTTTAAAATGTTGTGAAGTATACCACAAATGGCAAATTATAACATACAGACAATTAGGTGTCTTACATACTAAATTGCATGCATGATATGTGGAACTACTTGGATCGTGTTCTATTCCACTTCCACATTTAGTAATAAGCTGTAGGCCCACCCTAGGCTTTCAGAACAAAAGCCGTGTGACTTGAAATTCCATGGATGATGTTTGGAACTACCTGGATCATGTTCTATCCCACTTCCACATTTAGTAATAAGCTGTAGGCCCACCTCAGGCTTTCAGAACAAAAGCAGTGTGACTTGAAATAGACTTACACAAGTCATGTACATATTGTAACAGGCCCCAAACTATGGGGGCCCCAGGGTGGGTATTATTCCCACCTCAGAACACAATAATGGGGACGTTGGCCCCATACCACCGGATGAACTTCGGGAGCACGGATTTGAACGCTGAACCCGTAGGTACCTAAGCAGTCAGAGCCCGCACACTGTAAAAAGTCAGATACACTGTAGGTAACGGACACTTTTTAATAATTAGACTCAAATTACACTTTGCATGGTCCCCCGCAGTTGCACACACACACACACACACACACACACACACACACACACACAATAACACTGGTCGGCAGCAAGACAGCGTCCCATGAAAGATTGAAGATTTTGGAGAGAGAGGCTAGTTTTCTCACTCCTCGAAGTTTCCTTAGCTTCCCGACCGGCTTGAGTCAGTGGTGGGCTGCACAATCTTCTCTTTTGGATGGTCAACAGTAGCCATTGCTATCAGGAAAGGCTCCCTTTTCTTGCCGCCGCTTGGGTTAGAACTGTAGGTTAGCGATAGCTTCTCGAAATACAGTAGACTGGAGCTGTGGTTCTCAGCGCCTATCAGTTTCTTGCTCCAGATACCATTTTTAGGCTAATTCTGTGCAAGCCCCAGTTAATTTCTGGGAGCTTTTTATCCACATAGAGCCCTGGCCTTAGAATTATGGTTCTCTTAGGGAACGTATCCCCGATTTCCTCGCGTTGTTTTGTTCCGACGCTGGCCACGCAACTAACTAATGCGTCTACTACTCTCTGCCTCCTCCTCTCATGCTTGTCAGTAACAAACCTCTTGAGACTTTAACTTATGCCTGTCTGGCTGCATCACGTGCTGTCTCCGATGGTAAGACCGAATTCCAGACCCATTTTTGTCTGGGTCAAGAGGCGAAAAAATGGGGACTTCATTGGTCGGATACGATTTCTTGCGATCCCTAAGCATTTTTACGAACATCGCCCCAAAATACAACCTCAGCCCTTGATTTTTGTAACAATATGATAGTGGAATTTGGGAGCATTCTTCTGGCAAACTATGTCCCAACTGTGCCAGTGATGTTGGAGGCAGAAAGTGTGATCTGACCTTTTGCTCCAGACTCATTTCCACCAATGTTCAATAACATTGAGGTCTGGAGATTGAGGTGGCCAGGATTGGTTCTGTACATATTCTTCATGCCCTGTAAACCACAACTTGACACATTTTCCACAATGTATGGGTGCGTTATCTGCTTGAAATCATGGACGGTCATTACAAAACAATGCCTGCAACATTTGGTGCAGGTGGTCCTCAAGAATGGAATAGTATGTTGCAAATGTGATATGACTCTGCAGAAAAACCAATGGCCCTTAGGAATGCCATGATATGGTACCCCACAGAATCAGGGATACACCTCCATGCTTACCAATCAGAAACAAACTGTAAGGGTGGTATGTATCTGCAGGTTTTTGTGAGACGTACATTCTACCAGTGGTAGGAACTGTGTGAAGCATGATTCATCAGACCAGATGACACATTATCAGTCTTTAGCATCCTAGTTTTTATGTATCTTATATGTTTGCTTGCATTGATGTTGGTAATCAGAGGTTTGTGGATTGCAGCACGGCAATAAATACAGGCATGATGGAGTTCCTGACGAACTGTTATAACAGAAATGGGACCATTCCGACTGGTTTTCAACACTGCTGCTATTTGCGGTACCATGGTCTTCTGCTTCTGTTGCACAAATTGTGTCAATGATTATGTATCCCTATCTGACATCTTTGTATGGCATCAGGGGCGGATTGGTGGTCGCAAAAAGGCCCGGGAAAAATTTTGCAAATGGGCCCCTTTCAGTTGTAGTTCTGCGGTACTATTGAATCACAATTGAAAATCACTTTTTTTATTTAAGAAACAAAACAAAAAGTACAGTTTCACGGCAAGCATAGTACTGGGGGGGGGGGATTAAAAAAGTACATCCGTTCATCCTTAAATTGAAGTGGGTGTTGCAGAAAAATTTTCATCGGCTCACACACATTGAAAAAATTCAAGATATATGAATGTCATGGCAAACTCACTTAATCGATGTGGAAAGAGCGAATAACTAGGTTTAAATCACTAGTTTAGTGAGGTATATATGTAATTACGCTGGAGAAGCTTCTAATTTTGGCCACGCTTAATATTTATATGTGTTTAAAATTTTCTTTTAAGAGCACTGAAGTAATAACATTAAAAAAATTTTTAAACAAAATTGCTTATATAACCTTTTTATTTCTTTGAATAAAGCTCATGTTGAGAAATGGCTTCCTAGTTTAATTGAATTAATAATCTAAAGCAACTTATGGGATTTTACTAGGAAATTTTTTCTTTAATAGCAAATTTTCGGAGAAAACTCTTCTCCTTCTTCAGGCTGTCTTGTTGTTGTCAATTTTTCCTTGTCACTATCACGGTTACGGTTTACCTTGACGGTTACGGTTAACCATGACGGTTTAGGTTATTTTTCAACAAATCCTGCCAGATGTTAGGTAGGGAAAATCCTTTGCAGTCATTGATGATGGAATTTTGATTTTTCTCAATCTCTATTCCTTCTTTCAGTTTTCTTTTTTGGAAATTGCTTTGGAAACTGATTACTTTAAGGGAATTCCAATCCATGCTGTGCCCAGTTTCTCTAACATGCCTATCTAATCCAGTCTTGTTGGAGCAATTTTTTATAGCTGCTTTATGCTCAGCTATACGAGTTTCTAGTCTGCGACCTGTTTCACCTATGTAAGATAATCCACAACTACAATTTACTTCATAAACTACTCCTTGCATTTTTAAAATATCTTCTTCTCTTTGAACTATTTTAGGGAAAAATTTTTTAACTTTGTTCTCTAAACTTGGAGCTAGCCTAATATTGTATTTTTTACTAATTCTTTTTAAAGCCTCAAATAAACCTTTGTGATAAGAAATTTTTCTAGTGAATTTTACTTGTTGCTTTTGTGGGTTCTTCGTACCATTAAAATTCAGAAGCTTCTCAATTTCTTCTTTAGGATAGTTATTTTCTGCAAGTATGACTTTAAGCTCTTCTTTTTGGGCTTCTTTTTTATCTGCAGTAGAAACTATTTTATTAATTTTTTTTAATTTTTTCTAAAATATGACTTGCTACATTTTTCTTAATAGAAACTGGGTGATACGAATTGAAATCCAGTAGTCTTTTAGTATTCATTGGTTTTTTATACCAACTAGTGAGGAATTTTTCATCTTCATAATAGATAGTAATATCTAAGAAGTTTATTCTTCTTTCTTTTTGAAGTTCAATTATGTTGCAGTTATACCAAAAATCCTTTTGCATAAGACATGATTTTTAAATTTAAATAAATGAAAGAAAAATACAGAACTTCTATGCTGTAAAATTTTTTTTCTATTTGTACTGCAATTTTTGTAGTTTTTCTATTGTTGACAATCACAGTTAGAAATTTCAAGATTTTTAAATATCATGGCAAAAAAATTCTTCATTTAGTGATCATATATTTGTATGTGTTTCAATTACAAAATGTGCTTTTATGCTGTGCTTATGTATTGTAAAAACACCTTACTAAGTAACGTAAACAAAACAGTTTGCAACTTCATGTTGAAATGATATCTCCATAAATGCCTTCATCTGCAGCATTTGTCAGTTATCACAAGGAGTGTAGGTAGTGTAGGTAGAACATTTTGGGGGAAAGGGATCGTATATGAACACCCCCACAAATAATCTTACAGTTGTTTCAAAATGAGTTCTTGATATTATTAGCTTTCACTCTGAATTCTGTGTTGTCATACAGTGGATAGTACATCCCATAATGATCATTATCTAGCATTGTTCTGCAACTTTATCAAACAAGGGTGATTATTTTCAAAAGTATTGGGGATATGTGTTTGCTAAAAATAGGGAGAAGACAGAAGTGAACAACAAAGTTTAATGGATTGTTATGACAAATGGCATGACAAGCAAAGCAGTTCAATGTGCTGAATGGCATTTTTCAAGTCACTAGATTCTTTAAAAAAGTTGAGACCTGAACTAACTCGCAGACAACAGGTTTAGCTTTTCTTTTCATCTTTTTTTTTTTTTTTTTTTGTATATTGTATGATCATTCTTTGGTGCATAGAGAGGAAACATAAAAGCATTGAGGAAATTAGTAAACTGCCATCTTTGATGGTAGAAAACAAGAACAAAAAAATAAGCTGAAATTAATATGATACTCTGTTTTTGCAGTTGCTTCATAATATTTTAGTTCTCTTGATTAATTATTGATTTCTAAAGTAATGATAAAAAAAATTATGGCATTGTAAGTGGCACAGTTAATGGAAATTCCCTCATTATTACACCAATAAAATCTAATAGTTGTACAGTTTATGGTTATATCAAAGCCACCATTGCACAATATTCAGTAACATCTTTGGTCTACAATAACAATGTGTAATTATTGCAGCTTATCATTATATGATTTTTACTATTATCGTGTATGATAATTGACATAATTGAATTGATTTTTTTCTTAGATCTAGAACGAAGCCTGTGACTCACCGAAAATCCTTACCACAGAAATTCAATTTTGATCGCAATAGTTTGCGCACCTTGGAAATATCTGCTCCAATTCAGCAAAATTCCATCAATGAAGCAAAACTTCTCAGTTCTGGAATGTCAACTGTGCCCATTAAAGATGCAAAGATTCAGTTGAATCAGCCAAGCTCAAGATATATTGATATATCATCACCTGTTTCTCAAATCTCACATAACAGTACACTGCTATCTAACAGACCTGTGCCTGTGAGACCAGCACCACCAAGGCCTGACGTTTCATCAGAACAAGTAACACATGTGACTCCTGCTGCCTCTGTTGTACCTCCAGTAACCAGAATGTCAAGTTTTAGGTCACCTTCGGAGTGTGGGACATTGGGGAGGCCTCAGTCAATGTCTAGACCTAACTGTCCTCCACCACGGCCTCCACCTCCACAAGCAAGCTGCCCTGTGATTCCACAAAGTGATCTTACAATATATTCAAATGATCACATGCATACTTTAGTTCAAGACAGTGATCGGTCAGCTACTCCAAGTTCTAATTATTATGATGATTGTCAGACACTTGACTTTTCTGATACTCCTTTAGCATTTGTGCATCAATCAGAAGGACATAATGCCGAGGGGAATAGTCTTCCCCCATGTGCAGTATCTCAACCACCTGACCCAGTTCCAGATTTATTATCAAGTGTTAACATATCTTGTGACAGAAATAAATTAAATGCTGACTCTGGCACTTTACCTCAGCCCCTTTTCCCGGGAACTGTGAGGGGCGGACAGTCATCACTTGTAGCTTCATTAGCTAAGAAATTTGAAAATCAGAGCTCTTCTCCTGATGATAGAAGTAGTTCCTTAATAATGAGGCCTCCATTTAAATCTCGGCCTTTGCCTCCAAGGCCTGGTGATATATAGCTTTCAAATTTTTTTAATCACAAGATGCATAGCACAGTTCTCACAAAGAGTGGCTAGACTACTTAGTCAAAAAAAAAAAAAAGACAAACTTTCTTCAAATATACTGCTGCAGGTATCAGTGAGTGTAGTTCTACATAATGCCAAAATCTGTTAGAATGTATCATTCATGAGTGCAATAGGGGGATCTTGTGTATCAATCAGTGAAATGTATATTGTCTAATTTATAGAGATTTTGAAAATTCTTACAGAAACTGAATCATTTGATTTATTTCTTTTCAGTGAATGTTTTACAAAGATTCAGTACAAGCAGCATAATTTGACTTTTTTGTTTTTAACAGTGAGGAGTGCCTGATGCATATTCATTTGTGTCAGTATGGTAGAATGGTGTTTTTTATACCACTTCAAATATCCCACTCAGATTCTCTTTTTAATTATTTGTTGTTTTTAATGTTAATGGAATAAACAATAGAATTAATTCTCAGTTAGCTGCATAGTTCATTGTCAAATCATTACTTTTTCATTACATAAGCTAATTTATGTATCTCAATATTTTCCCCTCAAAAATGTATTGTTTGATTTAGGAGCAGTGATTGTCTGCATGTTCATCAGAAATGAAAATAAATTAGCATCAGCCTATTTTGTATATAGCAGTTTGTTCTGGACCTTGAAAGATGTTGACTAACTGCAGTAAATTTCTTTGGTCAACAACACTGTACATATTATGCAGAATGATACAAAATTTGATTATTTGGTTTTGTATAATATGGATGATTTGGAAATGCATGTTATGTAATAAAATTTGGGCAACATATTGTAATGAAAAAATTAATCATCAAAGTATGAGATCTTATAGATTGTATAAAATGTTGAAGTGTCTTACAAAATGGTTCGTTTCCAAAGAGGTGGTATTCGTGTTTTTTTTTTTTTTTTTTTTTTTTTGTAATTGTTTATTGTATTAACCATGGGAGTCATAGTTGGTTGTGTGTTAATTTTGCTGTAATATCCATCCCACAAAAGCATTGATCATTCTGTACAAATCACTGTCAAAAAACTGTGGCAACATTCCTTGCATTCAGTTATGATAATTTATGGATGATATCAATTTCATGTTTGCATTTCATGTGAGGGTAAAAATGAACAAATGGTGATATCAAATGACCTGGTAGACTTTTTTTCATTGTGATAATTCTTATTTTTATCCGATTTTTTAAACTCTTAGTTATATCTGGATCACTAAACTGAGATCCTATTGAATTTGATTGAAGTTTTAGTTTTTGTTTAGCCATAGTTGAAGCCATTTTGTCCTCCTAAGTAAACTTATGTTCAAGTATTAGTATTAGTGAAATATGCAAATGTTCCTTATTCTCTTACAACATGACTCTCAGTGTGATACTTCATTACTTTAAAGTGGCAAAGGAAAGACATTTATCTGTCTCACATATTCATATAGGAAGGAATTTTCCAGAAGCTCACAAGAAAATGTAGTTTTTCATCAGTTTTACTGTCAGTGGTTTGCAAAGACAGTCAGTCATTGGTTGAATTGCTTATTGTACTGAGTTGTTTTGTGGTGTTAGTCATCCTGTTGTGCCACCACTTAATTCTTCTGTCTGAATTTTAGACAGCAGTGCTGACTTCATGTCATGGAATTGCTTTTTGTAGCTAAGACTTCTGTTTGCTTTTCTATAAGCTTTTCACATTGGCATACTAAACATAGTAGCTATCTTTTTGGAATTTTCTCTTTATTAAATGTATATTGGATGATGATTTATTCAGAGTCAAAAGTTTTTTGTAGCAGTGTAATTTGAGACAGCAAATTGAGGTAAAATATACCAATTACTTAATCCTTTAACAATCTAATTTGAAGTACAACATAGTGCTATTGATCTCACTCATGCAAATGAGAGCACTTCACAATCGTGACATGTGTCACTTTCACCGAGTTGGAGGCTAACTAACACTTTAACATCATGGGTAACATTGCAAAGTTACTTGTGCCAAAGCAAGTTTTATTCCTCAGATTTGTTCACTGCTATTGTTACATTAGTATTTTCCACTAAATATTTTCTTTCTTCAACCAGTGGAGCAGAAAAGCAATTAATTGTTAATCCCAAGTGAAAATATCTCTGCCTGAAGCTGTACCACTTTAAATGAAAGTTTAGGTCACAAAAGTTATGCTAACTACAGGGGTAAATTTATCTTTGTATCTAGCATCTGGTGTAGTGCTGGTGCAAATGTTTGCAGAATATCCAAAGGTTTAACAATATACGTATATGAAGTGTATACACCCTGGTCACACATTTCATTTGGGACCTACTTCCTAACTTTCATTCAGCACATGATGAAAGATATACTAAATGGATTGTATTTGTGTTTAAGTTGGCGTTAATAGTAAAATGAATGACAGTCACTAAAATTTAAAATTATTTTCTAAATGTTAGATAATTTTGCTTATTTTCAAAAGAAGAAAAAAACTGTGCATTGAATTGTTGTGCTGTGCTGTGCTGTGCTATAGATCACCAGTGGGGAACAGTTTTCTGGGTCAAGAGCCATAACAGCACAAAGAACAAAAACAAAACTCTGGATCCACGCATGTTGTTGTTTTTTTGAGAAAAATAAAACCATAATGTGTTTTAATAATTTTAAAGATAGATATACTTAGATGAATATAATGAAATTTAGTGGGGGAAAAACAGAAAAAAATTGTCCTTGTTCAGTACAAGTTTTGATTCTGAAATATGTAAACTACAATTTAATTTCCAGAACACATAATAATTACATAAAATGTTGGTCTTCCATAACACTTAAATCCCATCAATGTTTTCAAACTCTGCTTTCGTAATTCACTCAGGTACTTCTCTTCAATTGAATTAATTGTAGAAACAAATGGCTCATATTTTAATGTTTAACCAATGTCAAGAAACAAATACAAGTTGTTTTTTCTCTTACTTATATGTAATCAGCAATTCGTAATGGGTTCCAGCATTTGAATTCTCATTATTCTCTCCCATATTTTCTTTTTGATTTTTAGGTTCATTTCAACTGTTTCTTCAATGCTGCCAGACACTTATATTTTTAATATCTAGAAGTTCTAATGGTAGTTTTTGAACATAAATCATAGGATCCACAATTCATAAAAGGGAAAAATGTGATGAACTATAAATCAAAGTAAAATTATTTTCAAAATTAGTAAATGATAAATATGTATAAGGAAGTTTTATTATTCCATATAATTGTCAAATACTGTAATTTATTTATGAAATTGCCTTAAATTTTTGCTGAGGTAACTTTAACACGTTTGCTGTCACTATGCTATTTTAACGGCAAGTGTGCGGTTCCAGTAAGAAACCTGAGCAAATCTCCCGAGACACTACAAGGTGTCACGTGGCACCATGGATGAGCTTCTATGCATTTGAATCAGCCTAGCCATGTGTTCACATCTCATAGCTTTGCATAGCTCTGCTTTCCTAAATACAAGAAAATTGATCCACAATTGATATTCATAATTATAACCTTCACTAACTCCAGGGATAAACATGTTTATAGCATGTGCTTTGCTTTGTAATGCATATGCTGTAGATGTAACTAATAAATTGCAAAATTCTTCAGGTGGAAAAAGAAGATAGAAAAAATCGATTGGTTCAATACCTGTCATTAGTTTTCAGTCCTAGTACAGTATTGAACAAAATTATTCTTGTGACATAAACATCATACCAATGTTTAGCTAAAATCTGTTGATTATGAGAGAGAACGTCGCATTCTTCATTTTCACTTTCGCTGCTGGTCATACTACAGCTACTAAAAGAATATGTTTCTGCATATGATGATCAATTATCGGGATCATCTATTTCCATGGCAGGATGTGCCCGCTGAGGAACTTTTGGTTGAGAGGAACCAGAGATGGCCTGTCTGAATATATTCGTTGTTTCCACAAAACTAAGTATTGAAGTCAATATGGGTTTCCTTGATGCTGTTAGAAATTATTATAAGAAAAATTACTGTCAGAGTTCCTCGACATTTGAACCAGAAGCCTCAGCGAACATTTAACAGAATTGCAGGTGGTGCTGCTCAAAACTTTTTTATTTGTTTGCTCTAGTGAGCGTTGCCTGAATCCCCTTCTGCTGCTCACGTCGGTTAGTAATCTAAGTGGTTGATCTTTGACTGAACAACAACAATGTCGGTGATATGTAGAGGGTGTGCGTGTTGGAATAGTGAGTTATTACCTTTTTGTGGAGATGTATAATAAATATTAGTGTGTTGTCATTCAAGCGTTTAAAAGTGTTAATCCATTTTTCTTTCTGTGACTAAAGGATAGATCTTCCTGCAGCTGGTAAAGTGGCTTACTGCCTTACATAAAAGGCTATCATCAATTATAGATTTTATTTATTTAGAAATAACTAACAATCTTGATTATGAGACTGAAATCTCACTGCTGTCAGGAAGATTAAAAGCAAAGTTCGTCAAATTCATCAAGCATTTGAGTCGAGTGTTCGATTAAAGGCACATTTGTTACTGCGTAGTTCCTCATTCGAAACTCGAAAGCGGAACAAAATGGCGTCATTCATAGGAAGCGGCATGTACAGCATAACAAAGTTAGATAATTTTAATTATCAAATTTGGAAAGTAAGAATAGAAATGATTCTTATTAAAGATAATTTATGGAAGGTTGTTTCAGAGCCAATTCCAGAAAAAAAGAGTGATGCATGGTTGAGAAATGACGAACTGGCTAAAGCTACTATAACACTGATGATAAAATTATTCACGGACGCGATAAAAGAACAAGTTCTGAAATGTAGAATGCTTTGAAAATGGTTTACGAAATAGAAAGTTTAAGTAGTAAATTGTATTTGCTTAGAAAACTGTATAGTTTACGTTTTCAAGAAAATGGATCAACTATGCAAGAGCATGTAAATAGAATGCTGGAAATAGTTCACAAGCTTAAAGCACAAGGAGAAGAATTCAAGGACACATATTTGGGGGCTATCTTGCTAAATAGTTTACCAAGTACCTATGAAAATTTAGTTACTGCATTAGAAGCAAGACAGGAAGAAGATTTAACACTTGAGTTTATCAAATGTAAAGTGATAGATCAATCTAATAGAAGGAAAGAAAACTCACAGGCACACACCGATCATGCAACTGTTTTGAAAACAAGTTATAAAAAGAAAATTTACAGCTCTAAACAAGAAAGATTTTGGACTTTTTGTAAAAGAAAGAATCATGTCAAAGATGACTGTTGGCACTACAAAAAGAATAAAAATAAAGGTAACACTGGCAAGTTTCACAAAATAAACCCACACACAGAGTCTCACAGTAATATTGCCGTGAAGACAGGAAAAACAAAATTAAGTTGTGAACAAAATGACATAAAAAGAGAAAATGAAAATTTCTCATTAGAAACGAAGTCAAAACCCAACAAAATATCCAAAGGTTGGTCAATTGATTCCGTTGCAACATGTCACAGGACAAATGATGCAACACTGTTTAAAGAACTTTCAAAAGGTGAATCAGAGCTGATCACTACTGCCGACAGTTCTCAGATAAAGTCAGAAGGCAAGGGAAATATAACCTTAAGCTGCAAAATCGAAAAAGGAAAAGTTTGAAAAGTGGAAGTAAAGGATGTGTTATATGTTCCAGATTTAGACACTAATTTGTTATCTGTTAGAAAAGCCACAGAAAAAGGATTTGAAGTTTTATTCCAGAATAAGAAATGTACAATTAAGTATGGGGATACTATTGTAGCTATAGGCTTAATAGATGCCTCAGATAATTTGTACAAACTACAAATATTAGATGAAAAGGCAAATTTGGCCAATACATGTGAAAATAAAAATTGTTTGAATTTATGGCACAGAAGGCTAGGTCATATGGATATTGAAATGATAAAACAAATGGAGAAAAAGGAGTTAGTAAGAGGAATAACTCTTTCCAATTGTAAAAAGGAAGAAAATTGTGAGTTTTGCATAAAAGGCAAACTTACACAGAAGCCATTCTCCAAACAAAGTAGTTTTAAGGCCAAAGCTGTATTAGAATTAGTACACACAGATATTTGTGGTCCCATAGTTGAAGCCAGTCCTAGTGGTTACAAGTATTTTATCACATTTATAGATGACTATAGCAGATACTGTTACATCTATTTGCTTAAAGTAAAGATGAAGCATTAGTAAAATTTAAGCAATATGTAGCTTCAGTGAAAACCAAATTTGGAAAAATGCCAAAATCAATAAAAACAGATAATGGAGGAGAGTATTGTGGAAAAGATTTTGAAAGGTATTTAGTGGAACAAGGAATAGAACATAAAACAACTGTTCCATACTGTCCTCAGATGAATGGAATTGCTGAAAGAAAAAACAGATTTTTGACAGAAATGACAAAAACTATGATGTTAGATGCTAATATGGAAGGTAAATACTGGGCAGAAGCTGTAATAACAGCAGCTTACATACAAAATAGAGTTCCAACACAAGCAACAGGAAAAACTTCTTTTGAATTGTGGAATGGATTTAAACCATATCTTGGCCATATTAAAGTATTTGGATCAAAAGCTTATGTATATGTACCAAAGCAACAAAGAAGAAAATTTGGCAATAGAGCACAAGAGGGAATCTTATTAGGATATGATCAAAGATCTAATGGATCATCATCATCATCATCATTGTCAACCATTATCAATCCACTGCTGGACGAAGGTCTCCCCAAGTTTCCTCCACAACGGTCTGTCTTGTGCCAGTCTCCTCCATGTCACTCCCGCATATTTACGAATTTCATCCACCCATCTTCCATGTGGTCTTTTTCTGGGTCTTTTCCTGTCCCTTGGAATCCAATCTAAAATTTCGGCTGTCCATCTATGGTCTGTCCTTCTGGCAGTATGTCCAGCCCATTGCCATTTCAGGGATTTAACTCTGATCATGATGTCTTCCACTCTCGTCATTTTTCGGATCCACGAGTTCCTCTTCTTATCTCTCCTGGTTATACCAAGCATGCACCTCTCCATGCTTCTTTGAGTTGTCTGCAGCCTTTGTATGTCTCTTTTAGTTAAGGTCCACGTCTCTGCACCATACGTAAGCACTGGAAGGATGCATTGATCAAACACTTTTCTTTTAAGACATAATGGCATATTGCTCTGGAAAATTATGCTGTTTCTTCCAAAAGCTCTCCAGGCAAGTTTTGTACGCCGATTAATTTCTTCATCAATGTGACCCTCACTTGATATCTGCTGTCCAAGATAAACATACGTATCTGTTATCTCCAGTTTTTCTCCATCAATCGATAAATCTTCATTTCTTGTAAAAGCATTGAACATCACTTTTGTCTTCTGAAAGTTCATTTTTAATCCTACTTCTTTACTCTTGTCAGCAAGTTCCTGGATCATACTCTGCAGCTCTGATGGGGTAGTTGCAAAAATGACTACGTCATCAGCAAAACGAAGGTGGGTTAGATAATCTCCATTAATCTTTATCCCTTTGTTTTCCCAGTTCAGTGATTGAAAGACATTTTCCAATGTGGCATTAAAGAGCTTCGGAGATATGGTGTCACCTTGTCTCACTCCCTTTCCAATTTTTATGTGTGTTGTATTTTCAAACAGCCGAATCTTTGCACTTGCATTTTCATAGATGTTATTAATAATATTAATGTATGCATCTTCAATACCGCAGGATTTCAGAGCCGTGGTAACTGCTGATGGTTTCACCGAATCAAAGGCTTTTTCATAATCGATAAAAGCCATGCACAATGGAAGTTCATATTCCCTCGCTCTTTCAATTAGTTCTCTCAGTACGTGGATATGATCTATTGTGCTGTAGCCACTCCTGAATCCAGCTTGTTCTCTCGGTTGAGCCATGTCCAGTGTTACCTTCAAGCGGTGTGAAAGAACTTTAGTGAAGATTTTATAAACCACTGATAGGAGGCTGATAGGTCTGTAGTTCCTGAGATCCTCAATGTCACCTTTTTTATGTAGCAGGATCATTGTAGCATTGTTCCAATCCTCAGGAATCTTCCCTTCATTAAGGCATCGAGTGAAAATTTGGGCGAGTACTGTTTCAATTTCTCCACTTGCTTCTTGTATGATGTCTATAGTAATTCCATCTTCTCCTGGAGCTTTCCCCGCTTCATGTTCTTGATTGCATGAGCAACTTCTGCTGGGAGGACTGGAAGAACTCTGGTACCTTTCATGATGTCTGGAGTACATGTATCATCCCTTTCATATAGTTTGGAGTAGAAATCTTTCACTCTTGTCAAAATTTCGCCTCTATTTCTTGTTATAGAACCATCTTCTTTTCTCAGAGCCATAATCTGTTTTCTTCCCTTACTGAGATGTCCCTTTGCTATCTTTAGGCTTTGGTTGTTTTCAATTGCTTTCCTCACTAGCTCACAGTTGAATTTCCTTACGTCTTCAGTGATACTTTTTCGTGCTGTCTTGCATAGCTCTATATATTCCACTTTGGAAGTCACATCTTCTTTAGTTGTCCTCATCTCTCTTCTTTTTTGCATCAACATTTTGGTTTTTCCTGATAATTTGTTTACATGCAACTTGTTCTTAGACCCAGCTAATTTTGTTGCTGTTTCCATAAGAGCTTTGGTTACTTTTCTGTTAACTTCAGAAATATCCACTTCTTCCGATGTTAGGCCTTCTAAAGCAGAGAATCTGTTCTTCAGTTCCAACTTGAAAGTATTATGGTGTTTTTTAAGGTTGGTTATGTCAATACATTTTGTTTGTCTTATGAGCTTGCCACGTTCCAGTTTAGTGTTGAGGTGCATCTTACATCTCACCAATCTATGGTCACTACCTGTGTTGAACTTGTTTAGCACACTGCAGTCTTCGATGACGAATTTTTTGTTACACATAATAAAAATCAATTTCACTTGTCGTCCCAATTGGATGTCTCCATGTCCATTTCCTGTGTGGCTTTTTCTTGAAAAAGGAATTCAAGATGAAAAATCCTTCTGCCTCTGCAAACTCAACGAGAGTATTTCCACGCTGGTTTCTGTTGCCGTGACCGAATTTACCTACTGAAGTTTCATTCTGTTGCCGTTGCCCTATTTTTGCATTGAAATCTCCCATAATTATCTTCAAGTGCTGCTTACCTTTATTATTTAGATGACGAATTTCCTCATAAAATTCTTCAATTTCTTCTTCAGGATGACTTGTGGTGGGTGCATAAGTTTGAATAATCTGAGCCTGGTATCTTCTCGATAGTTGGATAACGAGTCGTGCAGCTCTGTCAGAGGAACTTTCAACTTCTACCACTTTATCCTTCAGTTTCTTGTTTATTATAAATCCAACACCACTAGTTCTGCCAGTATCTGTCCCACGATAATAGAAGAGATGTCCACTTTTCAGTTCAATGAGATCTTCTCCTTTTCTCCTTACCTCACTCAGCCCGACGATGTCCCACTTGATCCTTTGTAGTTCCTCTTCCAATTCAAGAAGCCTTGAATCAGAAGATAGGGAGCGTCCGTTGTAGGTAGCCAAGGTCAGCATCAAATGGCAGCCTAGTCCGGTCCTCCGGGGATTCTTACCACCCTCTGCCTTCATGTCGCACTGGCCGCTGCCTTGGCCAGGTACATTCCAGCTGCCGGAGACTGAGGGCCAAGATTTAAGTTGTAGAGTCATTTTGGAGGTGTTTGGCCATAACTCACCACGCTGGCCAAGCGGGTTGGTGAGTGTGGGATAGCATTTCCTCTGATCCCGATGGTATAGTTATACCGCTATTTGCGGTCGTCAGAGCCCCTTTAGTGGGAACAGGATGCACCACGAGAAGGCGGGGTTGACATTTGTCAAGGAGAGGCTGTGATGTTACGCATCACCTGACCTTACATCCCTCTAATGGATACAGAGTATTACTCTAATGGATACAGAGTATTAAATAAAGAAACAAACAAAATAATCATTACCAGATCAGTAAAATTTGATGAACATCAGCAAGCTATAATAAAAAGTAAACCTGCTGAAAGGAAAGAAGATGAACAAGAAATTTTCGTTCAAAATGAAGTAATGTCATCAGAAACTGTGGAAGAAAATGTTAAAAGAAAGTCTTCAAGAATAAACAAAGGAAAACCACCAGAAAGATTAGCATATGTTGCAAAAGTTCAATATAAAAAGGATCCTCAAAATTTAAAAGAAATCCAGGACATGAACGAAGTAGAAAAAGAAAACTGGTTGAATTCCATTAAGGAAGAACTTGATGCATTGAAGAAAAATGAAACATGGACTTTGGTAGATCTTCCAGAAGAAAAGAAAGCCATTAAAAATAAATGGATTTTCAAAACAAAACACAATGCAAGTGGAAAAGTCGAAAGCTATAAAGCAAGGCTTGTTGCAAAGGGGTATACACAACAACCGGGATTAGACTTTGAAGAAACTTTTTCACCCGTAGTAAAACATACCACTTAAAGAACTCTTTTAACAGTTGCAGCAAATAGAAAATGGAATGTTCATCATCTTGATATAAAATCTGCTTTCCTGTATGGAAAATTAGAAGAAGATGAATTTATGGAACAACCAGAAGGTTTCAGAGAATCAGAAAAAGAAGAAAAAGTTTGTAAATTGCACAAGAGCATATATGGTCTCAAACAAAGTGCCAGAAATTGGAATAAAACAATAACAGAATATTTGTGCAACAAGGGCCTCAAACAAAGTACAACAGATCCTTGCTTACTATTGCTAAAGGATGGAAAACAAACAACTTATTTAGCTATTTATGTAGATGATATATTAATTGCATCGAATAACACATAAAATATAAAGAAAACTGCAAATTTGTTGAAAAATCAATTTGAAGTCAAACATTTAGGCCACATAACATATTATCTTGGAATTCAAATAGAAAAAAGAAGATGGAAGTTTTCTTCTGAATAAAAGTAATAAAATAAAGGAATTTATACAAAGTTATGCTACAGATCAAAATAAGGAAAGTAAAACACCAATCAGTACAGACTACAGAAAGAACATTCAAGAAGAAGAAGAACTTCTAAAAAATAATGGACTTTATAGAGAAATAGTGGGAGCTGTCATGTATTTATCTACAGTAACAAGACCAGACATTTCAACTGCCATAGGCATCTTAAGCAGAAAAGCAGAAAAACCAAGTGAACAAGATTGGTTAGCCATTATGAAGTTAATTTATTATTTGAAATCAACAGTAAACCTTAAATTAAGACTATCTTCACAAGACCCACTAATTTTAAAAGGCTATGCAGATGCTGACTGGGCAGGAGACTGGACTGACTGGAAATCAACATCTAGATTTGTTTTCATGCTTGGAAAGAGTGCCATATGTTGTACCAGCCATAAGCAGTCAACAACAGCCTTATCGACAACCGAAGCAGAGTTCATCGCCACTGCAGAAGCAAGCAAAGAACTATTGTGGTTGCGAGAGTTACTCAAGGATTTTGATTGTGAACAGACTGGAACCACTACAGTATTTCAGGATAACAAATCAACTATACATCTTATAGAAAATCAAAAGATCAATTCCAGATCTAAACACATTATGGTGCGGTATCACTTTGTGAAAGAATTGAGTGGAACTGTTCTTCATTTAGACTACTGTAATACTTCTCAAATGGTTGCAGACATTTTCACCAAGCCATTGGCTGGACCCCAGTTTGAAAAACTTAGACTGACACTAGGCATGATAAAATGAACTCCTCCAGCCAAAAGGGAGACTGTTAGAAATTATTATAAGAAATATGACTGTCAGAGTTCCTCGACATTTGAACCAGAAGCCTCAGCAAACATTTAACAGAATTGCAGGTGGCGCTGCTCAAAAGTTTTTTATTTGTTTGCTCTAGCGAGCGTTGCCTGAATCCCCTTCTGCTGCTCACATCGGTTGGTAATCTAAGTGGTTGATCTTTGACTGGACAACAACAATATCGGTGATATGTAGAGGGTGTGTGTGTTGGAATAGTGAGTTATTACCTATTTGTGGAGATGTACAATAAATATTAGTGTGTTGTCATTCAAGCGTTTAAAAGTGTTAATCCATTTTTTTCTGTGACTAAAGGATAGATCTTCCTGCTGCTGGTAAGTGGCTTACTGCATTACATAAACGGCTATCATTAATTATAGATTTTATTTATTTAGAAATAACTAACAGATGTCCCTTTAGCCTCCTCATTAGGTTGCCCTGTTACGTATAAACTCTGAGTAGCAAATCCTTTTTATTCCCACTCAAGCATTTATTTATGGATAGTTACCTTTACTGCAAAACCAGTGACATTCAAAGGAAAATAAACATTGCAGTGAAAAACAAATGCTGTGTTAAGTCTATGGGGAGTCAGCTTACTTTCCCTTACCTAAACCATATGGGGGAAAATCCGCTATCCCAAAACCACAGTCATTTTTATACAGTTGGAGACTCATTCTCAGTGCCAGTAACAAAATAAGTAACTCTCTTCAAGTGGCGAAGGTTTCAGAAACAGAAATATTAAGCCACGATCATGACACTGTTCGGCATCATTGGCACCTGGGCTAAGTATTGTATGATGCTGTTTGGCGTCACGTGACAGTGAAAGTGTTAACCTCTCAGTTTTCTGTATATTTATCATAGTTCTTTATTGTCAGATTGAATGGGCTTTAACATTGTTTCATGATAAAAGATTTTTAAATATCCAAGCAATTATTATGATAAAAGGTTTTTAAATATCCAAGCAATCAGGTTGAAAATCTGTAGACATGTTTGTAGCTGGAAGAAAAAATTGCAACTCTTGGAAGGTGGGGTATTACATGAGCAATGTTGTGGTAAATGTGCTCTTAAGTGAAAGATGCATTCTGGATATGTTCAGTTTTTTATTAGTTTTCAGCTCTGTGTAGTTTTTCTTAGCATGCAAACCGATAGCCATAATTTTTTTCTGCTGTCTTCTTTTTTCAAATATTGTGTAGTTACTTCCGAATTTTTTTTTAACCTGTGAAGGAGATGGACAGAATTTCTGAACTAGAACCGTGTTCATCATCAGGACCGTCAATGGAGTAGTTGTTGTGAATTGTTTGGAAGTGCCCAACTGCAATTATCGTTTAGCAGAGTATTTCTTCTTCTCACTATTTTATCCTTTCTTCAGATTTTTCTCTTTATAACATTAATTCAAACACTCAACGTGGATCAGGAACACCAAACAGAAATTATCGTTCTTTCCACATTAATAAATGAGTCTTGGAAAAATTATCATCAGCCGCCACCGGGAGTCGAACCCAGGGTCTTCCGGTTGTGCGCCGGACATGCTACCACAGCACCGTCGAGTTCACCAGACACACATCCATTTGCCTTCTAGTTATTTGTTCAGTTGCTGCTTTCCATCTTTGGTGAATCCCCATCATTGTGTGGGGCTCCATGAAGCAACCTGCTATATAGTTAGGCAGTTAATTAATCACGTGTGTCTGATGAATTCAAGGCCGCAGTGGTAGCATGTCCGGTGCATAACTGGAAGACCCTGGGTTCAATTCCCAGTGGCGGCCGATGAGAATTTTTCCAAGACTCACTTATTAACGTAAAAAGAACGATAATTTCTTTTGGTGCTCTTTATAACATGTGAATGGTGGCCGATTATATTTATTGAGTCCCATTTCACGAAGTGTCCACTTGCTTGTATATATGTCTGTCTAATCCTGTTTTGTTCTCTATGTTTCTAAAAGCTTGATTTTATATTTTTTATTTTTCACTAATTTTTTTCAGTTTGTTGGAAAATAAGGTTCCCTCTCCATTCATAACAAATACTTTTAGGAATAAGGCCAAAAAAAAAAAAAAGAAAAACAGCAGAAAAATAACTTTAAATTCACCAGCAAACTTACCACAAAGAACTTCTCAAAAAAAAAAAAAAAAAAATTAGTGCAAATCAGGCTTATCCCACCCCAGATCTGAATAACAAGTTAAAAATATGACTGGTTACACCAAGCACACATCTCTCCATGCTTCTTTCAGTTGTTCAGAGCCTTTGTATGATTTCTTTAGTTAAGATTTATATTCCTGATCTATAAGTAAGAACTGACATTGATTAAATACTTTTCTTTTAAGGCATAATGATAAATTGATGTTGGAAATTGTGGCGTTTCTTCTAAAAGTTCTCCAATCAAGTTTCATACACCTACTTATTTCTTCTTCTATGTGACTCTCACTTAATATCTGTTGTCCAAGGTAAATATGAGCATCGGTTACTTCTAGATTTGCCCCATCAACTTCCAAATCTTCAGTTTTTGTAAAAGCATTGTACATCAGGACTATTTGAAAAAAAAAAAAAAAAAAGATAGGTGAAAGACATAAAAAATCAAGCTTGCCCTAGATCTGAATAAGAAGTTAAAATTTTTTCCATCTCTAAAACAGCAAGAAGATGACATCCAATTACAGGAAAGGGTGATCAATAGCATAAACTGCATCTGTGGACTAAACTATGTAGGTGAAACAGGGAGAAGCATAAAAATCAGTATGGAAGAACAAAAGGCAGCTGTTAGAAACATCGCAAACAAGACAGGGTTAGACTGACATATATAGGCAGCTGGACATTCCATAAATTGGGACTCAACATAAATAATAATC
The DNA here is from genome assembly GCA_039090855.1 of Macrothele yani. Classification (NCBI taxonomy): domain Eukaryota; kingdom Metazoa; phylum Arthropoda; class Arachnida; order Araneae; family Macrothelidae; genus Macrothele; species Macrothele yani. Next base: position 67,534,895 of record CM077002.1, on the reverse strand, counting down.
AATTGCCAATCACACTTCGTAAAGAGGTAGTTAGAAGGGATGGAAATAGTGAGAAGTAGCATGCTAAACAATAATTGCAGTAATGCACTCTTGACTGAATGGCAACATCTACTCCACTGATGTAGTTTGATGATGAACTAAGTTGTAAGTCAAAAATTTGATCTTCACAGATACAAACAAATTGCCTCTATAAAACCTATAAATTCAACTTTCTCTGTAATATAAATAATTAGAGGTGCCATAACATCATTAATCACATTTTTGCCTCCATAGCTGTGTGAATTGTAAGATCATCTGATGTGCCTTCCAATTTACGCATTCAATCAAATTTACTTAAAACATATTTTTATGTTACAATTTTCTCTTCCAGTTGTGTATTCAACATTTTTCTGGTTTTAATGTCTCACCTGTGTTTCTTATAACTCATTATTGTCACCTCATTGATAAGCATGTGCTTTTCATTAAGTTCCAATAAAGTCATTTGATAGATGCACCACTTCCTGGTGTAACCGGGACTGATTTTAAGCTCTGAATGTTGTTTACATGAAATAATTACCTAGTTTGTGAAAACCAAAGTCTATTGCACGTATAGCTTATATATTATTTATGTTTCATAATGCATTAACACTCTTTATTCTAGTGTTTTAACAGTTCCTTATGCAGTACTACACAATGAAAAAAATATATTTTTTGAAAGTGTCAAAGTGTAATTTATTGTGCTGCTTTTTTTTTTTTTTTTTTTTTTTTTTTTTTTATGTAAGGGGAATGTGAAGGTATTTAAGATGTTAGATTAACTTGTGATTACTTTAAGCCTATTTTTATAAATGTTGGTAAGTATATTTTTGGGTTGTAAAATATTGTACATATTTTGTTATATGTTTGTAAATGACAAGGATTCTTGGACTCCTTGATGTATCTGTGCTGCACTTGGTGTATATTGACATTAGTTTTCCTCATCCTAATGCAGTGGTGTTGCAGTTCTATTTAATGTCTGTTGCCTATCTGTATAAAATTGTTAATTATAATGATAAAATGATGAAGTATGCCTTTTCAAGAAGTTTGCTTTCCCTGTTTTCAGAAAGCATGTACAGCTTATTGCATTCTTGAAATTCATTAGGCAGAATATACATTTGGAATTCCCAAATTGCATTTTATATTGCAACTTTTTATATTTCTACTAATGAAGAAAAGTTGAGTGCAGTGGTTCTCATATAATCTTTCTGTTTTTATCAAATGTATTGGTGATTATTTTTTAAATAGATAAATCATTGATAACATTAAAAGTAGCATAACTTTTGCAATGAAGAAACTTAAGCTTGAATTGTTTTGTTAATTTGTTATCGCAAATAAAATAACTGAAAGTGGCACTCTACACAGTGCACTGTGGAAAGAAAGACACTTGCACTAGATCCTATAATGTATTAATGTTTGCATGCTTTCTTATTCATGTTCTTTAAGGTACATACATTCAAAAATTCTAGCAGCACCGTACTGTAATGGAAAATTTATTTATTAATTACTTTCTGTTTAGTGGTACCATTATATGTGACATATAATGTCAGAATCATATGATGAAAAAAATAATGTTTTTAACAAAATCTGATTTATCTAATCAACTACATGCAGATCATCACAAAAACCATATTTTAGGGATGACTTGCTTTAATTTTGGAAAGTTTTAAAACATATTTTGAAATTAGATAAGGGACTTAAGGAATATATACACAGTCGAGTCACATTATTGTGACCACCTTCTACTTTTGACGTCAACAGCGCGTAGCCAATGAAAGGAGGCACGTGTCATGAGCTGGCTTGGAGGGTATATAAAGTGTGCTGTAGGCATTCTGAAAACATATCACTCATTGCTGTCATGGATAAAAGAAGCGATTTATCAGATTTGCAAAAAGGGATGATTACCGGCCAAGGGTGGCAGTATTTCTGAAACAGCGCAGTTTGTGAACTGTTCACGTGCTGCTGTGGTTAAAGTGTATCGTGATTGGAGAGATGGCGCCATTGCGAATAAGCGATGTGGAAACTGCAGAGCACCACGTGCCATTGATGCGAAAATTGAACATTGACTTCAAAGGTGTGTGAAGGCCGATCGACATGCTACAGTGGAGCATCTCACTGGCCGAATGAACCAGGGGGCTACCGGAATGCATATGGGGCTCCGATGCAGATGGATGGTCACTGCACCTATCCTAATGAAGGTCCATCAGCAGAAAAGGCTTACATTTGCATGGCAGTATCGGAATTGGACCTCCACTGATTGACAAAGGATTGCCTTCTCCGATGAGTTACGTTTTCTGCTTCATCGAACGAATGGATGTTGGTGTATAAGGCAAGAAGCATCGAAGAATAAACACTCTTCAACCATTGCTAGAAGAACACAAGCTGGTGGAAGCAGCATTATGGCCTGGAGAATGTTTTCGTGGCATTCTCTGGGTCCACTCATACCTGTGGAGGCACTATGTACTGAATTCGTTATGAATCCATCCTTGCAGACCATGTACACCCATACATGCTGATTGTCTTTCCTGGGGCGGATGGGATCTTCCAGCACGACAATGTGACATGTCACACAGCTAAAAATGTCTGAGAGTGGTTGGAAGAGCAAGATGAAGACTTCAAAGTACTTCCCTGGCCTCCTAATTCCCCAGACTTAAACCCAATTGAGCATCTGTGGGACCTCCTCGATCGTGTTGTTCACTCTATGGATCCTCCACCATGCACCCTCCAGCAGCTGTAAGATGCACTGCAGTCAGCATGGCTGCACATGCCTGTGGACACCTTTCAGCACCTTATTGAGTCACTCCCAGCCCATCTAGCTGTTGTACACCCTGAACACGGCGGTTACTCTGGATATTAACTGGTGGTCACAATAATGCTACTTGACCGTGTATATGTATGTAACTATGAATTAATTTTCTAAAAGTCACAAAAGCAAAATCTATTTTGAAACTGCCTTCCACATGGTGTCATTATTGTTTGTCACTTTGCTCTCTCTCACACACACACACACAAGTGTGCGCATCCTTCCCCGTCTGAGAAGAGATTACTTCTGAGTTCTTTGTTTTATTTGTCACTTTTACTCTATCATTATGTGGCCAAATCTAGCTCTTGTCCCATTAGTCACTCATTCAACGCACAATTCCATTTTACTTGAAATCTTATTCATTTATTAATTTTTTTTGTTTAGATGTAGTATTTTATACTTTCATTTAACCCTTTGTTTTCCTGATTACAAAGCCCAATAAATCATCAGAAGAGCTTATTTTTCTTTTCTTTGATGTACAAGGGATTTACTTATGTTTGAGTTTCATCCGTTGCTGAGCATGATGACTATTCCATTCAATTTTTAAATTGTGTTGGTTTATGGATTTTAAACTACTTAAGAATATTATATCATAAATGAAATTAATTTTTAGAAGCAATTTTTTTCTTGTTGTCCAAGATACATTTTGATTTAGGGCTGCTTAGTCAAATTATGCCAGCTGGTCAGCTGGTGTTCGTTCATGCATGCAGCCATTTAAGTGTAAATTAACTGCAACTGCTTATAGCACTTAAAAACCTGCTTATAGCCCCATGCAAATGGCTGTTGTTAATTAATACCCCTTCCCCCTAAAAAAGTACTTCTTTGTATACTTTGTTCTTCGTCCCACGTCATTTAAAATGGAAATAGTCAAGTACAAAAGATGCAGGACTCGGTTTTGCAAATTCATTTGTCCAGTGCATGATAAGCTTACTTGCTTTAACGATTACTGCAGCCAAGTAATTAAAATTTACCTGTCCTAATATCTTCTTCTGAACTATGTGGTATATTTGGCAGACATAAAATTTTTGAAATTTTTCCCAGTGCTCAGTTTATTAATATTGAACTGTAAACCATTTATACTCATAGAAATTAAGAGTAAATTGGGATACAGAAGATTATTGACAATACAATGACATTTTTCAAGGTTATTCATAAAGTTGCTTTTTAAATCAAGCTTATGTATTTATATAAGTGAAAAACAATAATAGTTACACATACTATAAAATAAATGCAGGATGTCGTACAAGTGGCATAGATGACATGTACGTTCAAGAGATGGCACTAGTGCTCCAAGCACCTCTGTGAACTCTTGTGCCCACCATGAGTGAGATGCGCAGTGACATTTCAAAATGGCAATGCAGTTGGAAATGTGGTCTCAGGTCGAAGTAAGAGCAGTGATAAGGTTTTTGTGGGTCAAGAATGTGCCTGCAGCCAAAATTCATCAGTAGCTCATTGAAGTTTATGGTGACAACACGAGGTCTGCTGAGCAATGGTCTCATTCTCCTTCATGATAATGCGAGGCCGCATATCACCAACACCATGCAGCACTTGCTCCACAAATTCCGATGGGAGGTATGGAAGCACCTGGCCTACAGTCTGGACTTGACTCCTAGTGACTTTCACCTGTTTCCTGCCCTGGAACAGCACCTGTCTGGTACTCGCTTCATGTGTGACAATGACGTGAAAACATCTGCAACAAACTGGTTACATCAGCAGGGACATTAATTTTTTTTGCCTGGGATGGACAATTGGTCGTGCGGTCTGACATGTCTGAACCATTGCAATGATTTTGTTGAGAAATAGTGCTTCATATGCTTTGTCACATTGCACAAACACTTCTTGGTTGGCAAGTTTTCCTTTCTCCTGCTTGAATGTGTAACCTTTTTTTTCTGATCGACCCTTATATGTTAACATCTTACACTACAGTCATACACCAAAATTTATCTCAAACCATCATGGTATTTTCTTTGATACTGACTCTAGGAGTTTTTGGAGTAAAGATTTTAAGACTAATTACAGTAACTTCCATTTCTCTCCATAGCTTTTTAACACCCTAAGGAACATATTCTTAGAAACCTTGATAAAGATCCTTTCAGAATTTACAAACACTGTGTATGAATCCAGATTTATATCTTGAATTTTTCAGAAAAGTGGTTTAAGCTCAGGTATATTTTCCCAGCATCACCTACTACTCATAAAAAATCAGTTTTATTCGAATGATTTTCGAACAACCTTTCAAAATTTTTTACTCAGTATACCTGAGTAAAAAGGTTTTTAAAGCACATTAATTAAGAAGACATTAACAACCCTTCTTGTTCCCTTTCTTATAATACTGACATGTGTCTTTCATTTGTAACCAGGGATTTTGTACTCCACTGTAATCAACTAATTCTGGATTAAACTCATCAAATTCTTTAGTATTATTCCTCTTTGCTGACATAACCATGCATAGGGTTTGGTTGGGGTCAGACCCCCCCCCTTCCCTCCTGGTGTACGACTTGGTATTTTATTTAAAAAAAAATAAAAGTTTTGATAGAAAAAAATGAAATTTCAAAAAAGTTTTACTGTTTGGTGGAAATGCAAAGTTTACACAAACTTTTACAAACACAACTCAATTTAAACTCAAGTGAAAAATAAAAAAAAAATAACTCAGTTTAATTTTTTTTAATCGGTGGAGTACCAGGACAGTGGGAGATCTACCACAAGATCGTGTGAATGATGATACCACATCACACAGTCAATGGCACTGCATGTCACCAATAAAACGGTGTGCGATTGGTTTTCACTTGTTGTGGAGGGCTCTGTCTCTTCTTGCTGCAAAGGTCTCATGTTTGGCCTTGGCTCACTCTTTTGACACATATGCTTCAGAGTTCTGAACTATCTAATTTCGATGAACTATCTAAAACAGCATGTCGAATTGAGTTATGTTTAAAGTAAGTCAGGAAATAAATATTTCATACCGTAATGTAGGCATTGTTTATTTTTAACATTTAAGATTGTATATACTGTGCATTGTTGGATCAACTAAACATTTTAACTGATTAATCAAAATTCGTTAATTTAAATAAAATTGCCTGCAACACTATTTCTGGGAGGATATTTGTTTTTTGATAAACCCTCCCCATACTGGCATCCTGTATTAGTCACTGACAATGGCATCTGTATCTTTATTAATATATCCAAATATGTGGGTGCTCTGGGGCTGAAGGCCCCATTAAAAAATTGTAAAAAATGAAAGCTTAGAAATTAAAGTAAAAGAAATCTTTTAATTCACCAATTTTGGATTTTTTAAGACTAGCTAGAAATCTCCCAATATCAGACTTTTAATTTCCTTAGAATATTTCAACAATAAGTTAATCCCAAAAGAAATATACCACTTGAGCTTAACAGCTCAAGCAGATACTTCGTGAAAAATGTGCAACATAAAATTAATACAATATGAGCATTGAGCTTACCTACCATCATATTGTAGCTCATTCAATTGTGCTGCCACCATGTCAAACATTACAGAAAGATGCCTGATGACAAGATGTGTGCAGTACTCAATAAATTACTTATTTAATTTGAAAACTCTATCCCCTCGCGCTGCCCTAAGCCTGTTTCCAACTTACCCTAGAAATCAACCTCGAACCACAAATTTACAAGCAAACTTAGAACTACACTGACGGAAAAAAAAAAATCCCAACACCAAGAAGACGTTGTGTTAGATAAACGACAGTTGGTAGGCGGTGAGAGTACATCTGTAAGATGACGCCTATGCAAATTTCGCGCTCGGCGCATACGTGTGGCGCTAGTAGCGCCCCTCGGAACATGCAAAGCAGGTTTGCTGTAAATACGCTCTGTAACGTTCGTGAGCGTTAGTTATCGTTGAGATTCGATGTAGGGTGTTGATGTTAGTCAAGAATGCCTTTAAGAAGACGAAGAACCCATTATCAACAGCTCACGGAGTTTGAACGAGGTCGTGTAATAGGGCTACGAGCAGGTATGTTTTCTTTCCGCAATATTGCATAACGACTTGGCAGGAATGTAGCCACTGTGCATGATTGTTGGCAGCGGTGGTCAAGGGAAGGTACTGCCTCAAGAAGACCGGGTTCCGGCCGGCCATGTGGCACTACTGAGAGAGAAGACCGCCTGTACGGCGTATGGCCGTGGCGCATCGTAATGCATCTGCGGCAGCAATTCGAGCTGCAGTTGCCACCACAGTGACACAAGGAACTGTTACAAATTGGTTACTTGAAGGACAGCTCTGAGCCAGACGCCCTGTAGTGTGCATTCCACTTACTCCAAACCACTGCCGTTTGCGACGTCAGTGGTGTCAAGCTAGAGCTCATTGGAGGACGAAGTAGAGATCTGTTGTGTTTTCTGATGAAAGCCGGTTCTGCCTGGGTGCCAGTGATGGCCGTGTGTTGGTTAGAAGGAGGCCAGGTGAGCGCCTGCAACCAACCTGTCTGCGGACGAGACACACTGGACCTACACCTGGAGTTATGGTCTGGGGAGCAAATTCCTATGACAGCAGGAGCACTCTCGTGGTTATCCCACGCACCCTGATGGCACAGTTGTACGTCGGTCTGGTGATTCAACCTGTTGTGCTGCCATTCATGAACAGCATTGCAGGGGGTGTTTTCCAACAGGATAACTCTCGCCCGCATACCGCTGTTGCAACCCAACATGCTCTACAGAGTGTCGACATGTTGCCGTGGCCTGCTAGATCACCAGATCTTTCACCAATCGAGCACGTATGGGACATCATTGGACGACAACTCCAGCGTCACCCCCAACCAGCATTAACCGTCCCTGTATTGACCGACCAAGTGCAACAGGCATGGAACTCCATCCCACAAACTGACATCCAGCACCTGTACGACACAATGCATAAACGTTTGTGTGCTTGCATTCAACAGCTGTCTGCGGACGAGACACACTGGACCTACACCTGGAGTTATGGTCTGGGGAGCAAATTCCTATGACAGCAGGAGCACTCTCGTGGTTATCCCACGCACCCTGATGGCACAGTTGTACGTCGGTCTGGTGATTCAACCTGTTGTGCTGCCATTCATGAACAGCATTGCAGGGGGTGTTTTCCAACAGGATAACTCTCGCCCGCATACCGCTGTTGCAACCCAACATGCTCTACAGAGTGTCGACATGTTGCCGTGGTCTGCTAGATCACCAGATCTTTCACCAATCGAGCACGTATGGGACATCATTGGACGACAACTCCAGCGTCACCCCCAACCAGCATTAACCGTCCCTGTATTGACCGACCAAGTGCAACAGGCATGGAACTCCATCCCACAAACTGACATCCAGCACCTGTACGACACAATGCATAAACGTTTGTGTGCTTGCATTCAACATTCTGGCGGTTACACCGGTTATTAATGTACCAGCATTTCACATTTAAAATGGCTCTTCTCGCGCTTACATTAAGCTGTGATCTTGAAACCTCAATCGATTAAATATGTTACCTATACAAATGTATTGCCGCCATTTCATTCCTCTACAACTATTTTTTCGTGGAGTTGGGATTTTTTTTCCCCCGTCAGTGTATTAAAAGCACAATTTAAGGGATTAAATACTATATAAAAACACTTAAAATAATTAAAAACTGTCGCATCCAACCATACAGGAACCACATTTCATATATTTCATCCAAAACCCCTTGGGCATCCTCAGAAAAGGTGTTTACACATTGGCTACCTGCAACCGAGTGTCATCGTACAGCAGGTAAGTCCACAATCTCAACAGCCTTGCGACAGTGGCACCGTCTATTGGAATTCACAGTAAGTATCTTTGGTTATTGGTATTCAACTTCTTTTTTTCTTTCTTTCCCTTTTTCTGCTTTATATTTTATCTCTAATACAAAGCAGAAAAAAAGAAAAGGAAAGAAAAAAATAGAAGTTGAATACCAATAACCAAAGGTACTGTAAATTTCGATAGATGGTGCCACTATTGCAAGGCTGTTTAGATCGTGGACTTACTTGCTGTACGATGACACTTGGTTGCAGGCAGCCAATGTGTAAACACCTTTTCTGAGGATGCCCACAGAGTTTTGAGAAAAATATATCAAATGTGGTTCCTATATGGTTGGATGTGACAGTTTTTAATCGTTTTAAATGTTTTCATAATGTATTTTATCCCTTAAATTATGCTTTTAATAGTTCTAAGTTTGTATTTGTAAATTCGTGTTCTTAGGTTGTTTTCTGGGGTAAGTAGGTAATGGGCTTAGGGTAGTGAGAAGGGATAGAGTTTTCCAGTTAAATAAGCAACTTATTAAATACTGTACACATCTTGCCATTGGGCGCCTTTCTGTAATTTGATGTACTGGAAGTGTAATTGAATGATGGTAGGTAAGCTCAATGCTTATATTGTACCAAGTTCATTTTTATGTTCACGTGTTATCAGAACAAAATTTTTTGAGCAAATCAAATCTGTCAGACTTTCAGTTAATAGACACCAATTACATGGGTACTCTGAGACACATTAAGTCATTGATAACAATGAAAGTCCCCCCATCCTCCCCTTCCTCCAAGAAAAAAAAAAAAGAAAGAATAGCAAAAGTGCATAACTGTAAAATGTGCATAAGAAACATTCAGAGTATTTATAAATAATTATCTATCATTTCCAATTTTAAAAACCTATCACTGATTAAATCGTATGACTAATTGGTGTATAATCAACGTTCCACTGTAGATTTATTTATGTGTGTATGAGTATGAAAAGAGTTTCCGTTCAAAATTCAAACACCCATTCAACTTCATGTGCAAAGCTTGAGCACACATTGGATGTTAATGCCTATGGTCATTCAATATATTCATCACTAACTTTCTCATCATCATTAGCACCCCACCATTGTCCTAAGATGTATATTAAACAAGGCTTCAAAATATTTATCCCATCTATTCCATATGTGTTTGACAAAGGCCAGAAGCTGATGTTACAGACTATCAACTCCTTCTGAAGACATTGATGAGACTCCAAAATACTTTCAGGCCATTCTGGAAATTTTCTCTAACATAAAATACTAAATCTTTCGAGACTTACTTTTAACCGCTCTGTTTAGCTTATGACTTGCACCTTTAAAAAATGCATTTTTCTTTCTTTTGACAGTTTCATTCACTGAGAGGTTCTATCCTGCTTTATTTATGTGTTTATATTCCAACTTACAGCTTTAAGAACATATTGTTAAATATGTTACTATCAGAATTCAATGTTTTTATGAGGTGAGGTTTCATTGCAATCATAATTTTCTGTGATTTTCCTATCTGACTATCATGTTGCTCAACTTATCAACTTCAGTTTCTCTTTATCTCCTTGATGACTTCTTAATTATGTGGGAACTGATTTTTGTCCCCTAATAAAAAGTATTGTAGCAAACTTTTGCAACCTCTGAAAACCCAGTTATTGTTCTTGATCATATTTTTTAAAGGCTTTTCACAATGACACTATAAGTTATATGTTTTATGTTTGGAGCCACTTTTCACCAGTGAAATATATGGATATTTTAGCCCTTAAAAATAGTGTTAGTAATTATGCGTCATTATTCAGACACGCAGAAGTGAGTAACTCTTTCCCCACTTATCTATTTACCTTGCAGTTTTCTTCAAATTTATTCATTAATTCAATTCTTTTATCATTTAAAGCTGTACCATTCAGATCTTCAAGAATAATAACCTTTTCCTTCAGTGTTATTTTAACCACCATCAGCGTAGCGTCAGGTGGGGACACGTGCCCCCCCCCCCCCACACATACACACTGTAGAAAATTTAATTGCAAGGACAAGCCTATGATGGGGTGGCAAATACAATGGAAATCTTAATGGAGTCTACAAATTTCAAAGAGGAAAATCCAAAATCCAAGAGCTTTATAAACACACATTGTTATACTCATTTTTTGGATTTTGCTGTGATTCATTTTTGTGAGGAACTAAACCCATGGCAAAATGCTGCCAATATAGAGAACTCATCATATAACATTATTCATGTATCAGCAAAAAATATTTGTGATATTTAAAAGAATTTGTAATAAAAGAGAGGACTTTATTTTGTTAAAAATATGCAGGACTATTCATCACCATTCATTATCAGCAGTGGTTGAAGAGTAATATATAATAAAAAAAATTGTTATTCACTTAAAAGATCCACATTTTGTGACATTTATGGAGAAGCTGTTTTTAAGAATTGCCTCTCCCTAAAAAAAGAACATCAATTGACACTTTTTGCACCCCTTCCCCAAAGGAAAACATCACTTTATACTTATTCCTGCCCTCTCCTACAAAGAAAAACATCAGTTTACACTTATTCCCCCCTGCATTTTGCTGTGGTCATGCTACGCTTATGTTAACCATAATATCTAAAGTAAAAAAAAACAAAAAATCCACTTTTTCAAAACAACAGCTTTCTGCTGTCTTATAGGCCATCCCAGCTACTGTCTTAATTCCTTTACAGTGAATTTTATATGAGATGAAATTTCATTGTGAACATAACTTTCAGGTGAAACATAAATTATAGTGACACATTCATATGTATACAATTATAGTGCCTGTGAGATTATATTATTTTGCTAATATTAAGTATTCAGATGGATATACAGTATATGTGAAGATTGTATTATTATGTTAATATTAAGTATTCAGGTTGATTGTGTAGTACAAAGAGGATTTTTTTTACATTTATCCCAGAAACGACTCTGAATGAAAAATCTGAGAAGATTGATATTTCTGTAATTTGCTTCTCTTAGATGTATGTATATACATCTTGAAGCAATCTGAAAAATGCATTGGCATTGTACTGCACTGACACTACCAACAGCTACTTTGTTTGTGTGTGTATGCAAACTCATTGTCTTTCTGAAAAAAAACACTAGAAATGATTGGTTCAAGGATGATGTTTAACCAAAAGCTACTATGAGTCTAAGGTTTTAAATACATATTTATGTACTGTTTTATGAATTACATGATTTTTTTTTCAATCTTTTTGTATTATCTTTTTTGTTTTGTACTCTTTCTATATTTTATTCATTCACATAAATACATCTCAGGAACATTTATTAACCCAAGTTTCAATGATATTTTTATCTATAGGATTAAATTCAATGTATTTTAATTTCATTAAACACATAGTAACAAGAACAATAAAGTTGATCAAGAGTTGCAGCTATTAAGTTTCTCCCTTCATTCATCATATCATTTGTTACACCATCTCACTACTTCTGTATCATAGCTACAAAATTATTTTACTTCCTCTGATTTATCTAGAACTCAGTCATTGGGTTAAATTTTGTTAGATTTTTATATGTTATGGTTGTTCTTATTGCATTCTTAATTGCAGCAAACTGTTTGTGGTGGTGATTTGTATAATGAACCACACATGCTCAAAAAGTGCTTTCAGTCACAAATACTTAAACCAGCATATGACTGATTATGTTTCAAAATCAGAAATAAAAGATGTAACTGAAGATAATATAAATATTCTACATTTGTTGAACTTTTACTCAGATTGTTGTTAAAAATGTGATTACCACTGCATTCAATACAAAAGAAAAATCTTATCTGATATTTCATGCTTTTTCCCCTCATTTTTTTTGACCAAATTTTCATTTTGAATTGCTAAATACATGAAATACAACCTATGTTTTGTAATATTTAAAAACTTTAACTGTGTAAGAGCTTTAAAATTTGTGTATGTTTTTCACTGCCAAAGAATACTTATATGAAAATTTGTTTACTTTTTCTTTCATCTGGGGTGACTGTTATGAAAAATCCCAAACACCTCTTTGTAGTACTAAAGTTCACCATTTGTGTACGTCACTGTTTGACAACAGTGGTGTCAGGCAATATATATTATGGCATAATTTCATCAGTTTCTTAAACCCTAAAACATTGAGTGTGGGACTCTTTTAACCTACAAACTACTGAAATCAAAGAAAATAAAAGAAGTGACCGGTAATGAAGGAGTAATTTTTTGTGTGTGTGATCCAGAAAATAACGAATTTGCATTTTCTGAAAAATGTACTTAAACTTCATGGAAAATGAATATACAGTAGTTTTGTTTAAGAATCTGAAAGCAGTGCAGATATGATAAATTAAAGCTTATTTGCTACTGAATTCAGCAAATGAACAAAATCAGTATTCTTAAATTAAAGTTTATACTTGGTTAGTGAACTTAAATTTTGGGTCATAAATACTTAGCTTTCATGATAAATTATTATAAAGGGATCATATTGTGTTCTTGAAATTTACAATTTATATGGGAAAAGTCGATGTTCTACAGTTTTTACCACAAAGAGATTTATTATGCTTTTGATATTTGATTCTTGATTCATTGATAAGGTGCAAATCATTGGTTTGGAGTAACCAACAAATTACTTTTAATGGAATCAAGGCGATGCAAGAAAATATGCATAGTAAAATATTTGTTAAGCTGAAAAATTAGTCCTCATTAGTGAATACAAGACTCATACGTAGTTGTTCTGAAATATTTCTCAGACAAACCTTATAGACGGGAAATTTCTTACCAATTTATTATCAAAATAAAAAATGGAAATTACTTTCAATTATTCTAAATTAAAAATAACTTTGGGGAAAATGTTATAGCACCATTATGTATTTAGAGTAAATAATGGTGAGACACATTAATATCCCAATTATGTATATTTAATGGTGTCAAATTTAAACAGAAACAGCATAGAAAATATGTTTATTTTCTTTATGTGTTCATTTATTTTGGAAATTAAATTAAAACATGGGCATGTTGAAATGAAAGCTAAATCAATAATCCCTGCTGTCTTCTGAGAATACTTCATGAATTGACTTTCTGATGTGTGATGTGAAAATTTTGATACATACAGAAAAAGTAAAATCTCCAATACAGTGACAATTGAAAACTTGACTAATAATATTGTGTTAACTGGAAAAGTTTAATCAAGGCTCTTTGAATGCAAGCTTATTGTGTGAAAAGTAAATTTGATGTGGTAGCAGATGTACCTGGTAGGTATCAGTTGGTTTGGCTACTCCACCCACCAAGGGTTTTGATGCAATTTGTTAAATGATTTATGTGCACTGATTTTTTTTTTTTTTTTTTTTGGCGTCATCATCGCTATTGACAGCAATTTCTCACAGCTTCTCAGTTGCTCTCACTTTTTATTTCATCCCCAAAATTGGAGGAAGTAGTGCAAAGCAGTTACACTAATAAACAAGGAGTAAATACCTTCTAAAGTGATTTTTTTTTATGATTGAATGATGAAAAGGGCCACTCTTTGAAAGTGATATATGTGGTTAATTCTCATGCTTAATCCTAAAGTGTTGCTGTTCTGGAAACTATCAATATTGTACTATGCTGAGCAGCATGTAATAGCTCCATGACAATGGAACTGCCTTCCAGCTGGCACCAATAGTGAATCTAGAAGCTCAAGCTCACCTTGGGGATGGGGAGGTGCTCTGATCTAAAAAAAAAAAGAGGCTTTATGGGGGTGCACATGTACTATAAACTTGCAGCTCTGCCCCTTCCTGGCATCATAAGGCTTTTTAAAGTTTCCCATTAAAAAATTTTTCTAAATTTTTAAATCACAAACTGTGAACAAAAACTGGAAAATCAGCACTGTTTTCTTGGCATTTGGTTGCCTGCTTTTTGAGTTTTGAGGTAACCAACTTGATGCTTTTTAAATCTCACATCTGGTTCTTTCAAAATAAAGTTCAATCCCTTTTATTCAGATAGGTTAATTTAATAGAAAAACTTCCAGCTTGGAAATTTGTTATTATGTTTTGTTTCTGGCCTGATCAAGGTACGTACTTCACTTTGTCACCCACAAAATCTCGCACACGCTTCAAAGTCTATCCCGCATGGTGACTCACGGAACACAGCTCACCCATTGCTTTTCATGATCAGTCAAATTCTCTTTTCACTTCTGATCTCATATTTCTCTGTTTCTGAACCTCAAGTTTTTTTTTTTTTGTTTTTTTTTTTGTTGCTGTTGCTTTTTCTGCTGAAGCTGCTGCACCAGAACATTTGATCTCCAAATTTACAGCAAATTTTAGTTGTAATGAAAACTTTTATGAAAACCTGTGGAATTATTACTGTAATTTTACAAAAATAAATGCATCAAATATTTAGACATTGACCATTTTAAAAGAAAAGATATGCTTGGGAAGGGGGGCTGTTGCCCCCTGCTGGATCTGCTACTGGCTGGCACTAATTCTATGAAATCATTAGTACATGCTGTTGATATTACTGATTCAGCAGAATATTATTGTACACTAGCTTTCATCACATGAGCCATATGTACATAGTTTGTTACAGTGCACACACCCTATCCAGTTACCATCATAAATTATTATTATTTTTTAACCAGACTGGTAGAGTAATGTCTTCTCAATTCAGTACTGTTCGTAATTTATTAATGAATATTAAATCTGAAGCTTCCAAATTTATTATTGTCGACCTCTTTAGAAATTACATGGAAAGGCTGTTTTATTTCATTGATTTAAATTGCAGCTTAAATGATCATCTTGGATCCAAAACAAAGATTTTTAATGCTTTTGCATTAGGTCCTAAATATCAAGTATATCAAGACGACTTGTGCAGAATAGATAAATGCCATTTTTGGGGGAGGGGGAGGATGAACTCGTGGACATGCAAAGCCCTTATCTAATTTAATGGTGATGAGAGAGAAATGCTAGACTCGTGTCTTACTCAGGGTTTGAATTTAATTTGTTTCGTTACTAGTAAGATTAGTCAACCTTGTTCTAAATGTGAAGTTTTAAATGCTTATTTTGAAATAGTTATCAAATGCAAGTACCATAGTTTTCAGCTTATAAGTTGATATGTAGTATAAGCCAAATAGATTAAATTTCTCAATATCCTTATCTTCATTCTTAGATAAGTTGATCTTAAGTATAAGAAGAGACTAGAGCAAATACAGTTAGTGTTCCAAAATTCTGTAACTATATTTTTAATGTTTCAGTCAATATTAAAAGGAAGAGAGTGAAGAAACTTCTACATTTTTTTTTCAGAAATAAGTTGAATTTAAATTAATGCTACTGTATTCCTTCCCTCCAACCGAACAGTAGAAGCCACCGTGCAAAGGTGAAGAGAAAAACAAAATAAGGTCATATAATTGTGCCAAATAAGAGTGGTGATGCTTGCAGCATGAATTATGGTTCGCTGCTTTCTCATAGAGTGCAACTGAAATAAGATACCAAAAGAGCTTTTGATTTCAATCAGAAACATGAAATAAATTAAGATAAGCATAATAAATGAAAGCAGTGGTGGATTTTAATTCATTTGAAGAGATACAATTGAGAAATTGGCAGATCAAAAACAGACTGCCTTTGTTAGCAGTTGGTCATTGCTATTCTTAAAGCACATGTGCAGCCGGCTGTTCACACAATTATCAACAGCCAATCAACTGTGTGGCAGCAACGTGTTTCAGAGGTTTAATCATCGCAAGACAAGGGAGATGCCCCCATTGTAGTTCTGGCGGCTCTGCAAAACCACTGGTGAATGCTACCCACGGAATCTTGGAGGGATCGCGAAGGGTATGCAACGCGACAGCTGCCACTCCAAGTCAGTCACAGTGATTTTAATGTTTCTGCCGAACAGAAATATCCATTTCAGCAGTCTTTAAACAAGCTTTTAGTGAACAGAATATTACATTTTGTACATTTTTGGAATGGTTTCTTGAGAACATAATATTGCATTTTGGGGTGCTTGGATCATGACTGAATTTATGGCACAATATTTTTTTTTTCTCATTTAGAATTTTCAATAAATAGTCAATGTGGAGTATAAGTCAAGACCCAGACTTCTGAAGGAAAAAGTCTCGACTTATACACCAGAAAATACAGTAAGTTAAACGTAGGCACGCTTTATTTAGAGCACTATTACAGACAATGACTTCAGCATTTTGTATTCAAAGGAAACAAAAATGGTTATGCACCACTAGTAGATGTCACACACTGACATCACCAACTTGTTTCTTTCCACATTGTTCACCTTCTGAATGTTTCTTCTTATAATCATTGTACCATTTAACTACAGTAGATTAAACTCTTCTTGATTTGGGCCTTTGATTTCAGTATTCAACAAAGAATTCAGCACATGTAATTTAAAACTATTTTGCCAATTACATACCATATTCTCTTTGTGAAACTGAAACTCACCATACACGATGCCGAAAAGGCAAAGAACAATGTTATTTCCACTAAAACCAAGCAAATTTGTATGCCCTTCATACTCTCTCAGACACATTGCTCTCCAAAATTGTCTGAACCCCTTTGAAATGTTGGGACCACTGGATTGCATTTTCACTGAGAAGGAAAGTGAAAGAGAGCAGGCATTGTAATTTTTTAGATCAGTTTTTTGAATGGTTCTGCAGGCAGTCTGGACTTACTGTTTCTCAAAAAATGGGAATTTAATTTGTTTCGCGTTTTAAAGACATTGAGTATGTCTTTAAAACCCTTTCTGACACACACACACACACACTCACTCACTCAAAGCAGATTTTTTGAAGAAAAATTGAGCAAAAAAGAGAATGCATTGATGCTTCCTCGGGAAGTCTGCACATTATTTAAAATGAGCGACGTTAGCAGTTTTCTTCACGGGGTGTTGAATTGGTTGCATAAAAAAATATGTACCAGATTTCTCCATAATCTGTAAAACAGCCATATGTAGAAATAGCTACTTTGAGAACAAAGCATTTCTCATATGCTTTTGTATGTGGCATCTGAATTGCCATTTAACCACTACAAATGGCGCTGCGAGTGGGTTGGTCTGCAAGCATTGTGGGTAAGTTTAATGTGACATCTCAGAAAATCAGCCGTTATTTTCCAAACAATCTGACAGTTGCAGAGACATGATGTCCACAGAGGAACAGATACAGTGATACTATAAGCACATAATTGTTTTTTAAAGATATGTTAAAAACCAGGAAAAAAAGAATATGCTTTCAAAAATGCATGCCAGTACTCACTATGTTTTTTTTTTTTTTTTTTACTAGATGCACTACTTACTACTGGCTGAATATGTTTGCATTCTGATACCAACCATTTTTATAACTAAGCTTACCATTTGTTGAAAACAAGCAAGATAAGTGTTTTTGTTTTTTTCTTTCTTTGCTTGGATTCGCATAAAAACTGAATAGTATTTCCTTTGTTGGCATTTAAAGTAATATTTACTAAGCATGAGGTAAATATACTGCAAAATCATTGAAAAAATACCAAATCTCAGTGTTGTATTTAAAAAAGAAAAAACTGAATACATGTACTGATTCTTCTGGGTACAAATGTAATCATATGAAATTTGTTCATTCTTTCTGGGAGCTATATGATCCAATGACCTGGTTGATGATTTGATGTGACACACAAAATATATATATTATAGTTTCATATGGTGATCATAAAGTGTCTGAAATTTATTCTAAGAGAAATGTAGAAAAATTGTTTTTAATTTTTGTACTTTAGCCAACAAACATAAGTTTTTTTATTCAATTTATTTGCTTCTGAGAAAGTTAGTGTTACAAATAATCTTTTTTAATTTTTTTTTCATTTGATGAATTACAAACTTGAATGGGAGTTTTCAAACAGTCCCCCCTCCCCCATTCTTTTGTTTATTTTTCAATGTATGCTAAATTGTGCTCATCTGATTTGAACTAAGCTGTATGAAATATCAACCTAAATCTGTAACAAATATGGAGATATCACATATAATTGTAGTTCAGGGCAATATATATATTTTTTTTCTGTAAAAGCTATTTTCATTGTTAAGAATATGTCTAAAAAGTGATTCACATGTAAAGAACTTTCATCTAACATATTTATGCAGCAGAACTTAGACTTTTAGTGGTCTGTATTTTCAGTATGAAAGGAAAGAATTTGAGAGCCATTGCATGTATGTAAAACAGAGAGAGAGAGAGAGAGCAAGATTTGGTTGATATGGAAAAATGGATTAGCAATTTGACTCAAACTACAGTAGATTCATCTCATAGGAAAAATCGGATTTATCCTCATAGTGGCTGAAATAAATATGAAAATATTCACAGAATAACTAAGAAAAGAATTTATTCAGGAACTTTATTTTCACAGTGGCTGTGTTAAACATATCTTATATTGCAAATGTGGATCAAAATGTTGAAACAACAGCCATCAGCAACCCTTGAAGTATGTGCACTATGTTTCTGCATTGTAAATAATGATGATATATTTTATATTGATTTGTTGTAAATAGTTCATATGCTTGAAATTCATAAATGCCTTAGTTCATACAGTTGTTTTAGTGTAATTTATTTTGGTCATTTCTCTGTTAGGGATATTTTTTCCTAGAATTATTAACACAGAAATCAGGCATCTCTGAATTGCCTGTACTTACTGTTTCTCACATAACATCACATGAGAAAACTTGAAAATTACATTGCCCTGGAGCGGGAATCGAACCTGCATCTCTCGATTTCTGTTCGAGCATGCTATCCATTACACCACCCAGGATGATGAAGTCCCAAGTATCTGAGTGTTTAAGAATTGGAACATTCTCAGCTCTTCGCCAGTCAACGCAAATTCTGCTTCCACATAGTGTAGTAAAGGAAATCACCAGTCTCTCAGGTAAACTCTGTGAAATAGATATTCTTGTCATAATACATGGAAATACGTCAGAATTATTAACACAGCAATCAGATATCTCTGAATTGCTTGTATTTACTGTTCATCATGTAACATTAATCACATCAGAAAACTTGAAAATTACGTTGGCCAGTCACGGGAATCAAACCCTTATCTAATTTCCATTCGAGCATGGTATCCATTACACCACCAAGGAGGATGAATTCTCCTAGGTGGCGTAAAAAATCATGGTGGTGGTGAATTATCATTTTGAGATATGTTATTGATGTTACATGATGAACAGTAAATACAGGCATTTCAAAGATGTCTGATTGCTGTGTTAATAATTCTGATGTATTTCCATGTATAATGAGAAGAATATATCTTCCACAGAATTTATATGTTTGTTTTTTGGTGAAAAAGAATGTCTAGCTATTGAAAATCTGTTTGGTTCTGTAACAGTTGAAACATACTGGTTTTAGATATCTGCTACTCAGGTCTTCCGTAGGTCTCACCTTCCAGATCTCTCTAATATTTAGGTATTACTAGCAGAGATACCTGGTGTTGCATAGGTTTAGTCAGTGGCGGCTGTGATAAGCTGAGATGGGGGCTGCATCTCAATTTTGTAGATATCACTTCGAATAAGCTAAGTTACTGAGCCTATACTGATGCTGTCTGTTTAATAATAATAATAATAATAATATATATATATATATACACTGGCGGAAAGTGAAAAAAGAACACCAAGAAGGAGACGTCTGATACCAACAAAATTTATACAGCTTAATAACGGAATACAGAGGATAATGTGATCAAAACATTATGGCAAAATACAGCTGTATTTGCTGGTAAACTGAAAAATAACATTTCCATGTAACATGGTTAGTACGAGGTTGAACCGCCATGAACTGCGTCACACTGTGCAATTCTGGCATGGAGTCTGAATTGCAGAGTGTACAGATGTTGGATGTATGTTTGGGGTATTGAGTTCCAAGCATCCTCAACCTGGACGTGTGAAGCGGGGATGGTCGTGGCTGGCCGTGGAGACCGGATAAGTTGTTGTCCCATAAAATCCCACACGTGCTCAATGGGGGACAAATCCGGTGAACGTGTAGGCCATGGAAGTTGTCTCACACCCTGAAGTGCATGTTGCGTCGCACGTGCCGTGTGTGGGCGTGCATTATCTTGCTGGAAAACACCACGATGGACCGACCTTACAAATGGCACAACAACGGGCTGAATGATGTTGTTGCTGTAGGAGGTGCTGTTTAACGTACCCGGTACAAACACTAGTTGTGTACGGGAGTGGTAGCTGATTGCTCCCCACACCAGGAGACCAGGTGTAGGCCCTGTGTGTTGCTGGCTGATGCAAGAAGGGTGGAGATGCTCCCCTGTGCGTCTGCAAACATGCATATGGCCATCGGAGGCTCCCAAGCAGAATCTGCTTTCATCGCTGAACACGACAGATCACCATTGCGTTCTCCAGTGCAGACATTGGCGACACCACTGCAGCCGTTCCTGACGGTGGGCTGGAGTCATAGGTACACATGCACGTAGTCCTGCATCCAGTAAATGGTTGCGGATTGTTCGCACAGTCACCTCAGGTGCAACGGCAGCTCGGATTTGCGTCGCAGTGGATGTTCTGCTTGACAATGCCGCTCTTCTTATGCATCGATCGGTTCGCTCATCAGTCCGTCTGTGACTCCTGGTTCCAGGTCTTCTCGCGTGGGAATGTTCCTCGGACCATCTACGCCACCATCGTACCACCACCGATACTTCCCGTCCAATTCACTCCGCAATACGACGATACGACCACTCGGCCTTGCGGAGTCCGACTAGACGACCTTGCTCAAAGTCCGATAACTGCTGAAATCGTACACGTCTTCCATGTCCAGGCATTGCAGCTTCTTCAGGGTCTTCGCACGTGTCTGTACGCCGATGACTGATTACATTCACTTCGCCGTACTCCTTAAATACCGCCGATGATAATTTGCATATTATGCCGTGCTGTGACGTAAGCGCTCACCGGTTGGTCCCAAAATTAACATCACACCTATGTAAATTCGACCCCATTAACATATGTAAATTTCATGATCGTCCGCCAATTCCTTCTTGGTGTTCTTTTTTCACTTTCTGGCAGTGTATATATATTGATCAAAAGTACTTTTTTTTTTTTACAAGAAATGAATATTTAGATTTTATATTTAGCGATTGATAGGGAAAATGTAGAGGTACCAATACCTAAATTAGGCAACAGATACTAAGCGATGGCCACATTGCCACATTTATGAAGAAAATAATCGACCTATAAAACTTGGTCGGATGCATTATTTCTTAAAAAGAAACTGGTTAATCAGTGCATCCTTCCAGTTCTTACGCATGGAGCACAGACATGGACCTCAACTAAAATAGACATACAGATGTTGCAGACAACTGAAAGAATCATGTAGAGATACATGTTTGATGTTACCAGGAAAGATACAAATAGAAACTCGTGGATCGGGAAAATGATAAAAGTGGAAGACATTATGATCAGAATTCCTGAAATTGCAATGAGATGGACATATTGCTAGAAGAAAGAGCCACTGACGGAGAGTTGAAATATTGAACTGGATAGCAAGGGGGAAAACAATACCCAGAAGATGACAAGGAGGAGATGGGTGCATGAAATTCGAAAGCATGAAAGAAACTGGCTCAAGGCAGACTGTTGTGAAAGAAGAAACTTGGAGACCCTCATCCATCAGTGGATTGATAGTGGTTGCAAATTTTATATACATGCATATACGTATATATGTATATATATAAACAAGGATGTAAGGTCAGGTGATGCGTAACATCACAGCCCCTCCTTGACAAATGTCAACCCCGCCTTCTCGTGGTGCATCCTGTTCCCACTAAAGGGGCTCTGACGACCGCCAATAGCGGTATAACTATACCATCGGGATCAGAGGAAATGCTATCCCACACTCACCAACCCGCTTGGCCAGCGTGGTGAGTTATGGCCAAACACCTCCAAAATGACTCTACAACTTAAATCTTGGCCCTCAGTCTCCGGCAGCTGGAATGTACCTGGCCAAGGCAGCGGCCAGTGCGACATGAAGGCAGAGGGTGCTAAGAATCCCCGGAGGACCGGACTAGGCTGCCATTTGATGCTGACCTTGGCTACCTATAACGGACGCTCCCTATCTTCTGATTCAAGGCTTCTTGAATTGGAAGAGGAACTACAAAGGATCAAGTGGGACATCGTCGGGCTAAGTGAGGTAAGGAGAAAAGGAGAAGATCTCATTGAACTGAAAAGTGGACATCTCTTCTATTATCGTGGGACAGATACTGGCAGAACTAGTGGTGTTGGATTTATAATAAACAAGAAACTGAAGGATAAAGTGGTAGAAGTTGAAAGTTCCTCTGACAGAGCTGCACGACTCGTTATCCAACTATCGAGAAGATACCAGGCTCAGATTATTCAAACTTATGCACCCACCACAAGTCATCCTGAAGAAGAAATTGAAGAATTTTATGAGGAAATTCGTCATCTAAATAATAAAGGTAAGCAGCACTTAAAGATAATTATGGGAGATTTCAATGCAAAAATAGGGCAACGGCAACAGAATGAAACTTCAGTAGGTAAATTCGGTCACGGCAACAGAAACCAGCGTGGAAATACTCTAGTTGAGTTTGCAGAGGCAGAAGGATTTTTCATCTTGAACTCCTTTTTCAAGAAAAAGCCACACAGGAAATGGACATGGAGACATCCAATTGGGGCGACAAGTGAAATTGATTTTATTATGTGTAACAAAAAATTCGTCATCGAAGACTGCAGTGTGCTGAACAAGTTCAACACAGGTAGTGACCATAGATTGGTGAGATGTAAGATGCACCTCAACACTAAACTGGAACGTGGCAAACTCATAAGACAAACAAAATGTATTGACATAACCAACCTTAAAAAACACCATAATACTTTCAAGTTGGAACTGAAGAACAGATTCTCTGCTTTAGAAGGCCTAACATCGGAAGAAGTGGATATTTCGGAAGTTAACAGAAAAGTAACCAAAGCTCTAATGGAAACAGCAACAAAATTAGCTGGGTCTAAGAACAAGTTGCATGTGAACAAATTATCAGGAAAAACCAAAATGTTGATGCAAAAAAGAAGAGAGATGAGGACAACTAAAGAAGATGTGACTTCCAAAGTGGAATATATAGAGCTATGCAAGACAACACGAAAAAGTATCACTGAAGACGTAAGGAAATTCAACTGTGAGCTAGTGAGGAAAGCAATTGAAAACAACCAAAGCCTTAAGATAGCAAAGGGACATCTCAGTAAGGGAAGAAAACAGATTATGGCTCTGAGAAAAGAAGATGGTTCTATAACAAGAAATAGAGGCGAAATTTTGACAAGAGTGAAAGATTTCTACTCCAAATTATATGAAAGGGATGATACATGTACTCCAGACATCATGAAAGGTACCAGAGTTCTTCCAGTCCTCCCAGCAGAAGTTGCTCATGCAATCAAGAACATGAAGCGGGGGAAAGCTCCAGGAGAAGATGGAATTACTATAGACATCATACAAGAAGCAAGTGGAGAAATTGAAACAGTACTCGCCCAAATTTTCACTCGATGCCTTAATGAAGGGAAGATTCCTGAGGATTGGAACAATGCTACAATGATCCTGCTACATAAAAAAGGTGACATTGAGGATCTCAGGAACTACAGACCTATCAGCCTCCTATCAGTGGTTTATAAAATCTTCACTAAAGTTCTTTCACACCGCTTAAAGGTAACACTGGACATGGCTCAACTGAGAGAACAAGCTGGATTCAGGAGTGGCTACAGCACAATAGATCATATCCACGTACTGAGAGAACTAATTGAAAGAGCGAGGGAATATGAACTTCCATTGTGCATGGCTTTTATCGATTATGAAAAAGCCTTTGATTCGGTGAAACCATCAGCAGTTACCACGGCTCTGAAATCCTGCGGTATTGAAGATGCATACATTAATATTATTAATAACATCTATGAAAATGCAAGTGCAAAGATTCGGCTGTTTGAAAATACAACACACATAAAAATTGGAAAGGGAGTGAGACAAGGTGACACCATATCTCCGAAGCTCTTTAATGCCACATTGGAAAATGTCTTTCAATCACTGAACCGGGAAAACAAAGGGATAAAGATTAATGGAGATTATCTAACCCACCTTCGTTTTGCTGATGACGTAGTCATTTTTGCAACTACCCCATCAGAGCTGCAGAGTATGATCCAGGAACTTGCTGACAAGAGTAAAGAAGTGGGATTAAAAATGAACTTTCAGAAGACAAAAGTGATGTTCAATGCTTTTACAAGAAATGAAGATTTATCGATTAATGGAGAAAAACTGGAGATAACAGATACGTATGTTTATCTTGGACAGCAGATATCAAGTGAGGGTCACATTGATGAAGAAATTAATCGGCGTACAAAACTTGCCTGGAGAGCTTTTGGAAGAAACAGCATAATTTTCCAGAGCAATATGCCATTATGTCTTAAAAGAAAAGTGTTTGATCAATGCATCCTTCCAGTGCTTACGTATGGTGCAGAGACGTGGACCTTAACTAAAAGAGACATACAAAGGCTGCAGACAACTCAAAGTAGCATGGAGAGGTGCATGCTTGGTATAACCAGGAGAGATAAGAAGAGGAACTCGTGGATCCGAAAAATGACGAGAGTGGAAGACATCATGATCAGAGTTAAATCCCTGAAATGGCAATGGGCTGGACATACTGCCAGAAGGACAGACCATAGATGGACAGCTGAAATTTTAGATTGGATTCCAAGGGACAGGAAAAGACCCAGAAAAAGACCACATGGGAGATGGGTGGATGAAATTCGTAAATATGCGGGAGTGACATGGAGGAGACTGGCACAAGACAGACCGTTGTGGAGGAAACTTGGGGAGACCTTCGTCCAGCAGTGGATTGATAATGGTTGACAATGATGATGATGATGATGATATAAACAAGTATATAAGGACAAAAAATGTTAAAAATTTAATGCTTATGGCAGCGGAGACACACACTCAAGGTCATGTATGCGTTCTTAAGTGTCTCATTGTGACGACCCCTAGAAATATGACAATAAATATGTTTTCTTCTGATACACTCCTTTTGAAACTTTGACTTGATACCGACCACTGCAACTTGGACAGCGATGAAAAATATTTTGTGGAATTTTGAAGGGTCTGCCAGAATTTTGCGATGAGTTGTTATTGCAATACTCACACGCCGGCATTCTCTTTAATAAAAACAGATTGTAAACATATTCAGTCCAGTTTTAATTTTGAAGCCATGATAACAATTTAGTGTAGAAAAATTTGTTTTTCAAAATTTACCAGCTTCGTAAATTTTCTAAACAATGATATCTGATTAAATGTTATTTTCAAAGTAATTAAGTATAATGCACTACCTCAATTGAAATGCGCAGCTTATTTTTGGGAGGGAGGGAGGATGCAGCAGAAAAATAAAATGTACCCAGTGGAGTGACTTCAATGATTTTTGGTGAATAAAAATTTACGTGAGTTTAAAAGCGAAAATTTCACTCTGCTTGGTAAGTGAAGAAATCAATTTTGTGCAAGTATTTCGCTGCAGAAATTAGTCTCTCTCTCTCTCTCTTTTTTTTTTTTTTTGTTTTATCCAATACTGAACTCATTCTTAATCGCAATTTGTTCACATGCCCATTTTGACCAGAAGAGAAAATATAAGTAAAACTTTTTTGCAAAAGTCCCGGCAACTGAGTATTAGCAAACACAAATATTCTACATTTCAATGGGAGTAATATTGCTATTAGAATTATTATGTTGAATAAAAGCAGGAACAAACCAAAAATTGGAAGGAAAAAAAAAAACAGGTTGAGTAATACATTCAAACATACTTTATTTAATACTTTATTTCAACATTCGTCATTATTTTTAATTCATTCCCCTATTTTATTTCTTACTCGGAAGCACAAGAACCGTATTAATCAACAAAGCACACAGGCCCTGCGATGCATTCCCACCCAACGAGATACTGCATTTGAAAGCAACCCCGCTAGCGAGGCTGCCGTCAATGCAGTCCCCAGGGAAGTTTTATTCAAAGGAAACGAACTGATGTGGGAATGGCAGAGTTTCCCACATGAGTTGGTTTCAATACCCGTCAGGGCTGCAAGAAGCGCAGTCTGCCCAAGCAGTCCGCCAACATTCCGACGGCTCCCAGTGGTGTTACGCAGGGAAAACTTCCAGTTGAGTTCAGAAAACTTCTCTCTCTTGGTATGGCATGAAAAAAAAAAACTGCTTTGGGTAGGGGGGGGGTGCTGCAGCCCCACAGCAGGAGCCACTTCTGGGTTTAGTTAAAAAAAAAAATACATGAATCAGCTTTTGGGCTGGCATTTTCTGAGCTTTTTTGAATTTATGAATAGGATAGATTGCAAGAAAACATTTAACTGAAATGTGTTCCAGTAATGAAAGAAAAAGGATTCAAAAAACAAACAAAATCTATACTTATGGCAGCACAATTGGCTTAAACCAGCAGTCTTTATTGACTGTGAATATAGGAAATTTTAATGTGTGAAACATCTACATTTTTCTATCGTGTTGTGATCTGCGTTATGTACAGTTAATTCGAAGCACAAGTAAGCTTATCCTTGAAGAGCCACTGGGTCAATGACACTGAGTGTTCTTTTATTTCTAACCAAGATGAGGTTTTCATTTTCACCAACTTGAGAGCAACCAACATTAAGCTGGCCATGAGAAAGCGTGAATTTTGCAGGTCGAGTCCAACAACAAATTTAACGATTAAACCCATGTCTTGTTGATACTCGTGGCAAAACTGAGAACAACATAAAACTGTAGACATTTAAACTAAAATGGAAGGTCAGATGGGACAATTGAAACGTGTATAATCAAATCCTGGTCTCCTACAGCATGACTAAGCATGATAGTTGCTCCAATAACATTTGACATGAGTTTCTTGATAGTCAGTCATGTTCCATTGTAGAATGCAGGTCAATCCATATTTCATCATGATAAAATATTGGGTTGATATATATGTTCATGCCATTTTTTTCCACCGCACTACAGGAATGTATTAAATCAGAAGGGAAAACGGAATCAATCAACTATGTATTCTCCCCATTGTTTACGATGGTGTCCCAACATCTGGATAGGACCGCAATGCCATTCTTGAAAAAACGTGCAGGTTTTGCTGCAAAGAAATCATCAAGGAAATTCTGGAGATCAACATCATTGTTGAACATTCTGCCATGGAGTGCATTCGACAGAGATCGGAACAGGTCATAGTCCGAAAGGGCTACATCTGAGGAAATGGGCCGAATGTGGAAAGATTTCCCATTCCATGTCCTGAATGGCCATTTTGGTCATGTTTGCACTGTGAGGGTGTGATTTATCCAAAGATGCCAACCCTAGAGAATCTATACCAGGTGTGTTAAGGTAAATTTCTGGAGTTTCGAGCATAACTTCAGGAGTACTAACGTGCCTGATATTTTATGCATTATTTACAAAAGTATGAAATAATATTAAAAAATAATTACAACGATAATACAAATACAACAATGCATTTTTAATTTCGTGTATAAATTATTTGAAATTAGTAAATATAAAATTTCAACATTTTAACATCCCTCATAAACAAGGTTCGGCATTTTCAGTTTGTTCAGTTAAATATTCCTGCTCATAAATTTCAATCTTGAAAATACAGTTCACATTAACATATTCCTGGCACATAACTGAAAAATATGAAGTTTTTATATTGTATTGCAATTAACTCACTTTGCAGAAAAACCAAGCAGCTAGTGAGAAAAGAAATGAACTTGTGTTCTTAATAAATTTGAGTCCTTTGCAAGGGAAGCAGAAGTAGCTGATCGTAGCTCCCTGATCATATCTTTTGAAAAATCTTGTTTATAACACAATTCTTCTGCAGTAATCATTCTAGTTTTTTCCACCAGCAAATCTGATAGAACCTTGTCAGAAAGATTTGGACGAAAGCCAGTCCTGTTCTTTCTCACAATGCTGAATATGCATTCACTTTCTGCATTACTGTGAGGAATTACTAGTATTAAAACAATTACCTTTGCAAGCAAGTCATATTTAGCAACTCCACTGCTATCTTTCATTTGGCTTATCAAGTGCCATACTGTGTCAATTTGGCCACATTTCAAAATGTCAGCAAATGTGTCAACTTGGTATCGCAGAAACTGAGCTCAATTTTATCAACATCACTTGCAGATATAATTGTTGGAAACTTTTGTACAAAATCCTCAACGTGTTCAAATGTTACTTCAGATCTCAAAGATACATCAGCCACCTCAGCATATTTCAAAACAGGACCTTCAATGGGAAATTTTTTCACTATGTAATCAATGGCACTTATGAAAAACTTGACAGCAGAAGAATAAAATTGGTTTACATCACCTTCATTTATTTTCTCCTCATTTAGTAATTTCCTGAGGCATTGTTTTGTCTCAATACCTATTACTATAGTATCATTCTTGCGATGATTTCTCACATCACGATAGTTTACCTCTGCCATATTTTTTGAAGCAGCAACCAATTCATGGGTGACAAATCTAACATATAATTCAGTAAGTAAAGTTTGCAATTCTCTTCATAATCGGTGTATTGTATTAGTGGTTTTTCAGATTGCAGAATTCTGTTCACATTGTTTCTGAAGAACTCATTGTCTTTATTAGACAAACAATAGAGTTGAGTAGTAGATTCTTCAAACATAGCACACATTCGCCAAGCAGAGCATTCAGCTTTAAGCACCTCTTTTGTTTACTTGATGATGCCTTTACCCTTTCCCTATTTTTTGGGTTCTGAGAAATGTGTGCTTTGCTAATAATTTCTGAGGCCTTCGCTATTTTATGGGAGGGGAGGACATGCTTATCTTCACAATTAACCATTTCTTGAAGTTGACCTTTATCCAATTTTTGCTTTTTGGCTGGCCGATCAATTAAGGGTACAACTTTTGATATGCTGACATCAGTTTCCTTAGACACTGTTTTAACAATGTTCTTTTTGTTAAGTTCAGGCTGAAGCAAGCAGTTTTCATTTCGGGAAAAAGCTACGAGAGCTGGCCACTGTTCCAAAAGATTCACCACACAATTATTTAATGATAACCAACTTGTAGTACAGTGTTTTAAAAATTTTCTAGTAGCAACACAAGAAATCTCTTGTGTTGGATCAAATGAAAAATAAATATCTATTAAGAACTCATCTATGGCAACTGGTAGTTTTGTGCATGCCCTTTCTGCAGCAATATGGACAAGATAACAAGGACAACCTTGCACAAATACATTTTCCTGTTGCTGAAGAATGTGTTTGCACACTCCTTTGTGTACACCAAGCATTACAGATGCATTATTACTCCCAAACGCAACACAGTTGCTGCATGGAATATTTCGTGCTACAAACTCATCATCCAGAAGCTTGAAAATTAATGCACCTGTGGATCTCTCAACATTTGAAGCAATACACAGTAATCATGAAATCACTTTTCCAAATGCAGTGTCACAATATCTAACAACAATGAGGTACAATTGTGATGTTCCTGTATCATTACTGCCATCTGTACAAACAGCATATCGACCATTTTGTATAAAAAAGGCTACTTTCTGAGATGTTGCACGAGCTAAAGTTGATACCATAGCTGTTGTCTTGGTGTGGTCAACACTGTACTTTTCCGCAATTTTAGAGTACAGGAACATACGACAAAATAATGGTCCCGCATGGCCACCACACGCTATTGGAATGTTATGCTCAATAAGGAAATTAGCAAACAGTGTTCCGGCCTTTGTTATGGATTCAGAATCATCAACTTTAAAGAAAGAATTAACTGTACTTGGGTTTTCAAATCGAGCAGCAAGTTTCTGATGCTTCGGCCCAACAATATATCAACGACAATCATCACGACCACCCTGCGCTACTGAAAAATCACTAATACAAACAATACACAGTGCACTACTAGCTGTGTATCCTTTTTTCAAACATGGCCATTTTGCACTATATTCCGACAAGAACTTCAGATTTCTTATTCCCTTTCTTTCAGAAATTAAGTCAGCCAGCATTATTATAAGCAGAGAGCATGAATTAAGACGAGCTACTTCTCAGTTGAGTTGTCTTACCACAGCATGCATGCGCAGTTGCAGTTCCACCCTAAGCAGATCCATCCTTTACCATAGGGATGGATCACTTAGCAAACAAATTAAGCAGTTATTTTAAGGCTCTAGCACCTAAGTGCAGCTTTCATGACGCCTGCTGTCAGAAATAAAAACTGAGATCACGCCGCAACTTCAACGATAAGCAGAATTCGTACAATTACATAGAAAAACACACGCACAAACACAAGCATTTATCTAAAAAAGGAAAAAAATACGAAAAAAAAAAACTCCCATATTTTTTTTTATTGCCAATCTGTACTTCCGTATTTTCATAGAAATACCGGACAGACACCAGAATTTCCAGAGTGGTTGGCATCTCTGTTCATCATGTTGGAGAAGGACACCATCTTCATGGCCATTTCTGCTGAATTTCCCCTCCACCCGATGGAGTTCCTCACAATGGAGTGTATCATTGATGGTCTGATTCTTCGGCAGCATTTTCCAGTGAGAAATGCCTTCCATGTCCCACCAGACACACAACATGATCTTCGCAGGATGAAGGTCATGTCTTGGACGTGGTGTGGTTGTCTTGTTTGGGTTAAACCATTCCCTCCGATGCATGAAATTCATGTACAGGCACTACTTTTCATCTCCAGTAACAATACGTGACAGAAAGGGTTAATGTTGCTGAGAAAATTCGCTATAATGGGCGAGCAAGGAACCACATATGGCAACACCCTGATTTTTGTTGTCCTCAGTGAGAGTGTGAGGCACCCAAGACCCCAATTTCTGGACCTTTCCCATACGTTCCAGGTGTCGCACCACTGTGGCCTGATGACAGTCCATCTCAGTGGCCAATTCGCGTGTGGTTTGACGCGGATCCAAGTGGATGAGATGGTTCAAACAATTCTCATCAAAGTGAGATGGACGACCTGAGCGTGCAGAGTCGTTGAGGTCAAAATTGCCTCCTCGGAACCTCTCAAACCATTTGCGGGCTGTCCTTGGAACAATATCATCCTTCCCATACACAGCACAAATTTGTCGAGTAGCCTCGGCAGTTGTGGATCCCTTGTCAAACTCGTAGAGGAGC
This sequence comes from Macrothele yani, assembly GCA_039090855.1. NCBI lineage: Eukaryota > Metazoa > Arthropoda > Arachnida > Araneae > Macrothelidae > Macrothele > Macrothele yani. Next base: position 67,503,268 of record CM077002.1, on the reverse strand, counting down.
AGATGTTGGAAATGTTCATTCCTCTATACTTGACACTCCATACTTTCGGACCTGAAAACCAAAAAACCGTTAGCCACAATCACACAAGGCAATATGATTTAAATGCATGATATTACTGGCTACAGTTTGATATACAACTGGCCATCTGCACCATCACTACTGACCTGGGAAACACTCGTGAAATAAAACGGCATGAACTTACGCATCAACCTAATAATTAAAATCTCAAGATGATGTAGGAGAATGTGCAAACGCAAGAACAGCAATACTCAGCTTTGAAAATAATAAAATATGCGAAAATCCACATTTTCCTGTCTTTTCCCATTTTATGTATTCAATTTACATTTCACTGAAGTATATTTCCTCTCTACAAAATTGTGGAACTACCGTTTTTTAAATAGTGGAACTATTCATAGCACGGCACACAGACAGCTGCAGTGTGAAATGTACTAGGGGTGTTCAAATGAAAAGGTACGAAACGTCATAAGAACCTAACCGTTAACATATTTGCCTATGCCTCTATGGGAGAACGTAGCGACACATCTAGGGATGCGATTGGAGTCACCGGCGTGGATCGGAGCATGCGCGGGCGGCCGCATGCGCAGGAGAGAGCAGAGGCTCTTATAAAGAGCGCCGTCCAATTGATGCGGCAGTGCGTGTGAGGACAGGATGGCGTTCACATTGCAAAATTTGACGATTGAGGAGCAGCGAGGCGTTATCCGATTTCTGACAGCGGAAGGTGTTAAACCGGCCGCTATTCATCGCGGAGGGTGTGGTTCTGCTCCATGATAACGCGCGTCACCACGTCTCCAGGGTCACACACGCGGAATTGGCCAAGTTCCAGTGGGAGTAGCTTGACCATCCGCCCTACAGCCCGGACATGTCGCCCTGCGATTTCCATGTATTTGGTCCCCTGAAAAAACATCTGAAAGGGAAGCGCTTACACTCGGACGACGAACTCAAGGATGCTGTGCAGGACTGGGTCTCGTCACGGCCACAGAAATTCTGGGAACAAGGAATCCTTCGGCTCGTTAATCAATGGGATCGTTGTGCTACGGCCTATGGTGTATACTTTGAATAAAGTCTTCATTTATACCCACAGTGTCGTTTCGTACCTTTTCATTTGAACACTCCTTGTAAGTAAACCCAAGTGCAACTGTGGCGGAAGGATATATGCCATATTTTGCTAGTCAAACACAGTAAACAGGAAAAAATTTCAAATTGTAATTTATGCACATTATGTCAAATTCGAAAAAATGATTGAAGAAACCTAGTCAAAACTTTCAATCAAAATAACTTGGAATTATTTATAGCAAGTAGTAACACACAGAGTACCAAGGTTTGAAATGTTTGCAGGTAGCTTCGTTGGAAATATACATGTAATACTTTGAAAGTCTAATGCAGTAAACAGAAAAATCAAATCTATATTGTAAATAATGCACGCTATGCTCCTTTTGTGTTCACTAGCGACACTACTGAATGTTGGTTGAAAGAAAAGGAATAGGAAGAGGTCTAGGTTGGAAAGAATAAAGATTAAAAGGCTTCCTGAGGATCATCAGCATTATGCTAACTTATTCAGAGAATGACTGAAGGAGCTGAAGTCATGTGAGAGGGATGTAGAAAAGAAGTGGGAATGTTTTAAGAACTGTGTTGTCACTGCTGCTGAGGAGCTCTGTGGTACCACAATAGTGGGTAACAATAGAGGTGATGGTTGGTGGAATAGTGAGATTAAAGAGGCAGTAAAGAGAAAGAAGGATGCTTATTTAGGGATGTTGCAAGGTAGAGTTTCTGTGGATGAATACCGCTGTAAGAAGTGTGAAGCAGCTGAGCTGGTTCGCCAGAGTAAGGCAAAAGATAGGAAGAAGAAGGTGGAAAAGCATGAATTGGCTTTTTGTAAAGATAGAAAGACTTTCTGGAAGTTCGTGAGACTCAGGTAAAATAGGGGAAACAAAGTTGTAAGTTGTGTGAAGAATAGGGTTGGGGAAATGATATGAGAGCCCAGTGAGTTAAGTGAAAGATGGGGTGAATACTTCTGTGAATTATTAGATCAAGAAAGCAAAGGTGATTCTGAGGCAGAAGCAGATGATGTCACAGTGAAGGAGGGAAGCACAGGAGGGATCTCAAGAGAAGAGGTGTGTAAAGCTCTAAAATCTCTTCAGAATGGTAAGGCTCTGGGAGTTGATGGCATAACTGCCGAGATGTTGAAATATGGTGGTGAATCTGTAATTGACTGGTTAACTGAATTTTGCCAGTTGTGCTGGGAGCTAGGAATGGTCCCTCGGGATTGGAAGGATGCTATCATTGTTCCCTTGTATAAAGAAAAAGGTGATCAGACTGACTGCAAGAACTATCGTGGTATTAGCCTACTGAGTGTGCTGAGGAAAGTGTTTGGTAAGGTCATTATTGAAAAAGTACAAAGTCTTACATCAGTGAAAGTATGGGATGTTCAGAGTGGTTTTATGCCTGGTAAAGGCTGCACTAACCAAATTTTTTCATTACACATGGTGATTTAAAAGTATCTGGCTGTTGGCAAGAAAGTTTTTGCTGACTTCATAGATTTAGAAAAAGCTTACGCCCGAGTAAATAGGACACTTTTGTGGAAGGTATTGAATGAATATGGTGTTAATGGGAATCTACTTAATAGTGTAAAAGCCATGTATGCTGGTAGTAGAGCTTGTGTACGAGTGAATGGTGTTTTATCAAAATGGTTTTCTATTCGTGCAGGAGTCAGGAAAGGTTGTGTAATGTCATCCTCTGTTTAATATATTTATGGATGCATGAATGTGTGATGCCAAAATAGATAATACTGGTTTATGTCTTGGTGATATGCGTGTGTGCAGATTGCTGTATGCTGATGACACTGTACTGTTGGCAGAGAGCAAACGTGAGTTGCAGAGTATGTTGTCCCAGATGTAAGAAGTTTGCATAAAATTCAAACTGAATATAAATAAGGGAAAAACCAAAGTCATGGTTTCTGAGCGAGGAACTGAGAGCACTGAATGTAATGTAAGTATAAATGGCACTGTGATTGACCAGGTGAGTGAGTTTGTGTATTTAGGAAGCATGTTTAACAGAGAGAACAAATTGGATGTTGGATGGTGAAATCAGTAGGCGAGTGAATTCTTCATTGAAAGTCACAGCTGCCTTGGGAGGTTTTCACAGGAATGATGGGTTCTCAAGGGAGTCCCGCATGGCTGTGTATGAAAGTGTAATTGTTCCTACTCTGATGTATGGCAGTGAAACCTCGGTACTACAGAAGAAACATAGGAGTCATTCGTGTGCTGGAGAAATGTGTTACTTAAGCATGGCAAGACATGTTCTGATCGTGTGAGGAATGAAGATGTGTTGGAGTTGTGTTATGTGAAGCAAAATGTTAGCAAGGTGGAGACTAATATGCTTCAGTGGTTTGGCCATGTTGAAAGAATGAATGATGGGATACTTACTAAGAAAAAATTTTCAGCCCAAGTGGCAGGAAGGAAAAGCAGAGGAAGGTCATGGGAGGATCAGATTCAAGAGTGTCTGCATGAGAAAAAGATCATGAGTATGAAGTATAGAAGATCTTGTGTGCGTCGTGTGATGAATGTCAGTGAAGCTCGAATTGTGTGCCAAGATCACTGTCAGTGGAGGAGTTTGATATTGCAACAGTAAGTAAATAATCAGATAAAAATTATCTGGTAGTTTGTCTTTTCTTAGTGGAGCTAACCTCTGAATCTCAGAGAACAGCTAAGTGATATGTATGTATGTATGTATGTAGAAACACAATGGGAGCCTCAGTCTGAAACATAAACAAAGCACAACCAATTGTGGAGGAACACACACTTTGGAAATCTAACACAGTACACAGCAAGATTAATTTTCGAATTGTAAATCCCATGTGCTATGTCAAATTTGAAACAATGGCTAAAGAAACACAGTGGGAATAGCTTGAAATTATTTTCAGTGAGCAGTAACACGTACAAAGACATGGCCTGAAATGTGAACAAACCCACCAATTACTGCATAGGCAGGATACACATAACACTTTACTCAGTAAACATAAAGATCAAATTCTGTATTTTAAATCACATGCATTATGCCAAATTTGAAACAATGGTTCAAGCATCCTAGTCAAAATCTTCCAGTAAAAATAGCATGGAACTATATTGCATAGTTACATAATGGAAGCAGTGGTCTGAAATGTAAACAAACTCGTTGCCCACTTTGGCAGAATGACACACTATAAAAGTCTGACACAGTAAACAGCAAAATCAATTTTCAAATTGTAAATTGTGTGTGGTAGGTTAAATTTGAAATGATGGTTAAAGAAACCTAGTAAAAATATTCCCGCAAAAATTGCTTGAAATTTCTTGTAGTGCGCAGTAACACAAAGAGTCGTGGTGTAAAATATACACTAACCAACCTGCAACTGCAGTTAAATCACACACATCAGACTTAGGGGCATCCAAAAAATTTTTGACACAACTTATTAATATTGTCGCTTCTAATTATAAATATAATGATCCGATTTATTGGTGTCTAAAGTAAGAAATCACACAAATTTCACTCCGCAAGCTTCCTCCGTCAACGGACGGCTTCATCAGGCGGTTACATAGAGAATATAGAATCAAAATTGTAGACAGAACGTTAATTCTAATATGACAAACATATTAGAATATTTTGTCATATTAGAATTAACGTTCTGTCTACAATTTTGATTCTATATTCTCTATGTAACCGCCTGATGAAGCCGTCCGTTGACGAAGAAAGCTTGCGGAGTGAAATTTGTGTGATTTCTTACTTTAGACACCAATAAATCGGATCATTATAGTTATAATTAGTTTTCTGGTGTTGGCGTCCCACAAGCTATATATTGTCGCTTCTGTTCTCCTGCACAGATTTGTAGTATTAGTCTGCCTCAATATCATCATCATCATCATTGTCAACCATTATCAATCCACTGCTGGACGAAGGTCTCCCTCAAGTTTCCTCCACAACGGTCTGTCTTGTGCCAGTCTCCCCCATGTCACTGCCGCATACTTTCGAATTTCATCCACCCATCTTACATGTGGTCTTCTTCTGGGTTTTTTCCTGTCCCTTGGAATCCAATCTAAAATATTGGCTGTCCATCGATGGTCTGTCCTTCTGGCAGTATGTCCACCCCATTGCCATTTCAGAGATTTAACTCTGATCATGATGTCTTCCACTCCTGTCATTTTCCTTATCCACAAGTTCCTCTTCTTATCTCTCCTGGTTACACCAAGCATGCACCTCTGCATGCTTCTTTCAGTTGTCTGCAGCCTTTGTATGTCTCTTTTAGTTAAGGTCCACGTCTTTGCACCATACGTAAGCACTGGAAGGATGCATTGATCAAACACTTTTCTTTTAAGACATAATGGCATATTGCTCTTGAAAATTATGCTGTTTCTTCCAAAAGCTCTCCAGGCAAGTTTTGTACGCCGATTAATTTCTTTATCAATGTGACCCTCACTTGATATCTGCTGTCCAAGATAAACGTACGTGTCTGTTATCTCGAGCTTTTCTCCATCAATTGATAAATCTTCATTTCTTGTAAAAGCATTGAACATCACTTTTGTCTTCTGAAAGTTCATTTTTAATCCCACTTCTTTACTCTTGTCAGCAAGTTCCTGGATCATACTCTGCAGCTCTGATGGGGTAGTTGCAAAAATGACTATGTCATCAGCAAAATGAAGGTGGGTTAGATAATCTCCATTAATCTGTATCCCTTTGTTTACCCAGTTCAGTGATTGAAAGACATTTTCCAATGTGGCATTAAAGAGCTTCAGAGATATGGTGTCACCTTGTCTCACTCCCTTTCCAATTTTTATGTGTGTTGTATTTTCAAACAGCCGAATCTTTGCACTTGCATTTTCATAGATGTTATTAATAATATTAATGTATGCATCTTCAATACTGCAGGATTTCAGGGCCATTGTAACTGCTGATGGTTTCACCGAATCAAAGGCTTTTTCATAATCGATAAAAGCCATGCACAATGGAAGTTCATATTCCCTTGCTCTTTCAATTAGTTCTCTCAGTACGTGGATATGATCTATTGTGTTGTAGCCACTCCTGAATCCAGCTTGTTCTCTCAGTTGAGCCATGTCCAGTGTCACCTTCAAGCGGTGTGAAAGAACTTTAGTGAAGATTTTATAAACCACTGATAGGAGGCTGATAGGTCTGTAGTTCTTGAGATCCTCAATGTCACCTTTTTTATGTAGCAGGATCATTGTAGCATTGTTCCAATCCTCAGGAATCTTCCCTTCATTAAGGCATCGAGTGAAAATTTGGGCAAGTACTGTTTCGATTTCTCCACTTGCTTCTTGTATGATGTCTACAGTAATTCCATCTTCTCCTGGAGCTTTTCCCCGCTTCATGTTCTTGATTGCATGTGCAACTTCTGCTGGGAGGACTGGAAGAACTCTGGTACTGGTACCTTTCATGATGTCTGGAGTACATGTATCATCCCTTTCATATAATTTGGAGTAGAAATCTTTCACTCTTGTCAAAATTTCGCCTGTATTTCTTGTTACAGAACCATCTTCTTTTCTCAGTGCCATAATCTGTTTTCTTCCCTTACTGAGATGTCCCTTTGCTATATTTAGGCTTTGGTTGTTTTCAATTGCTTTCCTTACTAGTTCACAGTTGAATTTCCTTACATCTTCAGTGATACTTTTTCTTATCCTTACGTCTTCAGTGATACTTTTTCTTACTGTCTTGCATAGCTCTATATATTCCACTTTGGAAGTCACATCTTCTTTAGTTGTCCTCATCTCTCTTCTCTTTTGCATCAACATTTTGGTTTTTCCTGATAATTTGTTCACATGCAACTTGTTCTTAGACCCAGCTAATTTTGTTGCTGTTTCCATAAGAGCTTTGGTTACTTTTCTGTTAACTTCAGAAATATCCACTTCTTCCGATGTTAGGCCTTCTAAAGCAGAGAATTTGTTCTTCAGTTCCAACTTGAAGGTATTACGGTGTTTTTTAAGGTTGGTTATGTCAATACATTTTGTTTGTGTTATGAGCTTGCTACGTTCGAGTTTAGTGTTGAGGTGCATCTTACATCTCACCAATCTATGGTCACTACCTGTGTTGAACTTGTTTAGCACACTGCAGTCTTCTATGACGAATTTTTTGTTACACATAATAAAATCAATTTCACTTGTCGTCCCATTTGGATGTCTCCATGTCCATTTCCTGTGTGGCTTTTTCTTGAAAAAGGAGTTCAAGATGAAAAACCCTTCTGCCTCTGCAAACTCTACGAGAGTATTTCTACGCTGGTTTCTGTTGCAGTGACCGAATTTACCTACTGAAGTTTCATTCTGTTGCCGTTGCCCTATTTTTGCACTGAAATCTCCCATAAATATCTTTAAGTGCTGCTTAACTTTATTATTTAGATGACGAATTTCCTCATAAAATTCTTCAATTTCTTCTTCAGGATGACTTGTGGTGGGTGCATAAGTTTGAATAATCTGAGCCTGGTATCTTCTCGAGAGTAGGATAACGAGTCGTGCAGCTCTGTCTGCCTCAATATAGCCACCCGTAAATGTGTGAAAGTTTGGTTCGTATAAGTTGCTACATCAATAAAAACAGAGTGTTTGTAATGGCTTCTGTTACGTTTAATATCAGATTCTCATAATTTATGCAAGACTGCAATGAGATATTGTTACATTTATGTAAAACATGACGAAATACTGTTTGGCGATAGTTTAGTAACGTATATTACGTAACAATGAAATGAACTATGGTTGCATCATTTCATGGGACAGCATACCACACAATCAGATTTCAACAATGGTTAAATACTTTAAAAACTAATTAAAAATCAGAAAATACCAAAAAAAAAAAAAAAAAAGCTCAGAGGTACATTACCTTTCCTTAACCACTATGTGTATACTAAATTTCAAGTCTCTACATTCAGTAGTTTCCTTTGTAAGTGACAAGACACAGTAATTTAATTAATATAGATGTTACACAGAGGCTAGAGATCATTATGCTAGCAAATAAGACCAGATCTTAATTAAACACAAGAGTTTTCATGAATTTCACAATTTACTTGTACATCAGTAATGTCGGCTCCCATGGCTTGCTATATCTACCGCTTAATGTCCAGGGAAACGTCCTGCCACCACGAGATCCGTCCTGCACCCTCTCTGATTCGTGCTCTCAGAAGGGACCCCACCCCATCTAGTCTGCCTATCTCCCACTTTCTTCACACACACACACACACATCCTCTGTAGAGAGAATCACCCTACCCCAGAAAATCTTGCTGACAAATGCTACTGGGCATGGATAACCATTCTGCAAAATGCTGTCACCTTAAGAGTTTCACATTTCTTTTTACATTGAGCCTTTTACTTAAAAAGAAATCAACTTCATAACAAAAGGGAAAGTTCTTACACCGATTTTAAATTTATTCACTTCAAGCATATTATTCTAGAAATGAAAATTAGTACCTGCTGCAATGTTCCTATTGTAAATACTGTGTGTGTGTGGTGATCATTACATTAGGTATTTTGATGCTTTATTAAACTATCTTTTATATTTTACTGTTGGGAGTATCCAATCAGTGTGACAATGAGTTTTTTAATAAAAACTAATTGTCACACTAGGCCAGGTAATGGTAGTACATATGATTTCACCTGCACGTAAACAAGAAAATTTTGGGTATTACATGGAATGTCAGCTTTCCGAATTAGCCTCAAAAATATTTTCAGCCAGAACTTCTGAGCATGCAGAAAGTCTGAAGCACGATATCAGACAGGTGGTGGAATGAATATTTTGAAGTGCTGTTCAACAGAAATCTAAGATCAAGTGGACAGGTCGCCAACAACAGTATGGAATTTAAATACATAGGAAAAACAGGTTTATATAATTTATTGCAACCTGAGCTTTGTTATGTGCAATCATACTTAAAAACTCTGTTTATTTAAAAATATATATTTTTATTTAAAAACTCCAAGTGTGTTTTCATTATTGTTTATGTTTTTAAATTTTAAGTAGAACAGTCTCTCATTCTTCACACTGAGCTATTTGCCTCATGAAGCCACACGTCTGGTGGTGAAAGCTCGCATGTTTCTGCTTGTATGTTGATTTACATCAAACAAACAGTTTTTAAGTATGATTGCACATAGTGTTGTTCTTGGCGTATTCTGCCCAGTGCTATATTTTGGTTTACTGAGCTTTGTTATTGTTTATCACTTGCTCTACATTGTTGCTTAACTACTAACTTCAACTGCAAAGAGCCGGCAGGATTTTCATGATCCCATGGTTAATTGCTTCATACACTCAAAATGTGATGAATACTTGGAGCGCTCAATTTTTTAATATGCTCAGTCCCATGAAACCATATTATTACACAGCCCAAAGAATGGAATATAGATGCCTAGGTAGTTGTAGCTTGATTCAGATTCTTCTAAAGCATTCACCACCACCTTTTTTGTTTTTGTTTTTAATTACATCTTGGTTTAATTAATCCTTAATGATAAGTTGCAAAACAAAAACAATGTATAAAATACACTCATGCTCAAAAATTAAAGATAAAGTCAGTTTCGACTCTTCCACCCCTAGGAATGCAACCAAAATGTTCTAGATATGGAGCATAATGAACTAAACAAAACTTCAGAATGAAAAAAATACTAGAGGATCTGCCATAGTGGTTAAAATAAAGAAAAATAGCTCCCTGGAGCTAATTTGTAATGCACATCTCATGCGTAATGCAAATGTTTTGTGGTGAAGAAAGTGTTCAATATGCTGTATGTTGGCCTGCCACAGGGACACGTGCAAATACAGCGTCTGAGCATACTCAGCACCAGATTATCAAGCTGTGCTTGAGGTATGGAGTACCACTCTTGCACTAACTCTGTCCAAAGTTCTAGAAAAGTCCTAGGAGGTGGATGATGTCCTGCAATACGTGCCCAGAGTGTTCCCAATGCATGCTCAATGGGGTTTAATTTGGGAGAGTGAGCTGGCCACTGTAAACAGGTGATATGTTCATTTTCTAGGTACTCCTCTACTACTGCTGCTTGATGAGGATGTGCTTTGTCATCCATAAACACGAACTCAGGTACCATTGAATCCCTGTATATATACATATCACTGTCATCATTGAGTGGAATCTGTCATCAGAGAATTTTTGTCCTTGAAACCTGGTGTGTGGCACCACCATGGGGTTGTGGCTTTGGTGAAACAGTTATATGTGGAAAACAACAGCCTAGATTATAGAAAACAACAGCCTAGATTATAGAAAACAACAGCCTGCAATTTGTGGAGTGAGGTGAGCATGTATGACTTTTTTGGCATTAAACTTTTTAGCTGTAAATGGGACTAACTGTTGACTCACCCTAGTAAACAGTTATAAAACAATAACTCAGTCAGAGTTGAACATAATGTGTCTCCTGTTCAATGCACATATATTTAAACATGAAAAACCAACAATGGAGTTCTTTTGAACTGTCATAGAAAATAGACCATGTGACAACACCAATGTGTAACCAAAACATATAAAATATTGGGGGGACTGGAAAGTAATGATGTTTTTTCGGGGGCTAAGTTTGGGGAGCAGTTGTGAGGTGTTTATATACGTTCAGCGTAAAGTAAGTGTATGTACAAGTGAATTAACTATTTGCCTTTAACATATGTAGGCATTTTTGTCTTCCAGATATGCAGAACAAAATGAGTGACATAAAGACCCGAGGAGAGCCATGTTCGTCATTGTATGGTGTATGAATTTCACAAGGGGAACAATGCAACCATGGCCACCAATAACATTTGCGCTGTTTATCTGAATACGGTAAATGTCCACAAGTACCAGCGTTGGTTTGCCTAATTCTGGTCAGGCAATTTTGACCTCTCTGATGCCCCTCGTGCAGGAAGGCACCTGGAGCTGGACAATGACCTTCTGCGTTCAGCTGTTGAGGCAGATCCTCGTCAAAACATTGATGAATTATCCCAACATCTTAATGCATCATGGTCTACTGTTCGAGAGCACCTGCAGCAGATAGGGAAGGTCTACAGACAAGGAGTTTGGATACCACACCAACTTTCACCTGACAACAAAGCCTAGCATTCCAACATCTGCAACTCTTTGCTCAGCCGACAGGAAAAGGATCCATTTCTTCATCGAATTGTCACTAGAGATGAAAAGTGGATTCTTTATGTGAACAACAAATGCAAAAAGCAGTGGCTTTCTCCAGGTCAGGACACCAGTTCCTACACCAAAACCAGGCCTATATCCCAAAAAGGTTTTGCTCTGTGTTTGGTGGACCACGGCTGGCATAGCTCCTTTTGAGCTCTTGGAACCCAGACAGACTGTAACGGCAGACCTCTATTGTCAACAACTGAACTGTTTGAAGCAAGCTCTTACTGTAAGACATCCAACACTGGTCAACAGAAAAGATGTCATTCTCCAGCATGACAATGCGACACCTCACATGGCGAGACGGACCCAGCAGACGATCAAAGATTTTAACTGGGAAGTTCTGCCCAATCCCTCTTGCACTGCACCATCTGATTACCATTTGTTCATATCTCTGCAGCACTTTCTTAATGGGAAAAGATTCCACAATATAGTTGATGTCAAAGCAAGGCTCTCGGACTTCTTTGCATCACAGCCAATGTTTTTTTATTAAGTCGGCATTGAAAGTTTGGTTTCATGATGGGCAAGTGTGATCGATAATGATGGCAATTATATAATTAAGAAATAAATTTCTTCTGTTGCAAACAGTGTTTCTCTTCTTTTCCAAAAATGACATTACTTTCCAGTCCCCATATATATCAGAATTATTACCACAGCAATCAGACATCTTTGAATTCAAGGCTCATACTCTTCCAAGCAAAATACATTCAAACATTTTCAAGGACTTTTTAAAACCAAATTACCATATGTGTGTGAGCTGTCAGTAGGCCAGTAGGCAGGTATTTTAGCAAGTTCAAACCATTAAAGTTAGCTGGGATGGGCACACCTTCAATGACCTGCCTGTTACCCTCTGCCCCACTGTTGGTTTATTTTATTAACTTTGAATTGTCCCTGTGTTTTGGGGTTTTTCTAAATCATTTCATTTCATGGAATATTTTGAAAGGGCACATTATTTTCATATTCATCCTCTAGCAAGAACACATCCCTAACCCCAGTCAACAAAAGCCCATCACGATTCGCAAATACATCATTCCACTTATTTTACTGCCATGGCTGACGGTTTAATCTGTAGTGATGTCATAGCCAAGGTACCAGCTGTCCCCGTACTCCCCTAAGTTGAATGCAAGTTCTGCGCTATTTAATCAGCTTGGTGTTTTAATTGGAACTACAAAGAAATTTCCTATACAACTTTTTAGCACAAACAATTATTTTACACATGCTCTTTCATTTCATTACTCAAAAAACAAAACAAAAACATTTTTTCAAGTACTATTGACCGAGTATTAAACTTTTTCAAGGACTTTACAAGGTTTTCAAGGAGTGTATGAACCGGGGAATTACATGTATTTATTGTTCATTACATAACATTAATCACACCAAAAAACTTGAACATTATACCGCCTATTGCCCTGTAGAGAGAATTGAACCCACATCTCCTGATTTCCATTCGAGCATGCTAACCACCCAGGACAATCAAGTCCCAAGTATCTGAGTGTTAAGTATCAGAACATTTGATGATTTTGTTATTTGATGAACAGTAAATGCAGGCAATTTAGAAATGTCTGATTGCTGTGTAATAATTCTGATCTATTTCCACATATTATGAGAAGAATATTTCTTCCATGGAATTTGCCCAAGGGACTGGTGACATAAAATCATCATTGTCAACCATTATCAATCCACTGCTGGATGAAGGTCTCCCCAAGTTTCTTCTGCAACAGTCTGTCTTGTGGCAGTCTCCTCCATGTTACTCTCACATACTTTCGAATTTCATCCACCCATCTCCCATGTGGTCTTCTTCTGGGCCTTTTTCTGTCCCTTGAAATCCAGTCTAAAATTTTGGTTGTCCATCGATGGTCTGTCCTTCTGGCAATATGTCCAGCCCATTGTCATTTCAGGGATTTTACTCTGATCATGATGTTTTTCACTGTTGTCTTTTTTCTGATCCACGAGTTCCTCTTCCTATTCCTCCTGGTTATACAAAGTATGCACCTTTCCATGCTTCTTTGAGTTGTCTGCAGTCTTTGTATGCCTCTTTCAGTTAAGGTTCATGTCTCTGCACCATACGTAAGCAATGGAAAGATGAATTGATCAAACACTTTTCTTTTAAGACATAATGGCATATTGCTTTAGAAAATCATACTGTTTCTTCCAAAAGGTCTCCCGGCAAGTTTTACATGCCAATTAATTTCTTCATCAATGTGACCCTCACTTGATATCTGCTGTCCAAGACAAATGTACATATCTGTTATCTCCAGCTTTCCTCCATCAATCGATAAATCTTCATTTCTTCTAAATGCATTGTACACGACTTTTGTCTTTTGAAAGTTCATTTTTAATCCCATTTCTTTACTCTGGTCAGCAAGTTCCTGAATCATACTCTGCAGCTTTGACGGGGTAGTTACAAAAATGAGTACGTCATCAGAAAACGAAGGTGAGTTAGATAATCTCCATTAATCTTTATCCCTCTGTTTTCCCAGTTCAGTGATTGAAAGACATTTTGCAATGTGGCATTAAAGAGTTTGGGAGATATGGTGTCACCTTGTCTCACTCCCTTTCCAATTTTTATTTTATGGGTGCTGTATTCTCAAATAGCCAAATATTTGCACTTGCATTCTCATAGATGTTATTAATATTAATGTATGCATCTTCAATACCACAGGATTTCAAAGCCATTGTAACTGCTGATGGTTTCACAGAATCAAAGGCCTTTTCATAATCGATAAAAGCCATGCGTAATGGAAGTTCATATTCTCTCATTCTTTCAATTAGTTCTCTCAGTACATGGATATGATCTATAATAGTACTGTAGCCACTCCTGAATCCAGCTTGTTCTCTCGGTTGAGCCATGTCCAGTGTTACCTTCAAGCAGTGTGAATGAACAACATAAAATACATTTAAATTATTTTCTTACTTTCAGGTACACCACCATTGATCCAACCATTACACTAATGTGCGATTCATCCATTAAAAGCGTATTACCATCAACAGATGCTTGTGTAAATATATTGAATATCTTCAATTATTTGAAAAATCTTAGCGTTCGCTTTTGCCACGTTATATTCTGGACGTCAGAAGTTGAAAAATTCCTTGCATTTGAAACATGATATTACTATAAAATAGAATAAAAAAGGTTCTACTCACAATGTTTTTTTGGTGGTCCTCTTCTTTTTATTGTTTTCAATTTTTGAAGTTAAAATATCATGGTTCATGCCAAAAATTTGGTAACATGTTCACACTTGCTTGTACCCTGTTGGTGAGTATGGCTTAAAAAATGAAGTCTTGGTTCTTTTCCAAGGTGAGTATGGCTTAAAAACGAAGTCTTGGTTAAAAACTCATTGAACAAACGAAGTCTAATTTACAACCTAATGACCAAATGAAATATTCGAAAAACCTGGCCCTATATTGAGTATTTTTAAAAAATGATGTCTTGGTTCTTAGGTGAGGATGGCTTAAAAGCGAAGTTTTTGGTTAAAAACTCAAATGAACAGACGAAGTCTTAGTTAAAACCTAATGACCAATATGAAAAATATTCGAAAAATCTGGCCTTATATTGACTTTAAATATTTTTAAAAACTGAAGTCCTGGTTCCCCCAAGGTGAGTATGACTTAAACGAAGTCTTGGTTAAAAATCAATGAACAGACGAAGTCTTCGTTAAAACTTAATGATCAAATGAAAAAAACATCCGAAAAACTTGGCCCTACATTGACTTTAAGTATTTTTTCATAGAAAATCACATAGGTGAGCATTCAAGCCTTGAGAAGCAAAGAAATTCTGGTTAGAAATCCTAATGAAACAGATAAAAAGTTAAAAAATCTTTAAAACCTTGGGACTGCTGTCTCTCAAGCCTTCAAACACTCCTCACTCTTCGTGCTGTGTCGCAAAGGACACTCCCACTAGGGTGGAACTTTCATGTGTTTTGGGCATACACGCCCATCTTCAGAGTTAGGAAAGATTGCAAATGGCTGTCACCTGCAATTCTTTGGAGTTTTCTTCACTCGGTCCCTCCTCCCCTCTCACTGTTGATTCGTTGGTGGCGTTACGTATTTTCGTTCATATATCTTTGGTGGTCTGGTGTCATTATTGGAAATTACATTCTATTTTATTTTTTTCCTTTTTTCTCGTCTGTAATATTTTTTTCCATTGCACATGTAATTCGTTGGGTTGATTAATGTTGCAATTAGTACTTTCAGTTTTTTCAATAATTACCGATTCTGCGATTCTAATCTCTTTCTCCGTTCTGTGGGATTTTAGGTGTTTGATGTTTTCAAATTCTGGTTCTGTATTATTTTCTATGCAATATTGCACCAATACAGTTTTTTTTCTCCCTTTTATTCCAGTTCGTTATATGTTGGGTTTTTTTTTTTTTTGTGTGTGTGTGTGTGTGATTAGAGGTTTAACGACCACTGTGAGCAACTCAATGGGCTATAAGCAGTTGCCCGTCCCTAATTTAGGGTCACTGGTTCCAGGGAAGGGAAAGAGCCAGTGCCGTAAGACAAACACAACATCCATGCCTCGCCGGGATTCGAACCCGGACCCCTTCCGGACGAATGATCAGAGGCCATCGCTTAGACCACTGCACCACCGGGGCGGCCATGTTGGTTTAACCTGGTTTTTAATTGGTTTTTAGTACTTCCTATACAGTTTATTTTTTTATCATTACTGTTAGTCATTTTTACTGGTATGCAATATACACCTGATTTCTCCAATATTTGTACTTGATCCTTATTGTTTATTACCATATCTCTTTGTGTCTTTACGGATATTCCAATGCTTTTTTGGTTATTTTTACAAATTTGTTCTATGGTATGAGATAGTCCTTTAATATATGGGAAACTTCCACAATATTTATTTTCTTCCTTTTTTGGTCTTTGTACTTTATGCTTGATGTCATATATAATTTTCTGTTATATCCAAAGTTTTTTATCATTCTATTAATCCATATTAGCTCTTCCTCTTTGTATTTATTGCTGCTGGAATGAATGAATGCTCTTTTTATTAAGTTTCTGATTGCAGCTGTTTTATGTGCCCATGGGTGATTGGAGTTCTTCGGACACAGATGCTTGTGTGTTAAAAAATACAGCTGACACACAGCAACTGAGTGAAGATG
This sequence comes from Macrothele yani, assembly GCA_039090855.1. NCBI lineage: Eukaryota > Metazoa > Arthropoda > Arachnida > Araneae > Macrothelidae > Macrothele > Macrothele yani. Next base: position 67,487,022 of record CM077002.1, on the reverse strand, counting down.
ACTTAGCTGAACAAACTAACGAAAACTTGCATTTTATAGCACCTTATGGAATCAAGGGCATGGAATAAATTTCAAGATTATTTTAATCACACTGGATTCTCCAAAGGCACAGAAGAGGAGGAAATTGTGTACAGATTACCTGACAGGCTGCTACTGATTTTTCAGACTGGATGACAACTAAAGAAAACCTTCACATTGCTGCTAAGCTAATAGAGTCAGACATCTGCAAGACCTTTACTGTGACATATAGGAGTTAACAAGAATAAAGTGAAAACCACGCTCAGAGACGTGACTTATGCAGCTGCGTACGTCGCAATACGCAAAGGTATCCACCACTTTTTGGCTGCAATATCTTCATTTAGAACCTCAAGGTCCTGTTTAAGTGCATTTAAAGTGTCTTCTTGCAAAATTTCCTTCTGGGCGACGACAAAACTAACGACCTAGTAGACCTCAAAAGAGGGCTAATTGTTGGTGGCTGGCTAGTTGGTGCCTCCGTGACAACAGTCGCCAGGGTAGTGGGGGTATCGAGAACTACTGTGCCCAGTGTCATGACAGCATACCGTGTTTGTGGAAAAACCTTGTCTGCGAAACACGAGAGTGCCCTAAAAACAACCTTGACTGATAGAGACAGGAGAGCATTAAAGATTATTGTTACCCATAATAAGACCACAGCACTGAAAATTAGTGCAGAGCTCAATCTGCATCTCCAGACCCCAGTATCAATGAAAACAGTGCGCAGGGAACTGCATAAACAAGAAATTCATGGCAGAGCTACTATTGCAAAACCTTTGGTAACCAGAGTGAATGCACAACGATGACGGCAGTGGTGTCAGGAGCATACAACATGGACTACCGATGCATGGAAGCATGTAATGTGGTCGGATGAATCCATATTTATACTATTCCCCACCACAGGACGTGTTTACATGTTGAGAACACCATCAGAAACATACAACCCAAACTGTCTGCTTCCAACAGTGCAGCGTGGTGGTTGTTCTGTCATGCTCTGGATGGTCATATCATGGTTTTCAGCAGGTTCCCTGATCACCTTGAAAGGATGGATATATGGCAGAGCACATGAAACCACTTTGGCTGACCAAGTCCATCTAATGACTCAGGCATTGTTTCCTACACGGGATGCCATCTATCAAGATGATAACGCCCCAATTCACAGAGCTCGAAATGTCCAATCATGGTTTGAGGAACATGAGGACCAGCTTTCACACCTTCCTTGGCCTCCCCAATCACCAGACTTAAATATCATCGAACCACTGTGGTCTGTGTTGGAAAACAGAGTAAGATCCCGTTATCTTCCTGCATCTCTTAAGGACTTGGAGCAGTTTCTGCATGAAGAATGGTGCAACATCCAACTAAACACCATCCAGGATTTGTATACATCCATTCCAAGGAGGATTCAGGTGGTTTTGAATGCCAAAGGTGGTCCAACATTGTTTTATTAAGTATGTAAAACCTTCTTTTTGTAGGTGTTCACATTATTCTGTCCAACCCCTGTATCTATGATGACTAACAGATTAAAAAGAAGTTGAAGGGGATAAAGATAAAACTCATAAAGCCAATGAAACTTCAACAAATGCTGAAATGAAAAAATAACTTCCGACTTTTATGACTCAGGAAAACAACAAATAAGATGATTTGCATGCACACTGGAATGCTAACATTTCATTAAACCGTTCCAAGAAATTAGTCATTTTTTTATTCTTGCTTTGCATGTTTCTATTTCTTTTTCCTTTAAATATATCAATAAATGTAAGAATTTGACCATCAAAAGTTAACAAGAAAATAGAAACAGTAATTGTCCATTTTATACAAGCTTTAGTATGATACAATGATGTACACCTACGAGACATTACATTATGACCACCTACCTAATAAGATTTAGGACCCCCTTTAACCCGCAAAACAGCGACCACTTGGCAAGGCATCGATTCGATGAGGTGGCGATAGGTATTCTGCACTATCTAGTACCATAATGTCAACAGCAGGTCCTCCAGTTCCCGTACATTTGGGGGGGGGGGGGTGATTTAGCGTGAACCCGCTTTTCCAAGTTAAACCACAAATGTTCGATTGAGTTCACGTCAGTGAATTTGCAGGCCAGAGCATTAATAACAAAAAGTTACCAGCATGTTCCTCAAACCACTCCTTGATGATTCTGGCAGTGTGACATGGCCCATTATCCTGTTGGTAATGGCCATCCCCACCAGGGAACACATTTGTCATGAATGGGTGAACTCGGTCTGCAACAATGTTCAGATACCAGACAGTTTTCAGGGATGTGGTATCGGGATAATGGGGTCTAAAGTGTCCCAAGAAAACATCGCCCACAGCATAACACCACTGCTGCTGGCCTGTTTTCACCCAACAGTGCATCCAGGTGCCATAGCCTCTGTTGGTAATCAGCGTATCCGCGCTCGGGTGTCTATGTGATGCACCAGGAATCTTGATTCGTCAGACCAGGCCACCTTCTTCCAATCATCCATGGTCCAATCTCAATGATCTTGGGCCCATCTCATGCATTGTTGGTGATGACGTGCAGTGAGCATGCAGACTTGGCTGGGGCTTCGGCTATGCAGGCCCATGTGCAGAAGGCTGCAATGAGCTGTGACACATTGCCCTGTGGTCGCTGTGAACAACGCGCGACAGTCTCCACTCCCTCTGGCATCAATGAGTTGCGGATGACGGTTCGTCGTTTGGCCACCTGTGCAACACTATTGATATGTACTCACTATAGCGGTAGGTGAACAACCCACAAGCCGCACCGTTTCCGAGGGGCCATGCCATCAGAATTTGTCCTTTATCAAACTCAGACATATCAGCAGCTTTTTCCATTCTGACTCCGAACATTTTACTAATCAAAAGTCGGTCCTTGGTTCGTATATATACTGCTCTGTGAACTTCACCTGCACCACCGTTTGGTCTTCAGGCATGCTCATTTCTTTAGGCTGAGGGTGGTCGTAATGTAATGGCTCATCGGTGTAATGAGCATAGGACATATACATTTGGCCAGGATGCAATAATATGTATAAGCCCTATAAGTATGCAATATAGACATATATGCACCAAAACACACACACACGTCTTCCCTCCTGGTTGGGTGATGTGCTGGATTCTGACCATTTGTCAATGATGGGCTCAGGTTAGAGTACCAGATAAGGCATGTGTGTTGTTTGTCTTATAGCACAGACTCTCTCCCTTCCCTGAAACCAATGGCCCTAAATAAACAATGGCTAACTGCTTATAGGCCCAGGAGTTGTTCATGGTGGGCCATTAACTTTGAAAATATAACATGCCTAAAAGATATAACCACAAGATAGGATGGGCATTTGGTACACAAAACATATAGTCTGAGTGCGAATTAAAGTGTGTGTGTGTGTGGGGGGGGGGGCTGATGATAGCAATATTTTTCCCTGCTGGGGAAAATTGTTTTCTTCCTCTCTTGCCTCTAGGCACTAAAATGACATTTTACTATTGTTATGCCTGTTGCTCACGATCAAAATTGCTTTCAAATTTATTGAACAACTAATCTGTTGATTTCTATTCGAAGCACATCATCTGCTAGCTAGCATCAAGTGACACTGCAGGCATTAACATACCTTGCGCACCAAGTGGCATGCGCGGGAACTACGTGCTGTATTTCAAATATGTTTGTTGACAACACTGCATTATTCAGTAAAGGCATGGATAATAATGGTTATGAAGCAACGTGTTCGTTATTACATTCCACATAGTTATTAGTTTCGTTTGTTGATATTAAAGTTAGTAGGCCTATACAAGCAAATATACTTACAAAATAAGCAAATTATTGTTTAAGGTAAATGTATTTTTCTTTGTTTTGTTACTTTGTTTCTCTTTGATATATTTTTCATAATTACATAAATATGTTTCTTTTAAAAAAGTTAAATTATTCGTCTAATTTGCAGGATTTTGCACTGCCTTTCATTAGCGTAACTTGAGGAAATGTTATTTACTTTTGAAATATAAGCGCACGAAGCATGTTGGTACAGGAAACATTGGTTAAACATTTTCCCCCCACGACAAGAAGCTTGATTTGCACTCTGCGTATAGTCAATATGGGATGTTAGCCCTCTGAAAGTAATGTAGGCATGGCATTGACAAATGATGACCCTCAATAAGATGATTCAAAAGAGTGGGAAGCCAATAATTGCCACTGGTAAATTAGAGATGTTGAGAGTTTTAAGGACATTTGGAGGGCAACAATAATTCTCCTCAAGGTATCCCACAAATGTTCAATGGGATTGAGGTCAGGAGAACATGCAGGTCATTCCATTTGTTGAATACCTCATTGTTCAAGATATGCATTAACAACATTAGCTCTATAGGGATATGCATTTTGTCATCTGTTAGGATGAAATCAACAACTGCACTGGCATATGGACTCTCATATAAATTGTGAACCTCATCTTGTTTTATGGCAGTCACACGATCTTTAAAAGCATGGAGGTCAGTTCAGCCACCCAATGAAATTCAGGCAACACAGTCACATTCTTGTCATAAAAAGCACTTCATTTGATGATGATGCATCTCTTTGAACAAAATTTTGTTAAGGAGACACTTTCAGCCTCTCACCATACTAATACAACATCTGATGCCAGTGACTTGTTCATTCAAAAGGTAACATGTCACTGTTCCAAGGTACTGTGAATGTGATAACAATACCATCTTAAACATGCACACCTGCTTCAGATGGTATCATACAGAACAGCATATTTACAGTAGGCCGCTGAGTGTTGAGTTTACAGTTGCGGAGCCTTCTGGTCACAGCAGAGATGTACTTGATTTTGTGTAGCTGTGCTTTTGTCCTCTGATTCAGTCTGGAATTGTGTGATGCAGAAATCATCTTGAGGGGTTTCCCTCCTGAATGGCCTCGAACAGATCCCAGGACATTGTCGCAAGTGTTTGAAATTGGTTAAAAGTGCCTTGAGCTTACAGACTGGTTAATAACAAAGAATTTAGCTTTTACTAGTAAGCCTCTGACATCTTAATGGCCCAGCATCACTTTGAATCTTTTAAATATCTTCTTTATGACATGGAAAGAAAATAGTTACTTCCAATGAATACTAGAACATTTCACAGCATACCAATATCCTCTGACGGAAAGTACTGCTTTTATCAGGCATTCTGAATCCTGTATTACTCCCTGCAGCATGTTTAACAGCGAAAACAGATTTGATGGTGAAGCTAGTAAGCAAGTAAATTCATATTTGAAAGTCATAGCTGCTTTAAAAGAATTTCACAGGAATGATGGGATTTCAAAAAAGTCCCAAATGGCTGTGTATTAAAGCATAATTGTTCCTACTCTGATGTACAGCTGTGAAACCTGGGTACTGCAAAAATATGTAGGAGTTGTTCGTGTGTTGGAGAGATGTATTACTTATAGGGAGTTTGTGGCAAGACACGTTCTGATCATGTGAGGAACAAAGATGTGTAATGTAAAGCAAAATGTTGTCAGTAAGGTGAAAACAAATGTTCTTAGGTAGTTTGGCCATGTTGAGAGAATGAGTGACGAGATGCTTACTAAGAGAATTTATTCAGCCCAAGTGGCAGGACAGAAAGATAGAGGAAGGCCAAGGAAATCACGGGAGGACCAAGTTCAGAAATGTCTACCCGAGAAAAAGATAATAAGTATGAAGTACAAAAGGTCTTATGTGAGATATGATGGATACCAGTGAAGCTTGAGTTGTGTGCCGAGATCACTGTAAATGGAGACATTTTATACATCTCAACAGTAAGTAAAATCTAACTTTATCAATTTTAAACTTTAATCTGGCAGACAAACTTTCTTTGAGGAGCTAAGCTTAGAATCTCAGAGAGCAGTTTTGCGATATGTATGTATGTACATACAAATCCTTATCCATGTTTTAACATACACTGAAGAGCAACTGAATTAGAGATACCTGTCTACCTTTCGCCATGATGACGGCGGCGATTCGTCTCGGCATGGACTCGACAAGACACCAGAAGCGTTGGGAAGCCATACGGATCCACGACCACTGAATAAGCTCCCACAGTTCTCAAAGATTTGATGGAGGGAGGTAAGAGCCTCGAACATCTCTCTCGATGGCATCCCAGACGTGCTCGATGGGATTGAAGTCAGGTGACCTAGCTGGCCAAGGAAGTGAGGTCACGTCGGTGGAGTGTTCATCCAACCATTCGGATACAATTTGGGAGCAATGGCACGGTGCATTGTCTTGTTGCAGGATGAGGTCCCCAGTGGGATGTTGAAGATGCACAAACGAGAGCAAATGGTCATCCAGGATATCCTGGTAACGTTGACCTGTGAGGGACGATGTCACACGTACCAGGGGTCCCATTTCAGTGCACATAAACAGTCCCCAGACGAGAATGCCACCCCCTAACAGCTTGAAGAGTACCCTGCTGGCAAGAAGGATCCATTGCTTCATGTGGTTTGCGCCATACTTATATCCTGCCATCCGCATGTACCAACGTGAATCTCGACTCATCAGTCCAGGCAACATTTTTCCACATGTCTAGGGTCCAGCGGCGATGTTCCCGTGCCCGTGCTAATCTTTGTACCCTGTGATGTGCGGGCAGCATAGGTACCCTCATGAGACGATGGCTTCTGTACCCCATAGCGAGGAGATGGTTCTGGATGGTGTGGCTGCTTACACGTTTTTGTAAATCGGCGTTAAATTGCCGAGTGATTTCTTGCACTGTGGCCCGTCTATCTGCTGTTACAATGCCAGCTAGCCAACAATGACCCCGCTCATCCACACGCTGTTGTCCACGGCAGTTGGCCCTTGCCGGGATGGTTTTACAGGATTTGATGCACTCACGGTGCACCCGTGACACAGTGGCTCGTGAAAATCCCAGTGCTTGCACGACTTCCGAGATGGAGTGACCCATTCGTCAGGCCCCGACAATTTGCCCATGATCAAATGCGCTTACATCCTTCATCTTACCCATACTGCGTCCGACTCTTACTGATTCCTGTCGCATCACTCCTTATATAGTCGAATCGCTGTATACGTCACGTCGTTTCCATTTAGAGGGCCACCCACAGCGCCACATTTGCATAACGCCAGCTGTCTCGAATTCAATTGCTCTTCAGTGTAGTAGCACAGTGAAAATTTTGCATAACCACTTTGTTATTTACACTTTTGTGTTTCATACTTAACTTTTGGTTTGCAATAAATTTTTCCACCCTATGCTAACATTAAACATTACTGTAACTGCTGAACTGTTAAGTTCATCAGTTAGTATTGCCATTGGGTTATTGTTATCAAAATACACCCAAACTTAAAGTTATCACATTAGTGTCTAGTGTACTTTAAGACCCAATAATTAAATCTACCAAAACGTAATTTGTCCATATCAAGGTTATGGGTGAAATAATCCTTACATTTTTTTTGAAACAATTTATTCAGCAGATAAAAAATTGCTTTCCAGGATATTAGACAGTTCAATATTCATTACAAGTCCATGTTTTTATTACATGTCTGTAACTGGTGAACAGCATCTTTCTGTCCTTATAAAGGAACATAAGTTACCTAATAAAAATGAAGTTTCAACAGTCAGTAGTGAAAATATTTGTTTCATACAAAAGATAGCCTATGTAGGATATCTATACCATCATCAGTGACTGTATTATTTTGATATAAATATTATAGAATTTGGAATAAAAATTCATTACATAACACTATTCAAATATACATAAAATAGAGCTCTAAATTAAGAAAAAGTGTGCAGTCTCAATTATTTCACAATTTACAAGGCAAATAGGGCATTCTCTGCATCTTCCTTTTCTATTTGTCTCTTGTTACTCATGCCACTTGTGACGGATTGTGAGGGAAGCACAGCTGCTGCAGCAGCTGCTACCGGTGGTACTGAATGGGATGTCACTTGATTTTCAGGAGTTGCTGTGGATGGCTTCTCCTCTGTGACAGCACGCTCTGCTAAGAATTTTTCAAAATCTGAAGGAAAGAGGTAGTACATTTTCTTTTAAAATGACATTAAGCTCCACTAGTAAAAGCAACAAAAACACAAAACCTATGAAAAAACTAAATTAAGAAAAAAATAGTAATAAAGGATGGCATGGCTATTCCTAGCAGGTATTAAAGATACATTTTAAGTTTAAATGGGGTTTCTAAGGAATTTATTATTTTTCACTTACTTGTGAAAATAGCTAGTCTGGATATACAGTGTAAGCTGTGTTGGCAGTCACTCGCATTCTGAGATCACCTGGCAAAGCAGCCATTTTTGTCTGCACAGATGTTATCACCGATAGAAACAATGCATAAGAGACCTTTATTTGGTGACCACCTCCAGGACGTGGCCAAGAGCAAACACTTTTAAAATGTAAAAGAGAATATACCTCTATTTTGTGGTCACCAACATGAGGAACTTTTTAGAAAAAGCTTGTTTGGGAAGTTCTGGAAAGATAACAAAATGTAATAATGAGTTTAAAATATGAAACACCTGTTGGTTTTCTCTTTCTGTCACCACCTTTTATGAGAGTGTAAATGGTAGGTGATTTTTGGTGACTGACAAGTTTCTTAGAATTTTGTTTGCAGACAGTAAGTATGGTTTTCCGTTAACCAGGGTATGCATGTTCAATCTTTAATTGTTCTTAATAACAGAGTGAAGCTCATGTAGTAGTTCATACCAACCAGCCTAATCTTCCTAAATTGTGGCCATATTATTTCAACAGACTTGATGATCCTGTTGAAACACGGATTCATATAATTCTTACTTTAATTGCTTTTTAACATGTCAATAAATAAACAAAATTCTGAGGTTACTCACCTTTTTCCCCCAAATATCATGCAAGAGGTTTTTTTCTCGTATATACACTTCCAACACGTAATTTTTATTTGCCCCTGTGTGGTTCAAGGCTCAAGTACACTTCCTTTAAAACTCATGCAAACTCCGATTTTTTTTATCTCCCACAATAACTATATGCCAATTCAAATGTATCAACCACATTACACAAACTTTACTCCCTAAAAATTCAGACATCTAATTAAAACAATCCAATTTAAAAAAAACAAATTACACACTTCCTAAAACTTTAAAGGTAAAAAAACTCTTATCCATAATTACTTACAAATGAAAACCCTTGGTTATCGAACAAACAAACCTGACCGTAACATATAACATGTCCTCAATCATATCGGGCTCCTCCCCACACAGCAATAAAAAAATTTTCCCAGTACTTTCAGAATCTGGCGAGGCTGTTATCAAGGAGTGGTCGTAACTTCAATCAGCCGTCACCGCCCTCCAACGCAGCAAATGTTCTGGATCTTGCGTGGTATCGTCGCTTCTCATTCTTCATAGATCAGCTGCAGTGATACCATCTATTAAAATGACCTAACAGCATTCTTTTTCTTTTCATATCTACAACATCTGTTCAATGGCATATTGTAGTTAATTTTATAAAATTAATCTTCTTGTAATCTATCATAATAATTTCATTACGTTACAACATTTTTTTTTTCCTTTCTTCCTCCTTTTGGTTTTCCCATTCTAATCAAATAATTCCAGTATATGTTTAAACTATTAGGATAGTTAAAGTTGCACAACCTGTGTCTGTTTTTCTAAATCAATACTGTTTCCTCTAGTCTTAAATGCCTTTCTGTACGACAGTTCTTGATTATTTTTATTTCATCAAACTTTGGGTATTGTTTTTGTTTGATATACAGACCTGCCAACCTCTCAGAACCAAAAACCTTGACACTCGGATACAAAAATTTGAACACGACGCATGATGATAATTTTTTAAGCCTATTTCAGCTATATAAATTCTTGATGATGATAATGTAGGGATTTTGTCCCTACATCAAAATTTTATTGAGAAACTAATTAAATCTAATCAACAAATGCTTTTATGTTGTTAATTATTAAATTCAATATTTAACATTTATTAAATTTAAACAAAAATCTTAATTGTTCAGGGGAAAAAAATGTATTAATATGAAACCTTTAGAAAACTATAATGTAGCTCATAGATTTCTGCTTTCCATTAAAAGCAAGGAAACAGTAAATTTTACACATGACAACCATTAAGAAATCTAACTTTTATTTAAACCAACATGTGTGGATTACTTTGCTTTGTTTTTAAATTCAACAGAATTTTTTTGCTAGAAGCAAGTCCAGACATACTGGTTTTAGCAATTAAAAGTGATTCAAGTGTTGAAGTACTCAAAGAGTCTCATACATCAATCTTGTTTCTCCTTACTAAACTAAAAACTCTTCCACATGAGGCATTACTATGAGGCAAGATTAAAATCCCTAACATGACTTTACAAAAAGTCTGCTACAAAGAAATTTGCCACAAGATAATAAATACCATGAAAGGAATACGGGATTACTCCATATAATACAAATTTTGAAGATGACAATCCGATTTTTGGTGTAAATGTGACAAGGATGGTAAGACAGATAATATACGAAAACTTCATCATCCTGGAGCGATAAAATTTTCAAGTTTTCACTCTTTAACCACTACACCACACAGAACGATGTATGGAGTAGTGGTTAGCATACCCGGGTGCTATCTGGGAGATGCTGGTTTGTGTCGCCCTCTAGGACGATGAAATTTTCAAGTTTTCGGATATTATCTGACTAACCATCCTTGTCACATTTACACCAAAAATCAGATTGTCCTTTTCAAAATTTGTAATAAATACCATTGTTAACAGATACTTTTGCTGTTTAAAATGTTATCTGGTAATGATGCTATTTGAAATTTCAAAAAATCACTTTCTATGGCATCAACAGCTTCAAGAATTGCTTCATTCTCAAACCTTAAAAAGAGACATGGGAACATATCTATTACAAACTGAATTGATGAAAAATTAGACTGTTCTCTTCCAGAAATATCAGCAACTTGGACATGATTTAACATTTCCAAATTCCATGGAAATTACACAGTCGCAGCCCTTAAAAATAATAATTTCTAATGTTAGAAAAAAATTCTTTCTGCTCCTCAGTGCTAACTGTTTTAATCTTTTTGGTTTCAAACCCGACTGATGACTCTGCATTGTTTTTTTAGTTCTCTGTTTCCTTTTAATTTTAAATGTTGATTTTGCTTGCTTAATAACACTTACTTTTACAAATCTAATTAGTTCATTAAAAAGACTTTCAATATCGGATTTAAGAGTATGTACACGAGGTTTCTCCTGCTGAAACATTACATCGTATTTTTAAAAAACTTTTGTAACATGGCAAAGAAAAAGCGTATAAACTTGATTCACAGTTGAACTGAAGGTAAAAAAAATCCTCTCTTGCTTATTTAATGCATTTTTACAAGATTTTTTTCATGCAGTTCTTGTCGCTTTTTAATTACATGTGTTTGAGATTTTTTATCATGTTCAGTGTCAACTGTAATCATTTTAAATTTCTTATTAACAGAAGTCAAATTTACATTTTCCCTCTTTAACGTTTCATTGGGTTTACAACTTTCTGATTTTGAATGATCCAATTTTGGAATGGTACACGAACTAATTCTTGGAGAGAAACTAATCCTTTTTTCACTTTCATTAGAACACTCTTCTTTAAAAAATAAAGTTAAAAATCGAGAAATTGGAAACCTCTTTGAGAAAAAAACTCTTTCAAAGGGGATAAAATAGATTACACATAATTCCTTCCCCCTACAGCAGAAAGTTCCTGGTCAGTCTGCGACAGATATCATGGTGCCACAAAATAATCTGCCAGTGGTCACTAGGCAAAATAACTACTAGATGCAAAAAACAATAAAAATTGCAGACATATTTTTCTACCAAAAAAAATATCTAACAACCTAGGTACCACAGCAATTGCAATGTTAATTAGGATCAAGAACATTCTGGCCCTCTGCATCTGGAATTTTGCCCATTTTCAAGCCCAAACACAAAGATTTGTGGAATAAAATGATATTTAACAACAATAAAGCGCAGAGACATCACTAGAAAAAAATTGTCATCAGAGGAGAAATCTTCGCTCCGTTCGTTCTACTTCCGTTTTCGGAACAATTTTCTCCATTTCCCATCTCAAATGCAAACATTTATGTAATTAAATTATGATTAAACAATAATGCAGAAGCACGGCGGGTGGGGGGTTATTAGAGGGAGAAATTTTCACTCCGTAAAACTTTCATTTTCAGAAAATTTTCCTCCATTTTCATTCTTAAATACAAATATTTATCTAATAAAATGATATTTAATGACCATATAGAGCTGAGGGAATATCGCAAGAAAAAGAATTTAAAAATACTGGGTTCCGTTAAACTTTCGTTTTTTTTCAAAACTTCTGCCTCCATTTTAAAACCAAATCACAAAAATATTTATGCAATAAAATGATGTTTAACAACAATAGCAGACAATCCTCCCTTCAAGCATCGAAAGAACGTTGGGAGAAAAAAATTACGATTACGGGAGAAACCCTCACTCTGCCTAACTTCTGTTTTCGGAAAACTTGCATCTTAGGGGGTCTGCAAGATGGTTTAATCGGGTCCTGGGGATGTTGTTTTTGTCTGCAGGACCAAAATAAATCTGCGATGTGCATCGGCCGTCGCCGTGATTCTGCTACGAGAATTAGTAGAAAATGAATCTGTGATGTACGTCGGCCGTCGCCGAGATTCTGCTATCAGAATCAGTGGAAAATGAATCTGCGATGTATGTCGGCCATCGCCACGCTTTTGCTACGGGAAGGAGTACAAAATAAACCTGCAGTGTACGTCACCCGTCGCCGTGATTCTTCTACAGGAATGAGTACAAAATAAACCTGCAGTGTACGTCACCCGTCGCCGTGATTCTTCTACAGGAATGAGTACAAAATAGATCTGCGATGTATGTCGGCCGTCGCCGCGATTCTGCTATGGGGATGAGTACAAAATAAGCCACTGTGATGTACGCAGGGATCATGGCATACTTCTGGAAAATTTTAGGTAGGAATATTTAGAAAAATTTTAGGAGTGTATTTCAATAAAAACTAGATGTATATTTGTATACATCTAGTAAAACAACTTTGTATAGATTGTAAAGAGTTTGCTTCACACCCTTCAACTATATATACTGATAGACTGTGCATGGCATCAAAATTTCTGGCTCTAACATAAAATCACATGACATCAGTCAAAAAGATGGGTTATACCTGCTGTGCTTATGGTTACTCTGAGCGATATAGTAAAGGAAGTTCTATGATTTTTCATGGGTAAGAAATTAATTAAATACCTAAGTCAATAAAGTTCAATTACTTAACCAGAAAACTTGCAGCTATTGATATAAAAATATAGTAACTTAAGAAAAAAAAAAATGGAATGCATGTTCCAAATTTTTCGCAAATGTTCATCACATTATAAAACACGAAATGTAAACAACTCGATCATGCATGCATATATCTCATAAGTAAACTTACCTGAAGAGTTTTCATTATATATGAGGCCCATTCACATAATACACCAAAAACACCGAAGTTCTGCAGCGTAAATTAGTAACCATAACAGCATTTTTACACGAAATTTCGAGTCTGATGATGACGTGCCCAATATTGGAGCCACAGCGGCTTTGATGCAGCTATTGCCAATGCGCAGTCCATTAGTATATATGGTCGAAGTTCACACCCAAATTTTTTGCATAACGTCTAATGTCTAAAGTTTAAGTATGATTTACTTCTAATGTTCAGTTCTTATCTTTTCACGTGTTATTATCATATTCAAGTATATTTACCACATTCAAGTTTCACTTTGAACATTAATATGCTGTTGAACCAGAAGCAATTCACAATTTTCAGAGTAAAGTTTTCAGGTTTCACATTAAATTATAATATCCTAAAAAGGTAATTAAAAACCATGAACTATGTACAATTGTTCACTGAATTACTTTTTTCATATTATTGTTTTAATCTTTTCCTAATAAGCCTATCTTTTTCTGCTTCCACCACAACTAATTTACTTTCAGTTTTCTTTATTTCAGCTGAGCCTTGTATGATCAAGTTAGAGGCAACTGTTATTTCAACAGTATTTTGTTTTTCTACAGCTTTTCTCATCCTTTCTGTTCCCTCTTGAATTACTGCTAGGGAGGTTTCTTTATCTTTTTTAAGTCGATTTATTTCTGCATCATTTTCTTTTATTTTGTCATCAAACTCAGCTTTTCTTTTTTTCTCTAGCTGCTTTTCCTTATTTTCCCTCTCTTTCTGCTTACTTTCTTTTACCTTTTTTTATTCTTCTTCCTTCAGCTTATCAACATAATCTTTATAAAATTTATGTGAATCACAAACACTATTTAACAAATTTCTTGTTATGGGAACTTTACTTACACATCCATAGTGTTTAATGGCCCCTTTAACTATTCTTAATGATGTTATAGTTGAGTCTTTTAAGTTATCCTTGTCCTTCCTCAACAGAGCAGTGTTAACTGAAAATCCTCTTTCTGCATCAGCATTACAAGAGGTAAAACTAAAATTGACTTGATGAGTTCAGCAAGATTTGAGTATTTTTCTTTTCCACTAGAGTCTTCAATACTAAATATATTACGCCAGTAATGATCAATCCGCACTGGAATATGCCCTTCCTCTGAAAATTTCAAGAGTTCATCTAGAGTTGGCTTATCGCAATTTAAAAGTTTCCACTCTTCTCTTACTCTATCAATTTGCTCCTCAGAAAGATGCAAAACACTTGAAATTCTGGTTATTTCCAAAAGTCTTTCAGTGACTAAAAGTTGAGTTGACTCTTTCTTTGGTTCTTTTATCTTTAAAACTTCTATGTCTCTTTGCTTTTGATTGCAGAATGGCAAATTTGACTTTAAATATTTTGTGGTTGCAATTAGTGATGATCTTGGGTTTGCCTCCTCGGGGCGCTCCGTGGTAACAATGGCACACACAACAGCAACTAGGGCCTCTGCGAATCTTGGAGAGGTGCCAGCTAGTTCTGTGTGACATTGGCGAAAAGACCCCAACTCACTGGGTTTTGTTCCAGAATCCTTACGTTGAATGACCAACTGGAACCCTCGGCTGTGGGCTAATCCCCCACACTGATGTACTTACCTGATTAAAAAGACAAAAAGAAATATTAAGAATGACTCAAGTGTGGGATATGGTGGACCTACCACACTTGAGAAGGACGGTCCACCACGGAATCGACCTGGACTTTCTAAACGGCGTATAAGAAAGAGATCTTGGCTGAGTGAATGTAAGATTGCTGTATGGAATACTAGAGGTATAAATGGCAACATGAGTGAGGTGATTGAGGAGATGAATAAGTATAGACTGGATGTGCTGTGTGTAAGTGAAACCAAAAAGAAGGAAATTGGGGTAGAAGAAGTGAATGGCACGGTGAGTGTGTGGTCTGGAGTATTGGATAATATGAGAGGACAGGCTGGTGTAGGTGTGATTTTAAGTGAAAAGATGAAGAACAACTTGATTCACTATAGTTGCATAAGTGAGAGAATTCTCTGGATTCGTTTGAAAGTGAAACTTCAGAAAATAGTAATTGTTGTAGTGTATGCTCCTTGTGACTCGGAACCTTCTGATAAGAAAGAAGATTTCTGGAATGAGCTATAAGCTGTTTTGAGCCAGTTTGGTGCTTAAAAAAAGTTATAACAGCAGGGGATTTCAATGCTAGAGTAGGTGTGCAGAATGCAATTTCTGACAATGTTCTGGGTAAGTTTAATGATCCTTGTGTGAATGATAATGGTGAAAGATTAGTTGAACTCTGAATTGAGAATGATTTGTGTGTATCTAATACATTTTTCAACCACAAGTATATACACACATATACTTGGGAAAATCGTACTCTTGGTCAAAAGAGTGCGATAGGTTTTGTTGTTTACGATCAGCGTTTGAAACACTTAGTTGTTGACACCCGTGTAATAAGAGGTGCGGATGTTGGTTCTGATCATTACTTGGTAGTGTCACGAGTGAAACTTAATGTTGGTTGGAGGAAAAGGAATAGGAAGAGACCCAGGATAGAAAGAATAAAGGTTGATAGGCTCCTTGAAGATCATCAGCGTTATTCTGACTTACTCAGAGGACTGAAGGATCTGAAATCTTGTGAGAGGGATGTAGAAAAGAAGTGGGAATGTTTTAAGAACTGTGTTGTTACTGCTGCTAAAGAGGTCTGTGGCACCACAATAGTGGGTAACAATAGAGGTGATGCTTGGTGGAATAGTGAGATTGATGAGGCAGTAAAGAAAAAGAAGGGAGCCTATTTGGGGATGTTGCAAGATAGAGTCTCTGTGGATGACTATCGCTGTAAGAAGCGTGAAGCTGCCAAGCTGGCTCGCCACAGTAAGGCAAAAGATAGGAAAGAGAAAGTGGAAAGGCATGAACTGGCTTTTTGGAAAGATAGAAAGTCCTTCTGGAAGTACATGAGACTCAGGAAAAATAGGGGAAACAAAGTTTGCATGAAATTCAAACTGAGTATAAATAAAGGAAAAACTAAAGTTATGGTGTTTGAGAGAGGAATGGGTAGCACTGAATGTAATGTAAGTATAAATGGCACTGTGATTGACCAGGTGAGTGAGTTTGTGTATTTAGGAAGCATGTTTGACAGAGAGAACAAGTTTTGGATGGTGAAATCAGTAGGCGACTGAATTCTTCTTTGAAAGTCATAGCTGCTCTGGGAGGTTTTCACAGGAATGATGGGTTCTCTAGAGAGCCCGCATGGCTGTGTATGAAACAGTAATTGTTCCTACTCTGATGTATGGCAGTGAAACCTGGGTACTGCAGAAGAAACATAGGAGTCGTTTGTGTGCTGGAGAAATGTGTTACTTACGTGGGGTTTGTGGCAAGACACGATCTGATTGTGTGAGGAATGAAGATGTATTGCAGTTGTGTGATGTAAAGCAAAATGTTGTTAGCAAGGTGGAGACCAATATGCTTGTTAGCAAGGTGGAGACCAATATGCTTCAGTGGTTTGGCCATGTTGAAAGAACGAGTGATGAAATGCTTACTAAGAAAATATTTTCAGCCCAAGTGGCAGGAAGGAAAGGCAGAGGAAGGCCAAGGAAGACATGGGTGGATGAGATTCAGGAGTGTCTGCATGAGAAAAAGATTATGAGTATGAAGTATAAAAGATCTTGTGTACGGCGTGTAATGGATATCAGTGAAGCACGAGTTGTATGTCAAGATCGCTGTAAATGGCGAAGTTTGATACGACAACAATAAGTAAAAATATCTGGAAGTTTGTATTTCTTTTTGAAGCTAACCTCTGAATCTCAGAGAACAGCTTAGTGATATGTATGTATGACTTACATCTAAGAGAAATAATTTCTGCCAGGTCTCCTGAACATTCCTGAGAAGATTTTTTGTCTTCATACCAACTTCTAACTCCCCTAGTTTTTTCCATGAATTTTTGTTTTCAAAATCTACATTCTTTAGGTCTTCTCCAAATTTCCCTGCAATAACATCATCTTGGATAAACTGAGCCATAACATTCCTCATTAAAGTATTTAAATCAGAATATAACTAATGTATTTTTGGTTCTTCACTCTGATAACATAATGAAAACTTTTCAAAATGTTGGTGTGAAAATGAAATTAATGCTAAATAGCAAGGAGTTAGCTCATTTTTCAGGAAACAGTGATTCTTTTATACCTTGTCGAATTGCTTAGTTGTTTTTCAAATATTTTTTGAGATGGCAAGAAGTTTAAAAAATATTCTGTAATATTTAGCCATTGATCCAAGAGCCTCTGGGCTACAGAACCAATGGTTAGCCATCTGTTGCTGACATGCCACAAAAGAAATTTAGCTGTGACCAATGTTATATCCTCGACAGATTTACAATCCTCTCGTCTTGCAGCACTACTCTTTAAAAAGTAATGCATATCAGTAGCAAATTCATCAAAATCTATATTTAAGCTTGTCAAAACATTTTTAAATGCATTACTAACAACATGCAGGTTGCGAAAACCTAGTTCCAAAGATTTGTGGCCTGTTTCTTGTTTTACAACTTCATTGAATTTGCATAAAAAGCACTTATTTACATTTGGGCTGTCCATGGATACAAAAATAATTCTGTTCAACAAAATATTGAAGGATGATAACACATCAAGAATTTCTTTTAGCAAAATATCTGCTGTTGCATGACCCAGAAAAATGCTTGTTAGGTATCGGCAAGAAACTGAATTTATTTCTGAAGACCAGTACCTGAGATACACATCCAACTGCCGTTTCACTTGTGTATTTCTAGTTTCATCAAATGCTATAGTAACCTTTCCTGGGCTACTAGATGCAATGTCTTTTTTCAAATCCTCTTCAAAATATTTTGACAGTCTATGTGATATCACATAAGCAACTTTTTTCTTTAAGTTGCATTTTGGCTGCAATAGCAGAATCAGAAAACATTTCTTTGAAAAGTTCAACAGTTTCAGTGCATGAAACAAAAGACATATTGTCCTTAGCAACTTTCATGGCCCATAATGCGTCGGCTTTAGCCAGCTGTAAATCATGACTCAGTACTTCACTAATATTTGTTTTGGGCTGAAGATCCTGTACTCCAAAGGATTTCAAGATGGACTTATTTTGAAATTTACTTTGGAATTTCCGCAATTTTTTTTTCCTTTATGATGCGCTTTTACTTTTGAAAAGCCACTATTAGAAATATTGAAAATTTCTTAACACAATATACACTTAGCAGAAAATATTGTTTCGGTTGCAGAACACCATTCTTTCAACTTCACTCCGTCCAATTCTTTGGCGAGCCACACATCTTGAAATTTCGTTTAGGATTTAGGCATCTTAAACACTTGTATTACTAACCAGAAAACTGAAAATGAAAGGGTAGTACAAAAACACGTTCCAATATTGCAAAATCAGAGAACTTCCCGAAGTTTGGCTGCAAGGATGTCAGAAGATAGAGGGGAAAAAAAAAAAAAAAAGCAAGTCACCACTAAGGAACTAAACCTGCACAGAGAACACCATAATAGACACAAAACCAGAAACTATCATACGCATCTCACGCAAGTTCAGTCAAAGCAAGTCGGAGCCGAGATATATTGTGCATCGAAGGTCGCCGACGCAAGATCGAAGCTCAATGATTACGGGCTCTACTGTCTGCCATGATAACACTCAGCTGCCATCCCATCTGCATTACCGCAGGTTACGGAAGGAGACCACATGTTTCCTCTATGCTTCCACCCACCTGCTGTTTACACAAGGCATGTCCAACAAAAATAAAGTACGATCTTCTGCGTGCCACAGACTTCGTCTCCAAAGCGCAAACCAGTGGTGAAAATGACCCCCCCCACCCATGTTTTTTTCTTTAGATCTCTGTTAATCTCGAAAACTGTCCGAAGGCTCAAAAGTGGAGACAGAAGCATGTGCATCTCGATGGCGTCATTTCCCCTCCCTTCAGAAGAGCAGCATATCGGCTGTGTTTCTACAATAACAGGTTTTTTTACCATGGATTTGCCTCCTCGGGGCGCTCCGTGGTAACAATGGCACACACAACAGCAACTAGGGCCTCTGTGAATCTTGGAGAGGTGCAAGCTAGTTCTGTGTGACATTGGCGAAAAGACCCCAACTCACTGGGTTTTGTTCCAGAATCCTTAGGTTGAATGACCAACTCGAACCCTCAGCAGTGGGCTAATCCCCCACACTGATGTACTTACATGATTAAAAAGACAAAAAGAAATATTAAGAATGACTCAAGTGTGGGATATGGTGGACCTACCACACTTGAGAAGGACAGTCCACCATGGAATCAACCTGGACTTTCTAGACGGCGTATGAGAAAGAGATCTCGGATCAGTGAATGTAAGATTGGTGTATGGAATACTAGAGGTATAAATGGCAAGATGAATGAGGTGATTGAGGAGATGAATAAGTATAGACTGGATGTGCTGTGTGTAAGTGAAACCAAAAAGGAGGAAATTGGGGTAGAAGAAGTGAATGGCACGGTGAGTGTGTGGTATGGAGTATTAGATAATGTGAGAGGACAGGCTGGTGTAGGTGTGATTTTAAGTGAAAAGACGAAGAACAACTTGATTCACTGTAGTTGTGTAAGTGAGAGAATTCTCTGGATTCGTTTGAAAGTGAAACTTCAGAGAATCATATTTGTTGTAATGTATGCTCTTTGTGACTCTGAACCTTCTGATAAGAAAGAAGATTTCTGGAATGAGCTAAAAGCTGTTTTGAGCCAGTTTGGTGCTAAAGAAAAAGTTATAATAGCAGGGGATTTCAATGCTAGAGTAGGTGTGCAGAATGCAATTTCTGACAATGTTCTGGGTAAGTTTAATGATCCTTGTGTGAATGATAATGGTGAAAGATTAGTTGAACTCTGAATTGAGAATGATTTGTGTGTATCTAATACATTTTTCAACCACAAGTATATACACACATATACTTGGGAAAATCGTACTCTTGGTCAAAAGAGTGTGATAGATTTTGTTGTCTACGATTGGCATTTGAAACACTTAGTTGTTGACACCCGTGTGATGAGAGGTGCTGATGTTGGTTCTGATCATTACGTGGTAGTGTCACGAGTGAAACTTAATGTTGGTTGGAGGAAAAGGAATAGGAAGAGACCCAGGATAGAAAGAATGAAGGTTGATAGGCTCTTTGAAGATCATCAGCAGTATTCTGACTTACTCAGAGAATGACTGAAGGATCTGAAGTCTAGTGAGAGGGATGTAGAAAAGAAGTGGGAATGTTTTAAGAACTGTGTTGTCACTGCTGCTGAAGAGGTCTGTGGCACCACAATAGTTGGTAACAATAGAGGTGATGCTTGGTGGAATAGTGAGATTGAAGAGGCAGCAAAGAAAAAGAAGGAAGCCTATTTGGGGATGTTGCAAGGTAGAGTCTCTGTGGATGAATATCGTTGTAAGAAGCGTGAAGCTGCTAAGCTGGTTCGCCACAGTAAGGCAAAAGATAGGAAGGAGAAAGTGGAAAGGCATGAACTGGCTTTTTGGAAAGATAGAAAGTCCTTCTGGAAGTACACGAGACTCAGGAAAAATAAGGGAAACAAAGTTGTAAGTTGTGTGAAGAACGAGATTGGGGAAATGATATGGGAGCCCAATGAGTTAAGTGACAGATGGGGTGAATACTTCTGTGAGTTATTAGATCAGGAAAGCAAAGATGATTCTGAGACAGACGCAGATGATGTCACAATGAGGGATGAAAGCACAGGAGGGATCTCAAGAGAAGAAGTGTGTAAAGCTCTAGAATCTCTTCAGAATGGTAAGGCTCCAGGAGTTGATGGCATAACTGCAGAGATGTTGAAGTATGGTGGTGACTCTATAATTGACTGGTTAACTGAAATTTGCCAGTTGTGCTGGGAGTTAGGAATGGTCCCTCAAGATTGGAAGGATGCTATTATTGTTCCCTTGTATAAGGGAAAAGGTGATCAGACTGAATGCAAGAACTATCGTGGTATTAGCCTACTGAGTGTGCCAGGGAAAGTGTTTGGTAAGGTTGTTATTGAAAAAGTACGGGGTCTTACATCATTGAAAGTGTGGGATGTTCCGAGTGGTTTTATGCCTGGTAAAGGCTGCACTAACCAGATTTTTGCATTACGCATAATGATTGAAAATTATCTGGCTGTTGGGAAGAAAGTTTTTACTGCCTTCATAGATTTAGAGAAAGCTTACGACCGAGTCAATAGGACACTTTTGTGGAAGGTATTGAATGAATATGGTGTTACTGGGAATCTACTTAATAGTGTAAAAGCCATGTATGCTGGTAGTAGAGCTTGTGTACGAGTGAATGGTGTTTTATCAAAATGGTTTTCCATTGGTGCAGGAGTTAGACAAGGTTGTGTAATGTCACCATGGCTGTTTAATATATTTATGGACGCATGCATGTGTGATGCCAAAATAAATAATACTGGTTTATGTCTTGGTGATATCTGTGTGTGCAGATTGCTGTATGCTGATGACACTGTCCTGTTGGCAGAGAGCAAAAGTAAGTTGCAGAGTATGTTGACTCGGATGCACAAAGTTTGCATGAAATTCAAACTGAGTATAAATAAGGGAAAACCCAAAGTTATGGTGTTTGAAAGAGGAACGGGTAGCACTGAATGTAATGTAAGTATAAATGGCACTGTGATTGACCAGGTGAGTGAGTTTGTGTATTTAGGAAGCATGTTTGACAGAGAAAACAAGTTGGATGTTGAAATCAGTAGGCGAGTGAATTTTTCTTTGAAAGTCATAGCTGCTCTGGGAGGTTTTCACAGGAATGATAGGTTCTCTAGAGAGTCCCGCATGGCTGTGTATGAAACAGTAATTGTTCCTTCCTACTCTGATGTATGGCAGTGAAACCAGGGTACTGCAGAAGAAACATAGGAGTCGTTTGTGTGCTGGAGAAATGCGTTACTTACAAGGGGTTTGTGGCAAGACACGATCTAATTGTGTGAGGAATGAAGATGTATTGCAGTTGTGTGATGTCAAGCAAAATGTTGTTAGCAAGGTGGAGACCAATATGCTTCAGTGGTTTGGCCATGTTGAAAGAATGAGTGGAGTGATGAAATGCTTACTAAGAAAATCTTTTCAGCCCAAATGGCAGGAAGGAAAGGCAGAGGAAGGCCAAGGAAGACATGGATGGATCAGATTCAGGAGTGTCTGCATGAGAAAAAGATTCTGAGTATGAAGTATAAAAGATCTTGTGTACAGCGTGTAATGAATATCAGTGAAGCACGACTGTATGTCAAGATCGCTGTAAATGGAGAAGTTTGATACGACAACAATAAGTAAAAATATCTGGAAGTTTGTATTTCTTTTGGAGCTAACCTCTGAATCTCAGAGAACAGCTTAGTGATATGTATGTATGTATGTATGTATGTATGTATGTATGTATGTATGTATGTATGTATGTACAACATAGTTCTTAAAACATTCCAACTACTTTTCTACATCCCTCTCACCAGACTTCAGCTCCTTCAGTCGTTCTCTGAGTAAGTCAGAATAACACTGATGGTCTTCAAGGAGCCTATCAACCTTTGTTCTTTCTATCTTTGGTCTCTTGCTATTCCTTTTCTTCCAACCAACATTAAGTTTCACTCGTGACACTACCAAGTAATGATCAGAACCAACATCAGCACCTCTCATGACACGGGTGTCAACAACTAAGTGTTTCAAACGCTGATCGTAGACAACAAAATCTATCACACTCTTTTGACCAAGAGTCCGATTTTCCCAAGTATATGTGCCGATATACTTGTGGTTGAAAAACGTGTTAGATAGACACAAACTAATCTCAATGCAGAGTTCAATTAATCTTTCACCATTACCATTCACACAAGGATCATTAAACTTACCCAGAACATTGTCAAAAATTGCATTCTGCACACCTACTTTAGCATTGAAATCCCCTGCTATTATAACTTTTTCTTTAGCACCAAACTGGCTCAAAACAGCTTTTAGCTCATTCCAGAAATCTTCTTTCTTATCAGAAGGTTCAGAGTCACAAAGAGCATACATTACAACAAATATGATTCTCTGAAGTTTCACTTTCAAACGAATCCAGAGAATTCTCTCACTTACACAACTACAGTGAATCAAGTTGTTCTTCGTCTTTTCACTTAAAATCACACCTACACCAGCCTGTCCTCTCACATTATCTAATACTCCAGACCACACACTCACCGTGCCATTCACTTCTTCTACCCCAATTTCCTTCTTTTTGGTTTCACTTACACAGCACATCCAGTCTATACTTATTCATCTCCTCAATCACCTCATTCATCTTGCCATTTATACCTCTAGTATTCCATTCACCAATCTTACACTTACTCAGCCGAGATCTCTTTCTCATATGCCATTTAGAAAGTCCAGGTCAATTCCGTGGTGGACCATCCTTCTCAAGTGTAGTAGGTCCACCATATCCCACACTTGAGTCCAGATATTGATTTTTTTTTTTTGTCTTTTTAATTTTTAATCAGGTAAGTACATCAGTGTGGGAGATTAGCCCACAAGTGAGTGTTCGAGTTGGTCATTCAACCTAAGGATTCTGGAACAAAACCCAGTGAGTTGGGGTCATTTCACCAATGTCACACAGAACTAGCTGGCACCTCTCCAAGATTCACAGAGGCCCTAGTTGCTGTTGTGTGTGCCATTGTTACCATGGAGCGCCCCGAGGAGGCAAACCCATCACTCACTAGGACCGCCCACCAGTACTTGGTAAATTCATTATAACAACTTTCATTCGTGGGATTAATTCTCCAAAATAGGTAAGTGCTCTGGGAACGCAAATTAAGGTCCGAATGAAAGAACACCAAGCAGCTATTAGGAACATTGGGAACAAAACAGAGCTAGACAGACATATACAAGCAAGTGGACACTCCATAAATTGGGACTCAGTGAAAATAATCGCCCACCAGTCAAACTTAGTAAAGAGGAAACTAGAAGAAGGGATCGAAATAGCAAGAAGAAGAAGTACCACAATTAACGATAATTGCGGATGGACTCTTCCAATTGAGTGGCAGCAACTACTTCAGTGACATAGTGCTGATGACGAACTAGGCTTTAGTTCGAAAATTTGACAACCAACTTTCATGAAAAATAACCTCTATAAGACCCGTAAAAAAGTTATTCCACAATCACTATGAATAGAGGTGCCATAAATGCCTTTACAACTAGGATTAAAACCACATGCGGGCTGGATATATGGCGAAACATCAGAAAGATAGAAAGGAGTAAGTGCAAAAGCGACAAATGTAAGTCACAACTATATTTTCTAAAGAAATGTAAGAGAGCTAATTTTGTTCCACCTTCTTTGAGACTCACGAAAAACATCGCGGAAAATCTGTCAAGAAATTTTATTAAAAAAATAGAACAAAAAACGGTGAATGGCGCGATTCGTAATAAATTCAAAACTATTGAGCAATGCGAACGAGTAGAAGCTCGTATTTGGACCTCTTCATTAGGTGAAATTCCGGAAGCAGAAAAGAAAAATATTGATAATTGGTTAGCTAAAGCAGTGAGAGATAAAAACAAAAAGTTTAAGGAAAAATTGAAGATTAAAGAGAATAAGTGGTTGAATCCAAAGTTAATGTCTACAGCACCTGGCCCACAGTTAATACCATCCCCCACTAACAAACATGTCATAGATCTGACGGAAGAAGGAGTAGATGAAAACCTGATTAATCTCCTCAAGAAGGGATATAATTACAACCTTTCCTCCGCAACACTTGATAAAAAACGTATGCTGATTGATTTAGAAAGCATCTGTAGTAAGGTAGAAAGAGAAGATGAAAATACAGCAGTTACTTTAAGGAAAGAATTCTCAGACTGTGTCTCAAAATTTGTAAAAAAGCCAGTAAAAGTTGATTACAATTTTAATAGAAATGCCATTGCTGACCTTAAAAAATTCAAAGCCAATGATAAAGTTGTAGCACTGAGAGCAGATAAGAGCAAAGTTTTGGTATTGGTAGAAAAAGAAAAGTATTACAATAAAATGGAAGCTGAATTGAGCAAGCCTTATTATGAAGAACTCAATGGTAACCCTATAGATCAAACTGTCAAAAATCTTAAGAAATTAATCAGCTCTTTAAGAAATAAAAAACAGCTTAATGAGCTCTTCAAAAACTTCTCCAAAATCCAGTCAAGAATTCCACAGATCTATGGTACGATAAAAGTTCACAAAGAAGGCCATCCAGTAAGACCTATAATAGACACTAGAAATTCGCCACTCTCCAACATTAATTATTATTTACTTGGTCACCTCAGAGATATTTTCCCTTCTCCTCCCTACCTACTAAAAAATTCCATGCAGCTAAAAGGAAAACTGGACAACTTGCCAGAATTAATTCATCCAGTAATGGCAAGCCTGGATATAGTCTCTATGTATATCAACATTAACCTGGACCTCCTGCTGGAATTCATTGCAGATGACGTTGCGGAAAAAATAGTATTCCATAATCACAATAGAGAATTACTACTTGGCATATATGAACTGCTCCTATTTTCCTTCAAGAATAATTTCTTCCAGTTTGGAAAGAAATATTACAGGCAAACTTCAGGACTTGCAATGGGTTCTCCACTAGCACCTCTGCTAGCAAATTATTATATAAGTAAGCTAGAGGCAAAATTCCTTTTACAACCCTCCTTGTTTGCTCTCTATGTAAGGTACATGGATGATGTCCTAATTATAGTAGATACTGTGGACCAATCTCTACCCTCTCAGATTCTGGCAGAATTTAACTTACTAGAGAATACCTTGCAGTACACCCTGGAACAGGAGAAAGACCATAGCATCAATTACCTAGATTTAACCTTGACCTCAAGAGAGGGGAAAATATTCACTCAGCTTTTTAGAAAACCCACCAACACAGGGAAGATGTTAGACTTCTGCTCATTCCACCCTGATTATATTAAATCGAATACGGCGAGACAATTTTTGGAAAAAATTGAAATCCTGGTCTCTTCAGCTACTCAAAAAGATCTTCACAAAGAAGAATTAAAGGAAATATTGGCAGAAAACAATTAACCCTCCCCATATGTTGAGAAAATATTTAAACAAGTGCCAAAAAAGAAGCAGGAAAAAACCAACTTCAAATTCACCAGCAAAATTACGTACCACAAGGGACTTTTCGAGAAACTGAAAAGGATCGGAGCAAAATATAATATCAGGCTAGCTCCAGATCTTAATAACAAAATAAAGAAATTCCTGCCAGCTTTAAAGCAGAAAGAATTGGACATCCAATTGCAGGAAGGAGTAATTTACTGCATCGACTGTAACTGTGGACTCAGCTATATTGGAGAAACAGGGAGAAGTATTAAGGTCCGAATGAAAGAACACCAAGCAGCTATTAGGAACATTGGGAACAAAACAGGGCTAGACAGACATATACAAGCAAGTGGACACTCCATAAATTGGGACTCAGTGAAAATAATCACCCACCAGTCAAACTTAGTAAAGAGGAAACTAGAAGAAGGGATCGAAATAGCAAGAAGAAGAAGTACCACAATTAACGATAATTGTGGATGGACTCTTTCAATTGAGTGGCAGCAACTACTCCAGTGACATAGTCCTGATGACGAACTAGGCTTTAGTTCGAAAATTTGACAACCAACTTTCATGAAAAATAACCTCTATAAGACCCGTAAAAAAGTTATTCCACAATCACTAAAAATAATGTTTGATATCTCACAAAAAGGGTGAACAGCACATGGAAAGAAACTGTGGTGTCAAATAAAAACATTCATATATCGTTGTTCAATTTTCGCTAAGTTGCGATGAACATACTTTTTACGTGGCTACGATATTCTAATTCGGTTGACATTAAATGTCTGTAAATACTGTTTCACAAGTTATGCAAGTTCAGCTATCGGGAGATTGCAAAAGGACATTAACGTAGTATTGGCAATTGAAGTCAAGTATAATAATAATAAGTATCTATACTTACAATATTCATAGTGGCTGTAGGGGCATTCATATGTGCGTCATCTAAGAATGTGAATTCTTTCAATTGTGAAGTTAAAATTCATGATATTGTAAAATCTGCACCAGATAAAATTAAACAAGATGAATTTTTTACAATGCAAAAAATCCTTTAACATCGATGAAATAAGAAACTGAATTAAACCTTGTTGAATTTTTTAAAAACGAACTACAATCCTGAAGATGAGACAATCTTGACCGTGAAGCACCCTGATACATAATGAAAACCAAAGATGAATTACACTTTTGCCAAAACCTCAAAAATAAACAATCTTAAAAAAGAAAATACAAACATACAAATCTCACGAATGCGAAGCACCAAACTAGTTTCTGCTAACATTTATAGCCATCATCAGTGGTAGGTGCACGGACAATAGGATCACCGCACTCACTCGCTCAGGTATGCAGCTTAACTCCAATGTATGTTCAGCCCTGTCGTGTAGATATTTGCGCATCATGATTTGGGTTCAACTGCACATATCAATGGTGTCGCCATCTGTAGTCAAACAAAAATATACTAGCAGCTTTTACGTAGAAATATTCAACTGTATTTTTAAGTAATATTTGATGTCACATGTTTTTTGTTAATGTTTTTCCTCTTGAAATGTTTTCTCTCCTGTTCAATAAGGTACCTCCATGCAAAGTGAAGCTCTACTGGACTATTAACGTTACAGTTGTATCTTTTGGTTTTCTCAATGACTACAGCCTCGGAGGTTAGAATCTGGGCATGTGATCTATGTGATGTTAGAATTTTTGTGTTAGTCCAATCAGGAGTTACATGATTTTTGATACAATGTTGTATTAATGAAGTTTAGAGGAAAAACATTAACAAAAAACATGTGACATCAAATATTACTTAAAAATACAGTTGAATATTTCTACGTAAAAGCTACTAGTATATTTTTGTTTGACTACAGATGGCGACACCATTGATATGTGCAGTTGAACCCAAATCATGATGCGCAAATATCTACACAACAGGGCTGAACATACATTGGGGTTAAGCTGCATACCTGAGCGAGTGAGTGCGGTGATCCTATTGTCCGTGCACCTACCACTGATGATGGCTATAAATGTTAGCAGAAACTAGTTTGGTGCTTCGCATTCGTGAGATTTGTATGTTTGTATTTTCTTTTTCAAGATTGTTTATTTTTGAGATTTTGGCAAAAGTATAATTCATCTTTGGTTTTCATTATGTATCAGGGTGCTTCGCGGTCAAGATTGTCTCATCTTCAGGATTGTAGTTCGTTTTTAAAAAATTCAACAAGGTTTAATTCAGTTTCTTATTTCATCGATGTTAAAGGATTTTTTTGCATTGTAAAAAATTCATCTTGTTTAATTTTATCTGGTGCAGATTTTACAATATCATGAATTTTAACTTCACAATTGAAAGAATTCACATTCTTAGATGACGCACATATGAAGCCCCTACAGCCACTATGAATATTGTAAGTATAGATACTTATTATTATTATACTTGACTTCAATTGCCAATACTACGTTAATGTCCTTTTGCAATCTCCCGATAGCTGAACTTGCATAATGTGTGAAACAGTATTTACAGACATTTAATGTCAACCGAATTAGAAAAACATTCATATTATGTTCCAAATTCCAATACTCTATCACCAGTTTTTTTTAGTTTTTTTTTTTTTAGTTCCATGGTTTAACAACCCTTGTGAGCAACTAAGGCCTATAATGACATGCCTTGCTCTAATTTAAAGCCTAGTTCCAGAAAGGGGATACAACCAACATCATAGTACAAACACACTACACATGCATTATCAGAAATTTGAACCCAGGCCCAACTCAAGTGATTAGCCTGAAGCTTGTGTCTCTTACTACTCAGCCACAGGGACTGCCACCTAGCTTACATTCAGACCACAAAAATAACGGTTTCAAACACAGCTCCTGAACAGTACACATGAGTTATGCAGAGAACCTCTTTTTGAAAGAAGGAAGCAATTAACAGCAGAAAGTGGTAAAACGTGTGATAGCATCCTGAACACCAAATTAAAGAAATGAACAAGAAACTTAACAACAAACTATCCGAAATGTAAACGAATTCCTTAAATACAAATGCTTCACAAAATATAAAACTACACTGATGTCTGAAATTAAAACCCAAAACACACTTTTGGAGAAAAAAGAAATAAAACCACATAACAGAATATAGGGAGAAATTTGGATGTAAATGCACATAATGACAAGGCTCACAAACAATTTATTGAAGAGAAGAAGATGCACACATTTTGTTTAAGTATGATCACAAGCATATGGGTCTCCACAGTGGAATGTCATATTTCATCAACTAGCGGTCGTAGTGAGTGATAGGTTTGCCTCCTCGGGGCGCTCCGTGGTAACAATGGCACACACAACAGCAACTAGGGCCTCTGTGAATCTTGGAGAGGTGCCAGCTAGTTCTGTGTGACACTGGCAAAAAGACCCCAACTCACTGGGTTTTGTTTCAGAATCCTTAGGTTGAAAAACCTACTGGAACCACCAGCTGCGGGCTAATCCCTCACACTAATGTACTTACCTGACTAAAAAGACAAAAAGAAATCAATATCTAAACTCAAGTGTGGGATATGGTGGACCTGCCACACTTGAGGAGGATGGTCTACCACGGAATCGACCTGGACATTCTAAACGGCGTATGAGAAAGTGATCTCGGCTGAGTTAGTGTAAGATTGGTGAATGGAATACTAGAGGTATAAATGGCAAGATGAATGAGGTGATTGAAGAGATGAATAAATATAGATTGAATGTGCTGTGTGTAAGTGAAGCCAAAAAGAAGGAAATTACTGATGACACTGTCCTGTTGGCACAGAGCAAAAGTTATTTGCAGAGTATGTTGTCTCGGATGTACGAAGTTTGCATGAAATTCAAACTGAGTATAAATAAGGGAAAAACCAAAGTTATGGTTTTTGAGAGAGGAACTGGTAGCACTGAACGTAATGTAAGTCTAAATGGCACAGTTATTGACCAGGTGAGTGAGTTTGTGTATTTAGGAAGCATGTTTGACAGAGAACAAATTAGATGGTGAAATTAGTAGGCGAGTGAATTCTTAATTGAAAGTCATGGTTGCTCTGGGAGGTTTTCACATAAATGATGGGTTCTCTAGAGAGTCCCACATGGCTGTGTATGAAACTGTAATTGTTCCTACTCTGATGCATGGCAGTGAAACCTAGGTACTACAGAAAAAACATAGAAGTCGTTTGTGTGCAGGAGAAATGTGTTACTTACCGGGGGTTTGTGGCAAGACACGTTGTGATTGTGTGAGGAATGAAGATGTGTTGCAGTTGTGTGATGTGAAGCAAAATGTTGTTAGCAAGGTGGAGACTAATACACTTCGGTGGTTTGGCCATGTTGAAAGATTGAGTGATGATATGCTTACTAGGAAAATCTTTTTAGCCTAAGAGGCAGGAAGGAAAGGCAGAGGAAGGCCAAGGAAAACATGGGTGGATCAGATTCAGGCGCATCTGCATGAAAAAAGATTATGAGTGTGAAGTATAAAAGATCTTGTGTACAGCGTGTAATGGATATCAGTGAAGCCCGAGTTGCATGTCAAAATCGCTGTAAATGGAGAAGTTTGATACGACAACAGTAAATAAAAATATCTGATGGTTTGTATTTCTGTTTGGAGCTAACCTCTGAATCGCTAAGAACAGCTTAGTGATGTGTATGTATGTAGGATGGTTAATCAGGAATGTGATCCCCTCCTATGGACAAACAACTCTCACCATGATGAGTCATGCACTAATGATAAGGTTGTTGAACTCGGGAAACAATGAACCTCATTTTTCAAACAGGGCAGTATGTAGCTCATGAAGGGTTTTGGGAGGCTCTAATAAGCTGCAACTTGTCTCCTGAAAGCATCCCAAGCATTTTGTATAGAGTTCAGGTCCAGAGACCTGGCTGTCCAATCCTTCCTTCAAATATCCTCAGTCCCAAGGACAAGCTGAGCCCAATACTGATGAGGTTTATCAATGATAAAAAGAAATTAAGGGCCAATAGCATCCCAGAAAAGTCTGACACAGCACTTCAGGATTACATCATTGTAACACTGACCAGTGAGATTGCTGCCTTCAAACATATCTTGTGTGACATCAGCATTATACCACCAATGACCAGCAAACCACTGTCACAATGTGTGCCTTGTTGTGTGATACTGGAGGGATAATTAAAAAGGTTACTCATTCCTTCCAGATGTAATGATGCTGATAATCAGTTTGCGAACTGAATCTCGACTCGCCAGTAAAAACAAAACAAAAACAAAAAAACACTGGCCTATTGATCTTGGCTCCACAAACAATATTGCCTGCAGCAGTTCAAATGAGATCTCCTGCAAGATGAGGTGAGAGAGACCCAAACCATTGGTGTTCTTGCACACACGACTCCTCTCATTAAGCCATTGACATATGGTTTGCCTTGACAAAGTTGTCTCCCATTACTGCAGCCAGATCTGCAGAAAGTTTCCTGGCTGTGTAAACCCTGTTACATCTGGCTGTTAAAACAAGATACTGGTCATTACAAGGTGTGGTAATCCTTAGATGACCCTGTCTAAATGTTCATGACATGTCACTCGTGTTGTTAAATTGTGACCATAATCTTGAAACTACTCTTGGGTGGATGTTCAAGTCTCTTGCCACATGAGCCTGTGACTGGCAAGCTTTCACTCTTCCTATGGTTTTCCACCTTATCAAGTGACATAAACATGTACAACACATTGGGAATGAATTTTTGTTCAGAGACATTTCTTAACCATGCTGCCAATGAGAACTAATGGTTTTGCTCCCCAGAAGGATTTAAATTAGTCACTTCATTTGCATATCAGACAGCTTTATGCTCCACAATATGAAAATTTGGTCCTGAAATGGATTTCTTATGTTTCATGTAATATGTTCGACAGCTGTCTCATTACATTTCATTCAGTGAATTTTTGTTTTCCTCAAAAAGTCTTCTGAACTTTAATTTTGGGCACCTGTGTAGTTTATTTCTGGTACTCAAATGGTTTCACAAAGTTAACGATGCATGCAGGCATTTCAGTTTATAAGAAAAACCCCAATAAAAACCAACAATAAGACTTCAAAAAACAGTGTAAGCTTACCATTACTCGTTATAGATGTGGGAGGAACCTGTTCTAAGGAACCCTGGAATAAAACAAGAATTCAGTTAAGTAAAATTATTGATATAATTGCCAACAAGTGAAATTCTGGAGCAGCAATAATAAGGTAATCCACAAGCCTAAGCCCTCTATTTCCCAGATCACACAGCTTATACCATTCTGCAGTTTTTAACACCATACTGGATAAAGTACCCATAATCTAGCACTTAAGTTATTAGTCATCCAAACACAAATTCTGGATTGCAAGAATATTTCACATGTTGTTATGATATTAGCATACTACTAAGCAAATTGAACAAGAATAAAATTACTTTCAACTTAAAAAAAGTTCTCATATTTGCTACAAAGAGTCAGAATGTGCTAAATACAACTTTCTGTTATCAAATGCTTGAACATTACATATTAAGAAGCCATACAATTTTCTACCTGGGGGAAGGGGAGAAAATTGAATGACACTTTGATCTCTTTACCCAGATGATTGATTTAGACCTGTAAACATAATTTTTTCTACTGAAAAATACTGATCACTAGAGATAAAATTCATCTGGGTCAGTACCACTTCAAACATGAAAATCTGTGTAAAGCAAGAAATGTAAAAGTACAGTAGGAAACATCTCTCCTAGTCTGAAAATGAGGAACTCTGTGATGAAAATATAGAATTGCAGAAATTGTGCATCTAAGAAAAGAAATACATACACCAAAAGATTTGGAAAAAAAAAAAAGATTCCAGCTCCAGGGTGATGTAATTTTCAGGTTTTCTGATGTGATTAATGTTACGTGAGAAACAGTAGAATACACGTAATTCAGATACGTCTGATTTCAGTGTTAATAATTCAGATGTATTTCCACGTATTATGTGAAGAATATTTCTTTCACACTATTTATATATATACACAGACATTTTCATACATGTGTCAAAAAAGATGGGAGACGTGGAAATTTTATGTAAAGATGGGGAATGACTGGGCTCAGCATTAAACCCATTCTTATTTGAATGAGGTAAAGCACAAATGATGGAAGAAGCACCTTGGATAATGGCAGTACTCTGTCCTAAGAATATAAAAAGAAGGAGCGGAAGAGCTAGACAGAATAAAAAGTGTTACAAGATAGACAGCTGAAAGTAAGTAGATCCAAAAACAAAATGTGTGCTGCAGTGAAAAATGAGAATTGAAGAAGTGATAATAACCATGAAAAATTTAAAACTATCATTAGTGTTGAAGGAAGCACATGGGAGAAGTGAATAGAATATTGCAGGTAGGATGGAGTAATTAGTGCAAAATATCAGATGTGCTGTATGACAGAAAATTACCAATGAAGCTGAAAACTAAAATTTTCAGGATTACAATATTAGTTATGCAGTACAATATTAATACTTGGACAATAACCCCATGTTTGGAGAATAAGCAAAAAATTGCCAGAATGAAGATCCAGGGTGAAAGTGTGATCTCATCAGAAAGAATGAAGTTATGCATGAGAGGATACAATCAACAATTAAAGTGATAGACTTTTTAGAAAGCTTGAGGAGCAAGACTGCACTAGTATAGACACTACATGAGGATAAATGAAAGTATACATGGTGCATACAATTATAAAGATGGAGTTACCTAGAAAGCAAGACCAGAGGATGACCTATGATGTTATGAACATAATAAATTAACAATGACATGAGAAAATTTTTATGGGTGAGGTAGTGAATGTCAAAAATGAGTGGAGAAAGAACAGCAGCAACAGTGACTGACCTCAGGGCTTGAAAAATGCCATGCCCAAAATGCCCGGGGCATGTAGCTTATTGGTCTGGGCAAGTAAAAAAAAAATAAGGAATTTGCTTAGATCAGCAACTACATTTTGAAACGAAATTGGAATGCTGAATTTGCTACCATAATAAAAAATACAGTTTTTAACCTGTCATTTTTTATTTCACTGCAAACAAAAGGACTTTGTATTATTGTTGCCGTCGGATAAAATACTGTATATGTGTACATCACTTCTGTGACTGTCTTTTACGTAAGTACATACATTGAGGCATGATGCTCCAAACGATATTTTGCTCCAAATGTTATTTACAGTTAACGACAGGAGTGCTGTGTTGCTCAGGACAGTTTATTGTATTTTCTGACATAAAAAAACAAACAAAAAAAAACAAAGACTTTTTATTTTTTGTATTAAAAGATAATTTTTTTATGGACATCCTGCTTTTACTACCTGGGCAGGTAAATTTTTTCTGCACATGCTTAGCTAGGCATGTAATATTTTAGAAATTTTTCAAGCCCTGGGCCTTACCTGGCAATATTAGGCTGCAGGAGAAGACTAAATCTTTGTGAATACAAATATAAGAAAAATGTTTATGAGCTACAAATACTGTTTCTCAGATGAAACTTAGAAAAACTGTGAGTTCACAAAAATGTGCAAACATTTCATGGTGCATGAAACAGTTGTTTTATGTGTTTTTCATAAACACTAAAGTAGCAAATTATTAGGAACATCTACCTAATAACATGTTGGAACACCCTTGGCCTTCAAACCCGTCTCTATTCAATGTGGCATGGTTTCAGCAAGGTGCTTGATTCATTCAACAGATATGTCCAAGAAGAAGTGACAGTGTCTGTCAACTGCTGAATTTTCACTGGAGGAGAATCTCTGTAACAAATGGCTCTCTCATTCTCATCCTACAGTATTTCAACCGGGTTAAACTCTAGTGAGTGCAAGTCATTTTAGCAGTTTGAAGTGAGTGAAGCTTTTGGAACCACTGTGTGGTGATCTGAGCCTTGTGGCACGGCACATTATCCTACTGGAAGTATATGTCGTCATCAGGAAATACCATGCCCATGTAGGATGTGTCTGGTCCACAATGATGTTAAGATACCACATGCCGTTTCAGAGGTATTAAGGAACCCAACACATCTGCCATGAAAGCAAACATCAGACCATTATACAATCTCCATCAGCTTGCACAGTTAATGCTAGGCAGCTGGGATACATCAATCTGTGCTATTGACCCCATATTGTGACTCATCCATTGCCATGTAATGTATTAACTGAAAATGTGATTAATTGATGCTTGCAACTGCTCACCGGGCACCCACTATTATGTCTCTTTCAAAGTCATGAATTTTTCCCATGCTGCCACTATCTAAGCTTGCAATGAGCTGTACATGAAGCCATCTCATCATCATAGTTGCATATGGCAGGTGTCTGATTGCTGTAGGTTGTTCCTAATAATTTGCTACTTTAGTGTGTTTATTATGTTAACAAGTTACCATACACAAGTTCTTAGGAAAAAACAATTCTTTAAGCATTTTTCATAGCACAACTTCCTTTGGCTATGATAGAAACTTCTCACACTGAAAGGCACATTTCCTATAAATTTTTGGAAGCAAAATGTAGGAATACTGCACCACTTATCCTGCATAACTAGCAGCACAGTAGAAATATTGTGAATCACAGCACCACACTTTGTTTTTAATAATCTTCAAAATTTATCTCAATGCCATTTCATGGGTTTAAGGGTAGCACTTAAACCCATGAAAGGCAGTGTAGAATCCCATTTTAATTCTAAATCACTGGAGTTAAAATGGGACTATACACTGTTGATTTATTCAGTTCTAGTTGTGTGGAAAATAAGCTGTGCCTTGCAGCTCAGAGCTTTATAGTACTGAAAGCACCTGAAGCAATACTCACTGTTTAAAGAACATCTGAACAAGCAACTGCAGTTCCATGTAGAACAGGAGTTAAGAGTTCAAAGCACAGTGACTAATCAACAAAGTCCAGTGGAATATGCATATCATCTCATGGAAGAATGTTCTTAGAGGTGTGGGATTTAACACGCTTTGGTAGGTTTGTAGGGCACATTAAAATTCCTACACTAGATGTTTGGTGGAGGAAAGGATTTCTAACTCACCTAACTTACATTTTTGTGAACTACAGACCTAGTCTGAACCATTCACACAACACTGCATCATGCAACAAATGGTACAAAGCAATTGTTAAATTTTAATCCAAAGAGAAAAATTCAGTTTATTATTCTATGGGAGCATTGTAGAAATCACAACACAAGCAGTCATCATAGAAAAAGATATAAGTAAAAACTTAAATAACAAAACTCACTAAACCTGCCTTATGAATGTAAGCATGTCATTCAAACCCACCATGAACATACTAAATGTAGGAGAAATACCCAGTACTAAACAAGTCATAACTAACAGAGCAGAATTACAAACACAAAATCAAAACAAAGCACAAGATAATTAACACAACTTAGAAGCTACACATAAATATCATCAAGCTGTTCTCTTATGATTCAGAGGTTAGGTCCTCAAGGTAAGATGAAGATCATTTCCCAAATCAAAGTTACTGATGATATTAGATTTTACTTACTGCTGATGCAACAAATGTCTGTCTCCTTTTACAGTGATCGTAGCACACAACTCAAGCTTCACTGATATCCCTCACATATCTTGCGCAAGACCTTTTTACTTCATATACTCATTATCTGTTTCTCATTCAAGCATTCCAGTCTGGTCGTCACATGATTTCCTTGACCTTCCTCTATCTTTCTTGCCACCTGGGCTGAATAAATTCTCTTATTACCTCTTAACTCAATCTTTCAACATGGCAAAACCACCCTTATTCACAACATTTTGTTCACATTACATGCATTCGTAACACATCTTCATCATGTATATCATTGAAACAAGTTTTACTACAAACTCCTTGTAAGTAAAGCATCTCTCCAGCACACTAAACACTTCCGTGACTTGTCTGCACAGTACCCAAGTTTCACTATCATACATCACAGCAGTTACAATTACACATTCCTATACAACCATTTGGGCAACCTAACAATCCTGTGAAATCCTCATGAAGGAGCTATGACTTTCAAAGCCAAATTCACTTGCCTACTAATTTTACATCTAACCTGTTTTCTCTGTCAAACATGCTTCCAAAACAAACAAACTCATTTACCTAGCTTAAGTCTACATTATTCAGATTGGTCTGGCATTTGGTACTAACAGCTCTTCACTTAAAGACAATTACTGTTTTTTCCCCATTTTTATACTCAGTCTGAACTGCATCTCACTTTTGCTGTCAGATAACAGGACTGTCATCAACATACAAGCAAGTCCCAAGTTACAAGATATAAACCAGTACTGTCTGTCTGTATTAAGTTAGAAGCTATGGTTTGCAAACATCCTACCATTCCCTGGCAAGGAAAGTATTTAGCCAAAGTTTTACACCATTACTTTTAGGTCTAAAAAATAATATTAAAAACTTCCTTAAAATAACTGTTTCAAGCATACACCTTCCCCTTAATTGAACATCAACAACAAAAGAAGTCTAATAAGTATCAATTCTACCATTAAGGCAGGGACTTCATTCACCTTGTTTTAAAAGATTCAAGAAAATTATTAAATAAAAACTTTTCTTATCAACATATATTATCAAGAATGTTAATATACATTTAAGAATCACTTTTATCAAAATGAAAATAAGCCAAGAAAGAGTACTGATACTTTAGAAAAAAAATGAAGAACTACAAGTGGATTTTTTAAGAAATATTGTGCATTTTTAAAGGGATCTTGGTAAGTATTCACATAGAAATGAATGACAAAAATATCACAAAATTTGAAGGAAGAGCAGCAGAGAAGACAGCACAAGTTAAGCACAGATGCTGCTAATTTAAATGTTTCCTTCAAAATGTATAATCACAATACTGCAGGAAGGTAGATAGCATTATTCTGGCTTCACAATCACACAACCATCAGACAGGAACATAGTGACACATCACTCTTAATTCCAGGAACAATGACAGCACCAAGTTCAACATTACAAATCATCACATGATTTATAGTCATGCCACTGAACATATGCCATTATTAAATGATGACATATGTCCAGTGGTATGACTATAATAAAACAAAGGCAATGCAATTCTTCACAAATGGGGGAATAACTTGTTTTCAGATCAGAGGCATCTGCATAAACAACTGCAGAGAACTCTAGACTGACTGTGATTACTCTTTCAAACAACTGATTATCACTGTTGCAAAATGTTTGTGGCCTATCAGAACATGCAAATACAGCACATCACCATCAATGGTCTTCCTCCATCAGTTATTTGCAACATAATTGAATGTGCAGCTGTGAACAGGGTTTGTATGGATTTTTGGAAGTCCATTTAAGGGGTTTTTAATTAAGGAGTTTCGCTGGAGTCCGAAACCTATTTTCCAGGAGTTGATATCAAAACTTTTAAAACTAAATTTCTTTGAAACTGCATGGTTTTTCATTGCTTAGTCACTCCTTACCCACATTCAACAGACAAAAGTGCAAGCATTTTTCCTTTTGTTTACAAGAAAGAAAAAAAAAATCGGAACTTCAACTCTCCTTCACTGTCTTTTGTTCCTCATAGTCATTTTCTCTGCACAGCAAACATACAGTAGCATTTTTGAACATCAATTTTGCTTTAAACAAAAGGAAAAAAACGCATATTCTGCCCCTTGATGTAGCAAGAAGTGTCTGAGGAATGAGAAAAAAAAATCCATGTTTCAAGCCAAATTAAATACCAAAAATTGGTACTGCATTGTTTACTCTATCGTGAAAAAATTTTTACAGGTCACAGAAATGTCTCAGTTTGCAGCACAGATTTAGATTAAGTATGGATTTTTAAATTTAATTTTGCTTCAGAAATGGGGAAGGGGTGGAGAAATGCTTGTTCTACTGCTTAGTTTTGAAGAAAAGATATTAGAAACAGGAAAGCATGCACTTCATTAAAAAGTTTTTAAAAAATACAAAGTTGCTCATTTTTGCTATTAAAAATACTTTTTTGCTTTAAACCAAAAACATTAAAAATGATGACTATGATCAGAAAAATATAAAAAGCAATAGAATCAGGAGAGGTTAAAAAAAAAAAAAAGCAGCTTGCTCAGAAAAATTCAAAATTCTGAAAATCACAGAATATTCCTCATCCCTGCTAGAACAATAAATTTTCGGCAGTTCTACACCTTTTCGCCAGGCAGATGGCATGAAGATGTCCAAAAAACACCAAAGAAATGTCTCGCTCTCACGATATTAAAAACATACAATAAAGAATTCCAAAAATGTTTCATAAAAGTTAGAAACTTGAAAACATGAAAATAAACTGTACACAGATGTTCAATAGCATTACTTCACTCAGTTTTTGATTTCTGTAGTACATTTGGTTTCTCGTACTACATAGAGGACCAATGATTTTTGTAGTGACTACAGAAAAACAAACCATAGTACTCGAGTGTCTGCGCCTTTTCTGAAACAATGCTAAGGAACATGACCAAGTTGATCCAATCACTCCAGTTGCTCACCCCATCTGGAGAGGACCAAGTGGTGGTCAGCTGGGAAAGGTACACTCGAAACAATTTCCAGCAGACAAAAGGAAATCATAAATTACGAAAAAGAAGAAAAACGGGAGGAAAAATTTCACCTTCTGCACATGAAATGGGTAGTGACATACATAAAGAAAAAAATCCATCGTACCATAATATCCAGGAGTAAAAATTAAATATAAGGCTTTTCCAGGAGTCTGAGGGGAAGTAATGAGAAAAAGGCACATTTTTTTTTTTTTTTTTTTTTGTTGATTGGAGGTTTAACGACCACCGTGAGCAACTCAATGGGCTATAAGCAGTCGCCCGTCCCTAATTTAGGGTCACTGGTTCCAGGGAAGGGAGAGAACCAGTGCCGTAAGACAAACACAACATCCATGCCTGACCGGGATTCGAACCCGGACCCCTTACGGACGAATGATCAGAGGCCAACGCCTTAGACCACTGCGCCACCGGGGCGGCAAAAAAAAAAAAAGGCACATTTAAGCAGTTCTTTAATTCAAGGAGGTGTAATGAACTCTGTGTGAACCACATGGACATGTTACCAGGGATCACTGTGAGGTTAAGCAAAAAGCCCTGAAACTGAGTCCAGTACCATTAATACAGTGAAACTTCCATTAACGGACACTTCTTAATAGTGGGCATCTCTCTATAATGGACAATTTTTTATTCTCCAGCAGAAATGCATGGTTTCTTATGGAACATTCACTTCTTAATAGCGGACATTCTAAATAACGGATGCGGACACACTTTAAGTACAATATAGCAGACAATTTGCTTTAGATTCTAGGTATTCCTAGGGGTGTGAGTCGCCCAAACTTGCAAAATTTTTCCTTTTTGCTATTTTACCCTTCCACATTCTCTATCACGGGCGGTCGTAGTGAGCGATGGGTTTGCCTCCTTGGGGCGCTCTGTGGTAGCAATGGCACACACAACAGCAACTAGGGCCTCTGTGAATTTTGGAGAGGTGCAAGCCAGTTCTGTGTGACATTGGCGAAAAGACCCCAACTCACTGGATTTTGTTCCAGAATCCTTAGGTTGAATGACCAACTGGAACCCTCAGCTGTGGGCTAATCCCCCACACTGATGTACTTACCTGATTAAAAAGACAAAAAGAAATATTAAGAATGACTCAAGTGTGGGATATGGTGGACCTACCACACTTGAGAAGGACGGTCCACCACGGAATCGACCTGGACTTTCTAAACGGCGTATAAGAAAGAGATCTTGGCTGAGTGAATGTAAGATTGGTGTATGGAATACTAGAGGTATAAATGGCAACATGAGTGAGGTGATTGAGGAGATGAATAAGTATAGACTGGATGTGCTGTGCGTAAGTGAAACCAAAAAGAAGGAAATTGGGGTAGAAGAAGTGAATGGCACGGTGAGTGTGTGGTCTGGAGTATTGGATAATATGAGAGGACAGGCTGGTGTAGGTGTGATTTTAAATGAAACGATGAAGAACAACTTGATTCACTATAGTTGCATAAGTGAGAGAATTCTCTGGATTCGTTTGAAAGTGAAACTTCAGAGAATTGTAATTGTTGTAGTGTATGCTCCTTGTGACTCGGAACCTTCTGATAAGAAAGAAGATTTCTGGAATGAGCTAAAAGCTGTTTTGAACCAGTTTGGTGCTAAAGAGAAAGTTATAATAGCAGGGAATTTCAATGCTAGAGTAGGTGTGCAGAATGCAATTTCTGACAATGTTCTGGGTAAGTTTAATGATCCTTGGGTGAATGATAATGGTGAAAGATTAATTGAACTCTACATTGAGAATGATTTGTGTGTATCTAATACATTTTTCAACCACAAGTATATACACACATATACTTGGGAAAATCGTACTCTTGGTCAAAAGAGTGTGATAGATTTTGTTGTTTACGATCAGCGTTTGAAACACTTAGTTGCTGACACCCGTGTGATGAGAGGTACAGATGTTGGTTCTGATCATTACTTGGTAGTGTCAAGAGTGAAACTTAATGTTGGTTGGAGGAAAAGGAATACGAAGAGACCCAGGATAGAAAGAATAAAGGTTGATAGGCTCCTTGAAGATCATCAGCGGTATTCTGACTTACTCAGAGAACGACTGAAGGAACTGAAATCTTGTGAGAGGGATGTAGAAAAGAAGTGGGAATATTTTAAGAACTGTGTTGTTGCTGCTGCTAAAGAGGTCTGTGGCACCATAATAGTGGGTAACAAAAGAGGTGATGCTTGGTGGAATAGTGAGATTGACGAGGCAGTAAAGAAAAAGAAGGAAACCTATTTGGGGATGTTGCAAGGTAGAGTCTCTGTGGATGAATATCGCTGTAAGAAGCGTGAAGCTGCTAAGCTGGTTCGCCACAGTAAGGCAAAAGATAGGAAAGAGAAAGTGGAAAGGCATGAACTGGCTTTTTGGAAAGATAGGAAGTCCTTCAGGAAATACATGAGACTCAGGAAAAATAGGGGAAACAAAATTGTAAGTTGTGTGAAGAATGAGGTTGGAGAAATGATATGGGAGCCCAATGAGTTAAGTGACAGATGGGGTGAATACTTTTGTGAGTTATTAGATCAGGAGAGCAAAAAAGATTTTGAGACAGATGCAGATGATGTCACAATGAGGGATGAAAGCACAGGAGGGATCTCAAGAGAAGAAGTGTGTAAAGCTCTAAAATCTCTTCAGAATGGTAAGGCTCCAGGAGTTGATGGCATAACTGCAGAGATGTTGAAGTATGGTGGTGACTCTATAATTGACTGGTTAACTGAAATTTGCCAGTTGTGCTGAGAGTTAGGAATGGTCCCTCGGGATTGGAAGGATGCTATCATTGTTCCCTTGTATAAGGGAAAAGGTGATCAGACTGAATGCAAGAACTATCGTGGTATTAGCCTACTGAGTGTGCCAGGGAAAGTGTTTGGTAAGGTTGTTATTGAAAAAGTACGGGGTCTTACATCAGAGAAAGTGTGGGATGTTCAGAGTGGTTTTATGCCTGGTAAAGGCTGCACTAACCAGATTTTTGCATTACGCATGATGATTGAAAAGTATCTGGCTGTTGGGAAGAAAGTTTTTACTGCCTTCATAGATTTAGAGAAAGCTTACGACCGAGTCAATAGGACACTTTTGTGGAAGGCATTGAATGAATATGGTGTTACTGGGAATCTACTTAATATTGTTAAAGCCATGTATGCTGGTAGTAGAGCTTGTGTACGAGTGAATGGTGTTTTATCAAAATGGTTTTCCATTGATGCAAGAGTTAGACAATGTTGTGTAATGTCACCATGGCTGTTTAATATATTTATGGATGCATGCATGCGTGAGGCCAAAATAGATAATAGTGGTTTATGTCTTGGTGATATCCGTGTGTGCAGATTGCTGTATGCTGATGACACTGTCCTGTTGGCAGAGAGCAAAAGTGAGTTGCAGAGTATGTTGACTCGGATGCACGAAG
Source organism: Macrothele yani (assembly GCA_039090855.1). Classification (NCBI taxonomy): domain Eukaryota; kingdom Metazoa; phylum Arthropoda; class Arachnida; order Araneae; family Macrothelidae; genus Macrothele; species Macrothele yani. The sequence goes on along the minus strand of CM077002.1, from coordinate 67,443,772 downwards.
TTTGCATGAAATTCAAACTGAGTATAAATAAGGGAAAAACCAAAGTTATGGTGTTTGAGAGAGGAATGGGTAGCACTGAATGTAATGTAAGTATAAATGGCACTGTGATTGACCAGGTGAATGAGTTTGTGTATTTAGGAAGCATGTTTGACAGAGAGAACAAGTTTTGGATGGTGAAATCAGTAGGCGAGTGAATTCTTCTTTGAAAGTCATAGCTGCTCTGGGAGGTTTTCACAGGAATGATGAGTTCTCTAGAGAGCCCCGCATGGCTGTGTATTAAACAGTAATTGTTCCTACTCTGATGTATGGCAGTGAAACCTGGGTACTGCAGAAGAAACATAGGAGTCGTTTGTGTGCTGGATAAATGCGTTACTTACGTGGGGTTTGTGGCAAGACACGATCTGATTGTGTGAGGAATGAAGATGTATTGCAGTTGTGTGATGTAAAGCAAAATGTTGTTAGCAAGGTGGAGACCAATATGCTTCGGTGGTTTGGCCATGTTGAAAGAATGAATGATGAAATGCTTACTAAAAAAATCTTTTCAGCCCAAGTGGCAGGAAGGAAAGGCAGAGGAAGGCCAAGGAAGACATGGGTGGATCAGATTCAGGAGTGTCTGCATGAGAAAAAAATTATGAGTATGAAGTATAAAAGATCTTGTGTACGGCATGTAATGGATATCAGTGAAGTATGAGTTGTATGTCAAAATCGCTGTAAATGGCGAAGTTTGATACGACAACAATAAGTAAAAATATCTGGAAGTTTGTATTTCTTTTTGGAGCTAACCTCTGAATCTCAGAGAACAGCTTAGTGATATGTAATGTAATGTAATGTCATTCTCTATCTTAACTGTTTTGTTCCCAAGGCCTAGTAAATTTTAAGATGCTAAGTGCTATGTACCCCAGGCAAGTGGCTGAAATCACTGGAAAAAGGATTAGAGTTTGTACCAACCAGAAACCAGATAGTCCGACCCTTTCTTTGCATATGTACATCTGACCAGGAGAAACTGCCTTCTAGCTCTTCAGGTGCTCTCAATCGGGTGAGACCTCAGAAATGGGGACCAGCTCTCAGGGCCGGCTAATTCGGGAACAGTAATTGGATTAAAACACATGCAAACACAATTCAGATGTAGGAGGAAGGAACTCACCTGTTGTTGTTTGGTAAGGTCAAGGTCAGTGCACAGGGATCAATTTCAAGTCCAGATTACTAGAAATCACATTTGTTTACAATAATCATGTAGGTTTTCCTCATCAAACAAGCTGTGAAGCAAAGATTTCTCAAACATTGATTTTAAAATGTCACACAAACATATAAGCACTGTAAAACAAAAAGTTGAAATAGTGGAGCTGAGTGAAGGGGAAAGATTAAGTGTGCACGTTTAAGAAGATAGGCATTGGAAAAACACAAATGAGTGAAATCTTGAAGTCTTGGCAAGATTGTAATGGCAACCAGAAAATTAAGAGAGCTTTCCCTAAAACTGATGGTTTAGCTGTGGACACTCTTACCTATGAATGGCTTTGCCACGCTAGAGTCAACAACATTCCTTTATCAGGCTTTAATTCGTCAAAAGGCTTTTGAAATTGCAAATGAATTAGGATTCACAGAATTCAAAGCTTCAAGCGGCTGGCTAGAAATTCATTTAGAAAACAAAATTTCACAAGAATGTAATAGATAAACAACAATACTTGATTATTTTGCTTCTTAGGTTTTGATGGATATTTTGCAATAAAGGTTAGTACAAGTTTGTTCTGTGTATTGCATTTACGTACTTATATTTACTTATGTTTTAAACTGCTTTTACATTATAAACATAGCATGCTGTCATAAAGCATCATTTTCCCAATAGCAGACACTTCCAAATAACGGACAGTTTTTCTTTCCCCTTCGATGTCCGCTATTCAGAAGTTTTACTGTATATATACTCATACAAAAAGAATATGCATAGCACCTGTATTATCTAGCTGCACAACATGTAGTCACTCGTACTTGCACAGTCACACTTAGCACTTTCTTTCTGTACCACCGTTTTTTTTCTTCGTTCCTCAAAAATTATATTTTCGAAGTCAAATTTTACTATATATCATTGTTCAAATTTCACTGATTTGCGATGAACATACTTTTTACGTGGCTACAATAATATAACTTGATTGACATTAAATGTCCGTCATTACTGTTTCACACGTTATGCAAGTTCAGCAATCGGGAGATTATTAAATGATGTTAGATACGTATGGGGCATAATATCGGCAATTAATATCAAGAAACAATGAACTATATATGTACTTACTATATTCGTAGTGGCTGTCGGGGCTTCTTATGTACGCCTGTAATGTGTTTATTCACAAGACATTGCCGCAACTATCCGACTCATTCAAAGGATATGAACTTTTTTCAATTGTGAAGTTGAAAAAATAAAATTCATGATATTGTAAAATCTGCACCAGATAAAATTCAACAAGATGATTTTTTACAATGAAAGTAAAAAAATATTTTAACAACAACGAAATATGAAACTGAATTAAAACCTTGCCGAATTTTTTAAAAACGTTTTTAAAAAATTCGGCAAGGTTTTATTCAGTTTCAAGATTATAGTTCGATTTATTTCTTTATGCTTTGCAGTCAAGATAATTATTTCTTTTTCAAGACTTCGTTTTTTTTAATTTTGGCAAAGTTGTAATTCGTTCATGTTTCGTTGTTGTCGTGGTGCTTCGCAGTCAAGATGATTTCCTCTTCAAGATTATAGTTCGTTTTTAAAAAATTCGGCAAGGTTTTAATTCAGTTTCATATTTTGTTGTTGATAAAAGAATTGTTTACCTTCATTGTAAAAATGCATCTTGTTCAATTTTATCTGGTGCAGATTTTACAATATCATGAATTTTATTTTTTCAACTTCACAATTGAAAAAGTTCACATTCTTTGAATGAGTCGGATAGTTACGGCAATGTCTTGTGAATAAACACATTACAGGCGTTCATAAGAAGCCCCGATAGCCACTACGAATATAGTAAGTACATATATAGTTCATTGTTTCTTGATATTAATTGCCGATATTATGCCCCATACGTATCTAACATCATTTAATAATTTCCCGATTGCCGAACTTTCATAATGTGTGAAATAGTAATGACGGACATTTAATGTCAATCACGTTATATTGTCAAATTTTACACTTATAATTTTGATAGTCTATTAAGATCAGCTCAACTCTCAAAGATGAGTTGTGGTTTCCACTCAGTTCTAAATGTAGCTCACTGGTTTCACTGAATCTGATATAACCAAATTATTTGATACATACACACTATGCAGCTCCTGAAATGATGAAAAAAAAGCCTTCTTTTCAGCATGGATGACTTTTATGAAACAAGCTCTCATGATGTTACAAATCAACTACATCCACCATCTTCGTAAACCATGCTCAAGGAATTGCATTGTATTTTAAATCAAACATGGTACAGTAATTCCCGAGCAAACAAAAGTTGAAAGGTACTTTCATTAATTACCATTTTGTAGCATTTTCAAAAATAACATGACTACAGTTTCCCAAATTCTTGCAACCCGAATTTCCAGGCTAAACCTGGAAGGCAAATACTGGAATCCTGAATTTTTGCACTTCTTGAGAGTATGCTGAGGTAGAAGATGTGAGGAGGAGTTCACAAACAACCGTTGATTGCAGCTCTTACAACAATCACATCATTTTTTAAAAGCATTTTTATCACTTTAAAAACAATTGGTTCAACATCACAATTTTGGTGATCACAGAAATATGATTTTGCATAATTTTCAGATGGAAAAGAAAAGTAGGAAGAATACAGAGTTTTAAAAAATCTGACAATCATGACATGTTTTTCCAAAATTTTTGAAAGACTGAAATCTGCACCCAGTAGTGATGGAACATTCATGAACAATTCAATCACTATGAATGCCTCTTCACCATGAAAGGTGAATGGTTCACTCTCAAGGCTGTAAATGATCATTCAACCTGCCATTACTGAGACATACACTATTTGAACTTTCTTCTTCTACATGAGTTTGGAAACGAATTCCCAATTAGAAAAGTAATGACGAGAATTAATAAGTGTCAGATGTTGTGAGTGAGTAATCAAAAGTCAGCTAGGAAATAATGGTGAAACTTAATAATGGGAACTATATGTGAATGTCATTCATCTGAACAGTGTGCCTGAATTGTTATCATTCACTGTGAATGGTTAAAGAGCTTGCACTCTTTTGGGCAGTATGCCAAAAAGAGCTATGGCCTTGAAAGTGCAACATGAGATTCCTGTAACAAATAATTTACTCAGTCACCATAGTAACAAACCTAAAATCGGAACATCTATTCAAATGATCATTCATGAAAGACTCTTTTGCATGAACGAATTAACTCCCAAGAAGGAATGATTTATGCTATCACTAGTCCACAGAATGGGAGAACGACAGCCATGTGTACCACATACAGCTTACACAATCCTCTTACACAGTTTATACAATCCTCTTACACAGTGAAATGTAATGGTTTTTCGATCAGCTATGACTTATGTCAATGGAACTGAAAATAAAAAAACCCAGCAAAATCACAATATTAATTTGATAGTTCTATCCAGAGAAAGCTAGTAACCATTTCTACTGCAATTTATTGCCACTACATAAAATACAAAGTGCACAACTTTATGTATCAGCACAAGAGCTAAACACTAAATGGGTTAATGCACAATATACAACTTCTCTTCAAAGATAATTCCTGGCAACAGGAATGCAGGAGGGAGAAAGAAAAAAGCCCTAAAAGCATGATGAAACATGGAAAGTAGGGAAGTCTTTCATATCTTATTTTAATTATACATTTCTAATCTTATATTATTTTTCTATACTTGATTAGGATCAGAAAAAAACACACTACCGCATTCAGTTGTCCTTTATTTTGTGCGTATGATGCAAGGCCAACATCAACTTGATCTATATTCAGGTTGTCTGCATAAGAACTCCCCCTAAAAACATGATAATATGCTTTAATTGTCATAAGTTTTATCGTAAACTTTACATACATATCAATGAGGATATACATGAAAAAGCAAAATAACTGTGAAAGGCAAGTGCAATGGGAAACATTTGAGGGTACACCAATATCATTTAATTGATATTTTCCATTTGACATATTGTAGTCCTATATGAACATTACCAAATATACAAATAAAAGATGAATCTTGAATGTATTTCAATTGATTTTTCTGGCAGGGTAGAAACCTTTTACTTATGAATGTGACATTACATAAATGGCCACTACTATCCTCTCTGAAAAATGAAGACCTGAGTAATTCTAACAATTTCCTGTCATTACCATGAATCGCTTCGGAGCCAGCAACAAAATGGAAACTAGCACTGCATCATCAGTGGCATTCCTTACCAATAGCCATATGGCAATAAGAGAAGACACAAAAGGATGATGCAGATCACTACACCATTGCTTTTGCATCGACACAGGTGATATGCCAGGTCTGGAATTGGACAGCAAGTGCAAATTTTCTACCAAACGAAAAATATTTTTATGGAAAATTTTTAAAAGATGAATTATCTCTATCAGGCCCTGATTACTACAACTCATGTCTTGTAGAGATGACAGCCTGTAAAGAAAATAATGAAAATATTTGCAACTTCTCCACAAGAAACAGTAATCTAATGACAAAAACTACACTAACAAATCACAGCAATAACTAACAATTTATGCACTGAATGTGGAAATTAGAAAATAACATATAAAGCAGTAGATAACAGTTTTAAAATACCCTATGTTTCAGAGATGGCTGAATGGCACTTATGATTTTTTTTCTTACAGCAATAATCCCATACAATCAGCTGTAGCAACAATTTGGAAACCTGTTATGTTAAACCTTTTGTCTTACCTAATATAAACACAGCTTTCTGTGATGTCTGCATCAGCTCAAGAAGATACCGTCAATTCAGTTGTTTTCAACTTTTGTATCATTTCCCAGTTCTCTACTGGACTGGTAGATGATACAAAGGTTGAAAACTTTGTATCATCTACCAGTTTTTGTTACATCTTTGTGGCAAAGTTTCCCAGTATCAAAATTACTCTGTATGAAACTTATGCGAAGCAATCCGGAACTTAGAACAATGATAACCATACAAACAATTTTTTTCCTTGGCACTGAAAATTCCTTATTCCGTAGTCATTATTTCCCATGCACATTGTTAGCGTAGAGGCCAGATATCAGTCTACCTCAGTGAAGAAAGCACTTGCTATAAGGAATTGCCATCTGGTACTCATCTGGATGTAGTTCTAGTTCCTTCCTGTGAATCTTGTTATAGCTGCAACTGCACACAAGTGATATATCACAAACCAAGGTCACTGGAAATATGACACTCGCTAAATATCTTGTGCTGCAGCATCACACAAGATGAAAGAAATGACATCTCATCTGCACACTTAATGGGAGGAAGTGATGTCATCTCAAGCACATGATACAAGGAGTTTAAACAAAGTGATGCAATCAATCCAAACATTTAACCTTTTTTTTTTTTTTACACTGAAAGAAAAAATTCCAGGAACTTTCATAAAAGTATGAAAAATCAAAGACTTTCCAGACCTGGAAAAAAGGGAAATTGAATTCCAGGACTTTTCCAGGAACTGTGCAAACCCTGAATTAGTTCATTTGCAAGCAGTTCTTATTTTTCTGATTTTCTCTTAACAAAAAGAATGCAATGACAGTGAATGATAAATATATTTAACACACACAACAAATCCAATAGTGGGTAAGCATGGTTTATCATCATGATAAAATACATGACTACATCATTATGCCTCATGGCATTCATTACAAATATGTACCACATAGTAATTAACAGAGGGAACAAAAACTGGAAATGCTAATTGCCTTAACTCACCTAGTCCTTGCAGAATCTGAAGTTATATTTCTTGAATGAGCAAATACATCAAACTCATCAGCAATTGCATTAATAGAGGTGGAATGACTAGGTGCAGAAGCACTATTGCTTCCTTCCAATACTTTTTCAACTGACTTGGAAACATCTATGGGACAAATTGAAACAATTATTTTTTTCTATGTATCAACGATTATATCCACAATTTTTATTTACTATATGAACTACAGATAAACAGAACAGCATATAAGTGTACCTAGGTTTTTGAAGTAATAAGTCTCATCCTATATGCAAGTAAATACGGTAATCGCTGCTTTTTAAGATTCTCTTAAATGTAAAATTTAGCTACAGTGCCCCAAAATTCAATAGTCAGGGATAGTATGTATTGCCTATAGGTTGTGCATCCCAACCCTCACAAAAAGAAAGCTACTGATGTACTGATTTTCAGCTTAACACACAGACATGAATTTTTATTGAGAGAGTTGGAGAAGGGGAAATATAAGTATTCTCACATTTTGAAAACCCAAAGAATTTCAGGCTCTGTTTGTTGTCTACTTTTGCTCAAAGAGCCAACTACATAGTAAATTTTCAGCTTCATGGCACATGTTAAAGTGTCCAGCAATTCAAAATTCATCAATTTTTGCACTAAGGAGAGAAGGCAAATACTAACCAAAATTCAGATGCTGGTTATTTTGGGCAAATATATCATATTGGTTGTAAAATCAGAAGCTATCAAACATATAAAATGTTAATGTAACAGAAAAAGTATAGTCTCCAAGATCTGGAGTGAAACAGTACACACCCACTTCCAAAAACATGAAAATCAGAAATGACATTTTGTTGTTGTTGTTTCCTGTACTTTTTCTACTGTTGGATGTTCCAATAGGAAAATTTCTCAGATTTTCTGCACATGGAATAATGCTCAATCTTCTGAAATACCTTGCAGGGAAAGGCATATAAGATATGGCTTGAATATTTGCTTTCACTAAACACCAAAACTTGCCTACATGATAATTTTCTGGCATAGGTAAAAGGAAAGCATCTCAACCCAAATCTTCATTCCTTACATGAAGAAATAGGAACCCTTACAACTAAAAAATTGTGAAAGCTGCTGATTTTTCAATTCACCTTCCAGTCTAGAAATAAGGAATGAGAGCCCTTTTCATTATGCTTACCAGACCCTAATACCTGCTGCATCTCTGATAATTTCATGTCTTTGCAACACACATAAAAAAGGGGCCCTACCTGAAATATCTGATCTGATTTTTACATGGAGATGGTAGAAGGTTTGCAAAGAATCCTCAAAACTTGATCATTTGGGATACAGCATTTCTATGTAGGTTGCCCCAAAAAAACTATCTGCAACCCAATTTTCAGCATCATAGTAAATGCAAAAGTATGAAGAATGTGATTCACAACAAATAAATGTAGGTAAAAAAGTTGTCAACACACTACAGTTATGTAAAGAAATTAGAAACACAGAAGCACTTTCAACCTGTCTGAGGTCTTCATCACCTGTAAACAAACAGAGCACGACTGGCTGCAAGATTTTCATCTACAAGTTCCTCATTTCGGCTGTTGCCAAACGACAGGTGTTTTCTAAATTATGATGATAAAACACGGACTGTCAGTATTGTAGTTTGATGAAGTATATATTTCAATGCTCTCACAAAAACATAAAGACCTTTTCTTGCCAAAAGGAGTGATTTTCTCAGTAGTTGTCTAGCGGGGCACTGCTGAAGTACCTGAGAGAGTCAGTAAAGCTAGGAAGAATTAGGTCAACCATCGGTGACATCTTTTTTGTGCTCATACAAACATTTAGTATTGCTTCAAAAGGTGCTGCTGATGTAAACTGTGATATCAACTGAAGTGATAATAGGAATTTTGTACACACCAGGAACATTGACTTTGACTTTATCTCTGTCCAGTAAGATAAGTTTAACGATGGCAGGATTGGATTTGATATCAATCAAATAACAATAGGATTTAAAAATTTGGTATAACTGATAGGTAGATTGGTCAAGAAATAGAATATATCCATACCTGCCAACTACTATGGAATGTCTGTAGTTGTCTGACTATGGAGCTACGGACCTCACTATCAAAACTATGGATTCTACAAATTTTCATTTTGTTTATTTTTTTTTTTAATTTTGCTATTGTTTTATGATATATGCACAAGAGATTCTTAAGTGGATTAACGGAATTCCGCATTTTTTGTCATCATTTAGATCATTCTCAGGATCGACGTAAAACTGAAGATAATTCGGGGGGGCCCTCTGGAGATGGCATTACGTGTTTCAAAACTGTTAAAAACGGTAGTTAAACGAAGTAAAAAAATCACAGTAATTGTACTTTTTTTTTTCTCCTGATGTTGCCTTTGTGTCCAGTTTTCTTGTTAAATATGATTTTACTGCATAAATGTTTGTATTTCAGCCTGAAACTGTAGGCACTTTGCGAAAACGGAAGTCAGGTGGTGAAAGGATTTGTCCCGTAGTAACCCCCAACCACCCACCCAACACAGTGTTCCCACTCTCCTGCATTGTTAAATATCCCGCGTTTTATAAGTTTTTGCATTTCAGCTTGATACAGGAGGAGGAAATTCCCGAAATTGGAAGTGACAAAGTTGGAAAATTTGTAAAAATTGATGCATGGTGTTAAAAAGTATTAATATTCTCAAAGTTACACCATTTATCTAAAATAGTTAAAGCTTTGATATTATTCTGCAGCACCACAATAGTGGGCAACAATAAAGGTGATGCTTGGTGGAATAGTGAGATTGAAGAGGCAGTAAAGAGAAAGAAGGAAGCCTATTTGGGGATGTTGCAAGGCAGAGTTTCTGTGGATGAATATCGCTGTAAGAAGCGTGAAGTTGCTAAGCTGGTTCGCCAGAGTAAGGCAAAAGATAGGAAGGAGAAGGTGGAAAGACAGGAAGACTTTCAGAAAGTACATGAGACTCAGGAAAAATAGGGAAAACAAAGTTGTAAGTTGTGTGAAGAATAGGGTTGGGGAAGTGATATGGGAGCCCACTGAGTTAAGTGAAAGATGGGGTGAATACGTCTGTGAGTTATTAGATCAGGAAAGCAGAGATGATTCTGAGGCAGATGCAGATGATGTCACAGTGAAGGATGGAAGCACAGGAGGGATCTCAAGAGAAGAGGTGTGTAAAGCTCTAAAATCTCTTCAGAATGGTAAGGCTCTGGGAGTTGATGGCATAACTGCTGAGATGTTGAAATATGGTGGTGACTCTGTAATTGACTGATTACCTGAAATTTGCCAGTTGTGCTGGGAGTTAGGAATGGTCCCTTGAGATTGGAAGGATGCTATCATTGTTCCCTTGTATAAGGGAAAAGGTGATCAGACTGACTGCAAGAACTATCATGGTATTAGCCTACTAAGTGTGCCAGGGAAAGTGTTTGGTAAGGTCGTTATTGAAAAAGATCAGAGAAAGTGTGGGGTGTTCAGAGTGGTTTTACGCCTGGTAAAGGCTGCACTAACCAAATTTTTGCATTACACATGGTGATTTAAAAGTATCTGGCTGTTGGCAAGAAAGTTTTTGCTGCCTTCATAGATTTAGAGAAAGCTTACGACCAAGTAAATAGGACACTTTTGTGGAAGGTATTGAATGAATATGGTGTTAATGGGAATCTACTTAATAGTGTAAAAGCCATGTATGCAGGCAGTAGAGCTTGTGTACGAGTGAATGGTGTTTTAACAGAATGGTTCTCTATTAGTGCAGGAGTCAGATAAAGTTGTGTCATGTCACCATGGCTGTTTAATATACTTATGGATGTGTGCATGCGTGATGCCAAAATAGTTAATAGTGGTTTATGTCTTGATGATATCCATGTATGCAGATTGCTGTATGCTGATGACACTGCACTGTTGGCAGAGAGAAAAAGTGAATTGCAAAGTATGTTGTCCCAGATGTACGAAGTTTGCATGAAATTCAAACTGAGTATAAATAAAGGAAAAACCGAAGTTATGGTGTTTGAGAGAGGAACTGACAGCACTGAATGGGATGCATCTGACTGATTTTTACTCGTGGAAGTTTCAAACTTAAATTTCGCAGTATTATCCCTAGCCAGGGCAATCAACTTTGTGTTTCACACGTGCTGGTTTCATTAGTGTCCTTGTTTGTTGAAATGTTTTGTTGTAGCGTGTATTTCTTTTTCACAAAGAGATGCATAGTTTCGTAATGAAAAGTGTCTATGTATGCCGCACAATATAATACTGGTTACTACTGACAAGGCTCTTGCCAATGTTGGTAGGTATATATATCCAGCAAATTGAAATTGCCTGTTAACCTCTGAAGGACAGAGAGTAGTGGAACTCTGGATTTCAAACTTTTTAATGAGTTTTTACACCAAACCACTGGGAGAATTGGTGATGAGCTGCAATGGTTTTTAGTATTCAAGGGAAAGAGATGCTGGGATGTTGCAGATGATATTGGCATGAACAATAAAAGAAGTGAGCATAGTGAAAGGTATTATATTAGTAGCCACAGTAGATTTATGAAAAATACAATGTTCAGCCTTGTTCCAGAAATAAAGTTCAAGGCCTCAATGTTTCTGGAATGTACAAAATTCCCATTTCTACTTCAGCTGATACTACAGCCTACATCAGCAGCACATTCCGCAGCATTACTAAACGTCTGGTTGCGCACAAAAAGGATGTCACCTAAGGTAGGCCTAATTCTTCCATAGCTTTACTGACTCTCTCAGGTACTGCAGCAGTCCCACTCTGGACAAATACTGGGAAAATCACTTCTTTTGTCCAAAAATGAGTTTTACATTTTTGTGAGAATATTGAAATATATACCTCATCAAACTGCAATACGACAATATGCATTTTATCCCCATCATTTGGAAATCTCTCCTCTCATTTGGCAACAACCAAAATGAAGAACTTGGAAAAAAATCTGGCAACCAGTCTCACTCTATTTATTTACACGTAATCAAGACCTTAGGCAGGATGAAAGTGCTTCTGCGCTTCTAATTTCTTTATGTAACTATAGCATGTAAACAACTTATTACCTATGTGTGCACAAGTGTTCCATTAAAAACCCATGTTTTTCAAATGGGAGACACACATAAGCAGGTAAAAAAATTAATGGTGAAAAACATCAGATTTGTCCTGATGGTTTGTGTCCAAAAATCTACAAAGTCATTTTGTAGCAACCAATGTATTTTCTTAACTAAAATTCCTAATTTTTGCATAGGGAGAGAACTCTGAAAAGTGGTACCTGTACATGAATTTCAGGCATCGGAGGGAATGGTTAAGCCCAAACAAGATGCCCACACCATGCCCAAAACATAACTTTCATCCTGCGAAGTTCATGTTGTGTGTCTGGTGGGACATGGAAGGCATTATTCACTGGGAAATGCTGCCGAGGAATCAGACCATCAACGCTGCACTCTACTGTGAGCAATTCCTCCATGTGGAGGGAGCAATTCAGCAGAAACAGCCACATTGGTGCCATGGTGTCCTTCTCCAACCATGATAATGCACGTCCTCACAGTGCAAACATGACCAAAATGGCCATTCAGGACATGAAATGGGAGATCCTTTCACATCTGGCCTATTCCCCAGATGTCGCCCCTTCAGACTATCACCTGTTCCAATCTCTGTCGAAAGCACTCTGTGGCAGAACGTTCAACAATGATGTTTATCTCCAGAATTTTCTTGACGATTTATTTGCAGGAAAACCAGCACAGTTTTAAAAGAAAGGCATTGCAAACCTATCCAGACATTGGGACACCATCATAAACAATGGTGGGGGGGGGGTACATAGTTGATTGATTCCGTTTTCTCTTCTGATGTAATACATTCCTGTAGTGTGGTGAAAAAAACGGCATGAACTTATGCATCAACCCAACAGAATGATGAAAACCAGTTTGCAAAGAACTTACTAGAATCACAATAACATCTTGTGGAGTTGGTTATACAGAGTTTCTATAGAATGCTCTGATGATTGCTATAAAAATATTGATACACTTTTCTGTTTGTAGAATCCTATAAAACTGTGGCAGTGTATTATATCGATTGAGAACAGTTTTCACATAATTATACATAAACTTCCATAATGACTTAAATTTCATTGGAAGTATCTAAAGAAATTTTGTACAGATTTTCTGAAAGAATTCTACAGAAATGTTTCACAAATCTAAATTACATCCTAAAATACAGTGTTTTATTACCAAATCATTAATATCTATGTTCATTAACAAGTACAAGTTATTAATTAAATAACAAGGAAATGTACACCAACTGTACTTAAATAATATAACTATACTACTAGTAATCTAAATTTCTTGGTGTAGAGTAGAAATCAAAGTTTCCAAGCTTTCGCACATCAGCCAGATGGCTTTTTCAAGGAAGGTAGACAGCAAACTGCAAACAGAATAATAATTGTTGAAGCATTCTATTATTCAGTTTGCTGTCTACCTTCCTTGAAAAAGCCATCTGGCTGATGTGCGAAAGCTTGGAAACTTTGATTTCTATTCTACACCAAGAAATTCAGATCACTAGTATAGTTATACTATTTAAGTTCAAGTTATTAATTTATCACAAACAAAATTAAATTATAAATTAAATGCAGCTTTGCAATCTGTCACTGAATACATGAAATGTGGTTAACATTAATGATGATGCTTGTATGACCTATTTGTTGAAATTATGGTACAACTAAATAAATTTTGGTGCAGTTCACCCTGGAAATTTAAAAGATAGAATGAGTTACTATATCTTTCCTCTCTGCTCTTTTAACTTTTCCTCTTTTAGTTCTTTAAAATAACATTAAAAAAAATTTTTTTAGACATCTAAGAGCACCAAGTCCTCTAATAACATCAAGTGCCTATGGCTGATTTATCAATTCCAAATTTTAAATAAAGAAAAAAAAAAACATTATTCACACACATTTTTTTTTTTTGCATATATATTTTTTGCATATATATATTTTTTTTTTTTTGCATATATTTTTTGCATTTTTTTTTTTTTTGAACAACCTCGAAAATCCAAAATCGTCCGGACTTCGCCAATTCCGGATTTTTGAATTTTCTGGATTATAGTTTGTATAAAATTCAAACTTAGTATTAACTAAATAAACTATAAAACACTATTTTTGGTAAAACTAATGACAAAAAGTCAAGTTAACAAATTAAAAAAAAAAAAATATATATATATATATACACCCAAGAGCAGAGTCAAAGACAAATTTTACCTAAGAATTAAATATATATATATATATATATATATATATATATATATATATATATATATATATATATATATATATATATTCCCAAATTTCTTCCACAATTGTCTGTCTTGGGCCTGTCTCCTCCATGTCACTCCAGCATACTTTTGAATTTCATCCTTCCGTCTCCCATGGGGTCTTCTTCTGGGTCTTTTCCTGTCCCTCGGAATTCAGTCTAAAATTTCGGTTGTCCATCGGTGGTCCATTCTTCTGGCAACATGTCCAGCCCATTGCCATTTCAGTGATTTCACTTTGGTCATGATGTTGTCCACTCCTGTCATTTTCCTTATCCACAAGTTCCTCTTCTTATCTTTCCTGGTTACACCAAGCATGCATTTCTCCATGCTTCTTTGAGTTGTCTGCAGTCTTTGTATGTCTTTTTTAGTTAAGGTCCATGTCTCGGCTCCATACGTAAGCACTGGCAGGATGCATTTATTAAACATTTTTCATTTTAGACATAATGGCATACTGCTCTTAAAAATTGTGCTGTTTCTTCCAAAAGGTCTCCATCCAAGTTTTATATGTCGATTAATTTTTTCATCAATGTGACCCTCACTCGATATCTGTTGCCCAAGATAAATGTAGGAATCGGTTGTCTCAAGCTTTTCTCCATCAATCACTAAATCTTTGTTTCTTGTAAAAGCATTGTACATCACTTTTGTCTTCTGAAAATTCATTTTTAATCCCACTTCTTTACTCTTGTCAGCAAGTTCTTGGATCATACTCTGCAGCTCTGAAGGGGAAGTTGCAAAGATGACTGCATCATCAGCAAAACAAAGGTGAGTTAAGTAATCTCCATTAATCTTTATTCCTTTGTTTTCCCAGTTCAATGATTGAAAGACATTTTGCAAAGTGGCATTAAAGATTTTGGGAGATATGGTGTCACCTTGTCTCACTCCCTTTCCAATTCTAATTTGTGCTGTATCCTCAAATATCCGAACCTTTCCACTTGCATTTTTAAAGATGTTATTAATAATGCTAAGGTATGCATCTTCAATACTGCAGGATTTCAAAGCCATTGTTACTGCTGATGGTTTCACGGAATCGAAGGCCTTTTCACAGTCAATAAAAGCCATGCATAATGGGAGTGCATATTCTATTGCTCTTTCAATTAGTTCTCTCAGTACATGGATATGATCTATAGTGCTGTAGCTACTCCTGAATCCAGCTTGTTCTCTTGGTTGGGCCTACCTTCAAGCGATATGAAAGAACCTTAGTGACGATTTTATAAACCACTGAAAGGATGCTGATGGGCCTGTAGTTCCTGAGATCCTCAACATCACTTTTTTTATGGAGCAGGACACATAAATTTTAAGTGAACATGGAAAGCAGATGGGAAACTCGGTCAGGATTAATTCATAAAATAAATTTTGTTTCTTTTTTAGCTGGCCACTCTGTGATGCTCAAAAGTCTGCAGGTAGCAGATGCCCCTAAATGCGATAAGATATCAGAGAGAGAGAGAGAGAGAGAGAGTGTGTATATGGACTACTAGCTTTACTACCCAGCTTTGCCTGAGATTTTATTAATTTCATATTCCCTTATGTGTCACTGAAAAAAATCAGGAAAAAAATTGATGCTTGCACGAAAGAAAAAAGCTGATTTTACAAATTCGGTCATAACAAATTATTTATTCATAGTGTGATTATTTCAGCACTTGGTACAAAATGTATGGAATCTGTAGAATCAAATGGACCAAAAGCGTTACGAATTATTTTACATGCGTCCAGGAGACACAGCATTAGAACAATGACTGAACAAAATTCATTAACAATTTGTTATTGACGATCAAATGCATCACATGCTTTCTGTTTCAGACGTCTTTGAGGGGGAATCTTTGGGATAAAAAAGTTAGAAACATATCTTTGCGAATATTTTATGAAACTGGCTGAAATTTGAATGAACACCATAAACTGTTAATAGGAACATGACCTTCAAATTTCGCCTGAATCAGTAAATAACTTTTTAAATTAGCCATCAAAATTTTATTAACTATCTCTGCATATATATTTCTGTTAACACATCCGCTGCCGTCGTATTATATCAGCGGCAAGCACGCGGTGCCGGTATGAAATCCGTGCAAATCTCCCACGACGCCACAAGGCGTGCAGCACCACGATTGAGCTTTTATGCGTTTGGACCAACCAGCCATGTGTTCACATCTCATAGCTTTGCATGACTTAGCAATTCTAAAATACGAGAAAATTTATCCATAATTGATATTCGTAATTATAATTCTGCCAGCAATAAAATATTATTCCGATACTGAAGTAGACGTTTACTGGATACATATTTCGAACATTGTTGCATATAAAATAAGAGAAATAATACTTACAAATGCCAAAGAATTCCATATATATAGTGCCATGATGCATAACTGGATAAATACAAAATCCATACATTTTGATTTGGGTAGGGTAAAAAATCCCACACACACAAACATGCAGTTCGACTTGGAACATACTATTTTTTAGCAAAATAGGAAAACAAAATATCTATCCCTTATCTACGATGATATAATTTGAAGCATGGCTGAAAGCACAGTGCAGGATTTTCTGGGCACTGGGCACAGTAATAGAGAGTGTACCTGTGAATCCCTTTGGCAGAGCACATTTTGCATCGTCTCCTCAAAAAGCGTTCCTTTTTGTTTTGTTTTGTTTTGTTTTTTAGACTGGAAGATGGCCACATACTTTTAATGATTTAGATATCTTCGCTAGGGAAGTTGATGGCTCTTGATTCAAAAGTTGATAACAATGGATAGCCTAAAATCATAGAGGCTTATCTTCTTCCCTGAGAATTTATTATACAAGTTGTGGGAAGTGATTATCATCCTATGAAATATATGTATTCCTAGCTTCTTGTACCATCTTATGGTTTTCCTTTCACAAGGATAGTACGCTAGCATTTGATCTTGAAGACCTACCCCTGAGATAAATTTATTATAGTTGATAACAGCCTTTGGTTTTTCTTTTATCTGTCCCCTTTTATTTACAGTTTGAACTAAATTGTCCTCAAACTCCGTGGTAATGAAGTGAACATCCCTTTTATCTTTCCATTTGCACACTGCAACAGCATTGGAATATTGGCATTTCCGTTCCCCCTTCAAAAGTTTAGCTTTCGTGACATCCTTGGGAAGATCTCGTCGGTCTGCACAGGGAGTTCCAGTGCAATAAGGTATCATTTGTTGAACAACTGCAATGCAAGATTGTAACTATTATAAAAATTATCCACATAAATAGCATGACCAACATTTAGCTTCCCTTCCATCAATTTTAAAAACTACATTAGCAGCATGACCTCCCCCCCTCAGTCCAGTTGCCCTGTGTAAACCAAAGCTTTTAGAATCATACCATTTGGTTCCGTTAGCATATAAAGTTCCACCCCATATTTATGACGTTTTCCTTTCATGTACTGTTTGAATATCAAACAACCTCTCCATAAAACCATTGATTCATCAATCGTAAGTTCTTTTCTTCTTTTCCAGGGTGGTATATGTTCTCCATGGTATCATTAAATAAATCCAGTAAAGGCATTATTTTTGCAAGGCGGTTGGTTGTAATCGCTTCGCCAGGTTGAGGATTTCTTGCAAAATGGAGACACCGCATGATCAGAAGGAAACGATTCCTGCTCATATTTGAAGAAAAGCAGTCCATTTTGAATAATGGATCTGTTTTCCAGTAATCTTGGAGATGAAACAGAAGGCCCAGAAAGACTTTCATCTCATCTACCGACATATCCATCCTTCCATTCATTTATTCATGAACCTTCAGTAACTCCCGAGATAAACACTTCTACAGCATATGCATTACTTTCCCTAACTAATAAAACGTACAATTCTTCATTTGCAAAAAGATTAAAAAATCGATTGGCTCAGTACCTATCATATTAATATTCAGTCCTGGTACACCAGTGAACGGAATTCTCCTCGTGATGTCGGGACCATCACACTAATGTGTAGCCAAAATCTGTTGAGGCGGAGTATGAGAAAGAACGCGGCATTCTTCATTCTCACTTTCACTGCTGGTTGTACTACAGCTAGTACGTTTCTGTACTTGATAACAAATTATCGGCATCATCTCCTATTTTCACGGAAGAATGTGCCTGTCAAGGAACTTTTGATTGAGAAGGACCGGCGATAGCGCGTCCGAATATATCCATTGTTTCCGCAAAACCAAGTATTGAAGTGAATATGGGTTTCTTTGAAATCCCTTTAGCCTCCTCAATACACCTCCCTGTGACATATAAACTACAGTATAAGTAGCAAATGCTTTTTAATGCCACTCAAACATTTATTTATTGATAGTTGCCCTCACCGCAAAACCAGTGACATTCAAAGGAAAATAAACATTGCAGTGAAAAGCTTGCGCTGTGTTAAGTCTATGGGAAGTCAACTTACTTTCGCTTCCCTAACCCATATGGGAAAAAATCCGTTATCCCAAAACCGCGGTCACTTTTAGACAGTTGGAGACTCACTTTCAGTGCCAGTAACAAAATAGATAACTATCTTCAAGTGCCGAAGGTTTTAGGAAGTGAAATATGAAGCCATGATTACGACGCTGTTCAGCGTCATTGGCACCTGGGCTAAATATTACAGGACGCCATTTGGCGTCACATAGCAGTAAAAGTGTTAACCGATGAATTAAAAATTCCATGTCTATTTTAAAAGTTTTGACCGGATTCCGGATTAATTTTGAGGGACTCCTCTTATTACCAATTCATGGTGTTGATAAAAATTTCAGCCCATTTCGTTAAGATTTTGCAAATTTCGTTTTTGCATTTTTTTATGCACAGTTAGTTAGTTCTCAAAGAATAGAAACACCTGTGGATGTGTTGCGCCGATGAATACAGTCACATGTTTTCAGATTTGGACAGGATAACGATGACGTAGCAAACGATGCTGACTTTATTGATTAGCTTTAATTCATAACACACGAACAGAACAACGAACAGATCTTAAAATAGTTGTGTTGACCTAGAAATTCCAGTATTAATAAGCTATGCAAATTTCACGATGCCACAGTTCAGCGTTCGAGAGCTTTTGCTGCTTCAGACAAACAGACGTTTTGTGTTTTATATAAAAGATGCAGGCTTTCAGCGAACATTCATTAAAAATAAAAATAAAATGCCTAACTTTTAAAGTTTTTATCGGATTTTGACAAAATTTCACATGGGAGTTTATTTTGACGTGTCTTGGTTATTGTAAAATTTGCATTTGGTTATTTAAAAAACTGGAGAAATTTTATACATAAAAATTTCTCCCGTTAAGATTTCCCCAACACATGCAGTTGAGCTGTCCACCACCAGCAAAGAAGTGATTCATTGCCAAAGAAAAGAAGCTTTCACCTCCCCACCCCACACACACACCTGGTAACCTTGCGAACCTCGTTCCCCCACGATGACCCATTACCCATGGAGCATTCTTTGCGATCAAAAACTGATGCCCTCGCCCCTTTTTTATAAACTTTTTTTTTATCTTTTCTGTTGTTCAAGCAAAATAGCAGAATGAAACAGTTGATGGCCGACTTCCGTACAACTCAAATTTTATGCCATTTTGTAGGATTTCCACACATTTGGAGCAAAAATTTTCAGCAACGTGTGAGTTTCATACAAGTTTTTAAAAAAAATCCATACAGTACAGTACAAGTTAATTGAATTTTTTTTTATGAAAATCATTCTGAAATTTATTGCTTATTTTAATGCAAATCATATACAGTGCATAACTTAATACATAAAGCATTTTAAGTTAGTCTGTACAGTGCGTACGGAAATCGCATGAAATGGCACAAAATTTGAGGTGTATGGAAGTCGCACATACGTTAGTACTGTAGCACATAACCAATGAAAAAAGGAAAGTGATATTTGGTGTCTTGAAAATTCAACATCAGTACTGTCATCAGTACTGTACGTACATACATATGAACAATCGGCAGAATTATGAGAAAATGCATGCGTGTTGCACAACCAATAAAACTGGGAAAGAAATGTTTTCTCTCTCTTTCTGTGAGCGTGTGTGACTATCCCCCTGCCAATGTTTCTCCAATCGCTGCTAAGGGTCAGATCAGACTCTATTTGAGTTGGCCAGGGGCACACTTCAGTTCACGGAGACATTGTTTGTCGCTAGTCAGAACTCAGTAAGTTCAGTAATTTTATGGGATTTGTGGAGCACTGAACAGTACTTACTGTAACACTCATTTGCTGCCTATCAGCACTGGGTCTGCTTTTTTGCAGCATCAGATTGCAATGATTCTTGACCCCTGAAAACTCACAGGAAATTTTCAGTGCCAAATGTGTGTTCGCAGGAAGAAAATACAATATTTTTATACAACCCTGCACTGGAGGTAAACCCTTGCTATGCTTTTCCGGCAATCAACTGGCAAGCAGCATTCCTGATACACATGTAACTTATTTCCATGCAGCGCATGTTCTTCGTTACCATGGTTATGGTTACATAGTGTTACTGACTTAGGGATCGCAACATCATATTCTATAAATTTCTGTAAAAAAATTTATCACATCTGTTTTAGTAAATAATCAATATATTTGTTTTTAAATATCATTCAATATACATATTCTTACCCTGTTGTTTTAAATCTGTGACCTCAGTAGTCCGATACTTAAAAAAATGGGGGCGGGGGGGGGGGGGATTGGAAAAATTCTGAATTTTGGAGGTTTCCTGAATTTGGAGGTCCAGATTTTCGAGGTTGTACTGCATGCATTTTCGAAAACACCTGGAAATACAATGCTGTTGCTAAAAAAGCTTTCACTGACAATATGTCATTGAAACACCATTGAAAAATAGTTTGACAACCTGCATGTGCTTAAATGAGTGCAATTTTTTAAAGTCAGAAATAATTCAGACATATGATGTGCCTGCTTACTTAAATCTGACAGCTGTGCTGCAATGTCGGCTTCAGAACTTTCACTGGAATCACCAAAATCAATTAGCGGTTTGTCAGATACGTCCTAAAATGAAGAAAGGCAGCAATTTTATTCAATACATTCTTTATTCAAAATAAATTTGACACTGTTCATGCAAATTAAACAAGAATAACAACTGCTTATCAGGAAAGATGCTGCTGCAGTGAATGAACAGTAATGGAAACAATTTACTAATTCCCCAAAAAGTACATAATGTTAATAACACATATAACATAATTTCTACATTCACGGTATAATATGTATGTATTAACAGATATTACAAATTAATTAATTACATTTTATCTTCATTTTATGATTTTGACTGCTCCACATATGCTGAAGCGTCTCTTTTTTAAATCTTCGCTTGATTTACTAAATAATTCAGCTACTGATTTACTAAAAATTAGATCTGTAATCTCACCAACAAAAGCTGAATCACAGATATGCATTGTAATTCCAATTATCCATGCCAATGAAGAGAAAAATGTACAGAGATAATGAAAAGTGCATAAAATATGTGTTATGGTTTGCTCACAACACATCACAAATAACAACTTATAATAACTTCTTCTGTATTTCTTTTAACCCAAACACTATAATATTTGTGCCTCTGAAAGTTCTTTATATAATAGTTCCTTGCATATTAGTTCCGAAATTTTCTCATACCTATATAATGTATTGTAATCAAAGCATAATTACTCACACATTAATTACTAAACTATCTCACCACACTAATAACTTGAACTTCTTTTTACTCTCTTCTTTTTCATTTTGCTCAGTACTGGGGCAACAATGACAATGCTTGTATGAGTTTTCTTTTCTTTCGAACAACATTATGTTATTACTCAAACATTACTGTTGTACATGTTGTAAGTGATGATGTTATTTGGTACTGGATGCTTTCATATAATTACTGTATAACAGAATAATATAGTACAATTATCTAAATAATTAACTCATGATAATGTTTTAGGTTGTCATTTTTATTCGTACTCTTGGTTTATGCTTTCAGAATTTTTTTTTTTTTTTTTTTTTTTTAATCCAATTACCTGACTTATCCGATCCGGTGCGTAAACTGTATCCTTTGTTGATTTAGACAAGCTACGTTAGAAAATTATTGATTTATCATTCACTTCTATTTGATCCACAGTTCAAATATTTTGTTGAACGTTCATGTCGAAACATTTGGTTTCTTCTATTATAATTCATTTTATTTTTATTTTTAATAAAGTCCGATTGTCCTTGTCATTCGATCTGGCGCTTAAACGTCATTCCTTGATGACTCCGATGTTCCATATAATTGGATAAAAAAAGAAAAGAAAAGACAGTATTAATTCAATAATTGTAACCAACATCAACTTATTCCAGACTGGGAAAACTCTAAAATATTAACATCACATAAAAACCATAAACAAATCTTATTATCAGAATCCATAGTCATCGAAAAAACTAAAGATAAAAACTGTAACATATCTGCACCATACGGATTGACTAACCCATGGAAATATTTAATAGAACAAAATAATTATAAACAACTGAAAAAGAATATGAGAAAAATCAAAAATAAGAATACAACATAAAAGAACATATGTTATACGAAAATCTAAACAATTCTGAGATGGACACTTAAAAAAGGCGCAAATGAGTGATTATGCGAAAAAGGCGTATAAGAAACGTGCAAAGACAAAAGATCACGTACATCAACAAAACATTGAAAGAGGAATTCGTGAAGATAACCGACATTGCAAATAGTACAACAGGCCGAAAAGTCGGCATATACGACCACTGAAGATGACAGCAAAAATATGCTGTTGAAACTAGTATGGTAAAGTACGGATGCTGGATATAAAAAATGTGCTTTTTTCAACTATTTTTAATACTTTAATGGGACTGTTACGATCCCTTAGCTTCAAATTGCAATTACATGATTTGGCAAAGTGGACTGCCCTTCATAAATGCTAATCATCGATGTTGGTAGAACATTTGCAGTATATGGAACATCGGTCATCAGGGAAAGACATTTAAGCGCCGGATCGAATGACGAGGACAATCGGACTTTATTGAAAATAAGAAAAAAATGAATTACAATAGAAGAAACCAAAAGTTTCGACATGAACGTTCAACGAAATATTTGAACTTTGGATAAAACAGTGAATGATAAATCAATAATTTCCGAACGTAGCTTGTCTGAATCAACAAAGGAAGCCGTTTACGCACAGGATCGGATAAATCAGAATATGAAATATCGGAGTCATCAAGGAATGACGTTTAAACACCAGATCGAATGACAAGGACAATCAGACTTTATTAAAAAGAAAAAGAAAATTAATTATAATAGAACCAAATGTTTCGACATGAACGTTCAATGGAATACTTGAACTGTGGATCAAATAGAAGTGAATGATAAATAAATAATTCCCAAACGTAGCTTGTCTAAATCAACAAAGGATACAGTTTACGCAGTAGATCGGATAAGTCAGGTAACTGAATAAAAAAACAAAAAAATAAAAAAAATTCTGAAAGAATAAACCAAGAGTATGAATAAAAATGACAACCTAAAATATTATCATGAGTTATTTATTTAGATAATTGTACTATATTATTCTATTATACAATAATTATATGAAAGCATACAGTACCAAAAACATCATCACTTACAACGTGTATAACAGTAATGTTTGAGCAATAACATAATGTTGTTCGAAAGAAAAGAAAATTCAATATCGCGTAATACATATGGTTAAAGATAGTACGGCAACCATTATATGATTGCTGCCGGAGTTGGAGTTTGGACTTTGGAGTCTGTTGCCAGGCCAGGTGGCCCTCCGACAGGTTTCGCTTATCAGCGTTTCCAACTCCCCGCTCATTTGTTGTTGTTGAAAATTGCTTTCTTTTCTTTGTTTCCAACCTCCAGCCCCCACCTCCTAGTGTCAGCGTCGTTGCCGGCAGGGCGAGAAAACCTAATTCCTGGGAGAAAACCTGTTTCCTAATTCCTAGCATGCTCGTGTTTCAAGCTCCGAATTTTCGTCAGTTAATCGCAAAATGTGCTCGGTAAGGCAGTGGTGTTGATTTGATATTCGAAATATATTTTTACATTAAATTCAGTTATGATATACTGTTTGGTAATTGGTATGTCCAAACAATCGCATAATTCAATTTTACATTTCTTTGGCAAAAAGCCACGTGTAAATGACTCTCGTATGGGTAGTGCAGATATAACACTATCCATCCCAAGTGCTTCTTCTCCCACACAGTGTGAATGTGGTGCTTTTATTGACAATTTCTCTTGTTCCGCCAGTGAAATCCCCACTGATTCAACGCTTATACTGGCATTGATTAATGGTGCAATGTCATGTGTACCATCTAAACCCGACGAATGTGAAACGATCCAGAATGCCTCATAAAGTCTTACTAAAGTACATCCATATGATATTGGACTCTTTGCAGCAAAAGATATATAAAATGATCAAAAACTGGATATACTCAACAACGTCTGGGAACCCAATCCAGGATTTGCATTTCCAGCAAAAGGGAAAAGAAATTTGTGATTCCAGTGTAAATGGCTTTACCTATTCAGATTTTCAGGGTGGCGCCTTTTGCAAATTTTGTGCACTTTTTGTGCCTAGTGCTGGTGCCGGATCTGGTAAGCAACCAATAGGTCAGCTGTGTAAAGCTAAATTTCATAATTGGAAAGATGCCATCAAGCAGTTTTCCGAGCATGAAAAGTCCCATTATCACAAGCAATTGGTAGAGGTTGCCGGAACTTTGAGTGATATCACGCTTGGAAAGAAAAGGTCTGTGGATGAGCAATTAAACACTGCAGCAGTGGGAAGAAAATTAGAAAACAGAAAAACTATCATACCAATCATTGAAACAGTTCTGTTTTGTGGAGAGCAAGGTCTCGCGTTGAGAGGTCACAGGGATTCGGGGAGAATTGCGGTGACTGACACCAAAAACCAGATGAGAATGACGGAAACTTTCGAGCACTGCTTCGTTTTTGAAGCAAGTGTGACCCTGTACTGAAAAACATGTTGGAGAAATTGAAGCCTGCAATTATTTAATACTTCGCAAGCTTGTCAACGAAATAAATGATGCAACTTGCCTTGCCATCCTTGCCGACGAAACGACTGACACAGCAGGTATATGACAATTATAGCTATGCGTTCATTATATCGACAGAGAAAATTTCGTCGTGAAATAACTTTTTTTACACTTTATTCCAGTCCATGATGTAACAGGTAAAGGAATTGCAATGGCAATAGTAGACAAGTTGCAGTCATTAAATGTGGAGATCAAGAAGTTGCGTGGCCTGGGCTACAATGGAGCTGCATCAGTGAGCGGGAAACTAAATGGTGTGCAAGCCAAAGTGAAGGAAGTGATTCCATCAGCCCTTTATGTACACTGCTTCTCCCACAGCCTAGACTTGGCTGTATCAACTGCGTGTGAGGTCACAGCAATAAGAAATTGCATGGGGACCATAGCAACCTTGTATAAATTCCTGAACACTCCAAAAAGACAACATGTACTCACTACCGCAACGAATGAGATGGATACACCTACTTTGCGACAAGAAAAACTGAAACACCTCTGTGCAACCCGATGGTTGGAAAGGTATGAATCTGTAATAGCAGTATTAGTGCTTTACGATCCAGTTGTTGAAACGCTCGAAAAAATATCAGACTGGAAAGATAAAGATTCATGAACACAAGTCAATTCTCTGCTGTGCACGGTAACAAATTGCAAGTTTGTGATTTCGCTCTTTTGCATTCACAAAGTGTTCACTTTGACTGTGCATTTGTGTGGGTTTCTGCAGAAGTCAACGATTGACTTACGTGAAGCAGTGAACCTTGTGGAAGACATTAGTAGTGAAATAAAAACCTTGAGCGAAAATGCCAATGACAAATTCGCATTAGCAGCGCTCACTCAATTTTATGCTAACGACTTGGATCGTTGCCAGGAAAAAAATTCTGAGCTAACATTGTGATATAAAAGAATAATGAGAGTGAGACACAACAATGTTAGCCTCCCGAAAACTGCTACAGAAGCTCTGGCTATTTGCAATCAAAATATTATGCCTACTGCATTTAGACTTCTGGAAATATTAGCTTTCCTTCCAGTTTCTACTTGCACAAACGAAAGATCACTCTCAACTCTTCACTGTCTTAAGACATACCTACACAATTCCATTGGCAGTACAAGCATGAACGGTCCAGCTCTTCTGAACATTCACAGGAATCATACACCAAGTGTGGAAGACGTATTAAACGAACTTGCTAAGAATCCTTGTCGACTGGACACTACCTTGTGATTTGCGACGTGTATAGTGACAAATCTGTGCATTGACTCATAAGCATTGAGAATTACCTTTTCAATTGTTCAATAATGCATTGGAACTAAACAAAATAACAGTTAGAAAGATGTGCATATATGTTAGTTTCCTCCTTTGATCACCTGGTGGGCGAGTTCATTTCATTTTACTTTCTACGACCTATTCCTTGGGCTTCTTGTTAGTTAGCATAGCGTATTTCTGCCAGAAAATAAAAACTAATATTTTAAAATTCAATTAAAATTTATTAAAACTAACATGAATTTAATTATTTACAATTTAACTAAACAATACAGCAATAAGCAATTTGCTGTAATAACTAACAATGTATGAAAAACAATCTTAATACATTAATGCATTATGAAATCTTACATGATAGTTATTGGCGAAAACGATAGTAAAAATGAACTACAACAATGCTTAAATACACTTGCTTACGGCCTTACATAAGAATTAGCATAATCCTTAAAATCAACATTACTACTCCGCTAATCAGAAAATTACATGTAAAGTAGAAGGGCAGACTCAACTTTTCACAGCGCATGGCGCAATACTTAGCGAACGTCGTACGTAGCCTCAAATTATGGCGTAATCCCGAAAGGGAAAAACATACTCTGTGGATCGATATTTCCGGAGGTCAGAAAAAAAATTCTATGTTTGTTTACTCTGATGCTATGTCTGCAGTTCGTGAGACTTGCTCTAGGATAACGACTTCCCAGTCCAGTATGTACGGTTCTTTTTCCGTAACACTTCTTATGGCAAATATTGAAATACATGTTCTTAACTTAACACTAAAAGAGTTTGTATATACACTGCCGGAAAGTGAAAAAAGAACACCAAGAAGAAGATGTCTGATACCAACGAAATTTATACAGCATAATAACAGAATACAGAGGATAACGTGATCAAAACATTATGGCAAAATACAGCTGTATTTGCTGGTAAACTGAAAAATAATATTTCCGTGTAACATGGTTAGTACGAGGTTGAACCGCCATGAACTGCATCACACTGTGCAATTCTGGCATGGAGTCTGTCGTACAGATGTTGGATGTAAGTTTGGGGTATTGAGTTCCAAGCATCCTCAACCTGGACGCGTAAATCGGGGATGGTTGTGGCTGGCTGTGGAGACCAGATAAGTCGTTGTCCCATAAAATCCCACACGTGCTCAATGGGGGACAAATCCGGTGAACGTGCAGGCCATGGAAGTTGTCTCACACCCTGAAGTGCATGTTACGTTGCACGTGCCGTGTGTGGGCGTGCGTTATCTTGCTGGAAAACACCACGATGGACCGACCTTACAAATGGCACAACAACAGGCTGAATGATTTTGTTGATGTAGGAGGTGTTGTTTAACGTACCCGGTACAAATACCAGTTGTGTATGGGAGTGATAGCTGATCGCTCTCCACACCAAGAGACCAGGTGTAGGCCCTGTGTGTCACTGGCGGATGCAAGAAGGGTGGAGACGCTCCCCTGTGCGTCTGCGAACACGCATACAGCCATCGGAGGCTCTCAAGCAGAATCTGCTTTCATCGCTGAACACGACAGATTGCCATTGCGTTCTCCAGTGCAGACGTTGGCGACACCACTGCAGCCGTTCCTGACGATGGGCTGGAGTCAGAAGTACACATGCCAGAGGCACACGTGCATGTAGTCCTGCATCCAGTAGACTGTTGCGGATTGTTCACACAGTCACCTCTGGTGCAACGGCAGCTCGGATTTGCGTCGCAGTGGATGTTCTGCTCGACAATGCTGCTATTCTTATGCATCGATCGGTGCGCTCATCAGTCCATCTGTGACTCCCGGTTCCACGTCTTCTCGTGTGGGAATGTTCCTCGCACCATCTACGCCACCATCGTACCACCACTGATACTTCCCGTCCAATTCGCTCCGCAATACGACGATACGACCACCCGGCCTTGCGGAGTCCGACTAGACGACCTCGCTCAAAGTCCGATAAGTGCTGAAATCGTACACGTCTTCCATGTCCAGGCATTGCAGCCTCTCCAGGGTCTTCGCACGTGTCCGTACGCTGAGGACTGATTACATTCACTTCGCCATACTCCTTAAATACCACCAACGATAATTTGCGTATTATGCCATGCTGTGGCGTAAGCGCTCACCAGTTGGTCCCGAAATTAACATCACACCTACGTAAACACGACCCCATTAACATATGTAAATTTCATGATCGTCCGCCAATTCCTTCTTGGTGTTCTTTTTTCACTTTCCTCCAGTGTAAATACACTGTTTGTATATACCGGAGTCAAAATACATTATATCAATGGAAAATGTCTGTACAGACTTCATTCAAATGGTGTACCCTTTTCAGTTCAGAAACTGAAAAGGATATATACACTGAAGGGTTTTTTTTTTTTTTTTTTATTGGAGGTTTAACGACCACCGTGAGCAACTCAATGGGCTATAAGCAGTCGCCCGTCCCTAATTTAGGGTCACTGGTTCCAGGGAAGGGAGAGAGCCAGCGCCATAAGACAAACACTAGATCCATGCCTCACCGGGATTTGAACCCGAACCCCATTCGGACGAATGATCAGAGGCCATCGCTTAGACCACTGCACCACCAGGGCGGCGTATATACACTGAAGTGCCAGAAAAACTGGTACACCAGTCTAATACTTCGTAGGTGCCCCACGGGAGCGCAGGACTGCAGAAATACGACGGGGCATGGACTCCACTAGCTTCTGGAAATATGCTGTAGGCAATGCACACCATACTTCCTGCAGAGCATTCCACAATTCGGGTGTATTTCGAGGTCTCGGATTCCTCTGTTCAATAGCGTGTTGCATGGCACCCCAAATGTGTTCTATCACGTTCAGATCTGGGGACTTGGGTGGGAATGGCAACACCCCGAACTCAGATGAATACTCCTCTAACCATAATGTGGCATCCCGACACTTGTGTGGAGGAGCATTGTCCTGTTGGAACAGGCCCAGCCCATCAGCATGAATGCAGGACATGAACGGGTGTACCTCATCAGAAAGGATGCGCACAAGGCGTTGGACGGTCACAGACATTTGTAGACATACCAGGGGTCCCAGTGAAGTCCAGCTAAACACACCCCATACCATTACAGACCCCCACCAGCCGGTACAGTTCATTGTTGACAGGCGGGATCCATGGCTTCATGGGGGTTTGTGCCACACATGAATCCTTCCATCTGCCTGATACAGTTGGAAACATGACTCGTCAGACCAGGCTACTTGTTTCCAGTAGTCAAGTGTCCAGTGGCGGTGTTGCTGTTCCCAAGTGAGGCGCATGGCTCTGTGTCGTGCACCCATCAAGGGGACTCAAGTTGGGCGTCGGCTCCCAAAGCCCATATCGTGCAGGGTATGTTGCACAGTCCGGACGCTGATGCTTGTTGAGGCTCCAGCATTGAATTCCGATTATACCTGCGAGAGTGTTGCACGCCTGTCGCGTTAAATGATTCTTGACAGCCGACGATGGTCACATTCACCCAATGTCTTTTTACGGCCACATTGGTATCGTAGGTTGGAGGTTTTGCCAGAATTCTTGTAGCCACGGTACACCCTTGCACAATGGTCGTCCATGAAAATCTGAACTTTGTTTCTACCTCCGAAATACTATGGCCCATCTCACGAGCACCAACTATGACACCGCGTTGAAAATCGCTTAAATCGTTATTACTTGTCATTCTCATGCCGAAAACAGCTCTGACAGCTGGCAAGAATGTCTGTCGCTTTACATACGCACTGGCGGATGGAACTGAGTACGTGCATAGGTGACGTTGCTATGTATTTGCATAAGCTTGTCTGTACCAGTTTTTCTGGCACTTCAGTATATATATATCATCATCATCATCATCATTGTCAACCATTATCAATCCACTGCTGGATGAAGGTCTCCCCAAGTTTCCTCCACAACGGTCTGTCTTGTGCCAGTCTCCTCCATGTCACTCCCGCATACTTTCGAATTTCATCCACCCATCTTCCATGTGGTCTTCTTCTGGGTCTTTTCCTGTCCCTTGGAATCCAATCTAAAATTTCGGCTGTCCATCGATGGTCTGTTCTTCTGGCAGTATGTCCAGCCCATTGCCATTTCAGGGATTTAACTCTGATCATGATGTCTTCCACTCTTGTCATTTTTCGGATCCACGTGTTCCTCTTCTTATCTCTCCTGGTTACACCAAGCATGTACCTCTCCATGCTTCTTTCAGTTGTCTGCAGCCTTTGTATGTCTCTTTTAGCTAAGGTCCACGTCTCTGCACCATACGTAAGCACTGGAAGGATGCATTGATCAAACACTTTTCTTTTAAGACATAATGGCATATTGCTCTTGAAAATTATGCTGTTTCTTCCAAAAGCTCTCCAGGCAAGTTTTGTACGCCAATTAATTTCTTCACCAATGTGACCCTCACTTGATATCTGCTGTCCAAGATAAACGTACGTGTCTGTTATCTCCAGTTTTTCTCCATCAATCGATAAATCTTCATTTCTTGTAAAAGCATTGTACATCACTTTTGTCTTCTGAAAGTTTATTTTTAATCCCACTTCTTTACTCTTGTCAGCAAGTTCCTGGATCATACTCTGTAGCTCTGATGGGGTAGTTGCAAAAATGACTATGTCATCAGCAAAACGAAGGTGGGTTAGATATTCTCCATTAATCTTTATCCCTTTGTTTTCCCAGTTCAGTGATTGAAAGACATTTTCCAATGTGGCATTAAAGAGCTTCGGAGATATGGTGTCACCTTGTCTCACTCCTTTTCCAATTTTTATGTGTGTTGTATTTTCAAACAGCCGAAATATATATATATATATATATCATCATCATCATCATTGTCAACCATTATCAATCCACTGCTGGACGAAGGTCTCCCCAAGTTTCCTCCACAACGGTCTGTCTTGTGCCAGTCTCCTCCATGTCACTCCCGCATACTTTCGAATTTCATCCACCCATCTTCCATGTGGTCTTCTTCTGGGTCTTTTCCTGTCCCTTGGAATCCAATCTAAAATTTCGGCTGTCCATCGATGGTCTGTTCTTCTGGCAGTATGTCCAGCCCATTGCCATTTCAGGGATTTAACTCTGATCATGATGTCTTCCACTCTTGTCATTTTTCGGATCCACGTGTTCCTCTTCTTATCTCTCCTGGTTACACCAAGCATGCACCTCTCCATGCTTCTTTGAGTTGTCTGCAGCCTTTGTATGTCTCTTTTAGTTAAGGTCCACGTCTCTGCACCATACGTAAGCACTGGAAGGATGCATTGATCAAACACTTTTCTTTTAAGACATAATGGCATAT
Source organism: Macrothele yani (assembly GCA_039090855.1). NCBI lineage: Eukaryota > Metazoa > Arthropoda > Arachnida > Araneae > Macrothelidae > Macrothele > Macrothele yani. Next base: position 67,412,105 of record CM077002.1, on the reverse strand, counting down.
TGCTCTTGAAAATTATGCTGTTTCTTCCAAAAGCTCTCCAGGCAAGTTTTGTACGCCGATTAATTTCTTCATCAATGTGACCCTCACTTGATATCTGCTGTCCAAGATAAACGTATGTGTCTGTTATCTCCAGCTTTTCTCCATCAATCGATAAATCTTCATTTCTTGTAAAAGCATTGAACATCACTTTTGTTTTCTGAAAGTTCATTTTTAATCCCACTTCTTTACTCTTGCCAGCAAGTTCCTGGATCATACTCTGCAGCTCTGATGGGGTAGTTGCAAAAATGACTACGTCATCAGCAAAACGAAGGTGGGTTAGATAATCTCCATTAATCTTTATCCCTTTGTTTTCCCAGCTCAGCGACTGAAAAACACCCTCCAATGTGGCATTAAAGAGCTTCGGAGATATGGTGTCACCTTGTCTCACTCCCTTTCCAATTTTTACGTGTGTTGTATTTTCAAACAGCCTAATCTTTGCACTTGCATTTTCATAGATGTTATTAATAATATTAATGTATGCATCTTCAATACCGCAGGTTTTCAGAGCCATTGTAACTGCTGATGGTTTCACCGAATCAAAGGCTTTTTCATAATCGATAAAAGCCATGCACAATGGAAGTTCATATTCCCTTGCTCTTTCAATTAGTTCTCTCAGCACGTGGATATGATCTATTGTGCTGTAGCCACTCCTGAATCCAGCTTGTTCTCTCGGTTGAGCCATGTCCAGTGTTACCTTCAAGCGGTGTGAAAGAACTTTAGTGAAGATTTTATAAACTACTGATAGGAGGCTGATAGGTCTGTAGTTTCCAAGATCCTCAATGTCACCTTTCTTATGTAGCAGGATCATTGTAGCGGTGTTCCAATCCTCAGGAATCTTTCCTTCATTAAGGCATAGAGTGAAAATTTGGGCGAGTACTGTTTCGATTTCTCCACTTGCTTCTTGTATGATGTCTACAGTAATTCCATCTTCTCCTGGAGCTTTTCCCCGCTTCATGTTCTTGATTGCATGTGCAACTTCTGCTGGAAGGACTGGAGGAACTCTGGTACTGGTATCTTTCATGATGTCTGGAGTGCATGTATCATCCCTTTCATATAATTTGGAGTAGAAATCTTTCACTCTTGTCAAAATTTTGCCTCTATTTCTTGTTACAGAACCATCTTCTTTTCTCAGTGCCATAATCTGTTTTCTTCCCTTACTGAGATGTCCCTTTGCTATCTTTAGGCTTTGGTTGTTTTCAATTGCTTTCCTCACTAGTTCACAGTTGAATTTTCTTACGTCTTCAGTGATACTTTTTCTTACTGTCTTGCATAGCTCTATATATTCCACTTTGGAAGTCACATCTTCTTTAGTTGTAGTCATCTCTCTTCTTTTTTGCATCAACATTTTCGTTTTTCCTGATAATTTGTTTACATGCAACTTGTTCTTAGACCCAGCTAATTTTGTTGCTGTTTCCATAAGAGCTTTGGTTACTTTTCTGTTAACTTCAGAGATGTCCACTTCTTCCGATGTTAGGCCTTCTAAAGCAGAGAACCTGTTCTTCAGTTCCAACTTGAAGGTATTATGGTGTTTTTTAAGGTTGGTTATGTCAATAGATTTTGTTTGTCTTATGAGCTTGCCACGTTCAAGTTTAGTGTTGAGGTGCATCTTACATCTCACCAATCTATGGTCACTACCTGTGTTGAACTTGTTTAGCACACTGCAGTCTTCTATGACGAATTTTTTGTTACACATAATAAAATCAATTTCACTTGTCGTCCCATTTGGATGTCTCCATGTCCATTTCCTGTGTGGCTTTTTCTTGAAGAAGGAGTTCAAGATGAAAAACCCTTCTGCCTCTGCAAACTCAACGAGAGTATTTCCACGCTGGTTTCTGTTGCCGTGACCGAATTTACCTACTGAAGTTTCATTCTGTTGCCGTTGCCCTATTTTTGCATTGAAATCTCCCATAATTATTTTCAAGTGCTGCTTACCTTTATTATTTAGATGACAAATTTCCTCATAAAATTCTTCAATTTCTTCTTCAGGATGACTTGTGGTGGGTGCATAAGTTTGAATAATCTGAGCCTGGTATCTTTTTGAGAGTTGGATAACAAGTCGTGCAGCTCTGTCAGAGGAACTTTCAACTTCTACCACTTTATCCTTCAGTTTCTTGTTTATTATAAATCCAACACCACTAGTTCTGCCAGTATCTGTCCCACGATAGTAGAAGAGATGTCCACTTTTCAGTTCGATGAGATCTTCTCCTTTTCTCCTTACCTCACTTAGCCCCACGATGTCCCACTTGATCCTTTGTAGTTCCTCTTCCAATTCAAGAAGCCTTGAATCAGAAGATAGGGAGCGTCCATTGTACGTAGCCAAGGTCAGCATCAGATGGCAGCCTAGTCCGGTCCTCCGGGGATTCTTAGCACCCTCTGCCTTCATGTCGCACTGGCCGCTGCCTTGGCCAGGTACATTTCAGCTGCCGGAGACTGAGGGCCAAGATTTAAGTTGTGGAATCATTTTGGAGGGGTTTGGCCATAACTCACCACGCTGGCCAAGCGGGTTGGCGAGTGTGGGATAGAATTTCCTCTAATCCCGATGGTATAGTTATACCGCTATTGGCGGTCGTCAGAGCCCCTTTAGTGGGAACAGGATGCACCACGAGAAGGCGGGGTTGACATTTGTCAAGGAGAGGCTGTGATGTTACGCATCACCTGACCTATATATATATATATATATATATCATCATCATCATCATCGTCAACCATTATCAATTCACTGCTGGACGAAGGTCTCCCCAAGTTTCCTCCACAACGGTCTGTCTTGTGCCAGTCTCCTCCATGTCACCCCTGCATACTTTCGAATTTCATCCACCCATCTCCCATGTGGTCTTCTTCTGGGTCTTTTCCTGTCCCTTGGAATCCAATCTAAAATTTCGGCTGTCCATCGATGATCTGTCCTTCTGGCAGTATGTCCAGCCCATTGCCATTTCAAGGATTTAACTCTGATCATGATGTCTTCCACTCTTGTCATTTTTCGGATCCACGAGTTCCTCTTCTTATCTCTCCTGGTTACACCAAGTATGCACCACTCCATGCTGCTTTGAGTTGTCTGCAGCCTTTGTATGTCTCTTTTAGTTAAGGTCCACGTCTCTGCACCATACGTAAGCACTGGAAGGATGCATTGATCAAACACTTTTCTTTTAAGACATAATGGCATATTGCTCTTGAAAATTATGCTGTTTCTTCCAAAAGCTCTCCAGGCAAGTTTTGTACGCCGATTAATTTCTTCATCAATGTGACCCTCACTTGATATCTGCTGTCCAAGATAAACGTACGTGTCTGTTATCTCCAGCTTTTCTCCATCAATCGATAAATCTTCATTTCTTGTAAAAGCATTGAACATCACTTTTGTCTTCTGAAAGTTCATTTTTAATCCGACTTCTTTACTCTTGTTAGCAAGTTCCTGGATCATACTCTGCAGCTCTGATGGGGTAGTTGCAAAAATGACTACGTCATCAGCAAAACGAAGGTGGGTTAGATAATCTCCATTAATCTTTATCCCCTTCTTTTCCCAGCTCAGTGACTGAAAAACACCCTCCAATGTGGCATTAAAGAGCTTCGGAGATATGGTGTCACCTTGTCTCACTCCCTTTCCAATTTTTATGTGTGTTGTATTTTCAAACAGCCTAATCTTTGCACTTGCATTTTCATAGATGTTATTAATAATATTAATGTATGCATCTTCAATACCGCAGGTTTTCAGAGCCATTGTAACTGCTGATGGTTTCACCGAATCAAAGGCTTTTTCATAATCGATAAAAGCCATGCACAATGGAAGTTCATATTCCCTCGCTCTTTCAATTAGTTCTCTCAGCACATGGATATGATCTATTGTGCTGTAGCCACTCCTGAATCCAGCTTGTTCTCTCGGTTGAGCCATTTCCAGTGTTACCTTCAAGCGGTGTGAAAGAACTTTAGTGAAGATTTTATAAACTACTGATAGGAGGCTGATAGGTCTGTAGTTTCCGAGATCCTCAATGTCACCTTTCTTATGTAGCAGGATCATTGTAGCGGTGTTCCAATCCTCAGGAATCTTTCCTTCATTAAGGCATCGAGTGAAAATTTGGGCGAGTACTGTTTCGATTTCTCCACTTGCTTCTTGTATGATGTCTACAGTAATTCCATCTTCTCCTGGAGCTTTTCCCCGCTTCATGTTCTTGATTGCATGTGCAACTTCTGCAGGAAGGACTGGAGGAACTCTGGTACTGGTATCTTTCATGATGTCTGGAGTGCATGTATCATCCCTTTCATATAATTTGGAGTAGAAATCTTTCACTCTTGTCAAAATTTCGCCTCTATTTCTTGTTACAGAACCATCTTCTTTTCTCAGTGCCATAATCTGTTTTCTTCCCTTACTGAGATGTCCCTTTGCTATCTTTAGGCTTTGGTTGTTTTCAATTGCTTTCCTCACTAGTTCACAGTTGAATTTTCTTACGTCTTCAGTGATACTTTTTCGTACTGTCTTGCATAGCTCTATATATTCCACTTTGGAAGTCACATCTTCTTTAGTTGTCCTCATCTCTCTTCTTTTTTGCATCAACATTTTCGTTTTTCCTGATAATTTATTTACATGCAACTTGTTCTTAGACCCAGCTAATTTTGTTGCTGTTTCCATAAGAGCTTTGGTTACTTTTCTGTTAACTTCAGAGATGTCCACTTCTTCCGATGTTAGGCCTTCTAAAGCAGAGAACCTGTTCTTCAGTTCCAACTTGAAGGTATTATGGTGTTTTTTAAGGTTGGTTATGTCAATAGATTTTGTTTGTCTTATGAGCTTGCCACGTTCAAGTTTAGTGTTGAGGTGCATCTTACATCTCACCAATCTATGGTCACTACCTGTGTTGAACTTGTTTAGCACACTGCAGTCTTCTATGACGAATTTTTTGTTACACATAATAAAATCAATTTCACTTGTCGTCCCATTTGGATGTCTCCATGTCCATTTCCTGTGTGGCTTTTTCTTGAAGAAGGAGTTCAAGATGAAAAACCCTTCTGCCTCTGCAAACTCAACGAGAGTATTTCCACGCTGGTTTCTGTTGCCGTGACCGAATTTACCTACTGAAGTTTCATTCTGTTGCTGTTGCCCTATTTTTGCATTGAAATCTCCCATAATTATTTTCAAGTGCTGCTTACCTTTATTATTTAGATGACAAATTTCCTCATAAAATTCTTCAATTTCTTCTTCAGGATGACTTGTGGTGGGTGCATAAGTTTGAATAATCTGAGCCTGGATTCTTCTCGATAGTTGGATAACGAGTCGTGCAGCTCTGTCAGAGGAACTTTCAACTTCTACCACTTTATCCTTCAGTTTCTTGTTTATTATAAATCCAACACCACTAGTTCTGCCAGTATCTGTCCCACGATAGTAGAAGAGATGTCCACTTTTCAGTTCGATGAGATCTTCTCCTTTTCTCCTTACCTCACTTAGCCCCACGATGTCCCACTTGATCCTTTGTAGTTCCTCTTCCAATTCAAGAAGCCTTGAATCAGAAGATATATATATATATATATATACATATATATATATATATATATATATATATATATATATATATCATCATCATCATCATTGTCAACCATTATCAATCCACTGCTGGACGAAGGTCTCCCCAAGTTTCCTCCACAACGGTCTGTCTTGTGCCAGTCTCCTCCATGTCACCCCTGCATACTTTCGAATTTCATCCACCCATCTCCCATGTGGTCTTCTTCTGGGTCTTTTCCTGTCCCTTGGAATCCAATCTAAAATTTCGGCTGTCCATCGATGATCTGTCCTTCTGGCAGTATGTCCAGCCCATTGCCATTTCAGGGATTTAACTCTGATCATGATGTCTTCCACTCTTGTCATTTTTCGGATCCACGTGTTCCTCTTCTTATCTCTCCTGGTTACACCAAGCATGCACCTCTCCATGCTACTTTGAGTTGTCTGCAGCCTTTGTATGTCCATTTTAGCTAAGGTCCACGTCTCTGCACCATACGTAAGCACTGGAAGGATGCATTGATCAAACACTTTTCTTTTAAGACATAATGGCATATTGCTCTTGAAAATTATGCTGTTTCTTCCAAAAGCTCTGCAGGCAAGTTTTGTACGCCAATTAATTTCTTCATCAATGTGACCCTCACTTGATATCTGCTGTCCAAGATAAACGTACGTGTCTGTTATCTCTAGCTTTTCTCCATCAATCGATAAATCTTCATTTCTTGTAAAAGCATTGAACATCACTTTTGTCTTCTGAAAGTTCATTTTTAATCCCACTTCTTTACTCTTGTCAGCAAGTTCCTGGATCATAATCTGCAGCCCTGATGGGCTAGTTGCAAAAATGACTACGTCATCAGCAAAACGAAGGTGGGTTAGATAATCTCCATTAATCTTTATCCCCTTGTTTTCCCAGCTCAGTGACTGAAAAACACCCTCCAATGTGGCATTAAAGAGCTTCGGAGATATGGTGTCAGCTTGTCTCACTCCCTTTCCAATTTTTATGTGTGTTGTATTTTCAAACAGCCTAATCTTTGCACTTGCATTTTCATAGACGCTATTAATAATATTAATGTATGCATCTTCAATACCGCAGGTTTTCAGAGCCATTGTAACTGCTGATGGTTTCACCGAATCAAAGGCTTTTTCATAATCGATAAAAGCCCCATGCACAATGGAAGTTCATATTCCCTCGCTCTTTCAATTAGTTCTCTCAGCACATGGATATGATCTATTGTGCTGTAGCCACTCCTGAATCCAGCTTGTTCTCTCGGTTGAGCCATGTCCAGTGTTACCTTCAAGCGGTGTGAAAGAACTTTAGTGAAGATTTTATAAACTACTGATAGGAGACTGATAGGTCTGTAGTTTCCGAGATCCTCAATGTCACCTTTCTTATGTAGCAGGATCATTGTAGCGGTGTTCCAATCCTCAGGAATCTTTCCTTCATTAAGGCATCGAGTGAAAATTTGGGCAAGTACTGTTTCGATTTCTCCACTTGCTTCTTGTATGATGTCTACAGTAATGCCATCTTCTCCTGGAGCTTTTCCCCACTTCATGTTCTTGATTGCATGTGCAACTTCTGCTGGAAGGACTGGAGGAACTCTGGTACTGGTATCTTTCATGATGTCTGGAGTGCATGTATCATCCCTTTCATATAATTTGGAGTAGAAATCTTTCACTCTTGTCAAAATTTCGCCTCTATTTCTTGTTACAGAACCATCTTCTTTTCTCAGTGCCATAATCTGTTTTCTTCCTTTACTGAGATGTCCCTTTGCTATCTTTAGGCTTTGGTTGTTTTCAATTGCTTTCCTCACTAGTTCACAGTTGAATTTTCTTAGGTCTTCAGTGATACTTTTTCGTACTGTCTTGCATAGCTCTATATATTCCACTTTGGAAGTCACATCTTCTTTAGTTGTCCTCATCTCTCTTCTTTTTTGCATCAACATTTCGGTTTTTCCTGATAATTTATTTACATGCAACTTGTTCTTAGACCCAGCTAATTTTGTTGCTGTTTCCATAAGAGCTTTGGTTACTTTTCTGTTAACTTCAGAGATGTCCACTTCTTCCGATGTTAGGCCTTCTAAAGCAGAGAACCTGTTCTTCAGTTCCAATTTGAAGGTATTATGGTGTTTTTTAAGGTTGGTTATGTCAATACATTTTGTTTGTCTTATGAGCTTGCCACGTTCAAGTTTAGTGTTGAGGTGCATCTTACATCTCACCAATCTATGGTCACTACCTGTGTTGAACTTGTTTAGCACACTGCAGTCTTCTATGACGAATTTTTTGTTACACATAATAAAATCAATTTCACTTGTCGTCCCATTTGGATGTCTCCATGTCCATTTCCTGTGTGGCTTTTTCTTGAAGAAGGAGTTCAAGATGAAAAACCCTTCTGCCTCTGCAAACTCAACGAGAGTATTTCCACGCTGGTTTCTGTTGCCGTGACCGAATTTACCTACTGAAGTTTCATTCTGTTGCCGTTGCCCTATTTTTGCATTGAAATCTCCCATAATTATTTTCAAGTGCTGCTTACCTTTATTATTTAGATGACAAATTTCCTCATAAAATTCTTCAATTTCTTCTTCAGGATGACTTGTGGTGGGTGCATAAGTTTGAATAATCTGAGCCTGGTATCTTTTCGAGAGTTGGATAACAAGCTGTGCAGCTCTGTCAGAGGAACTTTCAACTTCTACAACTTTATCCTTCAGTTTCTTGTTTATTATAAATCCAACACCACTAGTTCTGCCAGTATCTGTCCCACGATAGTAGAAGAGATGTCCACTTTTCAGTTCGATGAGATCTTCTCCTTTTCTCCTTACCTCACTTAGCCCCACGATGTCCCACTTGATCCTTTGTAGTTCCTCTTCCAATTCAAGAAGCCTTGAATCAGAAGATAGGGAGCGTCCATTGTACGTTGCCAAGGTCAGCATCAGATGGCAGCCTAGTCCGGTCCTCTGGGGATTCTTAGCACCCTCTGCCTTCATGTCGCACTGGCCGCTGCCTTGGCCAGGTACATTCCAGCTGCCGGAGACTGAGGGCCAAGATTTAAGTTGTGGAGTCATTTTGGAGGGGTTTGGCCATAACTCACCACGCTGGCCAAGTGGGTTGGTGAGTGTGGGATAGAATTTCCTCTAATCCCGATGGTATAGTTATACCGCTATTGGCGGTCGTCAGAGCCCTTTTAGTAGGAACAGGATGCACCACGAGAAGGCGGGGTTGACATTTGTCAAGGAGAGGCTGTGATGTTACGCATCACCTGACCTTACATCCCTATATATATATATATTTATAATTCTGTTTCACGACATCACTGCGGAAAAACAACCTGAAGGATGACCCCCCCCCTTCCCCCTTGAAGAAATTCTGGGTACGCCACTGTTAACAAGTACAGTTATTCATATTCAGAAGGCATGCAAAAAGAATCAATAGAAACTAAGTGATTTACATCCCTAAAACTAAAGTTACATTGCACCCAGTAAACCAGGACAAGAATCAAAGCTAAGCAATATTATTTAGTAGAATTGCCATGGGCATTTTACATATTTTCGAGATTTGTTCATTTCTTCCGAGGTAGTTTTCGTGTGGATGTTTGTTCTGTAGACAATTTTTAATGATTCTTAAAAAGTTTTGCAAGGAGCAGGTAAATAGCTATTTGTTTTTAATTTTATCAATATTCTCTTTAAATTCTATAGCTTGTAAGTTGTGAGCAACTGAAATTTCTCTTGTGCAAAAATCAAAGTATGTGGAAATTTCTTTGTGCAGGAGAGAGAAAGGGGCAAGCATGGTTATAGTGCTTATTGCAGAACTGATTTTTTTCTCTCAAGAAATAGGCGTTTCTATTACTTTCAAATTTTTTCTTTCCTTTTTTTGTACGAAAGGCTTTTCTAAACTGATCTTCTACCGATAAGCATTAATTTTATATTTATTTGTTTTGTAGCCCCTTCAAACTGTGTGCCGATGCTCAGACCAGGAGCTTAAGCGGAAACAGCCAACACCATGCATTCTTATCAATTAAATTCAGCTTACTGCATATTAATCAGACAGAGGCTAAGCCTGTAAAATTGTAAAACTTCGTATCTCAGACAGATATTTTAGGAGGGAAGCATGTGTAAAACTTTAAAAAGTATTCGTCATCGAATGGTTTTTCTAGATTTTTTTCTGCATGATTATAAATGTGCAAAAAATATATATCTTAATGCTTTTATTTATCTTTCAGGCTGTTCATAAACAACAGTAAAGTGGAAACCACCGTTATGTACTTTTTTCATTTGTTTCGACTACACAAACTAATTTTGTTTTCATAGAAATTGCTTATTGATATTCAAGAGGGAGAGGGGGGGGAGCTCAATTGCTTTTTCCCGGGGCCCATAAATTAATGGTTGAGCACCGCACTCATGTACTTCGCATGAGAGAGTAACAATTTCTTTTTTTTTTTTTTTTTTTTTAACAAGTGCCCATAATGTTCATGTGAGTTGCGTAGAAGTCACCCATATACACTACTTAGTACGAGGGTAACACAAAATCTGTGCTAGCGTATATATTTTTTTAACTTCTTGTACTTACATTAACATTCAGATCATATAAATAGATAATAAACTTTCCAAGTGTTTTTTAATATTTTTTTCAGCAGGTGGCAAAACTGCACTCATTGGCATAATGTGGAATCCAATATCCATTTATGAAAGTAAAACAATGTAATTGTTGTGTTGTCCAGAAAATATACTGTATAATAGAAAAATAAAAAATGTATATCAATAAAATGTATACTTAAAAATATATAAAATAAAATATTAGACATAAGAAATTAAACTTTGTGATGAAATCACTCTGAACTTGCAGCAAGCTATGAGAGATTTCACTACAAGTGTTCTCTCTTTTATATTTTTATAAATAATGAATTGTTAAAAACTTATAAACGAAGGATGATTCAATGTATGATCAGCACAATGGCTGAAAATTTTCAACAAATGACAATAAAATAATCAGTATGTGATCATGTTGATGATTCATTGCTATCTTTCTATCGAGAGATGAAGTTTAATATTTTCACTAGAAATGTAAACATTAAGGAAATCAATAATGTTTTAGACTATTTGGAGGAGGGGATCATACAGAATCTGACAAAAGTAAACTTCTTGAAGGTCAATAAAACAAGTCTTGAATGTCAAATGACATGACAATTACATAACATCAAAATTAAAATACATGAGAGCTATGGACACTGCACTTGCTAATTAATAATTATAGAGAACTGAGACGCTTAAGAGAAGTTCCACCACTTTCATCTTCACAAAGATTGGGATGTTTGATGTTCAGAAACTGTTACCATACATTTATGCAGAAATAAATTACTTGCTGTTACTGGTTGGACTTCAAGTTAACAAATAAGTGTAATAGGGAAAATAAATAATTATGACAGAGAATTCAGACCACCTCACTTTTCAACTGATAAATTACTTATAGAAAACAATGAATAGGCTGCTTGACAGAATGGGCTGCAAGTGAGAGTATCCAACTGTTAGCATAAAAACACTCATGTGTTGTTACTCTAGCCATCAAATTTACTTCTCAATTCTTTCTTTCTCCTATCATTAGACTGATATTTCAGATTTCTGGCAACCTTTTGTTTTTCACCTGCCATACAGATAATGCTCACTGAATTTTGTTTCAATACTGCAAAAGTCAAATGTAAAAAAATATACATATATATTAGATGAAATGTGATAAGTCATGTGTATATAGTTTCTGCAAGTAGAGTATCCAACTGTTAGCATAAAAACACTCATGTGTTGTTACTCTAGCCATCAAATTTCCTTCTCAATTCTTTCTTTCTCCTATCATTAGACTGATATTTCAGATTTCAGGCAACCTTTTGTTTTTCACCTGCCATACTGATATATGCTCACTGAATTTTGTTTCAATACTGCAAAAGTCAAATGTAAAAAAATATACATATATATTAGATGAAATGTGATAAGTCATGTGTATATAGTTTCTGCAAGTAAAATTATGAATGAAAACCTTCACAAATCTGTTAATAAATTACATTTTTTTGTCCAACAATTAAACAAATAAATGAAAACAGAAGTTTGCTCCAATTATCCTAATGAGGATAGTTGAAGAATCAAAGTATACAATACTTAATGGATAAATACAGTAAATAATTTGCTGCTCACATTTTTTTTTTCTATGAAATGCAGTAGACTTGGAAAAGCATTACAATTAGCTTATGCTCACCAAACCACACAGTAAACAGATCCAATTTAAAAAAAAACATACTAATAAAAAACATTTGTTCACATGAACAAGTGGGTACAAAAATCACACTCGTGTATAAGGTAGCTGGTGGTATACGAAATGTATCAAATAAATGTTTACTTTGTCATAGTTCTTTTCTAGAATACTCTCTCCCAAATGGTGGGGCATTGATAGTGTGGTCTTAGAGTATAAGAAAAACCAGTTACAAAAAACCTACAGAAGTGAGCTGGCTATTTGTACAGTATGGTGTTACTCTATATACTGCATATCATCAGTTTAGAGAGAGATCTTTCCCAAGCAAGCACAAATGTTTTGACAATTATTCAATTCTCAAATTTACTTATAGGTCATTCCGTGTCAAACCAACAAGGCTCACAACCTGACTCCTTTTGATTTCCTTGAATTTTGGTGTGATTGTTAGGCATGTAATGTAGACTTATGTATAAATCCCAAATTTTAGCCCCGTCCACCCATGGATTTATGAATTACATGACCTTGAAAATTAGAAAATCGTTACCTCCAGACAATCTTTGAGTAGTTGTAACTCACTACCTAACTGGGCTCGGTAGTGAGATACAACTACTCAAAGATTGTCTTTTTATAGCACTTCGTATGAGAAATTAGATTGACCTTTTCAAGGTCAGAAAAATAATCTTTGACTTTGAATATTTTAAAAAACTGTAATTTTAAAATTTTGAAAAATAATATATGGTATTGTTAGACTTTCGTTGACTAGTATGCCAACTTTCAATTTGCGACTGCAGTGAGATCATTATTTATAAAATAGTAAAATGAAATATACCTTTAATAATCTAAAGCAACTTATGGGAATTTACTAGGAAATTTTTTTCATTTATAGCAAATTTTCGGAGAAAACTCTTCTCCTTCTTCAGGCTCTCTTGTTGTTGTCACTTTTTGCTTGTCACTATCATGGTTACGGTTTACCTTGACGGTTACGGTTAACCTTGACGGTTTAGGTTATTTTTCAACAAATCCTGCCAGATGTTAGGCAGGGAAAATCCTTTGCAGTCATTGATGATGGAATTTTGATTTTTCTCAATCTCTATTCCTTCTTTCAGTTTTCTTTTTGGAAATTGCTTTGGAAACTGATTACTTTAAGGGAATTCCAATCCATGCTGTGCCCAGTTTCTCTAACATGCCTATCTAATCCAGTCTTGTTGGAGCAATTTTTTATAGCTGCTTTATGCTCAGCTATACGAGTTTCTAGTCTGCGACCTGTTTCACCTATGTAAGATAGTCCACAACTACAATTTACTTCATAAACTACTCCTTGCATTTTTAAAATATCTTCTTCTCTTTGAACTATTTTAGGGAAAAATTTTTTAACTTTGTTCTCTAAACTTGGAGCTAGCCTAATATTGTATTTTTTACTAATTCTCTTTAAAGCCTCAAATAAACCTTTGTGATAAGAAATTTTTCTAGTGAATTTTACTTCTTGCTTTTGTGGGTTCTTCGTACCATTAAAATTCAGAAGCTTCTCAATTTCTTCTTTAGGATAGTTATTTTCTGCAAGTATGACTTTAAGCTCTTCTTTATGGGCTTCTTTTTTATCTGCAGTAGAAACTATTTTATTAATTTTTTCTAAAAACTGACTTGCTACATTTTTCTTAATAGAAACTGGATGATACGAATTGAAATCCAGTAGTCTTTTAGTATTCATTGGTTTTTTATACCAACTAGTGAGGAATTTTTCATCTTCATAATAGATAGTAATATCTAAGAAGTTTATTCTTCTTTCTTTTTGAAGTTCAATAGTGAACTTAAGGGAATCATCTAATTCATTGAATGAGTCTAGAATTCTTTCTGGAACCATTTCTGAGCTATCTATTATAAATAAGATGTCATCCATGTATCTGCTATATAAGCAGAAGTATGTGGGTTGTACTAGTATCTTTTCTTCTAGTTTTCCCACATAATAGTTAGCTAAGAGTGGGGAGAGTGGGGAGCCCATAGCTAGCCCCGATTTTTGAATGAAAAAGTTTTCCCAAATTGAAAGTAGTTGTTCTGCAAAGAGAAAGTAAGCATTTCAAAAATTCCTACTAATATGTTTTTTTCCTTGTTGTGAAAAACTATTAGGTCTGCCAAGTCTTCCGCTATAAAGTCTATAAGTTGATCTATATTAATGTGAGTATACATAGACACTATATCTAATCTACCCATAATAGGAGAATCTAATTTAGGAAGAAGTTCTAGTTTTTCTTTTAGCTGCATTGAGTTTTTAATCAAGTTAGGTGGCTCTTTTAAAAGATTCTGAAGGTGTGACTTTAAAAAATAGTTTAGATTTGAAAGAATAGAGTTTTTTGAGTCTATTATTGGTCTAATTGGTTGGTGTTCTTTATGCAGTTTGACTATTCCATATATTTGAGGTAATCTGAACTGTAATTTTGAGAATTGTTTATAGTTTTCTGGAAGCTGGTTTTTCTTTTTTTGAAGTGAAATAAGCTTAGAGACTTTTTTAATCAAATCTGGTAGTGGGTTTTCTTTTACTTCTTCATACATAGGTTTTTTAGTTCTTCTTCCATCTTTTCTAGATAATCTTTCTTATCCATAATAGTAATCAACTTACTTTTTGTCTGTTTTCACAGCAACTATACTTTCATTTTTTCTGAAATCTTTAAGAGCTTTTAATTGACTATTATCAAAATTTTTTGAGGTTTCCTTACTTGCTTCTGGAATTTTGTAAGGCTATTGTAGTAATCTTTTCTGAGGAGGTCTGCTTTAATTTGGTCCTCTTTTTCTAAAGTGCTGCAGATGCTTTCCAATTCAATTACCAATTTTTCTGGATTTATTTTTTCTTTGGATAGATTGTAATTACTTCCTTTATTTATCACTTGTAATAATTCTTGGCTAACTCCAGTAGCAGTGTTGTCCTTCACATGACTAAGAACTGCAGTTTTTTTGTTTTTACTTGAATAGTTTTTCTTCAAAAATTTTTCTTCTTTAAGGTTCAGCTTTTTAACAAATTTCTTATTTTTGTTTCTTACTCCAATTTTTAGCCAGTCATCCAATTCTGCTTTTACTGTATCCCTTAAGATTCCAGAAATTTTCTTTTCATTTTCTACTTTTACTTTTTTATAATAAGCAACATCTTTATATTTTGCTTCAATACTTCTTTTTAACGTTTTTTGCTCTATTTTTCTTATGAAGTTGGCTGAAAGTAAATCTTTAAATGGTTTTCTAAGTCTAAATGAATTTGGAATAAAGTTATTTACCTTGCAATTTTTCAGGAACTTGATTTGAGCTATGGATCTTTCCATCTTCAATGTAGCATGTTGAACTTTCTTTATTGTTTGCCAAGTATCTGACCCATACTCTGTTCTAATTCTTTGAATAAAGCTCATATTGAGAAATGGCTTCCTAGTTTAATTGAATTAATAATCTAAAGCAACTTATGGGAATTAACTAGGAAATTTTTTCATTTATAGCAAATTTTCGGAGAAAACTCTTCTCCTTCTTCAGGCTCTCTTGTTGTTGTCACTTTTTGCTTGTCACTATCATGGTTACGGTTTACCTTGACGGTTACGGTTAACCTTGACGGTTTAGGTTATTTTTCAACAAATCCTGCCAGATGTTAGGCAGGGAAAATCCTTTGCAGTCATTGATGATGGAATTTTGATTTTTCTCAATCTCTATTCCTTCTTTCAGTTTTCTTTTTTGGAAATTGCTTTGGAAACTGATTACTTTAAGGGAATTCCAATCCATGCTGTGCCCAGTTTCTCTAACATGCCTATCTAATCCAGTCTTGTTGGAGCAATTTTTTATAGCTGCTTTATGCTCAGCTATACGAGTTTCTAGTCTGCGACCTGTTTCACCTATGTAAGATAGTCCACAACTACAATTTACTTCATAAACTACTCCTTGCATTTTTAAAATATCTTCTTCTCTTTGAACTATTTTAGGGAAAAAAATTTTAACTTTGTTCTCTAAACTTGGAGCTAGCCTAATATTGTATTTTTTACTAATTCTCTTTAAAGCCTCAAATAAACCTTTGTGATAAGAAATTTTTCTAGTGAATTTTACTTCTTGCTTTTGTGGGTTCTTCGTACCATTAAAATTCAGAAGCTTCTCAATTTCTTCTTTAGGATAGTTATTTTCTGCAAGTATGACTTTAAGCTCTTCTTTATGGGCTTCTTTTTTATCTGCAGTAGAAACTTTCTTTTTTATCTGCAGTAGAAACTATTTTATTAATTTTTTCTAAAAACTGACTTGCTACATTTTTCAATTCGTATCATCCAGTTTCTATTAAGAAAAATGTAGCAAGTCAGTTTTTAGAAAAAATTAATAAAATAGTTTCTACTGCAGATAAAAAAGAAGCCCATAAAGAAGAGCTTAAAGTCATACTTGCAGAAAATAACTATCCTAAAGAAGAAATTGAGAAGCTTCTGAATTTTAATGGTACGAAGAACCCACAAAAGCAAGAAGTAAAATTCACTAGAAAAATTTCTTATCACAAAGGTTTATTTGAGGCTTTAAAGAGAATTAGTAAAAAATACAATATTAGGCTAGCTCCAAGTTTAGAGAACAAAGTTAAAAAATTTTTCCCTAAAATAGTTCAAAGAGAAGAAGATATTTTAAAAATGCAAGGAGTAGTTTATGAAGTAAATTGTAGTTGTGGACTATCTTACATAGGTGAAACAGGTCGCAGACTAGAAACTCGTATAGCTGAGCATAAAGCAGCTATAAAAAATTGCTCCAACAAGACTGGATTAGATAGGCATGTTAGAGAAACTGGGCACAGCATGGATTGGAATTCCCTTAAAGTAATCAGTTTCCAAAGCAATTTCCAAAAAGAAAACTGAAAGAAGGAATAGAGATTGAGAAAATCAAAATTCCATCATCAATGACTGCAAAGGATTTTCCCTGCCTAACATCTGGCAGGATTTGTTGAAAAATAACCTAAACCGTCAAGGTTAACCGTAACCGTCAAGGTAAACCGTAACCATGATAGTGACAAGCAAAAAGTGACAACAACAAGGGAGCCTGAAGAAGGAGAAGAGTTTTCTCCGAAAATTTGCTATAAATGAAAAATTTCCTAGTAAATTCCCATAAGTTGCTTTAGATTATTAATTCAATTAAACTAGGAAGCCATTTCTCAATATGAGCTTTATTCAAAGAATGAAATATACCTTCGCCAAAAATGTCCAAAAAATGATGTAATGAAAGGCGAAAGTGTTTAAGGTAGGGAAGTCTACCAATCAATATTTTTGATTGGTTAACATTTCACTATTGATCGATTAATTGACTAATTAACTGGTAATTTGATCGAGTGATAAAAAATACTGTCATAAAAAAATATACAAAGATAAATTATATTATGCATTATTCTATTATTACATGGATACCAAATCCATTGTCTAAAATTTTATGGAGTTGAATGTATTGTAGCCTGTCAATCTAGTAGTATTCATTACTTTGCTTTATTAAAAAAATCAGAAATATAAATTAATAATAATCACCTTAAACCTGGTTTGCAACCACTGCTTTAACCAAGATTTTATGCACAAGAGTTTGTCAACATTGGATGGTTTAAGCAAAGTACGAAGTTTGTTAACAACAATACCAGTGGCACTAAACACTCTTTCACTTGGCACAGACATTGCTGGAATGCACAGCAACCATTTTGCTAAAGTAGCAAGCAACGGTAACTGTGATGAACGAGTTTACCACCACTGAAGAGGATCTGTAAAATCGTCAAGTTCAGGCAAGCTCTGATAAACTTGAAGCTCTAATTCTATCGGTGTGCTGACATTTTTGTATTCCTTTATTTCTGTTTCTGGAATCGACGAATTGTCAAAGTTTTCTTCATTTCTGTTGCACATTACTTTGTTCTTGGTGTAAGGGCGGCTGTTGATTTGTGTTACTGGATGAAATTCTGTTCCATACTAGCTCTTGGTTTTTTTCTGGTATACAGTGAAGTGTCTTGAATCGAGGGTCAAGGGAGTAGCTTCTTCATACTTGTCATATAAAGGCCATTGACTGAGTCTTTCCATCAGATATTCGAACAACATAGCTTTAAATCTGCAAATATATGCTGGGTCGGTATCGGACAATCTCATTACACTTTTGAGGTGTGTAAAAGCGGAAATTACAACACTGGCAGTTACGTACTTGTGACCTCCAAGTATTTCAGTGATATTTCAGTGATTTCATACTTCCGTAGAAGTATCCCATATTTACCTCCACTAAGCAATATTATAAGAAAAGAATGCCAGGATTACAATATTGAAATTGCTGAAATAGTTACTGATAATTCTAAATTACTGACAAATAGTGGTTACAATAAAAATCCACTAAATAAGGCAGGTGTGTACATGATACCTAGAATAGATCCAAAGGAAAATAAGCAAGACAAATATTACATTGGTAGTACTAAAAGAAGGTTTAAAACGAGGTTGAATGAGCACTATAGTAATTGGATTAAAAAGGAAGAAAAAACATCACTTATACAACATTGTATGATAAATGAGTTAATACCCGATTGGGAAAATAGTAAAATCTTAACTTCCCACAATAAACATAATCAAATTTTGTGGTCTGAGGCTATAACAATTGAGAAAACCCAAAGCTCTAATTGCAATACGTCTACTCTGAAGGATATCCCATATCCGTGGAAATACCTAATACAGCAAGAAAATAATACGAAATATAACAAAAAGGAAAATAAAAGAAATAACATATACTTACGAAATAAGAACAGCGACAACAATCCCGGAATTAACCCAATACATGGCGTGGATGTGACTCACATGTGAATACACGTATATGTAACGAGGACGGAAGAAGTCGACGTGGAGCAACTGTAGCGGAGGTGATGCCAAGGTGACCTAGATATATAACAACTTTGAACATTGATCCAGGATGCATACCGCTGATAATGGCCGAAAGTCAGTCATGCTGAAACATGTCCGGTGGTTTGTGTGGAGTCGTGTGCGTGTTGCAGAGATTGTCTGGCGTTTTTCAATAATTGACGAAATTTTATTTAAGGTCTGTTTGGATTGTCATTGATTATGTCCATTCCTTCTTTTAAAAATTGACGACACCTGTTGATGGTAAATGGTCTTTTAATTGCATTGTATATAATTCTTTCACACTCTCTTTGTATGATATCCATAGTCGTGTTTTATTTGAGATTAAACCCTGGTCGCAAATTTCAATTGGGCCTATTTGCAATACGATGATTCTACATGGTGACACGCTAGATGCATATTTTATTTCAAGATACAGGATGAAGCTTACTAATTTGGAATACCGATACAAGGTGAGTCCTTGATGATATAATAATTGAAACTTGTAATAATATTCCTAGTCATATATGATATATAAACGCCAAGATGATTTTGCTGCAAATATGCACACAACACATAGAACGTATATAACGTGTGAAACAGTAGTGCATATAATATAAAGCTATTATTCTATTATATAATACCATGTATTTTAATATTTGGTTATTTTTACTAACCAAAATCAATTAGCTTTCCCAAGACTTTCCACCATGATGTAGATACTATTCCAGCATGTCACTATGTCCTGTTTTTAGCTTAGTGTCAGGAAGACCAAGTTCTTTTTGCTTAGATGAGAGTGTAGCTTCTACATGTGAGCTGTGTTTAAAATGTCCTACAATTTTTCAGCATTTAGCTAGAACCTTTTCCACCGATGTGATTGTAAGAGCTTTATTTATACTTGACTCTAAAGTATGCGCCAAACATCTTACACTGTCAAACTTTGATCTGTTAACGCCAAGTACAATATTTCTGGCATTATCAGTTCAGATGGCAACAAGCTTGTCCGTTAGTTTCCATTTTTCGACGAGTTCCTCAAATTCAGTTGTACACTGATTTGCAGTATGCTTCTCAATCAGCTGCTTCACTTGAAGAGTTGCATCACAATAATTCCACCCTTGTCAATCCAGTGTACTCTTATTGCTAAGTAGCTGCAGTTGGCGAACGAGGTCCAAAAATCTCCAGTTAAACTCACATAGGAAGCTTTCTTTAATTCATAAACACTCTTGACTTCTGAATGACATAAATTCGGACAATTTTGTTCATAATAGCACTTCTGGCAGGTAAATTGTAACACTTAGAATTCAGAGCTGTTTGCAACAACACTTTCAGGCCAGGATCTTCAACAATACTGACAGGTATTGAACTACATGCAATCCACAACGCTAATGTATTTGTTAATTCCTGTTATTTTAATGCAGAAACAGGCTTTTCGAGGAAGGAATTTATACCCATTTGCTTCATAGTGGTGGCATTTGAAATAGGCTGCTCCTGTGGCATATTTGATACAATTTCCAAGAGTGGATGTTGCGAGTGTAAATGATAACGTAAGCTAATTATACTTCCACTGCACTTAAATTTTTTCTAACATTTTAAGCAATAAAAATGTCTGCAATCAGTAACTTCCCCAATGTCTTTTAAGCACATGTATTAATCCCCCACCTTAACAAAACAGGAGGACAATTTCCCTTTTAATCCCTGAAACTTCATTTTTAGAGCTCAAATAAACATGACAGCAAAAGATGAATCAGAGTTCAAACTTTCTTTCATTGACAGACACTCTCATCGCAGTAGGCTCCGCCACCAATAAAGGAACACTATTTGCATTTTCGATGAGGAGAGTGG
This sequence comes from Macrothele yani, assembly GCA_039090855.1. Taxonomy (NCBI): domain Eukaryota; kingdom Metazoa; phylum Arthropoda; class Arachnida; order Araneae; family Macrothelidae; genus Macrothele; species Macrothele yani. The sequence continues at coordinate 67,391,687 of CM077002.1, read as the reverse complement.
GGATAAAAATTTGTTCCAGACTTTTGCTCTTGCACTGGAAATTCTCCCTGTTGCTGTATACGGTACTTCTGCAACAGTACTTAACTTGGTTCCTGGGTAATTAAGACTAATTGTCTACCCCCACTGATTCCAAGAAACATGTGTATGAAGCATGTGGAAAGATGGGGATCTTTCCTATTGAAAGTTGAATCTTGTTGTGAGGCCTGGCAGGACCAGTAGCATATTTTCACCTGCATCGATGTAATAAAACCTTAGGGGACCGCTAGCCAAGCATGGAAGATATGCTTGTCTGTTATACCGACCTTACAACCAAGCTTGGAAGATGCTGTCCATCTGTTATACCGACATTACGTATTGAAACAACTGACTCTGCCCAGACAATTCAGCTGAGACAGGAGTAGAAGAAGTGTAGCACCCATTAATGACTGACAGAGCTGCATTTTTGCTGAATAGTTACAGTCAACAAGAAGATAGCAGGGAGGGGAAACACAGACCACCATATGAGAAGTGAGTACAGAGCACAGCAACAAAAGAACGGGGGAACCATGAGGTTTAGAAGCCCTTAATGAAATGCTGGCAGGACAAGTTCAGTGTTAAAGGCGAAAGTTTGGAATTTATGATGGACTTTGAAGATTAGAATACTGACACACAATGAATGATGGAATCCCAGCTGATAGTAGTGACTGCTAGATTTAAACTCCCATTGCCATAAAAATGCTAGTTTCCAAGAAGTGAAGACACGAGCACAAATTGGTGTATTCAACAAATTCAAAACTATATGCAGTTTACACTAAATTTTACTTTTATACAAATTTCTTATATAACCGATTAATCAGAAGAAAGTAATTGGCGATTAAAAAATTGAAGAAAATAATCGGCATTAAAAAATTGATCGATTAACCGATCAAACCCGACAGCCCTAGTTTGAGGGTTAAATAGCCGATTTAAATTGGGAAGACTCATTAATCAGAAGGTATCTTCACGATATACTAAATAGCAAACCTTTAACAACTACAATTCTTTGAACTAAAATGATATAAAAAAGAAATAATAATATGGCAATGCCTTTAGTTTTTTTAAATAAAAAAAAATCAACACACTTCTACAGATTTTGTCACAGTTTCAAGAGATATGCAGGCAGTCTTAGTGAGAGATGAGTTTGCTTCCTCGGGGAATTCCATGGTAACAATGGCACACACAACAGCAACTAGGGCCTCTGTGAATTTTGAAGAGGTGCCAGCTAGTTTTGTGTGACATTGGCGAAAAGACCCCAAATCACTCGGTTTTGTTCCAGAATCCTTAGGTTGAATGTCCAATGGGAACCGTTAGCTGTGGGCTAATCCCCCACACTCATGTACTTACCTGATTAAAAGGACAAAAAGAAATATTAAAAATCACTCAAGTGTAGGATATAGTGGACCTACCACGTTTGAGAAGGATGGTCCACCATGGAATCCACGGAATCAACCTGTACTTTCTAAACGGTGTATGAGAAAGAGATCTCGGCTGAGTGAGTGTAAGATTGGTTACTAGAGGTATAAATGGCAAGATGAATGAGGTGATTGAAGAGATGAATAAGTATAGACTGGATGTGCTGTGTGTAAGTGAAACCAAAGAGAAGGAAATTGGTACAGAAGAAGTGAATTGAATGGTGAGTGTGTGGTCTGGAGTATTGGATAATGTGAGAGGACAGGCTGGTGTAGGTGTGATTTTAAGTGAAAAGATAAAGAACAACTTGATTCACTATAGTTGCACAAGTGAGAGAATTCTTTGGATTTGTTTGAAAGTGAAACTTCAGAGAATTGTAATTGTTGTAGTGAATGCTCCTTGTGACTCTGAACCTTCTGATAAGAAAGAAGATTTATGGAATGAGCTAAAAGCTGTTTTGAGCCAGTTTAGTGCTAAAGCGAAAGTTATAATAGCCGGGGATTTCAACGCTAGAGTATGTGTGCAGAATGCAATTTTTGACAATGTTCTGGGTAAGTTTAATGATCCTTGGGTGAATGATAATGGTGAAAGATTAATTGAACTGTGCATTGATAATGGTTTGTATGTATCTAATAAATTTTTCAACCACAAGTATATCCACACATATACTTGGGAAAATCGTACTCTTGGTCCAAACAGTGTGATAGATTTTTTTGTCTATGATCAGCGTCTGAAACACTTAGCTGTTGACACTCGTGTGATGAGAGGTGTGGATGTTGGGTCTGATCATTACCTAGTAGTGTCACTAGTGAAACTGAATGTTGGTTGGAGTAAAAGGAATAAGAAGAGGCCCAGGATGGAAAGAATAAAGGTTGAAAGGCTCCCTGAAAATCATCAGCATTATTCTGATGTACTCAGAGAACGACTGAAGGAGCTGAAGTCTGGTGAGAGAGATGTAGAAGCGAAGTGGGAATGTTTTAAGAACTGTGTAGTCATTGCTGCTGAAGAGGTCTGTGGCACCACAATAGCGGGTAACAATAGGGTGCTTGGTGGAATAGTGAGATTGAAGAAGCAGTAAAGAGAAAGAAAGAAGCCTATTTGGGAATATTGGAAGGGAGAGTTTCTGTGGATGAATATCGCTGTAAGAAGCATGAAGCTGCTAAACTGGTTCACCAGAGTAAGACAAAAGATAGGAAGGAGAAAGTGGAAAGACATGAATTGGCTGTTTGGAAAGATAGTAAAACTTTCTTGAAGTACATGAGACTCAAGAAAAATAGGGGAAACAAAGTGTTAAATTGTGTGAAGAATAGGGTTGGGGAAATAATATGGGAGCCCATTGAGTTAAGTGAAAGATGGGGTGAATATTTCTGTGAGTTATTAGATCAGGAAAGCAAAGATGATTGATTGTGAGACAGATGCTGATGATGGCACAGTGAAGGATGAAAGCACAGGAGGGATCTCATGAGAAGAAGTAAACCTCTAAAAACTCTTCAGAATGGTAAGGCTCTGGGAATTGATGGCATAACTGCTGAGATGTTGAAATATGGTGGTGACTCTGTAATTGACTGGTTAACTGAATTTTGCCAGTTGTGCTGGGAGTTAATGGTCCCTCAGGATTGGAAGGAAGCTATTATTGTTCTCTTATATAAGGGAAAAGGTGATCAGACTGACTGCAAGAACTATCGTGGTATTAGCCTATTAAGTGTGCCAGGGAAAGTGTTTGGTAAGGTTGTTATTGAAAAAGTACGGGTCTTACATCAGAGAAAGTGTGGGATGTTCAGAGTGGTTTTATGCCTGGTAAAGGCTGCACTAACCAGATTTTTGCATTACGCATGATGATTGAAAAGTATCTGGCTGTTGGTAAGAAAGTTTTTGCTGCCTTCATAGATTTAGAGAAAGCTTACGACTGAGTAAATAGGACACTTTTGTGGAAGGTATTGAATGAATATGGTGTTACTGGGAATCTACTTAATAGTGTAAAAGCCATGCATGCTGGTAGTAGAGCTTGTGTACGAGTGAATGGTGTTTTATCAAAATGGTTTTCTATTGGTGCAGGAGTCAGACAAGGTTGTGTAATGTCACCATGGCTGTTTAATAAATTTATGGATGCATGCATGTGTGATGCCAAAACAGATAATACTGGTTTATGTCTTGGTGATATCCGTGTGTGCAGATTGCTGTATGCTGATGACAGTGTCCTGTTAGCAGAGAGCAAAAGTGAGTTGCATAGTATGTTGTACCGCATGTACGAAGTTTGCATGAAATTCAAACTGAGTATAAATAAGGGAAAAACCAAAGTTACGGTTTTTAAGAGAGGAACTGGTAGGACTGAATGTAATGTAAGTCTAAATGGCACAGTGATTGACCAGGTGAGGGAGTTTGTGTATTTAGGAAGCATGTTTGACAGAGAGAACAAATTGGATGGTGAAATTAGTAGGTGAGTATATTCTTCATTGAAAGTCATGGCTGCTCTGGGGAGATTTTCACAGGAATGATGGGTTCTCAAGAGAGTCGCACATTGCTGTGTATGAGAGTGTAATTGTTCCTGCTCTGATGCATGGCAGTGAAACCTGGGTACTACAGGAAAAAACATAGAAGTCATTTATGTGCTGGAGAAATGCGTTACTTACGGAAGGGGGGTAGAAACGTTCTGATTGTGAGGAATGAAGATGTGTTGCAGTTGTGTGATGTAAAGCAAAATGTTGTCAGCAAGGTGGAGACTAATATGCTTTGGTGGTTTGACCATGTTGAAAGAATGAGTGATGAGATGCTTACTAAGAAAATCATTTTAGCCCAAATGGCAGGAAGGAAAGGCAGAGGAAGGCCAATGAAATCATGGGAGGATCAGATTCAAGAGTGTCTGCATGAGAAACAAATTATGAGTATGAAATATAGAAGATCTTGTGTACAGCGTGTAATGAATGTCAGTGAAGCCCGATTTGTATGTCAAGATTGCTGTAAATGGTGAAGTTTGAAACGGCAACAGTAAGTAAAAACTATCTGGTAGTTTGTACTTCTTTTTGGAGCTAACCTCTGAATCTTAGAGAACAGCTTAGTGATATGTATGTTCAAGAGATATTTGATGAATAGATACCCACTGCTTAAATGTCACAGGATTGTGATGTTATTCTTTTTCACAAGATGAATAATGAAACTTTTCAGTAAATCTAATCCTCAGGCAACATTGACATTTACTGAAGTAGAATGCAAGTACAGGATTGCATATAACTCTTGTAATGCAGTCTTTATAGCTGTTAATGGGGAGTTTATCTTTAGTAGTTAGTTTTGCCATATGACACCTTAAAAACATGACTTTAAAGTTTTGATAAATTGTGATGCACATATATACCACATGTGTCACTTGCACCAACAATGATACAATTTTTTTGGATGTGATTCTACAAACTTGTGAAGCCAATTTTTATAGGAAGTCTTAAACTGTTTGTGAATGTCTTTCAGATCGTTTAAGAAAGAAGAAATGCCACCCCCCCCTTTGTAAATCTTCTTCTTTTTTTTTTTTTTTAGCTAATACTGTTACTGCAACAATCTTTTTTCCAGGCATTGGTCTGCCAATGGCAACAATATTTTTGCACCAGATCAGCTGTCTTCTGTTTTAACATCTTGCTTTAGGTTTGGAGTTTATAAAATTCCCATTTCCTCTCAACTCTCGCTCTTTGGAAATGGTTTTACCTTTCTTGCCATATAATTTGAAATACTGAATTCATTCTGCAAGTTTTGAAAACTCCAACTTTTTGGTAGTACAGTAAGAATTAGCAGCTTTTAAGCTCTTCACTTTGTGTAATTTAATATTTCTTTAAGCTGAGCAATAATTTCTGTTCACAGGTGAGATGTTGGGAGTTCAGCGTCAGAAAAAGATTAACGCAACTTTCTTCTGTGAAAACCATATAATTTTTCTCAAATTTGCCTAAGAATGTTTTTGTCTGTGCAATACTTTCTTTTTCACAGGAGTTTAGCCAATTAACTGTAAAGATACATTGAGGCTGTCATCAGTTCACAGGCATATTTATTCTTTAAAATATTTTTTCATAACTTGTCACACATTCTTTTTATTAATAGGAACTTTAAATATCCACTTTGAAGAACAAGCCATGTATTCCTTTTCACATTATAGTGTCCCTTTTCTTACAAAGAGTTATAGCAAAGGTCTTAAATTTGTGACATTTTAACACTTAAAGAAGGGGGGGGGATTCAGCAACAGTTTCCCAGAAAAAACCAGTACTATTAAAAAAAAAAAAAGAAAAGAAACTACTTATTTGCATACAGCATATCTTTGGTGTAATATCTTTTGAGACCAGGAGAGTAAACGAAAAAGAAAAAAGCATAACAGCTGAGATCATAACATATTAAAGACTTCCTGTAACACGTTACAGGATGAAACAGAAGCGTGACATGGCTGCAGCTGACTGTTGTATTTGACTAATGAAAGTAAACAAAGTCGTGATTAGGTAATGAAAGTCAAAAGCAAACTGAAAACTAAACTTGCTATTGGTCATACCCCAAGGAGTTTCTGGTTTAGAAGGGATAGCTGGGTTTGTATGTCCCCCCGTGAAAGCAGTGAAATACACAAGGGAAAACTTGGTGCCAAAAAATCAGCAAAACCATAGCGAGAAACTAATGTTTTCACTAAAAACCTGAAAAACTTGGGGAACTTGTAATCCTATGCTATTAAAGAAAAGAAAAAAATTGCCACACACATTTCAATGATCTAATCTTAGCACATGGATCTTTCCTTTTTACTTCCAGAAGTCCCTGCCCCCTCCTCATCACTTCATGCATACAATACCTACAATGGAAAGATATATTTAAAGATATGTTTATTGCATTATATGTAACCAAACTTTGCATTTTATAAATATATCAGGTTAAACTTGTTAATTAATCACCAAATACTTGCAAAATGTCATTTCATCACTTTTGGAGAATTTTTTGTTGAGATTCACTTCAGTTAAAAATATTTTATAAATAATGATCCCATTGCAGGTCCCAACTTGAAAGTTGACATAAACAAAAGTCTAACAATGCCATATTTTTTTTTTCAAAATTTAAAATTACAGTTTTTAAAATATTCAAGTCCAAAGGTTGTGTCTGTGAACTTGAAAAGGTCATTCTAATTTTTTTTTAGAACATGATTTAAAAGTTCATATAAAATTAGGAAACGACATACAACAACTCAAAATTGTCCAAAGGTCACAATTTTCTAATTTTCAAGGTCACGTAATTCACAAACCTGTGGGTGGAGAGGACTAAAATTTGGGATTTATACTTAAGTCTACATTACCTAACAATCACACCAAATTTCAAGGAAATCAAAAGAGGTCAGGTTGAAAATGACTATTTCATTGGGCAATTTGACACGTAATGACCTTTAAAAATATGGCACACATATTTTTGTTTTGCTAAACAAACTGCTTTCTAACTTTGTTCTTTTCCTAAGCAATATAATTCAACCTTTCAAAAATGAACCATTTGTTTGGAAGAAACAAGTTGATGAAAGAAAACTTACAATGATTCAAAAACAATATTACCAAAATGTTTTCAAAATATTTAAACATTGAGAAGAAAGTTTTACATGCGTCTTGAACTTCAAGCAGATTCCTAAATTGGATTTTGTGGGTACTGATATTCATTTTCTCTTTAGAAGAACATAATATAATACACTCTGTCACTCTCATTTTCAGATGATCAGTAGGTCCTTATACTTAAAGCAAAAATAGAATATGAGCAACTTTGTAATAAAGTAACTATCCAGGATAATTATTGAGAACTGACATTGTAAGCAAAATGTAAGAGTTAGCTTCTCATTAATAATCCACTGGCTCTTATTTATACAAACAAAACAACACTTATTTTCTTTTAATCATAATAACAAAATACCAATCCAATAATATTGTGATCTTTGAACTGCATTCAGGGTTTGTACACATTTACAGAAAATAAATTCCAGGGGTTTTCCAGGAGTTCATCAAAAACTTTCAGGGGCTTAAATTTTTGTTAGAATCATAGTGCTTTGTTTTATGTTTTGCAAACTGGGGTGAAATTTACTATGCATCTACAATTCTTATGAGATCCTATAGATTCCGCTGTTGTAGAGTGCCCTTGAGTGTGTGTTTCTTTTTCAATGAAGTAGCAAAGCTTTCCCGTACAAAAATTGCTCTGTGTAAAACTTACATATGAAGCAATCTGAAACTTAATGCAATAATACAAAACAATTTTGCCATGGCAGTGAAGATTCCCTATTCTAGAGTTTTCTATTCCCATCACTTTGGTGGAAGGGAGGCCAGATGTCTATCTCCTCTTCAGTGAGGAAAGCACGTGCTTGAAGGAACAGCCATCTTAGATTTGTGGGAAGGTTTCCATGCACTACTGTGACTCCAACTGCACACAACTGCTATGCCACAAACCAAAGTGGTTAGAAATATGGCACTCAAACATCTTGCACTCCAGCATCAAATGAGACAAAAGAGATGTCTCCACACTCCATAGAGGCAAGTGAAATCGTCATAAGCAATGCTGCAGGGAGCTAGAACAAAGTGACACAATCAATCCAAACATCTTGACCATTTTTTTTAATGCCAGAAAAAATTCCAGCACTATTCCAAAACCTTTCACACAAATAGGAAAAATCAAGGACTTTCGAGACCTTAAAAAAGGAATTATCAAATTCCAGGATTTTTCCATGAGCCATGTAAATCTAATGCTGAATACTGTAAAGCTAAATTTGGATACCATGCAACACATTTCTTGACAAAAAAAATATTAATGTTTTAGTATGGTGGGAATAAAATATCTTGACAAAATGAATGGAGAAAAACAAACAAAAAATATCAAAAGATGGTACTAGGAAAACCAGCTTCCTATAAACAATGAATTGCTTTTTTTCTGATGCTAAGTATTTTAAATGAAACAACAATGACATTCAAAATCTCAAATGAATTTTTCTTTCAAAAACATTTCAGCATATTACTGAAGTAAAATACCTCAACAGGTTTTGCCGCCACAACAGGTTTTGGCAGTGCTAGTGTAACAGTTCGCTTCTTTTCATAGCGTTCAAACCTTAAAAACAGGTTATTGAGCTCATCGTTTATGCGGAGAAGTTCACCTAAAAAAGTAACATTATTTTACCAACATAAAAATATATTCAACAGAAATTGTTACACATGAACCATCACATTTAAAGTAATAATAACAAATAAAAGCGATTAATGAACACAATGCTAAAAACTATTCTTTAAATGACTTAAAAAGGCTGTTCTTAAAAAATTGGTTAATTATATTACAACTGCAATCGACATTCACTTATTCAATATTTAAAATCTATCACAAAACAAAAACAGGTACTTATCTAGCATTTGCCTAATTATTCATACGAGTAGATTTTCTCATGAGGGGCCTTTAGGCATTGCGACGTGGGCAGATAGGGCCATAAATGACATTAATTCAGTGTCAGAAATTTATGAAAGAAGAATAAATATGGACACTCAGGTCAACAAATATATAATATATATATATATATATATATATATATATGAAAATGAAAATGATCCATAGTGTCATGCTTCTGATGCCAAATACAAACTTGACCATCAGCAGAATGGAGTATATATTGTGATTCATTAGACCAGCATGCCTGCATCCAATCTTCAATCCACATGCTGTTGGCACTAGGCAGTAGCTTACATTGACGGACTGTTAATAAAGGGTGGCGTAAAAGGTGTCTGCTCTTGTATCCCATCTGTGCCAGTATGCTACGCATAGTCGCACAGGATATTGTTTCTGGATGGCCATATTGTGTTGTGCCATCAACTGCAGAACTGAGTTGCATCAATTGCCTTGTACAAGATGATGCACCTGTATTCACCTCTGGAATCACCTTTCACCGCTCTTTACAGTTGTTTTGCCAGTTGGTTGTTTCACCATTTCTGCACCACTCCTGGTACATTTTAACCATGAATGCCCTTGAACAACCCACAAGTGTCACAGTGTCCGAAACAGATGCGCCAACCATTCATACATACATACATACATACAGACATATCACTAAGCTGTTCTATGAGATTCAGAGGTTAGCTCCAAAAAGAAATACAAACTACCAGATATTTTTACTTACTGTTGTCGTATCAAACTTCTCCATTTACAGCGATCTTGACATACAACTCGAGCTTCACTGACATCCATTACACGCTGTACACAAGATATTCTATACTTCATACTCATAATTTGTTTCTCATGCAGACACTCCTGAATCAGATCCTCCCATGACTTCCTTGGCCTTCCTCTGCCTTTCCTTCCTTCCACTTGGGCTAAAAATATTTTCTTAGTAAGCATCCCATCACTCATTTTTTCAACATGGCCAAACCACCGAAGCATATTAGTCTCCACCTTGCTAACAACATTTTGCTTCACATCACACAACTGCAACACATCTTCATTCTTCACACAATCAGAACATGTCTACCCCCCCCGTAAGTAACGCATTTCTCCAGCACACAAATAACTTCTATGTTTTTTCCTGTAGTACCCAGGTTTCACTGCCATACATCAGAGTAGGAACAATTACACTCTCATACACAGCAATGTGCGACTCTCTTGAGAACCCATCATTCCTGTGAAAACCTCCCAGCACAGCCATGACTTTCAATGAAGAATTCACTCGCCTACTAATTTCATCATCCAATTTGTTCTCTTTGTCAAACATGCTTCCTAAATACACAAACTCATTCACCTGAACAATCACTGTGCCATTTAGACTTACATTACATTCAGTGCTTCCAGTTGTTCTCTCAAAAACCATAACTTTGGTTTTTCCCTTATTTATACTCAGTTTAAATTTAATGCAAACTTCGTACATCCGAGACAACATACTCTGCAAATCACTTTTGCTCTCTGCCAACAAAACAGTGTTATCAGCATACAGCAATCTGCACACAAGGATATTACCAAGAAATAAACCACTATTATCTATTTTGGCATCATGCATGCACACGTCCATAAATATATTAAACAGCCATGGTGACATTACACAACCTTGTCTAACTCCTGCACCAATGGAAAACCATTTTGATAAAACACCATTCACTCATACACAAGCTCTACTACCAGCATACATGGCTTTTACACTATTAAGTAGATTCCCAGTAACACCATATTCATTCAATACCTTCCACAAAAGTATCCTACTTACTCAGTCGTAAGCTTTTTCTAAATCTATGAAGGCAGCAAAAACTTTCTTGCCAACAGCCAGATGCTTTTCAATCATCATGCGTAATGCAAAAATCTGGTTAGTGCAGCCTTTACCAGGCATAAAACCACTCTGAACAGCCCACACTTTCTCTGATGTAAGACCCGTACTTTTTCAATAACAACCTTACCAAACACTTTCCCTGGCACATTTAGTAGGCTAATACTACGATAGTTCTTGCATCCAGTCTGATCACCTTTTCCCTTATACAAGGGAACAATAATAACATCCTTCCAATCCTGAGGGACCATTCCTAACTCCCAGCACAACTGGCAAATTTCAGTTAACCAGACAATTACAGAGTCACCACCATATTTCAACATCTCAACAGTTATGCCATCAACTCCCAAAGCCTTACCATTCTGAAGAGACTTTAGAGATTTACACACTTCTTCTCTTGAGATCCCTCCTGTGCTTTCATCCCTCACTGTGACATCATCTGCATCTGTCTCAGAATCATCTTTGCTTTCCTGATCTAATAACTCACAGAAGTATTCACCCCATCTTTCACTTAACTCATTGGGCCGCCATATCATTTTTCCGATCTCATTCTTCACACAACTCACAACTTTCTTTCCCCTATTTTTCCCCCGAGTCTCTTGTGCTTCCAGAAAGACTTCCTATCTTTCCAAAAAGCCAGTTCATGCCTTTCCACCTTCTCCTTCCTATCTTTTGCCTTACTCTGGCGAACCAGCTTAACAGCTTCCCGCTTCTTACAGCGATATTCATCCACAGAAACTCTACCTTGCAACATCCCCAAATAGGCTTCCTACTTTCTCTTTACTGTCTCTTCAATCTCACTATTCCACCAAGCATCACCTCTATTGTTACCCACTATTGTGGTGCCACAGACCTCTTTAGCAGCAGTGACAACACAGTTCTTAAAACATTCCCACTTCTTTTTTACATCCCTTCACCAGACTTCAGCTCCTTCAGTCGTTCTCTGAGTACATCAGAATAACACTGATGATCTTCAAGGAGCCTATCAACCTTTATTCTTTCTATCCTGGGCCTCTTGCTATTCCTTTTCCTTCAACCAACATTAAGTTTAACTCGTGACACTACCAAGTAATGATCAGAAACAGCATCCACACCTCTCATCACACAGGTGTCAACAACTAAGTGTTTCAGACGCTGATCGTAGACAACAAAACCTATCACACTCTTTTGACCAAGCGTATGATTTTCCCAAGTATATGTGTGGATATGATTTTCCCAAGTATATGTGTGGATAGGGATGTAAGGTCAGGTGATGCGTAACATCACAGCCTCTCCTTGACAAATGTCAACCCCGCCTTCTCGTGGTGCATCCTGTTCCCACTAAAGGGGCTCTGACGACCGCAAATAGCGGTATAACTATACCATCGGGATCAGAGGAAATGCTATCCCACACTCACCAACCCGCTTGGCCAGCGTGGTGAGTTATGGCCAAACACCTCCAAAATGACTCTACAACTTAAATCTTGGCCCTCAGTCTCCGGCAGCTGGAATGTACCTGGCCAAGGCAGCGGCCAGTGCGACATGAAGGCAGAGGGTGCTAAGAATCCCCGGAGGACCGGACTAGGCTGCCATTTGATGCTGACCTTGGCAACGTACAACGGACGCTCCCTATCTTCTGATTCAAGGCTTCTTGAATTGGAAGAGGAACTACAAAGGATCAAGTGGGACATCGTCGGGCTGAGTGAGGTAAGGAGAAAAGGAGAAGATCTCATTGAACTGAAAAGTGGACATCTCTTCTATTATCGTGGGACAGATACTGGCAGAACTAGTGGTGTTGGATTTATAATAAACAAGAAACTGAAGGATAAAGTGGTAGAAGTTGAAAGTTCCTCTGACAGAGCTGCACGACTCGTTATCCAACTATCGAGAAGATACCAGGCTCAGATTATTCAAACTTATGCACCCACCACAAGTCATCCTGAAGAAGAAATTGAAGAATTTTATGAGGAAATTCGTCATCTAAATAATAAAGGTAAGCAGCACTTGAAGATAATTATGGGAGATTTCAATGCAAAAATAGGGCACCGGCAACAGAATGAAACTTCAGTAGGTAAATTCGGTCACGGCAACAGAAACCAGCGTGGAAATACTCTCGTTGAGTTTGCAGAGGCAGAAGGATTTTTCATCTTGAATTCCTTTTTCAAGAAAAAGCCACACAGGAAATGGACATGGAGACATCCAATTGGGACGACAAGTGAAATTGATTTTATTATGTGTAACAAAAAATTCGTCATCGAAGACTGCAGTGTGCTAAACAAGTTCAACACAGGTAGTGACCATAGATTGGTGAGATGTAAGATGCACCTCAACACTAAACTGGAACGTGGCAAGCTCATAAGACAAACAAAATGTATTGACATAACCAACCTTAAAAAACACCATAATACTTTCAAGTTGGAACTGAAGAACAGATTCTCTGCTTTAGAAGGCCTAACATCGGAAGAAGTGGATATTTCTGAAGTTAACAGAAAAGTAACCAAAGCTCTTATGGAAACAGCAACAAAATTAGCTGGGTCTAAGAACAAGTTGCATGTAAACAAATTATCAGGAAAAACCAAAATGTTGATGCAAAAAGAAGAGAGATGAGGACAACTAAAGAAGATGTGACTTCCAAAGTGGAATATATAGAGCTATGCAAGACAGCACGAAAAAGTATCACTGAAGACGTAAGGAAATTCAACTGTGAGCTAGTGAGGAAAGCAATTGAAAACAACCAAAGCCTAAAGATAGCAAAGGGACATCTCAGTAAGGGAAGAAAACAGATTATGGCTCTGAGAAAAGAAGATGGTTCTATAACAAGAAATAGAGGCGAAATTTTGACAAGAGTGAAAGATTTCTACTTCAAACTATATGAAAGGGATGATATATGCACTCCAGACATCATGAAAGGTACCAGAGTTCTTCCAGTCCTCCCAGCAGAAGTTGCTCATGCAATCAAGAACATGAAGCGGGGGAAAGCTCCAGGAGAAGATGGAATTACTATAGACATCATACAAGAAGCAAGTGGAGAAATTGAAACAGTACTCGCCCAAATTTTTACTCGATGCCTTAATGAAGGGAAGATTCCTGAGGATTGGAACAATGCTACAATGATCCTGCTACATAAAAAAGGTGACATTGAGGATCTCAGGAACTACAGACCTATCAGCCTCCTATCAGTGGTTTATAAAATCTTCACTAAAGTTCTTTCACACCGCTTGAAGGTAACACTGGACATGGCTCAACCGAGAGAACAAGCTGGATTCAGGAGTGGCTACAGCACAATAGATCATATCCACGTACTGAGAGAACTAATTGAAAGAGCGAGGGAATATGAACTTCCATTGTGCATGGCTTTTATCGATTATGAAAAAGCCTTTGATTCGGTGAAACCATCAGGAGTTACCACGGCTCTGAAATCCTGCGGTATTGAAGATGCATACATTAATATTATTAATAACATCTATGAAAATGCAAGTGCAAAGATTCGGCTGTTTGAAAATACAACACACATAAAAATTGGAAAGGGAGTGAGACAAGGTGACACCATATCTCCGAAGCTCTTTAATGCCACATTGGAAAATGTCTTTCAATCACTGAACTGGGAAAACAAAGGGATAAAGATTAATGGAGATTATCTAACCCACCTTCGTTTTGCTGATGACGTAGTCATTTTTGCAACTACCCCATCAGAGCTGCAGAGTATGATCCAGGAACTTGCTGACAAGAGTAAAGAAGTGGGATTAAAAATGAACTTTCAGAAGACAAAAGTGATGTTCAATGCTTTTACAAGAAATGAAGATTTATCGATTGATGGAGAAAAACTGGAGATAACAGATACGTACGTTTATCTTGGACAGCAGATATCAAGTGAGGGTCACATTGATGAAGAAATTAATCGGCGTACAAAACTTGCCTGGAGAGCTTTTGGAAGAAACAGCATAATTTTCAAGAGCAATATGCCATTATGTCTTAAAAGAAAAGTGTTTGATCAATGCATCCTTCCAGTGCTTACGTATGGTGCAGAGACGTGGACCTTAACTAAAAGAGACATACAAAGGCTGCAGACAACTCAAAGAAGCATGGAGAGGTGCATGCTTGGTATAACCAGGAGAGATAAGAAGAGGAACTCGTGGATCCGAAAAATGACGAGAGTGGAAGACATCATGATCAGAGTTAAATCCCTGAAATGGCAATGGGCTGGACATACTGCCAGAAGGACAGACCATAGATGGACAGCCGAGATTTTAGATTGGATTCAAAGGGACAGGAAAAGACCCAGAAAAAGACCACATGGGAGATGGGTGGATGAAATTCGTAAATATGCGGGAGTGACATGGAGGAGACTGGCACAAGACAGACCGTTGTGGAGGAAACTTGGGGAGACCTTCGTCCAGCAGTGGATTGATAATGGTTGACAATGATGATGTGTGGATATACTTGTGGTTGAAAAATGTATTGGATACACACAAACCATTCTCAATGCAGAGTTCAATTAATCTTTCACCATTATCATTCACACAAGTATCATTCAACTTACCCAGAACATTGTCAGAAATTGCAATTTGCACACCTACTCTAACGTTGAAATCCCCTGCTATAATGACTTTCTCTTTAACACCAAACTGGCTCAAAACAACTTTTAGCTCATTCGAAAAATCTTCCTTCTTATCAGAAGGTTCTGAGTCACACAGAGCATACATACTCTACAACAATTACAATTCTCTGGTTTCACTTTCAAGCGAATCCAGAAAATTTTCTCACTTACTCAACCATAGTGAATCAAGTTGTTCTTCATCTTTTCACTTAAAATCGCACCTACACTAACTAGCCTGTCCTCTCACATTATCCAATACTCCAGACCACACACTCACCATGCCATTAACTTCTTCTACCCCAATTTTCTTCTTTCTGGTTTCAATTACACACAGCACATCCAGTCTATACTTATTTAGCTCCTCAATCACCTCATTCATCTTGCCATTTATGCCTCTAGTATTCCATACACCAATCTTACATTCACTCAGCCGAGATCTCTTTCACACACGCCGTCTTGGAAGTCCAGGTTGATTCCGTGGTGGACTGTCCTTCTCAAGTGTGGTAGTTCCACCATATCCCACACTTGAGTAATTTTTTAATATTTCTTTTTTCTTTTTGTCTTTTTAATCAGATAAGTAACAACCATTCACGCACTCACAATTTGGCTTTCACAAACTCCCATAAATCCTTGGTTTTACTTCTCACTCTCATAACTTTGCTCAACCAAACCAACGATCTCACATATATATATCAGGGTTCGTACTCTTTTTGGGGGAAAAAATTCAAGGACTTTCCAGGCCTTTTCCAGGCCATATACAAAAAATTCCAGGATGATTATTACGCTTTACAGTATCATGCTCAAATTATTTTTTAAAAGCAATTTCAGTTTTAAGTAATAAAAATGATGAAAGATGCAAATGGATGAGTGTGCTTTTTTACCCATTACATTTCTTTTTAATGTTTTTAATTGGCGAATTACCCAATAATGCTAAATTGAATCATGATGCAATTACCACAAGGCTATTCAGAAAATCCTTTCCCTCAATCAGAAAATGATTAATTCAATCAGTCATTTTAGCTGCATCACTATTCTGCACTATCTTCCATGTAATCAGACTATTGTTGATAACAACTGAAATTATTATAAAATAAAGTGAGGGCAGATTCAGAATTTAAGAATGGGGAGGGCGCACGTCTAACAGAGGACTGGTAAAAAAATATCTGAGATTTATTTCCTCCAAAAACACGGTGGTAAAACATGGAGGACCCATAAGGGGAGATGGGGTGCTTGCCTGTCAGAGTACATCACAAACAGCAGTTCTGAAGTACTGCTGTGTGGATCACTGAAAAGTTCGGGCAAATGTAAGACAAAACGTGGAGTTGCAAATCCATAAGTGAAAAAGTGTGATGTCTGAAAACAAGAAACGTGAGACAAAGCAAAGCACTTATCTACTTACTCAACCCCCCCCCTTTTTTTTTGAAATGGGGCATGTGCCTGTTATGCCCACAGGTGGATTCTAGCTCTGATAAAAAATGTTTCCATACATGGGAATGATTTTTTTTTCTTTTTAACATTCCCAATAACTGCCACTGGTGGCTGCATATTGGGATGTGACTTTTGAAGGCAATGAAAATCTTATTACTAGACAGAATATGTTCCAGACTTGAGGAAAATTTCCCCCAATTGTAGTACAGTTATGTTAAATCAAAAAGCATAAGCCACAGAATCACTATGCACCTCAAGAAATGATTCGGGAGTGGACGATCATAGAAAGGTGAACCAATAGAGTTTAAAACAGAAAGTGTAATTTTAGGAACATGGCAACAAATTTCAAATAAGTTTCATCATAGAAGTCAGAAAGTCCTGGCCCACCACCCAACCCAAAAGAATCTAACCACCTTTATGTCTACCAGTACACTTGCCTCATATTACTTTCCAAAAATTATTTTTCACATCAAACAAGATTGCCTCAATTTACTTTTATTTTTTTAAATCAAAATCACTGCTAAACTAAATTTATGAAGTGCTACCCCAAAATGTGGAACTAGCTAAACTATTTATAAAAACCTTAAACATAAAACAATTTCAGTTTTTTATTGGTATAAATTAGGATATTCTTAAGTATTTTACATAAATGAAAAATGATGAGCATAAGGAATCTCTACCTCCAGTTAAGCTTCAACCAGAATCAGAATAACCACTTTTGGTTCAACTTCCAAAACATAAGACAATTATATGAATTAAGTTTTTAAAAGCTTTTTTTAAAAAAATTGGAAGTTTGTCAGTTATATAAACCAAAATCTGATCAATGCATTAAGGACAATTGATTGAATTGTTTTGGCCACAAATTCATAGTAAAATGTACAGCAAAAATATGTTTTAGGAGCCCATGAGTATTTACTGTACAAGTATATATAAGGTTTTATATTACTTACCAAAGTTTTAGTCCAATAAGAAGCCCAATTGTGGAAGTTAGTTGCAGAAAGTTATAAGTTTTTGGAACAGAAGAGTTCATTAGTCTATTTACATGAACTTCATATGAAAAACACTAAATAATTATGAAGATAAAAGATCAAAACTGGTTTGAAGTTCAACATGCTTCAAAGAAAGAAAAAAAGTTCATTTCTATTGTAAATTGTACAAATATAAAATTTTTATGTTTTAGTATTAATTCTCTATATGCTTGGAAGATACCACAAATATGGAGTATCAATGGATGGTTATACAGATTTAAGATTGCTGACTTTGGTTTCAAGTTCCATATCCATTTTTTTAAGTACTGCTCTTTTCTCATGAGCAGTTTTTCTAAAGCTATTAGATTTTACAATGTATGTATTGTTATTTGTAGTTTCAGCTTTTAAAGCTAAATCATCAGCAGAGTTAAGTAATTCTTTGACTTCTCCTTCAATGAGTTTCCTTTTCTTTTTTATGCTATCAATTTCATCTAAAATAGCTTTCCTTTTTCCACATATGGCTGCTTTTTCCTTTTCTTTGGACTTATCATCCAAATAATGTATGTATTTTTGCCTTGCAGCTCCAACTGATAACAGAAAGGATTTTGAGATATTTACCTTATCAATACCACCTACATAGGATATATGATCATAAATAATTCTCTGTGCTACAATTGACTCCTCTCTCATGTTTTCTACAATGAGCTCCTTATTGACTGAAAAACCCCTCTCAACAGAAGCTTGCCCATGTGACAACAGTAAAAGAAGTTTCACAACTTTCCACAGTTCACTAAAAGCTTTAGTAGAAGACATGTACTCATACAATAATGTGTCTACTCTTTGTTGTTTATCTTCTGGATCAAAGTTTATGAATGAAGATTTTACTGCTGCAACACTGGTCACAAATTCCTTAAACTGCCATATTACACCATCACATAATTCTGGTTGTATTCTATGAGCATCAACAAGAGATGTGAGAATGAATGTTAGATTCTTAATACAAGTCTCACTATTTTTTGACATCAACCGAGAATCTAAACACTTCATGTGGCGAACAAGGGAATACTTAAGTGGATTTTTTTCCAATAGCTTCACAACTAGCTTTTGCAAAAATATTCGGCATTCCATTCTAAACTCCATAAGTTTGCGTTCACTAATGTTCTTAGCACTTAATTCTTTCAATACCTTCTCTGTTTGAAACCCAACATCAATTTCTTTATAGTGACAACACTGAGATGCATCTGTAAGGTCTACTTGTAACAGCTTTAAGGCAGAGTTAGCTTCCGCCATTACGGTTCTTTTAACAAAGCGATTCATCATATTTCTTAGCATCTTTTCAAGATCTGTGGCCATAAAAGGCATCATTGGCTTATCTGACTGATATGCCTTGAGAAATGGTACCAGCTGTTTTGAAACTGAATTGAAGAAATGCAGTTTAGCCAAAACAAAAGGATCTTTAGTGAAAGTTTTGATAGCATCAAATGATACAGTGTGGGGATTCTTGATGCACTTCTTTTCAACTTGGTTAACATAATTTTCAGTGTCTGCCCAAATTTCTAATGCTCGCTCGCAGGCAGGAGTATTTTCTAGCCACCTGTGTGGGCAGAATTTTAATGGCATCTTACTGGCTAAAATTATTTTAGAAAAATCTTCCCTCCTTGCAGGTGAATCTTTAAAAAGCCTAAATAATGATGAAAGCAACTTTTGAATTTCCCACCCTGTTGCTGAGGCTCCATGTCAAAAGGCATTGTTTACAATGTGAAGTCCACAGCTCCCTGTGTTTAGGAGCTGGACATTTGAGTCAGCACTAAGTGTTGATTGCAGCATATAAAAAACTTCCAATTAACATTGGGTCCATCCATTGATAACTGCACAATGTTACACAGTGGGAGGCACGCCATGCATTCAAGAAATTTTTCCATCATTATGTCTGCACTAGCATGACCCAAAAAAACTGATGACAAATATCTGGTTGAAACTGTTCCTTTTTCCCATAAACGAACATGTATATCCATTTGTTTTGACTGACTAAACTTGTTTAAACTTTCGTCAAACAAAATCCCAAAATTTTCATTTTCGACTTCCTGAACCAACACTGATTTAAAGTGAGGTGCCAAACCAAAGCAACAAATGTAGGAACATTTTTTTTCGCCACAGCTGAAGTTTCCAGCAATTCTGCTGTCAGAAAACATTAGGCTGAATAAAACATCATTACCTGCACAAGACCTGTAAGAGTAATGGGATTTAACCACTTTTAAACACCACAATGCTTCTGCTTTAATGGTTGCATTTTTTTCAAGAGGAATATGCAGAGGATTAGATGTGGATGCAATAGGCTGTACTTGTTTATCACTTGATACACATAGCAATTTATCAACAGTTAGTGGAACATTTTTACAGCTTTCTGTCAACATACTATGTTTTTTTCCTTTCATGTGGCTTCTTAAAGCGGATTCCCCCATATTCGAAACATCTATTATTTTAATGGATAAAAATGCATTTTGCAACATGGCAATTGCTTTCATCTTTTTTAATCCATCCAGCATATTTTGGATTTATTAGCCAAAGATCACTAAAAGTACACTTACCCATATTTAATGGGGAGGGGGTGAAAAAAATGGGTAAATCAACTGAAACAGTAAATGAAAACCAAAAAAATATCTAAGATCAGGAACTACACAACTAAAAATTGAGAATTTCCCCTGAGTAAGGAGCTACACATGTGACCAATTACTATAGGCCAGATTTTAAGTAATTAAAGAAAAAGGGGTCTTACTGCTATGTTCTTTCCTGCTCCCCCAGCTTTGTCCTTTAGGCAGCCTGGGTTGCAAATGCTTTGGCATTGATTTAGTCTTCATTCAAAACAAGGAAACAACACTTAGTGAAGTTACTGTTTTATGACCTGTATGCCAATCAGTAGACAGAGTGTTGTGCTAAAAGACTGTTACAAAGCATCACCTCTTACAGCTGGGCTCCAAACCAGAGGAAAGGAAATGTTAACAAACACTTAGTGCCTGAGGGAAGCAAAACTTTGTACTGGGTCTCCTCCAAGTCTCAAATCTTTCATACTTACCCAGCTGGAGTGGACGTAGGGCTTCAAGCTTGGAGAATGAATACTGCTCTTATATCTATGCCTTTGAATTTAATTTCGACCATTTTCAACAGGGTAGGTTCCTAGGTTGTACCTAACAGCATACTAAAATTTCGCCAAAATCCAACCCCTTTTACGTGAATTATCGTACGGACAAATGGAAAAAACCAAAGCATAAACGTTTCTGCAACCTACAGTTCGAAAGGGTTAGTAATTTCTAAAATAAAAACATAACGAACAGCGTGAAAACTAGCTCATACACAGAATATTTGAAACTACAGTATGCGCTCTCAATTATTAGGGATGATAGGGGGAAGGGAATAGAACTGTCCATAATTAGCATGTTCTCGTTGCGCTAGGCGCTTAAGCACTGCTGAATTCCGTCAGACCCCCAATGGTCAAATGATTGAAATGTGCTGATGTTCATGGAATGAAATGGTTGATCAGCTATGATAACCGCATAAAAGTTCGAAGGGGGAGGAGGGGGGCGATTTTTTTTTACTTTATGCAACATTCTACATTACTCCAGTATTTATCTTGTCATCATCAACAATAGCAATGTAACTACCACTTACGATCGCGGATATCGGCCAACTGAAAATCTGCCATACAACTAAGGGATACAACACACAGGTATCCTGTTACAATGTATTGTAATAGAAAAAAAAAAAAAAAAAAGATTTCAGAAATTAAAATCGAAAAAAAAAAAAACTTTCAGAAATTAATATCATCAAGTCATGGTGTTTCAAAAATCCGCTTTCCTTTATAATGTTTAAAAACATGTAATGCTTTTTCTTTTTTACCTGTCGTGTATAATAAAATAGGTTAATTTTTTATGGAATTAGACGTCCATATGTCTGATTGTCTTCGTCTGAGTCCACACGTTAGCTACTGTGTACAAGTAAACATATTTTTTCAGCTCAAAAATATGTAGTTTTGTATGTATTCACAGTATAACTCATTCCGTATTCCCACAGAACAAAATTCAGCAGATACAAATGAAGAACATCAAGACCCAACCAACACCATGTTTCCGATTGTCTGCTGTTTATATTCAAGAAATGCGAATATGGATCAATGGTGAATGCAGCAACTATGGTTTTTATTTATTACCAAGAAAAAAAAAGAAGAAAAAAAAAGGAGCCTGAAAGCTGTAAAGCTGAAACGGATATTTCTCCCCCTCCCGAAAACATCCCGATTAAGTTCAAACAGCAGGAGCACGCTTCCACGCACACTCAACCTCTGGAATGTCCTGATGGAACGGCTTCTTTTCATTTGGCACATCGCCATAAATCACCACCTGCAGCTCACTGAAGTGTCTTCCTCCTTCACATTAACTATAGGAGAAAACGTAAAAAAAAAAAATGCTGCCCAATTTTCGACAAAATGACCAAATTTACGTCATAACGTTGCAATTTACTAAAATACGCTTATCTGCTGAATTTCACCTAAATCCATTGAAAACTTTTTAATTATAGATTTTTTTATTAAAACAGTAACTCAGACATCTGAATAAAAATGTATGTTTGTAATTAAAATAGAGTTCATATCATCACAGAAACAAAATTTAAGGATCACTCTGTTTAAATAAACCATGGCATCTAAAAAAAAGAATTTGCTTGCTTTTCCCGTAATTTATAATTGCCGTTTCTTTTTTTGAATCCGATTTTGCAACGGAAGATTTTTTTTTTTTTTTTGCATCTGCTAAAGTTTCAAACGGAATTCGCCGAAATTTGCACTAGAACTTTATTGTGATGTATTTTAACCACTGTAAAAATTTCACTGGGTTATTTTCAAAATTCCGGAAAATGGATTTCTGAAAATATCTCTTAGTCCTTTTGAGCCGTGGAAGTGATAAACAGGTGTTTGCTTTCTTCCCAACCAAGGGCTTCGGATCAGCGCTCCCAGCTGTCAATCAACCGTTGCTATGGTAACACACTTTCTGCTCAAGGCTCACTGTCTAAAGAGGCACACATAATAAAAATTTCCAATGCTAACTTTTTAAGTTTTAAACCGATTCAAATGGAATTTTGGGAGTGAGCTTCTGTAATCCAATTATAGTAAATGTAAAAATTTCAGTCACTTTTGTGAAAAATTCGCAAAGATAGTTTTCTTATTTTTTATCATAAGTAGCCGAAGTCTCTTGAGGGGTGGGCCGGAAGCAAGCATCTTAATGCAATAAACAAGGAGCAGATGAATGTGTTGTTCAGGCATACTCTTCACTGGTTGATGCCAGCTGACTTGGTAAACACGCGACCCCCTTGCAAATGCTAAATGTCTCTTCTTTCCCCTTCTGTTATTCTCAGTAGTTGTCGGACGGACATCAAGCTCAGGGCTAGAGAATGCATCAAGCTCCCCTTCCCTAACAGACCTGCTAGTAATCATCCAATTTTATTGCACTGGAAGTAGTGCTCCCCCCCCCCCAGCTAAATTAGGATTTGGGCACATCCGAAACACCACTGTAGCCGGCGGTTTCTTTGAGAACAGAGGAGAGGAACTTAAAAAAAATTAAGGGGTAACAGTCAGTAACACGATTTCCTAAAAGGGCATTTTTTTTAAGCACTAATTTCAAATTTCAAGGCTTTTCAAGACAGCATTAAAAAAATACCGTTTTTCCAGGATATTCCAGGCCTTGAAAACGTAATCATGATTTTCCAGGACTTTCCAGGTTTTCAAGCACGTGTGCGCACCCTAATATATATATATACCCCTTTAGCCCACAGGCTACATCCTCCACCTCATAACACGAGTATCAGGTATAAGTAACTTTGCATAGTTGTGGTTGTAATTCAGTGAGCACTCACTGAATCTTCCTGTGATATCAAAAGCCGACCATCTTTCCTCAGTAAACCTATGTTTTACTTCTGCTGTTCACTAAGAGGTATTAAACCTTTCTATTTTAATTAGCCTTGGTTCTTTTACCAAAGTGATGTGTCATTTAAATGCAGTATTAAGGAATTCTCTCATGATTCATATACCTCTCGGTAAAAATAAAATCAAGTACTTTTTAAGGTCCCACAAACTTTTTGAAGAACTCCAAATTAAATTCACATATATACCTATACACCGATGAGCCATTACATTATGACCACCTACCTAATAAGCTGTAAGACCCCCTTTAGCCCACAAAACAGTAGCCACTCAGTGAGGCATCAATTTGATGAGGTGGTGATAGGTATCCTGGTGTATCTGGTACCATAATGTCAACAGCAGGTTTTCCAGTTCCCGTACATTTCAGGATGGCGGTGATTTAGCGTGAACCCGCTTTTCCAAGTCGAACCACAAATGTTCGATTTTGTTCATGTCAGATGAATTTGGAGGCCACAGCATTAACAGAAAGTCACCAGCATGTTCCTCGAACCAATCCTTGACAATTCTGGCAGTGTGGTATGGTGCATTATCCTGTTGGTAACGGCCATCACTAGCAGGGAACATAGTTGCCCTGAATGAGTGAATTTGGTCCGCAATGATGTTCAGATACTTGACAGCTGTCAGGAATTGTGCTATTGGGATAATGGGGACTAAAGTGTCCGAGAAAACATAGCCCACGCATAATGCTGCCGCTGGTCTATTTCCACCAAACAGTGCATCCAGGTGCCATAGCCTCCGTTGGTAACTGGCATATCCGCACTTGGCCGTCTAAGTGATGCACCAGGAGTCTTGATTTGTTAGACCAGGCCACTTTCTTCCAATCATTCACAGTCCGATCTCGATGGTCTTGGGCCCATGTGTTAAGAGAGACTCATAACAGGCTCAGTTATGTGTTAACGAGACTGATAACAGTCTCTGTTAACACATAACTGATCTTGAACTTTCAGATCATTAAAGTGAAAATAACACAGAAAAATCTTTAGTTTAATCTTGCTGACAGTTGGCAAGATTAAAAGTGCTGCATCGCACATAAGGAGCCTTAGCATAGAATATGGATCAAATGAAGGAAAGAGGAAGCAGGAAAAACATACATTCTCAGAGTTATTTTTGTAATCATAAAACTACTGATTCAACCCGACAATTGGCGAGTGTTCAATAAGCACAATAGCGCATGATAATTACATTACCATTGTCTTCCATTGGCTTATTTGTGGGATGAATTTTAGGCTTTACCTTTGGGAATGTCATACATAAGTCTTTCTGCAACCAGACAGAAATAGTAAGGTTTTTATCTCGTATTATCATCAATTTTTCATTGCTACTTTCATCCTTTATGTAGTTTATTGTTAGCCAGCAATGGGTGCCTCAAGTTGTTGGGCCCTAGTGCAACTGCATCATTTTACCCTTTGGTAAGTATGCCACTGCTATGACATCTACCACCTACCTGAACATCACTGTAGATCAGGAACATCCTTTCATGGCAAGAGTATTCTCCTTAGTGCCTTCTTTCAGTAGGTGACAAGTCAGGCCACACTGCCAGAATTGTTTGAGAATGGTTCACAGTACAGGAAGACATCCAGATATTGCCCTGGCATCCAAATTCCCCAGACATTAATCCAAGTGAGCACCTGTGGTTTGTGTTGGAACAGCAAATCCGATTTGTAGTGGCACAACCACATAATTTACAAGAGTTAAAGGATCTGCTAGTAACGTGTTGGTACTAGAGATCTTATAGTGTCTTGTCTTTAGACATCTTGTAGCGTCCATGCCTTGCCAGGTAAGAGTTTTTTTTGGCAGCATGTGGAGGACCAACATCATATTTGGCAGGTAGTCATAATGTTTGGGCTCTTTGGTGTATCTTACACAAACACAGAAAATTAAGGTGTAATTAGTACCTTTTCTCTTACAAATGTTATGATTGGCACAAATATGCTGTATTTTCTCTGTTTCCATGCAGCAAACGCTTCAGAAAACTTGAAAATTGCATTGCCGAGAAGGAATCAAACCTACATCTCTCAATTTCTGTTCAAGCATGCTATCCATTATACCACCCAGGACAAGGAAGTTCCAAACAACTAAAGCTAAGCAGATGTAGCTTAGAAATTTGAGAACCATTCAGATTTGTGCTAGTTGAAGTTATCTCGTGTTTGATGCACGCGAATTGCATGCTCGAACGGAAATCAGGAGATGCAGGTTCAACTCATGTTCTGGGGAAATGTAATTTTCAAGTTTTCTGAAGGAGTTGCTCCATGGAAACAGTGAAAATATGGTACATTTGTGCCAACAATTACATTTGCATTGCCTTCCATGTATTTCACCTGGAAGATTTATTTCCCACTTCTATGTTTGACCTTTTCGTCTACATAATAATTTGCAAGAAAAGGTGCTACAGATGAGCCCATTGCTAATCCAGAAGTTTGCCTGTAGAATTTGTTTTCAAATTGAAAATAGTTATTTTTGAAGGAAAATATTAATATTTCATAAATTACTGTAGGCTCTTCTTTGTTGTGATTATGAAAAACTATTTTATCAACCCAATTCTTCCGTGAGGAACTCCAAAAGGAAATATGTATTTATGCTGGTACACATAGACATTATATCCAAACTAGCTATTATAGGGTGTTCTAGTTTAGAAAGGCCTTCTAATTATGAAATCTTTAGAAGATTTTTAATAATCTAGGAGTTCATTTAAAAAACATTCTGAGTTGGCTCAGGAGATAATATTGTAGATTTGACAAGGGAGAGTTGTTGAGTCCACAATAGATCATAATGATTTATTTAGTTTATGAAGCTTACTTATTCCACACAGCTAAGCTATTCTCTGAAGTAATTTTGATTTTTTTAATTCTGAACTTAAATAGCTGTTTCTTTTGGAAGATTTTATCAGCTTATTGCTTTTTATTGTTAATTCCACAATAAGTTATCTTTTATTTTTCTATATATAGGTTTGCTAAGTTCTTCTTCCATTTTTCTAATGTAATTTTCTTTTTCCTTAAGTACAAGAGATTTGCTATTGTCAGCTTTTACACCAAGATTTACTAAGTAAACTATCTTTGTAGTTTCCATGTAGTTTCATAGTAAAAAATTTGCCTTTCTTGGGATTATTACAACATAGAATGGTTTTTTTTTTTTTTTTCTGTTTTTTCCCATGTCAGTTTGTTAAATGTTGGGTTAGTTGAGTTCTGAGTTTTTTTCTTTTGCGTAATTGATACATATTTTTTGGCCTTAATTGGTGAAGTTTTCCTAGACTACAATTATTGCTAATTTGAAAAATGTGCAGTTTTACCATCAATCTCAAGCAACGTCTGTTTTTCCAGAATTTAACAATAAATCATACAAAAAAGAAAAAAAAACTTATCATTCTTATGTCGGTAAACATTATTACATTGTCTGCAATTTTTTTCTTAGTTGTATGAAATGTAATTTTACACGACTCTGAACGATCTGATCACATCATGCATGTGAATGCTCAATGCAATTGCAAAAACATAAAAATGTAAACAGTGTGATTTTTTTCCTCCCTGCAAAAAGTTAATTCTCAGTAAAGCAACATTTTTCATTCAGTCAAGAATAAAGCAAAGAATTGAATATAACAACTGAGTATAACAAATGGTTGAAAATTCTACAAAAATAAAACATTGATTAAAAAAAAGGAAGGCAGACAGAAAAGAAATTATCACATACTTGTGACTTCTTCAATTCCAACTTTATCGATTAATTCAACTATCCTAGTTTGCATCGAAAAGCAAGTTCTGTGAAGTTCCTGAAATAATATTTCATTAAAATTATACAAGCATATAAAGGAACTTATAGAAAGCTCAACAAACACAAGTACATTTTAAATGTTCTTACTATCACATCTGTCTTTACTGTGTCAGCAATGAAAAAATAAATTGTGACAATTTTTTTGCCCTCTCTCTCTCTCTCTCTCTCTCTCTCTCTCTCTCTCTCTCTAGGACATTTTTTTTTAGTTTTTAGGAATTTTTTGAGGTTTGGGGACATTTTTTTTATATTTTTGGAGCGGTTTATTTTTTTATTTTTTTTTTTGTTTAGGTCATTTGTTTTGCATGTTCTGTCATTTTTTAAATAAAACATTAAATCTTCATTAAGGATTATGCTTTCAAATAGCAATACCCAAAACTAGGCTAGCAAAATGACCAAAGCAAAAAACCTTCAAAAGTAGCTCATTCTGGCAACTCTGTTCAACACACTGTTTAGTGCTATCCAGTTTTGTGGATAGAGAATCCCCATTGTCCACTTTTTGAAAAGGACTGTGGGAGAGAGAGCAGTGAATGAAAGAATTCAAATTCAGAGCTTCTTGTGGTGTGCTGTTGCTGACATTCCAAACATTTTGTATACTACCTGGCAAGAACAATGAAACAAAACAAAAGTACTTGTTTTTTTTTTTCTTTTCTTCTGAGGTTTTATAAAGTTTATAAAGAAAAGACAAAATTTTAGTTCATGAATTGTCTAAGATTGAATTTATTTAATTTATAATTTTGGAAAAATATGATACAAACTGTTTTAGGAGGGTTTTCTTTAAATTTTAAGGGCATTTTTTCATCTTTTTATTAAAGGCACTTTTGGGGGGGGAGGGGAGGATTGTTATCAACATCCGGGACCTGCTAATCACATATACACTGAATAAACACTGTCATTAAAAAAGAAAGAAGAGATCATGACACACGCTACTTAATAGGTTTAGTTATCCGAATGATTAGTTATCTGATTTAAAATATTTTTTCTAATCATGATTCTAGAAGTAGACACACTGAAATCAGAAAATGCAAGAAGCTAACACAAGTACCTTTGTTTTTTCAAAACCCATGCCAAAATTAAATGTTTTATAAAGAAAACAAAAGGCAGAACATTTTAAGAATCAGAACATAAAATGATAAAGTGAGAATAAAGTGTAGCATAAGTAAGACAGAATTGTTCCCTGTAATTTATTTAAATAAACATTAAACTGAACCATATCACTGTATTCACAGAATAAAATTACTGAATTCAAAACAAAACCGAAGGTTTTAAAAGACACTGCTCCAAACACAGTTTTTCTCATGTTTTGTTTTGTTTCATTGTACTTGCTAGAACATCAGCTCAATTTTCCTCTTGAAAGCAAGCCTTTCTTTCTTCTCTGCAAGTTCCACAGCCATATTTGACTTTCATTGACTCTGCAACTGCACAACATCCATTAGTTAATTTTTCTTTCTGCTGATATCTTCCCCTTCCCATTTTTTCATTGTTGCTTTTTTTTTTTTTTAATGTCCTCAGATGACTATAATTTCAACCGTCAATCATGCTGAAAGAACTTTCAACCTGAGGACCATGAATGCATGATATCAAAGCTTTCACTATTTCAGATATATGGTGTAACTTTGAGAATATGAATACTTTTGAGCACCATGCATCAATTCTTACAAAATTTTCAAATGTGTCACTTCCATTTTCAGAAATGTCCCCCTCCTTTATCAAGCTAAAATGCAGACATTTATAACATTTATACAGAATAATAATATTTAACACAGAATAGTAGGAACAATGTAAAAATATATATATATATATATATAATTACAGGAAAAATCTTTGCACTGTCCAACTTCTGTTTTGGGAAAATTTTGATGCTTAACAGCAATACTAGGCAGAAGGAATATTGCGAGAGAAGAAAAAATTATGATTATGGGAGAAATATTCACTCAGTCTAACTTCCACTTTTGAAAGTTTCAAAAGACAGAAAATGATCCCCCACCCCCACCCCCTCCTCCAATCAATTTTCAAAAACCTTCTTTTCAGTTTTACATATTCTCGAAAATGACGATGAAAAAGACAGAATTCATTGAATCTATGGAAGAATCTCATGCCTAAAGATTACAAGGAAATTTTTGCTCCATCTAATTTCCATTTTCAGAAATTATTGCCTACAGTTTCAAGCTGAAATATAAACATTTACACAATAAAATTAAATTTAACAACAATACTGATGACACTGTGAGAAAAAAAAAAAAAAAACGAATTACGAGAAAAAAATTCCCGTTTTGAAAGACAAAAAATGACCCCTCCCCCTTCACAATCCCAAAGAAATTTGTCTCAATTTTGCATCAATCTCAGGAATTAAAAAAAAAAAAAAGCGGAATTCTACAAATCCGTAGAAGACTCTCATGCCTTTTATAAACATGACTGCCAAACCTCACACTTTTTCTCATTGTTTTTTATTTTGTTGCTGACAACCTGCCTAAAATCACAATGCATTGCATCATAAAACCATTTCATATGAAGCATCTCTTTTTTTCCACACACGAATGTTTCACAACAATATAATGTTACCTTTACTTCTTGTTGGCAACCAACTGATTCTTAATTTCATGTGGGAAAAATAAAAGCAAAATTTTATACTTCATACATTTTATACTTTGTATTAGAACATACATTTATTGAATTGTATATTTCGTATTAAAATTTTCATGAGAAAAGCTAGTTATGTTATTATAATTTAAAATCAACAATTTTACAGGGATTACTAGAATGAATTTTTGTTGTCATTTGTCAAACACTTTCATTTTTTATTGTACAGCTTCATATGTAAGAATTATTAACACAGCAATAAGACATCTCTGAATTGCCTGCATTTACTGTTCATCATGTGACATCACTCACATAAAAAAAACTTGAAAATTACACCTCCCTGAAGCAGGAATCGAACCTACATCTCCTGAGTTCCGTTGGTGCATGCTATCCACGACAACACCCAGAATGACGAAATCCCAAGTACCTGAGTGTTACGAATCAGAAAATTCTCAGATTTTTGCCAGTTGAAGCAAAATCTGCTTCCTCATAGCATAATTAAGTAAATCACCAGTCTCTCATGTTAATTGTGAGGAAGAAATATCCTTCTCATAATACATGGAAATACACAGCAATCAGACATTTCTGAATTGCCTGTATTTACTGTTCATCACATAACATCAATTACATTAGATAACTTGAAAATTACACCACCCTCTACACTGTAGTCTTTAAAGAAAGCAATACAGATATGAATCCTAGGCCATTTTACAAGAAGACTGACCCTTTAATTATGCATTTCACTGGAAAGAGCTCTAATAAACACTAATTAACACAAGTGTCATAAGTATTAATTAACAATAAAGATTAGTAAGAATACACAGGAGCAGTAAACATTATGACCCCCCCCCAATCTGATATTTGGGTTATTTCCAATATGGAGATAAACATGTATGAAAATCAATGGCATATGCAGTATTAGTCACAGCTGAAACAGTGGTTGTAATGGGTAAGGAATGAAATCTGACCTCCTAGCAAAGAGCATGATCATCGAATGCCAAGCAAAGGGTGATAATATCTGGAAAATGGAGAACTTTGTCGGCTATTCATGAGCTGTCATAGTTGAAATGTAGATGGTAAGAGGCACAACACATAACCAGAGGGGGAGGGGCAGCTTGGCTGTATTGTCCTGAACAATAGGCATGCTACTTTGGTGCAGCTAATCATGGTCTGCACCCAGGAAGCACAGAGGGGTGTATCCACAGCTACAGTGCAATGATCCATCCACCACACGGGCACCTGGTGTAAATGCATTGGAAGAAAGCTGCATTCCCTGATGAATTGTGTTTCCTACTGCACTGAGTGGATGGATAGTGGCAGATAAAGGTGAAAACTGTGAAGATGGTATAAGATGCCATAATCCCACAGGTACAGGAGGTGTAATGCTCTGGGGAATGTATTTCTGGGACATTCTTGGTTTCCTGACAGTGGCAGATGGCACCCTGAACACCATGGCAAGATGGGGTGTTCCAACAGAGGACAATGGACTATGACATGAGGCCTATATCACCCAGGACTGGTTTGAAGAACATGAGGATAACTTCCATGTTCTCCCATTCCTGTCCATGTTACCTAACATGATTCCAACTGAATGCATTTGGAACCATGTGCGCTACTTCTAACCTTGAAGGGTCAAAAAATTAAGAGATTTTCTGAGAATCTTCTATGCACAAAGAGAGTTAGAAATTATCAAAATGCTTTGCAAGTAAATTACAGAAACAATACCAATATTAGATGTATATAATTTAAATAAAACAGTCACAGTTACAATAAAATAAGTCTTACCTTTTGTGAAGAAAATCAGCATTATTTCAGAAAAAGAGATGTGCATGATATTCCTTTTGCAAGAAATTTTTGGTTAAAAGCAATTTCAAAGCACTTTTAACCCTCACAACATACATTTATTATTAAAAAAATTTCTAGCATACAATCAATCATTTATGATTTAAATTGGGTTCTGATTTTTTTAAACTCAGCTGAATACTCTCACAAACTCTGCATTTGAGTGAGGAAGAGTCAAAATTAACAGCATTACTCTTGACAGCTCATCATACCAAGCAAGCATTTTTGATTTCATAATAAAGTGACATTAACTTTCAAAATCAGCATTTAACTCGTCAATCACAGAACTGACACCATTTCCATGACCTATTTATTTATTTTAATTTTTTTTTTTTGTGGCAAAGTGAACACAATAGTACCAATTTTTGAAACTTAATTTTACTCAAAATGTAAGTTATTCCATTCTTCATTCAGATCTTGTTATATCAAGAAACAAAAGATCAAGCATTTTTCTGTTTGTTTGAAAATAAATTAAAGTTCAAAATCAGAACTCTGTATATTACATTTTGTACGAATCTTAAAAATATTCATAATCAGTGATTCTGTACAATTAGTTATGTGGTGCAATAGTATGAATATCTTGAATATATTAAAGTATTTCCATGGTGACTTTTAATACCAAAACAACATGTGAACAGAAATGTCATAATGAAAATAATTTAACATTTTCAAGATATTTATATCTGAGTTATCTATCTTTTGTTACCAGAAAATTTGTTTTCTATGCAAGATGATCAGCTAGTATTGTTTTTTGAACTTAAACTTCTATTTAAACAAAAGGAAAAATTCTTGCTCTGTTCCTTAATACAACAAAAAGGACTACGGAATGGGAAAATATGCATTTTACATAAAATTAAATTAAAAAAATTGTTATTGCCATTGCTCACTCTGCCATGATAACAATTTTACAGGTCATGGAAAAGGCATCAATTCCATCTTGGGTAGATTAAGTACAGATTTTGAAATATAATTTTACTTTAAAAAAAAAAAAGAGACTGAGCAAAAATGCTTACTCTGTTGATTGAATTTGAAGAGACTGTTAGGAATTTGAAAACATGCATTTCATTAGAATTTAAGAAAATATATATAATAGTCACTCTTTGCACTACAGTAAAAAAAAAAATTAAAATTATAACATGATCAAAAAAATTTTAAAAATGAAGGAAACAAAATAAAAAAAGTGTAACTTTGTCATAAAAATTCGAAATCCAGAAAACCATGAAACATTCTTTCCTGTCCTTGGTAGAACTGTGACTTTAATCTGTTACTTCCTGGACCTTGTAGACACCCTGTAGTAGCAGAGGAAAAAAAAAAAGGAACAAAAGAAAATTATTTTTAGTGAAGACTTAAGAAAAATACTTTTACTACACCTTGGACTTGGGGATATTGTAAATGACATTGGAAATCAGGAGAAAATGACAGAAAATTGGGGGGAAATGCAGACATCATGAGCGTTGCTAGCTGTGGAGTATGGACCTTGCACCAAGCACACTGGATGAGCTATGGTAACACATATATGGATGTAGTACAGCATACCAGTGGACACCTTCTGGGGTCCATGACTTGTCACATGACCACAGTGGCGGTGGCTCATTATAGACATGCATAATACCATGTAGGTGGATATACTGTTTTGCTCCTACAGTATATACTAACTTTGTAGAAGCTAGGTTATTTTTTTAGCAAAATGTGCTCAGTCTACATAATCCTAATCACATCCATTAAAACAAAATCACCCATCACATGTTAATGTTAATACAAATGAAATAATAAGCTTCAAAGATTTCTGTGAATGACTGAGTTTGTTATCATAATATCACTAAGCTGTTCCCTGAGAATCAGAGGTTTGCTCCACAAAGAAATACAAACTACCAGATAATAAAAATGATGGGTTGGAAAAACAATTACCTGTAAGAGCTCCAAATCTTGTGGATGCTCATTTCCAGGAGTAAGCTCTGTTAACATTTCTCCAAACACCTTCATGTTGCCTTCAACAACATTAAGTTCACTTCGTAGCTTTACTAGTTGCTCTTGGTTAAGGCTTACAGCAGAAGATGGAATGGCAGCAGCCTCTACATTTGGACTCACTCGAGCTGGCATAACTGGTTCAACAGGCTGTAATATAATTTTAATTTTCTGCAGCTAAACATATAATATATAGATGTAAAGATGAAAACAAAATGCGCAAAAAAGCTAATTACAGAATGAGAACTGTCATAGGTACAATATTAGGCACATCGAACCAATTAATCAGTAGGCTTTAGACAGATATACACTTAAGAACAATACAATACACATACAAATATGCCCTAAAATCTTACCATGGACCACAGAGATGAAATAAGGTTCTCAATTTGATATTTATTCAAATTTTGAAGATGACAATCCGTTTTTTGGTGTAAATATGAAAAGGATGACAAGTCAGATGATATCCGAAAACTTGAAAATTTCGTCGTCTTGGAGTGGGAATTGAACCCGCGTCTCCCAGATAGCGCCCGGGTATGGTGACGACTAGCAAATCCTGGGATGGTCATAATTCAAATCGATCGGAAACTTGAGACTTGGTCGTTCTGGGTGGTGTAGTGGTTAGTATATCCGGGCACTATCTGGGAGAAGCGGGCTCGATTCCCGCTCCAGGACGACGAAATTTTCAAGTTTTCGAGTATCATCTGACTTGCCATCCTTGTCATATTTCCACCAAAAAACAGATTGTCATCTTCAAAATGTGTATTATGTGGTGTAATCCCGTATTTCATTCATGATTAGAGAGATAATATAGGGCAGATATCATCATCATCATTGTCAACCATTATCAATCCACTGCTGGACAAAGGTCTCCCCAAGTTTCTTCCACAACGGTATGTCTTGTGCCAGTCTCTTTAACATTACTCCCGCATACTTTTGAATTTCGTCTGTCCATCTCCCATGTGGTCTTCTTCTGGGTCTTTACCTGTCCTTTGGAATCCAGTCTAAAATTTCAGCTGTCCATCTATGGTCTGTCCTTCTGGCAATATGTCCAGCCCATTGCCATTTCAGGGATTTTATTCTGGTCATGATGTTTTCCACTCTTGTCATTTTTCGGATCCACCAGTTCCTCTTCTTATCTCTCCTGGTTACACCAAACATGCATCTCTCCATGCTTCTTTGAGTTGTCTACAGTCTTTGTATGTCTCTTTTAGTAAAGGTCCACGTCTCTGCACTATATGTAAGCACTGGAAGGATGTATTGATCAAACACTTTTCTTTTACGACATAATGGCATATTGCTCTTGAAAATTATACTGTTTCTTCCAGATGCTCTCCAGGCAAGTTTTATACGCCGATTAATTTCTTCATCAATGTGACCCTCACTTGATATCTGCTGTCCAAGATAAATGTAGGTATTGGTTATCTGCAGCTTTTCCCCATCAATCGATAAATCTTCATTTTTTGTAAAAGCATTGTACATCACTTTTGTCTTCTGAAAGTTCATTTTTAATCCCACTTCTTTACTCTTGTCAGCAAGTTCCTGGATCATACTCTGCAGCTCTGATGGGGTAGTTCCAAAAATGACTACGTCATCAGCAAAAGGAAGGTGAGTTAGATAATCTCCATTAACTTCAGATTACCTTATATATTGGACACCTGTCCAACACCCAAGGTTTTAAGTTAACGTGCAAAACTGTAATAACAGTTTTAGGGCAACTTACCATTCTCTGGTTTTTGCTCCATATTTTACATTTCCAGCACGTGAGACAGCCATGGACATAGTGTCACATGTTTCGTAGAGGTAGCATGAGGGCTCTTTAACTTTTTCAGCTG
This sequence comes from Macrothele yani, assembly GCA_039090855.1. NCBI lineage: Eukaryota > Metazoa > Arthropoda > Arachnida > Araneae > Macrothelidae > Macrothele > Macrothele yani. Next base: position 67,356,082 of record CM077002.1, on the reverse strand, counting down.
AAGTCATTCACTTTTGTTACTTTCTATTCTTGGTCATTCTGGAGGCTTAATGTAGTAATCCACATATTTTTCTTCATTTATAACAAAAAGGTGGTCACGTCATATATATCTACCAAACATAGTTGCAGTCCTATTGTGCATATCAACATTCATAAAACTATCAGGTTGTTTATCTCCCTTGTTATACATACATACTTTACATTCACATTTCTTTATACATTATATACAACCTTCAAATACTCAAATAACTCACTATATACATATATACATATCACCCTTTAACCTCAGTTAACTACATCCATGTTTTATCAAAAACAGCTTTTCGCTTGCTCATATCTCCTATTCTTTGCAAAAAGGCTTCGCAAAGGAGCTCTCCCATGCCGCTCTCCACCCTCAGCAAACACCTCAACCCAAGTACTTTCTGTAGCTTTCCGCTACCATCCTCAGGGGGACGGACACCCTGACCAATACCCACGGTATCAGCAGAGTAAGTAAGCGACTCCTCCGGGGCAACATCAAACTTCGAAGCTTCATTCTCTTGGCTACTGTGGCGTCATCTCTTGTTGGCTTTAGATTTCGATTTTCTAATCTTTTTATTTTTCTGTTCAACTCTTATTAAATTCTTCCAGTTATTTTGTATTACATTTGGATCATTATGGTTGCATACAGTATTTCTGTTTTTTTCAATCAACATAGATTCAGCAATCATGAGGCATTTTTCAGATTTACAACTCTTCATTGTTTCAATCTTGTCAAATTTTGGAAATTGTTGGTTGGCCAGACACTACTGAATGAGTGCTGTTTTTTCTTCCTTTTTCTGCCAGGTTTTCATATGTTGTTTCAACCTATGTTTTCATTTATTTTTGGTACTTCCTATATATGACATTGGAGGATTTTCTGTAATAGGAATTGAGTACACTCCTGCTTCCTCCAATTTGCTGATATTGTCATTTTTTGACATCATAATCTTGATGGTACTCACTTTGCTTCCAATTTGAACATCATATTTTTTATATATCTTATTGATTTCTGTTGTCACACCTTTAACATATGGGAAACCATTAATAAATTTGGCTTGTTTTTTAGTTTCCGCAACTTTATAATTTATTTTATTTTGCACTTCAATATTCCATTTTTTTATTAATTGTCTGGGATAACCAAAACTGTCAGCAATTTTTTTTATGAATTCAATTTCTTCATTTACAAACTGATCATTTGCAGAGTGTGTATATATGCTCTTTTGATCAAAGTCTTTAAGCTATTACATTTTTGAGCACTAGGGTGTGCTGAATTGAAAGGAATCAATACTGGAACATATGATTTCTTTTGGTACACTCTGTATTGCAAATTATTTCTGGTTTTTATTACTTGAACATCTAAAAAGGCTATTACATTTTGTTCTTCAATTTCAACAGTAAGTTCAATTGTTGGGTACAAAGAGTTATAGTTTTTGGCCAACTATTTCAGTTCTTCCTCGTTCAACTTTGACAGAAAGAAAATATCGTCCACGTATCAACAGTACACCTCTGGTTGTTCTTTCATACTGTGCAGGATATTTTCTTCAATACTATTCATAACAACTTCCGCATACAGAGTTGACAATGGTGAACCCATTGGACCAACTGAATTTTGTTTGTATATCTTGTTATCATTTGCAAAAACATTATTCTCATACAAAAAAAAACAAAACTTTTTTGAACTCATGAATCTGTGTGTCATTTAATATTTTAAAAGTGTGTAATATTTTAATGATAATCTCTATAGCTTCAAGAAGAACATGAGTGCTTGGATACAAGGACTTAAACATCCATGCTTGCCATCTACCAAACATAGTTGCAGTCCTATTGTGCATATCACCATTCATAAAACTATCGAGTTGTTTATCTCCCTTGTTATACATACATACCTTACATTCACACATTTCTTTATACATTATATACAACCTTCAAATACTCAAATAACTCACTATATACATATATAGGGATGTAAGGTCAGGTGATGCGTAACATCACAGCCTCTCCTTGACAAATGTCAACCCCGCCTTCTCGTGGTACATCCTGTTCCCACTAAAGGGGCTCTGACGACCGCCAATAGCGGTATAACTATACCATCGGGATTAGAGGAAATGCTATCCCACACTTACCAACCCGCTTGGCCAGCGTGGTGAGTTATGGCCAAACCCCTCCAAAATGACTCCACAACTTAAATCTTGGCCCTCAGTCTCCGGCAGCTGGAATGTACCTGGCCAAGGCAGCGGCCAGTGCGACATGAAGGCAGAGGGTGCTAAGAATCCCCGGAGGACCGGACTAGGCTGCCATCTGATGCTAACCTTGGCTACATATAACGGACGCTCCCTATCTTCTGATTCAAGGCTTCTTGAATCGGAAGAGGAACTACAAAGGATCAAGTGGGACATCGTCGGGCTAAGTGAGGTAAGGAGAAAAGGAGAAGATCTCATTGAACTGAAAAGTGGACACCTCTTCTACTATCGTGGGACAGATACTGGCAGAACTAGTGGTGTTGGATTTATAATAAACAAGAAACTGAAGGATAAAGTTGTAGAAGTTGAAAGTTCCTCTGACAGAGCTGCACGACTCGTTATCCAACTCTCGAGAAGATACCAGGCTCAGATTATTCAAACTTATGCACCCACCACAAGCCATGCTGAAGAAGAAATTGAAGAATTTTATGAGGAAATTCGTGATCTAAATATTAAAGGTAAGCAGCACTTGAAGATAATTATGGGAGATTTCAATGCAAAAATAGGGCAACGGCAACAGAATGAAACTTCAGTAGGTAAATTCGGTCACGGCAACAGAAACCAGCGTGTAAATACTCTCGTAGAGTTTGCAGAGGCAGAAGGGTTTTTCATCTTGAACTCCTTTTTCAAGAAAAAGACACACAGGAAATGGACATGGAGACATCCAAATGGGACGACAAGTGAAATTGATTTTATTATGTGTAACAAAAATTTCGTCATAGAAGACTGCAGTGTGCTAAACAAGTTCAACACAGGCAGTGACCATAGATTGGTGAGATGTAAGATGCTCCTCAACACTAAACTCGAACGTAGCAAGCTCATAAGACAAACAAAATGTATTGACATAACCAACCTTAAAAAACACCATAATACCTTCAAATTGGAACTGAAGAACAGGTTCTCTGCTTTAGAAGGCCTAACATCGGAAGAAGTGGATATTTCTGAAGTTAACAGAAAAGTAACCAAAGCTCTTATGGAAACAGCAACAAAATTAGCTGGGTCTAAGAACAAATTGCATGTGAACAAATTATCAGCAAAAACCAAAACGTTGATGCAAAAAAGAAGAGTGATGAGGACAACTAAAGAAGATGTGACTTCCAAAGTGGAATATATAGAGCTATGCAAGACAGTACGAAAAAGTATCACTGAAGACGTAAGGAAATTCAACTGTGAACTAGTAAGGAAAGCAATTGAAAACAACCAAAGCCTAAAGATAGCAAAGGGACATCTCAGTAAGGGAAAAAAACAGATTATGGCACTGAGAAAAGAAGATGGTTCTGTAACAAGAAATAGAGGCGAAATTTTGACAAGAGTGAAAGATTTCTACTCCAAATTATATAAAAGGGATGATACATGTACTCCAGACACCATGAAAGGTACCAGTACCAGAGTTCTTCCAGTCCTTCCAGCAGAAGTTGCACATGCAATCAAGAACATGAAGCGGGGAAAAGCTCCAGGAGAAGATGGAATTACTGTAGACATCATACAAGAAGCAAGTGGAGATATCGAAACAGTACTCGCCCAAATTTTCACTCGATGCCTTAATGAAGGGAAAATTCCTGAGGATTGGAACAACGCTACAATGATCTTGCTACATAAAAAAGGTGACATTGAGGATCTCAGGAACTACAGACCTATCAGTCTCCTATCAGTGGTTTATAAAATCTTCACTAAAGTTCTTTCACACCGCTTGAAGGTGACACTGGACATGGCTCAACCGAGAGAACAAGCTGGATTCAGGAGTGGCTACAGCACAATAGATCATATCCACGTACTGAGAGAACTAATTGAAAGAGCGAGGGAATATGAACTTCCATTGTGCATGGCTTTTATCGATTATGAAAAAGCCTTTGATTCGGTGAAACCATCAGCAGTTGCAATGGCTCTGAAATCCTGCGGTATTGAAGATGCATACATTAATATTATTAATAACATCTATGAAAATGCAAGTGCAAAGATTCGGCTGTTTGAAAATACAACACACATAAAAATTGGAAAAGGAGTGAGACAAGGTGACACCATATCTCCGAAGCTCTTTAATGCCATATTGGAAAATGTCTTTCAATCACTGAACTGGGAAAACAAAGGGATAAAGATTAATGGAGATTATCTAACCCACCTTCGTTTTGCTGATGACATAGTCATTTTTGCAACTACCCCATCAGAGCTACAGAGTATGATCCAGGAACTTGCTGACAAGAGTAAAGAAGTCGGATTAAAAATGAACTTTCAGAAGACAAAAGTGATGTACAATGCTTTTACAAGAAATGAAGATTTATCGATTGATGGAGAAAAGCTGGAGATAACAGACACGTACGTTTATCTTGGACAGCAGATATCAAGTGAGGGTCACATTGATGAAGAAATTAATCGGCGTACAAAACTTGCCTGCAGAGCTTTTGGAAGAAACAGCATAATTTTCAAGAGCAATATGCCATTATGTCTTAAAAGAAAAGTGTTTGATCAATGCATCCTTCCAGTGCTTACGTATGGTGCAGAGACGTGGACCTTAGCTAAAAGAGACATACAAAGGCTGCAGACAACTCAAAGCAGCATGGAGAGGTGCATGCTTGGTGTAACCAGGAGAGATAAGAAGAGGAACACGTGGATCCGAAAAATGACAAGAGTGGAAGACATCATGATCAGAGTTAAATCCCTGAAATGGCAATGGGCTGGACATACTGCCAGAAGGACAGACCATCGAAGGACAGCCGAAATTTTAGATTGGATTCCAAGGGACAGGAAAAGACCCAGAAGAAGACCACATGGAAGATGGGTGGATGAAATTCGAAAGTATGCGGGAGTGACATGGAGGAGACTGGCACAAGACAGACCGTTGTGGAGGAAACTTGGGGAGACCTTCGTCCAGCAGTGGATTGATAACGGTTGACAATGATGATGATGATGATGATACATATATACATATGACCCTTTAACTTCAGTTAACTACATCCATGTTTTATCAAAAACAGCTTTTCGCTTGCTCATATCTCCTATTCTTTGCGAAAAGGCTCCGCAAAGGAGCTCTCCCATGCCGCTCTCCACCCTCAGCAAACACCTCAACCCAAGTACTTTCTGTAGCTTTCCGCTACCATCCTCAGGGGGACGGAAACCCTGACCAATACCCACGGTATCAGCAGAGTAAGTAAGCGACTCCTCCGGGGCAACATCAAACTTCGAAGCTTCATTCTCTTGGCTACTGTGGCGCCATCTCTTGTTGGCTTTAGAATTCGATTTTCTAATCTTTTTATTTTTCTGTTCAACTCTTATTAAATTCTTCCAGTTATTTCGTATTACATTTGGATCATTATGGTTGCATACAGTATTTCTGTTTTTTTCAATTAACACAGATTCAGCAATCCTGAGGCATTTTTCAGATTTACAACTCTTCATTGTTTCAATCTTGTCAAATTTTGGAAATTGTTGGTTGGCCAGACACTACTGAATGAGTGCTGTTTTTCTTCCTTTTTCTGCCAGGTTTTCATATGTTGTTTCAACCTATGTTTTAATTTATTTTTGGTATTTCCTATATATGACATTGGAGGATTTTCTGTAATAGGAATTGAGTACACTCCTGCTTCCTCCAATTTGCTGATATTGTCATTTTTTGACATCATATTCTTGATGGTACTCACTTTGCTTCCAATTTGAACATCATATTTTTTATATATATTTTATTGATTTCGTTGTCACACCTTTAACATATGGGAAACCATTAATAAATTTGGCTTGTTTTTTAGTTTCTGCAACTTTATAATTTATTTTATTTTGCACTTCAATATTCCATTTTTTTATTAATTGTCTGGGATAACCAAAACTGTCAGCAATTTTTTTTATGAATTCAATTTCTTCATTTACAAACTGATCATTTGCAGAGTGTGTATATATGCTCTTTTGATCAAAGTCTTTAAGCTATTACATTTTTGAGCACTAGGGTGTGCTGAATTGAAAGGAATCAATACTGGAGCATATGATTTCTTTTGGTACACTCTGTATTGCAAATTATTTCTGGTTTTTATTACTTGAACATCTAAAAAGGCTATTACATTTTGTTCTTCAATTTCAACAGTAAGTTCAATTGTTGGGTACAAAGAGTTATAGTTTTTGGCCAACTGTTTCAGTTCTTCCTCGTTCAACTTTGACAGAAAGAAAATATCGTCCACGTATCAACAGTACACCTCTGGTTGTTCTTTCATACTGTGCAGGATATTTTCTTCAATACTATTCATAACAACTTCCGCATACAGAGTTGACAATGGTGAACCCATTGGACCAACTGAATTTTGTTTGTATATCTTGTTATCATTTGCAAAAACATTATTCTCATACAAAAAGAATAAAACTTTTTTGAACTCATGAATCTGTGTGTCATTTAGTATTTTAAAAGTGTGTAATATTTTAATGATAATCTCTATAGCTTCAAGAAGAACAGGAGTGCTTCGATACAAGGACTTAAACATCCATGCTTGCCATGTAAAAATCTTTCAACTCTGTTTTAACATTTTTAATTTTCTCAATAAATTCCTAAGTGTTCTTAACTGTAAATTTATTCTTCATAAACATAGGTGCCAAGAATTTATATATGTTTTTTTCTAATGTTATTAATGGTGAGTTTTTCTTTGACACAATCAATCTCATAAGTGCATCCTCTTTATGTGTCTTTACTTTTGCAAATATACATGGTATGCCTGCTCCCATTGGTGGAAATGAGCATTTTATATCATCAGGTAATGTACTATGGTTTCCAATATTGGACAAGAATTAAATTTGGGCATCTGTTGGATCCCTATGTATCTCAGTACGATTTAACTCATCTATCGCAGCAGCCATTTTTTTATCATATTCTTCAGTGTTGAGTATAACAATTTGGCCAGTTTTATCTGCCTCACAGAATTTGATATCTGGGTCATCTCTTAGCTCCAACAACTGGTTTTTTTTTGTTTTTGTTTTCATATTTTAGCTTTTTCTCTATATGAATTTTTTTGTTGTTTTTTGCATTAAATTCTTGTAAGATTACCCAATATATTTTATTCTCAACTTCAGTTTTTCAGAATAAGGTATATTTCTGAGAATATCTTCAAGACAAGGAATAATTTCTTCCATTTTTGGAAGTTCTTGTGGAAAAGCAAACTTCTTTCCTTTTTGCAGCACTGCTTTCTGTGAATAGCTCAAATTCTTATTGGAAAGGTTTTCATATACATTGAATTCATTTACAGGTTGTTTAATTGGTTTCTGTTCATCAAATAAAGCATGTAATTTTTTATTAACTGTAACGCGCAATTGTTACTATCTTCTTTTTCAGCAATTTCATTAATTTCGATGAAGGTTATGTTCAGTATACGATTTTTCCGTGTACCATCAAATTGAGCATAGCTTGAGTTGCGTATAAGCTTCCATAATTCAAAACACTGAGCACTTAATCCAAAAATGTGCCTCCTTTTAAATACAATTTAATTACTAAATCTTTTTTGCTGGCATGTATGCAAAATACCACAATCCTTTTTATTCACGGGTTTATTTTTAATTCTCAAATATTTGGGGACAAGTCCAAAGTCCCTACATGTCACAAGAAATCGTTCCTGAACTTCAAACTTCAAAATTTTAATTTTAATACGCTTAAATTCAGTAATTGCCTTTAATTCTCACTTTGAAAATAGACTACGTATTTCGTAGTCTATTTTCAAAATGTATTTTCGTAGTCTATTTTCGAAGCGAGAATTAAAGGCAATCACTGAATTTAAGCGTATTAAAATTAAAATTTTGAAGTTCAGGAACGATTTCTTGTGACTTGTAGGGACTTTGGACTTGTCCCCAAATATTTGAGAATTAAAAATAAACCCGTGAATAAAAAAAGGATTGTGGTATTTTGCATACATGCCAGCAAAAAAGGCTTAGTAATGAAATTGTAGTTAAAAGGAGGCAAATTTTTGGATTAAGTGCTCAGTGTTTTGAATTATGGAAACTTATATGCAACTCAAGCTACGCTCAATTTGATGGTACATGGAAAGATTGTATACTGGACATAACTTTCATCGAAATTAATGAAATTGCTGAAAAAGAAGCTAATAACAATTGCATTACAGTAGATAAAAAATTACATGCTTTATTTGATGAACAGAAACCAATTAAACAACCTGTGAACAAATTCAATGTATATAAAACCTTTCCAATAAGAATTTGAGCTATTCACAGAAAGCAGTGTTGCGAAAAGGAAAGAAGTTTGCTTTTCCACAAGAACTTCCAAAACCGGAAGAAATTATTTCTTGTCTTGAAGATATTCTCTGAAATATACCTTATTCTGAAAAAAACTGAAGTTGAGTATATATGTATATAGTGAGTAAAAGAATTTAAAGCAAAAAACAACAAAACAATTTCATATAGAGAAAAAACTAAAATAAGAAAAAAAAATTGTTGGAGCTAAGAAATGACCCAAATATCAAATTCTGTGAGGCAGATAAAACTGGCCAAATCATTATACTCAACACTGAAGAATATGATAAAAAAATGGCTACCGCAATAGATGAGTTAAATTGTACTGAGTTACATAGGGATCCAACAGATGCCTAAATTAAATTCTCGTCCAATAGTAGAAACCATAGTACATTACCTGATGAAATAAAATGCTCATTTCCACCAATGGGAGCAGGCATATCACATATATTTGTAAAAGTAAAGACACATAAAGAGGATGCACTTATGAGATTGATTGTGTCAAAGAAATACTCACCATTAATAACATTAGAAAAAACATATATAAATTCTTGGCACCTATGTTTATGAAGAATAAATTTGCAGTTAAGAACACTTAGAAATTTATTGAGAAAATTAAAAATGTTAAAACAGAGTTGAAAGATTTTTACATGGCAAGCATGGATGTTAAGTCCTTGTATTCAAGTACTCCTGTTCCTGAAGCTATAGAGATTATCATTAAAAAATTACACACTTTTAAAATATTAAATGACACACAGATTCAAGAGTTCAAAAAAGTTTTATTCTTTTTGTATGAGAATAATGTTTTTGCATATGATAACAAGATATACAAACAAAATTCAGGTGGTCCAATGGGTTCACCGTTGTCAACTCTGTATGCGGAAGTTGTTATGAATAGTAGTGAAAAAAATATCCTGCACAGTATGGAAGAACAACCAGAGGTGTACTGTCAATATGTGGGCGATATTTTCATTCTGTCCAAGTTGAACGAGGAAGAACTGAAACAGTTGGCCAAAAACTACAACTCTTTGTACCCAACAATTGAACTTACTGTTGAAATTGAAGAACAAAATGTAATAGCCTTTTTAGATGTTCAAGTAATAAAAACCAGAAATAATTTGCAATACAGAGTGTACCGAAATAAATCATATGTTCCAGTATTGATTCCTTTCAATTCAGCACACCCTAGTGCTCAAAAATGTAATAGCTTAAAGACTTTGATCAAAAGAGCATATATACACACTCTGCAAATGATCAGTTTGTAAATGAAGAAATTGAATTCATAAAAAAAAATTGCTGACAGTTTTGGTAATCCCAGACAATTAATAAAAAAATGGAATATTGAAGTACAAAATAAAATAAATTATAAAGTTGCTGAAACTAAAAAACAAGCCAAATTTATTAATGGTTTCCCATATGTTAAAGGTGTGACAACAGAAATCAATAAGATATATAAAAAATATGATGTTCAAATTGGAAGCAAAGTGAGTACCATCAAGAATATGATGTCAAAAAATGACAATATCAGCAAATTGGAGAAAGCAGGCATGTACTCACTTCATATTACAGAAAATCCTCCAATGTCATATATAGGAAGTACCAAAAATAAATTAAAACATATGTTGAAACAACATATGAAAACCTGGCAGAAAAAGGAAGAAAAACAGCACTCATTCAGTACTGTCTGCCCAACCAACAATTTCCAAAATTTGACAAGATTGAAATAATAAAGAGTTGTAAATCTGAAAAACACCTCAGGATTGCAGAATCTCTGTTGATTAAAAAATAGAAATACTGTATGCAACTATAATTATCCAAATGTAATATGAAATAACTGGAAGAATTTAATAAGAGTTGAACAGAAAAATAAAAAAATTAGAAAATCGAAATCTAAAGCCAACAAGAGATGGCGCCACAGTAGCCAAGAGAATGAGGCTTTGAAGGTTTGTTGCCCCGGAGGAGTCACTTGCTTACTCTGCTGACACCATGGGTATTGGTCAGGGTTTCCGTCCCCCCTGAGGATGGTAGCGGAAAGCTACAGAAAGTACTTGGGTTGAAGTGTTTGCTGAGGGTGGAGAGCGGCATGGAAGAGCTCCTTTGCAAAGCCTTTTCACAAAAAACAGGAGATATGAGCAAGCAGAAGGCTGTTTTGATAAAACATGGATGTAGCTAACTGAGGTTTAAGGGGTCATGTGTATATATGTATATAGTGAGTTATTTGAGTATTTGAAGGTTGTATATAATGCATAAAGAAATGTGTGAATGTAAGGTATGTATATGTATGTATGTATGACAAGGGAGATAAACAAACCGATAGTTTTATGAATGCTGATATGTACCACCTTTTTGTTATAAATGAAAAAAATATGCGGATTACTACATGAAGCCTCCAGAATGACCAAGAATAGAAAGTAACAAAAGTGAATGACTTCAGCGGAAAAAGTTAAAGAGCCCCCATGCTACCTCTATGAAACATGCGCCACTATGTCCACGGCTGTCTCACATGCTGGAAATGTGAAATATGGAGCAAAAACCAGAGAATGGTAATTTGCCCTAAATCTGTTAATCTCCATTAATCTTTATCCCTTTGTTTTCCCAGTTCAGTGATTGAAAGACATTTTCCAATGGCATTTTCCATGGCAGATATACGAGATAATATAATCAACCCTAAACGGTTTTCCTATGGTTTCTTGGCCATCTTATACCTTTCTTTCCTGCCACTTGGGTTGAAAAATTCTCTTAGTTAACATCATGCTACTATTTTTTTTGAACATGGTCAAACTAGTACAGCATTTTACTTCACAGCATTTGCTTTAACATTTTGCTTCATGTTACATATCTACAATACATCTTCATTCCTCACATAAATATCCAAGGAATTAAAAAAAAGAAGAAACATCAACTAAATATCATAGTAATAAGTCAGGACATAGGCCTATATAATAAAATTTTGGGGGAGGGGCATAATAAAATTACTTCACAGCATTTGCTTTAACATTTTGCTTCATGTTACATATCTACAATACATCTTCATTCCTCACATCTAAGGAATTAAAAAAAAAAAAAAAACTAAATATCATCGTCATAAGTCAGGACATAGGCCTATATAATAAAAATTGGGGGGAGGGGGCTGAAAAAATGGAAGTTCTTTAAATCTACCAGGACAAAATAAAAGTTAATAAAAATAGAAGAAAAAATTAAAGCAATTTTTTCTAATGAAAGTCGTCTCGTTTTAACAAAAAAGCACAAAACAAAGAAACACTTGGGGGGGGGCTTGTTAACCCTCTAAATGTGTCCCTGAGTCAGGGGGAATGTGATCCTGCTTCAAAGATTTAGTATGATTTATTATTATTATCATTATATTATTATAGTTTATTTAATTTTCTCATTTACAGCAATGGCATCTGTAGCATGGTCTACTTGCCAGTACGGACATCAAGTCAAGTAAAGACATAGTCACTCACGGTTTAAAAATCGTCGCACGATGTGGCACGTATCAAAAATTACTGCTTCTTGGATTTTGGGCCTTAGGTGTTGTAGACCTAAAGCTGATAACTGAGTTATAAGAGTCTGAGGAATTATACCAGTTGCACAGACAATAATCAGTGGACATATGTGAACTGTTTTCAACTTCCACGTCAGTTTAATCTCTGCAGCCAGTTCCACGTACTTGTTGATTTTTGTTGCATACATATTCTGAATATTATGGTCCAATGGTACCGATATGTCGATAATGACTGCTTCCTTCAGCCTTTTGTCATACAGCACTATGTCTGGATGATTGGCAGCGATAGTTATGTCTGTTTTAATCTCACGGTCCCAATATAATTTGTGTTGTTTATTATGTAGTACCTCAATGGGTTGATATTTATAGTACGGTACTTCTGATACTGATAGTTCTGTATCATGTGCTAATTGTTGATGCATCATCGTAGCAAAATTATTATGTCGCTGCATATAATCAACATTTTCTAGTGTGGTGCATCCTCCACAGAAGTGTTCAATTGTCTCACTGCACATACCACATCTACATTTGTCACTTTGCAGATCCCACCTTCAAAATGCATTTTCTATAACTTTTGGTTGCAATCATGTTGTCTTGAACAGCCATCATAAACCCAATAGTCTGTCCATATAATTTTCCTCGCTTCAACCACTGATTTGAGGTTTCTTATCAACTTCAGGCCTGTCTAACTGGTTTGGATGAGCCCCATGAAGTTCCTTTTGCTTCCATTTCGGAATTTGGTCTTCCATAGACGATTCTTCTATTTTAGCATCTAGTTTACTCAACATTAATGGAGTGCTCCCTTCGTCTGCAGCACACATGACATCAAACATATTATTTTCATTTCATTTAGAGTGAAAGTATTTCTGCAGTGAGCAAATTTGAACATTGTGAATGCATTTTGTATCAAGAATACCTAATCCTCCTCCTTCTTGTGGGAGTGTAATGCACTTTACGGTAACCTTTGGTTGTCTCATTAGATGTTGGGTCATACTTGATCTCACAGCTCTGTTTAATTCCTCAAAATCTGTTTTCGACCATCAGATAATACTAAAAGAATAAGTTAGAACCGGGACCACAAAGGTATTAATTGCTTTCACCTTATTAGCTGTGTTTAGGTATGTCTTTAGAATCGTTTTAACTCGATGCTGGAACTTATCTTTTATTTTGTAAATAACTATTTAACGGGTCTTATAGAGGTAATTATTTTAAAAATTGGTGGTCAAATTTTTGAACTAGAACCTAGTTTATCATCAGGAATATGTCACTAGAGTAGTTGCTGCCACTCAGTCGAAAGTGCCCAACCACAATTATCGTTAATTGTTATCCCTTCTTCTAGCTTCCTCTTTACAAAGTGTGATTGGTGGGCAATAATTTTTACTGAGTCTAAAATTATGGAGTGGCCACTTGTTTGTATATGTCTGTCTAGTCCTGTTTTGTTACTAATGTTCCTAATAGCTGCCTGGTGTTCTTTCAACTGGACTTTAATACTTCTTCCAGTTTCTCCCATATAGCTTAGTCCACAGTTACAGTCTATATAGGAGAAACAGGAAGAAGTATTAAAGTCTGGTTGACAGAACACTAGGCAGCTATTGAACACTAGGCAGCTATTAGGAACATTAGTAACAAAACAGGACTAGACAGACATATACAAGCAATTGGACACTCCATAATTTGGGACTCAGTAAACATTATTATCCACTAATCACACTTAGTAAAGAGGAAGCTAGAAGAAGGGATGGAAATAGCAAGAAGTACAACAATTAACAATAATTGTGGTTGGGCACTTCCAATAACTCCTATGATGTAGTCCTGATAATTAACTAGGTTCTAGTTTGAAAATTTGACCTACCTCTATAAGACCTATAAAATAGTTATTTACACAGTGAACTATAAAAAAAGGAGCCATAAATTCATTTACAACTAGAATTATCTTTTATATTATTCTTAATTTTACTGTGTTTAATGCCACGCGCTTGTAAAAATCCCAGGTACTTATATCAATTTTTTGCATTTAAATCTTCAATTATTTCATTGTTGTCTACAGAGAAACCTTCAAATTTAACCGGAACTCCTCTTTCCAAATGCACCACCTTACTTTTGCACAAGCCAAAATCCATGTGAATTGATCTACTAAATGTGGCAGTAATTTGTTGATGCTTATTCAGTTGTGTTTTGGAATTGCTGTATATTTTTAGGCAATCCGTGATAATAAATTATTGATTGTATGATTTTGTGCTTTGGTCCCTTTTATACTGAATCCATATTTCATGCTGCCTAGTATGTGATTGAAAGAATTAAAGCCTATGCAAAACCAAAGTGCACTGAGAGTCTCCTTGAAAAATACCTCTCCTGATTCTGATATTTCTAGAATTAATCAAGGGCAGTGAGTGAATGCATGGAGGTTAACTGTAAAGAAAAGTATCTTGTGCATTTATCTGTTTACTCTCTGAGTGAATGGAAAGCAGATGATTACAATGGAGATTTGGTTTTTGTTAGTTTCACCAAAAGAGAACACAAAATTATTTGTTCCAACTGCCACTAAACCATCAATGTGAGCAACTCTAAGCGGCTATAAGTAGTCACTCATTCCTGATTTAGGGCAACTGGTTCCAGGGAAGGGAGAGAACCAGTGTTGTAAGACAATACACCACCCATCCCTCATCAGGGCCTTGAACCAAGACCCACTTGGATGAATGGTCAGAAACCAAAGCTTAGACCACTCTACCACTAGGGCAGCTGAGGAATTGTGTTCTATTTATACCACAGTAAACCCCACAATTTTCATCCTAAGAACAATGAGCATTACTTTAAATGTCATTATGTGATTAATAATAATGATAACAATTGCCTTCAAAATTACGCATACAATATTTTACCTGTAAATTTGCTTGTGGTGGGTGTTCAGGCAAAACTGGTGCTGATTGTTTAGGTGCAGGCACTGTCTGAAAGAATCATAAATCATAAATTTGGGTAAAAACTACAATTTACTCTTTCAAAATATTAGAAATATATTCATCTGGAAAAAAATACATCTTGAAAATCTGTGCAACAATGAAGTAAAACACAGAATTTTGTAACAACTGCTTATTCATCTGTCATAAACAAATTATCCAGATGTCTGCAACAAAAACAAACCCCTCTAGATTTGGATGATACATCTTACTAACGTATCTCATCAGTATAGACTTCAAGTCTGAGACAAATTACAAAACTGAATTATTATAAACTCATCACTGAGTGTTATACAGTATACTGCTTTGGTTGCATGTATATGTACATAAGGTCATTATGGGAACATTACTAACAAGAGCATTATGATTATACTACCTACTGAGCTCAGATTTCTTAAGTTATAATTGCCCAAACTATTGGCTTCAATTTTTTTTCACCAAAAAACATGAATCCTGGTTATTAATAGTTTAATATGACACGATGAACTAGGCTTCACTAACATTGAAGATAAACACTTTTCTATGCCTGACTGACCACATAGCACACAACAGAATTATAGTTTTTTTTTGTTTCAGGTCTAATGATTTCCATGGGTATGTTACAATAAAAGGGGGTACTTATGCATTAGCCAGGCGCCAGTAGAAATGTATCAGTAAATGTCACAATTGTTGATAAATGGAGCCACATAAATGGTTATTTTAGAATTTAGCTGTAATGAATGACATGATGAGTTTATTTTTGGTAAATACAATTTAGGATGGAAATATATCACAAAAATGGCAGTAATATTGTGATTTTTTTTTATCTGGAGGTAGCATATTTGTATATGAAGCTGTACATGGCGCTACATCAGTACCACAGATAACATCTCGTCATTTGGATTATTGACAATGTGATTCGCATGTCACTCGGTTATCTGTTTCTGTGGTGTTGAACAATAGGAAAATTTGGGATTTACCTCAAAATGAAGGAAGTGCTGTGCCATTTCTTCAAAGTAAAGGAATTCTGCCGACTGAAAGAATCTGTAAATTAGGCCATAATATGAAGCTATACTTTGGAAGTGAAAGTATTCAGTGGCGGTGCAGCATTAGAACATGCAGATCTAAGGTAGGCTTACACGTTGGAAATTGGTTTCAGAATAGTTGGCTTCCTTTTTTAACTGTTGTTCAATTTATTTATAGCTGGAATGAGAATTTAACTTCTATTAAATGGTGTGAACAACAGTTGGATATGGCAAGTCAGACAACTGTTGATTGGAATGACTATTTGCGAGAAATTTCCGCAGATGTTCTCGAACATCAGTCGAACAAAAAAATGGTGGCCCTAGATTAATTGTGGAGATAGGCGAACATATTTTCGAAAAGAAAGTCTAATACAGGTCATGTGCTTCCATGAGCAGTGGATTTTCGGAGGAATTTTCCGTTCTACTAATGACTGCTTTTTAGTGAAATTGCCAGACAGAAGTGCGAAAACCCTGTTGAAGGAAATTAAGAATCGTGTTGTGGAACATTCTACAATCTATTCGGATTCATGGAAGGCATATAAGACTGAGAAGCTAAGAGGCAGGTTTTGAACTTTTCAAAGTCAATCATAAGTACAACTTTGTCGACCCGGAGAGTGGAGCCCATACTCAAACAATAGAAAGATTGTGGGGGTCAGCTTAATGGAGAAACAAATGTCATCGTGTAACTGCTAGACAGCATGTTGATTTGTACTTCGCTGAGTTCATGTGGAGACATCATTTAGCTTTATCAGACCCATTTGTTTCCATTTTAAATTGTATTAAAACTTCTTGGCCCCCAAAAATTAATGTGTAGGTTTCAGGCCACTAATAATGATTGTATATTGCGATATATTTCCTTCATAAATTGTGTTTACCAAAAATAAACTCATCATGTCATTCATTACAGCTAAATTCTAAAAAGAAATAGCCATTCATGTGGCGCCATCTATTGACAATTGTGACATTTACTGATACATTTCTACTGGTGCCCGGCTAATGCATAAGTACCTAAAAGGGTCACTCATTCATAATTTAGTGCCACTGGTTTCAGGAATAGGATAGAATAAAATGCTGTGTTCATCCTAAGTAACAGGCCATAGGAAAAACACAGCACCCATGCCACATCTGGGATGCAAACCTGGGCTAAACAAGAATAATTAGTCAGAAGCCCACCCCTCTGACAACCAAGTCACCAGGGTGGCAAACATATAGTTGATGATACTACACAGATTCTTAATTGTTGTTTGTAGGAGTAATGAAATAAAATCATACATTCATGATGAAATGAAGTAAGATACAATTGTGTACTGTGTAGTGACACATCAAATTACACTGTCAACAGCCCAAACGCACTTCAGTTAACAGGACTACAAACAACCAGAAGCTTAAAAATAAAAAAAAAATTAGTAAAAAGAAAATAATTCACTTGAAATAGTAAAGTGAATTTTATTCACACTGTCCTAGCAATAAACTTAAATATTTTTTTCTTTTTTTAATTGTGCTATCTCGGCTTAAACAATTTAGATTTTTGTACACCTTTTGTATCGCTGAATAATTCTTCAGAGTGTAATTTCGAATGTTAATGAATTTTGTTCCAGTTTACATCTTGTCCATGTGTATGTGTTGCTAGACAACAAGTAATGAAATATCATGACACATTACTTCTATTGTAATAAATGAAAAAAAGTACCCTTTACTGCAAGTAGTAAAAACATTTTACTGATTAATAACAGTAACAAGTTTCACAATAAAATATATCGAGTCAAAAACTGTGCATCAGAAGAAAATGAAGCATAATACTGACAATTTTCTGCTTCTACCTTTCACTGTTGCATTAAACATGATGAAAAACAGAAAATTTAGAACCCTTCCTCTCTTCACCAACATGGAGATATGACACACATGTATAGTACACTGCTGTCAAAAACTTAAGGACTAACATGAAATCTGATGATTACAGAGTGTCATAGGGGTAAAAGAGTACAGGGTGACATATGAAGACATTCCATGATGTGCAGCCCATATACAAATTTGCTGTATGCATGTGGCAGCTGCTGAGGGTGTATATAGGCAGGAGGCACAGTCGTTCCTCATATGAGTTCATTCAACTTTTCACATGTTTCAGCAATGGAATGAGAAACTGCAGGTATGAGGTAACAAAGGAATGTCCTGCAGACATCAGATGGACAATTTTATCTGAGCCCAAATTATCGGCAAGCTCCAAGAAGGCCAGACTGTGATCAATGTTACCAAAAAGTTTGTAGTACACAGCATAGTGTCATGAGTTTGGTTAGCATTCGGGATACACAGAACCACTGTCATATCTTTTGTTATAGGTTATCCACACTGAACAAGCCAGTGGGGTGACTGTTATCTGGCCATAATGGCAAAACAGAGTTAAAAAAGTACTGAGAGCCAGTTGGCTAATCATCTTCAAGCAATCACAAGTGTGTGAATTTCAAACCAAACTGTGTCAAGATGCCTAAATGCACAAGGACTATATGCCCAGAAGCCTATATGCTGTCTACCATTATCCAAGATACATCACACAGCATGACATTAGTGGCGTATGTCTCACGTTGACTGGTCATCAGATAAATGGACCATGGTAACGTTCACATTGAAAGCCACTTGAGTCTTTTTTCAGATTCCAAGCAGAAATTCAATGGAGGAATCCCCCCCCCCCAGAAACCATTCCAGCACTTACCATGACTCTCTAGCAGGAGTTGGACAATGTATCCCTAGAGCTCCTAAACCACTTGGTATGACACACAGGTGCCAAACAGTTAGGTATTGCAGTACACAGTGTACATATCCCTTACTGAGGGCTTTGCCCTGTAGTCTGTTTAGACAGTGCTTATGGAATAGTGTCACTAGAAGACAGGGATGAGCCTGTACCTCCTTTGCAACATTTGGTTCTGTTTTGATCTGTATAACATATCATACATATTTTTTTTTATGTACATTTAATTTTACTGTGGCCATTACCACTGATACCACTTAAGCCAAAAAACCACTTTTTCCAGTTTTGACTTGTCGAAACATTTACTTTTACAACGACGTTGTAAAAGTTTTGGACACAGCAGTAGTAAATGTAAACACATGAACTGATTTATCTTTACCATCATGGAAATACTAAACATGCTCACAGTAAACACAACTACCGTAATTTCGAGTAGATAAGCCGCGGCGTATGTGAGTTCAAAATTAAATTTTCGGCCTGCGCAACTTATACAGCTTTTTTTTTCCTTTTTTTTTTTTTTTTTTTTTTTTTTCGGAGCGAAATTAACAAAAAACGTTTTGGCTTGTTCCATTGATTTTTCCGCCAGAAGATATCTCAATAGAGAGGGAATGGAATAACGATGTTACAGCCACGTGCAATAAATTCCACCCACTACCTCTTACAGGGTTCCGACTCAAAAGTAAAAAAAAAATTCCCTGACTTTTCCAGGTTTTCCAGGTGGTCCTGAGAGTTGTTCCAGAGTGGCAAATCAAATCACATTGCGACAAATTGTTGCATTTCCTTACATTCTTGCATTCCTTACAAAAGAATACATTTGTTAATTCTTTAAATAACTGTTCTTTATACAATTACCTGCTTTTTATTAATAACAATTAAATGCATGAGGCATATTATTTTTGGTATTATAATTCCATGATCTTTTCTGAACCTAAGTGGTATACTGCCCATGTACAATTTGTTAATACATTCCCGTAGAAACAGTTTATATGTAAGAAAAAATCTGTATGTTGAATAGTTTGTTTTCCTTTCTTCTATAGCACAGTGTAGATAAGCTTAATGACCGAATGGGCTCCTGCTCAGAGAAATGTCGAAAGAGAATCAACCAACAAAGGGCTTTGATCCATTGTTTAAGTGGTTCTCTTGTGATGTGTTTCTCCAAGCAAGAGTGTTCCAAGGCCACTGTGCCTAATTGTTCCATGTTACAAAATATGAAGCAAACTATCTGCAGAAATCGAATAAAACCGTAATGTCTACAGGCAATTTTTTAAATTCAGTTTTGATAATTTTTAGAGAACTAAGGAATAATGTAATGTATTGAAAGCAAGATTTATCAAATTCTAGACAGGCTGTAATTGCAAATAATTGCTTACCTGAAATTAATACTGATAATGTTGCGTTCATCTCACATATGAGGGAGAATTAAAAAGACACCACATAATGAACGTCCCAATTATACAGTCCATAAAGATAAACAGAAAATATGGAATATAAAGGATAAATAACTTTCATTTTCCCAAATTACTTTATAGTTACAAAAATTAATGTATTTAACATAAATTTTACATAATATTTAACAAAATCATGTCTTATTTTTTTGTTTCAGGTTTAACAACCACCATGAGCAACTTGTTGGGCTATAAGCAGTCATCTGTCCATCCCTAATTTACGATCACTGGCTTCACGAAGAAGGAGAGCCAGTGCCGTAAGAGAAACACACCACCCATACCTCATCTGAGACTTGAATCCAGGCTCACTTGGACGAATAGTCAGAAGCCAGAGCTTAGACCACTGCACCACCAAGGTGGCAAACCATGTATTTACATGTTTTAAAGAATATTTGAACAAAGACTTATTTTAAATTCTACATATAATAAATATTTCAAACGATTAGGTGAAATTATATAACTGATTTATCTGTATTTTAAGTGCACACAAGTATATAAATAACATTTTAAACGACTCACAACATTTAGAGTTCCAGTTAGGTTTAAAAATGCAAACTGGGAGAATTGTGACTGAAGAGAATAAATTGCCCTTAAATGATACAATGCTGAAGCTTCAAATCCTTTAAGTGCTTATTTTACATAAATATTAAAGAATACAGAAACTTTTGCTGAAATTGAAGTCTAATGGGGATGATAAAATGGTGAGTGTCTGACAGTCTCTTAACATTTTGTTGGAGCGGTTCTATCAAATCGATCTAACAATTTGTATTTTCTATTAGAATTTACTTATTATCTTTAAAGACAAAGCAAACTAAAACAGCTATTAAAAGAGAGAGAGAGAGAGAACAGAAATCATGACAGCATTTCTGCATCTGAAGAAAAACCTGTGCCAGTACCATCCCAACAATTTCTAGCAATTAGGGAAAATACTGCTGACATTTAAAAATCAAAATTGTAATTATTTTAGCTAAAGTTAGTTCTTGCACTTGGCAATGAGAACATCGAATCTATGCTATTTGCTTCTAAATAATGCAGCATAGGATATTTAGACATTGTGCTGTTAAATTTCATAACCAATAAGCTGGCACACAGAGATCCTAATGCCATAACGGCAAAAAAAAAAAAAAAAAATTAAACCCATAGATAAAGAAAAAATAATGGAAGTAACAAGTGGAGAAAACTAACAGTTAACATGGAATACCATTTTGCCTGAGAGGCTACAATTCATATAAGTACTTCCAAAATCCGGAAGTCTTAAAATTGATTGACTACGTTTGTGACACAAACATTAGTACTGAACCTTTCTCACAGGTCACAGTTCATTTCCACACTACGTCAAATTACTTGTACAGGAAACAATAGGAGGAAGTTTTTGTGTGCATGTGTGCTCATAAAATCCTCCTAACACTTTTTTGTCAACATAATTTTTCATCCTGCGGCGAGTGGCACGTTTATATTTAACAATATCTTTACGAAGGGCAATACATCTGTGCGATGTTGATCAGGCAAAGTGCGAGAAAGGTCTGGAGCCCACTCAGGTCATCTGCAGTAACTCCCCACAAATAACTTCATCCGAAACGGAGACAGAGGCTTTAGCGCCTGCACTGACAAACCTGAAACCAACAGAGCACGCACAGCAAAGATTTTCATCAGTAGTAACTGCGTAGATTTTTTTTTTTTTTTCGGCAATGTGACGGTAAAGATACGAAATGAATAATTTATGCAAATCTTGTGAGGTGCAGCAACGCAAGAAAAAGAATTTACGATTACAAGAAAATTTCTACTCCGTCTAACTTTTGTTTTCACAATTTTTTTTTCCTATGTATAAGCTGAAACCTTGGGGAAAATTACGAGAGAATGATGAATTTTATATTTCTTCTTAATCTAAATAACAGAGATATTTGCGTTTTTACGGGAAACGGTTCCACTATGCACAAAAATTCAAAAAATAATATCTTCTAATCTATCAGAAATTTAAAAAGTTTAAACTTTCAGGGGTTTTTTTATAACTTGGAGGCAGCTACCCGTCATTCCACGCGAAATTGTCAGATATTGAAAAATTATTTCAATATCTGACAATTTCACGTGGAATGACGGAATGACCCAGATGTGAAAATCTATGGACCCGGGCGTCAGACTACCCTATTTTTCGCAAATAGCCAGCTCTTGCAGTAATCGGAATATCGTCTTAAAATAGCTATAAATAAATTTCTTCATGCATTATGAAATAGAAATATGACAGAATCAAGAAAAATCTCTTTCTGGCCATAAAACCGGAAGACAACGAATCTAGAAAACGGCCGTGAAATCTGGGAAATTTGGTAGGTATGCAATAGTACTGGCTTCATTGCATGGTATTTTTTGTCAAAATACTCATAAGTACTATGAAGAAAAAAAAAATCTTTCGCCCTCTTTGAATAATCTTCCTATTTCATAATATTTTCCCTGTTCAAACATTTGAAGGTACATATTGGGTATATAAATAAGTTTTGAGGGATTTGAGGTGAACAAAACACGTTGTTGGAGAACAGAAACAATATTTTAATATTAATTGAAGTATGCTCCCTCAGAAGCTACAACTTTACCCCATCTTTCGGGCAGTGAACGTATGCCCCGAAGGAAGAATTCCGGTTCCTTGGAAAAGATCCAGTTGTCCAGCTAATTTTTGATGTCTTCATAAAAACTAAACCGTTCTCCAGAAAGTGCTGACTGCATCGACCGAAAAAAAAATGGTAATCCGATGGCGCAATATCTGGCGAATATGGTGGGTGGGGTAGAACTTCCCAGTCGGATCCTTCTAAGTACTTTTCCACAGGTCGAGAAACATGTGGTCTTGCGTTGTCATGCTGTAAGATGACTTTGTTGTGTCTATTCTCCTATTCTGGCGGTTTAAGCGTGAGAGCTCATTTTAAATGCATTAATTGGGTTCGATACCGATCACAAGTAACAGTTTCTGATGGTTTCAGCAGTTCTTAGTGGATCCACACCCTTTTGGTCCCACCATGGATATTGCGTTTTGGCGTTGAAGGACCTGGTTCACCTGGCTTCACCCATGCTTTCTGCCGTTTAGGGTTATCGTACCATATCCATTTCTTGTTGGCAGTAATAATGCGATGCAAAAAAAACTTTCTTTTTTGCCTTTGAAGCAACAATTCGCAAATGGTTTTTCGACGTTCAAGGTCTCTTTCCTGCAAAGCATGTGGAACCCAATTCCCTTCTTTTTGCACCATTCCCATGGCAGCTAAACATTGTGAAATGCATGGTTGACTAACATTTAATGCTGCTGCTAGTTCTTTTTGGGTTTGGCACGGATCCTCCTCGTGTAAAGCTTCCAATTCGGCATCAGCAATTTTTTTGGGTGGTCCAGAAAGTTCTTTATCACTGACATCGAAATCAATCTTTTTGAATCGTCTAAACCAATACTCACATGTTTTTATGGATGGGGAATGTTCACCATAGATTTCTGACATTAAGCGATAGCTGTCGGCAGCACTTTTCTTGTCAATAAAGTAATGCACTAACATTTCCCGCAACTGCTGCTTTGTTGGGACGAAAGTTGCCATTTTCCATCGAGTAAAACAAATATGTCTTTGCATCTCAATCGAACGTCGTATACTGACTCTGACAGCTGGTGTCTCGTACTGCGAAATCGCAGTGTTGCCACTTAAAATACATGCGAGCAGTAATAAGTACGACACCGAACGGAAATCCTTCAAAACTTACTTATATACCCAATATTACATACATACATACATATCACTACGCTGTTCTCTGAGATTCAGAGGTTAGCTCCAATAAGAAATACAAACTTCCAGATATTTTTACTTATTGTTGTCGTATCAAACTTCGCCATTTACAGCGATCTTGACACACAACTCGTGCTTCAATGATATCCATTACACGCCGTACACAAGATCTTTTATACTTCATACTCATAATCTTTTTCTCATGCAGACACTCCTGAATCTGATCCACCCATGTCTTCCTTGGCCTTCCTCTGCCTTTCCTTCCTGCCACTTGGGCTGAAAATATTTTCTTACTAAGCATTTCATCACTCATTCTTTCAACATGGCCAAACCACCGAAGCATATTGGTCTCCACCTTGCTAACAACATTTTGCTTGACATCACACAACTGCAATACCTCTTCATTCCTCACACAATCAGATCGTGTCTTGCCACAAACCCCACGTAAGTAACGCATTTCTTCAGCACACAAACGACTCCTATGTTTCTTCTGCAGTACCCAGGTTTCACTGCCATACATCAGAGTAGGAACAATGACTGTTTCATACACAGCCATGCGGGACTCTCTAGAGAACCCATCATTCCTGTGAAAACCTCCCAGAGCAGCTATGACTTTCAAAGAAGAATTCACTCGCCTACTGATTTCACCATCCAACTTGATCTCTCTGTCAAACATGCTTCCTAAATACACAAACTCACTCACCTGGTCAATCACAGTGCCATTTATACTTACATTACATTCAGTGCTACCCATTCCTCTCTTAAAAACCGTAACTTTGGTTTTTCACTTATTTATACTCAGTTTGAATTTCATGCAAACTTCGTACATGCGGTACAACATACTCTGCAACTCACTTTTGCTCTCTGCCAACAGGACAGTGTCATCAGCATACAGCAATCTGCATACACGGATATCACCAAGACATAAGCCGCTATTATCTATTTTGGTCTCACGCATGCATGCGTCCATAAATATATTAAACAGCCATGGTGACATTACACAACCTCGTCTAACTCCTGCACCAATGGAAAACCATTTTGATAAAACAACACTCACTCATACACAAGCTCTACTACCAGCATACATGGCTTTTACACTATTAAGTGGATTCCCAGTAACACCATATTCATTCAATACCTTCCACAAAAGTGTCCTATTGGCTCGGTCGTAAGCTTTCTCTAAATCTATGAAGGCAGTAAAAACTTTCTTCCCAACAGCCAGATACTTTTCAATTATCATGCATAATGCAAAAATCTGGTTAGTGCAGCCTTTACCAGGCATAAAACCACTCTGAACATCCCACACTTTCTCTGATGTAAGACCCCGTACTTTTTCAATAACAACCTTACCAAACACTTTCCCTGGCACACTCAGTAGGCTACTACCACGATAGTTCTTGCATTCAGTCTGATCACCTTTTCCCTTATACAAGGGAACAATGATAGCATCCTTCCAATCCCTAGGGACCATTCCTAACTCCCAGCACAACTGGCAAATTTCAGTTAACCAGTCAATTATAGAGTCACCACCATACTTCAACATCTCTGCAGTTATGCCATCAACTCCTAGAGCCTTACCATTCTGAAGAGATTTTAGAGCTTTACACACTTCTTCTCTTGAGATCCCTCCTGTGCTTTCATCCCTCATTGTGACATCATCTGCATCTGTCTCAGAATCATTTATGCTCTCCTGATCTAATAACTCACAGAAGTATTCGCCCCATCTGTCACTTAACTCATTGGGCTCCCATATCATTTCCCCAATCTCATTCTTCACACAACTTACAACTTTGTTTCCCCTATTTTTCCTGAGTCTCATGTACTTCCAGAAGGACTTTCTATCTTTCCAAAAAGCCAGTTCATGCCTTTCCACTTTCTCTTTCCTATCTTTTGCCTTACTGTGGCGAACCAGCTTAGCAGCTTCACGCTTCTTACAGTGATATTCATCCACAGAGACTCTACCTTGCAACATCCCCAAATAGGCTTCCTTCTTTTTCTTTACTGACTCATCAATCTCACTATTCCACCAAGCATCACCTCTATTGTTACCCACTATTGTGGTGCCACAGACCTCTTTAGCAGCAGTAACAACACAGTTCTTAAAACATTCCCACTTCTTTTCTACATCCCTCTCACAAGATTTCAGATCCTTCAGTCGTTCTCTGAGTAAGTCAGAATACCGCTGATGATCTTCAAGGAGCCTATCAACCTTTATTCTTTCTATCCTGGGTCTCTTCCTATTCCTTTTCCTCCAACCAACATTAAGTTTCACTCGTGACACTACCAAGTAATGATCAGAACCAACATCCGCACCTCTCATCACACGGGTGTCAACAACTAAGTGTTTCAAACGCTGATCGTAAAAACAACAAAATCTATCACACTCTTTTGACCAAGAGTATGATTTTCCCAAGTATATGTGTGGATATACTTGTGGTTGAAAAATGTATTAGATACACACAAATCATTCTTAATGCAGAGTTCAACTAATCTTTCACCATTATCATTCACACAAGGATCATTAAACTTACCCAGAACATTGTCAGAAATTGCATTCTGCACACCTACTCTAGCATTGAAATCCCCTGCTATTATAACTTTTTCTTTAGCACCAAACTGGCTCAAAACAGCTTTTAGCTCATTCCAGAAATCTTCTTTCTTATCAGAAGGTTCCGAGTCACAAGGAGCATACACTACAACAATTACAATTCTCTGAAGTTTCATTTTCAAACGAATCCAGAGAATTCTCTCACTTATGCAACTATAGTGAATCAAGTTGTTCTTCATCTTTTCACTTAAAATCACACCTACATCAGCCTGTCCTCTCATATTATCCAATACTCCAGACCACACACTCACCGTGCCATTCACTTCTTCTACCCCAATTTCCTTCTCTTTGGTTTCACTTACACACAGCACATCCAGTCTATACTTATTCATCTCCTCAATCACCTCACTCATCTTGCCATTTATACCTCTAGTATTCCATACACCAATCTTACATTCACTCCGCCGAGATCACTTTCTCATACGCCGTTTAGAAAGTCCAGGTCGATTCCGTGGTGGACCGTCCTTCTCAAGTGTGGTAGGTCCACCATATCCCACACTTGAGTCATTCTTATTATTTCTTTTTGTCTTTTTAATCAGGTAAGTACATCAGTGTGGGGGATTAGCCCACAGCTGAGGGTTCCAGTTGGTCATTCAACCTAAGGATTCTGGAACAAAACCCAGTGAGTTGGGGTCTTTTCGCCAATGTCACACAGAACTAGCTTGCACCTCTCCAAAATTCACAGAGGCCCTAGTTGCTGTTGTGTGTGCCATTGTTACCACGGAGCGCCCCGAGGAGGCAAACCCATCGCTCACTATGACCGCCCGCTATATACCCAATACTTCTCCAACTATACCAACTCTACTGAATAATTACAAAAGCAAAGCTTCAGTTCGTACGTGATACGAACCTTTTTCAAAATAAAAAAATTAAGTGCCCTCAATTTGCAACATTCATCCACACTGCTCTTGAAGGGGGGCGAATTTATTAGGTTCACCAACATTCGGCAAAATAAAATGTTTTTGTACATTTTGATAAAAAAAAAAAAAAAGACAAGTGGAACATGCAAAAAAAAAAAAAAAAAAAAAACGCTCAACTTCTTAAGTTTTCAATGAATTTCGGCAAAATTTAAAATGGAACGTTATTTTCATATATCTTGCCCACTGTAAAAATTTCAGTCGTTTATTTTAAAAATTGAGGAAATAGCTTTTTCATAATTTTTTCCCAGTCTACACAAAGAACCGGTGCACCTACTCAGGAACAAATGACTGCCTCTGCGCGAAAGCCAGCAGATAAGAGCCTGCGAAATGGGTGTGTGATTAATGGCTTTCTCTCACACTTTGATGTGTCTGTTTGTTCGGTGGTAGTTTAGAGCATCTGGAGATGGAGAAACCACAAAGAGATGCACTCCCCAGCACAGCTGCACTTTAATCGGTGGGTGGGTTGTTGAGTTGCCTCAAAGGATAAAACAATTATTTTAAAACTTAGCAATACAGAAATATATTCTACAAAAGTCTGAAACAAAATATTTTTTTTGCAAAATAAAAAATTCCCTGACTTTTCAGTTTCCTGATAAAAAATTCCCCGACTTTTCAGTTTCCTGATAAAAAATTCCCTGATTTTTACAGAAAAACACGATTTCCCCTGAATTTTCCCTGATTTTTGGAACAATTTTCAAGTTCCCTGAGAATTCCCGGTTTTCCAGGTTGTGTGGGAACCCTATCTTAAAACAAGACATGAAAATAATGGGTTACAAGATTGAGGTGGGGCAGGCAGGAGAGAGGTGACTGATAAAACTCGGAAAAAATCCGTGGTTGGAGGAAACTTTGCAGGGAATCGATCTTGTTAGTAAGGATCGCCCTTGTTTCATGCTCTTAGCAATTAACTCTCTTTGAACTCATGACGTCATCAGCTTTGCTCCGAGGATCCGGGCTAACCCTTTCTCTCCCCTGTTGAAACCGGATATCCGACTACCATCCAAGATCGACTGTCATTGGTCAATGACAACACGTGCAAATTTTGTCAGTGATGTGTGCGTTTGTTGCATTCAGTTCGCCAAATTGCGTTTTTGAGTACGCTACGAGTAGTTCTACGTTATCATGGAAAGTAAAATGACGAAATGCAGAAGTTATACTTCTAGTTTTAAGCTAATGGTAAATAAATATGTTTTTCTGAATCCTGGAAAAACATTAAAACTTCATCGATTATTTCGGGCTTCACTGAAGCAAACGTTATTTCTAAAAACTGCGGTAAAATGCCAGAAGACAGCGAAAATGATGTGAACTACCCCGAACTTTTTTTAGATGACAAGCTTTTAAAACTTTTTAATTTGGACAGTGAAGTTTCCGATTTTGATGGATTTGATTGAAAAACTATGTGCACCAGATATTTTCAGAATGTTGTGCATGTATTTTTAAAATTCTTGAGGTATAAATGTTTTATAATTGGTTTAAGCGCCTTATGAATTCTTCGAGTAAATTTTTATAAAATAGGTATTAGGGTAAGTGTTATCCTTAAGATTGAATTTTGTTTAATTGATATTTTCATTTATTATTTGAAAGATCAGGTACTATATTTTTATCTACGTAATGTTTTCAAGACTCCGCCGTGGTACTACCCCACCTTACTGCGAAGTTGCGGCGTAGATGGAGGTGCGACGTAGATGGTGATTTTTTTTTCATTCTGCCCCTTTTTTTATTGCTATGGCGTATATGCCAGTGCGGCTTATTTACCAGAAATTGTGGTATATGAATTAATTGAAAAAGCTGAAAGGAAGATATATAAACATGGCTCACTCGTTGGGGTGTATGTATTGGTGCCATGGCATCAAGATCTGTCATAGGAAACTCAATACCTTTCTGCTTGAGGTCTTGATATATTTGACAAACACCTTGCAAATCTGGATTACCTTGAAATGCATCTGCCCAACTCTAAAATAAAGAAAAAGAAATAATACATATATTCCATCACTTAGTTAAACAACAAAAGTGTGATGATTTTTTTTAGACACTTTAGTTAACAAGACTGCAAAAAGCAGTAGCTTGAAAATGCAATACTTTAGTAAAAAAAAAAAAAAACAGGAGAGTACATAGTCACCTTTGGGACTTCAATCTAGCAAATAAAACTTGAAAGTACAAAAATCAACTCAAGAACAATTATTTACATACAAACTCAACTTTTGGGTACCAGTTTCCCTCCAGTGTTAACTATGAAACATTTAAGAGGGAGAAAATGTTTTTAGCCCAAGTGGCAGGAAGGAAAGGCAGAGGAAGGTCAAGGAAGTCATGGGAGGTTCATATTCGGGAGTGTCTGCATGAGAAAAAATTATGAGTATGAAGTATAGAAGATCTTGTGTATGGCGTGTAATGGATGTCAGTGAAGCCAGAGTTGTATGTCAAGATCGCTGTAAATGGAAAAGTTTTAACGGCAACAGTAAGTAAAAATTATCTGGTAGTTTGTATTTCTTTTTAGAGCTAACCTCTGAATCTCAGAGAACAGCTTAGTGATATGCATGTATGTACTTCCTCAGTTATCAAGGTGCAATACATTTACCTCATGTTTATAGTACAGATTAGTTTTGTCATTAAATAAATGCTCTCTAATTAACTGTCACACTTTCAATTACTTATTCATTATAATACATTAGGCACACACATCACTACCTCCATCATCCATAATTCATATCAATATTCCCAGTGCTTATCCATGAATAGGCTATACTCTTTCCTGATCTCTTGAAGTTTATTGTAAACATTGATTGAATCATTCATTCCATTCTTATTCAAGGAAACATGACATGAAAGAGATAATCAGAAATGTAATTCCATTTGCATTTCTCTCTCACTCAGCATTTACTTGTGCAGATAACTCAACCCTGCCAGCCTGAAATAATTCATAGTGTGTTGCCGTGTTTATAAACAAAATAAACAGTAAGTGATAGGGAATGCAATATAACCTTTCTGAACTGGATGCTTCCTATAACATTCTGTTTCAGAAATCTTTCCTGGCAATAAGAACAAGTTACATAACCTGAATCCTTTAACTAGCATGGCAAAACCTGATGCACCACTGAAAAACTTTACTGTAGTTTCAAAGATGTAATTGTAAAACATTTCCTCTTAATGGGAGAAAGAGCTTTACACCTTACTTGCAGGAGTGGAGGGGGCTACAAGGTTGTGAGTTTTTCACAGCATTTGTTATCAATCTTACTGCACTGTGGTAGCT
The DNA here is from genome assembly GCA_039090855.1 of Macrothele yani. Taxonomy (NCBI): domain Eukaryota; kingdom Metazoa; phylum Arthropoda; class Arachnida; order Araneae; family Macrothelidae; genus Macrothele; species Macrothele yani. The sequence continues at coordinate 67,325,443 of CM077002.1, read as the reverse complement.
AATTGGGGGTTTGGAGGAGAATGTTTTGTTTAGCCTATTGTTGACACCTACAGAATGGTTTATGTGTTCGGAAGCAGGAAGACTTCATGTGTGTTTCTTTCTGTTGCATGCTCATCAACTCTTCTAAAAGTAAGATGGGGAGATCCACGTTTTTCTATCCCTGGAACAAGATACAAATTGGTCATTGGTGATACCATAATTTTACAACCCATCACACAGGTGCTGTGATTCAGTTCAGATGGCAGAATTTTTTGGGAAGGTTTTCTTATTTTTGCTGAGGTGGTTGGGGAGGAGGGGTTAAAGTTAAAGAAAAAGTAGGGGTTCTTTTAAGTTGTGTAATTTCAAAAGTTTGCTATTACAAAGTTGGTTATTCCAAAATTATTTACAGCCATGTTCTTTTTTTTCAATCACAAAATTTTTGTTACCAGATAATTTTATAAAAATGACAATACCCGCCTTACAACATAAATGGTGAAAAATTGCAGTGTAAAAGGGTATCAGACTTGAACATTTTTCACAAAATTTGCTCATGATAAAAGCCAAATCGGTTCCTGCCAAACATATAAGTGTGCAGGTTTAAAGACTTCATTTGCTGGACCACAAGGCTCCCATGCTAATCATCAATTAAGAGAGTGAACACTCTCTTAATTGAAGCACTTTCCACCTTTTTTATAGTTCAATGTCTATTACAAACAACTTATGAAGTAATTTTATATATAATTTATAAGTGAAATTTCAGATTTATAAGTGGCATTTCAGAGCAGCACATTTGTAAAATTGAGTTTAAAGCTGCAGCCTTATATTTGGAAAATACAGTCATATTTTTTTTTCCCTTTACATCATAAATTTAAAACAATTAGAAAAAACTATGTACTATTATTTCATTAGTTTATACAAAAAGCCCTTTTGCAGCACCAAGAATTTTTTTCAGAAAATATTACAATTTTTCTCTCTTGAAGCAGAATATGAATATACATTTTCCTGTTTCTATCCCGGAATGTCACTCATTAGTTCACTCATGACAATCCATATAACTGATATTGGTATTTGAGCTGATTTTGGTCAAAATACAGGAAAGTATGACCCACCAATATCCTCTTACATGATGGGTTGAGGGATTTTCAAATCACTGAATGAAACTGATAGTAAATATTACAAAAATTAACCACTCATATTCATTATTTTACTTCCTAACTACCTGAAAATTCAACTTAAAAACACTTTAAGATGGACTTCTAGTGATTTTACTCCCTATACTTCCAATGAAAAAATGTCGATCCTATTTCCTCAGTGAAGAAAGATTTTCCATTCATTAAAATTGGCCCACTGATTAAAACATCTTAACTTAGATTATAGAATTGGTTGTTTTTTTTGCAAAAAACTTTCCTGAACTATGTTAAAAATCAATAACTTTACTTCGATGTAGAGGTAAGAAGAGTGGCACCACCTGCAAGTAAGTATCAGAACTACATCAAAGTAAAGTTATTGATTTTTAATATACTTCAGGTAGATTTTTTTGCAAAAAACACCAACTGTACAATCTAAGTTAAGATATTTTTTATGCTTTCTAACCGTAGGTTGAAGAAGCGGATATGCTCCAGCTTTGTCCGTCTGTCTGTTGGCATGATAACTCGCGTAAACATGGTTCGATTTTGATGAAAGTTTAGTATGTGGTATGGGAACACCTGGGGACGAACCTGATTGAAAATAGGCAAAATGGGGTCAAAGGTCACGGCATAGGAGCAGGATCCATTCCATTGCCTTATGCGACATAACTTACGTAAATATGGTTTAATGTCGATGAAATTTTAGTATATTGTACGGGACCAACTGGGAATGAACCCTATTGAAAATGGGTGAAGTGGGGTCAAAGGTCAGGACATAGGAGTGGGATGCATTCCATTGCCCTTATGCGTCATAACGTGCGCAAAAATGGTTCGATTTCGATGAAATTTTAGTATGTGGTAGGGGACTACCTGGGGACGAACCCTATTGAAAATGGACGAAATGGGGTTAAAGGTCAGGACATAGGATCGGGATCCATTCCATCGCCCTTATCCCATACTATTAAAGGAGCAATTCCTGTATGTATGTAAATTTTATTTTGAAAACGGCTCTAAGGATTTTGATGAAAGTCGTTAACCTACCGTTTTCTGGTACTAGAAATTGATTTAGCTTGATCTCGACTTTAGGAAAATTTATTTAGTGCGTTAAATAACCACCCCGAATCACCACGTTTTTAGTGTCATGGCGGCATCCCATTAATGTTGCCCATGCTTAGAGATCTTATGACGTCACAATTTCGATGTTGGCCCGCGGTCACGCCATCTGTCTCATTACGTCACACGTTGTGTGTGGATCCTATTAAAGTTTTATGACGTCACACTCTTTCGAGCAGATGGTTGCGATTCCCATCTGCCTCATTACATCACACGTTGTGTGCGTATGTCCGTCCGCACGATAACCCATAAAAATCGTTCGATTTCAATGAACTTTTAATATGTGGAAGAAGAACACCTGGGAAGGAACCCTATTGAAAGTGAACGAAATGGGGCCAAAGGTCAGGACATAGGAGCGGAATCCATTCCACTGCTCTTATGTGTCATAACTAACGTAAAAAGGTTTGATTTCGATTAAATTTCAGTATGTGGTAGGGGACCACCTGGGGACAAACCCAATTGAAAATGGGAGAAATGGGGTCAAAGGTCAGGACATAGGAGCGGAATCACTTCCATCGCCATTATGCATCATAACTTACGTAAAAATTCTTCGATTTGGATAGTATGTTGTAGGGGGAGTGGAATCACTTCCATCGCCATTATGCATCATAACTTACATAAAAATTCTTCGATTTGGATAGTATGTTTTAGGGGCCTGCCTGGGGACGAATCCTATATTTAAAATGGGCAAGAAATGGGGTCAAAGGTTTAGGACACAGGAGCAGGATCTATTCCATAGCCCTTATGCATCATAACTTACGTAAAAATGCTTCCATTGCAACATAACTTTATCATGTTATTTCGGAGGTATACTGAACCGGTTCTGTTGAATATCATCGAAATGGGATCAAAGGTCAGGGCACAGGACCAAGATTTATTCCACAGCCATTATCCTCATAATTTGAGTAATGATTTCTGGTATGTTGGAAAACGTATCATAATCAATGCATTGCATGATTTTACTAACTTGTTTTATATCAGTGGGCCAATTTTGATGTATAGGAAATCCTTCTTCACAGAGGACATAGCGTAAAAGGTAGGGTGTGTGTGTGTGTGTGTGTGTGTGTGTGTGTGCGCGCGCGCATAACTCTCAACAGATCACCAAAAAGCATTTTTGGGACTAGTGTCACATACAACTAGCATTCTTGACTGCCATAAATTTAAGAAACTATGATAAAATACACTTTAGCATGTTAAAGCTAAGTCCATAAGCACAGGGAAAAGCATATAATCAGTGGTCCAGTCCTGAAAAAAGAAGTGGCCTGGCATTCCCAAGACCAGCCCAGGCGTTATCGACTCTAGCAAGTATGGTCAGGGGAACAAACCTTTGAAATCGGATATATATGCACATATATTCTGATACTACAAACCTATCAGCCTTCTATCAGTGGTTTATAAAATCTTCACTAAAGTTCTTTCACACCGCTTGAAGGTAACACTGGACATGGCTCAACCGAGAGAACAAGCTGGATTCAGGAGTGGCTACAGCACTATAGATCATATCCACGTACTGAGAGAACTAACTGAAAGAGCAAGGGAATATGAACTTCCATTGTGCATGGCTTTTATCGATTATGAAAAGGCCTTTGATTCGGTGAAACCATCAGCAGTTACAATGGCTCTGAAATCCTGCAGTATTGAAGATGCATACATTAATATTATTACTAACATCTATGAAAATGCAAGTGCAAAGATTTGGCTGTTTGAGAATGCAGCACACATAAAAATTGGAAAGGGAGTGAGACAAGGTGACACCATATCTCCTAAGCTCTTTAATGCCACATTGGAAAATGTCTTTCAATCACTGAACTGGGAAAACAAAGGGATAAAGATTAATGGAGATAATCTAACTCACTTTCGTTTTGCTGATGACGTTGTCATTTTTGCAACTACCCCATCAGAGCTGCAGAGTATGATCCAGGAACTTGCTGCCAAGAGTAAAGAAGAGGGATTAAAAATGAACTTTCAGAAGACAAAAATGATGTTCAATGCTTTTACAAGAAATGAAGATTTATCGATTGATGGAGAAAAGCTGGAGATAACAGACACGTACGTTTATCTTGGACAGCAGATATCAAGTGAGGGGTCACATTGATGAAGAAATTAAACGGTGTATAAAACTTGCCTGGAGAGCTTTTGGAAGAAACAGCATAATTTTCAAGAGCAATATGCCATTATGTCTTAAAAGAAAAGTGTTTGATCAATGCATTCTACCAGTGCTTACGTATGGTGCAGAGACGTGGACCTTAACTAAAAGAGACATACAAAGGCTGCAGACAACTCAAGGAAGCCTGGAGAGGTGCATGCTTGGTGTAACCAGGAGAGATCAGAAAAGGAACTCGCAGATCAGAAAAATGACAAGAGTGGAAGACATCATGATCAGAGTTAAATCCCTGAAATGGCAATGGGCTGGACATACTGCCAGAAGGACAGATTATCGATGGGCAGTCGAAATTTTAGATTGGATTCCAAAGGACAGGAAAAGACCCAGAAGAAGACCACATCATGGAAGATGGGTGGATGAAATGTGAAAGTATGCGGGAGTAACATGGGGGAGACTGGCACAAGACAGACTGTTGTGGAAGAGGCTTGGCGCGACCTTCGTCCAGCAGTGGATTGATAATGGTTGACGATGATGATGATAATGATATTCTGATACTCACTTCACTAGCTATTTTCTGAGGTGGTTTTGGTAAACAAAAGGTCTATGGATTTGTGCATAGCCACCATGAAAATAAATAGAGAGAGAAAGAACAAGAAGGAAGAGAAAAAAGAATTTGGTTACGATTATTTGTGTTAAAAAAAAAAATTTCGATTTCAATGGGCAACGACTGAATAAATGAATTTTAAAAAGTCCGATTTAGTTAGGCAAAAAGTAGCCTGGTGCCGCCAGGTCTTGAAAAATGACCTGGCGGTGCCAGGGCCGCTAGGCCTCGACTACACCCCTGCCTATAAACCACTTTCCATTATTCTTTGCATTTTTGCACAAGCTTACATCTCATTTAATATACAAAGAAATCAATGCTTAACATTTTATATTTTACAAATTATGCTCGATTGCATATGGTATGACTAATTATGAAACAAGGGAAAACGTCACAAATCCAGAAAACTTAGCCGTGTTAATCATACATCTGCACTATGATCACAAAGCAAGGGTGAGAACAAATGCAAGAAATATAAAAATGATTCAATATTGGAAAAGGATTTCATCAAGGCAGTATTTTACCTCTACATCTCTTTAGTTGTTATGCTGAAATTGAGGCAATGGTAGATTCTTGTAAAACCATGATAAAAAACAGAAGAAAGAATAATAAAACTTGGGTATTTAAGATCAAGAATCAGCAAGAATAGTGGATGTGTGATTGACATAAGGAGCTACTGCCAAGATATTTGCTGCTAATTTAAATAAAATCAGAAAAAAAGGGGGGGGGTGTCTTCAGATATAGACAAAACTGAGGATCATAGACACAATGATTTTTCCAGTGGCCACCTCAGAGTGTGAAGGATGGATGTTTAAAGGAAGTGATATAAAGAAACCTGGTGCATCAGACGCATGAAAGAAGTGAAGAATCATACGTTTCTATGTTTCTTTTCTAGAGTTGAAACCAATGCATAGGATTTGAAAACCAAACCTAAAATCCTTTTTCAGTACATCTACACTGGCAGAAAGTGAAAAAAGAACACCAAGCAGGAATTGGCGGACGATCATGAAATTTATATATGTTAATGGGGTCGAGTTTACGTAGGTGTGATGTTAATTTCGGGACCAATCGGTGAGAGTTTACGCCACCGCATGGCATAATATGCAAATTATCGTCGGTGGTATTTAAGGAGTACGGCGAAGCGAGTGTAATCAGTCGTTGGCGTACGGACACGTGCGAAGACCCTGAAGAAGCTGCAATGCCTGGACATGGAAGACATGTACGATTTCAGCAATTATCGGACTCTGAGCGAGGTCGTCTAGTCGGACTCCGCGAGGCCGGGTGGTCGTATCGTCGTATTGCGGAGCGAATTGGACGGGAAGTATCGGTGGTGGTACGATGGTGGCGTAGATGGTCCGAGGAACATTCCCACACGAGAAGACGTGGAACCGGGAGTCACAGACGGACTGATGAGCGGACCGATCGACGCATAAGAAGAGCAGCGTTATCAAGCAGAACATCCACTGCGACGCAAATCTGAGCTGCCATTGCACCTGAGGTGACTGTGCAAACAATCCGCAACCGTCTACTGGATGTAGGACTACGTGCACGTGTGCCTCTGTCATGTGTACCTCTGACTCCAGCCCACCGTCAAGAACGGCTGCAGTGGTATCGCAAATGGCTACAGTGGTATCGCCAACGTCTGCACTGGAGAACGCAATGGCAATCTGTAGTGTTTAGCGATGAAAGCAGATTCTGCTTGGGAGCCCCCGATGGCCGTATGCGTGTTTGCAGATGCACAGGGGAGCGTCTCCACCCTTCTTGCATCTGCCAGCGACACACAGGGCCTACACCTGGTCTCCTGGTATGGGGAGCGATCAGCTATCACTCCCGTACACAACTAGTGTTTGTACCGGGTACGTTAAACAGCACCTCCTACATCAACAACATCATTCAGCCCGTTGTTGTGCCATTTGTAAGGTCGGTCCATCGTGGTGTTTTCCAGCAAGATAAAGCACGCCCACACACGGCACGTGCAACTCAACATGCACTTCAGGGTGTGAGACAACTTCCATGGCCTGCACGTTCACCGGATTTGCCCCCATTGAGCACGTGTGGGATTTTATGGGACAACGACGTATCCGGTCTCCACGGCCAGCCACGACCATCCCCGATTTACGCGTCCAGGTTGAGGATGCTTGGAACTCAATACCCCAAACTTACATCCAACGTCTGTACGACAGACTCCATGCCAGAATTGCACAGTGTGACGCAGTTCAACCTCGTACTAACCATGTTACATGGAAATGTTATTTTTCAGTTTACCAGCAAACACAGCTGTATTTTGCCATAATGTTTTGATCACGTTATCCTCTGTATTCTGTTATTATGCTGTATAAATTTCATTGGTATCAGACGTCTCCTTCTTGGTGTTCTTTTTTCACTTTCCGCCAGTGTATAAAAGATTATTATACTTTATTCATATTGTAAGATGGGAAACTTTTTTCAAAAAACAGTATTGAAAAGAAAATTTGAGGATGTTCTTTCCTGCGAAAACATGAGCAGAAATCTGTTTGTTTCTTTCAGCTTTTGTGTTTTTATGTCCCTTAAGAAAGGACTGCCTGCAACAAAACAAAAGAAAAAACTACTATCCTGAAAATTACATCATAAGCAGTGTGGTCAGAGACAGACAATCAAGTGTCATGTACAAATTGGATTCTTACAGCAAACAATAGTGTCAAAAACAAAAACCTAAAGATGTTTCTCTTTTTTGGGTGTTTTCTCAAAAGTCTGAAAACTGTCTGTAAAAGTAGATGATGTTTTCAAACACCGGTAATTTAAGTAAGTTCTATCCTTAAATTCATTTTTGAATTTTTTTACATATCAACACCAAAGAATTACAAACATAGTGAATGTTAACTGAACTGAAGGAGAGATCTTTTCTTCTTTTACAAAATATGTACGGAATAATGACAGTTCAACAACGAGTTCGAAGGAGAGAATTAGTTCCTTCAATATAAGGATTTCTGAAGTTTTACAGAGAGCTCAACACTACAGTGGTTTTATTTTAGAACAACAGCTCTTCAAGCTAACTGGTGACACAGAAAAAATATAGGACATGGTGCACCTGCAATACTTGAGAAGGCTTGTCTACCACTGATATATATTATTGAGGGGGGGGGGGGATTACAAACCACTGTGAACAAATCAATAAGCAGTTGTTTGTCTCTAATTTAGGGGCATTGGTTCCAGGGAAGGAAGAGAGCCAGCACCATAAGACAAACACACCATCCATGATTCCCCCTGGATTCGAACACAGACTGATCTCAGACGCTTAGACCATTGGTGGCACAATGGTCTAAGCCAGTGCTTAGATCATTGTGCCACCTGGGTGGCCCACTGAAATAAACTGAGGGAAGGATCTTGTGTTCAGAATACATGAAGGTAAAGGAAAAATACAATTGCACTCATTGAAAAGATGTACAAGACCAATATTGAATGAAATTAAAAGGAAAGGTATTTATTAGGGGTATGCAAAAGTTTCTGCCGCCCCTGTTAACGGGTGCTCTGTAGGGGTCTAACTGGCCAGCAACCCGTGCTGTCAGTTCCTACACAAAGGCAAGCGTGGCGGTCGATAAAGTTCATTTGCAGCACTGTTTGTTATTCATGTTTAATTTAGGGAAAAGTGCGACTGAAGCATACGGTTCAATATGTCAGGCATATGGCAAAACGGTTATGGGTGAGTGGACATGTCGAGAATGGTTTGCCAGGTTTAAGAAAGTGATCTAAGCTTGGAAGACAAGCCACATGCAGGTAAACTGCAGGAACTTGCAGACAAGAAGCTGGAATCACTGTTGCAAGAGGATGCCACACAATCAACCATACAACTGGGGAAACATTTGAAAGTGGCTCAATCGATGGTGGTATGGCGTCTACAGGCCTTGGGAAAGATCCAGAAGATTGGTAAGTGGGTTCTGCATACCTTAACGGAGCATAATATTGGTCAACGATTGGGCATCTGCATGTAGTTGCTGAAGAGGTTTCAAGGGAAGAATTTCTAGTGAAAGGTTGTCACCGGGGATGAAAAATGGTTCTATTGTGACAACCCCATATGCAAACAATCCTGGGTCGACCCAGGCCAAATATCAACATCTACTGCAAAACAGGATATCCATGGGAAAAGGGTGCTGTTGTGTGTGTGGTGGGTTATGCATGGAGTGCTGTACTTCAAACTGTTGAAACCTGGCGAAACAATCACTGCAGAACGATATAACGATCACTGCATAACGATCAAACAATCACTGCAGAACGATATAACGATCAAACAATCACTGCAGAACGGCATTTTTCCTCGATTGCGGCGTTCAGTTGATGAAACTGAACGCCGCAATCGAGGAAAAATGCCAATGGACAGGTAAAGGACACGCCCAGTCATCCTGTTACACAATAATGCCAGACCACATGTCAGTGCCACCATGAAATCAACCCTTGAACAGTTACACTGGGGAGTTTTACCACAACCAGCTTACTCCCCGGACAGTGCACCCTCAGACTTTCATCTGTTTCGCTCTATGCAACATGCCCTAGCCCAACAGTGGTTCACCACATTTCCAGAGGTGGAAAATTTTGTCAGTTCGTTCTTCAGCTCAAAACCCGAGTCCTTCTATCACAGGGGCATTCATTTGTTGCTCGAAAAATGGCAAAAGGTCATAATGCTAACGGGCAATATTTCGTTGAATAAATGTGTACTGGTTTCCTGATTGTTCATGTCTCCTTTCTCCTTAAAATGGCAGAAACTTTTGCATACCCCTAATAAAAGAAGATATGAAACAAAGAAAAAAATAGAAGGACTAGAACTGGAGTAACAGATTCCAAGAGAACAAAAGTTGGCATGAGTATAATTTTAAGGGTAAAGCATGCTTGACTATGGCTGCATAAGAGAGATAATTTGAAAGAATCTTTTGGCAGATTTCATATTAGCCACATATTATTAAAATAAATTATCCATATACAGTATCCAGCACAGAAGTAGAAAACAATCTTTGCACTGTTTTTTCTATAGCGTAATTACAAAACTTTTGTTGTAAATGATTCCATTGGAGAACCGCCTGATAACCGAGATGGTTATTTATAGAATATGTTATGAACATAAACAAAGACAAATTATACTGAAAAAACAAATCATAAATCTCAATCCATTTATTTTTGCTGTAATCTTTAATTTTAACCAAATTATCCAATATGAATTTTATAAAGAACTAAATTAATTTTTGTACATACTGTAAAGTTTATACTGATCTTTGGATGTCTATTTAAGGAGTTTTTTAGATTTCCAGGAATTGATGGCAATAGACCTTTTTAAAGTTTAATTTCTATGAAAATGAATGTTTTCCATTTCTTAGTCACCTCTCGCTATATCAACAGACAAAAAGAGCAAGCAATTTTTTCCTTGGTTTATAAAAAAAATTGGAGTTCTCAAAATTGGAACTTCAACTCTCTGTCACAGTCTTTCATTCCCCACAAAGCCATTTTCTATGTACAGTGAACATTTAGTAACATTTTTAAACATTAATTTTGCTTTAAAAGAAGAAATGGTTGCTCTGCCCTTGATATTGCAAGAATCAAAAGGAATGAGAAAACATATGTTTTAAATGAATTTAAATATAAAAAATTGGTACTATATTGCTCACACTGCCTTGAAAATAATTTTACAAGTCACTAAAATGGTACAGCTTTTATCACGGACTGATTATGTACTGATCATGACGGAGATTGAACGAAACACTGCCTGACGAAGGAGAGGGGTTCTCTCCGAAAATTTGCAGAAATTTTAAGAATTTACCTAGATAAATCCCATAAAAAGTTAACTAGTCTGAATATTTGATTTTCCTTTAAAAGGAGAAAAGGGCAAACATGCTTGCCCTACTGATTGAATTTCATTAAAACAAATTCTTAAAAGAAGTCCTTTTGTTTTCACCATTACCAAATATATTAAAAATTAGGAAACATCATCATGCAAATACTTTACAAGAATTATTAGATGTAAACAAGAATATAATACTTATATCCTGCTGAATATTCAGGCTTAAAACTAAAACGTACTATATCCTTGAGAAGATTTTGGTTGCATGAAACGTATTTCAAATGACCTGTTCACAAGAATTTATTCAACCCTAATCAATTCCACAAAAAGATTACATGACGATAAAGAATATCATAGCGGTCAATGAGAAATTAATCTCCCTAAAGAAATAAGTTTTAATAATTATTTCTTAGAAATAATTACATACAGGGACACTTGTTTCCCATTGATGTCTATTATGTTCTCTGAAACACTAGAACTTGTGACCTATATCCATAGCTGGATGAGAAATGAGTTATTGATTCTATTAGGAAGCATCAGGTTGTTTGAACTAGCACGAATCTGAATGAAATGCAGATTCTTAAGCTACAACTGACTAGCTTCAACTGCTTGGAATTTTGTTGTTTTGGAAGGTGTAACGGTAGCATGATCGAACGGAAATTGGGAAATGCGGGTTTGATTCCCACTCCAAGATGATGCAATTTTCAAGTTTTCTAAAAAGATGGCTACATGGAAAACAGTAAACACATGGCACCTTTTTGCCAATAATTATATGAAGATCAGGGATGTTGTACAAAAGTTTTCTGATGTCACAGCAATGGGTGTGTTGAAGAACAGAATTTCTGAAATTTTCACTGATAATGCAACTTTTATACATACACACACATGCAAACTATATCCTGATAACTGAAATTCATCAGATATAGTGAACTCAGAATTTAGTTTTTACCACTAACTGATGATGTTTAGGGTTATTTTCATAAAGAGTTAAGAATACATATAGCACACAAGTATGAATTTCATAAAGAACAAGAATACTACTATGTAAGTGGGTTAATTTATGAAATTTAATAAGATTATCTAGCAGCACAACATGGAATGAGACAAAAACAATTATCTAGATTAGCTATTTCAGATGGCATATGACTGAATGGCATGCAATGAAATGAAAAACCAAACAAAAACTTCTCTTACTTGAATAAGTCCCAGTACTCTTTCTTGAACAGCAGCTGGTGGATCATTTTTTGGTCCAATCAACTTGAACAGCTCTGATACAAAATCTTTGTTACAAACTAATAACTGAAATCTTTTTCCACAATTCTTCACACATGTTTCCAGAACCTGTAATAATCAACAAGTACTTGCACATTGGATGATTTAGTGGATGGATTACATTTTTTTTTTTTTTAACACTGAAAAACAGCTAACAATACAGAACGAACTTGCATTGATTACCATACACGAAAACTATCCATATAATCACATGCACTAGTAAATTACTTTCTAAAAAACTGTAATTCTTTCTCAACAACAACAACAAAATGCTGCATTCAAACATTACTAGTCTTAGTTATGAGAAAGAGCACTGTAGTACTTACATTTAAATTCATAATTTATCAAAAAGTACAAAGAAATTACTCAGAAAATTATTTACTGAATTTACTTAAATCTTAGATTTTTACACTCTAGTCCTAGCCTTTCACTCTGAATTTTGAAATAATGCTGAATTCCATAATTGGTAAATGGCACACTCACATCTTTAGTGGTTACTGATTTTGGCTAATCTATATCTTTTCAATTTCCATTTCCTCATCTAATTTTCATCTGATAAAGTGCAGCTGATGATTTTTAGACTAGTGTTTCATCACATGTCCGCATATACAATGTATTAATCCAGTTCTATTCCATTAGTAACATTTTTAGTTACAGCATTGTGCTCTGTCACAGTGGTCTTCAACTGCTTTTCTGTATCCTAAGTTCACTAAAAATCAAATGAATATTTCACCCTAAGCATCACTTGCTCTTTAAACAAGATTTTTTTCTTAATTAGAGACATACATTCAAGTATGTTCAGTTATTCAGTAAAATTACACTCACTCACTAACATGCAAACTAATATCCTGTGGAACAGTACAAATATCCTGAGTACTGTTGGTTCGTTGATTTTTATGGCGCAAGAGCCATGTTTGGCCAAAGAGCACCAGACACAAAACTATCAAAGAAAGATATTTAAAAACATGCTATATGAGTTAAAAGCAAACTGGTGTCGTGAAAGTGAAAAATGAGAATGAGGAAAAGTTTAAAAACCAGATTAGGTTAAAAAAGTATATGTGCTTTAAAAACAAAAAGACGGAGGATGCATCACATTGGTCACTCAAGATTCTGTGCAGCATGGCTGTGCTGTAGTTTAACAAATAGGAACGGAAATGATGAAAGCGATGATCACAAAAAGAAACACAACAACACAGAACATGAGTGACAGTGAGTCGGCAATTGCACGTCTCGCACATCAGGGAAATAATGCCACACAGCAAGAAGCAGTGGGTAAAACAACAATGCCCAATCCAATGCAGAGACATGAAAGTATAACTTCCTCACGACGGTTGGTTCGCAAACTAGGTGGCCATAGTCCGATCTGTGGTTTGACAGAGAGAAGTTTGTTCTTGCCCTGTTGAGACCAGAGGGACTGCCGCTCAGCCATGATGAATTTACGGATGCCAGGACGAAAATCTCTAAAAAACAGTGGCAGTCGAGTGAATGGCATGAAGGTGGCGAATCTGGCAGAGGCATCTGCCAGCTCGTTACCCCGAATCCCAACATGGCCAGAAACCTAACAGCTGGGTACTGTTCCACAGAATGACTAAATCAGCCTAGGCCTCTTTGCCAGTCCCTCCAATACCTTCCCCTTTTTATCTCTCTAGAGAGAAATTCCCCCATGCTTTCAAGTGGATGAACAAACTGCTACATATGACTCAGCATCAGATAGCATCACTTTGCTCACTCACCCACACTTCTCACATCAGTCTCATCTACTCTGTAACAGCACATGCATCTATTCTTCTTCTTTTTTTTTTTTTTTTTTTTTTTTTTGCATCATGGTCTAACAACTAACACAAGCAATTTAATGGGATATAAACTGTCATCCACAGGGGTGGGGAATTACGCTCACCCACTCACCATTGGCGAGTGGATTTTCTGGCATTGGCAAGTGGATTTCCTTAAATTTCAGACGTCTTAAAAATTGCAACTTACAAAATATATAAAATAATAATATTGTAGGCTTTCAATATTTTTTCACACCTTATGCTTCTTTATTTATAATACAGGCAAGTATATTCTAATCCGAAAACCAAACGGCCGAACTCTGAAGTCATGCCCTGCAAGGCAGAGAAATGTTCTATTTTTAGACCGACCCAAGTGCTCAATGGCGCAAAAGAGCGCACAAAAGAGCAGAGCTGATGTCAGATATGCTTAGTAGTAGCACCTACTGGTGGGATAAACCAGTTTTCCCACTGGAGAATGCTATGTAACCACCAGGAAGAGTTGCTGACATCCAGCCTGCTTGATCACGTGGTCACGTTGCTCTCTTCTTGGAGTGCAAACTAAACTGCCTTCACTCTGTTGTTTTGCCTGAATGCACAATGGGAACATAAACAACACTTCGGTGGACAGAGAGCTTCTACAACATAAAACATTGAAGGTATTGAAAATCAGTGTGCAATCTCAATATGTTAATTCCAAACAATCAACTTTACTGACATTTTCCCCACATAATCCATCCGGTAGCAATGTAGCAGTGTTACGTGATTTTTCCTCTACACCATGTGCTTCTGTTTAGGTTGATAGCAATGTGATACACTGTGATTCTGGTTCTGAAAATGTTTTACTTAAAGATAGCCCTGGATTGTTTATAAAGATGGTCTTGAAAAATGTGGATTTTGCTGCAAAGCAGATCTGAAAGTCAATATATCATGTAAGTTTTCACAGGGATTCAGCAGCCCTTTCAAACATGAAACTTTTAAATTCCATGATAAATGTGTGCAGCATAGAAAAAAATTTTGATTTTCTTGAAAATTCATCACAGCTTCTTGGTAGCATCCCATTGGCCAAATGCATTAAAAAGATGGATGAAGAAATATTTAAGCAGCTCAAAGTATTATTCAATCTGAGCTACTATATTGCAAAAAACAATAAGCCATTTTTTGACATTGAATCCCCCTTTGTGTTATCCAGAAAGTTAGAGGTTGATGTACAAAAACCAGTATGCAAACAGAAATGCTTTGCAGGGAATTCATTTTTTGCATATCAGAGGTTATAACAGAGTCAGTATTGAAGGAACTAAAGCAGTCTCGGTTCATTAGCATTATTTCAGATGCTTCTACAGTCAAGGGCACAATAGAGGAATCAATCTTGTATGCAAGATATTTCAAAAGTGGTAAAATTGAAAAATGTTTTTTGGGGCTTCTGGAATTAGAAAATAGCACATCTGAATCTCATTTTTCTGCTATTGAGAAACAGCTTGCTTCCCTTGGTTTAGATTTTCATCTTAGATTGTTAGTTTAGCAACAGATGGGAAATATCTAGTTTATAAGGAATTTTTGACCACATATACGAGTATTTTCTGTGCATTGTGTTGCTCACCAATTGCAGTTAAACATGCTTTATGCTTTGAAGAATGTATCATATTTAGCAATGTTTGACTCTGTTTTTATTTTAATTTATAAATTTTATGGACATTCAAGTAAAAAAAACAAGCACCTGGAAAAAATAGCCAACTTCTTAGCACAAAAAATTTTAAAAATTCAGAAATTGCACCAAATTAGATGGGTGGCATCTAAAGTAGGAGTTTTGAGAGCAATTTTTCATAACTACCAGCCAGTTGTGTTGTATTTAGAAAATGAGGCTAATGAAAAACAAAGTAGCAAAAATGCAGAAGGCATAGTAAAGAAAGTAAAAGATTATCGATTTGTGGCAACCCTCAGTTTTCTTCTAGATTTTCTTCAAATCTTATGAACCATCTCCAGATACAGAAATCTAAAAGTGATATTAATAAAATTAACCAATATCATCGCAATAAAAATTTAGAACTACATGATCTGGATTTGACATTGATTCACAATGAGAATGAACTTAGAAACCATATGGATAAAATTGCAGATGCATTTGGTGTTCTTAATTATCATCAAGATGATATGGATATTATTCATTTACTTAAAGTGAACTCATATCTAAAACCAAATACAGCAGTAATTGTACAAAACTAAAACAGCTGGAGACAGATGGTTACTAAGGAAAAAAATTACTGTTTTGAATTCAGGTATGGATGGAACTTTAACATCATCCAAAATATACATTAATGAAAACTTGATACCAGATTATAAACACTTATTCTGGCAGGCTAGAAGGCTATTACATCAGGAGAAAATTAAGTATGCATGGGTAAGTAATGGAAATGTTTTCGTGAAAAGGGGTGATTCTGACCCAAAAAGGAAAATACTCATACTTGAAGACCTATATGACTATGGTCTGACTGTGATTTTGTCTGTCTTCCTGGGCCGACACAAGACTATTAATTGTTTCTATAACAGATTAATTTCTTCTGAATTGTGTACTTGAGGTTTTTCACTCTTATTGGTGAGAGAGAAAGGGGCATATTATTATTATTATTATTATTATTATTTAACCATATTAGATTATTGGGAATTGAATACTTAGTCTGTTTACTGACTTAATACTATAGGATAAGATTGGAATTTAGGGGATGTTTACACTGTTGTGACTGGACTTTTTGTGTTTTAATAGTGATAATATATGTATACAAATGCAATGGTTGTTAGTAATTATTTTGTGAATTGTGTATTACCTTGAGATTTTTCACTTACCTGTGATTTGATTGCCCAAATAATATGTTCTGTTAATTTACTTCTTTGGATTGTGATGGAGGGTGTAGAGATTAATTTGTGTCAACTATACTTTGAATTTTTTTTTTTTTTTCTTTTCTTATGGGTGTTTAGGTTGTTGGTTTTATTTTTTACAGTTTTGTTTATCATGTGTAATACTGTACTCACCACTGTGAGGTAATAGAAATTATACCTTTCTATTTATGATCTGATTGTTTAAACTATATGTTCTTTTAATTTTCTTTTTTGAGTATGAGGTGGTGGGGTGTTGTTATCTAGGTTAGCTTTGGAGTGGTTAATGTACCTGCATTTGGATTTCGGTCTGTTTTATTATTTATGATTCTATTTTATTGCTTTATAAAATAAAAAGAAGATAAATAAAGGAAAGAGGGTAGGGAAAAAAGGGGGCAAAAAGATGGGAAGGGAAAACAGGGGAGGGAAAGCGGAAGGAAGGAGAAAAGGGGAATGCTCATATGAGTAGGTATTCTATAATAACATTTTATTATCCATAATGCATGATTCATATGGTGATTATATTTTGGCAAATTTGCTGTTTATCTCTTGCCTAATAGGTATTTGTTGGTCATCAGTTTTTGTCTTCTGTATTTTTCAGCTTACTATGTTCAATATCTTGTACTACCCATTGTGATTTGATTGCAAATATTTTTTCTTCTACAGGGCTGGACAGTGATTGATATGTTTACCTTCTGTTTGTTACATTTCTATGTTTGGTGATTTATCATTATGTAATTACATGTTAACTTCTTGTCTGGCACAGTGAATGGGTGTCTAAGAAATGGTTTGGACACCCATTCACTAAAAAGTGGTTTGTATTTTATGAGATGATACCTTGTTCCCTTGAATTTCATAATCTTTCTCCCTACATTTTTAATAATGATGAGATGGTGAGTAGTAGGATGGGGTTAGATACTGGGATGTATAATTTTAGTAAAATGTGGCAAGGGGTGGCTTTTGGTATTTTGTCTGTTGTTTTTGAATTAGGTTAATTCAAATAAGTTTTGTAATTTTCTACATAGTATATTATAAATTGTACTTGGGGGTTCTGTTTATTGTTGTTCGGTCTTGATGTATAGCCTGTGGTTATCAATAATAATGAATGGCATATATACATTACAGCAAGTTTCTAATCTATTGTCTGGCAACTTTAATGATTCCTTGAAATTAATTCATATAAATGCCAGATCTCTTATGTCTAAGGTTACTCTTGTTGAGGCATTGATTCAGGCGACCGGATCGAGGATTGACATACTCTGCTTGACTGAGACATGGTTTCCAACCCAAAATTATGGTATTGATATGCCTGGTTATAAAATATTTTTCCAGAACAGAATTAAAACAAAGGGTGGTGGAGTGGCAATTTATGTAAATACTATTCACCAAAATTATTCCTTGATAACAGACTTAACTGTTATTGACCCTTATACTGAAATTTGAACAACTGAAAACGAATATTATACAACAATGGTAATGTTATCGCTTTCCGAGTTCTAACTCAACCTTATTTATTAATAAACTATTTGAAATTCTTAATTATGTCAACTTGACAGGCAAAAGGGGTTTCTTGTTGGGAGACCTAAATATTGATATTGCCCAAAATAACTTACAAACTCAACAATTCATTCAAATGCTAAATGCTATTGGGTTTAGCAATACACTTACATCTCCAACAAGATTAACACCAGAAACTGAATCTTACATTGACTTATCTCTTACGAATGCTCCTTTAGAGTTGACTCTTTCGGGAGTTATAATTTATGATATTAGTGACCATCTACCAATTTTTACATTTTACAAACATACACATGCTGTAAATAAACAAATAATTAATAAGGCAACTCGATTAATAAACAATAATACGTTAAATAAATTTTATAATCTATTACAACATATAAATTGGAAAAATGTTTTACAAATGACTGATCCAAATCTTTTATATGACAGCTTTGCAACAGTGCTAAATGAATTATACATCCAAGACTTTCCAATTTTACTTAACAAGAACAAAGCTGAAAAGCAGCGTAAACCATGGCTCACTAGACATCTTTTAAACCGAATTGATAAAAAAAATCGATTATACTCGAAATTTATAAAAAGTAAACTATAAACTGATTTTAAAATTTTTAAAACATATAGAAATAAATTAAATTCTGATATTAGGAAATTTAAAAGAGAATATTATACTAATATCTTTTCTCAAAATGATTCTAAATTAACTTGGAAACATTTAAACAGATTACTGGGTAAATCTTCTGGTTCAATTACACCATATACCTAACTAATTTAACCCAAAAAATTACATCCAAACAAGATATAGTTAATGAAATCAATAATCACTTAATATTAGCTCCCCAAATTCTTAAACAGTAAGTTTTACTTACAAATTCTCAATATCATCAGTACTTTCAGAATTCACACCAATCAAACACGTTTCACTTACTTAAAATTACACGATCTGAACTTTTACACTTGTTGTGTCAAATTAATGTCAATAATGGACCTGGATATGATGAAATTTCACCATTGGTTATTAAACATGCGTTTCATATTACTGTGGAGCCACTTTTGTTGATCGACAATTCTATATTTACTACAGGCATATTCCCAGATGCTCTAAAAATAACTAAAA
Organism: Macrothele yani; assembly: GCA_039090855.1. NCBI lineage: Eukaryota > Metazoa > Arthropoda > Arachnida > Araneae > Macrothelidae > Macrothele > Macrothele yani. Next base: position 67,306,169 of record CM077002.1, on the reverse strand, counting down.
TCACTCCCAAATACAAGAAAGGTTCGGTAAACGAAGCAAATAATTATCAGCAAATGCAAATTTGACTATATTTGCTAAATTGCTACAAAAATTAATTTACATTAGATCACTTTCATTTTTACAAAAATACAACATATTTAACAAAAATCAATTTGGCTTTTTGCCAAATAAATCAACAGAACTTGCAATTTCATTTACACATAACTTAATCCAACAAAATGCTATAAAAAATCAATCAACAATTGCAATTTTCTTAGATTTATCTATGGCTTTTGATACGATAAACCATTATATTTTACTAACCAAATTATTTGCTATTGGAATTAGGGGTTCTACATATAGCTTATTCAAAAGTTATTTATCAGCTAGGAAGCAATATACTGTGATTGATATGATGCAATCCACAATGGGAAATATAACTCCTGGAGTGCCGCAAGGTTCGGTTCTTGGTCCTATATTATTTCATTTGTATATTAATGATCTCTTTACAGTGGTAAAAGATAATGATTTAATTTTATTTGCTGATGATGCGACAATCTTATTCAAGGGTAATAATACTTTAGATCTTACATCTAGAATAAATGCACAACTTGTGCTGGTGACAAATTAGTTAAATAGCAATGAATTGATTATTAATGTAAACAAGACCAAGGCTTATGATCTTTTTGAAACTACAAATACTACAATCTATGAGTGACTTAGTGGTCTTGAATGGAGCTAAAATTGATTTTGTGAATAGTCATTCTTACTTGGGAGTATTGATTCAAAGTGATTTGAAATGGAATATGCATATTGACAACCTGACTAATATATTATCTTGAAACATTGTGATAGTTAGTAAGATTATGATAAATTTGTCCCCTAAAATAATGATATTGTTATACTACACACTAATGCAAACACACATAAATTACTTATTATTAACTATATGTCAACAAAATAGTTTCCATATCATCTACTGTTTCGCACGTTATTAGAAATTCGAGCACGGGAAAAACGTCCATATAATAAGAAAATTTTTATTTCAACTTGTCACTAATATTCCTTTTTTTCTTTTTGATGTTCTTTATAATAGTTTAGAATTTTATTATGAAGATTACAAATTTATATGAAAAAATGTTTTTATATGTGCAGTCAAATGCATCATAAGTTGTCAAAGTCCTCCAATACGTAGAGACAATATGTATTAAAAGATTAATATTATTCCAGTTTTTTAAGTCATGATTTACGAAATTAATACAATAGAAAAGAACTTTCGAACCTTTTGATTATGATGCGTTGAATCAGTAATAAGCCATCTTGTTATCGAAGAAGGCATGATTTTCCTTTCCTGTGGTATCAGCTTCCAAGTTGAACTTCGATCTTATAATTTCTTATTATAGATGATGGTTGCATGTTTTATTTTCCGTGGCTCGATATCCCAAACTAGTTTCAATTCCTTCTTTTTGGAATCATCTTCAGTGGGTATTATGATCTTCTCATACATGTTGTGTTTTGGCCACTTACATCGATTCTACTGGCAGCGTCCGACTTTTCACGGCAGTTGTACTCTTGCGCATGCTATTTTTGGTATTAATGCACGTTCTTAGTCGTGTTTTGATATAACCGGATGACATGAATTCCGACTCCAAATTAATTGGTGTTGCCATTCGTTTGTTGAAAATAATTAATAAGGTCTTTTATTATATTTTTTATCGTTAATTTCTTTTTCGATAAAATATTTCCAAGCGTACGGTAGATTCATTGGATCATTATTATTACAATTTATTTCTTTAGTTTTTTCAATCATTATCGCTTCTGAGGTTAATATTTGGTTTTTAGTTTTATGTGAGGTTATTAATTTTGCATCATACCAAACAGGATAAGCTTCATTTTCAATACAATGATTTATTAATGATGTTTTGTTTTCTTTTTTATTCCAGTTCGATATATGTTCTTTTAATCTGGTCTTAAATCTTCTTTTTGTACTTCCTATGTATACTTTATTTCTTTCATTTCTTTCTATTTCTGTATAATATTTTGTTGGTATAGAATATACTCCGGCTTTATCAAGCATTGATCTTCTTTCATTTCCATTAGTTAATATAGTTTCGTTATCTATGACGGTTTCTGCCAATATCATTTTTTCTTTAATGCATTCCTTCTTTAAGATATCTGTTATTGGAGGAATGTAGGGAATTTTACCAGCAAATTTTATTTCATTTTTTTTGTTTATTTTTATTTTCATTTAAAGATTTCTTTATATTTTCAAGTATATCATCTATGATCTTTTTCTTGTATCCAAATTTCATAGCAGTTCTTTTTATCTAGTTAATCTCAATCTTTTCTTTGTGTTTATTACAGGAATGGGTTAATGCTCTTCTTATGTAAAATTGAAGTGCTGCTCTTTTATATTTCCAAGGATGATTTGAATCAATCGGAATTATCGTTGGAGTATAAGTTGGTTTTCGATATACTTCGTATTCAATCATATTATTTCGCCTGAATAAAGAAATGTCTAAATAGTTTAGTTGTCTCTTAACTTCTTTTTCCATAGTAACTTGTATTGTAGGATAAAAACTATTGTATTTGTTTACAAATGTTTCAAGTTCTTTTTCAGATTGCTTCCAGAAGATAAGGATATCGTCAACGTATCTTACGTATAGTATTAGTTGTTTTTGATTGAATGAATCCAAAAGTTTATTTTCTATGTCTTGTAATATTATTTCAGCAAGAAGTCCCGAAATTGGTGATCCCATTGGTGCACCTTGTTTTTGTCGGTATATTTTTTTATTATATGTGAAGTAGTTATTATCAGCTACTAGTTTCAATGCCTGGATAATACTAATTCTTTGTGCTTCAGGTATTTTTTTTTTTTTTTTTTTTTTTTTTTTCATCTTTTAACTTCTGATTTAACAATTGAATTGCTTCATAAACAGGTGTATTTGGATATAGGGAAACAATATCTAGACTGATCATCAGAAAATCGGTTGTTTTTAGTTCTTTAACTTTTTTAATCACTTCAATGGAGTTGTTAATTGTATAAATATGTTGAAAGTAATACTGTTTTAAATGTTTAAATAGTTCTTTTTCAAGGAGAATTGTTGGAGACGTTGTTTTATTTACTATTGGTCTTAATGGTTCTTCTTTTTTATGCGTTTTGATTTTGCTGAATATGCTTGGAATAGACGCTCCAACGGGCGGAATGGCTTTGTTTTTAATATTATCAGGTAAATGTCCATGGTTTTTTATATAAGCCATTTTTCTTAGAATTGTATCTGTTGGGTCAAGTGTAGTTTCTTCGATATCCAATTTTTCTATAGCCGTTTTCATTTTTATATCATAATCATCTTTGTCTAATATAATAATTTGTTTGGCTTTATCAGCGCTTATGCATTTAATTGCTGGGTTGTTCTTGAGGTTCATTAGCTCTTGTCTCTCATATTTTATAGCTGGTATTTGTTCTTCTTTTTCTTTGTTATTGATTGCTCTTAATATTTTAAATCTTGTAGGGTTTTGTCTTTTATTTGGTAGTTTCTTGATGACGTCTTCTATATATGGGATTATTATCTCGGCTTTCGGAATTTCTTGTTTATATGCATATCTCGTTCCTCTATTGAGTGCTTTAACTTGTAGATATGTCAATTCATTATTAGATTTGTTAATGAACAGTGGTTTGTCTTCTAATGTTGGTAGTTTTTCTTTTCCTTCTTTGTTATTATACTTTTCTCTTATGAGGTTTTCAATTTTATGAAAGTGTCTCCTTCTGTCTTTAAATTGTTGTCTTTCTATAATAGCAAATATTTTAATTAATGCTATTTTTATTTCTTCTTTATCTTTCTCTTGCATGCATTGATTATATAATCTGTAGTTTTTCTTACTCAATCTATCAATGTCTTTTCGTTTTTCTCTAATAGAGGCTCTTAATCTTTTAATTTCACAAGTTTGTAAAATGGTTTTATCTTTATAATTCATTGGTTTATTTCTAATTTGTAAAAATTTAGGTGTAATTCCATTTTTTTTACAAGTTGTCAAAAAGTTTAAATGTTCGACTTCTTTGCTCAACTGGATTCTATTCTTTTTAAAGTTCGTGATATTCATTTTGTTTAGTTCGTATATATTATGATTTCAGCCGCGAATTTCAGATTCTCTCCAATAAAATCAACATTATGAGCCTTTTAAATCTCCAGTTTCCATAAATTATATTAATTCAACATTTGTCGAAAACATTACGTGGTTTCAGAAATTATTAACTATATGTCAACAAAATAGTTTCCATATCATCTACTGTTTCGCACGTTATTAGAAATTCGAGCACGGGAAAAACGTCCATATAATAAGAAAATTTTTATTTCAACTTGTCACTAATATTCCTTTTTTTCTTTTTGATGTTCTTTATAATAGTTTAGAATTTTATTATGAAGATTACAAATTTATATGAAAAAATGTTTTTATATGTGCAGTCAAATGCATCATAAGTTGTCAAAGTCCTCCAATACGTAGAGACAATATGTATTAAAAGATTAATATTATTCCAGTTTTTTAAGTCATGATTTACGAAATTAATACAATAGAAAAGAACTTTCGAACCTTTTGATTATGATGCGTTGAATCAGTAATAAGCCATCTTGTTATCGAAGAAGGCATGATTTTCCTTTCCTGTGGTATCAGCTTCCAAGTTGAACTTTGATCTTATAATTTCTTATTATAGATGATGGTTGCATGTTTTATTTTCCGTGGCTCGATATCCCAAACTAGTTTCAATTCCTTCTTTTTGGAATCATCTTCAGTGGGTATTATGATCTTCTCATACATGTTGTGTTTCGGCCACTTACATCGATTCTACTGGCAGCGTCCGACTTTTCACGGCAGTTGTACTCTTGCGCATGCTATTTTTGGTATTAATGCACGTTCTTAGTCGTGTTTTGATATAACCGGATGACATGAATTCCGACTCCAAATTAATTGGTGTTGCCATTCGTTTGTTGAAAATAATTAATAAGGTCTTTTATTATATTTTTTATCGTTAATTTCTTTTTCGATAAAATATTTCCAAGCGTACGGTAGATTCATTGGATCATTATTATTACAATTTATTTCTTTAGTTTTTTCAATCATTATCGCTTCTGAGGTTAATATTTGGTTTTTAGTTTTATGTGAGGTTATTAATTTTGCATCATACCAAACAGGATAAGCTTCATTTTCAATACAATGATTTATTAATGATGTTTTGTTTTCTTTTTTATTCCAGTTCGATATATGTTCTTTTAATCTGGTCTTAAATCTTCTTTTTGTACTTCCTATGTATACTTTATTTCTTTCATTTCTTTCTATTTCTGTATAATATTTTGTTGGTATAGAATATACTCCGGCTTTATCAAGCATTGATCTTCTTTCATTTCCATTAGTTAATATAGTTTCGTTATCTATGACGGTTTCTGCCAATATCATTTTTTCTTTAATGCATTCCTTCTTTAAGATATCTGTTATTGGAGGAATGTAGGGAATTTTACCAGCAAATTTTATTTCATTTTTTTGTTTATTTTTATTTTCATTTAAAGATTTCTTTATATTTTCAAGTATATCATCTATGATCTTTTTCTTGTATCCAAATTTCATAGCAGTTCTTTTTATCCAGTTAATCTCAATCTTTTCTTTGTGTTTATTACAGGAATGGGTTAATGCTCTTCTTATGTAAAATTGAAGTGCTGCTCTTTTATATTTCCAAGGATGATTTGAATCAATCGGAATTATCGTTGGAGTATAAGTTGGTTTTCGATATACTTCGTATTCAATCATATTATTTCGCCTGAATAAAGAAATGTCTAAATAGTTTAGTTGTCTCTTAACTTCTTTTTCCATAGTAACTTGTATTGTAGGATAAAAACTATTGTATTTGTTTACAAATGTTTCAAGTTCTTTTTCAGATTGCTTCCAGAAGATAAGGATATCGTCAACGTATCTTACGTATAGTATTAGTTGTTTTTGATTGAATGAATCCAAAAGTTTATTTTCTATGTCTTGTAATATTATTTCAGCAAGAAGTCCCGAAATTGGTGATCCCATTGGTGCACCTTGTTTTTGTCGGTATATTTTTTTATTATATGTGAAGTAGTTATTATCAGCTACTAGTTTCAATGCCTGGATAATACTAATTCTTTGTGCTTCAGGTATTTTTTTCATCTTTTAACTTCTGATTTAACAATTGAATTGCTTCATAAACAGGTGTATTTGGATATAGGGAAACAATATCTAGACTGATCATCAGAAAATCGGTTGTTTTTAGTTCTTTAACTTTTTTAATCACTTCAATGGAGTTGTTAATTGTATAAATATGTTGAAAGTAATACTGTTTTAAATGTTTAAATAGTTCTTTTTCAAGGAGAATTGTTGGAGACGTTGTTTTATTTACTATTGGTCTTAATGGTTCTTCTTTTTTATGCGTTTTGATTTTGCTGAATATGCTTGGAATAGACGCTCCAACGGGCGGAATGGCTTTGTTTTTAATATTATCAGGTAAATGTCCATGGTTTTTTATATAAGCCATTTTTCTTAGAATTGTATCTGTTGGGTCAAGTGTAGTTTCTTCGATATCCAATTTTTCTATAGCCGTTTTCATTTTTATATCATAATCATCTTTGTCTAATATAATAATTTGTTTGGCTTTATCAGCGCTTATGCATTTAATTGCTGGGTTGTTCTTGAGGTTCATTAGCTCTTGTCTCTCATATTTTATAGCTGGTATTTGTTCTTCTTTTTCTTTGTTATTGATTGCTCTTAATATTTTAAATCTTGTAGGGTTTTGTCTTTTATTTGGTAGTTTCTTGATGACGTCTTCTATATATGGGATTATTATCTCGGCTTTCGGAATTTCTTGTTTATATGCATATCTCGTTCCTCTATTGAGTGCTTTAACTTGTAGATATGTCAATTCATTATTAGATTTGTTAATGAACAGTGGTTTGTCTTCTAATGTTGGTAGTTTTTCTTTTCCTTCTTTGTTATTATACTTTTCTCTTATGAGGTTTTCAATTTTATGAAAGTGTCTCCTTCTGTCTTTAAATTGTTGTCTTTCTATAATAGCAAATATTTTAATTAATGCTATTTTTATTTCTTCTTTATCTTTCTCTTGCATGCATTGATTATATAATCTGTAGTTTTTCTTACTCAATCTATCAATGTCTTTTCGTTTTTCTCTAATAGAGGCTCTTAATCTTTTAATTTCACAAGTTTGTAAAATGGTTTTATCTTTATAATTCATTGGTTTATTTCTAATTTGTAAAAATTTAGGTGTAATTCCATTGTTTTTACAAGTTGTCAAAAAGTTTAAATGTTCGACTTCTTTGCTCAACTGGATTCTATTCTTTTTAAAGTTCGTGATATTCATTTTGTTTAGTTCGTATATATTATGATTTCAGCCGCGAATTTCAGATTCTCTCCAATAAAATCAACATTATGAGCCTTTTAAATCTCCAGTTTCCATAAATTATATTAATTCAACATTTGTCGAAAACATTACGTGGTTTCAGAAATTATTAACTATATGTCAACAAAATAGTTTCCATATCATCTACTGTTTCGCACGTTATTAGAAATTCGAGCACGGGAAAAACGTCCATATAATAAGAAAATTTTTATTTCAACTTGTCACTAATATTCCTTTTTTTCTTTTTGATGTTCTTTATAATAGTTTAGAATTTTATTATGAAGATTACAAATTTATATGAAAAAATGTTTTTATATGTGCAGTCAAATGCATCATAAGTTGTCAAAGTCCTCCAATACGTAGAGACAATATGTATTAAAAGATTAATATTATTCCAGTTTTTTAAGTCATGATTTACGAAATTAATACAATAGAAAAGAACTTTCGAACCTTTTGATTATGATGCGTTGAATCAGTAATAAGCCATCTTGTTATCGAAGAAGGCATGATTTTCCTTTCCTGTGGTATCAGCTTCCAAGTTGAACTTCGATCTTATAATTTCTTATTATAGATGATGGTTGCATGTTTTATTTTCCGTGGCTCGATATCCCAAACTAGTTTCAATTCCTTCTTTTTGGAATCATCTTCAGTGGGTATTATGATCTTCTCATACATGTTGTGTTTCGGCCACTTACATTTGCCCTTATTAATTATTTTCAACAAACGAATGGCAACACCAATTAATTTGGAGTCGGAATTCATGTCATCCGGTTATATCAAAACACGACTAAGAACGTGCATTAATACCAAAAATAGCATGCGCAAGAGTACAACTGCCGTGAAAAGTCGGACGCTGCCAGTAGAATCGATGTAAGTGGCCGAAACACAACATGTATGAGAAGATCATAATACCCACTGAAGATGATTCCAAAAGAAGGAATTGAAACTAGTTTGGGATATCGAGCCACGGAAAATAAAACATGCAACCATCATCTATAATAAGAAATTATAAGATCGAAGTTCAACTTGGAAGCTGATACCACAGGAAAGGAAAATCATGCCTTCTTCGATAACAAGATGGCTTATTACTGATTCAACGCATCATAATCAAAAGGTTCGAAAGTTCTTTTCTATTGTATTAATTTCGTAAATCATGACTTAAAAAACTGGAATAATATTAATCTTTTAACACATATTGTCTCTACGTATTGGAGGACTTTGACAACTTATGATGCATTTGACTGCACATATAAAAACATTTTTTCATATAAATTTGTAATCTTCATAATAAAATTCTAAACTATTATAAAGAACATCAAAAAGAAAAAAAGGAATATTAGTGACAAGTTGAAATAAAAATTTTCTTATTATATGGACGTTTTTCCCGTGCTCGAATTTCTAATAACGTGCGAAACAGTAGATGATATGGAAACTATTTTGTTGACATATAGTTAATAATTTCTGAAACCACGTAATGTTTTCGACAAATGTTGAATTAATATAATTTATGGAAACTGGAGATTTAAAAGGCTCATAATGTTGATTTTATTGGAGAGAATCTGAAATTCGCGGCTGAAATCATAATATATACGAACTAAACAAAATGAATATCACGAACTTTAAAAAGAATAGAATCCAGTTGAGCAAAGAAGTCGAACATTTAAACTTTTTGACAACTTGTAAAAACAATGGAATTACACCTAAATTTTTACAAATTAGAAATAAACCAATGAATTATAAAGATAAAACCATTTTACAAACTTGTGAAATTAAAAGATTAAGAGCCTCTATTAGAGAAAAACGAAAAGACATTGATAGATTGAGTAAGAAAAACTACAGATTATATAATCAATGCATGCAAGAGAAAGATAAAGAAGAAATAAAAATAGCATTAATTAAAATATTTGCTATTATAGAAAGACAACAATTTAAAGACAGAAGGAGACACTTTCATAAAATTGAAAACCTCATAAGAGAAAAGTATAATAACAAAGAAGGAAAAGAAAAACTACCAACATTAGAAGACAAACCACTGTTCATTAACAAATCTAATAATGAATTGACATATCTACAAGTTAAAGCACTCAATAGAGGAACGAGATATGCATATAAACAAGAAATTCCGAAAGCCGAGATAATAATCCCATATATAGAAGACGTCATCAAGAAACTACCAAATAAAAGACAAAACCCTACAAGATTTAAAATATTAAGAGCAATCAATAACAAAGAAAAAGAAGAACAAATACCAGCTATAAAATATGAGAGACAAGAGCTAATGAACCTCAAGAACAACCCAGCAATTAAATGCATAAGTGCTGATAAAGCCAAACAAATTATTATATTAGACAAAGATGATTATGATATAAAAATGAAAACGGCTATAGAAAAATTGGATATCGAAGAAACTACACTTGACCCAACAGATACAATTCTAAGAAAAATGGCTTATATAAAAAACCATGGACATTTACCAGATAATATTAAAAACAAAGCCATTCCGCCCGTTGGAGCGTCTATTCCAAGCATATTCAGCAAAATCAAAACGCATAAAAAAGAAGAACCATTAAGACCAATAGTAAATAAAACAACGTCTCCAACAATTCTCCTTGAAAAAGAACTATTTAAACATTTAAAACAGTATTACTTTCAACATATTTATACAATTAACAACTCCATTGAAGTGATTAAAAAAGTTAAAGAACTAAAAACAACCGATTTTCTGATGATCAGTCTAGATATTGTTTCCCTATATCCAAATACACCTGTTTATGAAGCAATTCAATTGTTAAATCAGAAGTTAAAAGATGAAAAAAAAATACCTGAAGCACAAAGAATTAGTATTATCCAGGCATTGAAACTAGTAGCTGATAATAACTACTTCACATATAATAAAAAAATATACCGACAAAAACAAGGTGCACCAATGGGATCACCAATTTCGGGACTTCTTGCTGAAATAATATTACAAGACATAGAAAATAAACTTTTGGATTCATTCAATCAAAAACAACTAATACTATACGTAAGATACGTTGACGATATCCTTATCTTCTGGAAGCAATCTGAAAAAGAACTTGAAACATTTGTAAACAAATACAATAGTTTTTATCCTACAATACAAGTTACTATGGAAAAAGAAGTTAAGAGACAACTAAACTATTTAGACATTTCTTTATTCAGGCGAAATAATATGATTGAATACGAAGTATATCGAAAACCAACTTATACTCCAACGATAATTCCGATTGATTCAAATCATCCTTGGAAATATAAAAGAGCAGCACTTCAATTTTACATAAGAAGAGCATTAACCCATTCCTGTAATAAACACAAAGAAAAGATTGAGATTAACTGGATAAAAAGAACTGCTATGAAATTTGGATACAAGAAAAAGATCATAGATGATATACTTGAAAATATAAAGAAATCTTTAAATGAAAATAAAAATAAACAAAAAAATGAAATAAAATTTGCTGGTAAAATTCCCTACATTCCTCCAATAACAGATATCTTAAAGAAGGAATGCATTAAAGAAAAAATGATATTGGCAGAAACCGTCATAGATAACGAAACTATATTAACTAATGGAAATGAAAGAAGATCAATGCTTGATAAAGCCGGAGTATATTCTATACCAACAAAATATTATACAGAAATAGAAAGAAATGAAAGAAATAAAGTATACATAGGAAGTACAAAAAGAAGATTTAAGACCAGATTAAAAGAACATATATCGAACTGGAATAAAAAAGAAAACAAAACATCATTAATAAATCATTGTATTGAAAATGAAGCTTATCCTGTTTGGTATGATGCAAAATTAATAACCTCACATAAAACTAAAAACCAAATATTAACCTCAGAAGCGATAATGATTGAAAAAACTAAAGAAATAAATTGTAATAATAATGATCCAATGAATCTACCGTACGCTTGGAAATATTTTATCGAAAAAGAAATTAACGATAAAAAATATAATAAAAGACCTTATTAATTATTTTCAACAAACGAATGGCAACACCAATTAATTTGGAGTCGGAATTCATGTCATCCGGTTATATCAAAACACGACTAAGAACGTGCATTAATACCAAAAATAGCATGCGCAAGAGTACAACTGCCGTGAAAAGTCGGACGCTGCCAGTAGAATCGATGTAAGTGGCCGAAACACAACATGTATGAGAAGATCATAATACCCACTGAAGATGATTCCAAAAAGAAGGAATTGAAACTAGTTTGGGATATCGAGCCACGGAAAATAAAACATGCAACCATCATCTATAATAAGAAATTATAAGATCGAAGTTCAACTTGGAAGCTGATACCACAGGAAAGGAAAATCATGCCTTCTTCGATAACAAGATGGCTTATTACTGATTCAACGCATCATAATCAAAAGGTTCGAAAGTTCTTTTCTATTGTATTAATTTCGTAAATCATGACTTAAAAAACTGGAATAATATTAATCTTTTAATACATATTGTCTCTACGTATTGGAGGACTTTGACAACTTATGATGCATTTGACTGCACATATAAAAACATTTTTTCATATAAATTTGTAATCTTCATAATAAAATTCTAAACTATTATAAAGAACATCAAAAAGAAAAAAAGGAATATTAGTGACAAGTTGAAATAAAAATTTTCTTATTATATGGACGTTTTTCCCGTGCTCGAATTTCTAATAACGTGCGAAACAGTAGATGATATGGAAACTATTTTGTTGACATATAGTTAATAATTTCTGAAACCACGTAATGTTTTCGACAAATGTTGAATTAATATAACACATAAATTACTGTATACTGACATGGGGGCAAACAACACAATATAACTTTAAATAAATACAGGTATTACAGAATAGATACATAAGATAATAGACCTAAAAACTCTTAATAATTCTATACCTAATCTTATTTTTAGGTCAGAAGTAAATCCCAATAAATATAATATACTTACAATAAAAAAATTATTTGACTATAATCTTGGTAAAATAATGTTCAGAAGAATTAAAAATGATTTATACCATGACTTAAATATCATTAAATAGTCGTACTCATAGTTATGAAACCAGGAATCGATCAACACTCATACCTAATATTCTTCGGACAGAAACAATTAAAATGAATATAAATTACTTGGTCCAAAACTTTGGAACTCTTTGCCTTGTGACATAACATCTATTAACAATTTTTACCTATTTAAAAAAATTCAAACACCACCTTATGAACAAGTCTCGCAATTAGTATGAAATTGACCTGAGCTGGTCGCTTGATTGATTTCACGACTTCTGGATAGACCTTGTATCTATATACACTTATGTATTTATTTAATCTTTCAGTTATATTCAATACACCTTTGACTTGTCTTTTGTATAGTTCTTTGTTGTTTGTATCTTTTTTTCTTTTTAGTACTAGGGGTGGGAGGGCTATGTCAGGCCTTATGGCCTTTTCCCTCCTCCTCCTGGTTGCTACATTTTTTGTAATTGATTATATTATTTGTATTTTGAACTGTAATGTGTGGCAACTGAAAAATTAATAAATGAAAATGAAAAATGAAAGACTTGTCCCTCGTTTTCCAAAAACAGCATTTGCTTTTATGTCAAGTCAACGACAAAGTTTCGAAAGCAAAACAGAAATTAGAAAATTTGCAGAAAGAACTTGGAGGAAAATATAAAGAACAATTTTTTAGCTCCTATAATGGAGAAACTTGCAAAGATGTAGTTCTGACAAATGTTGCAAATGGAAAGAAGTTCTTCAAATTTGACAGAACTACTATGATAAACTTTGCAAAAAAATTTAATGGAAAGATTTTGTGACATTAATTCCACTGTAATCACTTCAACATATGTTTTTGACACATTCACTTGGCCCACTGGAAAAGATCTGAGCGACTTTGGAGACAATGAAATCAAAATTATCTTGCATCATTTGAAGGAAGTTATCAAACATAAAAACAACGAGAAAGATATCAAAAACAGTGTGGTAGACGAATGGTTTGACTTCAAAATAAGTATCCAGAACTTGAAAGTTGATGAACTACTTTTAAAGATTACTGAAAATAAGGAGGTTTTTTTTATATAAGCCAGTTGTTTTTACTTCTTTATGTAATACCAGCATCAACCTACAAACAGGGCTTCAGCCAAATGAATCTTATCAAAAATCACTTGAGGACCTCATTAGTCAACAGAAGTCTGAACAATCTCCTAAAAATAAACATTAATGGGACATCACGAAAATTTAGACTCTACAGATAAGTGGTACTTTGGAGGTGTGACACAGCATGTACAAGGACATAAAAGAAAATTTTGTGATGCTGAATAATTGATGTAAAAAGTGAAAAGAAACCAAAGTTGAACAATCATTATTAATTAGGTATGTAATATTTAATTATAAATTAATAATAAATTGGAGTCATGTATTTTCATTATAAATCAAAAGTTTCATGGGGATATTTTTTAATCTGGTATAGAATCTATATGTATTTGTATTACATAGGGACAGAAATTTTAAATTTGTGTCATATCCCATCCCTGTACACTGTTGTTGTAATGTAAATTATGTGCCTATATCACGTCTTCTTGGCTAGGGGCAAAAATCCCTGGCTGGTAAGATTTTCCCAGAATTCCCCACCCTGGTCATCCATCCCAAATTTAAACCAGTGGCCCCACAGAAAGGAGAGAGCCAGCAGCACTGTAAGACAAACACACCACCTATGCCTCATTCTGGACTTAAACTTAGGCCCATCTCAGATGAAAGGCCAAAAGCCAGCACGTTGGACTCTACTTTCTATAAAAATCTACTTTCTACACATCTTTATGAAGTTGGCTTTACTATTTTAACCCTCAAAAATGGCAGAAAAAATGAGGAGTGTTTCAAAATGAACTAGATATTTTAGAGAGACATGGAAAAGGTGAAAGTGTTTCATACATTGGCAACACTTTAGGCTTTAATCATTCAACTATTGAAACTACACTGACGGAAAAAAAAATTCCAACACCACGAAAAAATAGTTGTAGAGGAATGAAATGGCGGCAATACATTTGTATAGGTAACATATTTAATTGATTAGGGGTTTCAAGATCACAGCTTAATGTAAGCACGAGAAGAGCCATTTTAAATGTGAAATGCTGGTACATTAATAACCGGTGTAACCGCCAGAATGTTGAATGCAAGCACACAAACGTTTATGCATTGTGTCGTACAGGTGCTGGATGTCAGTTTGTGGGATGGAGTTCTATGCCTGTTGCACTTGGTCGGTCAATACAGGGACGGTTAATGCTGGTTGGGGGTGACGCTGGAGTTGTCGTCCAATGATGTCCCATACGTGCTTGATTGGTGAAAGATCTGATGATCTAGCAGGCCACGGCAACATGTCGACACTCTGTAGAGCATGGTGGGTTACAACAGCGGTATGCGGGCGAGAGTTATCCTGTTGGAAAACACCCCCTGCAATGCTGTTCATGAATGGCAGCACAACAGGTTGAATCACCAGACCGACGTACAACTGTGCCGTCAGGGTGCGTGGGATAACCACGAGAGTGCTCCTGCTGTCATAGGAATTTGCTCCCCAGACCATAACTCCAGGTGTAGGTCCAGTGTGTCTCGGCCGCAGACAGGTTGGTTGCAAGCGCTCACCTAGCCTCCTTCTAACCAACACATGGCCATCACTGGCACCCAGGCAGAACCGGCTTTCATCAGAAAACACAACAGATCTCCACTTCGTCCTCCAGTGAGCTCTAGCTTGACACCACTGACGTCGCAAACGGCAGTGGTTTGGAGTAAGTGGAATGCACGCTACAGGGCGTCTGGCTCGGAGCTGTCCTTCAAGTAACCGATTTGTAACAGTTCGTTGTGTCACTGTGGTGTCAACTGCAGCTCAAATTGCTGCCGCAGACGCATTACGATGCTCCACGGCCATACGCCGTACACTGCGGTCTTCCCTCTCAGTAGTGCCACGTGGCCAGCCGGAACCCGGTCTTCTTGAGGCAGCACCTTCCCTTGACCACCGCTGCCAACAATCATGCACAGTGGCTACATTCCTGCCAAGTCGTTCTGCAATATTGCGGAAAGAAAACCCACCTTCTCGTAGCCCTATTACACGACCTCGTTCAAACTCCGTGAGCTGTTGATAATGGCTTCTTCGTCTTCTTAAAGGCATTCTTGACTAACATCAACACACTACGTCGAATCTCAACTATAACTAACGCTCACGAACGTTACAGAGCGTATTTACAGCAAACCTGCTTTGCATGTTCCGAGGGGCGCTACTAGCGCCACACGTATGCGCCGAGCGCAAAATTTGCATAGACGTCATCTTACAGATGTACTCTCACCGCCTACCAACTGTCATTTATCTAACACAACCCCTTCTTGGTGTTGGGATTTTTTTCCGTCAGTGTATTATAAAAAGAAAACAAAAAAATTTCAGAACACATGAAAGAATTCACGCCAGTGCAATAAATGATAATTACAGCAAAAAGGAGAGGTGCTAAAAAGATGAAAAAAGTCAGTGGCACGTTTTTTTTTTTATTCTTTTTATTTTCTACGCCTCATTCAAAAAGAAAAAAATTCATGAATTTGTAAGAAAACCTAAAAGTGAATGAGTTTGGTTATGAAGCACATCTTTTAAAGAAGCAAGTGGTTTAATACACTGCCGGACAATTGCTAAGGAGGGATGACAATAGCAACGATAGCAACCATAAAATGGAAGGCAGGAAAATGTGGAAATTAGCATAAGTGTGGGATACAGTAAGACGTATTGTGCGTATGCAAATTTTGGATTGCGAAACTTGTTCGTGACGTCATAGCGCTGATAAGAGATATAAAGGATTTAACGCATATTGACCGTTGTTCTTCAAACGCAAAGTTGAAAGGGAAAGAATCAATTGACGAACTTGCAATTTTCAATATGTCTTCCCGACATCACCTAGATGGTTTTACGCGTGGCCGCATTATTGGCAAGATTGAAGAAGGGCAAAAAATAACAGATGTTGCCAGGGAGTTCGACGTCAGCCACAGTTTTGTTTCAAGGCTTTGGAAATGATTTCAAACAAATGGAGAGTGTAGCAAACGTCACTGGGGAGGTCGTGTTCGCAGTACGACACCTGCAGAAGATCGGTACATAGTGCTATCAACAAAAAGACACCGGTGCAGCACAGCTAGTGAGGTAGCAAATCAGTTTATGGCTGCTACTGGCAAGCGGATCTCCCAAAAAACTGTCTCCAGACGTTTGCATGAAGGAGGACTATACGCCTGCCGTCCTGTTGTGTGCATCCCATTGTCCAGACGTCACCGTACCGCCCGTTTGCAATGGTGCCATCAACATCGCAATTGGACTGATAACGACTGGTCTGCTGTCCTCTTCTCAGATGAGAGTAGATACAGTCTATCGTCTGATTGTCGACGACAACTGATCTGTCGTGATAGTGGTACTGCATATTGTCCAGCAAACATACAGGAAAGGGACCGATATCCGACATGTAGTGTCATGGTATGGGCTGGCATCATGATCAATGGCCGTACGTCCCTCTATGTGCTTCCAACTGGGACTATGACTGGCCAACGATACATTAATGATGTTCCTATGTTCGCATGTTCCGTGGTGCTGCCGGTGATAGATTCATTTTCATGGACGACAACGCAACATGTCATCGAACAGTCGCTGTCCAAGAGTGTCTTGAGAGCGAGGATATTCAACGCCTCGTATGGCCAGCACGTTCTCCAGATCTGAATCCCATTGAAAATGTGTGGGATGCTTTGGGGAGGAGTCTTGCTGGTCGCCAATGCCCTCCAATAAACAAGGACACCCTCATGCGTGCACTGCCAGAGGAATGGGATAAATTACCCCAACAGCTGCTTGATAATGTTGTGCAAAGCATGACACGACGTGTGGAATCTTGCATCATCCTCCATGGTGGCCATATCCCGTATTGACATCTTACGCCGGAACGCCTGCGGACGGTAATTGCATTTTTTCACGTTTACGTATTCTGCACAAAATGGCCTGTTTGTCCCTTGAACACGTTCCAAAGCCTTCTGGATTTCAGAGCACAATAAATTGTCTTTCTTGTAATGTCCTGGCATTCTGACATTATTTTATTTCACTTGGCATCCAACCACACTTACTTTTTTATGCGCTATATAGCCGTTTATGATCCGTCCTTAGCAATTGTCCATCAGTGTATAAACTTAAGTTAAACAGACTGTCCATAAGCTTACAAAGGTACATACTGCAATTTACATTATTTCTCAAGGTATACATTAGTTTGAGTTATGAAAAAGTCAACTTATGGCTGAGCTTCTGGAACATAATTCATTCATAAACTGAGAGGAGTGAATGCAATTAATTAAAATCAATTCATTAACAAAGAAGTAGATTTCTGTTGAAACTTTAATAACAATGAAATATTTTGCTGCAGTGTGGGATGATTTAACATCATAGAGCTTCCAGATAATTCACAATACTGAAAAGACCAAAACAACAGCTGAAAATTATGAGCTTCTCTACAATTCACTAGGCTGGTTATAAAATGGATTAAATGGACAAGTAAAAAACACTAAACATAAAATGAAGAAAATGGAAATCTTCAAAAATCACTCGTTATCAGAAAACTGTATTAGGTAAAAAATAAAAGGGGAACCAGAAATAAGTCAGAGGGAACCAAAATCGATGACTACATTAGCTGGGTCTTTAATCAAACACAAAACCAAGTATTATGCTCGATCTCAGTAGCTGAAAATCTTTAAACCAACTTTCATAAAGTCAGTCGTAAATTCATTTTTATCTGGCTTCAGTTTTTTTTATGTCTTACTCTTCCCAGTACCATTGTTTGTTGTAAGGTACACTAACTTGTGCCTCCCTCCCCCCCCCTTTTTTTACTCTGCATAATAATGAAACAAAGCACAAAAGAAGTCCACAATAGTAACTTTACATAAAATGTGTCTTTAACCATAGACTATAACAGATGAAGTCAAACTAAGAAGTTACAGTAGATGTTATAACTCACCCATGTAACTATCTGTAGGCCTCATAAGAAAATTGTTAAAATGGCAGTTAAGTATCAAGGGTACACACCAACATTGTACAGCTAGACTATAAAATATCACAGGCTTGTAGAATGACACAAATTATTTATATGTTAGGATGTACACAATCATCAGTGTGTTTCCAATCACCAATTTAAACTTTTAGTTAGCCATAAAAAAAAAAATACCCCGGTAAAATCAGCAGGTTTGGCTCGGTGAAAGGACGGAGGTATCTAGTTTGGGGTTATATTATACAAGAAAGAGACATGAAATTGTAAATAAAAAGGGTGGGAAGACCAATTAGGAATATCTGTTTCATCCATACTAATCTTCAGTCAACTTTACATAAGTATCAATAACCTTTCTCTACAACATGTGCTTAATTACTTCTTCCCTTATAGACTATATTTCTACAGCCCTTTCTAAATAAAAATGTGAGCTGTGAAAGCACATTTTCCAAAAAAGAAAACAAAAAGCAAGCTTGAAAACAATACTTTACAAAAAAAAAAAAAAAAAAGAAAGAAAGAAAGAAAAAGAAATAAGAATAACAGCTGCTACAAATCAAGGTAGTTTGAGCAAAAAAAATTCATTCGTTTGTCATCATATCTCCCTGTGTGCCTAAAGGTGAAAGTTCAGGTTGATGAAGTGCAACATATAAATGCAGACTGTGACAAGAGAAAATTAAAAATACAACACAAATAAAAATTAATGCTGGCTACTCAAAAAGGAGCATACCATTGTAAAAATCACATGAGAATGTAACACAAAATACCACAACAGTAATACTCTTACCTCCAGAAATTATAGCACATCAAAATTAAACACATTTCTCAGCATGTTAAACAATGTATTATAAAATATAAAAAATACAAAAAAAGGTACAAGCATTATAAATGGTAAATTCCTGCAGCTGATGAAAATTGTCAGAAAAAAATAAAAATAAAAACATACAAATGACAAACACATGAAAATGGTGAACTACACATAAATTCAAAATGTGACATTTATTTTTAATTACTAATCAAAAACTACTATTATGGGAACTTTTACTAGGATTTTTTTTTTATTTTAATTGCAAATTTTCGGAGAAAACTCTTCTTCTTCTTCAGGCTGTCTTTTTGTTGTCACTTATTCCCGTCACTATCGCGGTTACGGTTAACGTTGACGGTTATGGTTATTTTTCTTCAAATCCTCAGATGTTAGGCAGGGAAAATCCTCTGCAGTTATTGATGATGGAATTTTGATTTTTCTCAATCTCTATTCCTTCTTTTAGCTTTCTTTTTTGAAAATTGCTTTGGAAACTGATTACTTTAAGGGAATTCCAATCCATGCTGTGGCCAGTTTCTCTATTTATTTTTATTTAATAGGTCACAATATACTGTAGATATCAAAATATAAAAATGAGTAAAAAAATTCTTACTGTAAGAGTATGCAAAACAACAGTATGATTTTTTCCCATGTTTTGATGTAATCTTTTTCTAATAGCTTTTATGGCATCTTTAGGACTGAAAAAGAATAATTTAAATTTTAACTAATAAAATGGAACATCACCAGCACAAGAATTAAATGTAACTAAAAATCAAGTACTTCAAAACAGGAATTTCAAAAAAAGTATTTATACCTAACTTACTGAAAAGTACAAGCATGCCCCTTTTAGTGATGGCAATATGTTCTTGAAATTGGGAATGTTAACTGAATCAGCTCTAATGGGGTCATTATAGCACAGTTCCTGAAGAGATACTTTCTCAATATCATAGTTTAGGAAGGGTTGGGGTCACTTAAACAATAATACAGATAATAAACATGATTTTTAAATACACTACGTATTGCCCAATTAACGATACTTTAATAAAGCATGGTTAAGTGTATGGCTCAGCACCAAACATGGAAGTACTGTTTGAGAGCCATGTCTGCAAGATACTCGCAGAAAAATGTACCAGGTTATGGCACATCCTCCATCTTGAAAAAGGCATCAAGGGTTAATTGCCTTACCCAAAGCTTCTCCTGGAGCATTTGAAGCAGAAAATTGGATCAATAAAAATTACTCTCACAATTCTTCAGTCAAAATTTGCTACAATGCTGCAGTCAAAATTTGCATCATATTCATAGAAGAGATGCAGGTCATCCATGATCTCCCAAAGCTTCTTCTGGAGCATTTGTAGCCAGAGAGAGAATCCCTCATTACAGCACTGCAGTCAAAATTAGCATTATATTCAGTGAAGAGGTCAAGGTCATCCATGATATTTCTGAAGCCCTTTGTCAAAATTTCTGTGTTGGGATTTCTTTTAGAGATATCTTCTGTCGAGTCACTGTCCTCAAAGTGCTGCTGTTCCACCCCTATCAAATCCTCGTTGACCAAACTTTCTTGATGAGATACGAGTAGCTCATGTACATCATTAGTATCAACTTCATCCTGTTTTAGTTTGCTGGTAAATGAAACAATGTCACTATTAACCACTTTTATTCTCTTCAATTTCCTTACAGTCATAAAATAAAATGCTTTAAAAAAGCATAGTTGCTTCAAGGTACTGTTCACAGAATTGTTAGTAACTTCCTCCTTAGGCTGCAGTGATGTTTAAGATGCTCTTTAGCATGTATTTTGTAAAGAAAAAAGGAAGTGCCTATAGTTTTCCTTTGTCCATCTGTCAGTCTGTCCGTCCGTCTGTCTGTCTGTCTGTGGACACCATACCTTTGCAACTATCAGTCCATTTAAAAAACGTTTTATGTTCGGAAGTCCAAAATGTGAGAATGATGATCCTTGCTTTCAATTTTTTTTTTCTGAGTGTACAACTTTGCTATTAGAGGGCATAGATGCAGATGCTATCGAATTTAAAATACATTTTATCCTGTATCACTGCTTCTAAATGCCCAACTGAAAAATTCTTTCTTCCCTTCAATACCATTTCTAAAGAAGACTTTTTTTTTTTTTTTTGATTGAAGGTTTAATGACCACCATGAGCAACTCATTGGGCTATCAGCAGTCACCCATCCCTAATTTAGGGCCACTGGTTTCAGGGAAGGGAAAGAGTCAGTGCCATAAGACAAACACAACATTCATGCCTCACTGGAATTCAAACACAGATCCTTTCCAGATGAATGGTCATAAGTCAGTGCTTAGACCACTGCTCACCAGGGTGGTGAAGACTATTTTGGGTGCAGTTTCTTTTTTACGCTTTTAACCGTAGGTTGAAGAAGCGTATATGCTCCAGCTTTTTCCGTCCATCTGTTGGCACGATAACTCACATAAAAATGAACCTATTGAAAATGGGACAAATGGGGTTAAAGGTCACGACATAGGAGCGGGATCCATTCCATTGCCCTTATGCCTCATAACTTGCGTAAATATGGTTCAATTTCATTGAAATTTTAGTATGTGGTAGGGGACCGCCTGGGGATGAACCCTATTGAAAATGGGTAAAGTGGGGTCAAAGGTCAGGACATAGGAGCTGGATGCATTCCATTGTTCTTATGCATCATAACGTGCGTAAAAATGGTTCGATTTTGATGAAATTTTAGTATGTGGTAGGGGACTACCTGGGGAGGAACCCTATAGAAAATGGGACAAATGTGGTCAAAGGTCAGGACGTAGGATCAGGATCCATTCCATCGCCCTTATCCCATACTATTAAGGTGGATGTCAAGTAATTTTGCTTCCTATACTTCCAATGGAAAAACTTTTGAACACATTTCCTTCACAATTAGTGTGTTCCCAAGGATGGAAATTTGAACATCGATTAAAATAACTTCATATTATAACCTCGAATACTTAACATTTTCTAAAACATAACCATAATTATATTAAAAAACAATAACGATTCCTTTGGTGGTGTTGAAACCAGAAACAAGATGGTGCGACCTATACTTTGATGACATCAGTACACAAATGTTGGATTGCATAATTATGGTTATGTTTTAGAAAATATTAAGTATTCCAAGTTATAAAATGAAGCTATTTTAATCAATGTTCAAATTTTCATCCTTGGGAACGCATTAATTGTGAAGAAAATGTGTACAGAAGTTTTTCCATTGGAGGTATAGGAAGCAAAATTACTTGACGTCTACCTTAAAGGAGCAATTCTTGTATCTATGTAAATTTTATTTTGAAAACGGCTCTAAGGATTTTGATGAAAGTCATTAACCTACCGTTTTCTGGTACTAGAAATCAATTTAGCTTGATCTCGACTTTGGGAAAATTCGTTTAGTGGGTTAAATAACCACCCCGAGTTACCACATTTTTAGTGTCATGGCGTCGTCCTTTTAATGTTTCCCATGCTTAGAAATCTAATGACGTCACACTCTCGCGCTCAGATGTTGGCACGCTGTCACGCCATCTGCCTCATTACGTCACACGTTGTGTGTGGATCCTATTAAAGTTTTATGACGTCACACTCTCACGACCATCTGCCTCATTACGTCACGCGTTGTGTGCGTGTTACACTTTACTTCTATTTTCTTCTAGAACAAAAAGTGAGTTGTGCCAAGGCCATCTTTATACCTCACCAGGCCTGCAACAAGGTCACATGACTTGCCCGTGACGTCACAATCGTAGGGCTACTCTTTTTCAGTAGACCTACGGATTTGAATCATTTCGTTGTTTGTTTACACTTTCCAACCGTAGGTTGAAGAAGCTTATATGCTCCAGCTTTGTCCATCTGTCCGCACGATAGCTCGCGTAAAAATGGTTAAATTTTGATTAAATTTTAGTATGTGGTAGGGGACCACCTAGGGACGAACCCTATTGAAAATGGACGAAATGGGGTCAAAGGTCACGACATAGAAGCGGGATCCATTCCATTGCCCTTATGCATAATAACTTGCGTAAATATGGTTCAATTCTGATGAAATTTTAGTATGTTGTAGGGGACCACCTGGGGACAAACCCTACTGAAAATGGACGAAATGGAGTCAATTGTCACGACATAGGAGCGAGATCCATTCTATTGCCCTTATGCATCATAACTTGCATAAATATAGTTTGATTTCAATGAAATTTTAGTATGTCTTAAGGGATCAGCTGGGGACAAACCCTATTGAAAATGGGTTAAGTGGGGTCAAAGGTCAGGACATAGGATCGGGATCCATTCCATCGCCCTTATGCGTTATAACTTATGTAAAAATGCTTCGATTGAGATAAAACTTTATCATGTTCCGGAAATATACATTACTGGTTCTGTTGAATATCATCGAAATGGGGTCAAAGGTCAGGACACTGGAGCGAGATTTGTTCTACAGCCATTATCCTCATAACTTGAGTAATAATTTTCGGTATGTCGGAAAGCGTATTATAATCAATGCATTGCATGATTTTACTAACTTGTTTTAAGGTCATGCATAGTTTTTTTCACTATAGGGTGCAAAAGTAAATTCCAATTCCCCCAATATCTAAACTACTGTTTGTAAAAATTGCAACACCATGAAGTAATGATGGTAATCACGTGAAACTTACAGAATATAAAGAGCAGGGTAGGACATGCAAATGAATAGAAGTGCAGAGTCATTGCGCATGTCTGGGCCCAGCAGCACCCTCTGGACAGTTGAGTGTGGGATATATTTAAAAGAGAAGGCTGTACACACACCAGTAGTGGATCATGGACAGCGAGTTGTAAAAGGGTGTCCATGATTCAATAATGCCTCAGAGATGACGAAGGATGCAATATCACCATACAACAGAATTTGAATGGGGACGAATGATTGATCTGCATGAAGGTACATTTTCGTACCGCTACATTGCGACTCGGACGGAGCATAATGCCACGACAGTGGATCGAGGAGAACCTGTTGCATTGGCAATCCAGCAGTGGACAAAGAAATGTGACGACACCACAAGATGCCCAACACCTTGTTCACATGGCAGTGATGAACTGTTCCGCATCATTGCAAGTGTTAGCACAACAGTGGAGCACTACAACAGGTGTGACATTGTCTGCCTCCACAGTTCGACGTCATCTGCTGCACAGAGGATTGGTTGCATACATTCCTTTGAGGCAGATTCCTCTGACCCTGAACTATGGATGCTTCAGGCAGGAATGGAGGATTTTCAATACAGACAATGGCATGATGATTGGCAACATGTCGTGTTTTTTGGACAAGTTCTGATTCAACTTGGACTACCATGATGGCCGCATACAAATTAGATGGCATTGTGGTTAGCACCTTCTTCCAGCATGCATTGTCGAGTGCCATATGTGCTGAACGCTAAGTGTGATGGTGCGGGGTGCCATCAGGGGTGCAAAAAATGTTCAGGGTCCAATATTTCCCCAGAACCCCCTTTTTTTTGTCTGAAATTTCCCCCAAAACTGTAGCGGATTTTCATACAAGTTTAGACGATTATTAGAGTACATGTTGATGATCAAAAACTATCCTTAAAGCCTATTACTTAAAAATTTAAAAAAAAAAAAACTAATATTTATTCCAATGAATAACTAGCTTTTTTTTTTTTTCCACAGAAAAAATTGCCCCCTTTTTTTAGTTGCACATTATGGTAACCGAATCATGCCATTATACGTAGAACATATATAGTATCTGAAACAATCATTTGATGCGGCAGTTTGCAGTACGTCACAGCTCTCATAACCTCTTGTACTCATAACCAGGGCTCGACAAATATGTTCTAGACCTAGGAACCAGCTCCAAAATTTAGGTGCCAGGTGAAACAAAGTCAATAACGCATGGACACATGCTTGGTTATGACGCTGGAATGAAAAGTGGTAAACCATATTTGTTGTCATTTTTTTTTTCTTATTACCCAAACCACTTATTGCAAAATAAAGTTCCAATTTGCTTTATAATTTTCTTTTTATATTCTTTCAGTAGACGATCTCAAAAAATTTCAGATTTCGATTTTATTAAAATACTATTTGCGGAAGTCATATTTTTTACATATTAATTTAAAGTGCCATTTTTTTTTCTTCGTATAATCTGTAAACCATAAAATTCAGAAAAAATTTTTTTGTTTGTGAGATCCACAAGGGTATGGACTAGCTGATGACCATTAACCTGTATCGTCCAATTGCGGACTCCACAGGGTTAAGCGAACTCTCTCAAAATTGATAGTGACGGCGTTGCGAGTAATCCTGCCAGGATCCGACATTCCCCCATCTGGACAGAATCGGTCCGTAGACCTGCAGCTTGCTGCTACTCCCGTGGGCCGGCACTTCTCACCTCTCCGTCATGACCCGGGTGTGCGTGCCATTTGGGCAGGGGCTAGAAAAATTCTCTGCCCCTGACTGGGAGAATCAATTGCTGGTGCGAACTGTTTGGGGATCCACCCTTTATTCAAACAGAGATACATGCACATTATTTACACTGAGGAACCCATCTTCGCGTGGGAAACAAATCCTTTGCTCAATGGGCCCTCTCACACTAAGAAATATTTTTAAAAGATATTTACATTGATATTTACATTGCCACAGGACTAGGGTCAGTTCTGTGGTGATGACTCTGGGCTCAAGTCATCAGTTTCTCTTCTCGGTCTTCATCCCTCTTCTTTCTTCTTCGGTCACCCCTCAATTAGGTAGACCGCCTGTTCCTCTTTGAGGTGCTTGACCATCTCGATGAGCCCCTGTCGCGCTCTTGGGTATGCGAGCAATATCGAGAGGTCCCTCGTCTTTGCCAATTCTGGCACTAAAGTTGCTCTCTTCCCTGCCAGAGAAGCACATTCTAGAATCATGTGTGCGACATCTGCAGTCTGGGCACCACACATGCACACTCGCTCCCTAACCGCAAATCTGCGGAAGTACTCCGGCGACACGCCGTGCCCGGTTAGTACCTGGTTGAGGAAGCCATTACTCTCAATGCGCCTTATCGAGATTCGGGGGAATATACGGCGTGTTCTTCTACCCGTGTCCCCCTCATCCCATCTCTGTTGCCACTCCACCAATGTGGCTGTTTTCAGTTGCATCCGCACGCTTTAAAGCGGCGTTCGCATCTGAAAATCTATGCCTTCTTTACCAGTAGCTTCCTTCGCTAGCTGGTCTGCACATTCATTTCCATCTGTACCGACATGACTTCGGATCCAGTGGAAGGTAACCCTCCTACTCTCCATTGACTTGAATAGCGCTTTTATCTCTCTGACAAGAGGAGTCTTACTCCTGAACTGACCAAGCGCTTTCAGGGCCGCTTGGCTATCAGAGAATATGCTATAAGCCCCTTCGCAGTTGATAGACAGCAGCCAACACAGTGCTTCTCTGATCGCCAATAACTCTGCTTGGAAGACAGAGGAATTGGGCGATAGTTTCACTCACTCCGCGTGCGGCTCGTTGCCATCCGAGACCACGCAAAAACCTGCGCCAACACTACCGTCTATTTTCGAACCGTCCGTGAGCAGTTCCTTCCATTGTCCTGTGGGGAGATCTTTGTCCCAGCTCAGACAAAGCTCGTTGGCTGGGTAGCAAGTCCAGTCCATTTTCGGAAGTTCCACCTCGGACAACCGGTACTGGTGTCCTAGGAAAGAAACATCGCCCCCGTAGCGGAGGGTCTGCATTACTGCTTCCCTCGCTATGACCAGGTCCGCCGGTTCGCACCCAGCCAGCACTTGGAGCGCTGCTGTGGAGGTCGTGCGGAAGCACCTCGTCATGCCCAATAGCGCCCTGCGCTGAATTTGGTTGATACCATTTCTCATTCTAATGGTATCTGACCACCAGGCGGGACACGCATATGTTAATATGCGCTCTACCCTCGCTTATAGAGCACCATTTTAGCTGGCCCAGTCAGCAACATTCCGTTGATCTTATTTAGAATGCTGGTGCATCTGTCCTTCAAGAAGCGAAGTCCACAAGGGTATATAATCCAAAGGCTGTGAAAAAAAAAAAAAATACCACGTATAATCCGCTGCGGCATATGATCTGTAGATTATGAAATTCTGAGAAAAGCAATTTTATTCCTTCGCATAATCTGCAGCAGCATGTCGCAGAACATGATATTTAAAAAAAAAAAAAAAAAAAAAAACAGTCCATACCTGCCAACAGCCTTGTTACTAATAACTACTATGGCATGCATGGACTATTTTATGAAATAATCCATCTTTTTGTAAAAAACAAATATGTGCCTCAACAAAACATTACAACAAACAAGGACTCTAATGAAACAAACTTAACACGTGTGAAACACAAAGTTTTTTCCTCAGCGAGATTCGAAACTTCCACCAGTAAAAATCAGTAAGATGCGTTAAGGATTCCACAATGCTTGACAGACAGGAAATCCAAGCAAGTGAACACACAGTGCACGAACCTCCACTTACCACATGATCATACCACCCCTAAAATAGCAGTTTAAGGAGAAGATGAGACCAAAGAACGGGGGAAAAAAAGCTGAATATTTTAACTGGTGAAAAATCAAAACAGACAGCAAGAATACGTACTACTGTCAGTTTGTCTTTTATTGACTCTGCAACTTCACAGCACCACAGCTTAATTTTTCTTTGTGCTGATATCATTCTCTCCCTACTTCTTCATTGTCACTTTTCCTGTTTTTTATAACCTCTGATAAAAACTATCAGTCTGAGGACCATGAGTGTATGATATCAAAGCTTCAACTATTTTAGATAAATGGTGTAACTTTGGGAATATTAATACTTTTGAACACCATGCATCAATTTTTAAAAATTTTCGTCACTTCCGTTTTCGGGAATTTCCTTTCAACAAGATTTAACAGCACTGGAGAGTGGGAACATCGTGGGGGGGGGGTCCATTAGGGGAAATCCGTCCGACTTCCGGTTTTGGAAATTTTTCTCCTATTTTCAAGCCTGAAATACAAAAAATTATGCAGTGAAATGATACTTAAAAATACTGAACAGAAGTAACATCACCAGAAAAAAGAAATTATGATTACGGATAAAATCTGAACTCCGTCGGCTTTCCGTTTTTGAAAGTTTCGTAATTCCATCCTCCTCCGACTCCCCCCCCCCTCAAAATCTGTTTACTTGTGCATCGATCTCCTGAGTGGCCAACATAACGAAAAAGACGGAATTTCTCGAATTCGCGGAAGAAGCCTGAAGATTAGGAGGCAATTTTCGCGGCGTCTAACTTCCGTTTCCACAAATTCTTGCTACAGTTTCAAAATGAAATACGAACATATATGCCATAAAATGATATTTAACAAGAATACTAGACAGAAACGCATAATCGGGAGAAAAAAATTACGATTAGGGCAAATTCTTTTTACTCCATTTAACTACTGTTTTCGAAAGCTTTGAAACAAAATACCGTCCCCAGATGGAAAATGACCCCCCCCAATTTGTTTTTAAACAAAATGAAAATTCATAAAAACAGGACCGCCTCAGAAATCCAAAGATATAAGAAAGAAATGATCGTCTTATTGAAAAAGTAACTGTCATTTTGAAGTACTTCTGTGCTACTTTTAAGTAAATAAAGAACTAAAATCGCTAGCTGTTGCAGCATTACTGTAGTTCATTAGTTACACTAAAAAAATCTGTTGAAATTGTGGACAGTCCATTGCATTGTCTTATTTCTGGATACATTTTAACTGAATACCAAAAGTAAAAAAGAATTAACACAATTAGCGCACCAAAACTAGGTTACATGCTGCGGAATAGCTTTGCGGGATTCCCGAGAGTAGCGGATTCTCACACCACGTAGGCTTCCGCACGCGCGAGTAGTAACAACGCCTTCCTTGCGTCATATTTTCTGTCAAAATGCTTCTAAAGTGCAAATAAATAAATATATATATATATATTTATATTCTTACAATCTCCTCGCGGTCTTTTATTTCGCTGTTACGTTACATTTTTTTCTGTTACCGCATTTTCAGTACTTTCCCAATAACAGCATCTCTCCTGACAACTACCTCGCGGACTTTTTTAAACGCTGCATCGTTTTTTTTTTCCTTTCGCGGTGTCCGCGTACCTAAATTGATAACTTTTTAATAGATAATCTATGGATTATACAACAGAAATTACAGTACTGCAAATTACAAAATTTCAAGTAAGACGAAAATTAGGCGCCACGGCCCGAATTTTAGGTGCCCGGGATTCGTCCAGCCCTGTTCATAACGACGCATTTTTCAAAATGATCACCTGATTACAGTGAAGTAAATTACTCCTATTTTTCATGCTATATTCGTTGTTAGTAAGTCAATTTTTCGTTTTATTATTACTACCATTATTTTACCCCTGGGCAAAATTTTCCCCAGAGCTGCCTTAATTTCCCCCGAACCTTGTCCGTGCGTTCGGACATATTCTGCGTCTCTGGGTGCCATTAGGTACCATTCGCGGTTTTGGCTGCTACAACTTGAGGGTAATCTCAACAGCGACTGCTACTTCAAGGAAATTGTACAGGCAGAAGTCATATCCAGGGATCATAGCATACTTCTGGAAAATTTTAGGTTAGAATTTTAGGAATTTTAGGAATTTTTAGAAAAATTTTAGGAAAATTTTAGGAGTGTATTTCAATAAAAACTAGATGTATATTTGTATACATCTAGTAAAACAACTTTGTATACATTGTAAAGAGTTTGCTTCACACCCTTCAACCATATATACTGATAGACTGCGCATGACATCAAAATTTCTGGCTCCAACATAAAATCACATGACAACAATCAAAAAGATGGGTTACTCCTGCTGTGCTTATGGTTGCTCTGACCGATATAGTAAAGAAAGTTCTATGATTTTTCATGGGTAAGAAACGAATTAAATACCCAAGTCAATAAAGTTCAATTACTTAACCAGAAACTTGCAGCTATTGATATAAAAATATAGTAACTTAAGAAAAAAATGGAATGCATTTTCCAAATTCTTCGCAAATGTTCATCACATTATAAATCACAAAATGTAAACAACACGATCATGCATGTATATAGCTCATAAGTAAACTTACCTGAAGAGTTTTCATTATATATGAGGTGCATTCACATAATACACCGAAAACACTGAAGTTCTGCAGCGTAAATTAGTAATCATAACAGAATTTGTACACGAAATTTGGAGTCTGATGATGACGTGCCCAATGTTTGAGCCATGGCGGCTTTGATGCAGCTATTGCCAATGCGCAGTCCATTAGTATATATGGTCGAAGTTCACACCCAAATTTTTTGCATAACGTCTAATGTCTAAAGTTTAAGTATGATTTACTTCTAATGTTCAGTTCTTATCTTTTCACGTGTTATTATCATATTCAAGTATATTTACCACATTCAAGTTTCACTTTGAACATTAATATGCTGTTGAACCAGAAGCAATTCACGATTTTCACAGTAAAGTTTTCAGGTTTCACATTAAACTATAATATCCTAAAAAGGTAATTGAAAACCAAGAACTATGTACAATTGTTCACTGAATTACTTTTTTCATATTATTGTTTTAACCTTTTCCTGATTAGCCTATCTTTTTCTGCTTCCACCACAACTAATTTACTTTCAGTTTTCTTTATTTCAGCTGAACCTTGGATGATCAAGTTAGAGGCAACTGCTATTTCAACAGTATTTTGTTTTTCTACAGCTTTTCTCATTCTTTCTGTTCCCTCTTGAATTACTGCTAGGGAGGCTTCTTTATCGTTTTTAAGTCTATTTATTTCTGCATCATTTTCTTTTATTTTGTCATCAAACTCAGCTTTTCTTTTTTTCTCTAGCTGCTTTTCCTTATTTTCCCTCTCTTTCTGCTTCCTTTCTTTTACCTTTTTTGATTCTTCTTCCTTCAGCTTATCAACATACTCTTTATAAAATTTATGTGAATCACAAACACTATTTAACAAATTTCTTGTTATGGGAACTTTACTTACACATCCATAGTGTTTAATGGCCCCTTTAACTATTCTTAATGATGTTATAGTTGAGTCTTTTAAGTTAGCCTTGTCCTTCCTTAACAGAGCAGTGTTAACCGAAAATCCCCTTTCTGCATCAGCATTACCATGAGGTAAAACTAAAATTGACTTTATGAGTTTAGCAAGATTTGAGTATTTTTCTTTTCCGCTAGAGTCTTTAATACTAAATATATTACGCCAGTAATGATCAATCCGCACTGGAATATGCCCTTCCTCTGAAAATTTCACTAGTTCATCTAGAGTTGGCTTATCGCAATTTAAAAGTTTCCACTCTTCTCTTACTCTATCAATTTGTTCCTCAGAAAGATGCAAAACACTTGAAATTCTGGTTATTTCCGAAAGTCCTTCAGTGACTGAAAGTTGAGTTGACTCTTTCTTTGGTTCTTTTACCTTTAAAACTTCTATGTCTCTTAGCTTTTGATTGCAGAATGGCAAATTTGACTTTAAATATTTTGTGGTTGCAATTAGTGATGATCTTACATCTAAGAGAAATAATTTCTGCCTGGTCTCCTGAACATTCCTGAGGAGAGTTTTTGTCTTCATACCAACTTCTAACTCCCCTAGTTTTTTCCATGAATTTTTGTTTTTAAAATCTACATTCTTTAGGTCTTCTCCAAATTTCCCTGCTATAACATCATCTTGGATAAACTGAGCCATAACATTCCTCATTAAAGTATTTAAATCAGAATATAACTGGTGTATTTTTGGTTCTTCACTCTGATAACATAATGAAAACTTTTCAAAATTTTGGTGTGAAAATGAAATTAATGCTAAATAGCAAGGAGTAAGCTCATTTTTCAGGAAACAGTGAATTCTTTTATACCTTGCCGAATTGCGCAGTTGTTTTTCAAATATTTTTTTAGATGGCAAGAAGTTTAAAAAATATTCTGTAATATTTAGCCATTGATCCAAGAGCCTCTGGGCTACAGAACCAACGGTTAACCATCTGTTGCTGACATGACGCAAAAGAAATTTGGCAGTGACCAATGTTATATCCTCGACAGATTTATAATCCTCTCGTCTTGCAGCACTACTCTTTAAAAAGTAATGCATAACAGTAGCAAATTCGTCAAAATCTATATTTAAGCTTGTCAAAAAAATTTTAAATGCATTACTAACAACATGCAGGTTGCAAAAACCTAGTTCCAAAGATTTCTGGCCTGTTTCTTGTTTTACAACTTCATTGAATTTGCGTAAAAAGCACTTATTTACATTTGGGCTGTCCATGGATACACAAATAATTCTGTTCAACGAAATATTGAAGGATGATAACACATCAAGAATTTCTTTTAGCAAAATATCTGCTGTTGCATGACCCAGAAAAACGCTTGTTAGGTATCGGCAAGAAACTGAATTTATTTCTGAAGACCAGTACCTGAGATACACATCCAACTGCCGTTTCACTTGTGTATTTGTAGTTTCATCAAATGCTATAGTAACTTTTCCTGGGCTACTAGATGCAATGTCTTTTTTCAAATCCTCTTCAAAATATTTTGACAATCCATGTGATATCACATAAGCAACTTTTTTTCTTTAAGTTGCATTTTGGCTGCAATAGTAGAATCAGGAAACATTTCTTTGAAAAGTTCAACTGTTTCAGTGCATGAAACAAAAGACATATTGTTCTTAGCAACTTTCATGGCCCATAATGCTTCGGCTTTAGCCAACTGTAAATCATGACTCAGTACTTCACTAATATTTGTTTTGGGCTGAAGATCCCGTCCTCCAAAGGCTTTCAGGATGGACTTATTTTGAAATTTACTTTGAAATTTCTGCAAATGTTTTTTTCCTTTATGATGCGCTTTTACTTGTGAAAAGCCACTATTAGAAATGTTGAAAATTTCTGAACACAATATACACTTAGCAGAAAATATTGTTTCAGTTGCAGAACACCATTCTTTCAACTTCACTCCGTCCAATTCTTTGGCGAGCCACGCATCTTGAAATTTCGTTTTGGATTTAGGCATCTTAAACACTTGTATTACTAACCAGAAAATGAAAGGGAAGTACAAAAACACGTTCCAATATTGCAAAACCAGACAACTTCCCGAAATTTGGCTGCGAGGATGTCAGAAGATATGAAAAAAAAAAAAAAAAAAAAAAGCAGGTCATCACTAGAGAACTGAACCTGCACACAGCACAGAGAACACCATAAAAGACGTAAAACCAGAAACTATCATACGCATCTCACGCAAGTTCAGTCAAAGCGAGTCGGAGCCGAGATATATTGCGCATCGAAGGTCGCTGTCGCCGACGCATGATCGAAGGTCAATGATCACGTGCTCTACTGCCTGCCAAGATAATACTCAGCTACCATCCCATCGTCATTACCGGAGGTTACGGAAGGAGACCACGTTTCCTCTTTGCTTCCACCCACCTGCGGTTTACAATAACAAAACATCAGCAGAAAGAGGAGGTTCCACAAGGCATGTACAAAAATAAAGTATGATCTTCTGCGTGCCACGGAGTTCGTCTGCAAAGCGCAAACCAGGGGTGAAAATGACCCCTCCCCTTTTCCCTTAGATCTCTTGTTACTCTCGAAAACTGTTCGAAGGCAAAAAAATGGAACGCCCGCCCCGAAGCAAGTGCATCTCGATGGCGTCATTTTTCCCTCCCTTCAGCAGCACAGCATATAGGCTGTGTTTCTACAATAACAGGTCTTTTTACCTTACCGTAATGGTAAGTTTATTGGCGTTAATAACGGTTGTGTTTTTAATAAAAATAAGCTTACGAAAATTTTAGGATGAATAGCAAATTTTAGGTCTAATTTTAGGAATTTAAGGAGGGTCACAAAATATTAGGAATTTTAGGAATTTTAGGAGGAATGCGATCCCTGCATATCTTTCCTTCAGAGCACTCCTGGCACTATATTCCAGCAGGAAAATGCCCCTCTTCACAGCACAGCAGATACCGCTTCGTTCCTGGCCTGCATGTTTGCCAGACATGTCACCTATTGGACATCTCTGGGATATGGTCACTCTGCAAATGGCACATCAAAGTCCTCCAGCGGTCAGTACCAATGATCTGTGGACTCGCATACATGCTGCCTGGCAAGCAATTACCCAGGACACCATCCAACGCCTTTTTGATTCAATGACACACTGTCTAGAACACTGGTGACCAACTTTTTCATGGCAAGTGCCACTTTTAGGCTTTTGTATCTTGGGCGTGACAATGAAGTCATCCATTTTCCTAAATAAATTGGCTCATATCAGGTTTAAATAAAAACAATTATTTTCAGTTTCATAAGGTTTATTATCATTCTTATTGCACGTTAAATTGAACAACATGTTTGCAACTCACAATAACAATGGGATTTATAAAATTTCAATGCGGCTTTTGAATTTGCATGTTTCTTAACATCTCCTGTATGTTTGGGTTTACCTGTGAACAAACAAGCAAGATTAAATTTCTTAGGTGAGTGTTAGTTAATTTTGAATGATATTTATTTTTAATCGTATTCATTATTGAAAAAGATTGTCCACAAACGTAGGTTGAGCTAAACCTACAACAGTACCTTAGTGCAAATTCGTGTAAAATCAAAAAATCAGGAACTGGAAGAAATTTCCAGAATTCAACATAATTTGGACTAGTTGAAGTAGAAAGAAACTCATTATATTTACCTTTAAGTGCAATATTATGCTGAAGGTCAATAATTTCTATCTGCATGTCTGGAGGATAAGGATTTAGGTCTCCAATAGCAACTGAAAAAGGGTTTGTAAAAAGTTCACTGTTTTTCTTATCTTTCTCGAAATCACAAAATCTTGTTGCAAAGGAGTCATGTAAAACAGATATTAACTTTTTGTACTTCTCATAATTTGGGGCATTTTCAGATACTTTTTCTTGTTCTTGCATTCGGGCGAATTGAGATAATTTGTTTTGAGATTTGTTTTGAGAAAAATCATTTAAAAACAGCAAAAGTTTAGTCATAAAAGATGATACAGAAGTCATCAATGTTGGAAAAAGGCAGTCTTTTCCTTGCAAGCATAAATTTAAACTGTTCAGATGCCCCATTATATCTGTAGGAAATGCGAGATCCCACAGCCAGTCTTCATCCTTGAGAAGTGAACACTCACTTGTGAGTAAACCATTATCTTCAAAATACTTTAAAACACTATGTCAAAGGTTCCAACATCTCTCCAAGGCCTTTCCCTTTGAAAGCCAATGCACGTTACAATGAAGAAGAAATTCGCCCATTTCTTCCAGCTCCTCCCCAAATAAACTGCGAAATTCCCGACGAATGAGTGCACTGGCTCGAATTTTGTTAATACAACACACTACTGGATCCAGAACAGAAGATAACCCCAAGTCCTTTGCGCAAAGAGCCTCTTGATGTATGATGCAATGGTACTTGAATATCTTCCTTTCCACATAATCTTCAAGTAACACTACACACCTTTTTCGTTCGTACCAATCATTGCTGGAGCCCCATCTGAGCAAATGCTGTCTAATTTCCCCCACTCTAACTTATTGTTTTCAACAACATTTTTCAGCTCGTTAAAAGCATCTTCACCTCTAGTTGTTATTAATTGACACAAGTCTAAGAGTTCTTCAATTAAATCAAAGTTGTTGATAGCACGTACAAAAATTCTTAACTGCGCAGTGTCAGAAACATCACAGCTCTCATCTATAGCCAAGGAAAAACACTTATGAAAGTGAATCGAAGACACAATATGAGTGTTAGCGTTATTAGCCATGTCGTCTATACGACGCATCACTGTATTTCGAGAAAGTGAAATTGCGTTGACCAATTCCGTAGTTTTTTAATCTCCGGTATGGTTAGCAAATATCTGTAGGCTGGACGACTATTTCTTCGCCATCAGAGTATGGTTTCTTCTTTCGTGCGAACAGAAGAGAAATTTCGTAGGAAGCCTTCACCATTGATGTCAGTTCTTCACTCTTTTTCTGGAAAAGCAATTGTTGACCAGTTAGTGATTTCTTTTTTTTTTTTTTTTTTTTTTTTTGTTAATAAAGTCCGTTCATAATGTTGAGCCAACAGGATACTTAGAATTAAAATCAGAATGCTTTTGCTTGAAATGTCGCTCCAAGTCAAGATTTTTACTGGTGGAAGTGAAGTGGAAAAGCTCATTTCACAGCATTACTGAACATCTGGCTGAGCACAAAAAAAGATGTTACCCAAAGTAGACCTAATTATCCTGGGCTTTACTTACTCTCTTAGGTACTTCAACAGTGCATCTCTGGAAGAACACTGAGAAAACTGCTTTTGTCAACAAAAGAGTTTTACATTTTCATGAAAGCATTGTAATATCCACCTCTTCAAGCTGTGATACCAACAGTCCTTATTTCAATAAGTACATACCCAGTCTTAGCATAAATACTGTTACAAACGTTCAACAGATGGCGTGTGACAGTGCAATGTTGCCAACCAGCAAGGAGGCATGAAGCAGTTAGGAATCATTGTGCATTCAGTCTTAGAGGAGATAAGGTGTTTTGTGAAGTATCTGCCATGAAGTGGAGCGATTATGAGAATCGTGTCGCTGTAATAGTGCTGCACAAAGTTGGAAAATCAGCTTTTGAGATTTTCAACATGCTGAAGAAGCTGAAAATCAGCCGAATTTTTGTCTACCAGACTTAAAAAGGTTCCTTGAGACTGGGACCATCGCTAACCGCCTCAGAAAGGGTCAACCACATACAGTGAGAACTGCTCACCTGGTGAAAGCAGTGGCAGCCTGTATTCGAAGAAATCCTGTCAGAAAACAATCCGTGATGGCTCGTGAGCTGAACATTTGAAGAATGTCGATGTCAGCATGAGTGCTGAAGAGTGACCTAAGGGATGGGAGCTTACCAGCGGCATACAGAGCACTTCCTCACCCCACAACGAAAGCAGCAGAATGTGCTAAAAGCAAAACGTTTGCTGCAGTGTTACACAGACAATTGCCACAAATAGATCCTTTTTTCTGATGAAAAAGTTTTCACTACTGAAAAGGCCTTCAACTGCCAAAATGACAGGGTGTATGCGTCAACCTCACGAGAAGCTCAGGAGAAAGCTCTAAGGATCATGCAGAGCCATCATCCTGCTTCTGTCATGGTTTGGTGGGGAGTCTTCTATAAGGGTACCACGGAGCTCTATTTCTGTGAGAAAGAGTGAAAACATCTGCCAAAGTCTACCAGGATAGGGTTTTGGAGCCATTGGTCAGAAATGTGAGTCACACCCTCTTCCAAAACCGACAGTGGAGCTTTCAGCAGGATTCTGCACCTGCTCTCAACGCCAAGTCAACCCAGGAGTGACCAGGCAAATTTGCCAGACTTCATTTCTCCAGCTGATTGGCCTTCAAGCAGTTCAGACCTCAACCCATTGGACTACAAGTTGTGGGCCACACTGGAGGACATGGCCTGCAGAAAGAGACACACCAGCATTGACAGTCTAAAACACTCTTTGGTGCGAGCAGTAGCAGTTTTTCCTGTGGAGACTGCATAAAGCTACTGATGAGTGGCCACAGAGACTGAAGGACTGTGTAAAGGCAAAAGAATGCCATTTTGAAAAGTGACTGATGCCATGTATTCACAAGTGTACTACTTACATCATATCACAGGTATATTAAAATAGCTTTAAATTTCTTTTGTTAATTCATTGAATACTTTGTAACAGTATTTATGGTAAGACTAGGCATTACAGTAGTTCTTAACAGAATGTGCTCATTATTTCAGCTGAGTTTCAATCAACCTTTCATAAAGATACTGCAGAAGTTTTCTGTGTGCAAAGTTTTAAATACTCATTTTGCTTTTACATAAACAAAACTAGCAAACAATAACACTTTAGTTAACCTCCAAACAATGATAACTTTTCTAGCAATCCCAGCAACAGCCATTATTCAGAGGTTAAGTTAAAGTCACTCAAATGATAAAATCGTTTATCCGTAATGAGCAAGAGGAACTAATTTATGGTTCAAACATTAAATAACATTATTCAGAGGTTTCACTGTAACCTGATTTGTTCATCAGTACCAAGTTACCAACACTTATGCTGAAATAATGTTAATGGAGGTAGCTTCTTTCGGAGCTTTGAACGATATGAAATTGAAATAGTTGTTTTATAAGGGACATTTTCTTAGTCTTTTGAGTTCAAAAGTGTGAAGGATGTTTTGTTTTACTTTAACAATATGTTGTTGGTTCTTAAACGCAAGCGCGCGCACACACGCACGCACGCTCACACACACACACACAGACTAGAATTCCCATCCAAGTGCTATAACACAGGTAGGAGACACTGTCCAGAGACTTTGAAAGGAACTACAATGTTTCTGTTGAAAAAAAGTCCATACATACTTCAATCATGCAGCACACATGTGCTTAATTAGTACTAATGCTAAATACTTTTGGAAGATCACTACTTAACAACAAAAGATCTAATGAGTGAATATAACCAATATACAAAAGCGACTCACCCTTCATCAGTTTCATTTATAAGGTCACATATTTCCATATTCAAAGCCCAATTTTCAGAGGCCAGTGAAACATCTGTAGCATGTTCTAAAACACAAAATATGTCCACAGTTGTAATTCAAAGCAAGATCATGAAACTGTACATTTTAGCTTGATACATCAAAGAACAAAAGATTAGTAAGTGATTTGCTTTTTTGCCATTCTGATTTGGTGGAAAGAAAGAAGAAAATGGGAACTGTAACAGGTTGACAAGCATGGAACAGTAAGCTCACAGTACTATAATGTATTACAATAGAATATGAAAAATGAAGAAGTACCAATGCCCGTGATAAAACCAAAGTGAATGTCAATAATACAGAAAGGTATTAACAAAGATATGTTAAATTATGATTGAAAACATAGCATCATCCTAGCACTATTAAAACAATGATATACCTCACATACTCCTGTATAAGCAGTTAATCTAGCTTAACCTGGTAAAATATTAGTCTCACCTAAAAGCCAACATTCAAATTTTAAGAGTTGGGAAAACATGGCATTTACTGAAGCATAATAATGTGTCTTCATATATACATTTAATTAATTTTCCTAAAAAAATGTGTGTTTTCCTGTTCTTGAACAGTCCCTTCTTGCAACATCAATCAACAGAACAAGCATTTTCCCTTTGTTTTAAGAGAAATCAAAGTTCAAAATTGGTACTTATTTAGTCTGTGCTAAAGCTGGCACCATTTTTCATAACCTAAAAATTGTTTTCACAACAGATTTGAAGATGCAGTACCAATTTTAAAGTTTTAATTTCACTTAAAATACATATTTCAAATATGTAAATGAAGAAGTTTGATCTGGCAACAGTAAGTAAATAATCAGTTAAAAATTTATCTGGTAGTTTGTATTTGTTTTGTGGAGCAAACCTCTGAATCTCAGAGAACAGCTTAGTGAGTGATACATAAAATACATATTTTTCTATTCCTTACAATCTCTTCTTAATATAAAGATCAATAGCACAAACATTTTCCTGTATTTATTTAAGAAAAATAACAGTTTAAAATCAGTATCGTCTGCTGCAAAATGAACTTTAATAGCATGACAAATGTAGTGTGTAGTGGTACGTAGGATAATTACAGAGTTCCAACTTTAAATTTGCTTGGCAAAAAAGAAACAAACAAAGAAGAAGAATTGCTTGCTTTTTTTTTACTAAAATGGCAAGAAGAGATGGTAAGAACTGTCAAAAAACATGCATTTAATTAGGAAAACTCTTGAAAAATATGATACCACTCTTTTACACTACTATACTAGCATTTAATTTCTTCTTAGCAAACTCACATATAAAACCAACCCTCTCCTTTAAACATTTTCTTCTAAAAATTTTAAGCCAATAAACAAGTATAAGTAGTATGCAAAAAAAGAGCTTTACAATATAATATATACCACTGCAGGAACAAGGATACTTGGGAATAAAGACTTTACATCCAAACTTGCCATATAATGTTGATAATTTTTTTCAATACAAATTAAGCATTTTTTTTTGTTTTTTCATTGGGCTCTTCATAATAAAAGGTGAGGAGGTTCTTCATAATAAAAGGTAAGGAGGGCTAAATAACTGAATAAAAGATTTTCGTGATTTATTAATGGTGATGTCTTAGATATAAATATTCTTAGGTGGTTATTTTCTTTATGAGTTTTTATTTTAGAGAATTCTAGGTAACGAACCACTAATAGGCAGATTAGCATCTTTATTTTTGAAAGAAGACCATGACTTCTAATTCTGGCAAGGTAACTTGAGTATCAGTAGGGTCTTTTTTAATTAATTCACAATTCAATTCAGTAATTGTTTATTGAATTTTAAAATTACATTTTCCACTGTTTTAATATGATAATTGGGTTCATAAATTGATTAGTTGCTGCCTTTCACATTTGAGTTTATCAAGTTTGAAATTTGTCTTACATTTATTATTGTACTCTACTTTAACACGAGTCTGTATAATTCAAAATGAATTTGATTTTTTTTCATGTTCAGGAGTATTTGAAATAACTTTCAAATTTTGGTAGGTATTTTCTGTCAATGAAATATACTGGGGATACCCAAATTAGAAATCACAGTCTTCTTCCCTTAAAATTAAAGAATGCTGATCCATTTATTAGTGCTGCATTATCTACAATTTCCTTTACAGCAAAAACTCATAAAGAAAGCAACCCTCTAGGAATAATTGTATCTAAAACCACATCACCATTAATAAATCTCAAAAATAATTTATTCAATTATTTAGCCCCTTTTTCTATGAAGAATCCATTCTCAATGAAAAAAGAACAGCTTTAATGTTTACTGAAAAAATAAAACAAAAAAAATTTAGACCAACATTATACAGCAAGTTTGGATGTAAGCTACTCATCCACAAGCAGCCCCCCCCCCTGTACCTGCAACAACAGATCTTATTATAAAGCATTTAAAAGAAATAGGACTAAATGAAACTCAAAGGAATTTCAACCTATACATATAACAATATAATTATTTTTCTTATTATAATAATACTAGCAGTTCTGTCCATTCTCTGAAAGGTGATTCTATAAAATTATTTTTTTAAATAATTTAATTAAAGAAAGGGGAAAGTAATTAAGGGAAAGAAATGTAATTTGAGATCCACAATCTGTTTTATTATTTAGAATACGGTCCAAACGTCAATATATATGGTTTAATGTAAAACAATAGCAAGCTTTGCACACCATAAGTTTAAAACAAAATTTCATGGAATTTTTGCAGCATTTTAACATTTCTGGCATAATTATCATTAAACCTATCAGCATTTTGAACAGCAAAGCTAAGCCACCCTTCTGATTTTTTTGGGTTTCAAACTTTTCTAAGTGTAGAAGTGTTAGAAAAATTCAAGCACGCAATATTCCAAAGCCATGCTTTTGAATTTTTTGGTTTTGGGACTTTATGTCCTACCAGCATTTTGAAAAGTACAGCTAAGTCACCCTTTTAAATTTTTGGTTTTTAGACTTTTTAGGTGTAGAAAATGGTGGGTTTATAATATTAAAAAAATCAAAATGGTGGGTTTATAATATTATCGGCTTGAAAAAAATTCAAGCCGATAATATTATAAACCCACCATTTTGATTTTTTTTTTTTTTTTGTACTTTTCTAGGTATCTAGACTTAAAGACATATCAACATGCCAGTTTTCAGATGTCTAGGTCATTTAGAGGTGGTTGAAAAATTCAAGCAAAGTTCCAAAACCATCATTTTTTTTTTTTCAGACTTTTTTAGGCATATGAACATTAAGACCTATCAGTATACCAGTTTTCAGATCTCAAAGTCATTTAGGAGTGGTCAAACAATTGGCAGACAGAAACACTCACATTTTTCCACTTTGCTTTATATATATATAATATATATATATATAACAAAATTAGCTGGGTCTAAGAACAAATTGCATGTGAACAAATTATCAGGAAAAACCAAAATGTTGATGCAAAAAAGAAGAGTGATGAGAACAACTAAAGAAGATGTGACTTCCAAAGTGGAATATATAGAGCTATGCAAGACAGTACGAAAAAGTATCACTGAAGACGTAAGGAAATTCAACTGTGAACTAGTAAGGAAAGCAATTGAAAACAACCAAAGCCTAAAGATAGCAAAGGGACATCTCAGTAAGGGGAAAAACAGATTATGGCACTGAGAAAAGAAGATGGTTCTGTAACAAGAAATAGAGGCGAAATTTTGACAAGAGTGAAAGATTTCTACTCCAAATTATATGAAAGGGATGATACATGTACTCCAGGCATCATGAAAGGTACCAGAGTTCTTCCAGTCCTTCCAGCAGAAGTTGCACATGCAATCAAGAACATGAAGCGGGGAAAAGCTCCAGAAGATGAAATTACTGTAGACATCATACAAGAAGCAAGTGGAGAAATCGAAACAGTACTCGCCCAAATTTTCACTCGATGCCTTAATGAAGGGAAAATTCCTGAGGATTGGAACAACGCTACAATGATCTTGCTACATAAAAAAGGTGACATTGAGGATCTCAGGAACTACAGACCTATCAGCCTCCTATCAGTGGTTTATAAAATCTTCACTAAAGTTCTTTCACACCGCTTGAAGGTAACACTGGACATGGCTCAACCGAGAGAACAAGCTGGATTCAGGAGTGGCTACAGCACAATAGATCATATCCACGTACTGAGAGAACTAATTGAAAGAGCGAGGGAATATGAACTTCCATTGTGCATGGCTTTTATCGATTATGAAAAAGCCTTTGATTCGGTGAAACCATCAGCAGTTGCAATGGCTCTGAAATCCTGCGGTATTGAAGATGCATACATTAATATTATTAATAACATCTATGAAAATGCAAGTGCAAAGATTCTGCTATTTGAAAATACAACACACATAAAAATTGGAAAAGGAGTGAGACAAGGTGACACCATATCTCAGAAGCTCTTTAATGCCACATTGGAAAATGTCTTTCAATCACTGAACTGGGAAAACAAAAGCATAAAGATTAATGGAGATTATCTAACCCACCTTCGTTTTGCTGATGACATAGTCATTTTTGCAACTACCCCATCAGAGCTACAGAGTATGATGCAGGAACTTGCTGACAAGAGCAAAGAAGTGGAATTAAAAATGAACTTTCAGAAGACAAAAGTGATGTTTAATGCTTTTACAAGAAATGAAGATTTATCGATTGATGGAGAAAAGCTGGAGATAACAGACACATACGTTTATCTTGGACAGCAGATATCAAGTGAGGGTCACATTGGTGAAGAAATTAATCGGCGTACAAAACTTGCCTGGAGAGCTTTTGGAAGAAACAGCATAATTTTCTAGAGCAATATGCCATTATGTCTTAAAAGAAAAGTGTTTGATCAATGCATCCTTCCAGTGCTTACATATGGTGCAGAGACGTGGACCTTAGCTAAAAGAGACATACAAAGGCTGCAGACAACTCAAAGCAGCATGGAGAGGTGCATGCTTGGTGTAACCAGGAGAGATAAGAAGAGGAACACGTGGATCCGAAAAATGACAAGAGTGGAAGACATCATGATCAGAGTTAAATCCCTGAAATGGCAATGGGTTGGACATACTGCCAGAAGGACAGACCATCGATGGACAGCCGAAATTTTAGATTGGATTCCAAGGGACAGGAAAAGACCCATAAGAAGACCACATGGGAGATGGGTGGATGAAATTCGAAAGTATGCGGGAGTGACATGGAGGAGACTGGCACAAGACAGACCGTTGTGGAGGAAACTCAGGAAGACCTTCGTCCAGTAGTGGATTGGTAATGGTTGACAATGATGATATATATATATACAGAGAGAGAGAGAGAGAGAGAGAGAGAGAGAGAAAGAGAGAAAGAGAAAGAGAGAGAGGACAGGCAGCTAATGAGATCACTGTCCACACTATTTGCAGAATTATGAATAAAAACAAACTGAAATTATCAAAAATTTACTTGAAACACTTCTATATTGCCATGATGTAGATAACTTTGTATTGTCTACATTAAATGTGTCTGAAGCTGAATTAGAAAATCCAAAAAAACCAAGTTTTCTTGAATATATCCTGAAATACAATTAACATTACAATAACATTAGAATTTCAACAAGAAAATAAACTACCTTACTTTGATGTTCCTTTTCATAAAAGAGGTAAAGTGGCCAAAACAAAAGAAAAAAAAACTACATAATTATTATATCAGATTTAATTTTGAAAAAACTGAAATTAAAATATTACTGTGCCTTATTTGACCAACTCACGAGAGCAGAATTACCATATATTAAATGATGTTTTATGTCATGTGCAGTGGGGTAATTGATACACCCTTTCTGGCAAAGAAGAAACTTCAAATTGAACTTCCTCAAAGTGGTGAGTGCCTGTATGAAGGTCCTCATAACACCTAATTGTTGTTATATGCCACAGTCACTAGAGAATAAGGTTTGGTGAATCTTGAAAGTGCTTGTGAAGAGTTTTAATCTTTCAAATTACACAAAACTAGCAT
This sequence comes from Macrothele yani, assembly GCA_039090855.1. Classification (NCBI taxonomy): domain Eukaryota; kingdom Metazoa; phylum Arthropoda; class Arachnida; order Araneae; family Macrothelidae; genus Macrothele; species Macrothele yani. Next base: position 67,261,551 of record CM077002.1, on the reverse strand, counting down.
TTACTATTATTTACTTCTTTTAAGGTTTTCTGGCTGTTTTGAAATACTTTCAATTGTTCTTAATGTCCTGTGTTGTAAAAGAGTAACAAAACATTTTACTCTTATAAGCCCATTTGTATAAAATATGCAATCACATGTCATGTTAAAAGTCAGCCAATTCTTAAAAATATACAATTACAATACATCCTTAAAACTCAAATTAAAGGTGTTTGTTAAGAAGACATTAGTTTAAAAGACATTCTTCAAAGGAAATAAATCCAATATGATATACATATACAATGAATAAAGCAAGTCTACATTAAGACTCTGCCTTTAATATTTAAATTATCAAATGGAATTAAGTCCATCAGAACTAACTACTGAATTTCTCAAAAGGAAAGCCTTTGTTTTTCAGATTACCTGATGTGCCCATAGACCTTGGTGTACATCTCATTCAGTCAGAGTTTGATGCAAAAACAGAGCACCGACTTTCAACAAAATTTTATAAGAAACACTGCTTAACATTAACAATGATGTAAGAGAGTAAGATGCTGATAACGGCATTTTAAGAATTATTTTTTAATTTTATTAAAAATCCACATTGAAGAAACATCATAGTAAAGTAATTTTATTATTTTATAGAAGTTCCAAGATTTATGGAAGAATAATCAGGCTGAAGTTATATTAGGAATTATATATTCTAAGAAAACAAGATGTAACACAATGTGTATGATTCATTTAGAAATAATTACTAGGATAATAGCATTTGCTCAAAGAGAAGTTACAAATTTATTGCATGTCAATGACTTTCAAAAAAAAAAATTGTGAACAAAACCTAGAAAGAATTATTTTTATAATTAGCTCAATTTAATTACATCTGATTTTTAAAATAGTTCTATAATTTCATTTAAAAAACTAAAACTTAACTCAACTTTGAGAAAAACATGGCCAGAAAAATGGATTGAAAGTAAGACTTCATTTTCATTAATAGAAATAAATTAGATTTCATTATGTGAATATATAATTGGTTTCTATTTTAACCAGCTGAATCTTTTCACTGTGCACATTTTAATCTTACACACTCTATCTGGTAAATGTTTACAAGTCAGGCACACTTGCTTTGAACACTTTTTTTTTAATTTATTTATTTAAGTGAGCGATGGGTTTGCCTCCTCGGGGCGCTCCGTGGTAACAATGGCACACACAACAGCAACTAGGGCCTCTGTGAATCTTGGAGAGGTGCAAGCTAGTTCTGTGTGACATTGGCGAAAAGACCCCAACTCACTGGGTTTTGTTCCAGAATCCTTAGGTTGAATGACCAACTGGAACCCTCAGCTGTGGGCTAATCCCCCACACTGATGTACTTACCTGATTAAAAAGACAAAACGAAATATTAAGAATGACTCAAGTGTGGGATATGGTGGACCTACCACACTTGAGAAGGACGGTCCACCACGGAATCGACCTGGACTTTCTAAACGGCGTATGAGAAAGCGATCTCGGCGGAGTGAATGTAAGATTGGTGTATGGAATACTAGAGGTATAAATGGCAAGATGAGTGAGGTGATTGAGGAGATGAATAAGTATAGACTGGATGTGCTGTGTGTAAGTGAAACCAAAGAGAAGGAAATTGGGGTAGAAGAAGTGAATGGCACGGTGAGTGTGTGGTCTGGAGTATTGGATAATATGAGAGGACAGGCTGGTGTAGGTGTGATTTTAAGTGAAAAGATGAAGAACAACTTGATTCACTATAGTTGCATAAGTGAGAGAATTCTCTGGATTCGTTTGAAAATGAAACTTCAGAGAATTGTAATTGTTGTAGTGTATGCTCCTTGTGACTCGGAACCTTCTGATAAGAAAGAAGATTTCTGGAATGAGCTAAAAGCTGTTTTGAGCCAGTTTGGTGCTAAAGAAAAAGTTATAATAGCAGGGGATTTCAATGCTAGAGTAGGTGTGCAGAATGCAATTTCTGACAATGTTCTGGGTAAGTTTAATGATCCTTGTGTGAATGATAATGGTGAAAGATTAGTTGAACTCTGCATTAAGAATGATTTGTGTGTATCTAATACATTTTTCAACCACAAGTATATCCACACATATACTTGGGAAAATCATACTCTTGGTCAAAAGAGTGTGATAGATTTTGTTGTTTTTACGATCAGCGTTTGAAACACTTAGTTGTTGACACCCGTGTGATGAGAGGTGCGGATGTTGGTTCTGATCATTACTTGGTAGTGTCACGAGTGAAACTTAATGTTGGTTGGAGGAAAAGGAATAGGAAGAGACCCAGGATAGAAAGAATAAAGGTTGATAGGCTCCTTGAAGATCATCAGCGGTATTCTGACTTACTCAGAGAACGAATGAAAGATCTGAAGTCTGGTGAGAGGGATGTAGAAAAGAAGTGGGAATGTTTTAAGAACTGTGTTGTCACTGCTGCTAAAGAGGTCTGTGGCACCACAATAGTGGGTAACAATAGAGGTGATGCTTGGTGGAATAGTGAAATTGAAGAGGCAGTAAAGTAAAAGAAGGAAGCCTATTTGGGGATGTTGCAAGGTAGAGTCTCTGTGGATGAATATCGCTGTAAGAAGCGTGAAGCTGCTAAGCTGGTTCGCCACAGTAAGGCAAAAGATAGGAAGGAGAAAGTGGAAAGGCATGAACTGGCTTTTTGGAAAGATAGAAAGTCCTTCTGGAAGTACATGAGACTCAGGAAAAATAGGGGAAACAAAGTTGTAAGTTGTGTGAAGAATGAGATTGGGGAAATGATATGGGAGCCCAATGAGTTAAGTGACAGATGGGGTGAATACTTCTGTGAGTTATTAGATCAGGAAAACAAAAATGATTCTGAGACAGACGCAGATGATGTCACAATGAGGGACGAAAGCACAGGAGGGATCTCAAGAGAAGAAGTGTGTAAAGCTCTAAAATCTCTTCAGAATGGTAAGGCTCCAGGAGTTGATGGCATAACTGCAGAGATGTTGAAATATGGTGGTGACTCTATAATTGACTGGTTAACTGAAATTTTCCAGTTGTGCTGGGAGTTAGGAATGGTCCCTTGGGATTGGAAGGATGTGATTATTGTTCCCTTGTATAAGGGAAAAGGTGATCAGACTGAATGCAAGAACTATCGTGGTATTAGCCTACTGAGTGTGCCAGGCAAAGTGCTTGGTAAGGTTGTTATTGAAAAAGTACGGGGTCTTACATCATTGAAAGTGTGGGATGTTCAAAGTGGTTTTATGCCTGGAAAAGGCTGCACTAACCAGATTTTTGCATTACGCATGATGATTGAAAAGTATCTGGCTGTTGGGAAGAAAGTTTTTACTGCCTTCATAGATTTAGAGAAAGCTTACGATCGAGTGAATAGGACACTTTTGTGGAAGGTATTGAATGAATATGGTGTTACTGGGAATCTACTTAATAGTGTAAAAGCCATGTATGCTGGTAGTAGAGCTTGTGTACGAGTGAATGGTGTTTTATCAAAATGGTTTTCCATTGGTTCAGGAGTTAGACAAGGTTGTGTAATGTCCCCATGACTGTGTAATATATTTATGGACGCATGCATGCGTGATGCCAAAATAGATAATAGTGGTTTATGTCTTGGTGATATCCGTGTGTGCAGATTGCTGTATGCTGATGATACTGTCCTGTTGGCAGAGAGCAAAAGTGAGTTGCAGAGTATGTTGCCTCGGATGCACGAAGTTTGCATGAAATTCAAACTGAGTATAAATAAGGGAAAAACCAAAGTTATGGTGTTTGAGAGAGGAACTGGTGGCACTGAATGTAATGTAAGTATAAATGGCACTGTGATTGACCAGGTGAGTGAGTTTGTGTATTTAGGAAGCATGTTTGACAGAGAGAACAAGTTGGATGGTGAAATCAGTAGGCGAGTGAATTCTTCTTTGAAAGTCATAGCTGCTCTGGGAGGTTTTCACAAAAATGATGGGTTCTCTAGAGAGTCCCGCATGGCTGTGTATGAAACAGTCATTGTTCCTTCCTACTCTGATGTATGGCAGTGAAACCAGGGTACTGCAGAAGAAACATAGGAGTCGTTTGTGTGCTGGAAAAATGCGTTACTTACAAGGGGTTTGTGGCAAGACACGATCTAATTGTGTGAGGAATGCAGATGTATTGCAGTTGTGTGATGTCAAGCAAAATGTTGTTAGCAAGGTGGAGACCAATATGCTTCGGTGGTTTGGCCATGTTGAAAGAATGAGTGATGAAATGCTTACTAAAAAAATCTTTTCAGCCCAAGTGGCAGGAAGGAAAGGCAGAGGAAGGCCAAGGAAGACATGGGTGGATCAGATTCAGGAGTGTCTGCATGAGAAAAAGATTGTGAGTATGAAGTATAAAAGATCTTGTGTACGGCGTGTAATGGATATCAGTGAAGCACGAGTTGTCTGTCAAGATCGCTGTAAATGGAGAAGTTTGATACGACAACAATAAGTAAAAATATCTGGAAGTTTGTATTTCTTTTTGGAGCTAACCTCTGAATCTCAGAGAACAGCTTAGTGATATGTATGTATGTATGTATGTATTTATTCATTTATTTATTTTTTTGCAAGGGACTGCTTTGTTATGATGATAGTGCATGACTTTTTTCCATTTATGATGGTGGAAACAATGTTTTGCTTGTTTTGTTTTGTTTTATTCACAACTCTTATAAACATGTTGAGCAGTCTGTGGAATGCTGTGCAGAAAAGCCAATACTGGGTTTGTTTACTTCTGTATGCCAATCAAAACCACTGACTATCAATGTGCAACAGTTACCATCCATAGCTACCTACACCCCTCGAATCTGAGGGCACAGCTGTTATGTACCATGAAAGCAATTAGAAAATTATCACATGGTCTGAAAAGCAAAATCCCAGAACTAGCTGCTTTTTTCTACAAAATGCCTTATCATGCCCAACTGAATCTACTATGGCTGTGAATGCAATAATGTGCTATACAAAGAGTCTCGACCAGTCAAAACGCAAATCATATCATACAATAGTTTTCTGACCTTTCAACACTTACATCACAGCTGCTCTTGGCTCTAAGAAAAAGCACAGCTATGGATGCTAACTGTCGCATACAATAATCACTGGTTTTGGTAGTCATACAAACAAACAAACTGGATGTTGGTTTTCATGTTTAGCATATCACAGACTCGTCCACATACTTAGGCATAGACAAATCTTTACGAAATAAAAGCAACACAAAAATTCATGAAATATTGGTCATTGTTTACAATACAATGTAAAACATTGTAATGATGTAATTCACTGTAGGAGAATGGCAAAATAACAATATTAAGAATACCAACAGACAAGAAAAGGTTCAAAGTAACTAAATATAACCTGTTTTTATAACACCAAAATGCTTTTATTGGGGGAAAATGTAAAAAATATTATTTCTCTCCTCTCAGGAGCATGCCAATATACGAGGGCCATCCCGAAAGTAAGTACTGTTCATGCATCACCCCCTGGCAAGTATTCGCTTCAGAGTCCCGCATGCGCAGTTGTGTTGCTTCACCCATCAGCCACACTCTGACTCCGTTTGGTGAGGTTGTGCTTATGTTAAAGGTTTGTGCTGTGCATTAATAATGCAAAGGTGCCAATCTTCAAAATATGAAAATTGGGAAATTTTTATAGCTCATAAAGTCACACGAGCACTGTTTTTTATCGACATTTTCCAGACACAGGAACAATTTTCCAGTATTAGTATTATTGGTCCACTAAAAGTTCTGGAGAAAAAAAAAAGGAACACGAAAATCAACGTCCTCTCACCCTACTGAATTTCATTTTCAGGTACTTCGATTCCACAAGATAAAGAAAACAAAAAATGGCCTGCACATTGTTGTTTTTTACAAATAAAATAGCAGCCAACAGTTTTTCGTTTTTCTTTAGGTTATGCGCGACGGCGAAGATGACAAAAAGCATCATACTAACATCGCCTTTCGTTACAAGGTGAGGCCAAATGTAACTAACTCCCTTTTGTGGTTAAGTGAATTCGCAGCAACTCAACTGTTTATATCATCACATAGAATGCATGCAGTTCTGTTGAGGTGAGGGGTTGAAAGACCAAAATGCATGAAGAAGGCAGGGCAGCTCTCATCTGTCAGTCAATTACTGACCCTCCCAGGCATTCTAGTGACAGAATCGTATGACAATCGGACCGGCAGAAATTTTTTTTAAAGAAAATTTCAGAAGCCAGCGACTAGAGCACTGTATGGGGTGGCTTTCTTTTTGCAGATAGAAGGAGAGGAAAACTACGAAACTGATGACTAATGCTGCCTTGCATCGACTCAGGAAAAGATTTCACAGGCGGTTTGAAATCATGGTGGTGGTTGATAGAATTTCAACCATCCTAATGGCCGATTCTCGGTTAAAATAAGGAGAATTTGATATTCACCCGGAGGGTGGGAGGAAAGGCTGAAAATCCGGAGTCTCTGCCCAAATTCAGAATGCTGGCATGTCTGATAATGTTTACATTAATGGGCAACCTACTGACTGTGATAAGGTTTCTGAATGCAAGAAATGTCAGACCAAGTGAGATCCATATGCAAATTTGCAAAATTTACGGACAAGGCTCAATGAATGCAGGAATGGTGTGGAAGTGGGTTCAAATGTTTAATGAAGGAAGACAGAGCATTCATGACGAATTGTGCAGTGGTAGACCTTCTCTGGTCACAGAAGATTTAGTGAAGTGAGTGAATGAAAACATTAGGGGAAACTGAAGCTTCACAATTTCTATCTTACAGAACATTTCCCTGAAGTTTCAAAATCGTCACTGCATGAAATCATTACAGAAAAGTTTTAGTACTGTACATGTGAGCACAATGGGCGCCAAAGATGTCAACAAAAGAGCACAAAATGAATCACGTGGGATCTGCTTTGGAATTTTTAGGGCGGTACGTAGAGGAAGGTTATGATTTTTTAAGCAGTATATTGACAGAAGATGAGACTTCAGTCTCTCAAATCACACCTGAATCGAAACAGCAGTCCCTGCAATGGAAAACACGGGATTGCCTACAGCCAAAAAATTCAAACAGATTACATCAGCAAGGAAGGTCATATGCAGGGTCTTTTGGGACAGGAAAAGAACGTTTTTGGTAGAATTCTTGCCAAAAGACATGACAGTAAACACGGCTGTTTATTGTGAGACACAGAGAAAGTTGCATCATGCAATTCCAAACAAATGGTGTGGCATGCTGAGTAAGGGGAAGCTGTTCTTCTCCATGACAATACAAGGCCTCATGCAGCAAAGGTGACACAAAACCTGGTCACCAAATTTGGATGGGAGCAGCTGGTCCATCCTCAACAGTGCAGATTTGGCACCCAGTGACTATCATTTGTTTCTCCAACTGAAACAATTTCCTGCTGGCCAGCTGTTTGATGATGACGATGACCTACGAAGATGGCTGAGCAGTGGCTCAAAACCCAGGCGGCAGACTTTGATGAGGAGAGTATCCATAAACTTGTGCCATGACATGACAAATGCCTTAACATCTACAGGGAATATGTTGAAAAGTAGATTAAAGTATGTAGAATTCATTGCACATTAAAAATTGTTTATCAGTTGTTTTTTAAATCTTCAAATGATACTTACTTTCTGGATGGCCCCCGTACATATGAAGGCAAAGCTGTGAAACTAGTTACGTACACAGAAACACATTTGTTGTCAGAAAACACTCATTTTTACAAATTCTAATACAATATGTCCATTTTTACATTTTACAGAGGGTGAGTCAAAAGTTTTGCAATATTTGCATAAACACATGTGCTTGGGGGGGGGGGGTATGTCACATGTTTAAACTAGTTCAAGTTGTGCACTGCAGTCAGTCGAAAGGGATTAAAGTGGTAGACGTTGCTGTGAACAGCACTGCATGTTGTCATTCTGTCTGTGGTTGGGACACCTAAAAGATGAACAGCCACAACTGGTTAATTAGGGAACTTTTGCTTTACGAGTTTGAACTTGGCCATAATGCTGCTCAAGCAACACGAAACACTTGTCATGCTTTGAAAGGGGAAGGTTCAGTGGACCACAGCACCACAACTAGATGGTTCAAGAAATTTCGCTCAGGTGACAGAAACCTCGAGACCGGCCAAGGTCAGTTAACCGTGCACCAGGCCATAGAGGCAAATACAACAACCAGCACTCAGAGATTATCAGGAGAGCTGGGCATATCACAGACCACTGTGGCTTATCACCTTCAGGACCTCGGCAAGGTCTACAGGAGCTGCCACATTGCCCCTCACGAACTGACGCCAGCTGAAGCAAACTGCCACGTGGACGTGGAAGTGTGCACGAAACTCCTAGAAAACCTGTGTGATGTACGTTTCATGAAAATAATTGTTATGTGCGATCAAAAGTGGGTCTATTTCTGTAATCTTAACACACAATAGCAGTGGCTTAGCCCAAGTCAGCTTTCTGAACCTGTTGCCAAACGTGGGCACTTCGAGCACAAGGTGATGCTCTGTGTATTGTGGAATTTCAAGGGGATAATCCATTACGAATTCATTCCAGACGGTTGGACCATCAACGCCAACCTCTATTCTGAACAGCTGGATCGGGTGTATGCCCTTTTGGAGGAAAAGTACCCAGCACTAGTGAACAGAAAGTGCGCTCTCCTACAGAAGGACAATGCTCGGCCTCATACCCCAGGAACGACCGGGGCAAAACTCCAGGAACTTGAGGGCATCGAACTGATGCCACACCCAGCATATAGTCCGGATCTTGCCTCATCGGATTATTACTTGTTCCGGTCCATGGTCCACTTCAAAACTCCAGGAACTTGAGGGCATCGAACTGATGCCACACCCAACATATAGTCCGGATCTTGCCCCGTCAGATTATTACTTGTTCCGGTCCATGGCCCACTTTCTCCACTTCAAAACTCCAGGAACTTGAGGGCATCGAACTGATGCCACACCCAGCATATAGTCCGGATCTTGCCCCGTCGGATTATTACTTGTTCCGGTACATGGCCCACTTCCTTCACGGGTGGCACTTCAGCAACCAGAAGGAGGTGGCAGCTGGGGTGAAGGAGTTCTTCGCCTCGAAGGACAACAACTGGTACCACCATTGGATCGAAGAACTGGCAGACAGATGGCTAAAGACGGTGCAACATGATGGCCTACACTTTGAATGCTAGTCAGCTTTCGTTGTAAAGGTATGTACGAAGACATAAAGTGATCTAAATATTGCAAAACTTTCGACTCACCCTTTGTACTTTGGCTGGCAATTACAGATGGCAGTTATTTCCCATAGCTGCGCACCCATAACGATCCAGAAGCTTGCCTTTCGAAGGCAGTTGTTCCAGTCTAAAAAAAGAAAGACTTTGTGGAGGGCACACAAAGACACTATAGAATTACAGGGCTGCCCTTTCCTGGAATTGCAAAGCTTTTTTTTTTTTAACAATTACCATTAAAATAATTGCTCTAACATTTTAAATCACAAACTGCATATGAGAAATGAAAAATCAGCAATTTCCATGGCATTCAATTGTCAGTTTTTCGAGGAAACCAGCTTGGTACGTTTTAAATCTCACATCTGGATAAAATCTTTCAAAATTAAGTTTGATCTCTTCTATTCAGATGGGTTAATTTAATGGAAAAATTTCCAATTTGGAAATCTGTTACAAGTTTTTGTAAACGTCCCAACTGAGAGTATGTACTTCACTCTGTCACCTACACTATATCATGTGCGCCAAAGTCTACCCCTCAGTGTGACTTTCCCTGCTTCCAAAAAAAGACCCACTGCTTTTCATGATCAGTCAAAATCTCTTTTCACTTCCATTCTCAGTTTTTTTGTTTTTTTTTCATTTCTGAACCTCCAGTTTTTTTGTTGTCCTTTTTTTCTGTTGAAGCTAGAACAGGACATTTTATCTCCAAATTTACAGCAAATTTTAGCTGCAATGAAAACTTTAAACATTTACAAAAATCTGTGCATTTATTACTAGCTTGGTACTTTTTAAATCTCACAAAAATAAATACATTAATTATTTACCATATTGGCCATTTAAAAGGGGAAACCTGCTTTAGGAGAAGAGGTTATCACTCCAGTCAACCCCGCTGGATCCACCACTTCCCCTGATGGGCTTCAGAACAGCTATGGATAGATTGTCCCCTGATAGGGGAGGTACAGCTGTGATATACCATATTTCCCGCAGTTATGGATGCTATTTTTGTCCTGAAATAAGTCTTGAAAATTCACTGTGCATCCTGAAGACTGAAGGTTATGTTTTTCGTAGGCCTATGCAAACTCCAAAGGAAGGTTATCTATGTTAAAATGTTTACCAGTAAACCTCATTAATAACAAAACTGTGAAGACTGAAATAGTAGTAAAATGTTCTAAAAAATGTGGCATCAGTAATGCGTTAGATGGCACAGCAGATAACGTTCTGTTTGAAGATAGTGACACTTCCGACAGTATTGATGATCCTGATTATGACAATGATGCCAGTGATATGGATAACAGTGAATTTTCTGGATTTGAGAATATGGATGACTGAAATGTTTTTCCTTATATGTACAGGTAAAATTTGTATTGCTTTTAATCTTTATGAAAGTGCTGAGACCTTATTTTTATGTTTATTCTTTTTTTGTCAAAATTTTTTATTTTAAAATTGGGGTGCATCCTTGATGCCAGGAAATACAGTAACTAGCAAAAGGTCACAAAACTATCAAAGCCCCACCAAATCCCAGTTTCCATACTTTATGAAGTTTATATCCTAGGCTCTGTACAGCACAGAAGGGTTTTTTTTTTTTTTCAATAAAAACATTGCAGAACTATAAAAACTGATTATATCTAGTTACTGCAAACCTGTCCCTGACTATTGGTATTCCTATCTTGTCATTCTGCCATTCTTACAGTGAGCTACACTGTCCACTGTCTTGTAAACAATTACCGAAATATTAATTCCACCATCTGAAACATGAAAGAAATAATCAGCTATCATTATCAGAAAAAAAAAAAAAAAGCAATTTCATGCTTATGCACACACACACACAAATACATGGCACGCACGCTCACACACAACACACACACACACACACACACACACATGCATCCAACTTGTAAGCAACTACTCTTCATTTATGTTATGTTAGACTTCAAATATGTTACATTAGATACCAAAACATTTATTGCCCATGCAGCTCAATATTTACAAACAGCACTGGTGAAGGCAGCGTCACATCATATGCTAATTTTTTGGGCAGAATTCACAAGGGCATGATTATTTTGCCCTTGAAGCAAAGAGTTTTTTGGGGTTTTTTTGCTATTCTTTCAACAACAAGTTTCAGAATTTTATAACTAAACACAAAAGAGTTATTTAAATAAATTAGATAGTGTATTAACACACCTCTACAAATACATTCTTAAAAGAAAAAGATGTGTCAGAGTTCGTGAGAAAGCTATAAACACACACACACAAACAGGCTTACCTATCTTTTGACCAGTTGGGGTGTTAAAAGGGTTTCCTCCAAAATTTAATAGATGCGTCATGATTAAAATTTATGGAGTCTCAAAATGCCACAGCTACAAATACATAAACAGAATATATAAACAAATAATAACAAGCAGAGAAAAATAATATATTAATATGACAGATGTTCAAATATAAAATTCCAAAAGATAATTACCAAAATTTAATGTGTGATAAAATAACTGTACAATGCATTTACTACACCAGTGTCCTATTTAGTTACTACAATACAGCAACTGTTAGGTTTGTAAACCATAACTCATGGAATACCTCAGCTGCAAATAATTACAGCCTTTAACATCTGATTCATAGCAATTGCGAATGTGATAAAAACTTTTACATAAGGAAATCTGATTTTTACAGCAAAAGTTTATCTCAGATTACTGAAAAAAAATTTAGTGCAATAATGTAAGTCAATAAAGTATGCCAAAATATCATGTGAAGCTAGAGAAAGAAGGTCGAGCAACAACAATGATGATATACTATTAAAAATAACTAATCACTTACCCTAAAGATCATGGTAATTTCCATCCGCAAACACTTCAAAAGCACGTCAATTATCGTAATGTTGTTGGCCTTCAAAGGTTTACAGACTCTTTGCTTGTGATTCCTACTTCCGGGGATGAAACATCGTTTTTTTTTTTTTTTTTTTTTTGCTAGACAAACAACGCCGGGTTTTTTTCTGCCATATGAGATGTAACCATAGCTCGTCAATTCCATAAAAACCACACAAGCATACTACTCATTCATACATTCAGTTAAAAAACTATGTACATAATTACACTACATTACATTCCCAGGTGGTTAAACCTTTGTCAACTGTGAGTAACAAAATGCTCCATCCGTTTCAAAACCAGTGCTAACCCTACTGCAACTGAATGTATGAATGAGTAGTATGCTTGTGTGGTTTTTATGGAATTGACGAGCTATGGTTACATCTCCTATGGCAGAAAAACTGGCGTTGTTTGTCTAGCAAAAAACAAAAAAAACGTTGTTTCATCCCCAGAAGAAGGAATCATAAGCAAGGAGTCTGTAAACCTGTGAAGGCCAACAACATTACGATAATTGACGTGCTTGAAGTGTTTGCGGATGGAAATTACCATGATCTTTAGGGTAAGTGATTGGTTATTTTTAATAGTATATCATTAATGAATTGCACATAAACTATGCACACTTTGCTGGGGTTTAATACCTTAAAAGTGCAAATATAACAACAATGATGTTGGAAGTGGAATTTCTCCAACATCATTGTTGGGGCAGTCAAAAAATTAGTTGCACTCACATGTAAAGAAAAAACACATGAATGCCTTGGGAAATGTTTATACTTATGTAGGAAATACAATAGAAGAGCTACTTTTTGACGTACTCGCCTAGTTTATTTAAACATTTATCATAGCACGGAACAAGTTCGTCTATCCCTTTTTGAAAAAATTGTCATCCATTCTCATATCGCATTTTAAACATCTTTATCAGAGTGATATTGCTGCTTCGCAAGGTCATTTTTCATGGGGTCAAACGCGTGGAAATCACAAGGCAAAAGGTCTGGGTGTTCCCACACCTCCCATTTGAATTGCCGAATGTGGTGTCATGTTGTCATGCAGAAGGACAATGCCTCTTGACAGCCTGGCCGTCGATCTTTAATCACCTTTTGTAGTGTCTTGAGTTTCACAATATGATGCTGCATTAATCGTGGTGCTCTTCAGCATGAATTCATAATGCACAACACCTTGATTGTTGAAGAAAAGGGTGAGCATAACCTTTCCAGTGGGAGGAACATTTTGGCACTTTTTCGGAGGCAGAGAATGTGAAGAAAGTCTGCTTTGTTTCTGGTGAAAAGTGATGATGGACCCAAGCCTCGTCTCCTGTCTCAATATGGTCCAAAAATTCATTTCCTTCCCTGTAATAATGATCTAAAAAAGTGAGAGCTGCTTGAGAACAATGTGTCTTGTGTTGTTCTGTGAGTAAGCAAAGTACCCATTGAGCACAAACATTTCGAAACTCAAGACGCCTGGTGATGATATGGTGCACACTTCCATGTGAAATATCCAATTCATCCATGATCTCGTCCAGTGTGATTTGCCTGTTTGCATGAATCATTTCGTTCCACATTTTCATTCATCGTCAAAGTTGACGGCCTTCCCTCCCAGCAATTGTCTTCGATATCTGTGCGTCCTTTCTCGAACAACGAACACCATTTTGTGACCGCCTGCAGTGAAAATGATTTGTCACCATACACTTCAATTAATTGGCATTGAATTTCAGTGGGGTTCAACTTTTTGGCCCACAAAAAACGGATCACTGCACGGATTTCAAATTTGGACGCTACTTCCAACTGACACATCTTTCACAAGTGATAACAGACAAACTGTTCCTGTCACGTCGACAAAGTTAACACAGCGGCTTCGCAGAGGATGTACAAGAGGCGGCCCCACATTGTATCCAAATATCTCTTATACAAAAAAAAAAAACTGTGGGCATATGCAAATAACTTTTTTGACTGCCTCTCATACCATTAAGTTCAAGATCGTTCCACATACTCACCTCCCTCCCCACACCACCACCACATGCACATACATCCCACCACGTGACTTTCACTTGTAGGTCTGAAATGCTCAAAGAACCTTTTGTATTCCATTTACAATGACAATGATGGAAATGGCAGTTCAACATTTATAACACCTTGAATGTTCTACAACAATGGCTTTACATAGTCAAGGGTCACAAACAGCACTCTAAAGGTTTACAAAGTTTTTGCATAATCTTTTCCAAAACAAGAAATCTAATTGAAAGTATTATCACATATCTTGCACAAAATAATTTAAATTAATTACAAAATGGAAACATGAAATTCTGTATCTGAAGAAAGTCTTAATCATTAAAATCCCACTTTGAGAACACTTCCTTGTCCTGTTTGGGTCCCTAATATATCTAATTATGTAGGTTTTAATTAACATGTGTCTCACAAACAGTACTTAGGCATGTTGGTCTCCTCCTCCTAATTCTCCTTATATAATGATTCAGTATAAATCATGGAACTTTTTTGGTAACAAAGTCACTCACACACAGTAGCCCTTCTACTATTTTGAATCAGTATTCTAGCTTCACATAAAAGTAAGAGGTGAAAGGCTATGAAAATTCTTATTTCACAGAGCTTTTTTTTTTTTATGAAAATGTGAAATACCAAAATTGAAGTGGTTCACACTCCCCATCAAAAATTACACACCAACAGTAGCACACACACACAAACCTTTCACTTAAGAGTATATCATATTTTTCCTCTCCTGTCGTATATTTGAAATATTTTACATATAAAAAAATTCTTCTTGATTGGCAAGAAGGATTATTTTATTTTTCTTCTTGACAAACAGGAAACAAAATGTTTTAATAGGTAGAAAAGAAGAGTGATTTTGATAAAAAAAAAAAAACTACTCTGATATGACTGGTTTGGTATGTGCTGAGAAACATCTCATTCGTGCCTATGATTTTAGAAATCTCAGTTTTTCGTAATTTCTGACTGCTATGAGATTGTTATAAAACCAACAAACTTTTCTGGAAAATTATGTCTTGAAAGATAATTATGAACACAAGTATAAAAAAGCTATCTGTTAAAGTAAGTGTGCTTGTAGCTTTACAGTTATTGTGTTTCTCCCGAGTTTAATTCTCTAAATATAAAGCATATAAAGCAATTGGTTAGTGATCCTGATACATAGCTTTTAGGATCTTGACTTTTGGTAAAATTTCTGAACAGCTAAAAATTTTATAGCTAAGGCAACAAAATTGTTCCAGCCATTGTAAGTTGTTGCTTGACTCACACAGACATTTTGGATTGCTCCCATAAACTTCAGGATTCACTAAGTGGAAATACCAAGAATAAACTGCATTTCCAGAGGGAAAGAAAATGGCCTCTCCACTTCTCAAGTTTTTATAATGTCTAGTATATGGAAAATCATTTTGCGGGAAGAGGGAAGGTTCGCCTTAAATTTTTAAAAAAAGTGGCCTATATCTTATTAGTTGGTTGGTGGGTTTTTATGGCGCTAGGGCCATATTTGGCCAAAGAGCACCAGACACAAGACAATCAAACAAACAGTATTATAAACATGGCAGAATGCTTAAAATCAGGCTGATTCGGTAAAAGTGAAAAATGAGAATGAGGCAAAGATAAAAATCTAGACACGATTAAAAAAGACAATTTGTTGAAAAAATGAAAAAAGCAAAAGACAGCGGAAATATCGCAGTGGTCGTCGAGGAGCTGCTGCAACATAGCATCATCGTCGTTCAACAGAGGAGAATGAAAAAGGTAAAAACGAACATAACGATAAACACAAGTACACAAAAGGTGGGTGACAGTGAGTCAGCAATCACACGTCTCACACATTGGCACAGTGTCACCACACAGCAAAAAGCGGTGAGTAAAACGACAATACCCAATGCGGAGACGCGTAAGGACAACTTCCTCACGACGATTGACACGAAGACTGGAATTCCATAATCCGATTTGTGGCTTGATGTGAAAAAGTTTGTTCGCCGTCTGGGCGCTACGGCGATTTTGCCATTGTTGCCGGATGTAGCAAACAATGACGGGCTTGAAGTCACGATGATACACTTACAGGGGCAGATCAGAGACAGGAAGACATGGGGAAGATTTGGCAGCAATATCTGCAAACTCGTTTCCCCGGATACCAATGTGGCTTGGAATCCAGCAAAAATGGATATGGAAACCAGCCTCGGTCAAATGCTGAATAATACACCGCACCGCCTGAACGCCCGGATGATCACTGACAGAGCCAGATGAAAGTAGCTGTAGGACACTGAGAGAATCCGCATAAATAACAACTCGGCGATGGGGTCTCACCTGGATATGCCAGAGACAAAGAAGAACAGCATGAACCTCAGCCGAGAACACTGAAGCCTCTGACGGAAGGTGTTCGCCTTAGACCACGTCTGCACACACAAATGCGGAACCCACAGCCCCAACAGATTTTGAGCCGTCAGTGAAAACTGGCACAAAATCCGGGTGACAGGAATGGTGTTCGGCGAAGAGCTGACAGAACTCCATGGGGTGGCAGGATGATTTTTGAAGACTGCTGAGGGACAAATCGACATCAGCAAGTCAGACATCCGCAGCTCACCAGTCAGGGAGACATCTATTCCAACATCCCGGGCTGCAGTCTTTACACGGATTCCAAAGGTCGGGGCACATGATGGCCGGTGTTCAAACAGGCGAACAAACTGGGGATCAAAGATGGAATCTCTCAAAGGATAGGTAGAGAGCCTCCAGTTTTACATAGAGCTGGAGCGACAACTGTAGACAACACAAACTCAAAGGCGGTTCATTAGCTTCAACATACAGACTTTCAACAGGGAGGTTCGGAAAGTCCCTGTGCAAAGTCACAGAGCTTGATGGTGCACAGGATCCAGGAGTTTAAGAATGAAATCCCTGGCCGAACCATACACCACACATCCATAGTCCAGCCGAGAACGAATGACCACATGATAGATGTTAAGCATGGTGCATCTATCTGCACACCGTGATGTACCGAGAGCACTTTCAATATGCGCAAAGCCTGAGTACACTTAATTTTTAAACATTGCATGTGCGGTCGAAAGGTAAGTGCGCAGTCGAAAAGCACCCCCAAGAAAGTGGCCTCAGGGAGAACAGGAATTTCTGCAGAACCCAACCGCACAACAGGGTCTGGGTGGAGACTACGCTTGCGGCAAAAGTGCACACAAACAGTCTTGTCTTGCAAGATCACAATTCCAATCCTGTTTGCCCAAGAGCAGATTCTGTTGACACCACACTGCAATTGACGTTCAAGCATGCGCATATTGGAGGAAGCACAAGATATCTGCAAGTGGTCAACATACATCGATCCAGAGATGGACGGAAGAAGATCACGGAAGGCCTGATTGGCGTTGAGGACAAACAATGAGACAGACAGGATAGAGCCTTGAGGTACGCCTTGTTTTTAGGGGTAAGGAGCCGAGAGGGTCGTATCGAGACGCACGTGGAACACACAATCACGAAGGAAGCCGGCAATAAAGATGGGGAGGTTTCCTCGCAAACCGCACGGGTGCAGTTCGCGAAGAATGCCGTACCCTCAAGCACGATCGTATGCCTTTTCCAAATCAAAGAAGATGAAGACAAGGTGCTGCCTCTTAATGGACGCCTCTCGAATAAACATCTCAAGACGAAGGAGATGATCACCGGTATTGTGATGATGTCGAAAATCACTCTGAAATAGTGAAAACACAGATTGCTCTCGAGAAAGAAAATTAAACGTGCATTCACCACGCATTCCAGGGTTTTGCATAAACAGCTGGTCAGAGCAATGGGCCTGTAGTTGGAAGGGATTCTGGGGTCCTTAAGGGGCTTAGGGATGGGAACAACAATGGCCAAATGCCAAGAATCAGGGAAATGTTGCTCGCACCAGATTCTATTGAAAAGTGTAAGGAGGTTGTCGAGCGAGGACGGCGATAGGCGCCGTAACATTTCATAGTGGATCTGGTCATATCCAACAGCAGTGTTTCAAGACCGATAAAGAGCAGCTCGCAGTTCCGCGAGAGTAAAAGGCCTGTTGTAGTCCGAAAGAGTCGTGGGCGGAAAAATTTAATTTCTGCAGTTCGGCGCTCTCTTTCACCCCACGGAACGAGGCTGGGTAGGCATCACTGCTGGAAACGGAAGCGAACGTTTCCCCCAAACAATCCACTATGCCAGAAACATTAGCAATTTCTTCGCCATCTCACTCAAGCACAGAGATCTGGCTGGAGCAAAAACTGCCCCTGATTTTGCATATCCGGTCCCAGATAAGTTTGGGACTCGAGCCGGTACGAATGGTGGAGACATAAATCCGCCAAGAATCCCTTTTACTACGGCGCCAAACCAAACGAGCATAAGCCTTTGCACACTTGAAGGCAAATAGATTATGCTAAGAGGGGTAATGTCGAAATTTGCCCCATGCCTTATGCTGCGCTTTCCTGGAATCACGGCATTTAGCATTCCACCAGGGCTTCGGGATCTTAGGAGGATGAGTCAATGTTTTAGGGATGGTAGACTCAGCATCCGGCACAAAACAATCCGTAACCTCAGAGACTGCAGCATCGATCGACTCCTGGGACACCATATCCTTAGCTATGACGGCAGAGGCAGTGAAGACATTCCACTTGGCACGATCAATTTTCCATCTGGCCGGGCGAGAAGGTGGACGATACTCGTCATGGCAAAGAGAGAGAAAAATCGGAAAATGATCACTGCCAAGTGGATCCCGCGACACAGTCCACTCCCAATCGGCAGCGACCGACGGGTAACCCAGGGCAAGTTTGATGGCGGAGTACGTTCTACTAGGTTTGTGAAAGTATGTGCAATCGCCCGTATTCAGCATATCTTATTGAAAGTACTACAACCCAAGGCATTTTCAGAGTACTTACTACATGATGCAAATGCGAAATCTCCAAAATTTCCCAGGAGCTCATCAAGTGGGCATAATGAACAAACTCAGTTTTCTGGGAAAGGGATTCACTGCTATCATACCCATGTTTTGTAGGATTGAGAAAACACACACACACACACACACACACACACACACACACACACACACACACACATATCACTAAGCTGTTCTCTGAGATTCAGAGGTTAGCTCCAAAAAGAAATACAAACTACCAGATAATTTTTACTTACTGTTGCCGTATCAAACTTTTCCATTTACAGCGATCTTGACATACAACTCGGGCTTCACTGACATCCATTCACACGCCATACACGAGATCTTCTATACTTCATACTCATAATTTGTTTCTCATGCAGAAAACTCGTGAATTTGATCCTCCCATGACTTTCTTGGCCTTCTTCTGCCTTTCCTCCCTGCCACTTGGGTTAAAAACATTTTCTTAGACTCATTCTTTCAACATGGCCAAACCACTGAAGCATATTAGTATCCACCTTACTAACAACATTTTGCTTCACATCACACAACTGCAACACATCTTCATTCATCACACAATCAGAATGTGTCTTGCCACAAACACCCCGTAAGTAATGCATTTCTCCAGCACACAAACGACTCCTATGTTTCTTTGACAGTACCCAGGTTTCACTGCCATACATCATACATCACAGTAGCTCTTGAGAACCCAACATTCCTGTTAAAACCTCCCAGAGCAGCCATGACTTTCAATGAAAAATTTACTCACCTACTAATTTCACCATCCAATTTCAGGGCTGAGCACAACCACATAGCTCCAAAATGTAGTTGAAAAAGTGATAATTTTTCTGAAAAAAGTAACGAAAAAGTTGAAAAAAAATTCTAAAAAATTAACCAAAAAGTGACCAAAATTTCACAAAATATAGCCAAAAAGTAACTTACACCCATAATAATAATTGCTTACCTATAAAGCAGAGGTCATTATGAGTAACAGTCACCTTGGAATAATTAATAAGCAATTTTACTGTTCCCTTTTTATTTTCACATTCTGAAAAGAAAATGCCCCCCCCCTCCCCAACTTATCACTTCCTGTTGTCATAATGTGGTGCAGGCTGAAGAATTTCAATTTTTTTTAAGACCATCAGGGTGGAAATTGGAGCATTATCGAGCATATTAATTTTTTCCTGACTGAGAACAGGCAACCTGCAAAGACTATGCGAAAGAAATTCTGATAATTTAGGCCTGATCTATATTATTTATATTAATGTAGTGGAAAATTTGACATCCTGTACTGTTGTGAAATATAATTTTTATAAAGTCTAATTTTTTTCCCTTTTTGGCCAAAAAGTCATTTATAAAAGATTTCCTTTTTCAACATGACGTTGAAGCATATCAACTGCGCTTTTGTGTTGAAGTTCTTCATTTCTGACAGATTTCACTACTCCTAGCATTGCCTGTGCTAGACGTACCTCATCCATACTGCTACTTCTCAAAGCCTTTCATTTGCTTCACGAAATAGTGTGTCAGAAGCTTTTCTTCTTGTTGCTTTTGGACTTTTAGGCTCTCTTCCATCTTTTCAATAGCCTTTTGGTCTTCAGAGAATTTTTGAGTTAATTTCATTTCTTTAGCTCTTTTTTTCCTCTTTTTTCTTCTTTTGGTGTTTTTCATCTTCAGCCCTTTTTCTTTTTCTCTTCCAAGTATGACTTGTAAGCTTTTTGCAGAACTATGAACCAAGGCAAGCAGCACTTTAGTAATGGGAACAAATTCAGGTTTGCCATTATACACTGGCGTGCAAAAATTACGGACGAGGCGGTTTTTCGAGTGTAACGTCATGCAGAAGTGCTCCACATCGACTCAAATCATACCATAAGATCCCCAAGATGTAAGAATATGGGAAGAGTGAGCAAAACCGTCCAAACAAGGAATCAAAAAGCACTTTATTGAAAAGGTAGCTTCAAGCACAACTGGATAGAAGACAGAAACGTCCATGTGACAGGCGGCTGCCAAGAAAAATCCAGTCTTTAGTAGGGGATATGATCACCCCTGACTGCGTTGCAGGATTTATGTCTGTCCATGCTGAGGATGAGGTTGTCAAGGAGCTGTTGAGGCATCGCGGCCCATTCCTCTTGTAGTGCCAATCGCAGCTGCAGAATCGTTGCTAGCGGCTGGTGACGTGCTGCCAAGCGTCTCCTGAGAAGGTCCCACACGTGTTCGATTGGATTTAGGTCCACGGACCTTGTGGGCCAATCCATGCGTTGAATATCTTCACTCTCCAACATCTCTACAACAGCCACTGTACGATGAGGTGCAGCGTTGTTGTCCATGAAGAGGAAAACAGGACCCACAGCACCTCTAAACCGACGCACGTGAGGCAGGAGAACCTCGGTACAATAGCGGACACCAGTGACTGAACCTCCTTGGAAGAAGTGGAGGTTAGTACGGCTACCAAGCATGATACCGCCCCAAACTAGAACTCCGCCACCTCCAACCGCTCCCTTTCGATGATGTTGGAGGCGTGATTGCGTGTTCCTTGCTCTCTCCATATGTGTATACGTCCAGAATCGCTCGTCAGACTAAATCGGCTCTCATCCGTAAAGAGAACTCGACCCCATTGCTGATGTGTCCAGTTCTTGCGTTCCTGGCACCACAGAAACCGCAGTCTCTGATGAGCAGGCGTAAATGGCACACACCGTACTGGTCGTCATGCAAATAGACCACCTTTGTGCAGCCTCCTGGCCACGGTAAAACGCGATAACGGACATCCAGTTGTCTGTTGCATGTGCCTTGCGATTTCTCCCGCTGTCTGCCATCTGTCTCTTCTCGCCTGTAGGACAATATACCGGTCATCTGCCACTGTGGTTGCTCGTGGACGACTACTGCTAAACTCTTGAACAGCTGTCCCTGTCGTTTGAAATGCTCTCTAAGCTCATGAAACGATGCTGTGTGCGATCCCGAATTCCTCGGCCACTCAAGTCACACTTCGACTTTCTTCCAACTTCCCAATGACGCGACCTCGGGTAAAGTCATCCAGATGTCGTCTACTGGATTGCCTGTTGGCCATATCACACGGTGGCAGCAACTCGACATCGTTCAAACCAATGTACACCGTGCAATAGCTTTCACCGAATTGCTGAGCGTACACCGCCCGTGTGCTTTATACCCTTCCGACACCCCCTCCCCCCACGCCATGCTGCATATATGCACATGCCCTACCGTACCGGACCCTAGTCTATATCCTGAGTGGTCTTTCGGTTCGTTCTGCCTGCTCGTTCTGCTGTTATGCTAATTTCTCCTCTTCGTCCTTAATTTGTGCACACCAGTGTACATTTTTAGAGCATCACTCACAGTGAGTCTTACATTTAATGTACGAACACTCACTGAAGCCCTGTCATCACTCAGTACTCTTCCTGAAAGTGAAAACCCCCTTTCTACATCAGCACTTCCATGCGATATAGCTAAACAAGCTTTTAGTAATCTTGTTACAGTCGGGTATTTTGGACTCCCAGAAGCACTGTCACGAAGGTTAAAAAAATGCTGCCAGTAGTGGTCAATACAGATTCTTTTTTCTCCCTCACAAATATCAGATTCATTCTTGTTCACAGGACTCACAGGTTCTTCCAGTTGCAGTACTTTCCATTCATCAAGTAGTTGGTCAATACAAACTGGATAGCATAGAAATGCTTGGCCCAGTTTGACGATGTCACTGCAGCTACATTCTGACTTCCTTTCTTCACAGTTGAGACATCGAAAATATTGCAGAAGCTGATGTGAATCTCCTAGTCCAGTTTGCTTAAGTATGTGTCTACAAGCACTAACAAAATGTTTCTGCACTTGTCTGCAAAAAACAATTTGGTCTTTTTCTGGAAGTTTGGCTAATTCTTTCTCCACATCATCACTGCATATGATCTCTGTAATCGGGGTTAGGTTTTGGAAATCTTCAAATAGGCTAAAATCCACATTATTGCTTGCCATTGCTTTAGGGGTGCATATCTGTCCAAAAAGGATATATAGACAAGTGATTTCAGTGAATCATACATTACATGAATCAAAGGTTCACTTCTCTGGAAAAGTTTTGCAAACTTTGTAAATATGCAGACACTACTGGTAACAAAAAAAAAAATGGGCCTTCGTTGTTTTGATCTTTCAAATAACTTACTATCTTTTTGTAACTTTATATTCACATTAGAGTTGAGTGGTTCTTTTGCACATGTATGAGGAAATATTGCACAATGGCATCCCACTGTTCTAATAGTCTCAAAGCAGCAGGCTCCAGGATCAACCATCTTGATGGGACATGTTTGATGAAGTGGTGGGTTGGAAGTCTTAAACCTTTTTGGATTTTCTCAAAATCTTCCAACCTCAATGGCCACCCAATGAAGAAATTATACACTGATATTATCAGTTCCAAAACATCTTTACCCAGATCCTGAAGTCCTCTGTGAAATGCATTGTGTATAACATGAAGGTTACATGTGCCAATATGAAGAAGTCCTTTTTCCGTCACCCTTAGCATTTCTTCATTCATGAGCCGAATAACTGCTTTATTAACATTTTGACCATCGCAGCTGAGGGCAATTAGATTTTGGTGGGGCAGCTGAGCATTATCAAGTGCAGCACATAAGTTATTGTGTATAACTATTCCTGTTGCTTGACCTAAGAAGAGTTTGCAAGTGTTGAAAAACCACTTCATTTTTTGAGTCTGACCAGAAGCGAATTTGGGTTTGTAATTCCTTTTTTCCAGCACTATTCGTTGTTTCATCAAAACTCAAAACATAGAAAGATGGCTGTGCATCTTCAATAACTTGTTTTCTGAAATAAGGTGCTAAGGCCTCAGTAATGATTCCAGAAAGTTTCTTATGATTTAAAGAAAATCCATCAGGAACACACCCTAGAAACATGGCTGCAAAGGTTTCTGCAATACCGTCACATGAAGTAGATGACAAATTGCACCACACTGTTTTCATTGCGCATATGAGTTCTGCAGTTCTTGCCATGTCCTTTGCCATGCACATTTGCAAGGTGCGGGTAGCATTTGAGGAAGATGACTGTGAAGCAGCACCATATACACACTCACCTTTACATTTTGGGCCACATTTTACAAGTAGATTACCTGCAACCAACTGCAGCTGGCCTGGATGCAACTTCAAGTGAATATTTTCCTTGTGTTTGCTGGAATTGTAATGCTGGGTTACTGCTTGAAAACCTTTTCCTACATTCACAGTACAAGTGCATACATTACAAAACAGTTCTGAATCACTCTGCTTTTTTGCCCATGTAGAAATTTTATATCCTGAAGAATCAGTCTTTAGAAGCCAACTTTCTTTGAAATGGCATTTTCCCATGATAAAGCAGAATATCCTCTTCCTGGTATGAAACCTCAAATCTGGAAACTGGCTTTCTGGCAGGACATTTCAGAAGATTATCTAAAAAAGAAGTAAAAACTGTAAGAAAAAATAAAAACAAAACGTAAAAGAAGCAAGTTTTCAGCAATCTTTTCTGAACTGTTTTGAATTTCTGCAAGAACATCACAAAAAAAAATTCCAAATAATAATAATAATAATAATAATAATAATAATAATAAGTACAACTGATCTTTAATAGTTTTATTTAGCACAGTATAACCACATTTCACAAAGCAAATTTCATACAATCAATCCTGCACCCTGCTGATATTTGTAACATCAATTTATATTTCTGTGAGCTAACAAAATTTTAAATGATGATAAAACAGAAATGCAAGTCCATTAATTCCAGAAGAAAGGAATTTCTCTAATTAAGAGATTTTTTTTTTTTTTTTGTGATAATACAGTATATATTTCAGCAGTTTTGAATTTCATATCTCACATCAATCACTATTTAATGGGAAACACCTGGTCATTCAAAAACATTGCTATAACATACTTTTGGAAATTCAAAACACTTCCCTTCAAATAGGTTTTGAATGCTCAGGTGTTTATTGACTTTGTAAAATTGGCAGAAAATTTCTCAAAAGAAAGAAAAAAAGAACAAATAATTCTCTGCAACTTCAACTTCGTGATTACTGTCAGCAATTTTTTCAAAACTATTTTTTGCGGATCAGTGTTAAAGTGAGACCAGAAAAACATGCATGCATTAAATAGCTTTACACGGTAGGGTTGTAGAATGATGAGGTTTTTTTTTGTTTTTGTTTTTTGAGGGGTGGGGATTGTGTTTTCCAAAAATTTTACATTAAGCCATTTGTTTTCGAAATGTGAAAAAATACCAGACATTCGTCTAAATCACCCCCCCTAATTTTAATGCATCAGACAGCATAGGGGCCTATCAGTAATCACCATACGAAGCTTCATTGTTGATGCGCGGAAATGGTATTTCATGAGAAATTTATTACAATTGATGAAAGAACTTTAAAAAAAAAACAACGGGATCACGGTTACGCAGTTTTCAAAACCATCCTCCAAGTTAGTCAAATAATGCTATTGGGACTTGTTTTCGATGTTCAAAAGTTTGATTACACCTTATATACTTTAATTTTCATTATATTATTTTCATTCACCAATTATGATTAGCTAATCAATGAAGTTTGCTTCTCTTCTTCGCTGAACAAGTTCCCGAACCCTCCTCGCCCTGGTCCATAAAATTTGAACGGTGCGAATAATCAATCAGGTAAAATAACGAAAACCGGAAAGATCTGTTAACAAATTTGATCTATTCAATAAATTTTTCTACCATTTTGTTGATATTTATTGCCATCAATGTATGGCGAAATCCACCGGAAAATACCGAGCTTCCGTCGAATGTAATTACACAGCGCGACAGTTGTAATTTCGTAAAACGGGGAATTTGGCTGGCAGAAATTTAAAACTGGCTAAAAGGAGGTTAAAAAAAATAATAATTAGCCGATCCCAACCAGAACGCAACTTTGCAATAAAAAGAGCCACCGGGGAGGACGTCGTGTTCGAGAACTTAATCGTCCGCAACGTTTTGACCGTCGAGGATGGGTGGTCTTTCGAGCGCCGTGTTAAATCTTTTCTTATTTAGTTTTACAAATTTTCCATAAATTCATATTATTTTAACAAAAAAAAATACAAAAATGAGATCTGTAATTCTTCTAACCTGTCCGTAATCAGACAGCCAAATTCGTAATGGTTGTTACCTCTGAGACAGTAATCAGCATTTCTAAAAGGCAATTGTTTTTCGTGAAAGTTAGTTCCGACAGTGTAAACAACCTAATTTCTCTTCGATATTTAACGAAAATTAAATTTAGCTATTGATAGAAAAGGCCAAGCCTCAAGTATCGAAATCCCAAAGTTTCCAAATCAAAAGCCATCTCAAGGGCCCAAAAGCAAAAAATGATATATATCTCGATGTATGGCAATATTAGAAAAATATTAATCCATAAGAAATGACTCAAACAAAAACCAATAGCAATCTCGAACATGGCCTTCGGCCATTTCATTTAATTATAACAACACCACCGAATAAACTAACTAGAAACGATAGTCCACAGTATCTTACCAAAATGTAACAATTAATTGCTTTATTTAAAGAAAAAAACAAAGTGCTTCTTTAAATCCAATAATATGACATTCGAATTTTTGCACAATTACAATACTTCCTCATACAAGGAAGTAAAAATATAATCCAAATATATAAGCATGTCAGAAAATGAGATATTTATAAAACGTTAAAACTTAATATAAATAAATACAAATTCATAAAATAGCTAACATCCAACAGCAATAAATGATTTATAAAATATAAATACATACCTCACTGAAAGTTGAACGTGTGGTATCAATTCATCACTTGGAAAGTAGTAGCACAAAGAGTTGTATGTCAACCATGTGACCGAATAAGTTCATAATTCATTTATTTGTTTTCCACGGAATGTTGAAGTACGCAAGAGAGAAAAGAGAGAAACACGAAGCACACGAAAAAATATAACTTTACCAACAGTCATAACACAATTAACACACAAAACAGACATGTGTACAGTTGCAGAGGAGAACGTGACCTAACAGACATTTTTTTCTAAACACACAGCCTGCAGTGAGCCTTTGCGTTCCAAGCTACAAGGAGTACTTGGCTTTTTGCCAAAAGAGCGTGCTTGTTACCCACTATTGTGGTGCCACAGACCTCTTCAGCAGCAGTGACAACACAGTTCTTAAAACATTCCCACTTCTTTTCTACATCTCTCTCACAAGACTTCAGTTCCTTCAGTCGTTCTCTGAGTACATCAGAATAACACTGACGATTTTCAGGGAGCCTTTCCACCTTTATTCTTTCCATCCTGGGCATCTTCCTATTCCTTTTCTTCCAACCAACATTCAGTTTCACTTGTGACACTACCAAGTAATGATCAGAGCCAACATCCACACCTGTCATCACATGAGTGTCAACAACTAAATGTTTCAGACGCTGATCGTTGACAACAAAATCTATCACACTTATTTGACCAAGAGTACGATTTTCCCAAGTATATGTGTGTATATACTTATGGTTGAAAAATGTATTAGATGCATACAAACCATTTTCAATGCAGGGTTCAATTAATCTTTCACCATTATCATTCACACAAGGATCATTAAACTTACCCAGAACATTGACAGAAATTGTATTCTGCATACCTACTCTACTCTAGCACTGAAATCCCCTGCTATTATAACTTTCTCTTTAGCACCAAACTGGCTCGAAACAGCTTTTAGCTCATTCCAGAAATCTTCCTATCAGAGGGTTCATAGTCACAAGGAGCATACACTACAACAATTACTATTCTGTGAAGTAGTTACACTTTCAAACAAATCCAAAGAATTCTCTCACTTATGCAACTATAGTGAATCAAGTTGTTCTTCATCTTTTCCCTTAAAATCACACCTACACCAGCCTGTCCTCTCACATTATCCAATACTCCAGTCCACACACTCACCATTTCATTCACTTCTATACCGATTTCCTTCTTTTTGGTTTCAC
Organism: Macrothele yani; assembly: GCA_039090855.1. Classification (NCBI taxonomy): domain Eukaryota; kingdom Metazoa; phylum Arthropoda; class Arachnida; order Araneae; family Macrothelidae; genus Macrothele; species Macrothele yani. The sequence continues at coordinate 67,233,735 of CM077002.1, read as the reverse complement.
TTACACACAGCACATCCAATCTATACTTCATCTCTTCAATCACCTCATTCATCTTGCCATTTATTCCTTCTAGTATTCCGTACACCAATCTTGCACTCACTCAGCCGAGATCTCTTTCTGATTTTCCTTCTTCCAGTTCCAAGTCGATACCGTGGTGGCCCATCCTTCTCAAGTGTGGTAGGTCCACCATATCCCACACTTGAGTCCATTTTTTCATTTCTTTTTGTCTTTTTAATCAGGTAAGTACATGAGTGTGGGGGATTAGCCCACAGCTGGATTGAGAAAATGCTTCTAAAAAAACCATTATCAGTTTTTGCATCCCACACATATGGTTCCCAAAATAGAGTTGACTGGCTTCACTAAAACCATGGTACATTAGTAATGCTATTATGCAGGGTGTTTCACTCACTCTTGGCCCCTGATTTTCTCTTATAACTTGCAAACTAATAGATGTAATTCAGTGGAATTTGACACAGACCTACCTTGGTATATGAGAAGTATGGTCAGCAAACTGCTGAGGACAGCAAACACGAGATCGGCCTTCACTTCGGGCAGGCGCAAGACATGGGCTAGAGAATAGCGAGTGGCAGTGCTACTCTCTAGCCTGTGTGTCTTGCCTGTGTGAAGTGAAAGCTGACTGCGTGTTCGCTGTCCTCAGCAGTTGGTGAGATGCATCTGACTGTGCTGTTGTTATGGGATCTTCAACAGTCATCATGAACAAGCAATTACAGTATGACAGTTAGCAACCATATTTTTGGAGGAAATGAACTTCGTGGTCTCTACAGAAGCCCGAAAAGACATCCACAGGCAAGAACTGGAAAGAAATTTGTCAGAAATAACTCCACCCCCCCTTCCCCCCATTCATAAAGAGTACTTTAAAAATAATTCAAATCAAAAGAAGCAGAAAAATCCCATTAAGTTCACACACAAAAAATAACTTACCACAAAGGTATCTTTGAAAAACCAAAAAAGATCAGTGAAAAATATGAACTCAGGCTTGCCCCAGATCTGAATAACAAGTTAAAAGAATTCCTTCCATATCTAAAAACAAGAAAAAGACATCCAATTACATGAAGGGGTAGTCAACAGCATTACTGTACCTGCAGACTAAGCTATATAGGTGAAATGGGGAGAAGTGTAAAAAGTCCATATGGAGGAACATAAAGCAAATATTAGAAACAAGACAGGGTTAGGCAGACATGTACAAGCACGCAGACACTCCATAAAATGGGACTCAATAGAAATGATCACCCACCAATCACATGTAGTAAAGAGGAAACTTGAAGAAGGGATAGAAATAGCAAGAAGTAAAACACTTTTAACCATAACTGCAGTTGGGCACTTTCGACTGAATGGCAACAACTACCCTAGTGACAGTCCTGGTCAGTGTTGCCAGTTCTGCGGTTTTCCCGCGGAGTTGGGCTGCCTGAGATTTTCATTGGCGGGTGAACATTTGCGAGTCGCAGGTCACAGGATTTTGGGCCGGTTAACCGGATTTGTTCGACAAAGGCGATTGTATTTCATGAGCACATGTTTTTACACATATTAACTTTTCTGCTTCTTTTAATCTTTCGTCATATGTTTTGTCTCTAGAAACAAACGCCGACATGGGGAAGTGGGTGAAGTATGGCAAAAAGTATTCTACTTCATGGGAGCAAGATTCTGCTTTAAAAGGTAAGTTTGGCTATATTTCAGCAGTAAAATTGTTACACAATGCAGTCTCGGTAATTCTAAACATATTTGTGTGTCCTGCCCAAATATATGTATAGGTAGGATAACTATCCTGTTCAGCGTTGAAACTGACGAGAATGTGTTTCTCAGTAGTTTCAGTTCTGAGAAAAATATTTTATTTTATGAGTAGTTTTTCGTGGAATGATATTACAATTTTACTTTCCATGTAATTTAAAATAGTGTAACAGTATTCCACACAAGAATACATTACACTTGTTTTCCTGAAAATTTCTTCTTCAAATAATTTCTAAAATTAAGAAAAAAAAATTGAGTAGTGAACTAAAATGTGTTATTGTTTGATTTAGATTGAATCAAGCCAGTGCCTGGGGATGAGACACGAGCTGAGTTTACTGCAAGTTTTAAAGACCTAGATTCGGGCACATCGAAGTGATTTAATGAACCACTCGAAAACTATTAGGCATAGTAACAACACACCATCATTTTCAGGTATGAGACGACTCCAAGATACTGGAATTACCTTCACAAGGGTTACAGGTGAGCAAAAAAAAACTGAACTTCAGATGTGTTGCTTTGTTGCTTGCCACACAAGCATTTTAGCTGTTGATCATCTAAGTGAACTGCGTTCCAAGCAAATTAACCAAATAAAACTTCATCGCACGAAATGCACTTTAATACTGCGAAAAGTGATAGCAGCAGCATATCTACAAGAACTAGTAGATTTATTGGACTCCATGAAATACTTGTTAGTTATCGATGAGTCAACTGACATGTCTGGAACTAAACACTTATGTGTCTTAACATAGTACTTCAGTTCAAAGCATTTATCAATTGTTTCCAGATTCTTAGGACTTGTAATTTTGGAGGAGACTTGAGTGCTGAAGGGGTATATAAAATTCTGTTAAGTCTTTTGGAGGATAGGGGACTAGATCCCAAGAACTTATTGGATTAGCTACAGATTGTGCAAATGTAATGTGTGGAAAGAACAATTCAGTGCTGACAAGAATGAAACCCCACAACCCAGATATAATTTTTATTAAATGCATTTGCCACAGCCTACACCTATGTGCAAGCAAGGCTGCAGAATGCTTGCCAAGACATTTAGATTTTATGGTTCAACAATCCTATTCATGGTTTTCTTACAGTTCTTTGAGACAGATTTATTATTCAAATGTATATAAAACGATAAATGATGGTAAGGAACCATTGAAGCTGCTGGCCTTGTCAGGAACACGGTGGTTGTCTCGTGCACAATGTTGTAGCTGCATCTTGAAACAGTGAGATGAACTTAAATTACATTTTGGATTAGTGAAAAGCACTGAACGATGCTTTAATGCTGAAATGCTTCATGAGATGTACTGTGATAACACAAACAAACTGTACTTTGAATTTTTAGTGCCTATTCTGAATGAGTTTAATTATTTGAACCAATTATTTCAATCTGAATGTGTAAATCCCTTGAAACTAAATTGCCAGCTAAAAACATTTTACCAAAGCTTGCTATTTAGATTCATATCACCTTGTGTTTTAGAGAGTTAGACTATTCTAAATTGATTGAATTAGATATCGAAAGGGATTTTAATCACTTGTCTCTTGATTGTTTGGATTTAGGATCCTCTTTCAAATTTCTGTCACATGATCTTCTTAAGTGTGATCTAACCACGAAGGAATTAGATGAAGTAAAACTGCGGTGCAAAGAGTTCCTTGTAAAGTCGGCCGTGGAGATTAAAGAAAGGCTGTCTCCAAATATGAATATTTTGGATTCATTGAAGAAGTTTGAACCAGCAAATGTTCTTAGTTTAATGAGCACAGATCTTGAATTTCTGAAACATTTGCCATTTACTGTTTCGATAAGTGCAATTGAAAATCAGCTACGCCACCTGAAATTTCAAAATTGGGATAACAGTGGTTCTGAACCTCTTAAATTTTGGAAAGAGGTACTGATCTATAAAGATTCTGCTGGTGAAAGTCCTTATAAAGACTTGGCAAAATTAGCCTTAAATCTTTTGAGCCTTCCACACAGTAATGCAGCTGTGGAAAGAATGTTTTCAATGACTAAGGTGATCAAAACTGATCTCAGAAATAAAATGAAAACTGAGACCCTTCAATCTATAATGATTATTAGAGACTCCCTGAAGTTAAGAAATGTAGCTTGCAATAACTTTGAACCATCGGAAAAAATGCTTGAACTTTTTACTGCGGACATTTATAAGAGAGAGAAGGTGGAAGATGCTGATGAGGACGATGGGATTTTCAATATAGAATTCTGACACTAGAAGTGTTGACTTTATTTTCTATGATTTTCAGTTTATATACCGAGAAGAAGCAACCATTTGTTTATTTGACATTATTCATACTTGGCCACAAAACAACAGACATTGCAATATATTTACTTTAAAACAATATGGAAAAATGCATTACTGAATAAATATTAAACTTTCATAAAAAAGCATCTTTACAGTAATAATTTTAAAAAAATATTTTACTTTATTTATTTAATTATTTTTTAAATATTGGACGGTTTTCGTTTTAGGACTTATTATTTTTTTAATATTGGGCGGCTTTTGGGCTAGTTTCCATGACTGTTTAAGCGGGTAAAGCAAGCAAACACCTGGCAACACTGGTCCTGGTGATGAACTAGGTTCTAGTTTAAAAATTTTAACACCAAATGCATTAAAAATTACTCTATAAAGACCCATAATTTTAAAAAAATTTCACTGCGATCGTTTTGTTAATATTTTGAAGAAGAAATAGGTACAGAAAATATTTAAAACATACATATATGTTCAACTTTATGATAAAGGTGCTCATGGAGATACATTTAGCCATGCCTAACCTGAATAAAGATAACACATTAATTGACTATCATGTACATAGCAGAGTGAATTTTGTCAATCTGCTATAATACAGGATTACCTATATCTACAATAAGTTCAGCAGTTGCTTCCAAGTTGGACACACTTGCTTTACAGATGCTTATTTTACTTTCTTTTTTTTTTTTTTTTTCTAGTAAGAGAAGATTGTTTTATGGAAAACACACACAAGACAGATGAAACAACTTTTTCATATCAGACTAAGTAAATACTTTTACAACTATCTTGACATTTCTAGTCTTTCAGTGGCATTCAAGACATGTTCTCAAAGGTTACACATTGCTGCATTAGAAAGCTTAAAGGTACTTTGGAAATCCTATACATATAATTTATAACTTATATTATCAAATTAAGGTTCATTATAATGTGTTTGTGGCAGAACAAGTTAGTGTTACTGAATTTTCAGAAAAAATATCACTTTTTTTTTTTTTTGGACTACGATTCCTGAAGTATCCATCAGCTTTGTGACATGGGTTTTTTCTAACCTCTCAAGAACTGGACTTGAATGTCAACAAAAGGCTAGAAATGTCAGGAAATTTATAGAAACTACATATACAGTAATAAGCAGTGGTCTCAAAATATCTGTTTGTTAGGCACAGAATAAACACAAGAACTGCAAAGCTTTTGCTTTCCTCAGGGATACTTTCTCTCAGCCAGATGTTGGAGCAGGATTCAAGATAGGGAAGTACTTCTGAAATGCTATGTGTATCCTTCTGCTGCACTTGCCAGCAATTTTTTTACATTTTAAGACTAAGGCTTGTAGTGGTGCAGTCCAAAATGTAAAAACAGTTATATCCCCATTGAGGAAGACAGCTGAGCATATAAATAACAGGTCAGAAAACTATCATGTAGTGACACACGGAGAGCTGCAGTCTCGCTCAAAAGTAGACAAACCCGCCAGCAACTGATATGTAACACTTTGGAAGTCCAATCCAAGGTAGAACAAAGTATACATAATTGAAATCTTGCCAATTCATCACCTTCTTTCCCATGAAAATCATAGCATGTTGAACAGAAAATGAATTTCATAGTCATTTTCTGTTTTTTGTTCAACATGTTATGATTTTTGTGGGAAAGAACATGATGAACTGGCAAGCATTCCAAAAGGCTACTGTAATAAATGATGGAAAAGAATGGAAGAACTTATTTAATTAAACATTTTTTATTCATAAACCATGAAAAACACTTTCTTCATTTTTCTCAAAAAACTAACATTCTAATGGGCATGAGTTCTGGTAAAAATATATGAAAAGTGTGGTGTAGCTTAAAAATTGGAATCACTTTACTCGAAAAATAACCAAAAATGTACTTAAAGGACATATTTAGTGTTTAGGGCATTTTATTTGTGTTTTAGTCTAATTATATCCCCATCATTTGGAAATTCCTTCTATCATTTGGCAACAACCACAAGAAAGTACTTGAAAATCCAAATCTGGCAACCAGTCTCACTCCATCTACAGGTGATAAAGACCAAGCCAAGCTGAAAGTCTGTGATTTCTTAAATTTTTTTAATATAACTGGCATGTATATATCTTTATGCATTATTTGTGTAACATGTGCGTGTGTATTGCCTACCCCTTACTAGTTCCTACAGTTGATTTAACAAAACACATTTATTAATAACATAAATGATTATTATTTGTTTTTGTTTTTTATTGGGGGTTTAATGACCACTATGAGGAACTTAGTGGGCTATAAGTAGTCACCTGTCCCTCATTTAGGGCCACTGGTTCCAGGGAAGGGAGAGAGCCAATGCCGTAAGACAAACACAACCTCTCGGATGAATGGTCAGTAGCCATCGCTTAGACCACTGTGCCACGGGGGCGGTAAAATTATTATTTCAAATAATTGTGATCCAAACAGGAGCATTGCTTTTAAAAGACAGCATATTTTCAAAATGGTACATAGAAGCCAATCTGTCAACTGAAAAAAACTGTCCATTCATAACTCTTTTACCTATACCAAAAAAATTCTGAAGAAAATCAGAGATACAATACATTACATTGGGTGATACATAAACAGACCAGAGGTCCCAAAATCTTGAGGACAGTCTTTGAATTTACTTTACTGTTCCCAAAAGCATGTTATGTCTTTGGCAACAAAATTTATTCATATTCTGACTTGATCACTAGCTCATTGTGTTTCTAATGAAAAATGTGCTTGAGAATAGTTTTCAATGTACCCACCCACTAACATGCTTATTGTAGAAACAAATTTTGACAATCTCAGTACCACCAATAACTTTTACAAAAATCTCCATGCAGTTCTTTCTTCAGAAAAAATAATGAGGATTGTGCAGCTTGTTCTTAATTCAGTATGTGCACCTTAGGTAAAGTAATGTTCTGCTTGACCGGTGCAATAGCTAATATTCTTCAAGATATATCTTTTTAAGACACAAATTTTAGATATGTATAATCAAACATAATGAAACAAGTTTTGTAACAAAAATATTTTTACATTTAGTCTGAGTATGCATGCCTAAATGATCTGCCAATTCAAAGACACAGTGCTATTTTATCCTCAAATCAGTGTCCCAAAATCTGGTCACATGAAATGAGCTAGAGCTAAGATTCCAGTAATCTGAGAATTGACACTACACTGCTATAAAGATTTAAAATTCCCAGGCATCCTTAATTTATATCTTATCATATAAAAAAATTACACTGGGTGGACAAAATAATGGGACCACCTGCTGTAAAAGTACTACATTTTGAAGTGGCTCACTTGTATATTTATGAACACAAAGTGATTTTTTTTTCTCTCCTGTTTCTTGAAAAGTAATACTGTGAAAGACTAAGGATACCAGTAGTAGATTCCTTGGAGGTGGCAAAAAATCATCTGAGACAAAATGACTCACCTGTCTGATTCCAAAGAGGGCAAATTGTTGGGGACCATTTAGCTGGAGTATTGGTGACCAAATTTATTGATTTGTTGAATGTATCTAGAGCAAACTATGTTGAAAGTTATGACTGCATTCACCAAGTCTGGAAAAAACAATAACTGATAGGACGAACTGCTGAAGGAAATTAAAGCTGACTAAACGAGACCGCAAGGCAGTGAAATAGGTTGTAGCCCATAACATGCACACACATGCAGACAGACAGACAGAAACACACAATTAATGTCAGTCTCAGATATCTAGATCTAGCAAAATAACTCACTGCATACTTCCTAAATCCAAAATTTATGGCATAGGTTAGTCATTACTGCCAAGCCTCTTGTTACTGATGCAAAAAAGAGAATGCAAAGGTGCAACCTGGACATTGGAAACATGTGATGGTCTAATAAATCACTATTTCCAATTACAGGGAAAGTTTATGTTTGACAAATGCCGAAGGAAGAGCATAAATTTGACTGTCTTGCGCCAATCATCAGACATTCTAGCAGATCAATAATTCTTTTAGGAAGCAATCTCTTAGTATTCCTTAGGTCTTATCATCACTCTGAATGGATGAGTTATAGCCATCCTTAATATTCTGGGTGACCAGACACATCCCATGACACAAAACATTGTCTCCCACAAACTATACCATGCTGCCCCACTGGCACAATGGTCTAAACACTGGCTTATGATCATTCATCTGTGATGGGTCTGAATCTGACTCCAGGTGAGGCTTGGATGGTGTGTTTGTCTTACAGTACTGGCTCTTTTCTTTCCTAGAACCAGTGGCTCAAAATAAGTGATGGGCAACTGCTTGCAGCCCATTGAGTTGCTCCTGGTGGTCATTAAACCACAAAAACAAGAAAGATAACACAAAATTTTCAGTAGTAATGAGCATATCTTTTGAATCATTTCCGACACAAATAAAATATTTCAAAGCTATTCATAGTCAGTGGAACCCATAGCTAAAAATACAAAAAAAAAAAATCAACTGCATTTCTACAATCAATAAAGCATCTACAAACAGAAAGTTTCTTTTCCCATTAGCAATTGAAAAGTATGTTACAAAATTAACAAATTGTGCTTGAAAATGTCTCTTAGCTGAAGCAACACATCAGAAACAAAGCAATTTTTATATCAAACTGTTAGAAGAACAGATATAGTGGAAAACATGACCTAGCAAAAGAATTTTGAATAACGGAAAAGCACAAAGTATGTGAAAGGTATTCTTCGCAGCAAAAGCTATATTAATGAAAAAGAATTATTCCAATATGTCCCTTGGAAGCAGAGATAGCAAGAAAAATTATATGACATCTCTGCCCCTATCCAGCAAACTATAAACTATTTTAATAAGACAATATTCCCCATCTTTACTGCAATGAGCAGCATACAGGAAAAAAATTAATTTCTCAAAAGGATTTGTAGAAGCAGAGGTACAGCATAAAATAAAAATACACACTCACACCAACTAATGCCAGAACTGTGAACTACAAAACCACGCAAGTAGATGCAAGATGTTCCACAAAGTAAATACTACAGCATTCAAAGAATTTTTAAATCAGACTTTTAAAAGCAGATATACTAACAATAATCAATAAAGACATTTGTGCCCCTAGTGGGAAAATTGTGCAGTATATTTGGCACTAAGTGTACACAAAATGTTTTGGCAGTTAGTAGTATATCAATGAAAAAGGATATTTTCAATCAGGTTTTTACACACACAAATGTTGCTGTTATATGTCGCAAACAGAAACATGAACTCACGCCCTCTTAATAGCACACTTGTGTGTTAAGAAAAATTTCAAATTATATGCAAAATATTTTGCACCCAAAACGCTCTCCGACAAAGAAAAAATTTCCAAATCACTGTTAGAAGCTGAGATATCAACAAAAACAAGATATACATCTACACCCCCTGGTGGAAAAATTATGCACTATTTTAGCACAAGGTATTCTTAAAAAGCTTGTCATGTTGAGTGGCATCTGACCATGAAAGAATTTTTTTTAATTGAGTTTTCAGAAGCACAGATATTGCTGCAAATATAACAGAAACAAAATATACACTTGCCCCACCCCTAGTGACTAAATCATTCTCTGCAAAAATTCCAAAGTATATGCACATTTCCCACTAAAAGCCCTATCCGATTTCAAATCAAACTTTTATAAGCAGAGATTTCGGGGAAATTGCAATTCAACTTTACATCTCCTAGTGGAAAAACTATGCACTACTTAAAAAAAGAAACTGTACCCAAAATAATATACATTATAAATGGTATTGAATAAAACAAAGGTTTTCAATTGGTTTTCAGGGGCATTTATATTGAATAAAATGTATTTTGAAGTTTGATAGCATGTGCATTTATATTCTCTGGTGGTGAATTTATGCGACTTAGTAAAACCGGAAAGCAAGGATCATCATTCTCACATTTCAAGCTTCCCAATGCAAAAAGGATTGTTATTATTTTACTTTATTTTTTTGATTGGGGGTTTAATTATCACTGTGAGCAACTCAATGGGCTACAAACAGTCACCCATCCCTAATTTAGGGTCACTGGTTCCAGGGAAGGGAGAGAGCCAGCGCATTAAGACAAACAGAACATCCATGCCTCATTGGAATTCGAACCCGGACCCATCTCGGACAAATAATCAGTAGTCATCACTTAGACCACTGCGCCCTGGAACAACAAGGATTTTTCGAATTGAACAAATAGTTGTAGAGATATGGTATGGTGTCCACAGATAAACAGACAAAGCGATAACATAAGCATGATCTTTTTTTTTTACAAAAGACGTGCTAAAAAAACCATCCTTCAAAATAATAATGATCCAATATGCACAAGCAACGAGTCCAATCTTGGATTAAAAAGCATGAAGTTGAAGTTAAACATCTTACAACACCTACACAATTTCCAGACATTATTTATCCCCTAGAATTGGAGAAGGGAGTGCAAAGCAAATTTTCTCCACTGTCACTCAAGTATATAGCTTGAGACTTTCCTTCGTGAGGAATAGTCCAATATTCCTCAGAAGACTTTCCATCATTTATTTGAATCTATCCCATGTTGAATACAAGCTGTAAAACAAAAGGTGGCCTAATGTCCTATTAAAGCATATATATAGCTTTTCTGGCAGAAGTTTCCATTATTTTGTCTATCCCCTGTATAATATTACAAGTATTTTTGTTTGTTTGTTTTTTAAACACGAAACATCTAGAAAACTTTACACACAAGAAAAAGACCACACAAATAATTTAAGCACTTCTGTTGAAATTATTAAAGACACGAGAAGCTTCATGTTAAAAAATTTCTAACCATTTTTGGCATATGATAAAGAAGCATCTATTTGTAGAAAATGGATCAATAGGAATGCAGTTTGTGCTTCCAGCAAACTTCACTGATTCAATAACAGTAAGCGATGTTTGACTGTCTAGGAAAATGGGAGAAACTCTCTTTTTTTTTTTTTTTTTTTTTTTTTTTTTGAGGGGCGGGGCGTGATTTGTGTATTTTTTCCCGTTTTTTCCTAGTGAAATAACCAAACCTACGATCATTTTTATCAGTTCAGTGTCTTCATCCCTCGACTGCCTGAAAATTTACGTGCCTCAAAGGTAAAATTCAGGTCTCTGTAAGACATAATTATGGCAATTTAGGGCCAGAGACACAGCAAGCATAGTTCAACACAGCAGTACAGTAAAACAAGGTATTAAAATTATCATGTACTTCTAAAGTTTTGATTTCCAACCTGTCACATAAGAAGTGTTACGTACTAAAAACACATTCTTGTTATTATCGTTGACTTTTGTATTACACTTTCGTGTATGGCCTCTATGCAACTCCCCCACATCTCAAAATCCATATACTTGAAAACTTAAAAAGAGCAGCATGTCAAACTCAAGTCATAAAAAAATAATAAGCCAGAATGTATTTAAAATACAATGAAACAGCGATGTTCATGCCATTTCAGTAAATGCGTAGATAACTGTGTTTTTAATTTAGGAAACACATGTCAGTGGCAGTGAACTTAGTAGAACATCAGATATGCAATTTCACTTGCATATTTACTTACAGTAGAACGCTAACAATTCCCAGTACCAACGAGAAAATGATCTGAATATTGCCTGTGATAATTAAAATGCATCTATAATTTTTTTCCTCATACAAAAAATGTAATTAATTCACAACCCTTTCATGTTCGGTTGCGATTATAACTTAAGCATCAACAGCTGTTTACACGATTTACTCACAAAACGTAACCGGAAACAAACACCCGTGAACAACCATGTGACTTGACGTCTTTCAACAAAAGAAGCTGTTATACTTAAATTTTAGAAATAAGAATCACAGCGGTTGGAATTTCTGAGTTACTTTCCACTGAAAATCATGTATTCCTTAGCTTTTCATTTTCTTATATTCTGGCCACACTATTTCTAAACTAAATTTTTTCTCAGAAAAACCTCTGTAAGGTAAAATTGTGTCCATTTGCTTCAACCTCCCTTCCCACATACAGAATAAAGTGACATCCCCCAAACATCACATGCCAGCATAGGCGCCGACTTCGTAGGTTCGAGACACTTTTTGAACCCCCAATGATTCTGTTGTCAGTTTCTCTAACCCCTAATATTTTTACGCGTATTTCGTGGGGGAAATAAACGTACGCATACATTTTGTTTTTCGTTATCAATTCTTCAAGTTTTTCATTATTCACTTCCTGTTTACTATATATAGAAAGTGTGAATAAAATTTTACCCCTCAGACTGTTTATTGTGCCTCAAAAAAAAAAAAAAAAAATCAGTGTTTGTTCGCACTCATCAAATTTGACGCAACAGACGATACCTCAAGTATTGTTGTTTAAGAGCATTTAAAAATGACTGCTTTAAAGAAAATTCTTCGGTTTGTCTGAGTTCGCACAAAATACAAAAGCCTAGTTTCTAGCTCTACATACGGAGACGAGAATCTACTCGAGGGCATAGTGATAAAGGCTGAAATATGTTGTACAGTCAGTAGACCTGCCCTATCTTCGGACAGTCGGGGTCCAAGGAGGTTAGAAGAGTTGGCATAAACCGCCGCTGGTGAAGATCCTCGTCTGCTTTCTTGCGCCCTCCTGGTGGGGAGGGTTCAGTTGGAGCCAACCTCCTTGGTTGGAGACCGTTATACAAATATAAGATGGATCCAGTTTAATGACCTGATGTCACTTCTTGAAGACCTGGGTTGATCGGGAGATGCTAAGTTAAACCATGGCTTTCGTTAAACTGACCAGAAGTCCCGAATTCTTGAGGACAGTCCTCGAATTTAGTTTACTGTCCCCAAAATCGTCTGATGCCTTTGGGGACGCAAATTGTGCTCAAATTTTGATGCTTGTCCTCAAATGTCCGCGAATTTACACTTCTTCATTAGCTCTTAAGATTTCTAATGAAAAATGAAGTTCTTAAATTAAAAGTAGTTTTCGTTGTACTAAGTTTCCAACATATGCTTCTCGTGAAAACAAAATTTTACTGATTTCTTTCTTCTTTCAGAGTTTAACAACCACCGCGAGCAACTCTAAGGACTATAAGCAGTCACCTGTCTCTAATTTGGTTCTAGGAAAGGAAGCAAGGGCGCCCAGCCCCAGCAGTTGGTATTGCTAAATTTTTGATAAATTTAAAACTCTAAAATAGACGAAACCTTTTTTGAAGCATTTATAAAAATAATAAGATATTAATGATTGATTGTATCAATTATTTTTCTTGTATTTTAGTATCTTGTACATTTACTAAAATGTTTGGCAACCTTAAATTAGGTAATAATTTGTTTAGACCCCTGCCCCTAAATGTACTCATATGGGCGCCACTGGAAGCGAGAGAACAAGTGCTGTAAAACGAACACACCACCCATGCCTCATCTGGGACTCGAACCCGTTCCAACTTGTAAGAATGATCAATGGCCAGCATTAAGAACTCTGCACACTGATGCAGTCAAATTTTGACTGTACATGTTCTGAGTTTCTCCAAAACTGTGGCAAAATGAAAAATTTGCCATGCAAATACTTTGGTATGCAGCTTGATTTTAATTTGGAACATAAAGTAAAGCATTTCACTTTTGCTAATATGTTCTCCCCATCATAGTTCTACTTTGTCAATACAAATTACCAACATTCTATAAGATATATCCTTTCAAGACACAAATTTTCATATGTAATATCCCACTTATTGGAGCAATGCAGTTTTGTGACAAAAAGATTGGCATATTTCTTTTGAGTACGTATGTGTTCCCAAATGAACTGCCGATTTGGGGACGCCACGCCCATTTGTCCCCAAATCAGTGTTCCAATATTTGATCACCTTAATCTAGAGGGTGTTGAAACTTTTTATAGAACCGAAAGTTAATTTGTTAGCCAACCAGGGTTTTAGTCAGAATGAAATCTCTTTGGCTGTTAGAAATTTCCCAGGACTCAGAACTCAGAGCTGACTCACTTTTTTTGCGAGTCTTCGGCTTTTCATTTTCATTTTGAAGGTTATTTGGCTGTCGGTGTTGGGGAGTTTTATTTTACTACTATGTTCTATATGATATTTCCTCCCCAGATTTTTTTTTTCTAGTACTATTGGATTTTTTATCTAGAGCTGAAGCACACTTTTGCGTAAAAATGCAAATGATGGTTAAAATTATTGTCCAAATAGAACTATTTTTGGTGTCTAAGCCTGTTCACAGACCGTTATTCTGCTGCTAAATTTTTTTTTTTTTTGATTGGAGGTTTAACGACCACCGTGAGCAACTCAATGGGCTATAAGCAGTCGCCCGTCCCTAATTTAGGGTCACTGGTTCCAGGGAAGGGAGAGAGCCAGTGCCGCAAGACAAACACAACATCCGCCGCCCCGGTGGCGCAGTGGTCTAAGGCGTTGGCCTCTGATCATTCGTCCGTAAGGGGTCCGGGTTCGAATCCCGGTCAGGCATGGATGTTGTGTTTGTCTTACGGCACTGGTTCTCTCCCTTCCCTGGAACCAGTGACCCTAAATTAGGGACGGGCGACTGCTTATAGCCCATTTGAGTTGCTCACGGTGGTCGTTAAACCTCCAATCAAAAAAAAAAAAAAAAAAAAAAAACACAACATCCATGCCTGACCGGGATTCGAACCCGGACCCCTTACGGACGAATGATCAGAGGCCAACGCCTTAGACCACTGCGCCACCGGGGTGGCGCTGCTAAATTTATTTATGGATAAATAAATTAGTGAGCAAATCAAAAATTACTGTGTTTTTTCACCAAAGTTTTGCGTGAAAAACCAGATTTTGCTCTAAATTTTTCTAAGTCTTGGAAGCGGTGGCGCAGTGGTCTAAGGTGCTGGCCTCTGATCATTCGTACGTAAGGGGTCCGGGTTCGAATCCCGGTCAGGCATGGATGTTGTGTTTGTCTTACGGCACTGGCTCTCTCCCTTCCCTGGAACCAGTGACCCTAAATTAGGGACGGGCGACTGCTTATAGCCCATTGAGTTGCTCACGGTGGTCGTTAAACCTCGAAAAAAAAAAAAAGTCTTGGAAATTGCTTCCTAGAGTTTAGAAAAGCACTTTTTATTGAAATGTTTCTAATTACTCATGTACAACCAGATAAGTTCTCTGATTACAGACTTCTAACAAATTCAAATCTTATAAGAATTTCATACATTATAAGGTGATCCATTTAGCATCTATACGTTACATCCAGGTTACGTAGTTGAAACGTAATCTGGTAAGACACTGGATAGCCATTGGCTCTCCCGATTACGTTTAATGAATGTAATCTGCACTTTCATGGATGTTCATTTAGGTTCAATTAGTTGACATGTGATGCACATATCTAGATTACGTCCATTTAGCGTCTATACGTACCATCCAGATTACGTAGATTAAACGTAATCTGGTAAGACATTGGACAGCCATTTGTTCTCCCGGTTACATTTAATAGATGTAATCTGGACTTTCATGGATGTCCATGAAAGTTCCACACATAACGTGGTGAACGTAAAATGGACGTCTAGTAGATGTAATTGTGCTGTGTGGGTTGGTGGGGTAATCTATAAATATCAAGATTTTTTAATACTCATGTATGTATATTGTAAACAAATTTTGAGATTCATGAATCATTTTTTGTGATTTTTTTCTTTAATTAACGATGCATATTTCTGATGCAACCTTTTCCGTGAAAGGGGTGGGAGGGGGGCCTGAATTTCACGCCAAGAAAATTCTGAATTTTTAGGAAACTTTGTGCAATTCCTTTCTTATATTCACGGTGAAGTGTCGTTACTATAGGTGTTTACGGACAATTTTGAAATTTCAGAATCTTTTCAGCAAATCTTTTCCTATATTAACGGAAAATTCTGTTATCATTTTTTCCGTATCCACATGATGCAAAAAATTCTGGTAACAGGATCGATACGTAGGAATACTCGAGGTTTGATTAACTGCTAAATTAGTTATCCCTTTTAAGACAAAAGTTATTATAGCTATCAAGAGTAAATTTCATGCTTAGGAGGTTTATGAAATACTATAAAGCAGTGCATTCGCCCTTTTCTTAAAGTTAATGGAAGTCATTGTTGCCGCCCCGGTGGCGCAGTGGTCTAAGCGATGGCCTTTGATCATTCGTCCGAACGGGGTCCGAGTTCGAATTCCGGTGAGGCATGGATGTTGTGTTTGTCTTACGGCACTGGCTCTTTCCCTTCCCTGGAACCAGTGACCCTAAATTAGGGACGGGCGACTGCTTATAGCCCATTGAGTTGCTCACGGTGGTCGTTAAACCTCCAATCAAAAAAAAAAAAAGTCATTGTCAGTGTGAAAAGATCTCGAGTTCCAAAGCATTCGGTTATTTCGAAAAGAAAAAAAAATCACCGGGAAAAAATACGTAATTTGTAAAAAATCCTCCTAAAAAAAAAAAGTAAAAATTATTACAAACGTATTCAGAAAAATAAAAAGCCCCAACAGGAAATAAAATGACTAACTCACCCAGATTTTATTTTTATTTTTATTATTGGAGTTTTAACGACCACCGTGAGCAACTCAATGGGCTATAAGCAGTTGCCCGTCCCTAATTTAGGGTCACTGGTTCCAGGGAAGGGAGAGAGCTAGTGCCGTAAGACAAACACAACATCCATGCCTGACCGGGATTCGAACCCGGACCCCTTACGGACGAATGATCAGAGGCCATCGCTTAGACCACTGCGCCACCGGGGTGGCTCACCCAGATTAATGACAACTAAATGAATAAATAAGCATCGTGAAATTAGTTTGTAACTTGTACGCGAGCGGTGTTAACAGGAATTAGTGGCTCCGTGGTAAGACACCCGCTTCACAATCTCAAGGCACCTCATTCGAATCCCGCTTGAGCGAGGGAAGAAGGTCTCGTGGTTTCAAACTGGTATGGTGGACGGAGGAATTTCCTGTGAATGCACGCCACTTATTTTTTTCTTTTTTACATATCTAGACTTACGTCCATTTAACGCCTTACGTTACATCCAGATTACGTAGTTTAAACGTAATCTGGTAAGACATTGGACAGCCATTGGTTCTCCAGATTACGTTTACTAGACGTAATCTAGACTTTCATGGATGTCCATGAAAGTCCCACACGTAACGTGGTGAACGTAAAATGGACGTCTAGTAGATGTGATTGTGCTGTGTGGGCATATGCCTCTAAAATGCATATACCCACACAGCACAATCACATCTACTAGACGTCCAAAGGCGCTTCGACGAAAGACGAAGTAATAGAAAATATTTACTATTTGTACAATCGAAAAATTTTTCGCGTCACCTTCGAAGATATTTGCATTCAGCACAGACGGATCTTTTCCTTCAAGCTCTTTAATTTTTTCCAGACACCGCATTTTGTATTCAGAAGTTAAACTTTCAAAGTAAGAACCCATCATTTCAACGGGGACTGGTTGTCCTTCACTTACGTTACTAAAAAATCGCAGGTCAAAACATCGCGCGACATAACATCGCGGACATAACATCGCAGGCCAAAACATCGCGGTGACAAAACATCGCAAGTCATAACATCGCGGACACAAAACATCGCAAGCCATAACATCGCGGACACAAAACATCGCAGGTCAAAACATCACGGTGACAAAACATCGCAAGTCATTACATCGCGGGCCCAAAACATCGCGGTGACAAAACATCGCAAGCCATAACATCGCGAGCCATAACATTTCAGGATGAGGCATTAATTACACGGCTTTTTTCTTTTCATTTTTTTTTCTTTTGCATTTTTCTAAACATTTGATCTTTGGTAGGAAAAATTTGTTCAGACACTCATTTAATTTGCAGAAGACTAGTATGCGGCACTTATCAAAATATTTCAGGAGGGGGCACTAATTAATCTCTCATCTCATACCAAAATTTCGTAAAATCTACAGTTTTCAATTTAGAACCACCAAATTTAGTATACTGCCTCATGGTGTTTTTGGAAGTGGTCTGAGCCCGAGGTCGATGGGCCCATATAGAAAATTTTCGTAAAATCTTCAATTTAGAACCACAAAATTTGGTATACTTCCTCATGGTGCTCTAATTTAGACCGTAAACGGTTTTTGGAAAGGTAAGGGGCCCGGGGTCAAGGTGCCCCAATACGCAATATTCGTAAAATCTACAGTTTTCAATTTAGAAACACCAAATCTGGGATAATATCTCATGGTGCTCTAATTTAGACGGTAGAGGGTTTTCGGAATGGGTGGGGAGCACGGGATCAAGGGGGCCCATACGCAATATTCGTAAAATCTACAGTTTTCAATTTAAAACCACCAAATTCGGTATACTATCTCATGGTGCTCTAACTTAGACCGTAGACAGTTTTTGGAAGTGGTCTGAACCCGGGGTCGATGGGCCCCCATAGAAAATTTTCGTAAAATCTAGTTTTCAATTTAGAAATACAAAATTTGGTATACTTCCTCATGGTGCTCTAACTTAGACCGTAGGCAGTTTTTGGAAGTGGTCTGAGCCCGGGGTCGATGGGCCCCCATAGAAAATTTTCGTAAAAATTACAGTTTTAAATTTGGTATACTTCCTCATGGTGCTCTAACTTAGACCGCAAACGGTTTTTGGAAAGGTAAGGGGCCCGGGGTCAAGGGGCTTCAATACGCAATATTCGTAAAATCTACAGTTTTCAATTTAGAAACACCAAATTTGGGATAATGTGTCATGGTGCTCTAATTTAGACGATAGAGGGTTTTCGGAACGGCTGGGGGGAGATCAAGGGGGCTCCATACGCAATATTCGTCAAATCTACAGTTTTCAATTTAAAACCACCAAATTTGGTACACTACCTCATGGTGCTCTAACTTAGACCGTAGACAGTTTTTGGTAGTGGTCTGAGCCCGGGGTCGATGGGCCCCTATAGAAAATTTTCGTAAAATCTACAGTTTTCAATTTAGAACCACAAAATTTGGTGTACTTCCTCATGGTGCTCTAACTTAGACCGTAGACAGTTTTTGGAAGTGGTCTGAGCCCGGGGTCGATGGACCCTCATAGAAAATTTTGTAAAATCTACAGTTTTCAATTTAGAACCACAAAATTTGGTATACTTCCTCATGGTGCTCTAATTTAGACCGTAAACGGTTTTTGGAAAGGTAAGGGGCCCAGGGTCAAGGGGCCCCTACAAAGTTTTCGTAAAATCTACAGTTTTCAATTTAGAACCACCAAATTTGGTTGGTATACTACCTCATGGTAGTCTAACTTAGACCGTAGTGGGTTTGGGGAAAGGTGGGGGGGGTCGAGGGGGCCCCATATAAAATTTTCGGCAGTTTACAGTGTTCCTTCAAATTAAAGTGCAGTTCTCGCTTGCCTTACGTAGAACGTTTTCTCGAAATTGTTTGGAGTTTCCAATTCTACTTTTAAAAAAATGTATATATATATATATATATATGCCAAGAAACGGCGATCTTTATTCATACCCCCTCCCCCCCTCCCCTCGTTGAACTTTTGTGGCCAGTTGCCGTAAACTCGTATGAACCGGCATGAAAATTCCGATAAAAAAAAAAGAACTCCTTCCCGTCATTAGGCACTTTGAAAAACTGCCACACATAATCCGCGCAAAGTGGGAAAACTGACACACATTCAAAGTGTTCCTCGGAGGAACAGCAATTTGCGCTCGGTCCCTTAATGAAAACATATGGCAGTTTTCCAAGTTGCTGAAAGATGTGTGGCAGTTTTCCAAGTTGCTGAAAGATGTGTGGCAGTTTTCGTGTGTGACGGTTTATCGGAGACCAAGAATTTTAGAAAGTTCTTTGGATCGAATTAAAACTTTAAATTCAAAAAAATCCCGTATCAGCGGCGGGGTAGATTCGATTTAGGACGAAACAAGATAGTAATTCCGCAACTTCATGTATGTTTGAAATTTGAAAAGATGAAGGAGAGTAACAGACTGCAGGAAAAAATATCTGATCTTGAAAGTGTACTAGGTGCTTTAAAGAATGAGAAACGCGAGATTATTAAATATCTCTGCACAATTCAGAAATGCATACATCATTACAAGGTTCTGGTCAAAACAAATTATCCAACTCAAGAAGAAATTAAAAGAAATTAAGAGAAGCTACAGTACGTTGGAAAGATTAGGTAAAGGTATCCATGATATATTTACGACGCCCAAGTGATCTTACGAAAGGAAGCAATGGATAAAATGGGCACCTGAAGATGTATCGAAATGCATCGTAATAAGAGCTCTCTTTAGAAAAATCATATATGACTTCTGGAGGGGGAAAAGCATTATTCCATTACTTTGAAAAGATGATGCGCAAAATTTACCCGTAATCCAGGCATTCAACACGATGTCTTTTTGTTGATGGGGGGAAAAAAGCTATGAAAGTTTAAATCGCTCTGTAAAGCTTTATGTTTTAAGCTTTGACGGAATTCATATTGACTCTAGGCTATACTACGACACCAGAATGGACAAAATTCTTTGCCTTTTCAAGAAAGCCCAATTTTTCTTAATCTGAGGATTATTATCGCAATGGAAGCAGCCAATATTCTTTAAATTACAAATGAAAAATATATTGCTTTTTTTAATAAATCAAGGTTTGGAATCTACTGGGGTTGAACTAAAAGTTATTTCTGACTTTGGATGATGCAATACGTATAATGAATAAAATTCTTCGCTTGGACGTGTAGTGCAGGAAAGGACGTGTAGTACGTTAAGTCACGTTAGGGTTATTGAAAGGTTACTTGACGTAGCTAAAGTGTGCTTAATCTTCAAAGTGCAAGAGTTTGTTTAGGTAAGACACTCACGTGCAATAAATTCCAAGAATATGGAATTATTTTTACTCAGCGTTCCTCATTATCTTGAATATCAGTAATATAACTTCGGTTTTAGTACATTAGTACCTTGAAGGCTCCTTATTAGAGCGGTAAACACAATATCCCCTGAACTTAACGTAAACACTCAATGAAATAGACTTAACGGCCAGACAGAGGTCTGACAATAAAATGAACTAAGAAAACGTACTCACTTTTAACCTTTTATTGGGGAGCTCCTGATATTACTCAAATACACACTCCAAAATAACACAACTACTGTTAGACCGAACTTTCGTACTATCGTAGAATCGCATAACAATAATTAGGAAGAACCTATCACATATAAAACGAAGCTCCTTGGTATACTTGAGCGCGCCTATATATACTGCATACAGCATACCACCAAAGAATATCTAACTGATAAGAAGGTAAGGCTCAGCGAGACGTAACTAGCGCCACTATATTATGCGGCAAAGAATTACTACACAGAAGCCAACATTACAGGCTGATGCCGCAGGATGCCGAGCAGACTGAGTTAGACTGAGCATGCGTGTTTGTGTTCAAAGAATATAAACGCTTGTTTGTGTTGGCGTTTCGTTCAAAGGTTTTGTTGTTCTCATCTAGATCTGCGTTTATATTACAGCCATGAAATACACCCACTCCATTCCGATGAATAACAATTCATGGAATGGAGTGGATGAATAACAAGAACAAATTTGAAACCGTTTGAAACAAATATCCTGGAAAACCATTAAAACAACGTTTGCTGAAAAAAAAGCTATCGTTACGTTGAAAAAATTAATTTATCAATTATATGAAACTGACTTTTATGAAAAATACCTCGTAATATTGTAAAATGAAAGAAGGAAGCATTCGATTTCACATTGTATACCAAAGAGACAGCTTTAAGGATGCACTCGAACGTGAGGAATTAGTCCGGTCGGTAGAGAGCTCAGCTATCACGCCAACGGCCCAGGTTCGAACCTACTCAGATACAAGCGAATATTTTTCAGATCTGTTGAGAAAATTTCCCCAGCGCAGTGCGTTTAATTTACAAACTTCGGAAGGGTAGAAAAAAAAAATTGTAGCTTTGGGAAACTGCGGTTGTCTCTGCTTTTTTTTTTTTTATTATTATTATGGCTACTACTGGGAAATTGGCTGACAGTGCTGGCCCAGCAAGACTGTTTTTGCTGGGTACCTAATGTTTACGTTTTGTGGGAACCCATTCCTTTGTTTTGCTACTGAAAATTCCATGCAAACAATTTTTAATACGAAGTAGCCGCCCCGGTGGCGCAGTGGTCTAAGCGATGGCCTCTGATCATTCGTCCGAATGGGGTCCGGGTTCGAATCCCGGTGAGGCATGGATGTTGTGTTTGTCTTACGGCACTAGCTCTCTCCCTTCCCTGGAACCAGTGACCCTAAATTAGGGACGGGCGACTGCTTATAGCCCTTTGAGTTGCTCACGGTGGTCGTTAAACCTCCAATCAATCAAAAAAAAAAAAAAATAATACGAAGTACCACGAATCCCATGGAAATTCAAAACCAGCCTCAGCATTTTTGACATTTAAGGTATATTGTAAATGTGAAATTCATGCCAAGCAACCTGGTATTACTACGGTGCTTAAAGTGAGAATAAAACTGCTAAAATTTCCTTAAAATAATATTAATTGCTAATGTATATATTTGTTTCACCAAAAGAAGGGACAGGAGGGATACTCAGAAAAGAACAAAAAAGAAAATGCTTTAGTAGACCCAATGAGACCGAAGGAAACAGTCGCAGATCAAAGCTTAGCTTCCTTTCCGTGAAATAGGCTTCCCGTCCCGTGTCTCCTACGCTTTTTGCGCCTGAATGTTAACTTTCCCGCAGAGCATCTGCGGCCGCATTACATGGTGGCGCTGCTGTCGCCTGTTTTACATTATCTCTACGAGAGTTGAGCTTCTTCACGCGAAGCGTTTATATTCTTTGATACCACCACGTCATGACTTACACTCGTTGCCACATATCATTCAGCGGGAGAAACAACATCTCGTTAAGTGAGAAGATAATTTGCATAGGAAAATAAAATAACAAGAGACAGTAAAATCAAAAAGAAACTGAATCTAGAGTATACGTTACATCATCTCCCCCTTTTTATTATTTTTTTTTTGAAGAACCTATCAAATTTTGAGTGTAGTCTTACATTTCGCTGACTGACGTTTATCGTCCTACTTTTTTTTTGTGGCAGCAGTATTTACAACTTCAAGCTTGGCATAAAAAATTCAGTAAACCTGTGTCCGCAGCTATTGTCGTCTGTGAAGCAGGAAACACTTTTAATACGTGTACAGAACAAACCTGCATCGGCATACCTTATTTTTATTCTGCCTAGCAGGAATCATTTTTTTTCAACTCTATATATACTTATCGTTGATTACAAACAAACTGTATCAGCAGCGAAGATTTCCTGTAGCTGCCTAACAGTAACAATTTTCACTATTTTACCCCTAACACACGTATATATATATATAAAAGAAATTCGGATTAGTAGACGGACGTAGAATATATATATAAAAAAAAAACTACATATATACACAAAAAGAATGCGTAGGCCCACACGGAAAAAAAAAATTCTGTCACGCCAACTGGTCGTGCAGGAAAAACAACATAATGAGAAAATAACCTGTCCACGAGAACTTACTTATCTCGAGGACGCATAAAAAACCCTAGTACGATATCTTTTTCCAGGCCTAATCGGACTGGTAAATTCTGGTGGCGCCGATCTTTTCTGCGACTTGAATGGATCTTTTTTTTTTTTTTTTTTTTTTGGATTGGAGTTTTAACGACCACCGTGAGCAACTCAATGGGCTATAAGCAGTCGCCCGTCCCTAATTTAGGGTCACTGGTTCCAGGGAAGGGGAAGAACCAGTGCCGTAAGACAAACACAACATCCATGCCTCACCGGGATTCGAACCCGGACCCCGTTCGGACGAATGATCAGAGGCCAGCGCCTTAGACCACTGCGCCACCGGGGCGGCTTGAATGGATCTGGAACATCTGTAGTCTGTCGGTCGAGAAATTTTGAAGTCTGCAGTAGCGGCTCGTGGTGTAAAATGCTGGTGAGGCGAACGGTCTTGATGTAAATGTAAAACAGTAAAACATATGTTACTGAAAAATATATAAATTCGTATAACGTTATACGAATATATATGTATCAGTGGCGTAGCCTGGGGGGGGGGGTCATGGTTTGCACCCCCCCTTATTAGGCGAGACAGTTAGCTTTTTTCTAAGTACGTTTTACAGATAATTTCCCTATTTAAATTCATTGATTTTTATATAACTCGGAAAGCAATGTAATTTCTTGATAATAGAAGAGAAAGTAAAGCAAAGCGGCCAAAGAAGTTGCTTTATTAAATTTTTATTAAAACAACTATAATTTATTGCATTTTCTTCATTTTCTTAAATTAGCTTCATTTTGTATTAATATTATTAATATTCAAAATGTGCGTACGTACCAATAGGAAAATATTTGTCGAAGCGCCCCCCCCCAAAAAAATGGTTATATGTACTCATACACAGTTATACAGCAGAAGTGCAGACCCCCCCCCCTTCAAAAAATTTCATGTCAAAGGCAGTATCACCCATTGGATATCTTTGACGTCTTGGGTTCGAGTCGGCTGAATCGTTAAAATCCGCTGAGATTCGGAAGTCTCGTTAAGCCATTGGTCCAGGGTAGGCGGCGCCTTATTATTAACAGCTGTAAACCCCATCCCTTAGGGCTCCATCCCATGCCATTTAGCCCTTATATACAAATATTTTTCAACAGTAATGGAATAAAATTATAGAAATATATGAAACACGGCGTGGGGAGTCTTTCTTCACGAAAAAATCCAAAAAATTTAGAGGAAAAATGTACATATACCTCTGTGTGTGTGTGTGTGTACTATACGCTACTTTTGCAACAATATTTTTATGAAAACAATTATTCGATAATTTTACAACAAAGAAAGAAATATTTCACCAGTATTCTTTTATGTAATACACTTGAGCGAAAATACGCAATTTGCGCGGTTTCTTCAGGTAGTCAATGCGTCACTCACATCCCAACACCAGTCGGAGATCCACTTCTTAAAAAATTCAAAGTAAATCATTTGAATAAAAATTTTTTCTCACGAAGTGTTTCTTGAGCTTGAATAAAAGTCACAGTTCGATTGGCATATTAGTGAAGGTGCATTTAGCACGGGTCACAAACTGAAGTCCAGGCTCGTGATAACTATATACAGGAGAAGTCAAGCTAAGGAAGCACATTTCTATATAAAAAAAGTATTAAATAATTTAAACCTGGAATTGAAAACAGAGGAATACGATATTAATTTGCTTTGGTCTCGAACAGAATGCTTTCAGTTTATGTTTTATAAATAAGTTCAATTCTGCGATCCTTTTTGGCTGCAAATTTGTCTATGATCAGATCATAAAATGGTTGAGTGGACATTAGATGGTTCAGCAATTCTTTCTCGATTGAAATTGTAGCGAGTGAAGACAAACGATCTTGTGCCGTTGTATTACGGAGGTAAGTCTTTATTCTCTTCAAGCAAGAAAAAACTCCTTTCAGCAGAACTTGTTGACGCCAGTGTCAATACAAGAGAAAATAATTTGTAGGCTTCTGGTAACACATCTTTCAGCTCGTTTTCTTTCATTGTTTTCAAGGTTTTCTGAAAACTGAGTTCCCTGAAGTTGTGATCATTATATAAAAAATCTAATTCGTTTTTTGGTCGTTGTGTGTCTGTAAAAATGTTTGGATAAATTTATTTGAGAGTGTTAAGGGCACTGGATGGAAATGACTCTGAATAACTCTGGTATTTTGAATTGTCAACTAGCTGCAGAAACTCAAGCTTTCTCATATCTTCAAATCTGGTATTTATTTGGACTATTATGCTGTCAACGATTTCGTAAAACAAAATTTTGTAATAGTTTTCCACTTCTTCTTCAGTCAAATGTTTCTTTTGGCGACATTTAGGACATCCACTCAAACTAATTGCTTCACTGAAATGTTTCAAGTAAGTGGTTATATTCCTTTTCTTATTTATTCGTTCGCAACATTGTTTAATTTGTATTTGGCAATAACTGATATCTAAAGTCTTTTTTGTAAAACATCAAACAGTACATCCGTAATTCCAAAAATGTCATCAAAAATCAGGGATAAAAAAGCAAATTCCAAATCAGTGAAATTTTTCAAATATCCTATGGCTCCGTTGATTGATTCTGCCGTTGATTCCGGGACATTCATTATGTTTTCAAACTCATTCTTTAGTTTTCCCCATTCGCTCACAATTAAACGCAAAATTTGCGAACGTGATGCCCAACGTGTTTCCGCTATTTGAGGAATCCGTTTCCCAACAACTGAATCTGCTACGTGGGTTCTCTTGGCAGACTTATGAAAAAATGAGGGCATGTTGGATACAGTTGCGAAATATATGCGACATTTTACAATACTTTAGCACCCCTGTTGTAGGACAAGGTTAAGGCGGTGGGCGAAACAGTGGGTAAACAAAGCTTGCGGGGCTTCTAGCTTGACTCTTTTCTGCAGACCGCTCAACTCTCCAGCCATAACGCTTGCACCATCATAACACTGGCCTACTAACTTTGATTTAAAATCAAACTCCTCCAAAACCGATGCTAGCAGATCATACAGTGCCACAGCAGTCCTGTCAGCGCTGATATCATAAAAACCAAGGAAGCGCTCAACTACTTCACAATTTGAGTCCAATATGTATCTGACAATTATTGAACACTAATTTTTGAGTAATATCAGTTGTATCATCAACTTGCACTGAAAAAAATTCTGACTCATTAATTTCGCTTTTAACACATTCTTTTATATATTCATGAATACACTCCATTAAATCATTCTGTATCGTTTAAGATTGTCCAGAAAATAAGCTTCGTATTTCTTCAAAATGTGCTTTTAATTCTGGGGTGCTCCTACGAAGTAACAAATGGAACATTTCCTTGAAATTACCTTTATTTAATGAGGAAATAGATTCATCATGTCCTCGAAAAGGCAGTTCTTGCTTGCTAAGAACGACAACTAAATCGATTATATGTTCCATAAAAAGCCTATTTAGTCTGACCTTTTCATTAAACTTGACTTTATGAAGAGCAGCATTTTCTTTGAGCATATCAGAAATAGTGTTTGGTTTTTTTCCCATTCGTTTTAGACCTACGTGGTTAGTCCTATGCTCTTTAGAGCTTTCGTGCAATTTTGCACTACGAGAAAAGCTTTTTAGATCAAAATAACCCGTTGTATTCCACACATTTTTCTTATTGCTCAAAAGTAAACATGGCCAGCAAAAGAGAGTTTGCTTGTAATAGCTACCAGAAAGCCAGGGGAAAATCTCGTACCATGATTTATTGAAAGACCTAAAAAACGATTTGCCGCACTTCTTATCTTTAGATATTGAACTTATTATAGGTGTCGGTCTTCCAGATATGAGAACATCCCTTTTATCATAATCTTTCCAGTGTTTAAAAGGAATTTCTTCCAGAACACAAATCACGTCGTTTGTTGGGCCATTCATATTTTCCAACCAAAATCAAAATGTGCTGTTTAGTAACAATAACAAAATAAAAACAGAAAAACTCAACATTACTATGAACTAGCAAACACCCGCAGAAGAGAGGATTGAAAACACACTACAAAAAGTTAGACTCAAATACACTCTGACGAATAGTTAAAGCTACGTAGAAATCATCGTACTTCAAAGCGTATAGAGGCGAACGGCGTCATCGCCTGTGAAACCACTTTTCACAAAGGTCATCAGCTCATTTTCCCACGCCCATTGGATACACAATCCTTGGGTTCTCCAATAACAGCAGAGATGCGATTCCAGTTTAAGCGAAATGGAGGGTCGCCTCAGAAATTTTCTTTCTCTTACTGGAAGTCCGGCACCTCCTTAGGTAGACCTCGGACCGTGGGGGTGGGGCGTTCACTCTGTGGGGCTCTTCTATGATCCCCAGTTCCCAAAACCGGCTTCTCATCGAGATGATTCAGCCGGTCGCCTCTAAGCGCTTAAAACATGCAGCTGCTTTGCAAAAATAATTATTCATTCCTCTTCTCGAAAGCCTTTCTTTAACCTAATTCATGAGTCACAATGTGAATTTCAGTGTTTCATTTATCCTGCAAAGTTCTTATATCTTTGTTACTGACAGAAGGTTTTTTTTCTTTCACTTCTCATTCTGCGGAATTTCAGGTGAGGCGGCGCCTCGCTTGCCTCATCTGACGGGCCGCCACTGGAAGTCTGTCGGTCAAGAAATTCTGAAGTCTGTCGGTCAAGAAATTCTGAAGTCTGTCGGTCAGGAATTCCCTACGTCTGACAGGAACGGTCAGGAACGGCTGAAGTCTGTCGGTCAGGAACGGCTGAAGTCTGTCGGTCAGGAATTCTCTGCGTCTGACAGGAACGGTGAGGAACGGCTGAAGTCTGTCGGTCAGGAATTCCCTGCGTCTGACAAGAACGGTCAGAAACGGCTGAAGTCTGTCGGTCAAGAACGGCTGAAGTCTGTCGGTCAAGAACGGCTGAAGTCTGTCGGTCAGGAATTCCCTGCGTCTGACAGGAGCGGGCTCCCCAGGCTTTCGATATGTTGTCCCTTTGTGCTGGGGCCCGTGTTGTCCTTCTAGCATTCTTTTGAAGGGACGTGGCTCCGGCCACATCGCTTGTTTTCTCTTTCTACTTTTTGGCATGACAGTAGAAGCAGGCATTGGCCCTGTTTGCCCTGAGGGTAAGTTCCAGGGGCGAAACCAGGGCGGATGCAAGGATTTCTGCCTTCGTCGCTGTTGCGGCGAAGCAGATTGGGGAGACAAGTTGCGTTTTCGACCAGCTTTTGGTGTTGCTGGACGGTTTGTAATATGTGTCTGACGTTTAGGAATCGTCAAACTATTGTCTATATCTGGTAAATCAGGAATATGTGATGACTCTGAGTCGCTGCTGTAAGTTAGTGGTCGTGCAGGGCGATGTTTATTTCTGCCTATTGGAATACTCTCTGACGAGGTATTCAAGGAAGTAGGAGCTTGTGTTGGTGCAGAGTTATTAGGGAATGGTGCAGCAATAGTCCCGGCAATGGTTGGAAGGAAGGGAATGATACTAGAATTTGAAGAACTTGATTCGAGCCTTCGTCTTATGGTAGAATCAGGTTGCGTTCTTGGAAGCCAGTCTTGTGGAGGGGAGGGTGAAGAAAAAATTACTGGAGATTCTTCAAAAAGGTTTGTCGGTTCGTCAAAAATTTCTGGAGGTTGATCGTGTGATATAGACTCTTGAGTCTGTGGAACAGAAAGGTTGAGTAGGGTTGATTATAAAATCTATATTTCGTTCATGATACCTGCGACACTGAGCAACGTGTACGTATTGAAATTGATCGTCAGGTTTTTCAAGGATAATGTTATTTTCATACACATTTGCCACCCGATATGGACCTTCGTAGCTGGGTGCAAATTTCTTTACTAAAGTATGAGAAACAGAAGACTAGAAGTGTGTCTCCAAGAGAGTTAGATCTCCAACGACAAGATCTGGTTCCCTACGCCTAGTATTATAGTATCTTGCTTGAGCCGCTTGTGCTCCTATCATTGCAACACGAGCTTTCTCTGCCATGATTCGTACTGATTGCGGAGTTGGTCGCTGGTTTAGTTCGTCGATAATCCCCGTTAAATTTTCAAAAGGGGTCTTAATTTTTCGACCCAAAAAAGTTCTGCGGGAGTAAACTTAGTAGATTCGTGAACAGACAAGTGGAGGGCGAACGAAAAAAGCTCAAGATGTCGTCCCACCGCTCGTGATGATCCATGACAAATGTAGCGATCATTTTAACTAGCGTGCGGTTTACTCGTTCCGCGGGATTACTCTGGGGATGATATGAGGAAATGAATTTATGCTCTATGTGTAGTCTCGCACACATTCTTTCAAAAATGTCAGAAATAAATTGGGGACCATTATCCGAAACTACTTGATTAGGTGCACCATATCTAGAGAATACTTCATTAATTAATACATTACAAATAACTTCCGCCGTAGCGGCTTTAATGGGAAAGACCTCGACCCATTTAGAGAAATTATCGGTTAATACTAAAACGTAACGAGCTTTGTTTTTAACAGATAATGGATAAGGTCCCAATAAATCTATTGAAATAATGTCAAAAACATGAGAACTTGAACTTGATTTCAAGTGACCGGCCGGTCTTACATTACGGTAATTATAAATCTGACACAAGTGACATGATTGAACGTATGCGAGCACACGTTGGTACATGCCAGGCCAATAGGCAACATCCCGCAATTTACAACGGGTCTTGCGAATACCTAAATGGCCTGCAATAAGTTTGTCATGAAATTCGTTTAAAAGGGCCATTCTAAGGGTTCGCGGAATACATGGGTGAAACTCTGCCCTAGTAGTCCTAGATTTCGTATAGTAAAGAAGACCCTCTATGACTTCAAAATGCTGTGACCTCCCAGCCAGAGAAGGGTCACTTTGTTGTGGTGAACCCGCAAGCAAAAAATTATAGGTTTCCCCAAAATCTTGGTCATTTACTAATTCTGCCATTATCTGCTCTCTGGATGTTATATCAGCTATTAAAAGTAAAGGCTGACATCCAGGAGTAGTTTCTGTGGGAACACCACTAATCGGGACGCGAGATAATGCATCCGGTAATTGATTCTTATGACCTGGCTGGTACGAAATTTCGATATTGCTCTCTTGTAACTTAAGAGCTCACTTCATAAGTCTTTTAGAGAGGTGCTTAGCAGAATTCAAATACTGAAGGGCAGAATGATCTGTAATTATATTAACTGTCAATTCGTTGAGATACCATTGAAATTTTTGTAGAGCATACACTACAGCAAGACTTTCGCGTTCCGTAGCTGAATAATTGCGTTCAGCTTTGGCCAAAGTACGGGACGCAAAAGCTATTGGATGCCCATCTTGTGACAAAACGCAACCAAGACCAACTCCGGATGCGTCAGTGTAAATATCAAATTCCTTAGTATGATCTGGGAAAGCTAATACAGGAGGGTGAGTCAACGCAGATTTTAGTGCTTCAAACGCTGCGTTAGCCTCAGGTGTCCAAACAAACTTCTTGTATTTACGTTTCAAAACATACAATGGCTCACAGATTGTAGCATAAGCGGGGACGAACTGCGAAAACTATCCGGTCATTCCCAGAAAGTGTGATAGTTCTTTGGCTGTTTTTGGCCGTGGAAAGTCAACTATAGGCCTGATTTTTTCATCATCCGTAAATAAGCCGTGGGGAGTGATTTTCAACCCCAGATATTCAATCTCGTCCCTCGCTATCTGACATTTACTAGGTTTTAACGTCAAGCCAGCATTGTATATGAGTTGGAACACCTGTTTGAGCCGAGAAAGGTGCTCGTCAAAAGTCTCGGATGTAATAATAAAGTCATCCAAATATACATGCACATGGGGACCTAGAACAGGTCTGAGAACCGTATCCATAAGCTTTTCGAAAGTAGCACGTGCAGAGGCTAGTCCAAAGGGCATACGCAGGTATTCATAAGCCCCAAAAGGAGTCACAAAGCCTCTTTTATCTACGGAGTCTGGATGTACCGCAACCTGCCAATATCCACTCGCCAAATCCAAGGTTGACATCCATTTAGTTGACGATATGTCATGCAAAATATGCGACATGACAGGTAGTGGATAATTTATCGCTTTCGTGACTTGGTTTAGCTTGCGGAAATCTGTCACGAAACGAAATTCGTTGGGTTGTTTCTTTGGAACAAGAAAAGCAGGTGCGGCCCAGGCGCTTGTTGATTCCCTTATTATGCCCTGTTTAATCATCTCTGAATTTGACGTTGCATTTCATTTTTTTATGGGGAGCACAAGGGTAAGGTTTAGTCGCTATCGGTTTCGAACCATCAGTGTCAATGACGTGATAAATCACCTGTGTGAAACCAGGTTGGTCGGAAAATAAACCAGGTCTTTCATTCAAAAGTTGAGAAAGCTGGTTTCGTTGCCTCTCATTCAGTTGTTTACTCAGTAACAAATTCGTTATGTCTATAAGATCTTTAGGAATCACTTCGACAGGTTCCGGAAAGGAAATAACATGTTCGAAATTCATGGTAACTTTAAAAGTATTGATAAAATCTATGCCCATTAGACATTTAACAGGTAGGTCGTCTATAAGCAGGAAAGAATGCGTAAAACGAGCCTTTCCCAGCCCTAGAGATAATGTGACAGTTCCTGTGATACTGAAGATTTCGTTATTTGCACCTCGCAAATACTGCGTCGCAGGCTGAACGAGTATTGCAGGAAAATTGTCAGTGCAAAACTTCGTATTTAGGGCTGATATTTCAGAACCAGTGTCGAACTTTGTCTCGACAATAATATCTTCAATTGTCAAGAATACATCAGGCAACTGAGGAGTTCGGACAGTCACTAATACTGTTTTAGGGTCAGAATTCTTGGTATCAGGAAGCAGTGCCGACCCTTGGTCTACTTCCTTTGGAAGTTTAAAGGATTCCTGGTTGTATTTTCATGCGGTCTGAAACCTCGGCCCTGCCTGGTACCGGTAAAGTTTTCACGCTTAGAAAAACTTCGTGAAAACTGCTGCGGGAACTCCGCATTTCTGTTGAAATTTCCATTTCCATTATTTCTTCCCTCAGCACGGGCAGAAATATCATTATTGCCCTTAGCATAAAAATGTTCCGAATTCTGCGGATTGGAACGGGGTCGAGCATACTGTGCATTTGTACTGTACCCAGGAAATTGTTTAGAAACTAGCGGTTGGTGTACCACTCTTCTATGCGGTGGTACGTATGATGCTTGGACTTGCACCTGTGTACGCTCGTGTTGAAAGTCATTAGGCCTATTATGCTGCTGAGGATTTTCGTGATAAGCCTCCCGGGGTTCCCGAGCATGTTTAGTTGGTCCATGTTTGCCGTGTCGCTCCTCATACGTTCGTATGAGGCGAAGGCATTCATGTATTGTAGCAGGGTGTCGGACCTCAATAAAATCCTGTAGAAATGGATCGAGCTGTTGCAATAGGGTGTCCAACATGTCGACATGACTGGCATGTGGATCCCATAATTTATACAAGCGTGTGCTGCCCCGGTGGCGCAGTGGTCTAAGCGATGGCCTCTGATCATTCGTCCGAAAGGGGTCCGGGTTCGAATCCCGGTGAGGCATGGATGTTGTGTTTGTCTTAAGGCACTGGCTCTCTCCCTTCCCTGGAACCAGTGACCCTAAATTAGGGACGGGCGACTGCTTATAGCCCATTGAGTTGCTCACGGTGGTCGTTAAACCTCCAAAAAAAAAAAAAAAAAATACAAGCGTGTTGTTTCCAAAGCAAACGCAACAGGGCTATCGTTGGGTCCTTGCTTACGAGAAAAAAGTTGTTAAGCAAGGCCAGCTCGGCTGAGGCCGAAAGGAAAGACTTCTAAAAATTCCGCTCGGAAATTCTCATAACGAGAATCCGGGTTCGATACTCTCCACTGCCGATACCAGGTCTTAGCGGCATCTTTCAAGCAAGTGCCTGCTATTTGCACTTTGCAATCTTGAGGAATATTGTATAAGTCGAAATGATCCTCCAAATCCTCGAGAAATTTCAAGGACCCCTCCAAACCATTGAGAGTAATTGCTCCCTTATGCGGCATGAAATGTGCAAGCATTTTGCCTCTGTGAGAGGATTGAAATACCTCAGGTACGACCCGCGACTCAGAGTGATATGAAGCTGGTGAATAACGAAATTGTGAGGAATGCCTGGGTACGTGCAAATCATTGATATCAAAGTAAAACCCACAGGCTTCCTGCAAATTGTCGAAAATAACCCCACCTCCACCGAAACTTGATTCAGATTGAAATAGTGAAGTTTTCTCAGGTTATGAAGACATAGTCAATAAGAGTCAATACCTCGTGTTCAAGAAATGTTCGGGCGCCAATTATTATGAATAAAATTCTCCGCCTGGACGTGTAGTGCAGGAAAGCTTACGTTAAGTCACGTTAGGGTTATTGAAAGGTTACTTGACGTAGCTAAAGTGTGCTTAATCTTCAAAGTGCTAGATTTTGTTTAGGTAAGACACTCACGTGCAATAAATTCCAAGAATATGGAATTATTTTTACTCAGCGTTTCTCATTATTTTGAATATCAGTAATATAACTTCGGTTTTAGTACATTAGTACCTTGAAGGCTCCTTATTAGAGCGGTAAACACAATATCCCCTGAACTTAACGTAAACACTCAATGAAATAGACTTAACGGCCAGACAGAGGTCTGACAATAAAATGAACTAAGAAAACGTACTCACTTTTAACCTTTTATTGGGGAGCTCCTGGTATTACTCAAATACACACTCCAAAATAACACAACTACTGTTAGACCGAACTTTCGTACTATCGTAGAATCGCATAACAATAATTAGGAAGAACCTATCACATATAAAAACGAAGCTCCTTGGCATACTTGAGCGCGCCTATATATACTGCATACAGCATACCACCACGTCATGACTTACACTCGTTGCAACATATCATTCAGCGGGAGAAACAACATCTCGTTAAGTGAGAAGATAATTTGCATAGGAAAATAAAATAACAAGAGACAGTAAAATCAAAAAGAAACTGAATCTAGAGTATACGTTACATACGTTGTGGAGAGAACTTGAAATTTCTTTGGACAGGGCATTTTTCGATAATCCTTTTTTTCAGGGGTCAAAAATATGGGTATTTGCTGATAATTTTAGCTTTTATGTCTTCGAATATGAAACATTCTGCTTAATGATTTCGAAACAAATATTCCTTCTGTTTTAATGTGTTTCAGTGATGTTTGTTGGATTCACTGGGGTATAAACATGGATTTAATTCCTTCCCACGCTTGCTTCGTGCGCTTAGATATCGGAGGGGATTAGATTACTCTTGCGAAGAGATATGGCACCGCAACTATGTCACAGCCTCCCTCTTCGGGAAGCACAGTGTGCTTCGCTAAAAAGAACCAGCCTTTGTACCAATAGCCCTGAGTTTTTACGCTCTTTTACCTCCTCCACATTGCGCCGTTCTGTGGAACAATGGCAAAACAACCACTCCATCTCCAGATGTTTACTTGCTGCGGTTTACTTTTAATGACCAAACCCATTGTCCTCATTTAAGGAAGTAGTCTCGTGGAAAAGGAATCACAATGCGACGGGCACATACTAAGATTGCTTCCCTCATGAACAGGGGGCGATGAAAAACTTAACTATGCCAATGTTTCTTCGTTAGTTCCACGGCCCAAATCCCGACGGCTTTGGGAATTGTAAGCTATTCTTAAAATCACATGTCACCCAGTGACGAGGCGCATTTTTCCGTTTTGTGGAAAAACAAATTTTAAGTCAAAAGTCGGAAGAACAATTTACCACAAAATAAATGTTTTGTTGCAATTATCTTACCATTTATTAATCAATACATGAAGCAAACTATTGATCAGTCAATAAAATTAAATTAATAAATGAAAAATAAAGGTCCTTATCATTCGCTGAAAATAACTTAAAAACAGTATGTCATGACTTAAAGGAACTGCAACCACATAAACTTGATACCTTAATTGAATCCTTACTGGATGTTTTTCACTTATATAACAGTAAACAACACAGGCGCCGACTTGAAAAATTATTGGGGATTCCGGAAATTTTTAATCGAATTACCAATTCATTTTTCAGAGTATTTAAGTCTAATTTAAATTTCATTCAGTGAGATTATCTGGCACAATAAGACGCCTGAAATGCTAAAATGAAGCAAATTATAGTTAATTACAGATTTTTTTCTCTAGATAATTATTTATTTCATTTATTTTGCTTTTGTAGGCGCGGCATTATCATATACAATACACAGATACTATGTGATTATTCAACTCAGTTGTCTTATAAAAGTAACTAAAACATGTAAAATATATTTTAGGGTTTTTTTACCAATTTTAAAAATTCCAAAATTTTTTTCTTCAAATGATTTCTGAGTTTAAATAGGAGGTTAGAAGCGAGAGGACATGACATCAGCCCCATGCCCTACGTTTTCCGTGGGCTCTACTTCGTTTCAGCTGTGTATGCCCAGGATGCTCAATTTGGGCTGCTTCTGTACTAATACTATGGGGAAATCGTTGACTTTGAAGAGGTTTCAGAGGCACTTGTGCATCATGTACAGTCAGGAAAAAATGAGAACGAAATATACATGCACATAACTAAAAATTTGCAAAAAGTTACAGAAATACTGTTTATCATTTTCTAAAAAAATTAAACAAAATTATGCTTTGTCGAGCGGAAGTGCATATTGCGTATTAACCAATCACGGCCTTGCTAAAGCTGTGGGAGTTTTGTTGACCTTCAGGGATGCTGCTGAGCGTAAGAGACAGTCGCTATCAACCTGCACAGGTCTTCAGCAAGTGGACTTCAGTAAGTGACGTCACGCCACTGAACCTCCCCAACCGGAGGGCCCAAGAAACCAGATAATCAGACTTGGCTTCACCAGCGGTTGCTGATGCCATCTTCTCTCTTTTCTAACCTTCTTGTTTCCTGACTGCCCGAAGATAGGGCGGGTCAACTGACTGTGCAACATATTTCCACCTTTATAACTATGACCTCGAATATGCTCTCGTCTCCGATTGTAGAGCTAGACTTTTCTTTTTGTGGGAACCATGACAAACCGAAGAATTTTCCAAAATTTAAAGTTTTAAATGCTCATAAACAACGGTACTTCATGTATTGTCTGTCGCGTCAAATTTTATGTGCACGAACAAACACTAATTCTTTTTTGAGGACAATAAACAGTCCGAGGGGTAAATTTCTGTACACACTTTTTACATACTATAATAAACGGGGAATGAATAATAAAAACCTTGAAGAATTGATAACGAAAACCAAAATTTATGCACATATGCGTACGTGTATTTTTTCCACGAAATACGCGCAAAAATATTAGGGGTTCAAGGAACCCTCAACAAAATCATTGGGGGGTTCAAAAACTGTCTCGAACCCACGAATTCGGCGCCTATGCTAGACAATATAAATATATTTACACACAATGTTGAATAATCCAATAATGGAACACGGGAGATTGGTACCCGGCAAACTCGTACCCATGTAGTTCCGTTCCCTCTTGTTCAGTTTTAATGCCTGAATTTCAGGATTTGGCATCATCTTCACCTCTTCTAACTATTCCGATACATTTCCCCCTCTTCAAATTCGTAAATTATTTCACAAATTGAAGCAATCACGGCATTTTCCTAAAATTGAATTTTAGAAAACTCGTACCCGGGAGATTGGTACCCTTCTGTTAGTGAGACGTTACGGGGACATATACAAATTGCATTAACGGAAGGTCTTTCCTCTTTGGTGATTGTCGTTGTTGAACAGCTGTTCTCTTGGCGGAAAACTCCTATTCTTTCTTCCACCGTTAGCAAAACACACCGCATAAAACTCTTACACCTTAGACACCGAGTCTTCACTTTATTATGACCACTTGACAGTTTTAAGCAAATGAGCTATGGCTGCATTCTGTTGCCGCCTGAGGGCGAAACTAGTATAAAAAGGGAAAGCTTAGGGCTTGCGAGAGTAGTAGAAGGGATTTTTGGGTGAAGAGATGGGTAAAAAATGCGATTTGACGGACTTTCAACGTGGGATGATTGTAGGAGCTCGGAGCCATGGAGCGAGTATCACGGAAACCGCCGCATTCGTGAAATGTTCCAGAGCAGCTGTTGTTAAAGTGTTTAAAGACTGGACTGTCAGCCAAAAAACTGGGTCTCTACGTGCAACGTGTGGACGTCATCGGCTAGTGGCTGCTCGGGCGGAACGGAGAGTGTCCAGACTGGTAACAGACAACAGAAGAGCAACAGTGCAGCAAATTACAGACCATCTTAATCAAGGATCCCCTCAAATGATCTCTGCACGCACTCTTGGCCGTACACTGCATCAGATGGAATATGGCAGCCGAAGCCCTGTTCGAACACCTTTGCTGTCTGCAGTTAACAAGAGAAAACGTCTCTAGTTCGCACAGAAGCACAAGGATTGGACAGTCAATAATTGGAAGCAAACCATGTGGTCCGATGAATCACGTTTTCAGTTGCACCATGCCGATGGCCGGGTGAGAATTTGGCGGAAACAGCACGAAAGCATGGACCCCAAATGCATTACTACAACCCTTCAAGCTGGTGGAGGCAACGTTATGGTTTGGGGAATGTTTTCCTGGCATGTTTTGGGCCCTTTAATTCGTGTTGACCAACGTCTGACTGGCACATCATATCTAAACATCGTTGCGGACCAAGTGCATCCTGCCATGTGGATGGTTTATCCCAATGGCGATGGCTACTTTCAACAAGATAATGCGTCCTGCCATAGTGCTCGTATTGTACAGGATTAGTTTCAGGAACATGCCGGTGAGTTTACTTTGCTTAGGTGGCCCCCACAATCTCCAGACCTCAACCCCAATGAGAATTTGTGGGATGAAGTTGAACAAGACATCAGACAGCTGGATCCACAACCCTGTAATCTCACACTCCTGGAAAGTGCTATTCATCAAGCATGGTCTCAGATTCCACAAACCACCTATCAACATCTCGTGGAGTCCATGCCACGAAGAATCGACGCAGTATTAAAGGCAAAAGGTGGCCCACCGAAGTACTGAGGGGGTGGTCATAATAAAGTGGCCAGCACTCAGTGTATAAGGGAATGTATACGCAAATTGCATTTCGTACTAGATTTGTTAAAATGTAGGAGTTATTATAGTGGCATAAAATTATAATACGAGATTCCTATTACAGAAAATGGCATGTAAGATCCGGTTCACTATAAACCGCCAAAAAGGAAAACTCCCACATGTTTTTCATTAAGGGGCCGGGCACGAGTTGCTGTTCCTCCGAGGGGCACTTCGAATTTGTGGCAGTTTTCCAAGTTTCCAAATTATATGTAGCAGTTTTCCAAAGATACATTGACATACACGCTGAACTTGGTTTACAGATACATACAGTATAGACATTCTGTGTTTCAACGACAGGAATATACGTAGGTGAACTAGGAACTCAGCGAATAAACCTCCGAAAGACAAATGCAAACAACCATTGCCCGGGATTCTAACACAGACCCCCTCCGTTGGACGAATGACCAGAAGCCATCCCTAAAATCACTGCGCCACCGGGATGGCCGTAGGACAAACACGACATCCATGCCTTACCGGGATTCGACATGCATACCTTACCGGGACGCCGATTAATTTCTTCACCAATGTGACCCTCACTTGATATCTGCTGTCCAAGATAAACGTACGTGTCTGTTATCTCCAGCTTTTCTCCATCAATCGATAAATCTTCATTTCTTGTAAAAGCATTAAACATCACTTTTGTCTTCTGAAAGTTCATTTTTAATCCCGTTTCTTTACCCTTGTCAGCAAGTTCCTGCATCATACTCTGTAGCTCTGATGGGGTAGTTGCAAAAATGACTACGTCATCAGAAAAACGAAGGTGAGTTAAATAATCTCCATTAATCTTTATGCCTTTGTTTTCCCAGTTCAGTGATTGAAAGACATTTTCTAATGTGGCATTAAAGAGCTTCGGAGATATGGTGTCACCTTGTCTCACTCCTTTTTCAATTTTTATGTGTGTTGTATTTTCAAATAGCAGAATCTTTGCACTTGCATTTTCATAGATGTTATTAATAATATTAATGTATGCATCTTCAATACCGCAGTATTTCAGAGCCATTGTAACTGCTGATGGTTTCACCGAATCAAAGGCTTTTTCATAATCGATAAAGGCCATGCACAATGGAAGTTCATATTCCCTCGCTCTTTCAATTAGTTCTCTCAGTACGTGGATATGATCTATTGTGCTGTAGCCACTCCTGAATCCAGCTTGTTCTCTCGGTTGAGCCATGTCCAGTGTTACCTTCAAGCGGTGTGAAAGAACTTTAGTGAAGATTTTATAAACTACTGATAGGAGGCTGATAGGTCTGTAGTTCCTGAGATCCTCAATGTCACCTTTTTTATGTAGCAAGATCATTATAGCGTTGTTCCAATCCTCAGGAATTTTCCCTTCATTAAGGCATCGAGTGAAAATTTGGGCGAGTACTGTTTCGATTTCTCCACTTGCTTCTTGTATGATGTCTACAGTAATTCCATCTTCTCCTGGAGCTTTTCCCCGCTTCATGTTCTTGATTGCATGTGCAACTTCTGCTGGAAGGACTGGAAGAACTCTGGTACCTTTCATGATTCCCTAGAGTACATGTATCATCCCTTTCATATAATTTGGAGTAGAAATCTTTCACTCTTGTCAAAATTTCGCCTCTATTTCTTGCTAGAGAACCATCTTCTTTTCTCAGTGCCATAATCTGTTTTTTTCCCTTACTGAGATGCCCCTTTGCTATCTTTAGGCTTTGGTTGTTTTCAATTGCTTTCCTTACTAGTTCACAGTTGAATTTCCTTACGTCTTCAGTGATACTTTTTCGTACTGTCTTGCATAGCTCTATATATTCCACTTTGGAAGTCACATCTTTAGTTGTCCTCATCTCTCTTCTTTTTTGCATCAACATTTTGGTTTTTCCTGATAATTTGTTTACATGCAATTTGTTCTTAGACCCAGCTAATTTTGTTGCTGTTTCCATAAGAGCTTTGGTTACTTTTCTGTTAACTTCAGAAATATCCACTTCTTCCGATGTATATATATATGTGTGTGTGTGTGTGTGTACACTATCTACCAACAAGTAATTGGACACCCCTGCAATCGATGATATCTGCGGTCCTTATACACGTCACGGCCGCCGCCGTTAAATATCGTGTGGGAAACAACATCGCAACCAGTCGCTTGCAAGATGCAACGCAGTTCGGAGCTCTCTGATTTCGAGAAAGGTGTAATCGTCGGGTATCACAGAAGTGGCCGATCCATACGTGACGGATCCAAATAGTTGAAATTCCCAAAATCGACAGTGGCCTACGTGATTGGCAAGTAGAAGATGAGACGTGACTGTCGGAATGTGCCCCAACCCGGCAGACCCACAAAACTGGGAGTTAGAGACCGACGGATGCTGGCCAGAGAAATTCGGAAGAACCGCACCAAATCCATGGGCCACATCCGCGAGGAGTTTCAACAGGCATCCGGGAGTGTTCTTTCTATGAATACTATCCGTAAAGAAGCCCATCTGCTCGGTTATCATGGACGTGCTGCCGCCCACAAGCCTTTGATCACCAAGTCCAATAGCGCTGCTCGGCTAACGTGGTGCAAATAACGTCGACAGTGGACCGTTGAACACTGGAAACTGGTTCTCTGGAGTGACGAATCAATGTTCACCCTCTACCGTTCGGTTGGCAGGGTCTGGGTTTGGCGTCTGTCTGGAGGACACCTCCTGCCGGAATGTATTGTGCCAACTGTGAAGTTCGACGGCGGTGGAATTATGCTATGGGGGTGTTTCTCCTGGTATGGCACTGGACCCTTGGTTGCAATTCCTGGTAGACTCAACGCCGAGACCTAATGCACCATTTTGGATGACCATGCACTTCCTACGTTGTGGCAGTTTTACGGGGTGGACCCATGTTACTTTCAGGATGACAATGTCACCTGTCATGTTGAGAGGTCCACCATGGCTTGGTATGGTGACAATGGGGTTAATCGAATGGACTGGCCTGCGCAGAGCCTGGACCTTAACCCTATCGAACACCTCTGGGACGAGTTGGAGTGTCAACTTAAGGGGTGCCCCCACCGTCCGAAATCGGTGAAGGAACTGACTTGTCTTCTCC
Organism: Macrothele yani; assembly: GCA_039090855.1. NCBI lineage: Eukaryota > Metazoa > Arthropoda > Arachnida > Araneae > Macrothelidae > Macrothele > Macrothele yani. The sequence goes on along the minus strand of CM077002.1, from coordinate 67,192,345 downwards.
AAGCCGAATGGAAGAAAATGCCGCTAGCCATCGTACAACGCCTGGTTGAGAGTATGCCCCGGAGGGTCGCAGCTGTAATCGCCGCTCGTGGAGCCTCCACCAACTATTGAAGGTAAATAAACTTCGTTTTCCATTGCTATCACAGGTGTGCAATTACTTGTTGGTAGATAGTGCATATAGTCCTTCAAAGTTCTCGTCTATAAACTATAGGCGTACAATATATATATATATACAGCCCCCTCCAACAAGAATTCCTGAGTGCGCCACTGCCTAGGCCTAGACCTTTTAAACAGTTTATATTCTTCTTATGTCTCATTCATAAAGTTTACGTATCAACTCACGTTAATAATATTGCGCTTTGACTTAGGCACTAAATATTAATTCATAGGCCCTAAGCCTAGGCCTTTTAAACGGTTTTTATTTTACTGATGTCACATTCACAACATTTACATATCAACTCATGTTAATAATATTGCGCTTTTACTTAGGCACTAAATATTAATTCATAGCCCCTAGGCCTTTTAAACAGTTTTTATTCTACCAAATTTTATTGAAAATTCCTAGAAAGGCCTAGGCATAGGGCCTTGCAATTAAAGTTTTGTGACCAAGTAAAGGAGAAACATTGTTTACTTGATTTGTAATGTAAATCTTTTTACTATGAGCTCCATGGATTATAAATTGCAAAAAAGGCTTAGGCTTAGGGTCTGTTAATAAATGTTTTGTGCCTAAGTAAAAGTGTAATACTGTAACCTTGACTTGTTATGTAAACGTTCAGAATCTGAGCTCGGCGGATACAAAATGGCTAGAAATGCCTAGACCTAGTGCCTTGCAGGCAGGGCCGGCTGGACCATAGGGGCAACCGGGGCAGTAGCCCTGGGCCCCGCGCCTTCAGAGGGCCACGTAGTTTAGGAAAAAATCATTTACGGTAGAATTTTCTACAAACAATATTTTTTGTGTGTAAGTTTTCGGGTGCGAGGCCCTTAAGAAGATGTTGTTTTTTTAATTTTATTGTTTCCAATTTCCCCATTTTTGAATAGAATGTTGCCCTTCGCCGTACAAATACTGAGATTTGCAAATTTCAAGTGATTATTGTAACTACCTTAATATTTTCCGCATTCTCAAAATAGCAAATTAAATTTCCTCATTTTGTGGCCCTTACTTTTATATATTTCACAATTTGCGTGCAAACTAGATACTTAAATTTAGACAAATAAAAAAAACAATATCAAAGTTGATTTCGGGCAACACATGGAGGCCATTTATTTAGTGACTTTAAAAATGCTACTAGAAATAAAAAAAAATCATATATGAGCGCGTTTAAAAGTTTCAAAAAGTTTTAAAAATCAATCAAGATCCCTGATTGATTTTTATGCTATTTTGCATTAAAAATCAATCACTGAAACATGTATCAGGGGAAAAAACTATTTATATGAATTTATTTTAGAGGGATCCGGATTATTTCTCACACTGAAGTATTCACAATACAAAACTTTTCGCTACGCAGGGATCTTTTTATCATTTTGTGAATAAGTTTTTATAAGTCATAATACAACCTCAACCCCATCTTCCCGGAAAAAAAATCGTAGAGTTACACATCTTCCCGGAAAAAAAATCGTAGAGTTTAACAGTTTTTTTTTCTCTCTCTCTCTCTCGGAACTTTCAATCCAATTATGGTCTTTTTCTTAAGCTTAAAGCAAATATTTTTTTGAGATAAACATTTTGTTTTTATGATAGTTTTCGTTATGACGTTACTACAGAAGTGAAGCACATGGCAAGACGGAAAAGTTGCAGCGATAAATTCCGTCGGTTAGCTTAATTGGTAAAGCATTCGGCTCCGGTGTAGAGGGATGAGGGTTCGTTGTTGTCACAGTGAAATTTGTGAATTTCACATCGTGTGTGTTCTTTACGGTCATTTTTCACGCAACAACTTTATTAAAATATGAGATCTATTTCCTGGTGCCAGAAATGAAATTTCGCCCCGGGCCCCGCAAAAGCTCCATCCGGCTCTGCTTGCAGGTAATGTTTCGTGGCCGAGTTAAAGGAGCAACATTATTAACTGGATTTGTTATGTAAACGTTAAGAATATGAACGCAATTATACAAGCTTTAACTTGTCATTCAAACCTTATGAATATCAGCACGGCCGATTCAAATTTGCTGACAATCCTCTTCAATTTCGCCTGCCCCCAAAAGGGTTTCCAAGCCGCACAGCTTCCGAGGGGTTCGCTACAAACCGGATGGCGAAAATACCGTCAAGATTAAGAGAGACGTAGCTGAAAGGAAAGATGTTCACACAAGCGACCAGCCGATCGTCCGCTAGTGCCATAAAACAATCCCTCCTGTGTGAGGAGGTGGGAACAAAGTGCTGTTGAACAAAGAACCACCGATAGGGAAGCTCATCCTTCAGGCATTTTTTCCGGCGTTCTAGCAATGAAATAGCTTGCCAAAAATTGCACTGTGGGACGGTTTTATTGCTTCGGCAGAAAAATTCCGCGTGTGTGAAACAGAACAAAAAGAAATCCCATACTACCCCCTTTTCGGAAATAGAATCAGTCTTATTATGATTCTATTGTTTCACCGAACACCATATCATTAAAAGATCTACAAATTGACGGCAATTTTTTAGCCATGCAATTTGTATATGCCCCCGTAATGTCGTAGCAACAGAAGGGTACCAATCTTCTGGGTACGAATTTGCCGGGTACCAATTTGCTGTTCCCCTGAAATAATTACTTTTCTGCAGGAACTTTTTTATTTTATTTCATTTATTTATTTACTTATTTATTTTTGAAAATTCCGTGCAAATTATGATATACAATAACTGAAAGAAACTATTTCAAAATGGTAAAGTACGTAAAATCCCTGGAAAATCATGGAATTGCAATCGCAACAAATTGTAAGTTTTGGGTAGAATAGATTTTGGAGCTCCTAAATTTAAGAGTTATGTACAAGATGTAACTACCTTAGCAACGACAAATAACATGTAATTATTTTTTTTCATTTTTTTCGAGGTTTAACAACCATCATCAGCAACTCATTGGATTGTAAGCAGCTGCTCGTCCCCAATATAGAGCCACTGGTTCCAGGGAAGGGAGAGAGCCTGTGCCCTAAGAGACAAACACAACGTCCATGTTTCACTCGAACCCAGACCCATCTCGGACAAACGGTCAGAAGCCATCGCTTAGATTATTGCGCCACCGGGATTGAAGGCATGCAATTACTTCCGTATTTTTAAATTGTGAATTTTGAAATTGAAAGTCTTTAATTACAAGAATAAAACTGCCGCCCCGGTGGCGCAGTGGTCTAAGCGATGGCCTCTGATCATTCGTCCGAACGGGGTCCGGGTTCGAATCCCGGTGAGGCATGGATGTTGTGTTTGTCTTACGGCACTGGCTCTCTCCCTTCCCTGGAACCAGTGACCCTAAATTAGGGACGGGCGACTGCTTATAGCCCATTGAGTTGCTCACGGTAGTCGTTACACCTGTAATCAAAAAAAAAAAAAAAAGAATAAAACTTGCAGAGAAAAACTTGTCGGTTTAAGTTGTAAGGATGAAAAATTAAATCATTAAAATTTAAAATAATTTACATGAGAATGTAGTTCAAACCTGTCAATCGAAACCAAACAAAATGATTTTAAAATACTTTTCTTTTTCACTTACCATATGAATTTAATTTTACTAGAAATTTTTGCAGAAAAAACCACATGACACAAACCCTGGACACGGCGAACTTTTAAATTTCTTTTCTTTTGAACGAATTTGTCGATCAAACATCTATAGAATGTGTGGTCACGGAATATTTCTTCATGGGAAATCCCTCCCAGATCTTTTTACTACTTGTTTTTTTTTTTTGATTGGAGGTTTAACGACCACCGTGAGCAACTCAACGGGCTATAAGCAGTCGCCCGTCCCTAATTTAGGGTCACTGGTTCCAGGGAAGGGAGAGAGCCAGTGCCGTAAGACAAACACAACATCCATGCCTCACCGGGATTCGAACCCGGACCCCGTTCAGACGAATGATCAGAGGCCATCGCTTAGACCACGGCGCCACCGGGGCGGCACTACTTGTTTGATGACACCACATTGAAATATTCTTGTATCTTCCTATAAGGCCTGCGACCAGAGTTTAGGACCAGTTTCCGGCATAGATCTTTTTAGAATTTTTTAATAAGCGCAATATTATTTACTTGATTTGTTCGCTCCCTATCTTCTGATTCAAGGCTTCTTGAATTGGAAGAAGAACTACAAAGGATCAAGTGGGACATTGTCGAACTAAGTGACGTAAGGAGAAAAAGGGAAGATCTCATTGAACTGAAAAGTGGGCATCTCTTCTACTATCGTGGGACAGATACTGGCAGAACTAGTGGTGTTGAATTTATAATAAACAAGAAACTGAAGGATACAGTTGTAGAAGTTTAAAGTTCCTCTGACAGAGGTGCACGACTCGTTATCCAACTCTCGAGAAGATACCAGGCTCAGATTATTCAAACTTATGCACCCACCACAAGTCATGCTGAAGAAGAAATTGAAGAATTATGAGGAAATTCGTCATCTAAATAATAAAGGTAAGCAGCACTTGAAGATAATTATGGGAGATTTCAATGCAAAAATAGGGCAACGGCAACAGAACGAAACTTCAGTAGGTAAATTCGGTCACGGCAACAGAAACCAGCGTGGAAATACTCTCGTTGAGTTTGCAGAGGCAGAAGGGTTTTTCATCTTGAACTCCTTTTTCAAGAAAAAGCCACACAAGAAATGGACATGGAGACATCCAAATGGGACGACAAGTGAATTTGTTTTTATTATGTGTAACAAAAGATTCGTCATAGAAGACTGCAGTGTGCTAAACAAGTTCGACACAGGTAGTGACCATAGATTGGTGTGATGTAAGATGCACCCCAACACTAAACTCGAACGTGGCAAGCTCATAAGACAAACAAAATGTACTGACATAACCAACCTTAAAGTTGGAACTGAAGAACAGATTCTCTGCTTTAGAAGGCCTAACACTGGAAGTGGATATTTCTGAAGTTAACAGAAAAGTAACCAAAGCTCTTATGGAAATAGCAACAAAATGAGCTGGGTCTAAGATCAAGTTGCATGTGAACAAATTATCAAGAAAAACCAAAATGTTGATGCAAAAAGAAGAGAGATGAGGAAAACTAAAGGAGATGTGACTTCCAAAGTGGAATATATAGAGCTATGCAAGACTGACAAAAACGTATCACTGAAGACGTAAGGAAAGTCAACTGTGAACTAGTGAGGAAAGCAATTGAAAACAACCAAAGCCTAAAGATAGCAAAGGGACATCTCAGTAAGGGAAGAAAACAGATTATGGCACTGAGAAATGAAGATGGTTCTGTAACAAGAAATAGAGGCGAAATTTTGACAAGAGTGAAAGATTTCTACTCCACATTATATGAAAGGGATGATACATGTACTCCAGACATCAGGAAAGGTACTAGTACCAGAGTTCTTCTAGTCCTCCCAGCAGAAGTTGCACATGCAATGAAGAACATGAAGCGGGGAAAAGCTCCAGGAGAAGATGGAATTACTGTAGACATCATACAAGAAGCAAGTGGAGAAATTAAAAAATACTGGCACAAATTTTCACTCGATGCCTTAATGAAGGGAAGATTCATGAGGATTGGAACAACGTTACAATGATCCTGCTACATAAAAAAGGTGACATTGAGGATCTCAGGAACTACAGACCTATCAGCCTTATATCAGTAGTTTATAAAATCTTCACTAAAGTTCTTTCACACCGCTTGAAGGTAACACTGGACATGGCTCAACCGAGAGAACAAGTTGGATTCAGGAGTGGCTACAGCACAATAGATCATATCCACGTACTGAGAGAACTAATTGAAAGAGTGAGGGAACATGAACTTCCATTGTGCATGGCTTTTATCGATTATGAAAAGGCCTTTGATTCGGTGAAACCATCAGCAGTTACAATGCCTCCGGTATTGAAGATGCATACATTAATGTTATTAATAACATCTATGAAAATGCAAGTGCAAAGATTCGGCTGTTTGAAAATACAACACACGTAAAAATTGGAAAGGGAGTGAGATAAGGTGACACCATATCTCCCAAGCTCTTTAACGCCACATTGGAAAATGTCTTTCAATCACTGAACTGGGAAAACAAAGGGATAAAGATTAATGGAGATTATCTAACTCACCTTCGTTTTGCTGATGACGTAGTCATTTTTGCAACTACCACATCAGAGCTGCAGAGTATGATACAGGAACTTACTGACAAGAGTAAAGAAGCGGGATTAAAAATGAACTTTCAGAAGACAAAAGTGATGGTCAATGCTTTTACGAGAAATGAAGATTTATCGATTGATGGAGAAAAGCTGGAGAACACAGATACGTACGTTTACCTTGGACAGCAGATATCAAGTGAAGGTCACATTGATGAAGAAATTGATCGGCGTACAAAACTTGCCTGGAGAGCTTTTGGAAGAAACAGCATAATTTTCAAGAGCAATATGTCATTATTATGTCTTAAAAGAAAAGTGTTTGATCAATGCATCCTTCCAGTGCTTACGTATGATGCAGAGACGTGAACCTTAACTGAAAGAGACATGCTGATACTGCAGACAACTCAAAGCAGCATGGAGAGGTGCATGCTTGGTGTAACCAGGAGAAATAAGAAGAGGAACTCGTGGATCCCAAAAATGACAAGAGTGGAAGACATCATGATCAGAGTTAAATCCCTGAAATGGCAATGGGCTGGACATACTGCCCGAAGGACAGACCATCGATGGACAGTCGAAATTTTAGATTGGATTCCAAGGGACAGGAAAAGACCCAGAAGAAGACCACATGGGAGATGGGTGGATGAAATTCGAAAGTATGCGGGAGTAACATGGAGGTGACTGGCACAAGACAGACCGTTGTGGAAGAAACTTGGGGCGACCTTCGTCCAGCAGTGGATTGATAATGGTTGACAATGATGATGAGGATGATGTCGAATATATTTTCATTTGTTCGTATTAGTTTGGGAGACATTTTCTTCGGGGTATTTTGATTTGCATCTTCAATATTTTGGGATACCCCATAAAGAAATCCAAAATGCGCCACTGAGCTCTTGGTAACATGTGATTGACTCAGGTAAAGTACTTTTATATGTCGGAACAAAGTGTTTACAAGGCCCGTTGTGATTGGGGTGTAGGAGAACTGGCCACCCGGAGAAGTGCCCACCGGAGGACTGGCCACCCGGAAAAGTGCCCACCGGAGGACTGGCCACCCGAAAAAGTGCCCACCGGAGAAGTGGCCACAAAAATTTAAGGGGCAGTATAAAAATTACGTTTTTTGACCGCTTCGTGGCCGCGACCACCAGAGGTTGGTTATCTGAGTCATATAAAGTTTCCGTAATTTCACCTTTTCTTATTTGCGATAATTAATGTAATTCTTTATAAAAATGTTTATGATCTACAACTCAACAAAATATTCCAAGGTTTACAAAGTACGCACAAGTCTGCAAATTATCCGAGGGCATGTGCTGAGTGCTGACTCAGGAAACCTGTTGGGGGGGGGATACCAAAAGTTTAAAATATAAAATTTTTTAGGTCCGATCTGGAAATTGAAATTTTCAGTAATTACAAGTTACAACTCGACACATTATCTGAGGGCATGTGCCTACTCAGCAAACCTGTCGGGGGGGGGGGGGGGGGGGTATATTCCAAAAGTGTAAAACATCATAAAGAATTTCTGGTCCGATCCGGAGATTTTCAGCATTTAGAGCCTACAAATCAACAAATTATCTGAAGGCATGAAGGCATCTGCTGCCTCAGGAGGCCTGTCGGGGGAAGGGGGGGGCAACACCAAAAGTATAAAATATAAAAAACTTCTGATCCGGTTGGGAGATTTTCAGCATTTACAACCTACATCTCAACAAACTCTCTGAGGGCATGTTGTGCTGACTCAGGAAACCTGTCGGGGGGGGATTAATACCTAAAATGTAAAACAAAGTATTTCTGGTTGTAAATGGTGAAAATCTCCCGAACGGACGAGAAATCCTTTATATTTTACACTTTTGGTATTACACCTCCCCTCCCTGACAGGTTTCCTGGGCCCTGGGAAGGCCCATGCACTCAAAAAATTTGTTGAGTTACAGCTTGTAAACGCTGAAAATCTCCCGATCGAACTGGAAATTCTTGATATTTCATATTTTAGGTTTTCGGCAACACCCCACCCCCCTCAACGAGTTTCCTGGGTTTGCACATACCAGCAGAGAATTTGTTTAGCTGTAGTCTCTAGACCTAGAAAAATATCGTAAATAAGAAAATACGAAATTGTGGACATTTTATGTGTGTCAGATATCTCGGGAGACGTAGCCACGGAGCAGTCTAGAACGCAATTTTTATATGGCCCCTTAAATTTTTTATGACCAGTTCTTCGTGCAGCCACTTCTCTAGTGGTCAGTTTTCTGGTGGCCAGTTCTCCGCTTTGTCTTTTGCCCGAAAATCATGGAAATGTCTAAATTTCTTACTGAAAATGAAATATTAAAAAAAAAAATTATGAACAATCGTTGCTCAAGTAGTGGGGAATACAGCCACACGAAATTTGTTTATGAGGAACAATTTTATGGCACTGAAATTCCAATGTGTCCAGTTCTCCATGTAGCCAGTTCTAAGGTGGCCACTTCTCCGTGCCCGTTGTGGGGTTGTGATTGATAGGGAAATTTTATATCAAGTTTGTTAAAACATATAAAATTCTACTCAAGAATAACAGACTTACTTTGCCGGTAATAGGTATAATCAATATTTGATTCTAGCTGCAATACATCGAATATTTGATCCGATATTAAAAGAAAATATTCTGCACACGACCTCTTCCCTCTGAACTACAGCCGGATGGCGGGAGCTTTTACAGGGCTTGGGGCGAAATTTTATTGCGGGGCCCGGACCAAAAATTCATTGTTGGCACTAGGAAATAAATCTCATATTTTAATAAAGTCGTTACGTGAAAAATGTCCTCAAAGAACACACACGATGTGAAATTCACAAATTTTGACGGTGACAATGAATCCTCATCCCTCTACTCCAGAGACGAATGCTTTACCAATTAAGCTACACCGAAAGAATTTATTGTTGCAACTTCTACGTCTTGACATGTGCTTCACCTCTGCAGTATGTCATAAAGAAAACTATCATAAAGAAAGTTCAGAGATAGAGAGAGAGAGAGAGAGAGAGAGAGAGAGAGAGAAGAGGGAGGGAGGGAGACAGAGAAAGAGAGAGAGAGAGAGTAAAAGTGTTGAAATCTACGATTTTCTTTCAGGGGAGATGGGGTTGAAATTGTATTATGACTCTTATAAAAACTTCCTTACAAAATGATAAAAAAAATAACTGTATAGCGAAATTTTTTGAATTACGAATATTTTAGTGTAGGAATTAATAAGGATTCCTCTAAAATAAATTCGTACAAATAGTTGTTTTTCCCATGATACAAGGTTTTACACCACCCAGAACGACTAAGTTTCAAGTTTCCGATCAATTTGAATTTAACCATCACAGGATTCGCTAGTCGAAGCAACCGGCATTCATGTTTAGCGAATCTGGAGGTTAATAATCCTATCCCGTGATTGCCCGGAGAAGCAGATAAATCATGAATGAAATACGGGATTACGCCATATAATACAAATTGTGAAGATGACAATCCGATTTTTGGCGTAAATGTGACAAGGATGGTAAGTCAGATAATATTTGAAAACTTGAAAAATATTATCTGACTTACCATCCTTGTCACATTTACGCCAAAAATCGGATTGTCATCTTCAAAATTTGTATTATATGGCGTAATCCCGTATTTCTTTCATGATTTATCTGCTTCTCCGGGCAATCACGGGATAGGAATATTAACCTCCAGATTCGCTAAACATAAATGCCGGTTGCTTCGACTAGCGAATCCTGTGATGGTTAAATTCAAATTGATCGGAAACTTGAAACTTGGTCGTTCTGGGTGGTGTAGTGGTTAGCATACCTAGGCGTTTTCTGGGAGACGCGGGTTCGAGTCCCGCTCCAGGACGATGAAAATTTTCAAGTTTTCAAATATTATCTGACTTACCATCCTTGTCACATTTACGCCAAAAATCGGATTGTCATCTTCAAAATTTGACATGTTATGTTAACTTTGTGAATATGAGCACAACGGATTAAAAATTTCAAGAAATCGCCTTTGGGATTAATGTGTTGTAGCAGAGTAAAAGTGTAACATTATCTTTATTTTCTATATAAACCATACTACGTGCTGAAATGGCCCAACTATATATACGTATACTTCAACCATATACCGAAGCGCGGACACGGTGAAACAAAAGTGCGATTTTGTACGGTCCCTTAAAATTTTGTGGCCAGCCCACATGTAATAGGACACGTTGATGTCAAAAACGTACTTTTAACACGGCTCCATGACAGATAGCAATGGACACGTCGCAATCTTTTTTTTTTCTTAGTTGGGAGGTTTAACGTCCACTGTGATCAATTCAGTGGGCTGTAAGCAGTTCGTAATTTTGGGTCACTGGTTCCATGCAGGGAAGGGGGAAAGCCAGTGCCAGAAGTCAAACGCAACGTTCATGACTCACCGGGATTCGAACCCAAACCCTTCTCGTACTCGTGATCAGAAGCCAGCGCATAGACCACTGCGCCACCGTAGCGGCTCACGTTGAAATGAACTATGTATTTTTCATACGGCCCCAAACGCTCTTATGGACATACTAATGGAACTGGATGCAAAGAAATCATTAATGTAATTTGTACTAGCAGGGTGGTATTTCCCGGGTAAATATTACTATCTGTGGAATCACCAAGTTCAGCGGGTGAAAATTAATGAATGAAAAAGATATTCCTGTAAATTTCCAGTAAACTTATCTTTAATTTTTTTATTTAGTCAATTTAATTTTATGAAACAAAAAAGAGAGGAAGAGGAATGGAAATACTTATCTCCGAGGAGACATCTATATAGAACTGCCGTACATCTGGCGTGTGCTTCTGAGAAACCGCGACACTGAAATGCAATGCACCTTTGTGATGTCGTGTGCATGCGACTTGACATTGATAATCTTTTTCTTACCGTTTTAAATTTTGAATATCTGGAACTCTCTATTTACATTACATTGTATTTCTGCCTGATAAGCCGCCCGTTGGTGGTGAAAGCTAACGTTTATTAATTTTTGATTTTAATACACCATTAACCGGATATTGTTGCACTTTATTGTTATCTACGGTCTTACACTTAGACCGTAGGTTGGGTATTGGAGTGCTGAATTGTGTTGCAGATCTTAAGAGTAAATAATTTAACTTTTAACAAAATTTTTGTATGGGGCCCCTTGATCGTGGGCCCCGACCCGTTCCCAAAACCATCTGCGGTCTAAGAGTACCGTGAAATAGTATCCCAAATTTGGTGGTTCTAAATTGAAAACTGTAGATTTTACGAAAATTTTGTAAGGGCTCCCCTTGACCCCGACCCGTTCCAAACACCGTCTACGGTGTAAGTTAGAGCACCATGAGGTAGTATACCAAATTTCGTGGTTCTAAATTGAAAACTGTAGAATTTACGAAAATTTTCTATGGGAACCCGTAAAGCCCGGGATCCGACCCGTTCCAAAAACCGTCTACCGTCTAAGTTAAAGCACCATGAGATATGATACTAAATATGGTGGTTGAATATTGAAAACTGTATATTTTACGATAATTTTGTAGGGGCCCCATTCGCACCGGGGCTCCACCCGTGCCAAACATCGTCACCGTCTAAGTCAGAGCACCATGAGGTAGTACACCAAATTTGGTGGTTCTAAATTGAAAACTGTAGATTTTACGAAAACTTTGTAGGGGCCCCCTGAAGCCCGGGCCCCGACTCGTTCCAAAAACCGTCTACGGTCGAAGTTAGAGCACCATGAGATAGTATACCAAATTTGGTGGTTCTAAATTGAAAACTAGATTTTACGAAAATTTTCTATGGGAAGCCCCTCGTCCCCGGGCTGCGACCCCTTCCAAAAACCGTCTACGGTGTAAGTTAGAGCACCATTAGATAGTATACCAAATTTGGTGGTTTTAAATTGAAAACTGTAGATTTTACGAATATTGCGTATGGGGGCCCTTGACCCCGGGCCCCCTACCTTTCCAAAAACGTCTATGGTCTAAGTTAGAGCACCATGAGCTATAATACCAAATTTGGTAATTCTAAATTGAAAACTGTAGATTTTACGAATATTGCGTATTGGGGCCCCTTGACCCAGGGCCCCTACCTTTCAAAGCAAAACCCGTCTACGGTCTAAGTTAGAGCACCATGAGGAAGTATATTAAATTTGGTGTTTCTAAATTGAAAACTGTAGATTTTACGACTATTGCGTATTGGGGCCTCTGGACCCCGGGCCCCTTACCTTTCCAAAAACCGTTTACTGTCTAAGTTAGAGCACCATGAGGAAGTATACCAAATTTGGTGGTTCTAAATTGAAAACTGTAGATTTGTCGAAAATATTCTATGGGGGCCCATCGACCCCGGGCCCCGACCACTTCCAAAAACCATCTACCGTCTAAGTTAAAGCACCATGAGATAGAATATCAAATCTGGTGGTTTTAAATTGAAAACTGTAGATTTTACGATGATTTTGATTGAGTGTCCCTGGACCCCGGGCCTGGGCACTGTTGGAAAAGCGGTACAGGTAACCCCAATTTCCACCAAAATTTAATCAGGACATCAATTTCTATGAAGTCCCCTCCCCTTTAAATATCCTTTTTTTTTTTTTTGCAATTCATCAAAAGCTATCGAAAGCAATTTATTTAGGGATTACTGCTATGTTATGACCTGCGATGTTATGGTACCACGATGTTTTGCCCTGCGATGTTATGGTGCCGCGATGTTTTGACTTGCGATGTTATGGTGCCACGATGTTTTGACCTGCGATGCTTTAGTACTGCGATGCTTTAGTACTGCGATGATTTAGTACTGCGATGTTATGGTACCGCGATGTTTTGACCTGCGATGTTATGTCGGCGATCATATGTCGTGCGATGTTTTGACCTGCGATGTTATGTCGTAGACCCGGTTCGCTGCCATACTGAAAGTCACATGTCTGCTACATCCTCATAAGCAGTCGCCCGTCCCTAATTTATGGCCACCGGTTTCAGGGAAGGGATAGAACCAGTGCTATAAACAAACACAACATCCATGCCGCACCGGAATTCAAACCCGGACCCCTTTTGAACGAATGATCAGAAGCCATCGCTTAGACTACTGCGCCCCCGGGGCAGTCTAGTTTGTTTCCATATATATATTTTTTGATTGGAGGTTTAACGACCATGCACCGTGAGCAACTCAATCGGCTATAAGCAGTCGCCTGTCCCTAATCTAAGGTCACTGGTTCCAGGGAAGGGAAAGAGCCAGTGCCGTGTGACAAACACAACATCCATGTCTCACGGGATCCGAACCCGGGCCGCCCCGATGACGCAGTGGTCTAAGCGATGGCCTCTGATCATTCGTCCGAACGGGGTCCGGGTTCGAATCCCGGTGAGGCATGGATGTTGTGTTTGTCTTACGGCACTGGTTCGGAACCAGTGACCCTAAATTAGGGACGGGCGACGACTGCTTATAGCCCATTGAGTTACTCACGGTGGTCGTTAAACCTCCAATCCAAAAAAAAAAGGATCCGAACCCGGACCCCTTTCGGACGAATGATCAGAGGCCATCGCTTAGACCACTGCGCTACCGTCTTTTCCATATTACGTATATGTCTGGGCTTCTAAATGTATTGTTTTGGAATAAAAAGAATTCCAAGTTTATGTGTCAGATGTTTCGCCAATGTCTGACAAAAAGAACGTGAAAATTTAATGCACCGTGCATGAGAAATGCTTCTTTAAAAACTTCATCCTGACTAATGACGATTTTTTCATGCATCATGCGAAATAAGCATCGAACACAAAATTGTCTTATTATATTTTTGCAACCTTGATTTGTTCTTCCAAGAAATTAAGTTCTGCTTCTTCGCCCTGTCATAACGTTAAAGCCGCCCCGGTGGCGCAGTGGTCTATGGCGCTGGCCTCTGATCATTCGTCCGTAAGGGGTCCGGGTTCGAATCCCGATCAGGCATGGATGTTGTGTTTGTCTTACGGCACTGGCTCTCTCCCTTCCCTGGAACCAGTGACCCTAAATCAGGGACGGGCGACTGCTTATAGCCCATTGAGTTGCTCACGGTGGTCGTTAAACCTCCAATCAGCCGCCCCGGTGGCGCAGTGGTCTAAGCGATGGCCTCTGATCATTCGTCCGAACGGGGTCCGGGTTCGAATCCCGGTGAGGCATGGATGTTGTGTTTGTCTTACGGCACTGGCTCTCTCCCTTCCCTGGAACCAGTGACCCTAAATTAGGGACGGGCGACTGCTTATAGCCCATTGAGTTGCTCACGGTGGTCGTTAAACCTCCAATCAAAAAAAAAAAAAAAAAACCTCCAATCAAAAAAAAAAAAAAAAAAAAAAAAAAACGTTAAAATTGGAAAAGCTGGCCAACTGTAAGGGGTAATCAAGTAGCAACAACATTGAATCAGCTGCCATGTGGGTCCGCAGAAATCTGCTTCTGACGTCACATGAATGAGGTCATAGCCAACTAGAAAAATGAGGTCCATTGGGTGGTGGCAGGTGGTGTTGGGCATAATCGATTGAATTGAAGAATCGAAAGGTTACAATCGAGAGATCTGACAAATCGAGATATTCATTCGAAATCATCATTCGAATGAGTTTTAATTTTAGAATTCACCGGTAGATGGCGTAATACGCTCAGAGCAGCCTTCTGCGTTTGACAAATCGAGATATTCATTCGAAATAACCATTCGAATGATTTATAATTAGTGCTACACGCTCAGCTTTCTTTCGCTGGACGAAATGACAGTAAAGACGCCTGGATTTTTTCGAATAGCATAACCTAGCTTAAGAAGTTATTGGCAATCTCAGCGGTCTGCTCTCCCTCTAGCGGCAAAAGGAAGAACTACTGTAGTACGGGTAACGTTTTTGGCTCAATGCTTGGCTGTTGGTAGATCGCTCATTACGTTCAGTTTTCGTAGTTTGGTGTATTTTTGCATTCATTCTGGAATTAGAGAGTTGTATAATGGAGAATTCCGTGAAGAAGAACAAATCATATTGTTGTGTCCCGCAATGTCGTTCCCAAGGTTTCGGCTATGTTTTTCACAAATTAGTATAAACGTTTGTGCCTTGCGTTCGAAATCCTTCCAGTGAAATGCTACTAACCTAGTAACGTCTTTGAATGAATAATAAACAAGGCTGCATGTTTTTATTGCATAGTAGTAATTAAAAAATCCGCATTTCTACATAATCTTGAAAACAAATAATTGCTGTTATCCATATAAATTTAAACTTCATTATGGAACAAGATTTGCAATGTTCTGTCAACAGTCATCGGTTCAAAAACGCAGAACCCAATGATGATCAACAATTACCAATTCACAAATACTTTTAGGAACAGAATGTTAAAAATTTACAAATGTTATTTTTGACAGTATTGAAAATGGGTCCTGGGAAACGTCAAGTGAAACGAAATGTCAGCTTTTAATAGTAATCCGGATTAGAACACGCCTGTCGGTATTACTATATCACTTGCCTGAAAATGTAAAAATAAAAATTACCTGTTACAGTAAAGCATTACTGCTACACAGTGCTTACACGTTCCACTTCTGCCCGCTTTACAAGAGCACTCAAATGACTTTATAGAAATTTCACTGTTACTTGTATCTAAAACACCGTTGATGGAGTGAGGCGACGACGTTATTGCCGTGGACTGAATGCAGTGCGAAACTATGAGAATTTCTCTTCCATCTTCCTTCTTAATTCCACAAGAAATTATATGGCCTACATTAACAATCACTTCCCCTTCTTTAATGCATCTTGAATATTTGGAAGCGTCCACAAATTGCATTATTTCAAGGATTGAAAGCGACAAACCAGCCATTCTAACATTCGACTTTATGGAAACACGTGCGACGTTACCCGTACTAGAGAATGTTTGTTTACGTTTGCGCAGCGCCCCCTATAGTTCGTTGAGGTTCCCAATAAGGAACACAAGTGATTCTCCCTGCGAGAGATTATTCGATCACGTGAAAAGCGAGTACTTCCGAACCTCTCATATCTCGTTACCTCTCGAGATGTTTTCGGGTAGACGAGCGATTTTGCTCGGAACCCATGTTCTCGAGAAGAGACGAGCGATTTCGCCTTTCGAATGCACTCGTTTGAACGACACAGCTTATGAGCAATCGAGAGTTCTTTCGAGAGGTTTTTTTGCATTCGAATGAATTTGACGTAATCGAATGTTTCGAGATATTTTCATAATCGAATGAATCGATTATTTCTACTCGATTATGCCCATCATTAGTGGCAGGGCAGCCTCCCTTTTGTCCTAGCAAATAATGCAGAAGCAAATCTGGAAATCCTACGTGTTCGAACTTTTTTTTATTTTTTTAAATTGCATAATTTTTAGCGTGTTACTGCTACAATTACATTTTTCTGTTTAGAGGGAATGTTCTACTTTCTTTCACTGCCCATTTTTAAACTTCATGTTTGCCACCCCGGTGGCGCAGTGGTCTAAGCGATGGCTTCTGATCATTCGTTCGAACGGGGTCCGGGTTCGGATCCCGGTGAGACATGGATGTTGTGTTTGTCACACGGCACTGGCTCTTTCCCTTCCCTGGAACCAGTGACCTTAGATTAGGGACGGGCGACTGCTTATAGCCCATTGAGTTGCTCACGGTGGTCGTTAAACCTCCAATCAAAACAAAAAAACTTCATGTTTGTAACATACACCATTAACTTTCCTCCATCTCGTACATGTAATACATTATACTGATTTGTTGGCGCAATAAATTAACAATGTACCCATCACACATATAGTGGTACCCATACTATATAGTCCACCATACCCATACAGTGGAGAGTGGACTAGTAACGTAATCAATCATAATTTCTTAATTTGGTCTATCTCACCGTGTGGAAAACATAGATTTATTTGTATAATATTATGAACACATAATCCGTAAACCGCGTAATCATCGCTATAGCAACGAGACGCCCTGAGACTTTTTTTTTTTTAATTAATGTTATTTTTTTTTCCTAGATGGGATTTACTATTATGTTACGAGTTCAACTGAACCGATCTTCATATTTTATTTGTTTGGACCTTGAAAGAATAAATGCTTTTCAGCAATAGTAAAAATTTGCTGTTAGATGTTCAAGTTTGTTGTATTCATTACACTTGAGAATGAAAAAAGTAAGATTTTGGTTTCTCGTATTAATCACCGTAATTATATGTGATTACATTATTTAAAAGCTTTCTACGCAGATGTAGGACTTAGAGTGAGATGTTAAAAAAATAATTGCTTGATTAATGATGTGAAAGAAGGGAGATGATTTCATTCTGGTAAGTTCATCGAAAATGTGTGAAGGCGTAGATCGATGTTCTGGGTTCATCATGGTGGGTTCCTTTCTGGTGTTCAGATTGCCTTCGTTACTTCAAGTGGGGTTAAAAGGAGAAATGACAGCGTTCGTCACAATACATACGGAATTGTTATTTGAAAGGACAATAGTTTAGAAATGAGTTTATTTACTTTGCATGTTTTAATCATATTAGACATTCGGATTATTTACCAAAGGGTAATGTTTTAGAAGTTTGAAGCACTCGGTTTTGAAGGAATTGATGGATGAATTTTATTCTTTTGTGTGATTTTGGCCCTTTCTTACATTGGTGACTGTGGAAAATAAATTTTGTAGCTATTGGGAAAGGGTTTTATTTTTCAATAACACTATGCAACACTTGAATCGCAAAGCTACGCACCGCACCGTGGTCCCGTTCAAGTCTGTTCCGTCAATCGTTATCTTACATCGTGAATTTGAACAGAGCAATGTCATATATCTGACTCCCAAGCACAAAATTTTACAGTTGCCGATGCCTTAGCATCAGACTGAATTCATCAAGAAACTGCTATGGCTTTGTGGAAGTATCACAGCATTGCACTAATAGGCATGAGTTCAGTGTAAAATAAAAGTGATTTCCATTGGCTACGAAATTTTTTTTTAAGAGCCACCAATGTATAAAATACTTAAAATCACTAAAAAGAAAGAAATGCATTGGTGAAGTCGTTCAAAACTAGGTGTGTCCATTTTCTGGAAGATTACCCATGGAGAGTGAAGAATCAACATTTTGCAGTAATTTTGGAGGATGCACAAGGTTGCAGTTTTTTGTCCATTTCACATGATTTTAATAACAGTGGCATATTGAGGATTGCTTTTTGGGAGGAATTTCTACATTTCTATAACAGATTTATGAGGTGCACATGCACTGAAGTGACTGCATAATACATGCCTTTGATTTAGGGGGATTATTGTTTCTTGAAGGAAATGGAACAACCTCCTAATTTTTTCTTGGAAATATGGAAGGCAATGCCTCATTAATTTTGTTGAGGGAACTAAAGTTTCAAGACACTTGGTTTCACGACCTATGGAAAAGATTAAATTGCTGATATGCAGTTAGCTGTGAATGTATTTCAATAAGATATGCTTTCCCTTTATTGTATAACAGTTTATACATATAATAGGTTTAGTGCACATTAGTGTACTAAGTGAATCACATTTCGAAGAACACTGTTTCGCTTCAGCAAATAAATATCTCCCTTCTGTATATGCACAGTGAGAGAACAGATATCTTGGGGTACTTGTTTCCTGGACAGCACGACGTTGTCACTCCTCTCGCTAGTGGATAGACCTACCACTTGGCAGGTACACTATATGAACAAAAGTGATTAGACACTGTAAGTACACAGAAAAACAGTAAATTGTATTTACTTCATCAGCAGGTAGGTTTCTATTTGTAGAGATTACAGCAGCCACCCATCGAGGTAGACTGTCCACAAGTCCATGGAGTATGGGGAGCTGGATGTTCTGCCTTGAGTACATCGACGAACTCTGTCAGAAGGTTGTGTTGGTCTAGACCTCGCCCATCATTCAAGTTCATCCCATAAGAGTTCAGTGGGCTTGAGGTCCAGTCTCTGAGCAGGCCAGTCCATTCATGAGACCTGATTTTCCTCCATTGTAGCCCTGAAAACATGACAAGTTGTGGTGTCGTCCTAGAAGAAACAAACATCATGTCCGTAGAACTGTCACAATGTTGGGAGCATTGTGTTATCAAGGATATCTCTATACAGCACAGAGTTCATGTTACCACTCATAACAACCAGTGGACCCACACCATACCATAACTCCACCGCCTCTGTTTTTCACAGTCGGCACTGTAGACTCCGGAAACAGACATTCTTCGGTTAACCACCAAACCCAGATAAGTCCACCCAATTGGAATAATGTGAAACAGGGTTTGTCACTACATAACACCTGCTGTTATCAGGGCCCGATCTAGCTCTTCCGCTGCTCTGGACAAAATGGATTTTTGCCGCCCTTTCCATTTAATTATAAATAATTATTTACTTTATTTTAAAATATAATTTTTAACCAGTGGTCAGTGAGTCAAATTTTTTGTAGGTATTTGTTGAATAACAAAAGATTTTTGTTTTATAACAAATTTAATATTCATAAAAAAGCAACAAAACAATAAAAAATATATTTAAAAATGAATAAAACAACAACATAAACACAAAATAACAAACGGCTAACCTTCCAAAAGTGGCCTGCTCGTAGATGGCGCCACAGTAGCACTTCACCTCTCCTCCGCTCTTCTCGTTTTCAAGTGAAATGTGTTATACGTAACTTAGTTCTCCGTCTCTACTCCTGTGTTACGTAAGTTTTCTTTTCAATCTCTGCTCCTGTTATATGTGGAACTGGAAAACGTTCTTTAATGAAGTTGGGAAGGATGAGGAAACCTTTATTTCATGGTGGATTAAATAATTGAGAGCAATGGGCATCCCCTGAAACATTAATTAACACAGGGCAACCACAAAATGTACTTGACAGACCATATTATGAAATATTCATTCCAACGGAATTGCCGTCTTTCCTCAGAACATTGCTTTGAAGTCCTGATTCGTGTGATCAGGCAGTTCTTCCCTGGTAGATAAAACTTTTCTTGATTTTATTCTGCTAGGTAGACAGTTTCATATTCATGAGGAAAACTTATTATTCTGTCATAATAAATATTTCACACATACGCCACAATGTACATTCATAAATGTCTTTTTAAGGGCCATCTTTAATCCATATTATTCACTTCCTTTGCCACTTTCATAACGTAATGCAACGCCTTTACAATGTAGCAATAACGTATCACCATCTATCATCGCTTCAGAAAACTATTTCCGGGCCACATTTGGAAGATTTACCTAACAAACTACATTACAAAAGTTTTAAAAACATTTTCAACTTTAAAAAAATCTTCTAACTTTTTTTCTCGGCAAACTCTTTTATAATTTCTTTAAAACATATTTTATCACATTACTTATGTTCTATACCAATCATAGCCAATCCACTTAGTCTGTTTTGTGTCATGGTGGACCTTAAGTAATTTTTAATTATTTTCAATTTGGAAAAACTTCTTTCACCACTAGCAACTGTCACAGGTAGAGTCAGCAGAATTCTAAGAGCAATATTTATGTTTGGTTCGAAATTTAATTCTGTGATAAATTTTAGAACGTCATGAGGAGACAGGTTTTTATCTAAAAGTGTACAAAGGACTGACAACTCATCTGCAAGATCTAGTCCATTTATATAATCTTTGTCGGTTAAAATAACTTCAAGGTCCTTACAATGACCTAACAGTTCATCCTTAGGCATCTCTCTTGAGCCATATATGTCATAAAGGAAAGCAAAATAATTACTGTGTTCACTAATTTGAGAAAATTTTAACTCAAGTGAGTTTACAACTGTGTCTATTATGTGAAAAACAACAACCTCAATCTTAAATTTTTGTTTGGGATCGACAATAAGCTCATCACAACACTCATAATGAAACTGTCTAGTTTTAGATCTAACTCGATGTTTAGGCGAAGTGTCAAAACTTGTGTCGGTGTCAATTTCAGTGGCTAATTCTTTGGCATCTACAATAACTTGATTAAAAAATTTATTTGAACGCGAGTTTTCAAAAAATTCTTTGGTATTCTTTAATAATTGAATTGAAGAACTGTAAGCAAAGTCTTTACTGTTCATTAATTTACTGACAGGGTTAATTCGATTCAAAGTTTCGTATCAAATTATAATAAAGCATAAAAATGTAAACTGTTTAACTTGATACAACAAACCAGAAGCTTTATCTCGGGCAGAGGTACCCATATCTGAATCTTCATATATGCTAAATAATGCATCATAAATTTGACCTATTTGATACCTTAGTGGTTTTATTGCGTCTATTCGACTTTCCCACCTTGTATCACTAAGTGGTATTAATGTTAAACCACTTGCATTTTTCAAGAGGATCAACTTTCTCAAAATTGAAGATGAAATAAAGATATATATATCTTCTTCACCTCATTAAAAAAAAATGCAGTTTCCAGTGAGGACTTTTCTATATCATTTACTACTAGATTTCATGTTTGTTTGTTTGTTTGTTTGGAGATTTAACGACCACCGTGAGCAACTCAATGGGCTATAAGCAGTCGCCCGTCCCTAATTTAGGGTCACTGCTTCCAGGGAAGGGAGAGAGCCAGCGCCGAAAGACAAACACAACACCCATGCCTCACCAGGATTCGAATCCGTACCCCTTCGGACGAATGATCAGAGGCCATCGCTTAGACCACTGCGCCACCGGGGTGGCCTAGATTTCATGAGTGACTACTGCAAGAGACATAGAATGCTTGTGGATTCATATTTTTTTATCCTTGCTTGGACCCCACTGTTAGCATCTTTCATATTGGATCCATTGTCAAATCCTTGTCCTCTCATGTCCTGTAAATGCAATCCCAGTGTACGTAGCTGTTCCAAGTACAAACCCTAAAAAATCCATTTATTACAACATCTGACATTCTTGAATGGTCACTAGTTTGATTGATAGAAACATATCTAATTATCATAATCATCTGTTCAATGTACAATCTAAGATGATTGAGTAATATTTTGATTTACTAACTGCTGTTAGGATATGCCATGTAATGTTGTCAGATATTATTTCAATTAGCTCATTTTGAATAGTTTTACTCAAGTAGCTTGCTTGTCTCTCCTCTTTTCTCAAAACCCTGCGTACATGTTCTTCCATAATGGGATCAAAGCCGGCCAACAACTCAATCAATTTTTAAAAGTTACCATTGTTATTTTGATAAAGTTTATCAGGTGTACCCTGAAATACCAAGCAACTTCTTCCTAACATTTTAATTTTAGAAACAATACACAACAAAACTTCATTCCAATGGTTTAATTCTGAACTGATGAGACTGCGTCTATTGTTTGTGATGATTTAAGCCTGCGTGTCAGTTCAAACCAGGATATCTTTAGATAGAAGGGATGTAGTTACGTTAAAAATTTTACAACAAAAACAATAAACTGCATCTTTTGTAGTAGAATAAACAAGCCAATCTCTCACAACTTGTTTGCCATTATTATATTTTCTCTTGTAGTTCCTTGAAGTAAGCCTGCAACTCTTATCCTGCGGAAATTCATACTTCTACGGAGGACTTGGAGGACCTTTCTTTACTAAAAATATTCTTCTTACATCTCCTAATCTATTGGGCCAGTTTGCTGGATTGGAAGCCAAAATTGTGCTCAAATTTGTTGTCTCTGTCTCGCTAGCATCTTCTGAAGATGAAGATAATTGACTATTTGTTTGTACTGCTGCTGTAGACACTGTAGCACTTGTAGTAGCAGTAGCACCTGTTGTGGTAGAGTTACAATTTTATGAATGTTCAAAATGCGGTTCAAGCGCAGCTAAATCAAGTTCTTGTTCATGTGCTGGTGGCCCTGGTTGTTTATCAACTGACTGTGAGGAACAAACACCTTTCTTAAAGAAGGAATCTAATGCCCCCGCTTGCTTTTCACGTTCTGCGTCTTTCTCGAGCTTTCTTTTTTTATACTGGTACCTCGACAAACATTTATGTGCCCTGCCATCAGACATTCTGTAAAAAAAAAAAAAAAAAAAAAATGGGGTATAATAATAAACGTAGAATTAGAAGGGGTACTTTTGTAGAAAATCAAAAATCCATCGGTAAAAAATAATAAAACAAAAAAGGATATAGAGAACAAATATTGCAATGTATGACAGTCACAGTATGAAGATTATGAACTTCCCTTCCAGTTTTATCCATAGACAAATATTCAAATGAAGACACTTTGCTGCAGAGATAGACAAAGGAATGATAGCTTACTTAGCAGTTTTATCCGATGACAGGATAACACAAACGAGTGTTCAAAGTGTAAAAGCACAACTGCACAAGCAGTTCAATACCTAGTTTTACTATTTTACAACTAACACCACTTTCCAAACCGATTGGCAATGTTGCCAGATCACCACCTAGAAATCCTTTTGAATTATTAGAAGTGTTGCCATATCACCACCCAGATACGTATATCACTAAAAACCAAAAGTTATTACCTAACTTCAGAAAAAAAAAAAAAAAACAATCCCCTAAAAGAATTTAAAATTTATACCAACTTTTTTATCGCTTTTCCAAAAGTTTTACTTTTTATTGGTTTTTGTTGATTTTAATTTTCTTCTTAGCTACCAATTTTGACACCCACAAATTTGCCGCTCTGAGCAGTTGCCCTGCTTGCACCCCACTAGATCAGGCCCTGGCTGTCATTGCTCCATTGTCCAATTTTTGTGTTTTTGATGTCATTGTAACCACATGGCTTTATTGGTCATTGTGGTAAGAGGTTTATGGGCGGCTGCTCAGCCATTATATCCTAGTGCATGGGCCTCTCTTTGAAGTGTCTTGGTGGAGACATAACATCTGTGGCCATCTGGAGCTCTTGTGCTATGGCATGCATTGGTCAGGACCTGATTTTCTAGATCTCCCTCTGCAGCACCCTCCAGTGCCTGGGTTGCAGTTTCGGGGGTCTTCCAGGGCGAGGTGAATTCTTGCAATGTCCCATCTTCTTCCACTTGTTAATGACAAAGGGCACAGTCAATTGGGTGACATGTCTGACATCAGCAATGCTTCTTATGCTCACACCTAATTGAGCAGCCCATTATAACACCCTTTTCAAACTCGGAGAGCTCTCTCCTGCTAGTCATTTTATCAGTGATTGATCTGAGCATACTCCCATTGTCATTTTCGGTGTCGCACGATTTGTCGAATAACGATTGGTCGACCCCCAATTGGTCGGCAGCACGATTGGTCGACACAACGATTGGTCGACAGCACGATCAGTCAACCGTAACGACTGGTCGACAGCGCGATTGGTCGAGATAACCATTGGTTCAGAGGATTATGGTTTACATTCGCAGCGGTACCTCTCAGAACGTACTGACCTCTCAAAACGTAACATTCCTTTTCAGAAATAATATCTTTTAGAATTTAGTCCTCAGAACGTACAGCATTATAACATATTATTTCCAAATAGGCCCCCGTGTCATCTTTTGTACTTTAAGGGAAATCTATATAGAGGGCCTTCTGAATGATGTTATTTCCGAAAGGGCCCCGAGGCACTTTAGGTAAATTCCATATTTCTTTGTGTGTTCAAATAATCTCAACTGAGTAATTCCACATTTCTTTGTGTGTTCAAATAATCTCAACTGAGTAATGCCATATTTCTTTGTGTGTTAAAATAAGTCTTCCTTGTAATGGAACTGTATAATTCTATAGACAATTTAATTAATACAATTTATACATAATTTTATTAGATAAATTTTGAAACTACACATAGTTAAATTGCTGAAAGATGTGTGGCAATCTTCCGGTGGGGCAATTTACTGCCAAACTGTTTGTACTTATTTGAATTTTTTTTTTTTTCCAAGTTCCGTTGACCATTTTATGTCGACTAATCGTTATATCGACCAGTCGTTACTGTCGATCAAACGTGCTGTCGACCAATCGTTACTGTCAACTAATCATTACTGTCGACCAATCGTTATGTCGACTAATCATTTCTGTCTACCAATCGTTATGCCGACTAATCGTTACTGTCGGCCAATCGTTATGTTTACCAATCGTTACATACCCGCCATTTTTATATCTTATCGACCACATGCCTGCTGCTTGCACTTTGACCACATAGTGTATGTAGGTAGGGATCACTGCATTCAGCTAAGTGGTAATTTGATGTCGGTATGGATAAATGTCATTTTTTAACAAAGTTTAAAAGAGAGATTATAGTGGGTACCTGAGGCATGGTCACTTGATCACAGAGGCGGTACAGGAATTGCAGTATCCCTATTCAACAGTATCAAGAGTGTATTGGGAATATGCCATTTCCAGCATAATTACATTGTGGACAGTGCTACGAGTGAAGAAAGGTGATGGATGAACATAGCAGTTGACATCTGTCTCACATAGTTGCAACCAACCAGAGAGCAACTGTTGCACAAATCACCACTGCCTTCAATGAGGGAGGTGAGAGAAACATCTCCACCAAGACCATCAGGCGAACGTTAGTCACAATAGGTTATGGGGACCATTGACTCACACCAGAGTACCATTGCTAATGCCACATCGCCAGATTGTATGCCTCAACTGGGCAAAAGAACAAAGAACATCGGCACTAGACCAAGATGATTGGAAACAGTTCTAGTTATTTCGTGGATATGGAAGGGTGCAGATATGGTGGAAACTGCACAAAACTGTAGAAAGGACCCAACATGTCAACCAGGAACTGTTCAGGCTGGTAGAGGCTCTGTTATGGTCTGGGGTATGTTCAACTGGTACATGTTAGGGCCTCTGGTATGTCTACATGCAACTCTGAATGGTCAGTGCCACGTGCCCATTCTTGCAGACCATCTGCATTCATTTGTGATCATTGTGCACCCACAGGGAATGGATTCTTCCAGCAGGACAGTGTGCCTCCAGACAGAGCTGTGGTGACTAGAACATGGTTAAAAGAGCATTCTTCAGAAGTTTCCACACTGAAAAGATCTTCTCACTCACCTGACACTAACCCTGTGGAAAATCTTTGGGATACTGTGGAAAGGTTCACTGAAATTTTGGATCCTTTACCTGGGAATGCAATGGAATTATGGACAGTGGCACAGTAAGCATGGGTGGAGATAGCTGTGGAATGCTGTTATGATCTAGTGGACTTAATGCCTGCCCTTATCCAGGCAGGCAAAAGGTGGACCTACCTGTTACTAGATGAGTATCCCATGATTCTGTCCACTCAGTGTAGACCAGGGACTGGAAACCTTTTTCTAAAGTGAGTGCCAAAGCAACCAAAAAATGAACAAAATTAAGAATTTTGAGAGCCACAACAGCATATTATATCGAATTATCTATCAATGAAATTTGGTATTTGGAACATGAGGCCCTTTCCCCCTCTAAAAAAAAAGATGTTTTCTGATGAAGCAACATCTCATGTGTCAGGCCATGCTAACCCCCAAAGCATTCGTATATGGGGTTCTGATTCCTCATAAGCCAGTGGCAGCTTGTCAGGTGAAGTGAGTGAAGTGCCACTTCACCTAAAATTTATGAGAAAAAAATGTTCTTCGAATGATTCGGCGGGTTCTGAAAATTAGTCACTTTTTCGTTTACAAGAATGATTTCCGGAAATTGTTGTGGCTTTGAAATGAAAACTCTCCCATTTCTAAAAGCAAATTAGAAGTGTGATCATGCCATTTCAAATGGCACTATGAATGGAACGGACAACCTTTATCTGCACATAGGCTATGTGACGGATACTAGCCGCAGTTCCAAATCACTGCACTCCAAGGGTGCTGATGTAGGACCTAGAGTTCACTGAATAATGGTGTTGCTATGGTATACAATGCCATCAATGGTCAAGGTGAAGCAATAGCTTACTCCACTGGCTGCCACTTCACCATGATCAAGTAAAGTGGCAGTCCCTGCTACGCGGTTTTGAGTTGACGATTCTGTTTTACTCCTTTGTGTTTATATAGTAACTGCCAGTGGCAGATTGGGTCAACGAAACTAGGTTGGGAATTTTTGTCTTGTAGTCCACTACAGAAACACACATACTCATAGGGAAACGCCTCGTAAATTCCCTCATGAAAAAAATTCTGTTAACTCCTGGATGAAGCAAAACTGTTGAAACATACATCGTAAAACTAATTCAATTGTGAAAAAATTTTAGCAGCAATTTAAGGGTGAAGGAATCTTAAATATCAATTCATGATTGAATTAGCATATGAAACCTTGCTCATAACACAGTGCTGTACCAGGTAATTGTATTTATTTGGTCACTGATCATTGTCCTGCGACTGCCATCGGGGAAGGGGTGTGTGTGTCTCAGATTCCAGATTAAGTGGCTGGAAAGATGGAAATGGTTATCCAACTCCCAATTGGAAGACAGAGCTTATTGCAAATATTGTGTCCTTTTTTTCCTTGAGAAGAGCAGGAACTGCATCCGAGCCACTAGGACAGCTATGCAGGAAACCGTTTAAAAATTGGAAACATGCTGTGGAGAAGTATAACTGTCATCAAACCAAGAATTACCATAAGCAATGTTTGAAGGCTGCCCAAGATCTGTGAGATGTTGTTTTGAAAAGAAGTGAACCCATTGATCATAGGCTAAATTCTGCTGAAAAAGCCGAAGTGAAAAGAATTTAAACGCACAAAAGTACTGTTTCAATAACAGGGGCAATGGCTCCTGTTATTGAAACAGTACTTTTGTGCCGCAAACAAGGGCTGGCTTTGCGGGGCCGCTGTGAGTTGGGAACTTTCAAATTAGATCCAGAACCTACTGAGAATGAAGGAAATTTTAGGTCAATTCTCCATTTTGGACTTAAAATGGCTGTGAAAGAGACTGGCACAAGTGATTTTGTGACTATTCGTGGACACACTGGGGGAAATTCTCAGTATATAAGTCCTACAGTTCAGAACAAGATAATTGAAAGTTGCAATAAATTGCTTACAAAAAAAGTTGTCAACATGGTAAATGCATCAAAATGCCTCTCAATTTTAGTGGATGGAACTGCTGATATTGGGGAAACTGAACAATGTTCTTTAAGCTTTCGCTACATTAACAACGAAACAGCAAAGATAAACAAAAATTTTTGCTGTTTGTGCCAGTGAGTGGTAATACCACAGGAAAAGAGTTAGCTCAAACAGTAATAACCACATTGGATAAATTTGGTGTGGAAACCAAATATAGTCATGCAATGCAACTGACATTTTAAAACAATACAATATTGCAATATATCTTAATGTACATAAACTGTTGAAAATTTTATGTGTTTTGTTAGTATCAACAAGCTCTGTGGAACGGTCTTTCTCAACCCTCTGGAGAATTAAATCATACTTGCCTGGCACTACCTCTGAAGACAGATTAAATGGTTTAGCAATGTTATATGTACACAGAGATATATCCCTTAGTTTTACAGTTCTTAAGATCCATTTTTAAATTACTGCACATTAATGTTATATTAGGTCATACTTTTTGCTTAACAGCTCTATCTAGGATTTCAAATTCAGGCAGTATCAAAATGTTCTAATCTAGCAAATTGTTTCTTTTCATATTATGATTTGTGCGTATGTAAGAATCCAATGCAAAAAGGTATCGGTATAACTGTTGCTTACTAATACTGTAAACACTGAAACGTTTAAACTGCTACCTGCCACAGGTTGTTCTGTTGCTAAAATTTTGGACACCAATATATATATAAATATACACTGAAGTGCCAGAAAAACTGGTACACCAGTCTACTACTTGGTAGGTCCCCCATGGGAGTGCAGGACTGCAGAAATACAACAGGGCATGGACTCCACTATCTTCTGGAAATATGCTGTAGGCAATGCACACCATACTTCCTGCAGAGCGTTCCACAATTCGGGTGTATTCCGAGGTCTCGGATTCCTGTGTTCGATAGTGCATTGCATGGCATCCCAAATGTGTTCTATCACGTTCAGATCTGGGGACTTGGGTGGGAATGGCAACAGCCCAAACTCAGATGAATGCTCCTCTAATCATAATGTGGTGTCCCGGCACTTGTGTGGAGGTGCATTGTCCTGTTGGAGCAGGCCCAACCCATCAGCATGAATGCAGGACATGAACGGGTGTACCTCGTCAAAAATGATGCGCACATAGCGTTGGCCGGTCACAGACGTTTGTAGACTTACCAGGGGTCCCAGTGAAGTCCAGCTAAACACACCCCATACCATTATGGACCCCCACCCCCACCCCCACCTCCACCCCAGCTAGTACAGTTCCCTGTTGACAGGTGGGATCCATGGCTTCATGGGGTTTGCGCCAGACACGAATCCTTCCATCTGCCCAATACAGTTAAAAACACAACTCGTCAGACCAGGCTACTTGTTTCCAGTCATCAAATGCCCAGTGGCAGTGTTGCCGTGCCCAAGCGAGGCGCATAGCTCTGTGTCGTGCACCCATCAAGAGGACTGGAGTTGGGCGTCGGCTCCCAAAGCCCATATCGTCCAGGGTACATTGCACAGTCCGGACGCTGATGCTTGTTGAGGCTCCAGCATTGAATTCCAATGATACCTGCGAGAGTGTTGCAGGCCTATCGCGTGAAACGATTCTTGACAGCCGACGATGGTCACGTTCACCCAATGTCTTTTTATGGTCACACTGGTATTGTAAGTTGGAGGTTTTGCCGGAATTCTTGTAGTCACGGTACACCCTTGCAATGGTCGTCCATGAAAATCCGAACTTCGTTTCTACCTCTGAAATACTATGGCCCATCTCACAAGCGCCAACCATGACACTGCGTTGAAAATCGCTTGAATCGTTATTACTTGTCATTCTCATGCCGAAAACAGCTTTGACAGCTGGCAAGGATGTCTTATCGCTTTATACACGCACTGGCGGATGCAACCGAGTATGTGCATAGGTGACATTGCTATGTATTTTGCATAAGCTCATCTGTACTAGTTTTTCTGGCACTTCAGTGTATATATACTGTATATATCTGTATTATGGTTTGATCTTTCTTTTATGCAGCCTTTGGCGCTTTGGAATTTCAAAGTTGTTTTATGTTTGGTGCTTCTTGTTGATTTCTTAGCTATATATACATGTATATACTGTGTGTATGTATATATATAATTTCCGGTTCTGCTTTTGAACTAGTACATGTTGGACTCAACCCCCCCCCCGGATGAAATCCTGCCCCTGCCTATGCCCCTGTGTAGTAGTATGATATAAAAATGGGGTTTATATTTCTACACTTACCTTTAGTAATATATTAATGCTATATCCAATGGATGATGATACTTTTTACTTGTTGCTATAACACACACATTTAATACATTAAAGGAATAAATGAATTTTTGACTACATTGGGGAAAACACAGAGCAAATTAAACACACACATTACTTGTATGAAAGATTTCAACAGAAGGACGTAGAAGTATGTGAACATAGTGAGTCCTTCTCTCTCACCAGGGTTTACCCAGGAACTAATAACGTGATACAGTGTTAGTACTTAACAAGAGAAGTCAGAAATAACACAAAACTTTTTCCCTATTCATAAAAATTGCAACTGCTATGAGATGTACCTGTGACTTATTTTCCTACAAGCATATTATATCTAAATAACCAAGTACTGCACTGTATATTTTATATTTCATTCATCTCTATCACATTAAAACACCGATTCCTCATGTTGCAATGATTTTGAGGGTGAGAAACCTAGAATGAAATCTCTCTCTCTCTCTCTCTCTCTCTCTCACTCTCACTCTCTCTCACTCTCACTCTCTCATATATATGAAATGTTTTTTTTTTTGGTGCAAATTCATACCATAATGCCATTAAGAATAATATTCGACCTGGTTGAACAAGTTATTCAGACAGTTCGTGAGCTTATAAAACTTTGAAATTTCATGAGGCAAGATTTCAATGCTTCACTGTGAATCTACAGTTTCATAGATCAGAAAACTGGAGCTAACAGCCCAAAAATGAAAGATTATGGGGGGCTTTGAAATGGCAAAATAAGAATGAGAGGAATAACCTATCTGTATTTAAAACCTTACTTAGCTGAATTCACATGGTGACAGAAGGTTAAAAATAATATGGAACAACTCTTTGAAGTTATTTTGAAAGACGTGAATAATTTACAGCCTGCGAAGATGCAAATATTTCAATATTTCAAAGTATTGTTTATATTTTAGCAAAAGGAGCTTGTGTCTTTTTATAATGTAATAAAAATGAGTGTCATTTTTTGTGTGCTGCCATTTCTGGGTCTTTTTTGTAACTAAGGCTAAGGGAGTCCTCTTAATCAGAAAGTTCCAAAAGTTATTATATTTATACAAGGGTTATTCAAAATGTAATGGCAACATATGTGGTGCATTCTGAAAAATTTCCACATGAAATTCATTTTCTATACCCTCAATGTAATCATTGCTTAAGGAGACATCTTTATTCCAAATCTATGGAGCCAGTGAATGCCATCAACAGGTTCTCTGTTCATCACTGTGATGGACTGTCATATTGTTCACAATATCTCAGTCAGACTGCAAAAGTGTGAAACGGTTATGCTTGTAGTAGTTTCTTCACTTTAGGAAATATGTAAAGTCACAAGGACTCACATCTGGGAAGTATAGCAGAAGTAAGGTATACATAGCAAAGACTGTATTAGCTGAAACTTTTCTTGTGGGATGCTCTGCACATTGTGCATCATCAGCATTCCCTTGACCCTGGTAAAAAGGGATACACTCATCATGCAACAGTGTGATGAAGTAGTGTGGCATCTCCATGAGCTGCTCTCAGTCCATACCATAATCCCTTGCATTACAGCTATGTGCCACCTGAATTTTAATCCAATTGTGTTGTTGCAGCCTCATGAACGTGTCTTAGCAATCTGGCAGGATCCTGATATTGTTGTGACTTTGTTTAGTCCAGACCTTTTGTGGCATCATGCAAATTATGTCTTACATCTGGAATAGGTTCTATACTGTTTAGAACACAGAAAAAAAATGTATTGGGAATGCTCAGTGCATTTGGTGTCAGAGTTGCTATTACTTTCCACACAACCCTTCTGTTAATTACAAAGTTACAAAAATGTGCTTAATGTTCCCATAAATTTTAATAAGTTCATTGAAATTTTCAGTTTTTTTTAATAAAAAAAAGGGTCATTTGAGATTATTCAAATTCTTAGTGAAAATCAAACTCTTAGTAAAAATGGTGTTAAGACAAAAGCTTTCTGTACATACATACTACATACATATCACTAAGCTGCTGTCTGAGATTCAGAGGTTAGCTCCACAAAGAAATACAAACTACCAGATAAATTTTTAACTGATTATTTTCTTACTGTTGCCGTATCAAACTTCTCCATTTACAGCGATCTTGACACACAACTCAGGCTTCACTAACATCCATCATACGGCGTACATAAAAACTTTTATACTTCATACTCATAATATTTTTCTCATGCATACACTCCTGAATTTGGTCCTCCCATCACTTCCTTGGCCTTTCTCTGCCTTTTCTTCCTGCCACTTGGGCTAAAAAAAAATTATTAGTAAGCATCTCATC
Organism: Macrothele yani; assembly: GCA_039090855.1. NCBI lineage: Eukaryota > Metazoa > Arthropoda > Arachnida > Araneae > Macrothelidae > Macrothele > Macrothele yani. The sequence continues at coordinate 67,159,811 of CM077002.1, read as the reverse complement.
ACTCATTCTTTCAATATAGCCAAACCATCAAAGCATATTAGTCTCCACTTTGCTAACAATATTTTGCTTCACATTACACAACTGCAGGCACATCTCCATTCCTGACACTATCAGAACGTGTCTTGTCACAAATCCCCCATAAGTAACGCACTTCTTCAGCACATAAATGACTCCTATGTTTCTTCTGTAGTACCCAGGTTTCACTGCCGTTCACCAGAGTAGGAATAATTGCACTTTCATGCACAGCCATTCGGGACTCTTTTGAGAACCCATCATTCCTGTGAAAACCTCCCAAAGCAGCTATAACTTTCAATGAAAAATTCACTTGCCTACTAATTTTGCCATCTAATCTGTTCTCTCTGTCAAACATGCTTCCTAAATACACAAAGTCATTTACCTGGTCAATCACTGTGCCATTTAGACTTACCCTGTATTTAGTACTAACAGTACCTTGCTCAAAAACCATAACTTTTGTTTTTCCTTTATTTATACTCAGTTTGAATTTCATACAAACTTTGTACATTCATGACAGCATACTCTGCAACTCTCTTTTGCTCTCTGCCAACAGGACTGTGTCATCAGCATACAACAATCTGCACTCACTGATATTACCAAGACATAAACCAATATTGTCTATCTTGGCATCACACATGCACACATCCATAAATATATTAAACAGCCATGGCGACATTACACATCCTTACCTGACTCCTACACCAGTAGAAAACCATTTTGATAAAACACCATTCACTCGCACACAAGCTCTATTGCTAGCATACATAGCTTTTACACCATTAAGTAAATTCCCAGTAACACCATATTTATTTAATACCTTCCACAAAAGTGTCCTATTTACTTGGTTGTAAGCTTTCTCTAAATCTATGAAGACAGCAAAAACTTCCTTACCAACAGCCAGATACTTTTCAGTCATCATGCATAATGAAAAAATTTGGTTAGTACAGCCTTTACCAGGCATAAAGCCACTCTGAACATCCCACACTTCCTCTGATGTAAGACCTTGTACTTTATCAATAATGACCATACAAACATTTTCGCTGGCAAACTCAGTAGGCTAATATCACGATAGTTCTTGCAGTCAATCTGATCACCTTTTCCCTTATACAAGGGAACAATGATAGCATCCTTCCAATCCCGAGAGACCATTTCCAACTCCCAGCACAACTAGTAAATTTCAGTCAACCAATCTATTACAGAGTCACCATCATATTTCAACATCTTGGCAGTTATGCCATCAACTCCCAAAGCCTTACCATTCTGAAGAGATTTTAGAGCTTTACACACTTCTTCACTTGAGATCCCTCCTGTGCTTCCATCCTTCACTGTGACATCATCTGCTTCTGCCTCAGAATCACCTGTGCTTTCTTGATTAAATAACTCACAGAAGTATTCACCCCATCTTTCACTTAACTCATTGGGCTCCCATATCATTTCCCCGATCCTATTCTTCACACAACTTAAAACTTTATTTCTTCTATTTTTCCTGTCTCATGTACTTCCAGAAAGTTTTTCTATCTTTCCAAAAAGCCAATTCATGTTCCTTCCATCTTCTCCTTCCTATCTTTCGCCTTACTCTGGCAAACCAACCTAGCTGCTTCATGCTTCTTACAGTGATATTCATCCACAGAAACTCTACCTTGCAGCATCCCCAAATAGGCTTCTTTCTTTTTCTTTACTGCCTCTTCAATCTCACTATTGTACCAAGTATCACCTCCATCGTTACCCACTAATTGTGGTGCCACATTCCTCTTCAGCAGCAGTGACAACACAGTTCTTAAAACATTCTCACTTCTTTCCTACATCCCTCTCACATGACTTCAGCTCCTTCAGTCATTCTCTGAGTAAGTTGGAGTAACTCTGAAGATCTTCAGAAAGCCTTTCAACCTTTATTCTTTCCATCCTAGGCCTCTTCCTATTCCTTTTCCTCCAACCAACATTCGTGACACTACCTAGCAATGAACAGAGCCAACATCTGTACCTCTCATCACACGAGTGTCAACAACTAAATGTTTCAGACGCTGATCATAAAGAACAAAATCTATAACACTCTTTTGACCAAGTGTACGATTTTCCCAAGTATATGTGTGTATATACTTGTGGTTGAAAAACGTATTAGATACACACAAACCATTCTCAATGCAGAGTTCAATTAATCTTTCACCATTATCATTCACATAAGGATCATTAAACTTACCCAAAACATTATCAGAAATCGCACTCTGCACACCTACTCTAGCATTGAAATCCCCTGCTATTTATAACTTTATCTTTAGCACCAAACTGGCTCAAAACAGCTTTTAGCTCATTCTAGAAATCTTCCTCCCTACCAGAAGGTTCCGAGTCACAAGGAGCATACATTACAGCAGTTATATTCTCTGAAGTTTCACTTTCAAACAAATCCAAATAATTCTGTCACTTATGCAGCTATAGTGAATCAAGTTGTTCTTCATCTTTTCACTTAAAATCACACGTCCACCAGCCTGTCCTCTCACATTATCCAGTACTCCATTTCACACACTCACCGTTCCACTCTGCTCACTTCTTCTATCCCCATTTCTTTCTTTTTGGTTTCACTTACACACAGCATATCCAATCTATACTTATTCATTTCTTCAATCACCTCATTCATCTTGCCATTTGTACCTCTAGTATTCCATACATCAATCTTACACTCACTCAGCCTAGATCTCTTTCTCATTCACCTTTTTCCAGTTCCAGGGCGATTCCATGGTGGACCGTCCTTCTCAAGTATGGTAGGTCCACCATATCCCACACTAGAGTCTGGATATTGATTTCTTTGTGTCTTTTTTATCAGATAAGTACATCAGTGTGGGGAATTAGCCCACAGCTGACATTTCCAATTGGTCATTCAACCTGAGGATTCTTCGCAGTTTTTTCCACGTAATTGTTCGCAGTTTTTTCCACATAATGCATGCTTTTAATGCAAAAGTATTATATCTCAACACATTCATTTTTTACAAAGAAATCATATACTTGCCAACTATGTAATTTGTGTATGACAAAAAGCATGCCACCATGGAAAGCTGTATAGGCAAACTAAAACACTCTAAAACAAAAATATCTTAGAATTGGTATGATGTAAATCCGTACATTGTATGGAGTAGAAATAGACAATTTTGATTACTAATATTATCAAGAAGTGATAATATTATCAAGAAGTGATAAGAAGTGATTTAATTTGCTAAAAGAAGTTATACAAGCTTTTAACACCAATGAAATTGTGATCATTAAAATATAGTATGATTTTTTTTCTTTTTCCACCTTGTTTCTTTTTTATAGCATAACCAATATTTTTTAAGTACTGAAAGTAATAGCAACTGCTTTGTCAATAAAATTGGAGCTGATTGATGTAAGTTATAAAATGTGTGAAGCCCTTTAAGTCCTTAACTGCATTTTACTTATTCATTTATTTGACAGCAAGTTAATTATAAAAAAAGAAATTAGTCAGTGTTTTGTTGTTTCATTTTTGACTCAGTAAAATATAGAGAGCCCAAAAATTCAAAATCATAAAGCATTGAAAGTGTTATGTTTTATTTTAATTTAAACATTAGAAGTCTTATATTTTTATCTTTGTGATGAACTTAGGGATGTAAGGTCAGGTGATGCGTAACATCACAGCCTCTCCTTGACAAATGTCAACCCCGCCTTCTCGTGGTGCATCCTGTTCCCACTAAAGGGGCTCTGACGACCGCAAATAGCGGTATAACTATACCATCGGGATCAGAGGAAATGCTATCCCACACTCACCAACCCGCTTGGCCAGCGTGGTGAGTTATGGCCAAACACCTCCAAAATGACTCTACAACTTAAATCTTGGCCCTCAGTCTCCGGCAGCTGGAATGTACCTGGCCAAGGCAGCGGCCAGTGCGACATGAAGGCAGAGGGTGCTAAGAATCCCCGGAGGACCGGACTAGGCTGCCATTTGATGCTGACCTTGGCTACCTATAACGGACGCTCCCTATCTTCTGATTCAAGGCTTCTTGAATTGGAAGAGGAACTACAAAGGATCAAGTGGGACATCGTCGGGCTAAGTGAATTAAGGAGAAAAGGAGAAGATCTCATTGAACTGAAAAGTGGACATCTCTTCTATTATCGTGGGACAGATACTGGCAGAACTAGTGGTGTTGGATTTATAATAAACAAGAAACTGAAGGATAAAGTGGTAGAAGTTGAAAGTTCCTCTGACAGAGCTGCACGACTCGTTATCCAACTATCGAGAAGATACCAGGCTCAGATTATTCAAACTTATGCACCCACCACAAGTCATCCTGAAGAAGAAATTGAAGAATTTTATGAGGAAATTCGTCATCTAAATAATAAAGGTAAGCAGCACTTGAAGATAATTATGGGAGATTTCAATGCAAAAATAGGGCAACGGCAACAGAATGAAACTTCAGTAGGTAAATTCGGTCACGGCAACAGAAACCAGCGTGGAAATACTCTCGTTGAGTTTGCAGAGGCAGAAGGATTTTTCATCTTGAACTCCTTTTTCAAGAAAAAGCCACACAGGAAATGGACATGGAGACATCCAATTGGGACGACAAGTGAAATTGATTTTATTATGTGTAACAAAAAATTCGTCATCGAAGACTGCAGTGTGCTGAACAAGTTCAACACAGGTAGTGACCATAGATTGGTGAGATGTAAGATGCACCTCAACACTAAACTGGAACGTGGCAAGCTCATAAGACAAACAAAATGTATTGACATAACCAACCTTAAAAAACACCATAATACTTTCAAGTTGGAACTGAAGAACAGATTCTTTGCTTTAGAAGGCCTAACATCGGAAGAAGTGGATATTTCGGAAGTTAACAGAAAAGTAACCAAAGCTCTAATGGAAACAGCAACAAAATTAGCTGGGTCTAAGAACAAGTTGCATGTGAACAAATTATCAGGAAAAACCAAAATGTTGATGCAAAAAAGAAGAGAGATGAGGACAACTAAAGAAGATGTGACTTCCAAAGTGGAATATATAGAGCTATGCAAGACAACACGAAAAAGTATCACTGAAGACGTAAGGAAATTCAACTGTGAGCTAGTGAGGAAAGCAATTGAAAACAACCAAAGCCTTAAGATAGCAAAGGGACATCTCAGTAAGGGAAGAAAACAGATTATGGCTCTGAGAAAAGAAGATGGTTCTATAACAAGAAATAGAGGCGAAATTTTGACAAGAGTGAAAGATTTCTACTCCAAATTATATGAAAGGGATGATACATGTACTCCAGACATCATGAAAGGTACCAGAGTTCTTCCAGTCCTCCCAGCAGAAGTTGCTCATGCAATCAAGAACATGAAGCGGGGGAAAGCTCCAGGAGAAGATGGAATTACTATAGACATCATACAAGAAGCAAGTGGAGAAATTGAAACAGTACTCGCCCAAATTTTCACTCGATGCCTTAATGAAGGGAAGATTCCTGAGGATTGGAACAACGCTACAATGATCCTGCTACATAAAAAAGGTGACATTGAGGATCTCAGGAACTACAGACCTATCAGCCTCCTATCAGTGGTTTATAAAATCTTCACTAAAGTTCTTTCACACCGCTTGAAGGTAACACTGGACATGGCTCAACCGAGAGAACAAGCTGGATTCAGGAGTGGCTACAGCACAATAGATCATATCCACGTACTGAGAGAACTAATTGAAAGAGCGAGGGAATATGAACTTCCATTGTGCATGGCTTTTATCGATTATGAAAAAGCCTTTGATTCGGTGAAACCATCAGCAGTTACCACGGCTCTGAAATCCTGCGGTATTGAGGATGCATACATTAATATTATTAATAACATCTATGAAAATGCAAGTGCAAAGATTCGGCTGTTTGAAAATACAACACACATAAAAATTGGAAAGGGAGTGAGACAAGGTGACACCATATCTCCGAAGCTCTTTAATGCCACATTAGAAAATGTCTTTCAATCACTGAACTGGGAAAACAAAGGGATAAAGATTAATGGAGATTATCTAACCCACCTTCGTTTTGCTGATGACGTAGTCATTTTTGCAACTACCCCATCAGAGCTGCAGAGTATGATCCAGGAACTTGCTGACAAGAGTAAAGAAGTGGGATTAAAAATGAACTTTCAGAAGACAAAAGTGATGTTTAATGCTTTTACAAGAAATGAAGATTTATCGATTGATGGAGAAAAACTGGAGATAACAGATACATATGTTTATCTTGGACAGCAGATATCAAGTGAGGGTCACATTGATGAAGAAATTAATCGGCGTACAAAACTTGCCTGGAGAGCTTTTGGAAGAAACAGCATAATTTTCAAGAGCAATATGCCATTATGTCTTAAAAGAAAAGTGTTTGATCAATGCATCCTTCCAGTGCTTACGTATGGTGCAGAGACGTGGACCTTAACTAAAAGAGACATACAAAGGCTGCAGACAACTCAAAGAAGCATGGAGAGGTGCATGCTTGGTATAACCAGGAGAGATAAGAAGAGGAACTCGTGGATCCGAAAAATGACGAGAGTGGAAGACATCATGATCAGAGTTAAATCCCTGAAATGGCAATGGGCTGGACATACTGCCAGAAGGACAGACCATAGATGGACAGCCGAAATTTTAGATTGGATTCCAAGGGACAGGAAAAGACCCAGAAAAAGACCACATGGGAGATGGGTGGATGAAATTCGTAAATATGCGGGAGTGACATGGAGGAGACTGGCACAAGACAGACCGTTGTGGAGGAAACTTGGGGAGACCTTCGTCCAGCAGTGGATTGATAATGGTTGACAATGATGATGATGATGATGATGATTAACTTAAAGCTAAATTTTAGCAGCAAGAAAAGTGATAATGTTGGAAAATTGGTGACAGAAAAGCATGAATATTGGTGCAAATAGTGACCAGCCATTCTTGATTCAAATTTTTATTTGGCAGATTTAATTCTTAAAACTGTATTTTTGTGAGTGCATTTAAAAATGCTCAGGTCTTTTTCCTGTAAGCCTTTGTACATAATCAAACCTTTTGGACATAAAGAACATTCAAAAAATTTCATTTGAAACTAAAATGATGCCATGTTTTGGTTCATGTTTAGTCTGCATGTGAGCAAAGATTCAAGCTGATAAATTTTAGATACTTCTTTAGTTTCAAAGGTAAAAGATTAAAATGTTTTTTCAAATTTATAAAGAGTTCATGGAATTCTTTCTGTAGTAATTGTAACATCTCACTAAATCTTTTATAAACAGCTATGAAATGCTGCTGCAGCAAAAGAAATGGTTCAGGTATCCTCCACCTAACTGTTTGGCAAATAGTTTGAGTTTAGGTTAAAAAAATGCACTCATGAAGACATGTTACAAAAGTCTTTTCATTAGGCTTTTGCATTTAGATGATTTAGATGCTTGATGATATCTCTTAAAAATTCTAAGTTTTATTGTAACCATATACCCAGTAGGAACAAAATATTATGTCACCCCCATCCCCATTATCTGACCTTTAGTTTCAAAGGTAAAAGATTAAAATGTTTTTTCAAATTTATAAAGAGTTCATGGAATTCTTTCTGTAGTAATTCTAACATCTCACTAAATCTTTTATAAACAGCTATGAAATGCTGCTGCAGCAAAAGAAATGGTTCAGGTATCCTCCACCTAACTGTTTGGCAAATAGTTTGAGTTTAGGTTAAAAAAATGCACTCATGAAGACATGTTACAAAAGTCTTTTCATTAGGCTTTTGCATTTAGATGATTTAGATGCTTGATGATATCTCTTAGAAATTCTAAGTTTTATTGTAACCATATACCCAGCAGGAACAAAATATTATGTCACCCCCCACCCCCATTATCTGACATTTGGATTGCTACCAGCATGGAGATGCACATCTGTGAAAGTCAGGGGTGCTGCAGTATCAGTCAGAGCTAAATGGTAAGGAATGAGATTTGACCCCCTTGGAAAAGAGTGGGTGTGATCATTGGATACAGAGCAAAGTGTGTCAGTATCTAGAAAATGGCAGATATTGTCAGCTGTTCACAGGTCACCATAGTTAAAATTTACCAAGAATGGATGGTAAACTTTAACTATGTTTACCAAGGCATAAAGATAACTAGCTGGTTGGTGTTGGATGGCCACAATTGCTTAATTCTCAGGGACAGAGGCAGCCGAGCCATATTGTTTGGAACAGTACACATGCTACATCGGCACAACCAATTGTGGTTAGCAACCAAATAGCACAGAGGAGTGCACCCACTGTTACAGTGAAGCAATCTCTCCACTGTATGGTCCTATGGTGTAAATGCAGTGAAAGAAAGTTGCATTCTTTGATGAATCATGTTTCCTACTGTATTGTGAAGATGGACGATGGTAGGCAAGGTGAACAGTTGTGGAAAAGATGGTACAAGATGCCATGACCCCGCTGGTACAAGTACATCATGGAAGGTGTAATATTCTGAAGTTGTTTCCTTGGGACACTGTCAGTCCCCTGATTGTGGTGGATAGCCTCCTTCAGAAATGTAGCCATATACCTGTTCATTATTAGAAAAACACTTTTTGGCTTTACTGAGAAAATGAAATTATATTCTGTTGAAGAATTCTTATTCTTCTTTTCCTCTGAGTTCTGTTCATTTGCAGACATTTCTGTCCTTTTGTTGAATCAGGATTTGTACAGTCCTTATAAATCCTTAGAAGTTCTTATAAAGTGCTTACTTTTTGTTGGGATGCTTGCTTAAAAGTCATTACTTTTTGTCAAAAATTGCAAAAAGTGCTTACTTTTTGTAACTGTTGGCATGAAATCTAGTAAGTGCCTAGAACTTTTACTGTTGATTGGCTATGCTAATGATGTCATGTCATATCATATCAGCTGCGAGCCCATGGGGCATCATGTGGCAGTGTGAGATATCTAATTTGTTAAAAGAAGTGAAGGACCGTGGGCTAAATTAAACATATTCAGCAGAGTCTACTCAACATTCTGCAACAGCATCTCTTGGTACTGATAGTTCACTTATGTGTATGCAAATAACAATTATTCAGTTGTGTCATGAGGAAATTAAGTGCAAAATTCAAATCTTGAGCTCATAACTTTACAGTTTTAAAATTTACATACTGTTTATTTTATATGTGATTATTCTCTCAGATTGGAAAACTGATTGATCAGCAGCAGAACTGTCATTTCAATTGCATAAATTCTAATTTATTATATCCACAAACTTAAATTACATGGGAAAATATTGCAAACTTCATCAGCATACTTCAATTTGCATAGTTAAGTCATTTGTAAAAGTATATTTGTGCACATGTCATTCTTGTGTATGCTTGGTAAGGTTCTTAAAGAAATTTTAACGGTTGCTTAAAAGTCCTTAAAAAGTGCTTACTTTATGTGGGAGAAAAAGAGTGGGAACTCTGCAAATGTTAAAGCCTTAACAGTCAACAAAGGGCCAAAAACATCTACAAATAAATGCAACTCAGAGAAAAAAAGGAGAATAACAATTCTTCAACTGAATATAATGTTCAATATTGCAGACCAGGTCCATCTGTTTATTCTAACATTGTTTCTAGACCAAGATGAGGTGTTTCAACAGAACAATGCACCATGTCATAAGGCCTGTTTCATCCAGGTGTGGTTCAAGGATCACGAGAATGACTTCCACGTTCTCCTGTGGCCACTCATATCACCCAACATGAACCCGATTGAAGACTTGGAGGCCATATGGATCTGCAGTTGCATTGTATGAACCCTAGACAGGCTATGGGCAGCATTTATGCAGATATGGTATGACATACTAATGAACACTTTCTAGGGAATTGCGGAGTCCATGCCTCTGAATGGTTGTAGTGGTGGCAGTTCACAGAGGCCCTACACATTATTAGGTAGGTGGTCATAATGTTTTGCTCCTAAAATTTATATTTGTGAAGAAAATTTAGATTTTTGTGATGAAGTACAAAAAAGCATTTGTGTAATTTTCCTCTTCGTTTTTTTAGCCTATAATTTTATTATAGTAGAGCATGTCTTATAATTTGCAGCAGTTTTTAGTAAAATTGAAGAAACTGCTGAAATTTGCCTTGATTTGAATGCATATATTATTTTAATGGTATATTTGATCAACAGGATTCATGACTAATCTCTAATTCATAATCGTGTTACATTATGTTTCCCAGTTTATGATACACTGAAGTTATATGGAGGATTCTCATTAAATTACACCTATCTTTTCCTGCAATTCATGTTACAGTGCCTGATTTAATTACATAGAAATTTTTCATCATTTATTCTCAAAATATAGAACTCGTCAAATGTAAATGTGAAGTCTGTTAAGAATTCGCTAACTGTTAGAAAAGTATTATTATGATATGAATAAAAATATTGTTTTCATCCAGAGCTGAAAAATACTTAATGATAGATTGACATTTGTTTTTTTAACACAATAATTTTAAGTCACAAATGTTTTCAGTTCTGGCTACAAAAAGGGTTGAATAGTTTAACTTTGTTAAAACCCCTTGGATTGCATCACTTTTCTTTTTATTTTTATTTTGTAATGACCATCATAATATTTCCTAATATTACACTCTTTGAGCACCAATACATTGTTTTTAGATGTAAAATGGAGAGTCATGTCATTATTATTCCCAAAAATATACTTTTGGGTTCAGCATATACTCATGGTGCAACACCCAGAACAACTTTTCTTTTTTCATTTCGGCAACAACATAAAAGTAGCCCACTGGAGAGAAAAAAAGTGACTATCTTCAATAACTACAACAAATAATAAATAAATAAATTGAAGTGGTCATGCTCTTTCAAACTGGGCATGTGTAAAACACACTTCACTCTAAAAATTTGAACACTGCAAATTGTACTTTAAATGCATTGATGCTTTTTTCACATATTTGAAAGCAAGTATTGTATGTGTTTGCTTTCAAGTGTGAAAAGCAGACACATTACTCATATGCAACAGATAGGAGGTTCAGTGGCGGATCACCGCACAGGCGCACGAAGCACCCACTTGGGGCCTCAGAATAGCAGGAGCCTCAAAAACCAAATAGAAAACTAAATTTTATATGTATTTTATTTCCAATGTCCTGTTGATTGATAAAAATATAAAATAATTATAAGGACAAAAAGGCAAATTCTGCCGTGTTCTGTGATGCTATTTTCATAGAGGGTAACAGTTTCATGCTACGAAAGGAACTGCATCAGCGTCTTATTACTCCTGGCCATGGCTGTCACTCCAAGGGCCCGTGCTTTGTAAGTGAAATATCCGTTAGTAGAATCTAAGAACATTCAGAACATCGAGAAGCCAAAACTCGAATCTCCGCTATTCCCAGGAGCAATGTTTCAAGGCAGCACAGGATGTCCCCCCTGTCTAAACAATTGTGTCTCCCTGGTAGTTTTAGCCATAAGGTAACGAAATATTCCTTCAAAATCAATAATAAATGGGTAGAACCCACCTAAATCAATAACAGTAAATTGCGGAAATCCGTTTTAATTATGTATGATATAAAACTACAGTGTAAAAGCAAGCTTTTGCCGCTCACGGGTGGCTTCATCAGGCAGCAGAAACTAAATGTAAACACTAAATTGAAAATACAGACACTTCCGAAACTTTCGGAATGAAAAGTGTGGTAACTTTCAAGAAAACAGTTCCGAAATTTTTGGAACTGTTTGTGTGTTTCTAATTTAGTGTTTACATTTAGTTTTTGCTGCCTGATGAAGCCCCCGTGAGTGGCGAAGCTTGCTTTAAACTGTGGTTTGTATCATACACCATGAAAACAGATTTCCATGATTTACTGTTATTGAAATAGTCCTTACTTTTTGGTTTTAGCTCTAAGGAAAAGGAATGGGGTTGGCCAACAATGAATAATTGAATTGTTCCCGTCTGCTATAACCAGTCCTACAACAAAGCCCTAAATTTGATCCACAGTACCGAGGGAAGAGGTCGTGTGTACAATATATTTCTTTTAATATTGGATCTATTTGCGGCTAGAATCAAATATTGATTATGATCCTACTTGTTACCTGCAAAGTAAGTCTGTTTTTTAATAGAATTTTATATGTTTTAACAAACTTGATACAAAATTTCTCTATCAATCATAGCGGTCCTTGTAAATGCTTTGTTTCAACATATAAAAGTACCTATGTGGGTCAATCACATGATATCAAGAGCTCAGTGGCGCATTCCGGATTTCTTTATGGGGTAGCCCAAAATATTGAAGATGCAAATAAAAATACCCCAAAGAAAATATCATGTGCGTGGGCCCAGGTTTGTGGGCCACACCTCTGAGTGTGCCATTGTAAGAGCTTACCCTTCCAAATCTTCATCTAATTGCCGATCATGGGAGAGAATCTCTATACATAAAACAAAATGAAAAAATGCGAGTGTTTCCGTAAGCAAATTGTTCGACCACTTCTAAATGACCTAGAGATCTGAAAATTTGCATGCTGATAAGTCTTAAGGTCCGGATATCTAGAAACGTCCGAAAACCAAAAAAATCAGAATGGCAGCTTTGGAATATTGTCTGCTTGAATTTTTCTACCACTTCTACAACTAGAATAGCCTGAAAACCAAAAAAATTAAAAGTGAGGCTTAGCTTTACTGTTGAAAATGCTGACCGGTTTAAGAGATTATTATGCTAGAAACGTTGAAAACAGAGCTGGATTTACGAAGAAATAAATGTGTAGCAACATTTGCTATGCAAAGTAAGTTTTGTGTAGCAATGAGAAACTTTTGATTAGCACTAAGACATTATGCTATGATAGAATCCCATTACCTGTTCGAAAACAAACTAGAAAGAAATTTTAAACACATTATTAATTTATTACCTTATTTAATGCTGCTGCTCTTCAAAGTCACAATTTTTTCTTATGCCATATCGCTGTGTGTTAGGCCTACGTGGTTTGTAAAAAAAAAAATTACAGCCTCATTAGGTGAAAATTTGTTCATAGATGGCCCTTCAATAGATATGCACATTAAATTTTCCAAAGAAGATTCACTAAGACTGCTGCGATAGTCACTCTTTATGCGACTCGTGTAGGAGAAGTGCCTCTCTACAATGGCATTAGACACTGGCAAAACTAGAAGTATTTCAAAAAGATGAGAAATATTAGAGTAGATATTTCTTTTGGATTTTAAAATGGACCACAAGTCTTCTCTTGATGAAGTTGCCATATTCTGGACCCAGAATTCCTTACCCCCCCCCCCCCCCATTCCTCTTCAATGGCTCAGGTATTGACTTTCTTGGCTTGCAGCAATGAGGTAAAATATTTAGTCATGTGCCTAATTTCATCCTGACCAAATCTCTTAAGGGAATCACGATTGTTTGGCCATAATGCCACATCTAAAACGTTCAGACACTTCACTGTATCATTTGTCATGTCTGGAAATCTATGACTGATTCTCTCCTCTCTCCTTCGGGTCTTTGAGGTTCACCTATTAACAGAACAACTTATCATAGAACAACCTCTGTCCGCCGAAACACTTTAGAAAGAAGAAGAAGAAGAAATCGTCTTTAGGGGGAGGGGGGGTAATAGTGGCATAAGGGCCACAGCAACCATCATAAAAGTTTGAAAAGTAAGTTCAAAAAGTTCACTGTAAGTCAGCGTAACAGGTGTTCTAAATGAAATGTATCTCAGTGTATGCGAAGCAAAATCATATCTTCAGAGCGATTCACGTCAATTTGATTCTCAGTCTGCAATGCGATGCCACTTAAATCGAGCCCTGATTGAAATGCTGCAAAAATTCCATGAAATTTTTATTTAAAATTAACTGGTGCCAAAATCTGCTCCGTTTTACGTCAAACCGTATGCACTGACGTCACGACCCTGTTCTAAATCGTGCAACAGTTACGGATCTTAAATGACCTTGTTTTCCCTTTATTACTGTTCTCTTTCTGTAATTTTATGTTCAAAAAGGATTTTTTAGATTCATCGTTCGGAGAACGGGCATGACTAGTATATCAAGGTTGTCAAAAGTAACGAGATTGATTTTACAATGGGGCAGAAGAGTAATGCAGTAAACTTACTTACACCTACACATTTTCAAAATATTCTCCCTCTACCTGAATGCACCGGTCCCACCTTTCTATCCACTTCCGGAAGATGATTACAGATTGTTCAGTTCAGTATTTGATGCAAACCAACCCCCCACGATGTTGTTTCTTTACTTCAGGGAACAGGTGGAAGTCACACGGCGCCAAGTCCGGTGAACGCAGAGGGTGCGCTGTCATTTCGATGCTCAGATGTTGGATAATCAGCTGGATAAGCAAAGCATGATATGCAGGGGCATTATCTGGATGCAAAACCAACTAGTTTGTGCATATTCTTATCATTTTGGGAATTTCTTTTTTCTCTTAAGGGCCTTTGAGAACTTCAGAATAATAGGCACCGGTAAGTTTTCCCTTGTGGAACAGCATAGTCATACACAATTCCCTTTTTATCGAAGAAAACCAGGTGATGACTTACCCTCCACTTGCTTGAACCATTGCTTTCTTGGATCGGGGTCTATGTGGGTATTTCAGTGCTCTGTTGTTTTGTTTCTGAATGGAAGTGGTGAAAACATGCCTCATCACATGTGATGACTTGATCCAAAAAGTGTGGCCCATGTCATAGCCCACATTTTTATTAGCAACAAGTGATAACAGGTTTTGCCTTGTATTCATCCATGAGCAAGTGGGTAATCCACTTTTCCCCGACTTTTGGTACCTCAACCGGTTTCTCACAGTGTCATCTCCTCAATGGTCATTCGGCGGTCTTTGCGAGGGAGTGACTCGATGGTACTGACATTAATCCTCCGTAGTTGATGTTAAAGGCCTACCAGAACTGGCTCATCTTCTAGACATCTTTATTTCTTGTGCCGCTCAAAAGCTTTTGCACGGGACCAAGCACCTTATTTTTAGGCTGTTTTAATCATTTTGTGCCTTTCTGTAGCGGTTTTATTCAAACGCATGCAGAATTTTATAGCCGCTCTTTACTCCAATTTTAAATTCATACTGGGTTACAGAAACACATCTGAACTCTACGCCATCTGCTACAGGAATGAACTAGTGGAGCACTTAACGACATGTCGTCATATGACTGATTTTGCGGGTGTTTCGACACAGGCAGCTGCATTTTTCTGCATGTTTCTGTTTTTGCGCTATGACGTTAGTCAAGAAGGGTTTGCTTTGGCGCTATGATGTCCGTCTCGTTACTTTTTGAATGACCTACGTATGTATATACATACACATATATACACTTCGAGTGAAAACTGAATCATAACCTACCCAATCAAAAGTGAATGCTGCCCGTTCACGTAAATAAAACATTCAGAAATGTTGCGTTTACAGGATTTCCATGAGGGTGTGATTATTAGACCGACATAGCATATATAATGTGTGCATGAAGAATAGGTAGGAAAATACGGAGGAGCGTGATGGATAAACGCAAGGATTTATCAGGCTTTGGAAAAGGGCAGATTGGGGAAGCTCGGATAGCGGGTGCCTCGATTTTCCAAACGGCTGAACTGGTGGGTTGTTCGCGATCCGCCCTAGTTAAAGTGTATCAGGACGGGTGTGAAATTGGTCAAAACACGACCCAGAGGCAAAACTGCACAGGACAGCGAAAGGTTGATGTGAGAGGTGAGCGCCGGGTTCGACAACTCGTACAGGTCAACAACGCAGCACTATTCAACAGTTGACTACCCAGTACAACAGAAGTCAACTCAGAACAGTATCTGTCATGCCTATGCATCGCACGCTTGCACGTACAGGCTATAAAAGTAGACGATATCCTTTTCTAACCACGGTCATAGGCGCAAAAGACTCGCCTGGTGCAAATATACTGTGAATTGGACGTCAGATGACTAAAAAAAGTGTGCTGGTCCCACGAGTCACATGTTTTACTCCACTCCATGGATTGTTGTTGACGTATCTTGCCAAACAACATGAGGCACTCGATCCATCATGCATGGTTTCCACAGTGCAAGCCTGCGGAGGCGGTTGTATGGTGTGGGGCATGTTTACCTGGAAGCAGGGTTGTGCAACTACGTGTAAAAAAGGTTTTCTACGTGACACGTAAATTACATGTAAAAAACACATAAAATTCGTAGAAAACGTAAAATGCGTAATATATATAAATTTTTTTTAAAAAAACATGGCTTTGTGCTGTTAATTAACTTGCTATGTAGGAATACCACATAAAACGGAGATCCTTCAAAAACAAACATACCCTTCGGTATTTTTATATGATCTTATTGGAACAGTGCAAACTGCCACGTCCACGTGACATACCACCAGGATACTACATACACATCAGCATCACGTTATATATATATATATTTTCCTAGCCTTCATATTCACACGGGGAAATCCTTTTCTTTATGATATAATTAGTGTGGGGCCCACTTTAAGATATTATGTTCGGCAAAGGAAGTCAGAAGCCACGCCGCGGTGTAGTTTAAAGTGAAACAAGACGATAGGAACAATCAAAATGAGACGTTGCCTCACGGCTCGCCTTTGATATCCATGCACGTGCTGCCGGCTGGCGGCTCCCGTCTCTACAGTGATTCACTGCTAGGCAGACACAGAAGTTCTACAACGTCGGCAACTTCTCGTTGACTCGGCGGTAAAACTATAACTATGCGAACTACACATTTTTTCTGTTATTTAAATGCAGGAGGTTTTAGTGTTGGCTTCAGTTCAAAGCTGAGAGCGTTCTTAATAAACACCATTTTTCCTCCTCTCGCTAATTGTTGAAGGAGGCTCAACATTCTAATTGAAGACTCTTCCCACATTGAATCGCGGCGGTCGACCTCTTCATAATCTTGAATTCTACTCAATATACATTGTGATTTTTATGGATGCTAGTGAAAGAGGTAGATTATTTTCTCCAGTTTTAATATACAAGAAAAAACAGATACATTATAATTTCTAAAAAGAAATCTGTTAATAGGTGGCTGAGCTGTATGAACAATCTTAAGAGAATAATGATTTTGTAATGAAATGTACAAGAAATTTTAAGTTTAAAATGTAATATAATTAAAGTGGTTTTTATATTATATTATTTATACACACGCATGAAAGAAAATTAGTTTTTTACATCTGCGTAAAAAACTGGTTTTCTACGCCAAGTAAATTACCTGTATATTACTCGTAATTTACGTAAAATACGTAATGAGTAAATTACCTTGCCAATCCTGCCTGGAAGAAACTTGGACCCCTGGTGCATGTGAAACAACATATGACTAGTGCCCACTATCGTGAATTGCTTGCTGACTCTACACACCCAGCAATGTTTCATTTATTCCCGAATGGCGACGGTGTCTTCCTAGGTACAATATTGGGCAGAAATAAAAAAATATAGAAAGATTCAGTAGCCAGATTCAATTCCAATACAATGCAAATTATTTTGACACACTGTGGGTAACGAATTTATAAGTAATAATAAGTTTAATTTGGGAAGCGAAGTGAAGAAATTCTCAATTTCTGGAGTTCAAGAAGCTGGTATATTCAATAATTGTAGATTATACTCCCGATATCCCCCAAACGGTCAAATTCACTTTAATCTTAAGATTTGTTAACAAACAAAGAAATATAAATAAAAGAAATGTTCTTTGGTTTTCTTCAAATCGAGAATCATGTTTCCTTATATTTTGAAAAGATTGTATTGGAATAATTAAAGGATCTATGTATTGACATCGAAAACTGTAGAGACCAAAAATATGATAATTTGACAAACCTGTAGGATAAATACAGTGGATTACAAGCGACATTGAAAAAACGTATTGAAAAGCTAGCCTATGTACCATGTGCTAATTTTTCGTTGTTTTTTTTTTTAGCAAGCATTGCATTATTTGAACTTTATTCAAAATGTGTACGTATATTTCTCATTGTCCCCTCAACGATGGAATATTCTCATAAATAATTTGCTCGACACTCAATCCAAATATTAGGCGACACCAGATGGGCATCAAGAGCTGACAGCAGTTTCAGCTTTAAGAAAGAATTACAAGAACATCAAGGAAGCATTAATTCAAATTAGTACGAATGGCATTGAAAAACAATAGGTAAATCAAGGGCAGAAACATTATCAGAATATTTTAATGAATATAAAATATAGCTTTATTAATAATTTTATGGGACAAACTGTTTCAACGAATAAACAGTATAAGAAAATCATAACAAGATGTACAATCCAATTTAATACAAGGAACAACTCTTCTCAAATCTCCTTCTGAATTCATTGTGGATGTCAGAAGCAACTTCTAAGATTTTGAGAACAATGCAAATTTACTTCCAAAAATCGGAATTGCAAAGACAGCAGAATGAAGACAAGAAAAAAAAATGAAATTTTTTTTAACAATGCTTTTTTGTAATGATAGCGATGAACGCTCATTTTTCGTGCTTAAATGGGTTGATTATTATTTACGTAATTCAGTAAATCAGTTCCATTTATGCTGTTCGGCATTTACGAGTATGTTTATCAAAAACGATGTTCAATCATAAGATTATGAATCAATTATTGACAAATTCACAAAACTAAAATCGAGGAAAGTTTGACTTTAATATGATTGTTATGAATAAATGTGTACAAAATAACTAAGATATTTCATTTATTTTTGTTCAAAACAAGAACCGATTCTGATACTCATTACTTGCTATTTAATAATACCAAATGGAATGTGCAGTGTGATTTTTTCTATTGCACGAATAGGCGATTTTTCATGTATGCGTTTTTTTTTTTAATGGAAAACATTAAACGCTGAATTTTTCAATTCATGCATTTTGGTATAACATCTTTAAAAAAACATATACTTTTTTGAGGGGGTCTAAAAATCAGGTTGCGCTTGGGGCTTCCGAAACTCTTAATCCGCAACTGGGGAGGGTTGTACGTATGAATCATGTGACAGTCTTGTTCATAACAGTGGCACAAAAAAAGGACATAGATTGTGTTTGAGTACACTATGATAGGGAGTTTCTTACTTCTACTTAGTATTTTGTTAGTTAATAATGAACACATTGTCATAAAAACTGAATTTAAAGGTATAGTGATGGGAAAATACAGATTCTTTGTAATATTTAAAACAGAAAAAATTGTTGAAACATGAATATTTCAAAGCACCTTACCACTCGGAGTGGTAAGGTGGATGAAACTAGAACATAGCCTGTAAGCTATGCTTGTCTCATGGTACACAGCACAATCATTAGAGGAGAAAATGATCACAGTTTCATTAGACAGTCACAAATTCACCAAAATATTATAGTAAATCTTCTGCATAATAAGAAAGATATACATTTTTATTTGTTACTTAAAACAAAAATATTGTTCTTTTTGTGCTGTATTAGTGAAGGTGGCAATGTAAATGGTTTACTCTTTGTAGAGGTATGCAATATAAAAATATTGCGTACCTCTTTTTATTTTTTGGGGTGTGTGTTGTATGTATGATATTGTGCAATGTGCCATCTTGCTTATAATCTGGGTGATTTCTTTTTATAGAAAAGTGTAATAAGTTACAAGCAAAGTATTTTAGAAGAACCTGCAGTCATAAATGATGATCTCCTCAAAGAAGCTATATTAGCTCATGGACCCAAAGGAGTTCAAGCTCAACAGCTTTTTGAAGAAGAAGGCATCGATTATGCTAAAATTCTGTCCTTAAAGTTAGAATTCAAAAGTTAGTATTATTTAATCGTTCATTCTAGTGTAAATGAATTGTTTGTACATGGTTTTAAATTTCTTTACTGTCTGCATTTTCGTGGCTGAAAAAACATTTCAATAACCACCTAAGGCACACTTTCTATTGAACCTGGTTGAAAACAGAAAAATATTCTGTTGAACCTTTTTTAAATTAGAAGATCCATGCATCAGACATCAACCATCTAAAGGTCTGTACATACATAAGTATATTCATATCATTAAGCTGTTCTTTGAGACTCTGAGGTTAGCTCCTCAATGAAAGCTCATCTTACAGATTAAAATTTCTGATAGAGCTAGATTTTACTTACTGTTGATGTAACATTTCCATTTGCAGTGGTCTCGGTACACAGCTCTAGCTTCACTGAGATCCACACATCTGACACAAGATCTTTTGTACTTTATACTTATCTTTCTCATGCAGACATTCCTGAATATTGGTTCTCCCTTGATTTCCTTGGCCTACACATTACACATCTGTAACACATCTTTATTCCTCATATGATCAGAACGTGTTTTGCCACTAACCTCCCATAAGTAATGCATCTGTCCAGCACACAACTCCTATGTCTTTTCTGCAGTACCAGTACTCAAGTTTCACTACCATTCATAAGAGTAAGAACAATTACACTTTCATACACAGCCATTTGGAACTTTTTTGAGAATGTAGGTAATAAGTTGTTTGCACACTATAGTTAAGTAAAGATATTAAAGAAACACAGGAGCACTTTTGACCTCACTTAGGGTCTGTGAACGAAGCTCTCCTTTACTTGTTCCATGACAGCAAGAATGAAGAAAGAACACCACTTATTGTGGAAGCAGTAAAACTGGGAACCACTACATAGATGCCAAATTGACACATAACCAAAGACATATTACTTTAACATCAACATTTATTTGGCATCTATTTCTAAGCTCAGTTAGAAACTGTACAGAGACATAGCTGATGAGTTCTGAACAGATACAGTACATAGATATGTGATATCTTATACCAAGTAGTAGTGGAGTAGCATAAGAAATGTGTTTTCTTAATGTTTCTACTTTCCCTTGTGTAATATCGCTGATGAAACATGCAGTGCCAAGTCTACCAAAAGTTTGGGCATATCGTGCAGAACAAAGCTCCTTGTTATTATAAGGATAAAGAAAATTATCTTGTTAAATAACAATTAGAAATTTCATTTGATTACTATGTTTATTTTTTGTTTAGACATTTCTTCATCGGTCAGTGGTGCTAATGGGCTAGTTTGTGCATGGTAAACCCTCTTCCCAGATTTTGTATGCATGCAGTTTGCTTTTCTGAGTAATGCTTTAAAAAATAACTTTTGTATACCTTTTTTTAAATATTTTTCTTCTTTGTTTATTTCAGAGGTATAAAGCACTTTTAAGCACAGAAAAGTTGTGTTAAAGAATTTAAATGTTAAAGCAAAGCTAGCTTATGTTACTACATGAAAAACAATTAATAATTGCTTGGAAAATTAATATGATTTTGAATTCTGTTTCTCTGTTCTAATGTATCATATGTATTAAGTTTTGATTTCATTTCTTAACTGAAACATTTTTACAAGTCTTTTTTTTTTTCCAGAAACATTTTTACAAGTCTTTGTGTAAAATCATTCTAAAAATTATGTATTGGAACTTGTCATTCCTTGTGTGCTGCATGTGCTGTTGATGTATTTTGTATTTATCTTTTTCCCCAGATATTCTAAGAATTGAAAATCTGTGGCAATTCAAGTCACTAAAAAAACTTCAACTGAGTAACAATGTAATCGAGAAAATTGAGGGCCTTGAAGAATTAACAAACCTTACATGGTTAGGTATGTACATCAACCAGGTACTTCAATTCAAAAATTACTGTATAGCTTTTGGTATTTATTTTGGTTCAATACTTGTTTGTACACAGCAACTCGAAATTCAGCTTGAATTTTCTGTTATATTGAACTGACAGATTCGAGCTGGAATAACTTTAAACTAAACATAAAATTTCACGATTAAAACCATGACACACACATTTATTTTGTTTTGATAATCATCACTCTTTTCTTTTTTTAGGAATTTACATAATTATCAAATCCTATTATAAAAAAAAATTGCATCCCTGACATAAGGTTATTGATTCCAGTTGATAGGGAAACTAAAACCAAAGAACAAATACAGTACCTGTTCCCCATTTAGAATTTAAACCCAAACTCTTAATGTGAAAATTCAGTGTCCTATTTCTTTAGTCACCTGTTTACATAGGTTAAGTTATTCATTCCTAAAAAAAAATAAAAAAAAATAAATAAAAAAAAATGAAAAGGAAATCAAGACACCAAAGAACAAAATGATTGAGTAGCTTGTACTATGCCACAGACTCAGTACACTAATGTGAACAGATTTTAATAGTGTCAAATGGATAATGGATTAACCTTTTGAAGATTTTTTTAAGATATTTAACTGAAAATGAAAAATAAATTTTTCACAGTAGCTTTGTCTCCTAAAAATAGATTTTAGAGATACCTTTTTAGATTGACTGACTGGATTTGTAAACACAACCAAGAGTTTTCAGCTTTTTGTACAATAGAAATTTTCTGTTGGGGGTAGCAACATGAATTGTGGTTGTAAAAAACAAACCAATTTTGGTGTCAGTAGAAACCATATATCAATCAATGGCTTTGTAATTTTTCATGATGCTACTTTCACCTCTTGTTTCATTCTTATAACCATTATTTTGTGTGTGTGTGTGTGTGTGTGTGTGTGTGTTTGTGTTAGTAACAGGCGTGGGTAGAAGTTGATTAAGGCTAGTGAATCCCAGCTCATAAAAACATTTTTGTTAAGCTCCAGTATTTCTAAAACTCTTTAATAACAAATTTTACATTCTGATTTTTCCTGCTTATCAGTTGCATTTCAGATGATTTTTTCAGGTAACATTATTTTTTATGAAACTGTGCATGTGATATATGGGGGAAAAAAAAAACCCAAACATATTGTGTGCCATATTTTCGTTCTGAAAAAGATTGAACTCATTAAATGCATGTATTGAGTTCAACCTTTTCCCCTTTTTATTATAAATGCATTTATTAAGTTCAACCTTGAATTCAAAAAATGCATTTATTGAGATCAACCTTTTTCAGAAGGAAAATATGGAACAGTTTTTTTTTTCGTCCTGCTTTTTCCATTTCGTCTTTTGAGAATATTTCTCTTGAAAATTCTTCTCTGCAGCTTTTATGCAGTCAGATTTTCAATGCTTTTTCCATGTTCTTGTGGTTTTTTGAGGGAGGTTTCTAGCCAGACTTGAGTTGCATATATATTTTTTATGTACAAATAAGTTTTAAAGCGTTTTTTGTGTGACATATACTGCTAATTTACATATCTGACATTTCCCTGTGCTGTCATGTAACCACAAGTAGTATAGAATGTGACACAGAAGTTTGCCCAACAGTCAAATGCATTTGCACATCAGTAAGTGAAAGATGGCAAGCGATTCTGCATTTATTCGACACTGCATTTGTTACAAATTTCGTCAAGGAGAAAGTGCTGCAAAAGCATGTGCATCGATCGGTTGTATTCTGAGGGAGAATATTGTATCGAAAAGCACATGTAAGTTTTGGTTTAGACGGTTTAAAGTAAGTGATTTTGATGTTAGCGATCGAGAACGTAGTGGCCCCCGCATGAAGGTTGCATACGAGAAACTGCAAGCATTGCTGGATGAAGATTTGTCTCAAATGCAAAAAGATCTAGCTGAACAACTGGAGGTAACTCAACAAACCATTTCCAATCGTTTACCTGCAATGGGAAAAATTCAGAAGGAAGGAAAATGAATGAGTGCCACATGACCTGAGCCAGAGGAACAAGGATGAGCATGTCATGAAGTGTTTTAATCTGTTGAATAAACAACGCAGAAAGTCTTTCCTGTGGAAAATAGTTATGGGTGATGAAAAGTGAATATGGTACAACAATCCCAAATGTAAGAAATACTGTGGAGACCCCGGTGAAGCAACGACTTTGACACCGAAATGCAATATTCACTCCAAGACAGTTCTGCTGTGCATCTGGTGGGATATGAAGGGTGTGCTCTATTATGAACTATTGGAACAGAATCAAACTGTTACTGCTGATTGCTACAAGCAACAATGGCTGCGATTGAACCAGAAAATCTGTTGGAAACGTCCATTCACAGGCAAAGGATTGTATCCCGTGAAATTACTGTATGACAACGCTAGGCCGCATGTTGCGAAATCGGTCAAGGAAACATTATTGACGCTTGACTGGGAAGTTTTGGAGCACCCAGCATATAGTCCCGACATAGCCCCTTCAGACTATTATTTGTTCTGATCGATGCAACATGGTTTGTCTGCTGTACAGTTCCGGACATATGGCATAGTGCAAAAATGGGTTGATGACTTCATCGCATCACACAACAAAGTATTCTTCATGGCTGGAATCCTTCAGCTGCCTGACCAATGGCGGAAGGTGATAGATAATGATGGTGCATATTTTGATTCATAAAGGTATTTTTGTTTTCTCTCAAATCACATGTTGTGTTGTCTTGAAATGCTTTAAAACTTATTTGTACACCTAATACAACTCAGACCGTGTGTGTGTGAGTTATTTTTTTTTCCTGTTACTATTTTGTGCAAAATAAATAAATTAAAAATTTTAATAAGGCTCATGCTTAACAGTGTGTTCAAAATTCACAAGCTTTCTTCTACTGGTAATATGAAGACCAAACTTATGTCATCCATTTTCTTAAAAATCCATCCATTTGCATACTGCCATTCCAATGTACACGTTATTGTAATACTGCTTAGTATCCACTGGAACGAGAAGTGAGCGTAACAGTGATTTTAAGCAGTGACAAAATCACTATTTAAGACGGCTATAATGAATGTGTAAAGAATCAAGAACTGTGAGTCACTGTTGTAAAAGTGACAGAATCATTGCTTACGACAGGGGTGAAGGGGCAGTAATGGAATGGCGAGTCACCATCTTGCTTGTAACAGTGACAAAATCACTGTTACAATTGGCTCTCTTTGAATTCATTGTTTATGAGCAAATGCGCTGTGAAAGCCAAAGCAAAAATCTATCTTAAAAATGGGGAAAAGGGAAGATAAAAGGAAAACTCCCATCACTAGTGACCTCTATGATGTTTCAACAGAAAAGGAAACAAATTATTTAGACATGGTGATGTGGTAACCGAAACTCTGAAATAATAGCAATGATTTTGGATCCCAAGCAATTTGCAGACACTGCGAATAGTGACATTCTTATCAGTGAATTTGGAACTATTACTTTTTGTTACTGGTCATAACAGTGACAGTGATTTTTCAGTAATGGTGACAAAGTAACAGTCACATGATTTCTGACCCACCTCTAATTTTGGAACCAAACCTTTTAATGCAATATATATTCATTTATCCATTTGAAACAACTTGTGGTCATGCAGGTAGTGCCATGATAATTCTACAGCAAATTTTACCATTTTTGGCAGATGTTATCATAATTTAAGAAGTGTTTGTTTGTTGCTAACAGAATTATTGTAGATTATATTTTTGCAGTATGTAGTGGTGGAACATGTATTTTTTCTCAAAGGGATGGCAAACAAGATCATTTTAAGGAATGTTAAAAGCATTTCTAAAGAAGTCTGGTGGCACACAGCTCTGTAAATCTATCATAGAACATTTATGTAAAAAATTAGGAAAACTGTGCCCTATCAGAACCTAACTTTCAGTTTTTGTTGCTGGTTTCCTACTTTTGAACTGCTATGAATGCATTTTTTTAATACACGGTGCAGTGATTGGAAAAGGAAAATGTTGTTATGAGATGAGTACTGGTGCTGTCATCTACTGTAAGTAAACATGAGATTTATTGTTCCTCAAGCAAGATCATCAAAAAATTTCTGCCATTTGAGAACATAAGTGTGAGTTGAATTGCACTTCTCTCTTGTGTCTGTGTTGTGAAGAAACAGTGGAACAAAGGGAATACATCAAGTTTTATGTTTGACTGGGCAGAAATGCCACAGAAACATTTCAAATTATAAAGCAAGTTTATGGAGTGGATTTTCTGTCTTGTGCATGTGTTTTTGAGTGGCACATGTCATTTCTACCTTGAAAATAGGATCAGCGGAAGACAAGAAACGTCTGGGCCCAGCAAAAATGTTTTTAACACCAGACTTGATTGAATAGGCACAGGAAGTCATTATCAATGACCAAATTGCAGCACTTAGTGATTTCATACGATCTGTGTGTTCGACAAAAAGTAATCCAAGATTTGAAGAAAATGAAGTTCTATGTGTGGTTTGTTCCACATTCGTTAACACACAAGTAAAGCAAACCAAACATTCTGAATTCAATTGTTATGGGTGACAAGACATGGTATTTTCAATATGACCCTAAAACAAACTGGTAGAGTGAAAGTCTGTAAACTCTCCAAAAGCAAAAACAGCTTATCAAGAAAGATCACAAATCAAAACAAAGCTCATCTTCTGCAATAGTGAGGGAATGGTACACAAGAGTTTGTGGTTAAAGTCTTACTTCTGCCTGCATGTGAATGTTTTGGAATGTGTTTTGCAGAGAATCTGTCATGTGTGGTGTCATTATCAAGAAGCCAGGAGTTGGTACCTTTTACACAACAATGCACTAAGCCACCAGGCACTCATCATTCGGAAGTTTTTTGGCCAATGAAAAAAATCTGTATATTGTCGCACTCACCATATTCACTGGATTTAGCACAGTGTTATTTATTGTTCCCAAAGCTTAATGCACCACTGAAAGGCTGTCATTTTGTTGCTTTGGACAGCATTCAAAAAGTTGTGATGTGAAAATTAAAGAGTGTAGCTGACACAGCCTTCCACCAGTCATTCCAGTTGTGTGTGTGTGTTTCATGATCTTTGCATGCAGAGTATGGATGTGGGAGGAAGTTATTTTGAATAAACCAAGGTTTAGTTTACTGATACATGGGAGCACTTTTTTTTTCTAGCAGCAATTTCATTTTCTGATTGTTGTGGTTTGCATATTTTGTCACAGTTTCCTTTTGAGTACTACACCACAATCATTATTGATGTTTGATGTGATACCTGTCTATACAAAGTCTTTTTATACATTGATTATTGCTGCATGCTAATACCCCCCCCCCCACACACACACATGAGTATTGTTTTGTTTTCACCTATCTTTCAGAATTTAGGTATGAATCTTATATATAAAACACAAAACATCTGTTTGTCTGAAGCAGCAAAAACTCTTGAACGCCGAACTGTGGCACCGTGAAATTTGCATAGCTTATTAATACTGGAATTTTTAGGTCAACGCAACTATTTAAAAATTTCTACGTTGTTCCGTTCGCGAGTTATGAATTAATTAATAAGCTAATCAATAGAGTCAGCGTTGTTTGCTACGTCATTGTTATCTGAAAGCACGTGACTGCATTATCGCTGCGGCACATCCACAGGTGTTTCTATTCTTTGAGAACTGTGCGTAAAACAATGCAAAAATGAACTTTGTGAAATCTTAATGAAACAGGTTGAAATTTTTATCAACACCATGAATTGGTAATAAAAGGAGTCCCTCAACATTTCACCGGAATCCGGTCAAAACTTTTAAAATAGACATGGAATTTTTAATTCATTGGTAAACAGAAATATATACGCAGAAACAGTTAATAAAATTTTGACGGCTAATTTAAAAAGTCATTTATCGATTCAGGCGAAATTTGGAGGTCATGTTCCTATTAACGATTTATGGTGTTCATTAAAATTTCAGCCAGTTTCATAAAATATTCGAAAAGATACATTTTTAACGTTTGTATACCAGAGATAGTCTCAAAGGCGTCTGAAACTGAAAGCACGTGATGCATTTGATGCTTCTCACATGGACAGCTGTATGCTGGAATGTCAAGAGCAAAGGATCCAACAAAATTATATATTGTCGCCGATGAAGGAGAAACCAAAAATGTTGTGTACAGCCAAATGCTGAAATAATTACACTATAATAAATAATTTGTAATGACCGAATTTGTGAAATCAGCTTTTTTCTTTCTTGCAAGCATCAATTTTTTTCCCGATTTTTTCAGTGACATGTAAGGGAATATGAAATTAATAAGCCTAAATCCCGGGCAAAGCCGGGTAGTAAAGTTATATCCTATAAGAATCGTAAGAAAGATATCATTTCACAGACACTGTGTATAATATCATTGAAACATAAATATTAAAGCTTTTTTCACATCCATTTTAACAGTTGAAATGAATCATATTTTTCAGCACCCTAAGGAAAACTCATTCAAGAATAGCAGTGTGGTTGTGATCAAGATGATAAAACAAAATAATTGTAATATCAGCAACAGCCTGAATTCACCTTGCCCTTGGAGATAACTACCCTAAAGGAAGAAAACTGCTCCACATCCTTTGCCTCCCCCCCTCCCAAAAATTGTGAGACGTATCTACCCATGTGTTCTTCGTGTACAATTATAGATGTCAGCACACCATGAAAAGTCCACACATAATAAGCACATCAGGAACTAAGATTGCATGTTGAACAACTCTTTCAAATTAGCTGCAACCAAACTAACAATCTGAAGTCTGTGGTATGATGATGTAGAGAATAAGTCATAGGAGTTTTAATTTCATCTGCCAGAATATGTGAGTGCCACAATATTTTGACAGCATTTATCTTCATGCACAGTGTTTTTTAACCCAACCGATTTTTAGCTTGACTGTCTTTTTTAGTGAAAATCAAAGTGAACTAGTTAGCTAATGAAGTATGTATGTATAGAAATTTATGTATGAATTGCATTGCGGTGTTGCTTTTTCATATTTATAACCAACACACAGGGAAATAAAGACAATTGACAAGGTAAATTGAAAAAAACCCAACAAAAAAAACCTATTTTTTCAGTATAAGTCCTGGGTGTTGTAGGTATGCATCAACCATCAGTTGATTAACATCAAATTTCTGGAAGCTATTGCAGGGTAAACTGCTACGTGATATTGTTGATGTTACTTTCATCTCTTGGAACAGGTCAGTAGATAAGTAACAAATAACACTGTGTTTATGTGGATACAATATTTCTGTTGTCTTAGAATTTTCCAGGAGGGGTCACTGTGATTCTGTGTATTATTTTAAACAATGTTACTGGCCTTGATAGCACAAGGGCTGTTACTTTCTAAATTAAAAATGATAAAAATAAAAGACAAGAAAGATGACACCGAATTTGCGGGTGTAATAAGCACATCTTTTGAATCCGTTCTGATGCAAATTAAATTTATCAAAGATATTCAAAGTCAATAGAACCGGTATGGAAAACAATAGTATCTGACGGAAGAAAGACGTTTTTCAATTGGGTTTTTAATCCCTCAGATATTGCTGTAAACGGAATCCTGAGCTTACGCCCTCTGGTTGCAGACTTGTGCGTTAAGAAAAACATGAATTTATATGAGAAACATTTTGCACCGGAAACGCTCTCCAACATAGAAATAATTTTTCAAATCGGACTCTTAGAAACAGAGTTATCAACAAAAATAAGATGTGACTTTATGTCCGCTGGTGGGAAAACCATGCATTATTTTAGGAAGAAAGTATTCGCAAAAGGTTTATCCATATGAGCAGTATCGGTCCAAGAAAAAAAAATTTAGTCAAGTTTTCAGGAGCCCAGATTTTGCTACAAATACATCAGAAGCAGAAATTAACACCTATGACCCCTAGTGGCCAAACCATTATTTACAAAACATTAGAAATTATGTCAAAAATATTTTCCATCAGGTCTTGTATGCGATACAGGAAGAATTTTTCAAATCAGAGTTTTAGGAGCAGAAAACGCAATTTACCTTTATGCGCCCTAGCAGAAAGTCTAAGTGATTTACGTGAAAATTTTGAATTTATAGGGAAGACATTTCGCATCGGAAACACTATCCAACAACGAAGGAATTTTTCAAATTGGACTTTTAGAAGTAGAGATATTGACAAAAATAAGATTTACATCTTCGCCCCTGGCGTAGAAACCATGCATTATTTCAAGAAGAAAGTGTTCCTAAAAGGTTTGTTGACATGAGTAGCATCGGCCAACAAGATACTTTTTTTCAATTGAGATTTTAGAAGCTCATATTTTGCTGCAAATACATCAGAAGCGGAAATTAAGACTTACGCCACCTGGTGGCAATACCATTTTTTTACAATAATTACAAATTATGTGCAAACGATTTCCCATCAGGAGCTGTATCCGGTGCAGAAAGAATTTTTCAAATCGGAGGTTTAGAAGCAGAGCTCTCTCTGCTTCTAAACCTCCAATTTTCCCTATAAAAACGCAATTTAGCTTTACGCCCCCTAGCGGAAAGTCTATGAATTACTTAAAATTTTTGAAATTATAGGGAAAACATGTCACACTAGAAACACTATCCAACAAGGAAGGAATTTTTTAAATCGGACTCCAAGAAGTCGAGATATTGACAAAAATAAGATATATATCTACGCCCCTGGCGCAGAAACCATGCACTATTTTAAGAAGAAAATGTTTCTAAAAGGTTTGTCGGCACAAGTAGTATCGGTCTACAGATGACATTTTTTTCAATCGAGAATTTAGAAGCTCATATTTTGCTGCAAATACATCAGAAGCAGAAATTAAGATTTACGCTCCCTGGTGGCCAAACCTTTTTTTTTTTACAAAAATTAGAAATTATGTGCAAACGATCTCCCATCACGAGCTGTATCCGGTGCAGAAAGAATTTTTCAAATCGGATATTTAAAAGCAGAGATATAGGGAGAAATGCAGTTTAGCTTTACGCCCCTAGCGGAAAGTCTATGAATTACTTGAAAATTTTGAAATTATATGAAGCACATGTCACACTGGAAACACTATCCAACAAAGAAGGAATTTTTCAAATCGAACCCTTAAAAGTAGAGATATTGACCAAAATAAGATATACATGTACGCCCCCTGGCGTCGAAACCATGCACTATTTTAAGAAGAAAATGTTCCTAAAAGGTTTGTCGACATGAGTAGTATCGGTCTACAAATGACATTTTTTTTTATCGAGAATTTAGAAGCTCATATTTTGCTGCAAATACAATAGAAGCGGAAATTAAGATTTACGCCCCCTGGTGGCCAAACCTTTTTTTACAAACATTAGAAATTATGTGCAAACAATTTCCCTCCAGGAGCTGTATCCGGTGCAGAAAGAATTTTTTAAATCGGAGTTTTAGAAGCAGAGATATAGGTAGAAAAACAATTTACCTTTACGCCCCTAGCGGAAAGTCTATGAATTACTTGAAAATTTTGAAATTATATGAAAAACATGTCACACGGAAAACACTATCCAACAAAGAAGGAATTTTTCAAATCGGACTCCTAGAAGTAGAGATATTGACAAAAATAAGATATACATCTACGCCCCCTGGTGGAGAAACTGTGGGATATTTAAGAAAGAAAATATTCCAAAAAGGTTTATTGATGTGAGTGGCATCAGTCCACGAAAGAATTTTTTCAATCGATATTTTAGAAGCTCAGATTTTATGGCAAATACATCAGAAGCAAAAATTAACACTTACGCTCCCTGATGGCCAAAGTATTCTTTACCAAAAATTCAAAATTACATGCAAAAGATTTTCCATCAGGAGATGTATCCACTGAAAAAACAAATTTTCAAATCGGAGTTTTAGGAGAAGAGTTATCGAGAAAAATGTTATTTACTTTTACGCCCCCTAGCGGAAAATCTATGCGTACTTTTAAAAGGAAACTATATCTAAGACACTCTTCGACATAAATGGAATCGAAAGATAAAATTTTTTTTTTAAATCGGATGTTTAGAAGCAAATATGTGGATCAAAACGTAATTTTGAATTCGACATCATCTGCATTTACGCCCTCTAGCGGCAAAATTGTACATCGTAAAAAAAAAAATGAAATGAAGGATCATCATTCGCACATTTCAAGCTTCCGAATGCAAAAAGAATTTTTCAAATCAGACTAATAGTTGCAGAGATACCGTGGGTACAGACGGACGGACAGACAAACCGATAACAGAAGCACGATCTTTTTACAAAAGACGTGCTAAAAATGCAACGTCTGAAGGAAGGGTTTAGGATTTGAAATTTTTTGGACAAAAAATAATTGAGTGTAGCGACTAGGTACTAAAACATGTAAAACATTTGAAGAAACAAAAGAAAAACTAGAAATATAATGGGCAAGTCAAAATGAATGATGAAATACTTGTCAGTAATAGACCAATTTTGATAACTTTCATCATGTAGGCTACGTTAAGCTGTTTAAATATTGTTTGATCAAATGATTTTTTAAAATCCTTAAAATTCAATACACATTTTTTTTTTGTAATAACCTCAAGAAAAGAGCCTAGGGAACCCATGAACAAATATCACATCAAAGCCTAAGCATGTAGTAACCACCTAAGATGAACGATACCGCCAATGTGATTTATTACTGTTGGAAAACAATTTATCTTTTGATTAATTGACAAAAATCTGATGGATACGTGAAATTTGAATATATTAGTAGTTAGTTCACACCAAATGATTTTGTAGTCAATATTTGTTGCATTTGTAATTCAAAATCACTGCAAATTTTGAAATGTTCAGAAATGCCAAGTTTCCTTACACTATGACAAAAATAGAAACAGAACTATTTATTTTAAAGCAGTTATGATGATATGCAAATTTAAAAATTGACTTAATTGGATTTTGTAATCAAAACTTTCTGTTGTAACATCAGGTGAAATCATTTGGACTAATAATAACTATATCACCAGGTAAAGCCATGAGGTATTAGTTACTCAAGAACGACATATACACAAGCTATGATGCCTGGTTGCCCACGCTGTAGCTACAAAACTTATCTCTATAGGGACAAAATCGTCAAGTACACATGCAAAGTATCCAACTTTTATCAACTTGAGCAGCATAAATCTAAACCCTATTCAGATTAGAGCATTTAATAGAGGGTATAAATACAGTTACCCAACCACACGGTTGAATCGACTTAAAGTTAGTACGTTAGCAGAAAACATAATTGGAGCTCTTCCGCCTGAAGAACAAGGTTACACAAGGCATAAAGTCACTAGAGCGATAAAAATATTTTCCTCACAACATGATACAAGGGAAAACAAGCTATATCAAGAAGAGCAGGAGCAGCTTAAACTATTAAAGCAAAATCCGGAGATAGCCATAACGTCGGCAGGTAAAAGTAGCCAAATAGTAATTATGAATGAAACAGAATATAATGATAAGGTGAAAGAGGCAATCTCAAAAATACCCCATTCAATAGTCAAAACGGATCCTACAGCCGCCAGCCACCATTGCTGTACTGAGCCGGCTAAAAAATCAAGGCTG
Source organism: Macrothele yani (assembly GCA_039090855.1). Taxonomy (NCBI): domain Eukaryota; kingdom Metazoa; phylum Arthropoda; class Arachnida; order Araneae; family Macrothelidae; genus Macrothele; species Macrothele yani. The sequence goes on along the minus strand of CM077002.1, from coordinate 67,126,858 downwards.
CCTACCAGCAAGTATATCGATGCATATGCTTCCCGAGTAGCCCAAGGGTTTCCGAGCTATTTGGAAATATTAAAATACAAAAGGAGAATCTCCCAGCTCGACCCTTAGTGGCAAGCCATGCCTCCCCCACAAGGCCACTCGAGGCAGCATTAGCACGTTTTCTTACTCCTTTAACACAGAACTCCGAGTTCTCAATATCAAGCTTGTTGCAAGCGTTAGATAGACTTAAAGCTTTCTCAGCTCAAGGAGTACCTTTTATAATGGTATCTCTGGACGTCGTATCTTTGTATACTAATGTCCTAGTGCAAGAGGTCCATAAAATCATTGAGGAACAACTTCAAGAAATGCGTACTTATACCCAAACTGAAATTCATGCGATAATGGAAGCCCTTCGAGTGATAGCATGTCAAACATATTTTTAATTGTGTGATGTTATATATTGGCAAGAAGGGGTAATGCCTATGGATTCCCTGCTTTTGGCTGTTTTGACTGAAATTGCTATGCAAACACTAGAAAGTTGGGTATATGCACAAACGGATGCACATATAATGCCTATGGATTCCCTGCTTTTGGCTGTTTTGACTGAAATTGCTATGCAAACACTAGAAAGTTGGGTATATGCACAAACGGATGCACATATACTTGAGATATATAGATGATATTCTTATGTTCTGGCCACATACTGTTGAAGACTTAACAGTATTTGCAAATATTATGGCAGCACACTTCCCCAGTCTGACTTTCACCATTGAAGTTGAAACTACACATTCTTTGCCTTTCCTGGACTTCATTATACAATACAACCCAGACACATTGGAACTTACGTTTGAGGTTTATCGAAAACCAACTTTAATACCAACTTTAATACCAAGGTTTTCCTCGCAATCCAAATGGCATAAATTAGCAGCAATTAACTATTTAGTTCGTAGGGCATATTCCCATTCCACAGTGAAGCATTCTCGTCAAAAAGAGATAAAGAAAATTAAGGATGTCGCTCAGGGATGCGGATATACTACCCAGTGTGTCGACCAAATACACAGGCAAGTTCGTGAAACTGCACAGACAACATTGCTTAAGGAATCACGACCAATCAAATACATTGGCTCTATGCCTTTTATTCCCCCTATATCCTCTATCTTGAAGAATGTCTATACAAAGCATAATTTAGGGATTGGCGGAAGTGCACGTTCTTTATTTGCAATTGTTAAGCAAGATAGAGATTTAGTCCCTAAGGACAAGAGAAGTGGAGTATATGCCATCCCTATGATGAGCCATGACCCAGTTTTTAAAGACAAAGTATACATCGGCTCCACCACCTGGTCTTTGGGGGTAAGATTATCTGTGCACAAGTATAATGTCAGATGTTGCTCGACTAATACAGCATTAGCCAGATTTGTCGCCGCTGGAACACATTATCCATCTTGGGATGAAGTGCATATATTAATAAACCTTAGAACAAAAAGACAGACCATTATTGCCTAAACTCTGTAGATATGCAGACCAATGCTGTAACAATGACCTGCCATACTTTCTTCCTACGGTATGGAGATCACTTATACAGTCATCAACCCAAGATATACCAGATGGTAGAAATATAATACTTGATGTAACTGGGTAAATGTTTGCACCTTATACGAACTAGCCCATTGAGTTGATAAGATTACGCAGTATCCATGCAGTGTCGTCATACATTGTTATCTTGACAATGTATATATACAACACGGTTCTTATGTCTCATTTAGCTTGTACTACCTGAAGATGGGTGGATGGTCCACCCGAAAGTACTAGTAGGACTTTTAACATGTGTATATTTTTAACGTAGAATAAATTTGATGTATTTTTATGAGTTGGAGTATGCACTTGTGTTTGTACGTCTGATTCTTCAAGATCGTGCTTCAACAGTTTTACCTGGTGATATAGTAAAAACTTTCTGAATTGCAGGATGACAGATCTATTTTCATGTTGTAAAAAAAGTACATATGCAGGGGGAATAAAGGTGAAGCACAACTGTGAAGAAATTTAAGGTTAAGGAAGACAATGTTTAGTCACAACTATTTTTATTTTTATTGTGGACCAAGGTTGCTCTGTGCTTTGGCCCAGCTTCTTCAGGATGAAAGGAAATTTGTCCGTGACCCCCTCCCACACACACACATACACAGAGTAATTTAAGTGTTTTCATTTATGTCACATTATATTTAATTCTAAGACATAATAATTAAAAATGTTATATAAGTTTTTAATTAATTTTTTGTTTTTAATTTATAGATCTGTCCTTCAATAGAATTGAAGTCATTGGTGGATTAGAACGGCTTATTAAGATTACTGATTTGAATTTATTTAGTAATAAAATAAAATCCATAGAAAATCTGGATACTTTGAAAAAACTGCAGATATTGTCAATTGGAAACAATTTACTTGAGGACTTTAGCAATGTAAGTAGCATTTGGGATTTATGTTATATGAGTGGTATCATTATGCATATGTATGTCACTCAGTTGTTTATTTTGAAGAAAAACAACAAACATGGCATAAGTCTGTCCTTTCTGGGATATACAGTAGATTCCAGTTAATTGGACCACCAATTATTCAGAGAAGCCATTCATTTGGGACAATTCTGGAAGAACATCCCCAATTAGCTCTTTGGAATATGGCTTCACATATAATTGGGGCAGCTACTTTATTGGACAACATGTTATACTCTTAACGTGTCCCAATTAACTGGGATCTATTGTACATCAGAAATTCTGGATTACATTATTATTTTCTCTCCTATGTTTTAAAACATAAAAAATATATTATTGTGTTGTATTAACATTCTTTATTAAAGATCTGCAAATCACATTAACTTTGAGACTAAAATTGGTACAAAACCTTATTAAATCAGACTAGAGAAAAACCACATCCCTTTGTTTTTTCTCATAAAAGGAAAAAAATATAAATATTTTGTAACTAATAAAACATGGTTATATGTTCCTAACTAATTTTTTCTCCCCATAATGCAGGTAATAATCAAGTCACTTTCAGAACTATAGCATTCTCCTCCCCCTCCCTGTTCTTGTAAAAACCAGACCAGTGTTATAAAAAATGTACAAATTGCACGAACATAGTGATGACTGCCAAAAAGTGCACTGTTGTTTAATTGCCTGAAAAAGCATCAATTTTGTTGTAAAAATCCTATAGCAACTGTCACCTACCTGTATGAACAGTTGTCCTAGAAAACTTAAAAAGTATTTCATTCCTGCTCCATGTCACTGCAACTTAAAATTTTCCTAGTCCTTCTTATGAATGACTGTTGCTAAAAAGGTAAACAGAAAAAGGTTTCTGTCTACCTTCCTCGAAAAAGCCATCTGGTTGACGTTTATTTCTATTTTTACACCAATAAATTGGATTACTAATATAGTTTCATAATTTTATGTATAGTTGGTGTAGAGTTCTTGATTATTAATTTTGTTTTTCTATCCCTAAAATAGTTAAAATAGATATTTTTATGTAAACCATGGCAGCAATATCTGACGGTTATGAATATATATGAGCAACCATTTTGAAATTAACAAACAAAATATCCAGCTTTTTTATACCCTAGTCCACAAATAGTCATTAGTACAAGTACTAAATTAACTAACATCATCAGTACAAAGTATTCAATTGAAGAAAAAAATGTGCTATCTTGTGGGAATACACATAGAAATTATACCATGGATAATAAGTAAATTGCTGCACACAAAGCTGATTAAAAAACTAAAGAAAAATGTCGAAGAAACCAGCACTGAAAACTCAGTTGTAGACAGGCAAAATAAAGGGAAATTTCTACTCAAATTGAGTATAAGAACTATAAAAATCTAAACATTCTTGAAACATCCAAGGCTTTTTCTTTGGTTTCATGGGCTTCATTTGTAGGAATTTATCATGTATACTTGCATGTAAGCCAAAAGTTTTTCGAAGAAATCTTGCTTTCAAAGTGGGGAGATCAGTTATACGACAATCAGTAAAAAATAGGGCTGGACTTCGGAAGCGTTCCGTGTTCCTCCCGCATCATTTGCTGGCAGGTTTGTTTACGTTTTAGGCCACTGCTCTCCATCTGTTACTATATGATCATTTTCTGACCTTCTGTCAGTTATGCCCACAGCTGTTTTATAGCTATGGATAATAACTGGCAGCTATGATTATTCTACTCTCAAGACATCATAGAGAAATTTCACTCCTTCCAACAGCCAATGGCATACTTGTAATGCAAAAGGAGACATTGATTGCACACTGAAGTAAGAAGAAAATTATGATTACAGATATTTTCCACATTCCATTCTATGTATTTTACTTGTGATCATTGAAACATATTTGTGTTTCCTTAAAAATTCTTCTGACTCTGTTTTGCATATCACTATTTATATTGCATAGTGGAACACAGAAAGCCACAATCTCAAAGTAAACAAATCGTCGAAAACTGCAGTGGCGGGGGATTCATTTCACACTTCGAAAGTATAAAAATGAAAAAAAAAAATTTAAAAAAAAAATGTGAAATATTTTATCACTCAAAGTAGGATTCCTATGGGAATTAGTGCCACTAATATGGTAAGGGAAGAACTTAATCCTGTTTCAAATTGAGACTATAGAATTCTGGCTTCCAAACATGAGGGAATACCTCATTATATCCCCTGTGTGATCGTAAGACTCCATCTTTGGAACCAGACTTGCAGTGAGTCAGACATCAGATAAATCACAACCAATCAAGCATCTTCCCTCTCCTGAGTTTTCACAGCAAACATGGGCATGTGTCTTCTGTCCTAGTTCCTTATAGCTGTGTTGATGTGGTTAGTGCAATGGAAGAGCAAAGACAAAGTATTTTATGAAAGATGGTAACTCAAAAAGGGCTAACATTTTCTTGTTAGGTACTTCTTGGGTGAAAGAATTGTTGGATGCAATTTCACTAGAAATGATTAAGTGTTTTGAAAAATGCTGCATAAGGAATGCAATGGATGTTACATGAGTTATTTGGAAACTCTGATAGTGAAACGTACTTTGAAGGTTTTATATAAAATAATCTCAGAAATTTGCATAATTTATTTCCATAAACATGTTTTTCAAATTCTTGAAATTCAAGGTTGGCATATATGCAGGTCAAGGTTTTTTTTTTTACAAATTTTTGGCCATCAAAGTAGGGGTGTCGTCTTATAGAGTATATATACAGTACTTATTACCTTGTATAATTTCTCTGTGTATCACTACAAGAATTGTACCCAGATTTGTATACAGCAATCCTGACTTGTTATGTTGAACATTCTATTATAACTTTATCATGCTTATTTATTTATTTGTTTAAGTATATGCCCTCTGAGTGCTGTGCATTATACCACAAGTGCTAGCAACAGAATTTATACTAATTTTTGCTACTCTTGATTTATCAAATGCCATGTAATAATCATATTATTACAATTTGTGTGTGTGTGTCTGTGTGTGTGATTTTGGCTTACAAGTTCTCTTGTATTAAGTAACAGAGCTTTCAACTCATACCTTTAGTCTTTTTCAACTCCAAAAAGATCTAAGGTTGAAAAAGATTAAGGTTTTAAATTGAAAGCTACCTTATTATACTTTTTTAAAGTAACTTACGCATGTTTCTAAAGTTTTAATACATGCTGATTTCTAGTTACTTTCTTATGTTCAAATTTCTCATGCTAATCAAAGAATTCAGTTTCATCTATTTTGTTTCCCTCTGTGTGTGTTACTTGAAATAAATTTGTATACTTTTCTGAGTGATAAATCTTTCTTTCACTTATACATTAAGAAGTTTATTTTTATGAATTCTCATACATTTTTCTCAAATTATGTTCACACGTACATATGAAACCATATTTGAAGTACCGTATATACTCGCGTATAAGTCGACTCCCCCACTTTCAGAGGAAAAAATCGTAAGAAATCGGAAACTCGCGTATAAGTCGATCCCGGAATGAGAAAAAAATTTTTCAATGAATTTATTAAAAAACATTTGAAAACAAAAAAAATTATATATATAATACTAAATTTAATTTGCATACCCAAAAACTTCATCGGAACCCTTCAAAATCCGATTCCGAGTCAGACTCGCCAAACAGTTAAAAAAGTCTTTCTCCGTCATCGGCGCGTCATCATGAACATCAGTATTCCCATCTATGCCTGTGTCATCAGAATCACTGTCATCATCACTCATAAAAATCTCATCATCCTCTGTGCCATCAAGTTTGTTACTAATGCAACATTTCTTGAATGATTTCACGACCATTTCCGCAGGTATTGCACCCCAAGCATCCTTGACCCATCACGCAATCAAAACGATATCCGGCTTCTTTAGATTTCCGCCCTTGGTTTCAGTTGGCAAATCGGAACTTATCCAATCTTCCCAATACCTCCGCACATTGTCCTTGAAGGGCTTATTAAGGCAGACATCTAGTGGTTGAAGAACAGATGTCAACCCACCTGGGATGAGAGCAAGAGTTGTTTTTGAATTTTCTGCAGTTTTTTTCACTTCTGCACAACGGTGTGCAACAAACATATCCCACACCAAAAGAGAAGGTTTCCTCAAAAGTGCACCTGGCCTTTTGTTCCACACATTCTTTAACCAGTCAATTGTTCTGGATTCGTTCATCCATCCTTTTTCATGGGCACAAACGAGCACACCAGACGGAAAGACAACGCTTTTCGGCAGAGTTTTGTGTTTGAAAATAATTACCGGAGGTAGCTTACTGCCGTCGGCCAAACAGGAAAGAACAACCGTGAAACTGGATTTTTCGTGGCCAGTCGTTTTGATCAAGATATATTTTTTTCGCCCTTTTGGTTCACCGTCTTATTTCCAGGAAGGTCGAAACACATGGCGGTTTCATCCATGTTCCCTATTTGGGAAAGTTCAAAAGCAGTCTCTTTTCTCTTTTGAATTACATACTTTTGAAATTCCATTATCTTTGCTTCGAGGTCACGAGGTAACTTTTGTGCAATTTTGGTGCGCTGGCGTAGACACAACCCATAGCGGTTCATGAACCTTGTGCACCAACCTGGTGAGGCACGAAAAGTGTTATTTGCGGCTGCAAACTTTTCATCTTTTGCGAGCTTCATTGCTCGCAAACGTATACCAGTTCGCGTTACAATGTAACCTTTTTGTCTGCAGCCCACAATCCAATCATTCAAGACACTTTCCTGCTCTGGGAAAGATGTCTTTCCACGGCGCAAGCGCCTTTTGCGATTTTCACCAAGTCCGTTTTTTTTTAACGCCAATCTCGAATCAGTTTTTTGTTAATTCCAAATTGACGTGAAGCAGCACAGTTGTTAGTATTTTCTGCAAAAGAAACCACTTTCAACTTGAATCCTGCGTTATAGGACATCCGTTTCTTTACACAATCCGTGTCACCCATAATAGAAGCGAGACACGTGCGATTAAGAACAAGCAACACCTAACACTGGCTGTCGCATGGCTCCATTACGTCGAAGGTCAGCGCAATCAACTGGTAGTCGGAAGGGCGGAGCTTTCTATGCGCAGCTGTGACTGCGCTGTGGATACGCAAAGCCAGGAGAGAGGAGACTTTTCAAAGCGCGGAGAAATTCGGAGGGTCGCGATTTCGTAATTCTACCACATCAGTGTTTTTTCTTTCTTTTTTTTTCTTTCTTTCTTTCGGAGGGTTACGATTTCGTAATTAATACCGCATCGGCATTTTTATTTCTTTTGGAATGGATTGCCTTTTGCCTCACGGGAAGAACTTTTGGACTTACGAATTTTTTAGACCCCGCGTATAAGTTGACCCCATTACTTTGAAGCTTTCATTTTGTCCCAAATTTCTCGACTTATACGCGAGTATATACGGTAGATAAAAGTACTTTAATTACTTTTTCTGATTATTGTTCTTTTCTCGTGTCATAGCAGAATTAAGTTTTTTCTTACCAAACCTGTTTTATCATTATTTTGCAGGTTGTATATCTTCGTGCTTTTAAAAATCTTCACTGTCTCAGTATTTGTGGAAATCCTCTGACTGAAAAGGAATCTCATAATATGCAAATTATAGCTTATTTGCCAGGCTTGAAATATTTGGATTTCAGATTAATTACAGAAGAAATGGTATGTTCTTTTAACATATGTGCACCTCTTTGTTTTAATATGTTCTGCACTGCTGCCAGCTCTGATTTTATAAAGATATATGATAGCTGAACATTCTTGTAATGATGATATTTATTTTATCTTTTTAGTGAAGCATACATCAGTGCTGCAATTTCCTCTTCTAATCTAACAACATATTGCTCTTTAAATGCTCAAAAATTACTCTTGCTTCAGAAGTGCAAATATTTTGTATTCATAATTTTTGTACTTTTGCTAATTTTAGCATATTAAAAAAATAAATTGTTATACTAGTACCTTCATTTCATTTTTTGCTGCTGTTTGTTGAGCACAGTAATGACTTTCCAGAGTGATTTTAGAAGTTGCACGTTTATATGTCGAAATCGTAAAGATTTTAAAGATAGAATTTGACTTCTGTAAAGACTTCCCCGGTGGTGCAGTGATCTAAGCACTGGCTTCTGACCATTCGTCCGAGATGGGTCTTGGTGAGGCATTGATGCTATGTTTGTATTACGGTACTAGCTGTCTCCCTTCCCTGGTACCGGTGGCCCGAAAATAGGGATGAGAGACTGCTTATAGCCCATCAAGTTGTTCATAGTGATTGTTAAACCCCCAAACCAAACCAAACTGAACTTCTGTAAAAAAGATAAGTATACAGTATGTCTTAAAAAAATTCACAGCTTTTCCATAAATATAATGGGTTTTTCTATCAAGTGTTTCAAAACAATTAATTTTGATATTATTGCATTTTTCAATAATGTATGTAGGGTGTCCTAAAAGTTCTTGGCCCGACTATAAAGGAATAGTCATAGGTTTGCAATTTTTTGGGGTGTAGTAATACAAGTCTTTGCATGCATGACCAGTTTTCAGCCTCATAGTTATATTTATTATTTTTCTGAAGATTCTGAAATGTGATTAGGTGAACCAAGGAAGGAAAAATGGAGAAAGTTCAGAGCTGTGTTAAAGTATCTCATGAAAAAGGGTTGGAGCCAGAGGACATCCATGCTTTGCAACCTGCTGCTTACTGACACCAGTTATTGCATTTTATTAAAGTGGCTGAATTTTTAAAATATTTTTGGTACTTTCTGTTTTGTAGCAGCCAATGTTATAACGAATGTGGTTTTTTTTTGTTTTTTTTTGTACACCATTTTCTTTTTATTATGGATCTTATTCCTAAATAACCATACTCTTTATGTTGCTGTTGCCTGTGAACTGATATCTTTGGTGAGATGTAACTGTTATACACAAATTATTCTCATGTGCTATACTCATGAAGTGATATCTACTTGATTGGATACTTATTTTAAATTTTCATATCCTTGTTCATTTTGTTTCACCATTTCATTGCAGTTATTCAGTCATGCTGTATCTTGTCACTGATTAGCTCACTTCATTCGGAGTTTTGAATATTCTAAAGTGTCTGCTTACCAGAATAATTAAGACATTGCTATTTTCCATAATTTCCATGCAACAGTTTGTTTTGTTGAGCCTTACTGCAGATACTTAATTTATTCTTGCTATTCCATTTCAAACACTGCTGCCATGATGATTGTGAACTTTTTACAACTACAGATATGCATCCTTGCATCCTTTTCTTCTTTCTTTCAAATTCTTCCTTGATCTGTTTGCTTTATTTTTTTCTAAAGTAGATAAGATAATGTTACTTATGCAGAAATATCAATAAATAATGTCCTCAAAATAGTATAACTATACTAATGATCCGAATTTCTTGATGTAGAATAGAAGTAAAACTTTCCAAGCTTTCGTACATCAACCAGGTGGCTTTTCCAAGGAAGGTAGACAGCTTACTGCAATTCTACACCAAGAAATTTTGATCATTAGTGTAGTTATACTATTTTGAGTATAATTGGAGTACAGTTCCTACTTATTAATTACTTATTAATAAATAATGTAATAATTGATATTCTAATATCTAATATGTTGCTTCAGCATTGTGTTGTTTTCTTCCTCACATCTAAGCATTTCTTTTTCTTTACGAGACTTTTCAGCCAAAAACTGTTGCTGAAATTGTCTTTGTCTGTGAAGGCCATTTTGACCCCAAAATATCTTTGTTTCAATGCTATCAGAGAAAATTCAACAGTAGTAGTAGAACTATGTTAATACATCTGCACCATGCAAGTACAGGCAGAACCAAGATATAACTGTAATTGGCATACAGACTGAGTAGAAGCTGCTAATATCTCAGAATTTCAAAGAGCTGAATTTGAAAACTCTGTAGATTTTCCCAAATCCAGTGGAACAAGCATGGGGCTGAATATAGTATACATATGTGCTTTTTAAATAACTCACATAAATCCAAAATTATTGTTACTGAATGTGAAATTCTTTCTCTAGTTCTTCTTGAATTTCTCTTTCTTTAAGAGCTGTTATCAGTTTCTTACTGAACTAAACTGATGGATTAGTATTTGAATTTATCTGTTTGTGTGATTGAATTTAGTTATATAACCACTAATTGCTATTATTATGAAACAGAGATCTCAAGCTTTGGAGAAATACAAGAATGAAGTTGAAAAAATGGAAACTATAGCAAGAACTTTAGAAGAAAAGCAGATTGCACAAGCTACCCTTGAGGAAAAGATTGCCTATCACAGAGTAAGATTCAGTTTATTTTTGAGTAAATAAGAGTATGTCCATACTCTTAAGCATTTATGTTGGCATTTATAGCATTTCCAGCTGCAAGTCATCTAGAAAATGACACAACTCAGTTTTGGTGATTAGATGGTCAAGAACAAATATAATCTGCATGCTAAAAGTAAAAACTCAAACAGTTGTGAACACAGGAAAATATTTTTCAGAGTATTTTCTGTTCTTGCCCAGCATATTTTGGGTGGTGCAAGAAAACAGGTTTCTCATGCCAAGTGAAGATCATCCAAACTTTTTTTTTTTTTTTTTTTTCCAAGTGTGCTTATGATCTAGATGTAACAATCTGTGGAAAGCTGTTGAAAATTTAACTTTCACTAGGGCCCATTGTTACTGTGTTGGAAATTCTGTTAGAAGATAAATTAAGAACATGTTTTTGCAAGCACTTTAACAAAGTTTCTCTGCCGGGATGATTAATGCTCAAACTAAAAATAAAGCCATAATGAAGTTGAAGACAGTGTGAAACACCAGCTGTGATTATCGTCTGTGTGCTACCCTATCTTTACGCAATATGGAAAAGCAGTTCTCTGTTAATTTCTGAGAGACTGGGGAGAGGGGGGGTGCAACAATATTAAATCAACTGGCCATTTAGCCTGGAAAATCCTTGGGTTAACTCATTTGCATTGTAGCAGATTATAAGTAGTAATAGCATCCTACACTACTGCAGCTAGTAGGAAGCTCACCAGGTCATGCTCCACACTTTTTGTATTGAGGAACAAGGATGAGAGACACAAAAACAGCTACTGAAACAAGAAAAATGACAGCGCAATTAGCAGTGTCAACAAGATTTGCTAGGTAAGTGCAATGAGGCAGTGTCAACAAGATTTACTAGGTAAGTGTAATATATGAATGATTCAGAGTAATCAAGTAATCAATAGTGGAAAAGTGAGATTAGCAAAAGAATGAGCAGAACTGAATATATATATGGTTAGCACTAGTGAGACCATAAAATTTATACCAGGGAATGTGATTCAATGGCAGATTCAGTATAATTTATTCTTGTTTAAGGAAATATCAGGCACAGACCAGTGTGAGCTAGCCTTTCATCTTATGCTGCTGGGATGATTAGATAGGAGCCTGTCATAAATAAATTCTGTTGGCGATTTTTAAATAGCCGACAGAACTTATTTAGGACAATGAAATTGTAGTGGTCTATAAACCATGAAAGGGCTCCAGTTTTGAACAAGTAAATGCTTTTTTTTTTTTTTTTTTTTTTTTTAGGTGTGTGTGTGTGTGTGTGTGTGTGTGTGTGTGTGTGTGTGATTTAGATTTATTGGTTAAAACTCAACACACAGAGGTAGACTCTAATATTCTTGGATATTTGAATTGTAGCCTTAGATGCAAACAGGGAATTGAGAATTCTTGGCAAATGTTGAGATAAAAGATCAACAGATATGTAATCTTGGTAAATAATATAATTACTAAAACTGTTTTCAAGTTCAAAAATATCCTTAAGTTTCCTTGGCTAACAAACACAGAAGAGTTCTTTTGTCTATGTCACAGCTGAAGAATCATTAAAACTTGTGATTAAAGGATATAAAAGGTTTCAAAATAAACAGTGGTCATATTTTAGTTGAAGATACCCTTAGAATCAAAGTCATGAAGTCAAACATAAAAAAAAAATGTCATTGTTGATAAACCAAATAATATTTAGGTAAGATAGGATTTCTGGAGGATAACTGCTGAAAGTTATGCTAAAATAAAAGCCTTCCTCTGTGAATGAAGGTTTTGAGGTTGAGAGGAACTGGTATATAAACTGTGTTGTTGAGGCTTCATGGAGGGTATATGATGTTACAATGTGTAAATATATGTAGGTTACAATTTCATAGAAGACAGCAGAAATGAAGAAAGAAGAGTGTTATAGGAAGCCTGTAAGTTGAAGATTTGTGATATGGCTTGCGTGAAAGCAAAGCTGGGGGCAAAGGATTCTGAAACCAAATTGTTGTAAGCTGTATGGTATTTAGAAAGGAAAAGACTTCCATAGGAACTACAGAATTCTACTTTTGTCTTTACTTAGAGACAAACAAGTTTTTTAGTCTAATGAATCAGCTTTTGAATATTAAGAAGCTAATAGACTTTAACTTGGTATTCTTTTTTGATATACATGCATTTCAAACTCAAACTTCAGGGTTTATTTTTAATGCTTCCATGTGCTGTTTTTCCTGTGTTGATTCAAGAAGCAATTCTTGAATCAGTCAAGTGAAAACAATATATGAAAGTATTGAAAATGGACCATGAATGAGAGCAAAGGGTTTGAAACATTTGCATACCAGTAAAGATCTCAGAGTTAAAGACTGCTGGCTTTTTATCTGTCACGCTTTAATGTTCAAGAGTCGATTCCTTGGACTGATTAATTTGGCATAGGAAGTATTGTAATTGTGATTTGTAAAAGAGTTCGTGTTTGCCTTAAGAGTAAAAATCAATTTTTTGGGAATTCTATGACACAACAATCAAGGAATACTGATGAAATTGTAGCATTAAAAATGCCACAGATTTTGTAGCACAGGTTTTAGCAGAATTTTTTTCAAGTTGCCTTAACGCAGTTTGATAGTATACAGTCTGCATGTGTTCCTGAGTCCAGGAGGGTTCAAGTTAAGAAATGCTGAAACATCTGAGGGTAAGAGAATGTGATAGTAATTTGTCTTCACACACCATGGAAAGAGTTATGGCACTAATGGAAGAAAACTTTCAATATGGCCCAAATGTGCAAAAACCTTGGAGAATCATCTAAGGAAAGTTCAAATCTGTAGCTTAGCAACTCGTAAATTGTGAGCTTTTGGCATCACAAAGGAATACTGAGTGAGTGGAATGAATATTTTGAAACCCACTTGAACAAAATTCTGTGTGCCGATGGGCAGATTTGTAATGATGTAGATATTATTGATGGACATGGAACTATAATGACACCACAGGTGTTCACATCTGAAAACTGGTGAAGCTGCAGGTTATAATAAAATTAACCCAAAATTATTAAGTACACTGGTATAGCAGAGGTCACTCTCTTTCATTAAAGCATGGAGGACCAGCCAAATTCAGGATATGACTGGCAGTGCTAGTCATTATTCTTATTTCCATGAAAAGGAAAAGTGAGGATTGTACTACCATGATATTTCTATTATTATATTTCTGTTATTAAGGTTCTTCATAAAGTTTGCACTACACATGTGAGCTGAACAAAATTATTCATTTCTGCAGTGATTATAGTGCAGAAAGTAGCAATTATTTATACAATTTTTCTGTGAGTGCTAAAAAAATGATTGTTTTAACATTTGAGACACTTATGCAATAATAATTTACTGCAGTTATTCTTTGAAGTCTATCAGTGACAAAGAAAGAGAGTATCAAATATTTGAACATCCAGTTTGGTTTCACTTCAGTATACAAAAGCTTTTGTATACAAAGTATACAGAACCTTTATTTCTTTATACAGAAGCATTTATATGAAGCAATTTTAAAGTGACGGTGGCTTTTGGAATGCTCTGGAGATTTTGCAGAGAAGCCATGTGAATATTGCATTGACAAAAAAATTGCTGGTTCAGAAGATTGATGTTCATTGACATGTTTGACTGAGCTTCCAAAAAAACAGGTTGTAAGTAAATTATCACTTTGTGCATACCTCAATCATGGGTGCAGCCAGTTTTATTCCATACACTCAAGAAAATTGTAGAAACTTTTCAGCTATGTCTAGGATTGTTAACTGTTAAAAAATAATGTGATTACTCCATTCCCTAATATTCTTAATCTTGATATTGAGCTGGAAATTTAGAAGCGTAATGATGAAAAATCAGTTGATTGAAAGACAGAAGTGATATGGGTTATCAAGATAATATTCTGTTTTTGTCCAGCATATCTCAGAGTTCTTGGGTAACTCTGAGAAATTTCATGAATGATTTTGCATGGTGTGTTAACTTTGAAATACCTTTTGACATGGTTCCTTTGAACTGATTGTCCAGTGGGTTAAGAACCTACCCCAGTGGCTAATCCAGCATGGGAATATTAGGGTAATCACCCTTCTCCACCCCTGTTCTTTAAAAATGAACAGCCCTAAAAAAAATTTTCAAAATATGCAGCTAAAGTATTTGATTTTCCTGATAAAATTCAATTGAAACAAGTTTTTATCAATATAATGTTTAAAAAAGTTAACAATACAATTAAATTCTGTAGCACAAAACTAATTAAAATGGTTGTGTGCAGTCCTGTATATGTATGGATCAGAGCATTTCTCAGATGGCATATATATTTCAAAGTTTTACATACATACATACATACATACATCCAGCTTGTCTTTATCAAATCAAAGCAACTGTAGGTAAACAACGGTGCATGTGAAGGTCATGAAACAATATAAATAACACCCGATGCCGAGCTCTGTTGATCAGTGTTGTTCTTCAGATGGGAAAAGCTGCGGTCTTATGTGAATTTGACAAAAGCCAAACTGTAATGGCCAGATGACTGGGTCAGAGCATTTCCGAGATGGCAAGGCTTGTGAGGTCTTCATGGTCAGCCGTGGTTAGTACTTTTGAAAAGTGTTCTGAGGAGGGGGAAACTACGAACTGGTGGAAAGGTGTGGGCCGACTAATGCTCATTGATGTTAGAGGTGAACAAAGGCTGTCCTGTACATTATGAGTCAACAGAAGGGATGATGTGGAGCAATTCCTCAGTAATTTGAATGCTGGTGACGAAAGTAATGTGTCACAACACACAGTAAATCAAACCCCACTTAGAATAGGGTTGCATGGCCGCAGGCTGCTCCGTCTGCCTATGCTAACCTTGCTTCACTGAGAAAAGTGCCTGCAATGGGCATGTGAGCATCAAAACTGGACCCTGAATTATTAGAAGATGATCGTGTAGATGAATCTTGTTTCTAGTTGCACCACATGGACAGCCAGGTACATGTGCATCATTTACCTGGGGAAATGTTGGCACCAGGATGAACTGTGGGAAGAAAACAAGCTGGTGGAGAAAGTGTAGTGCTTTGGGCAATGTTCTGCTAGCAAACTCTGGGTTCACTCATTCATGTGCAGGAAGCTGTGATGTCTACCACCTACCTAAACATCATTTCAGACCAGGTGTGTCCTTTCATGGCAACAGTATTTCCCTCTATTACAGAGGTTGTTTCACGTTTATAGTGACAAATTTTTCAGGATCATACAGTTATGAAATACCATGGTGCCAACTTCTGTTGTGTTCTATGTGCTTACCATGTTCGTATACTATCCTTCTGCAGTGCAACTTCCACTGTAGCAAGCTCCTTTGCAGACAGGTAAGATCAATTCTCTCCCACTCCTCTTTGCAAGTTTTCCATAGGCCATCAATTACACAGGTCTGCAACCAAAAAACTGCACAGGATTTTTATACTGTTTCTTATAGATTTTTACTCGCTGAAACCGGGAAAAAATACTCAGAGAATTCCACCACGTCAGGTTTTCTTGCAAAACTCGTGTTTGTAGTTTCATTTAGAGTGAAACTCCCGTTTAACTCGAAATCTGGTATCTTATTCTTGATTCTAAAATTCCCATGCAAAAGTGATTTCTTACTTTCATTTAATATGTATTAGAGTAAGACAAGAATAAATACAAAGAGAAAATGAGCGGAATGGGGGGGGGGCAGTGGAAGGGTGGCAGGGCAAGGGTAGTGTTGGCGGTGTGAGGAAGCTCATGTTGATCATGTCCCAACCAGTTTAATTTGTTTATAGCGAAAAGTGAGGAATCTTACTGGCTGGGTTGAGCATGTTTATACACGTTCTCTAGGGTATTAGGAATGAGTATAAACAAGCGTATTGTCAGATTTGATCATGTTTCAACATGCTAAATAAGTTCAGGATCTAGGTTGCTTTGGTTATGTTGCATAGCTTATATAGATGACTACTGGATATTCGAGGCTAAAAGTGCCTAGAGAATCCCTCGAAAGCATTAATTTTTATCTTTTAGAATGGGGGAAAAAAAGAAACTTTTTGCTGTTTTATTTTATTTATGGGCAGCGCCATTTATGAATTTTTTTTTTTTTATCGAGCCAGAGGAAGAAGCAGGTGTTGCCGATTAACCTGCCCAGCTACAGAGAGAGACGATCGGCAGACGCGCAGGTGTCAACATAATCTCGTTCGCTCTCGTGTTCAACTATGTTTTACGTGTTGTTTCACTGGTCTTTCTGAAGGGAGCGAGGCTAGTTTCCATTTGCTTCACCACGGAAAAGCGTTTGCTTCTAGATGTACGGAGAGTCAGTGTGTGTACTCAATGCGGTGTATACAAACAGCGAGGAGCCACACTCAGTTTACATTTGGCATTCAAACATGCCTGTGCTCGTGTTTTTAGTTATGTATTATGGTTCCAAGAGGTTGTGTTATTTTATTTCTCCTGACAACTTTTGTTTTATTTGTGGTGAATACACTGTTAAAAGTCAACAAAGAAACATAAGTGATTTCGTGAAGAAAGTGTACTTTACTTACTTCAAGTTGAAATTTGGGGATCAAGACAAAGCCTGGTCTCCTCATAAGGTGTGCAGAAGGTGCAAGGAAAATCTCCGTTTGTGGTTTAAGGGTAAGAAACACTCATTTCGTTTTGGCATTCCTATGATGTGGCGTGAACAGCAAAACCACACTACCGACTGCTATTTCTGTTCGGTAGATGTGAAAGGTTTCAATACAAAAAAGAAAAAGAAAATATCTTTCCCAAACCTAAATTCAGCTATTCGTCCAGTGCCTCATAGCTCTGCAATACCAGTTCCACACCCACCTTCCAGTTTGGATGATATCCTGAGTGATTCTGAGGACGGAAACACATTACCTCCCCAGGACGAATCTAGTTCAGATTTTTCTGTTGATGAGGGACCCCAACTTTTTTATCAGGACGAGCCCAATGACCTGGTTAGAGATTTAGGCCTTTCAAAAGTTGCTGCCAAATTGCTGGGGTCAAGATTAAAAAAATAAAAACCTGCTGTCACCCGGAACCTCATTTTCGTGGTAAAGGCACCGAGAGAGAGAATTCACTACATTTTTTTTTCCAAAAAGGGAAATCTCGTTTTTTGTAATGATGTTCAAGGGCTAATGAAGTGTTTTGAAATAGAATATGATTCATCTGAGTGGCGCCTATTCATTGATTCCTCAAAAACAAGCCTCAAAGCAGTCTTGCTGCATAATGGGAATAAATTTTCATCACTTCCTGTTGGACACTCGGTGCATTTGGAGGAAAACTATAACGATGTGGCAATGATTCTTAAGAAAAGAAAATATCAAGAACATCGCTGGATGCTTTGTGGAGACTTTAAAATACTAACCGTGTTGTTGGGCCAGCAGGCAGGTTATACGAAATATCCCTGCTTCCTTTGCTTGTGGGACAGTCTAGCCAGAGATCTCCATTGGACAAAAACTGACTGGTGACTTCGAGACGCCATAATCCCCGGCGAAAATAACGTCATTAATACAACCTTGGTTCCTCCTAAAAAGGTTTTATTACCGCCTCTTCATATTAAATTGGGGCTTATGAAGCAGTTTGTGAAATCACTGCCAAAAGATGTGGAATGTTTCAGATATCTGTGTTCCAAGTTCCCAAAACTGTCTGAAGCCAAGTTGAAAGAGGGAGTTTTTACTGGCCCCGACATACGAAAACTGTTATCCGATCCCCTCTTTTCAGAAACAATGGGAGAAAAAGAAAAAGAAGCGTGGGACTATTTCAAAGACGTAGTGCACAAGTTTTTGGGTAATACTAAAGACCCTCACTACAAAACCATTGTACAATGCATGTTGGCTGTGTATAAAACTCAAGGTTGCAAGACGAGCTTAAAAGTTCATTTCTTACACTCCCATGTCGACTATTTTCCCGAAAACTTGGGAGCCCTCAGTGAAGAGCAGGGTGAAAGATTTCACCAGGGCGTCCGTGATATCGAGAGACGCTACCAAGGACGATGGTACGTCAATATGCTAGCTGACTACTGTCGGAAGCTCAAGCGGGAAACAGAAAGTGGAAAGTGGAAGCGTGTTTGGAGAAGTATCAAAGAGAAGAAGAAAAGGTTTCATAGGCAAAAAGAATGAACACGGAATGTTAAGTACATTTCATGAAGAAATTGTTTGTTTATTATAAGAAATATTTTTTAGTTCATTGTAATGAAATGGTGGCTTTCTCATTATTGTTATGCAAACACCTTGTATTTTGCAAAAAAACTGTACGTGTGGAGGGAAATGGAGGTCATTTTTGGATTCAGCGCACTCGAAAACATAATATTTACCAAAAACATCCCATGCAGCTGAAAAAAATTTTTTTTTTGCAGACCTGTGTTATTTAAGGTCGTCTACTTTTGAGGGTTCATTGAAGTAACCCGAAGCCACATTAATCCATGGGAGAGGCATCTGGGGATTTGACAGGAATTGAGGAGAATGCTATAGCGTGATTCCCAGTCTCAGCTTCCATCTTCCTCGTGTATGCCATTGTGGACTTAGCCATGTGGTTGGAAGCCTTATTTTGGTAGATCCATACGTTTCAAGCCATAGCACGGTATAAGGATGGAATTTCTTTGCAGTAAATTGGGTCAAGAAGCTGCATTAATTTTTGCATTATTCGCAACCTTTCGTAGCTTTAATTTGCCATTATAGCAATGACCTGCCACAACCATAAATCCACATGAAAAACTTTCTTTGCATTCACATACCCATTCCGGGTATGCCTTGGTACCCTTTTCTTCATAGTATATTGCCCGGATTTTGTTTGTGTCACTAAGGTATATCCATGCTTCATCCAAAGTTACCAGAAACTTCCACCTGTCCCTCATACAGTTCATCATCCACTCTGAAATGTGGCATGGAAGGAGCTTGTGGACATTAGGCTTAAATCACTTTTCTAAGTGTAGCTCAGATTTGAAAATGCAGTTTACAGTTGCCTGTGAGACACCTACCTGCTGTGCAATGCTTCTTTGTGTTAATGG
Source organism: Macrothele yani (assembly GCA_039090855.1). Classification (NCBI taxonomy): domain Eukaryota; kingdom Metazoa; phylum Arthropoda; class Arachnida; order Araneae; family Macrothelidae; genus Macrothele; species Macrothele yani. Next base: position 67,107,210 of record CM077002.1, on the reverse strand, counting down.
ATTCTCCTGCTTTACAAGAGACCTGACTTTTCACACCACCTCAGTGGTCCTCTTTGGTTTAGGTTTGTGTGCGTGTGTGTGTTTGTGTGTGTGTGGCATTTATACGCCACTCGAGCAAGCTGCAAAGTTCCCTTTTGAACGCTTAATTACTTGACATATGCCATTTTTAGAAATCGCCCAACCATTTTCTTTGCACCTTTTTTTTGGATTGCTGTATACGAATAACCTTCTTCAGAAAGGGCAACTATATACCTCACCCAGAAGGAAATCACTTGTGGAGGCATCTGAACACTACAAAAGCAAAATTACAAATGCTCTTAAAGCAGAAGGCTGCTACTGCACAATAAACATGGTTGCATAATCTTAAAAAACTACTTCCTTGTAAGATAGAATGAATTCACTTATTTCAGGAGTTAACAAAATTCTTGTGTTAGCAATATTTTCACTTTCTCAATGAATATTCATATTTTCATTGCATTTGTATGTTTCACTGCAATGCATTCTAAGTATGGATGAATTATTTGGATTTACACATATTCTCTGCTTTTGATATAATTTATCTCACTAATGGTTTTGTTTACTGAAGTTTTTTGTTTTTATTTGTGCATTTTTATTTCATAACATGATTTTTACAGTAAAGTTGTTTTTCTTTTTTGCAGAGTGCCTTTGTTGAAAACTTAGATAATTATCAACTCTTAGAGATCATATTTTCTGAAGATAGAGAAGGTCATTTGCTTCAATTATTCCCTCCTGTAAAACATATTGTTGCATCATATCCTTTTCATTTTAGTGAAACTGCATGACAACGTTTTGTTTTTATGTTGTTGTACTGTAGATATTCAACTATTGAGATAAGTGCTGTTGAAATTTTTTGGGTTCAAGAGAAGATGACATAAGTATTTCCTGTGCTTCTTATTTATTCATCATGGAACTACAAAAATGGAATTTAATTAGTTTCATACAGTTTCTCTTCAGGCACAGGCGACTTTAGATCTTTTGGGGCCCTAGGCGCTAAAAGATTCATGGGGCCCCTACCTTTCTTATCATTTCAGAATTTTTCATCCGTCAGATTTACAAAAAAAAAAAAAAAAAAAAGTAAAAGTCAAGAAAAAGGGTTTTACGCTTTTTAAAATGCCATTCTATCTTCCTATTATTCGAACGTTTTGTAACAAAGAGTGCTAGTGTAATCACTTTGTCTGTCCGAGCACATCAAACTTTTTTTTTTTTTTAGAGATGCATATTTCAGAAATTACTTTTGTGGCTAATAAGAAATCAAAGGATATTTAGTCTGGCACTTTAAATATCCCATATGCTTCATGAATCTGCAGCTGAGGGCTGTCAAAGTTGAAAAATTAAAAGTTCTATTGTGAAGAAACTATTCAACTTAGAGGGAAAATTATTTTTGTGTCTCACATATTAGGCTTAACTGTTCCTTCTCAAATATTTAAATTTTCCAATTAGTTCGTTAATTTCATGCTAGAGATGCGAAATCCAAAGAATTTGGTTTCCACAGGTTTTTGAAAAATTATTTTTGGGAATGACAGGACATATGCATTCATTAAATTTTGCCCATTTTAAATTTCTCTACTAGTTCATAAATTTTCCGCTAGGAGTTCTCAAAGTAAAATTTTGTAGATTTTAGTTTACGCTACAAAGAGACCCTTTCAGTTACAGCAAAAGTTCTTTTTGAGTTTGATACGTTGCGCAAAACTGATTACCTTAGCACCTTTTCAATTGCAAGTTACTTGGCAAATTTAACGCTAAGGGCACTGAAAGTGGAGTTCCTCTAAATTGATCCGTACATGACATATGAATTGTCATAAAATTGGATTGTGTTTCAATTGCAAAACATGCTCTTTCCATTGCTTCAGCTTTGGAAAATCATCTTGTTTTTACATTATGAGCAAATTAGTAGGAAACGAGCATGGTGTCAAGCAAAAATAAAATATTTGAAGACATTGGTAACAGGAAAAGTCCTCCACATTAGAAAATTCGGGGAAATGCAATTTGTGCACAGTACTTCACTTAAAAAGGGTGGGTGACTTTTCGTGAGAAGTTTTCCTGTGGCAAATAATTCCCTAAATCAAAGAGATTAAGCCGTCCATGACATAGATAAATGCATGGACCAAGAAAGTTGAACATCAGTCAGTGCAGGAAAGTGAGAATGTGTTTCTTGAAAGCATTTTTTCTTATTATTTCCATCGTAAAATTGAGAAAGTCTGCATTTTCTTTTATTCTGTCAAAAAGATGCGTGAGAATTTTTTATACCTGCATTGCAGTTATCAGAAACAGAAGCATAAGAATTAAATGCCGAAGATCCGGTTTGAAAATGGAAAAGTAGGAACCACAGTTTTTTGAGTAAGAGTATGATTGAAACTTTTTTATGGCTTTTTCAAAAGTTAGTTTTATGCTGATTAAAGGAACAGAAAAAAGTGAGAATACTTGATAATTATCAGTATTAAACCAGGAGAGGAGAAAGTAATAAGGACGTGTTGTACAATACAAATTTCTTTTAACACTATTAAATAAGAAAAAGATATATATAATTTATGACTACTAAGCTTGTGGTGTTAAGATAGAATAGATGATATTATAGATAGATGATATTTTATTTTATTGTTAGAAACATTTTTATGCTAAGAAAAGGATAGTATGATATTCTCGAAGTTTTTCAGACTAAATATTAATTGTTTTGGTTTAGGCCTGGTTTAGGGGGATTAAGGCTGAGAAAGAACTTGATTACCCTTCCCCAAATGGGAAAAACAATTAACAGCAAACTCTCCTGATCATCAGGAAAGTATCTACAAGCCCTCCTCATTGAAATTTATGGGGGAGGGGGGGGGAGGTTCCAACACAGTTGTTTTTCTTTGGGTGGAAGTAGCATGAAAGTAATTTATATAACAACAGGCCAGTTAAGTGTGTATTCGCCTAAAAATAATGAAAAGTGTGGGAAGCATGAATCCTTCCTTCACCTATACCACTAAACGGAAGGCTAAATTATTTTAACTGTTCCTCTCAAAACAAGTACATCAATAAGAACTCGAAAATTTGGAGTGTCAACAAAGCAAGAAAAAATATATCTTACTAATATGAGAAAGTAAAATATCAATTGACAATACAAACAAAGTGGTTGCTTTAAGGATTGATTTGTTTCGGTCCGTGAAAACCAAACCAAAACAAAACTGGCAATCCAGTTACACGTTTTCGAGGCCCCTCAAGCTCTGGGGCCCAAGGAGCGTGCCTAGTGAGCCTGGTCGGAAATCCGCCCCTGTCCCCAGGGTATGTCAGACCTGACTTACAGAAATCTTACTTTACAGGAATTCTTCCAAATGAGATATCATTAAATATCTGAGAAAGGCTCTCTGACATTTTACTATCCATCAGAACTAGATCATAAAACTTTTTTTGTACCATATAATTATCTTGAAAATAGTAATGTATTTTCATGAGGACAATCTGTTTTTCACGTATTGTTTAAGCATTATAAGCTTGATGAGTCCACATTAGAGTGTTTGCCACAACATTTTATAATACCTACAGTCCTGTACAAGAATTTAGAATATTATTGCAAATGCTCTAATCTGGACTCATCAGGCTTTTAATGCCTGAACAATATGTGAAGAACAGATTGTCCTCATGAAAATACATTACTATTTTCAAGATATTTATTCTATTGCATTGTGTAACTAATTGTACAACATCAATTATGAATATTTTCAAGATTCATACAAAACATAATATATCTTTTTGTTACTTTTTCCAGTTTTTAAAGGATATTAAGTTGAAGTTGCAAATTCATTCTCACTTCTTTTTATTTTCATTTATTTGTGTTTTGTTTGAGAAAAGACAACCATGGCCAAAAACCATTATGTGGGGCAGAAATTTTAGCAACAGCTGATTGAAGCCAATGCAACAGGGATTCATTGCACACACCCATCTGTTTTCTGAAAATTGTGGCTGCACAAGGTCAAAATGAATTATACCTAAGCTCAGTCACACTGATCACTGATTGCTGCATGCCAAGGCAGTGGTGAAAGCTGTCATGCTCTCAGTCATGTGGATACATCAAAAAATTTTAAAATCTGAACTGTCTTATAATTATTTATGTATTAACCACCATTAAAGTAAATAATGATTAATGAGTAAAAATAATTAAACTGTAGCAGTAGTCCTGGACATCAACAGGGCATCAGTGTAAGCTTACATGGTTGATTTCAAGACAAAAAATAAAAAATTAAGAAGTATGAAGGAGGGCAGAGTCTTCTATCTCATGTGAGCTCTATCTTGTTGCGTAAAATAGTGAACTCGATTTGGAAGGGCAGTGTCTGTATGTATAAAGCAATACATGAAAGGTTCTACACTTTTAAATCCACTATTATAACAGAAGAGGGATCAGGGCTATCTGTGAGATGAAAAAATTACTCACATTGTGAATTGAAAATCAAATTCAATCACATGTACCACCTAGTGGAATGGCCATTCAAGTTAATTCTAGGAAGCCATTTTTAACATGTTAAAGGGAGGCACAAGGAACCTGATGCTAAGTCAGTGGTTGGTTTAACGTGTTTAAGGAACATATTCTACTTTTTTCAATGTGACATAGTTTAGTGACATGCAAGAGCAGATGAATTGTTTCCTGATATGTTTAAAAAATGTTGGTGAATGTGGTTATACAACTTTGCAAATTTTCAGCATTGGTAATATAGGACTCTTCTGGGAGGGGAGGGAGATTCCATTGTTCATTTCCAAAGAGTAAAAGATAACGCCTTCTTTTAAGGTTATGAAAGATCAACATACTATTCAGATGATTCAGATTGGCTTACACAGCTGATAGACAGTGTATCTACAATGCCAAAAAATTTGTGAACTAGAATCAATTTCTTGCTAAAATATTTTGCCATCATGCATTGCTAACCAAATGTGAGGCATTTTTTTTACTGTGCAAAACTGAAATGATGTAAGAAGTGTTGTTTTCATTTGTGGAAGGAAAGATGCATAGTTGGATAGAGATGAACTGATTCTGAATAATTTCCAGGAGGAAAATGTAACTTTATTTTGCCCTTATAAGTTGAGTCATTTTCATCACTGAACTTGGAGAATCCACTGATGAGGTCATAGAAAGGCATTTTTGTTCATTATTTATTGAAAAAATCGTTGTTTTTGGCTGTCTAAATTTTGAGTTTTAGGGAGGAGGATGTGTATGCAGTAGCAGTAAGTAGTGAATACTAAAGAGAAATGGTGCAAGCGAAGTTGAAATGAGAAGAGTTGATGCTGCTGAAACAATTACACGTGGCAGCCTTGATTACAGTAACATCAGATTTTATTACTCAATGACCATGTCAAACAGTTGATGGGGTTTCACAACATAAAGCGACTATGAAACATTTTTAAGTGTAAATTTATCAAAAGACATTAGTATGTTATATCAGGCATTGTGTTTTTCTTCTGTTCCTTTCTTTTTAATAATTCTACATATATTTAAGTACTGCCATGAACTATGCACCGTTCTTACCGTATTTACTGGCGTATACGTCGAGGTCATAAAACAGGAAAAGTATTTTTTTAAAAATGAGGTTGACTTATAAGGCAAGGATAAAATACCACCCGAAAAATTTTGTGCAAAAATTTCGGTGCATCGATTTTTCATATTATTAACGCTCATTTTTATATAACATCAATGCAAAAAGTTCATATATGAATTACACAAATTTAAAATCCAGAAAATTACTCATCGCTATTGCTTTTGAAAAGTTTTTTCAACAGATCGCACGACTCAGTATCGGATTCACCGATATCATATGAATCCCACTCATTATCACTGTTCATGTCATTGTCACTATCGGATTGCCACAGATCGTCCTTTTCCGTTCCATCCGTATTGTTCGATATTCCACATTTTTTAAAGGACTTAATTACGGACTCTGTGTTTACCGCATCCCAAGCTTCAATAATGAAGCTGCACAATGTTTCCAATGGCATGGAACAGATATTCCCCTTTTCCGTGATGATTTTTTTGCAATTAATCATCCACTCAGTCCACTTGTTTCTAAGAGCATCTTTAAAAGGTTTATTCAAGCTAATGGCTAGCGGTTGCAGAACAGAAGTTAAGCTGCCCGGAATAACAGCAATTCTGTGTCCATACATCTTAAACGCCTTTTGGTAGCATCTGTTGTATGAGACCCAAACATATCCCAAACCAAAAGACTTCGTGAATTTTTTTCACACGCAGGCTTTGCATGTTTGCACCAAATATTTTTAAGCCATAAAGTGATTCCATTTTTGTCTATCCAACCATTTTCATGAACGTGCACGAAAATTCCTGAGTGAAACTTCACTTTCGGCATGGTTTTCCTTTTGAAAATCACCATGGGCTTTAATTTCGTTCCGTCTGCCATACAGGCCAAAACAATTGTGAACCTTCTTTTTCCGTTGCCTGTCGTTTTTACCATATGACTGTTTTCTCTCACACAGCTAGAATTCTGTTACATGGCATAACGAAATTTACGGGAGTTTCGTCCATATTGCTGATATTGCACATAGCATAATTGTTTTTTTTTCCTTAATTCAATAACGAATTTATGAAAATTCATTATTTTTTGCTTCCAGTTCATTGGGAAGTTTTTGTGCAATTTTAGTTTTAACACGCAAACTCTGGGATTTGTGTTGCATAAACCGCCAACACCAGCTGTTTGTTGCCTTAAAATCCTTGGCCTTTTCAGCATTTGATTGTGCCCATTTCAAAGGTTGAATCCGTATAGAATTCCTGGTCACAGTATATTTATTTTTACTCTGTTGCATCACCCACTCAAATATGGCATCTTCCAGCTCAGGCCAGTGAGTTTTTTCCTGTTCTTAATGCACACTTTTTCTTTGGCATGCTTTGCAAAATGTGTTCAGCTGTTCTCCAATCATGAACAAGTTTCTCAGAAACATCAAATTTCCTCCCTGCTGCAGAATTATTTTATTCTTTAGCAAAATGAACAACTTGCAGTTTAAAACTGGCATCATATGTTTTTCTCTTGTTAAACAGCACCATTTTGATGTCAGCAGTTTACAGCATGATTCACAATAGACTGAGCAGCATCGTGGGGGAATGCAAATGTGTAGAACGACCGGTTGACCCTTGACCTCACGATACTGTGAAAAACAGCAGCGGAGGGGACGGGAAAGCTGGGTGACCAGTTTTTCAGATGTGACCAATCACCTACCAGCTTCAAAACACGTTTGGTGTGCTTGTACACCTTTCTATGGGTTTTTCCCTCTTTCCAAGGAGGATTTCGTTCGTGGTGGAGCACACATGATTGTAATGAAGGGATATGTTTGATGAAACGGGGAAGGGGGATGGTCGACTTATACTACGAATATAGCTGAAATCCAACATTTTTGTTCTAAAAATCCACATCGACTTATACGCCGGTAAATATGGTATGTCTTCTCAAGTGGTTTCAGACTGTTGTCTGCCCCACACCATTCTCCTCTTTACCCACCTTCATGGAGTCAAAGAAATGATGTATGAAGAGTATTAATTGATTCCACTAAAGAAAAAGGAAGTTATACATATAAACAATATACTTTGAAACATGCTGGAATGGAACTAAATGCCCATGTCAAGCAATATACTTTTGCGTCAGTTGATCAAGTGTTAAAGGATTTCTTTTTACTGTCGTGATAATGACTCAGATATAGCTGAAGCCAAATTAAGCTTGCTGCTGTATTACATGGTAATCGTTAATACTATTTTCGAAGAATAAATACTACTGTTCTAAGTCTTCTGTTTCACACATTATAATTCTAACATGTGAAGCAGAAGGTTTAGAAGAATAGTATTTATTCTTCAAAAATAGTAGTGATGACGACTGCTAGGCAGAATAAATTGAAGTCATAATCTGTAGTTTGGAGTCCTCTTCCTTAGAGGAATAGAACACAAGTTCATGGATATGAGAATAAGAAAACTAGAGCTGGACAGTTTGCTTCCTCTTTTTTTTTTTTTTAAGTTTTTTGCTTGGTAAAAAAGTATTAATGTGTGTATTGCAATATTTCTTTATATCATCAAAGTTCAGCTCAAGAAAAAGAATTTAATAACATTAAACTTTGGTACAAATTACAGAATGGGAAAATTTACTAAATTATTTTTTAAGTTTAGTTAGCAAGTATTCCATTGTCAAGACATTATTATCATCATCATCACCTGTGTACTGGAAAATGAACTGTGACTGTTTTTTCCGTGATGAAATAAAATGAACTTTTCTTAACCATATCATACTTCATGCGATAAATTTAATAATATTTGCTTGGAATGGCTCCAAACAGGCTTAAACGAGCTTTCTCGGAGGAAGCAAGAAATTGAAGCTTTTGTATATGGAACTGAAAGAGCCACAATGTCTAACAGGTCGCTTGGAATGGCAGAAATAAAGCGTTTTATGCTTTACAAAGCAAAGGTAATAAAATTTCTTTTAAATTTAAATGTGTTAGAAATTTGTCAATGTTTTATATGTATTTTTATTTTAAATAATTGGTTATTAAGAAGCTCAGGCACAGAAAAGTGTGACATGGCGATGCCTGTCGCATATTTTTGGAAAAGTGTGCAGACTGTTTTTCTGACTTATTTCTTTAAAATTCATTGTTTTTAGGATTCCTTTGAATTTTAAAGCGAAGAGAGGGAAATTTTCATGTGTTTTTAATGTTGGATCCTGCTTCCAGACATAAAGCCATATTGGTAGATCACGTAGGCAACTGTTTTATTTCATTTTATTTTAGTTTTCTTTCTTCATTATTTTTTAAACAGATAATTTCAACTAGACAAGCTATATTGCTTTCTTTCAACTTTGAAACTTGGAAGCGATACTTTTCAGCACTTGTAAAGGCTTCCCGTTTTCCACCACAGCATTTCAAAAGCTGATGGTCGCAATTTTTTCTTTATCGGCTTCCAGATAGCTTCATTTCAGTTAGATTAATGAGGTGCTTTGTTTTTGTTGTTGTTTTGCAAGAGCCATATTTTTCAAGTGTATATATACACTGAAGAGCAATTGAATTAGAGACAGCTGGCATTATGCAAATGTGGCACTGTGGGCGGCCCTATAAACGGAAACGACATGACGTATGCAGCAATCCGACAATATAAGGAGTGATATGATGGGAATCAGTAAGAGTTGGGCGCAGTATGGGTAAGACAAAGGATCTAAGCGCATTTGATCGTGGGCAAATTGTCGGGGCCCGTCGAATGAGTCACTCCATCTTGGAAGTCGTGCAGGCACTGGAATTTTCACGAGCCACTGTGTTACGGGTGCACCGTGAGTACATCAAATCCGGTAAAACCATCCCTGCAAGGGCTAACTGCCGTGGACAACAGCGTGTGGATGAGCGGGGTCATCGTCGGCTAGTTCGCATTGTAACAGCGGATAGACGGGCCACAGTGCAAGAAATCACTTGGCAATTTAACGCTGGTGCACAAAAACGTGTAAGCAGCCACACCATCCAGAACCATCTCCTCGCTATGGGGTACAGAAGCCATCGTCCCGTGAGGGTACTGCTGCTGACCGCACATCACAGGGTGCAAAGATTAGCATGGGCGCGGGAACATCTCCACTGGACCCTAGACATGTGGGAAAATGTTGCCTGGACTGATGAGTCGAGATTCACGTTGGTACATGCGGATGGCAGGATACGAGTATGGCGCAAAACACATGAAGTGATGCATCCTTCTTGCCAGCAGGGTACTCTTCAAGCTGGTAGGGGTGGCATTCTCGTATGGGGACTGTTTACGTGGACAGAAATGGGACCCCTGGTACATGTGACATCGTCCCTCATAGGTCAATGTTACCGGGATATCCTGGACGACCATTTGCTCCTGTTTGTGCGTCTTCAACATCCCACTGGGGACCTCATCCTGCAACAAGACAATGCACCGTGCCATCGCTCCCGAATTGTATCCGAATGGTTGGATGAACACTCCACCGACGTGACCTCGCTTCCTTGGCCAGCTAGGTCACCTGACCTCAATCCCAACGAGCACATCTGGTATGCCATCGAGAGAGATGTTCGAGGCTCTGACCCCCTCCATCAAATCTTCGTGAACTGTGAGAGCTTGTTCAGTGATCGTGGATCCGTATGGCTTCCCAATGCTTCCGGTGTCTTGTCGAGTCCATGCTGAGACGAATCGCTGCCGTTATCAGGGCGAAAGGTGGTGCTACACGTTTCTAGACAGGTATCTCTAATTCAATTGCTCTTCAGTGTATATATATATATACACACACTTGTCCTAAAAATACCTGTGCACTGAAAGTAACACTTACCATGTCTAACTGGTTCCTACAGGAGGTGTTGGAAATGGGCCCCACCGACATCCAGACATGTTTGTACATGCTTCTGCATGTTGGTGAAGACCTTTCTCATGGTATGTGATGTGATTTGTTGGATGTGGGTCATTATTGTAGCCTGTAGCTCTTGAAGTGTATGCTGATTACCTGTGTACACCTTCTCCTTGTGTTGTCTGTATCACGAAATTTGCTAGCGAATTGTTTGTGCACTTTGTCTGTGTACTTGTCGTTATGGTGAAAGACGCTCCACCAAAAACACTCTCTGTTCATGTTCAGCCGTCAACACCATTGTCCTTGTGCCAAGATGAGTGATCAATCGACATGTCTGTCTCCATCAACTAAGCACTTGCAAATGACCTTCGCTCGTAATGACAGCTGTGTGCACCTCGGGGTGGGGAGACATGAAGGTTACCAGACACAAAGTACTTCATGTGGCGGGTCACTTCTGTTGTAATTCCATTCAAAATTTCTTTATTATTACATTACTACAATTCGTACATTCAGTGCACAGTCATTATTCAGACACCCTGTATATATATATTTCAATTACCACATTAATATACTATTAGAAAGTTTTCTAGAGAACGAAATTCCTTCTTCTTTCATCAAAAGAACTTTAAGAAAAATTATTCTGAATAATAGAGTAAGGTTGGCAGATCTGCTTTAATTTTCTACACAGTTAATAATATGATTCTGACCAATCAAAGCCGTAAGGAAGTTGGCTAGAGGATGCCTATTAACTACCTAAAGGAACCTTAGTGCTATGGATATGACGGTCCTATTAAAACAAAAAATTAAATAATATAAACAAAATCACAAAAAAAGCTTAAAAATCTGTTTATAAAAGAAAATAAAAACAAATAAAAAAGAAAACTAGTTATTCATCACTAGGATAGCTATACTAAAAATAGTAAAACCAACATTAAAATTAATAAGATTCTGATTAATCTATAGAAGCTCACTAAGGTGATTTAATACATGCAAAGATTATTAAATAAACTGCTCGTGTATTTTATAATATTTCTCATGTATTCTGGAGAGTTAATTCTGCTCATTCTGATCATACAGATCCACAGTCTTAAGTTTATATATTTTTCTCTGGTTAAAATCTCCGCGCGTTGTTTTCTTGCTGTATGAGGAGGCCATCAGCCCCACCCTCACTGCCCCCAGCGTCTAGGGAGTGGCGGAAGGAGTCAGCCATGTTCTCCTCTTGTGTGGAGAAAAGTTTTTGTTACACAAGAGGTAAGCTCTCTTCCTTGTTTTTGGGTTCTAGGTTTTATAAGTTCAATGTTTGTACTTTATGTACCTTTTCTCTGTCGTTTTTTAGCTTTTCAGCTTTTAAGCATTGGTTTGTCTGTTAACATTTTTGCGGGTTTTAACTCTTACTTTTCTTTGTAACTTTGAGCGTCTTTTGTGGTACCTAGGAACAGAAGAAGGCTAAGCCTGTTCCTTTTCTATGCGCTGTCTATGCGCTGTTTTTTCAAAGTAGTTAAGTTCTTAATAACTAATTAATTATGCACTTAAAGCACTGCTGAAATACTTTGTACATATTGCAACTAACTGTTTAAGGTATATAACTTTCACAAAGTTTTCTTTAGTTAATATTTATCTTTAACTTATTCTCGTTTTCGTGCTGTCATAAGTTGTAGAGTAGGGGGTTTTAGACTCAAGTTTTCTTTCAAAAATCTGTTCGTTATAAATTAACATTTCCTTTTTTTAATTGCAATGTAAAATTTGGATTTCTTTTGCATTATTTTTCAGGTTTAAATTCTCTCTCAAACGAACTTGGAATTTCGTTATAGCTGAAAATCATTTCCATTTATTATGTCACTCTCACAGCTTGAGTTCTCTTTAATCTTCTTCTCTCTGTTTAATAGTAACAGATGAAGAGCATGGGTCGGGCCATGAAGGTTAATGGATGCAAGCGAAATTGTTAACTAGTGCTAGGTCATGCTACTCTACGGAGGACATGACTTATATATATATATTTTTTAACTATTTTAGGTGGGAATGTTACTTGCATCTATGGCCTTGCAGAAACCCATTTCCAACTAGGTCTTTGTGGAAGTGAGAAAATGCAGAGTTTTTGCTGGTCCTTGATAAAGCCAAGGCTCAGTATTCTCGACACCTTCTACATTCAGTTGTTTTATTTTATTTTTTTATCTTTTCTCCTTTTACTCACACAGGTAGATACATAACCTTTTCTATGTTGTATTAGGTGTGAGTCAAAATTATATATGTATATTTTTTTGCTTAGGTATCTTCTTTATAGAATATATATATATATATATATGGGATGTAAGGTCAGGTGATGCGTAACATCACAGCCTCTCCTTGACAAATGTCAACCCCGCCTTCTCGTGGTGCATCCTGTTCCTACTAAAGGGGCTCTGACGACCGCCAATAGCGGTATAACTATACCATCGGGATTAGAGGAAATTCTATCCCACACTCACCAACCCGCTTGGCCAGCGTGGTGAGTTATGGCCAAACCCCTCCAAAATGACTCCACAACTTAAATCTTGGCCCTCAGTCTCCGGCAGCTGGAATGTACCTGGCCAAGGCAGCTGCCAGTGCGACATGAAGGCAGAGGGTGCTAAGAATCCCCGGAGGACCGGACTAGGCTGCCATCTGATGCTGACCTTGGCAACGTACAATGGACGCTCCCTATCTTCTGATTCAAGGCTTCTTGAATTGGAAGAGGAACTACAAAGGATCAAGTGGGACATCGTGGGGCTAAGTGAGGTAAGGAGAAAAGGAGAAGATCTCATCGAACTGAAAAGTGGACATCTCTTCTACTATCGTGGGACAGATACTGGCAGAACTAGTGGTGTTGGATTTATAATAAACAAGAAACTGAAGGATAAAGTTGTAGAAGTTGAAAGTTCCTCTGACAGAGCTGCACGGCTTGTTATCCAACTCTCGAAAAGATACCAGGCTCAGATTATTCAAACTTATGCACCCACCACAAGTCATCCTGAAGAAGAAATTGAAGAATTTTATGAGGAAATTTGTCATCTAAATAATAAAGGTAAGCAGCACTTGAAAATAATTATGGGAGATTTCAATGCAAAAATAGGGCAACGGCAACAGAATGAAACTTCAGTAGGTAAATTCGGTCACGGCAACAGAAACCAGCGTGGAAATACTCTCGTTGAGTTTGCAGAGGCAGAAGGGTTTTTCATCTTGAACTCCTTCTTCAAGAAAAAGCCACACAGGAAATGGACATGGAGACATCCAAATGGGACGACAAGTGAAATTGATTTTATTATGTGTAACAAAAAATTCGTCATAGAAGACTGCAGTGTGCTAAACAAGTTCAACACAAATAGTGACCATAGATTGGTGAGATGTAAGATGCACCTCAACACTAAACTTGAACGTGGCAAGCTCATAAGACAAACAAAATCTATTGACATAACCAACCTTAAAAAACACCATAATACCTTCAAGTTGGAACTAAAGAACAGGTTCTCTGCTTTAGAAGGCCTAACATCGGAAGAAGTGGACATCTCTGAAGTTAACAGAAAAGTAACCAAAGCTCTTATGGAAACAGCAACAAAATTAGCTGGGTCTAAGAACAAGTTGCATGTAAATAAATTATCAGGAAAAACGAAAATGTTGATGCAAAAAAGAAGAGAGATGAGGACAACTAAAGAAGATGTGACTTCCAAAGTGGAATATATAGAGCTATGCAAGACAGTACGAAAAAGTATCACTGAAGACGTAAGAAAATTCAACTGTGAACTAGTGAGGAAAGCAATTGAAAACAACCAAAGCCTAAAGATAGCAAAGGGACATCTCAGTAAGGGAAGAAAACAGATTATGGCACTGAGAAAAGAAGATGGTTCTGTAACAAGAAATAGAGGCGAAATTTTGACAAGAGTGAAAGATTTCTACTCCAAATTATATGAAAGGGATGATACATGCACTCCAGACATCATGAAAGATACCAGTACCAGAGTTCCTCCAGTCCTTCCAGCAGAAGTTGCACATGCAATCAAGAACATGAAGCGGGGAAAAGCTCCAGGAGAAGATGGAATTACTGTAGACATCATACAAGAAGCAAGTGGAGAAATCGAAACAGTACTCGCCCAAATTTTCACTCGATGCCTTAATGAAGGAAAGATTCCTGAGGATTGGAACACCGCTACAATGATCCTGCTACATAAGAAAGGTGACATTGAGGATCTCGGAAACTACAGACCTATCAGCCTCCTATCAGTAGTTTATAAAATCTTCACTAAAGTTCTTTCACACCGCTTGAAGGTAACACTGGACATGGCTCAACTGAGAGAACAAGCTGGATTCAGGAGTGGCTACAGCACAATAGATCATATCCATGTGCTGAGAGAACTAATTGAAAGAGCGAGGGAATATGAACTTCCATTGTGCATGGCTTTTATCGATTATGAAAAAGCCTTTGATTCGGTGAAACCATCAGCAGTTACAATGGCTCTGAAAACCTGCGGTATTGAAGATGCATACATTAATATTATTAATAACATCTATGAAAATGCAAGTGCAAAGATTAGGCTGTTTGAAAATACAACACACATAAAAATTGGAAAGGGAGTGAGACAAGGTGACACCATATCTCCGAAGCTTTTTAATGCCACATTGGAGGGTGTTTTTCAGTCACTGAGCTGGGAAAACAAGGGGATAAAGATTAATGGAGATTATCTAACCCACCTTCGTTTTGCTGATGACGTAGTCATTTTTGCAACTAGCCCATCAGAGCTGCAGAGTATGATCCAGGAACTTGCTGACAAGAGTAAAGAAGTGGGATTAAAAATGAACTTTCAGAAGACAAAAGTGATGTTCAATGCTTTTACAAGAAATGAAGATTTATCGATTGATGGAGAAAAGCTGGAGATAACAGACACGTACGTTTATCTTGGACAGCAGATATCAAGTGAGGGTCACATTGATGAAGAAATTAATCGGCGTACAAAACTTGCCTGGAGAGCTTTTGGAAGAAACAGCATAATTTTCAAGAGCAATATGCCATTATGTCTTAAAAGAAAAGTGTTTGATCAATGCATCCTTCCAGTGCTTACGTATGGTGCAGAGACGTGGACCTTAACTAAAAGAGACATACAAAGGCTGCAGACAACTCAAAGAAGCATGGAGAGGTGCATACTTGGTGTAACCAGGAGAGATAAGAAGAGGAACTCGTGGATCCGAAAAATGACAAGAGTGGAAGACATCATGATCAGAGTTAAATCCCTGAAATGGCAATGGGCTGGACATACTGCCAGAAGGACAGATCATCGATGGACAGCCGAAATTTTAGATTGGATTCCAAGGGACAGGAAAAGACCCAGAAGAAGACCACATGGGAGATGGGTGGATGAAATTCGAAAGTATGCAGGGGTGACATGGAGGAGACTGGCACAAGACAGACCGTTGTGGAGGAAACTTGTGGAGACCTTCATCCAGCAGTGGATTGATAATGGTTAACAATGATGATGATATATACGTATGCAGTTTTGTTTGTGGCAAAACCTTATTAATCATGGGGATAAACTGTTGAAGCCAAAACAGCCACATATAGGGAAATTTTCGCAATTTTTAAATGGAACAAACTGGCCAAATACGATCCTAAAAATGTGAAATGCCAAAATACTGTTGTTTCCAAAGTTGACATTCTGATCATTATTCTTACACAGCCTCCGAAATCATCAGCTGATGAGGCCCCTCAGTACAACATAATTGCTACAGAAAATAGTAAGAGCAGAATGTATATCAGGTAAAACACCCTTCAAAGAAGAAAGTTAGAAGTTTAATCAATTAACTGAATGAAAAAATGAAGAAAAAATTTTGTTTTACAAATTTCAAATTATTTATTATCCCTTCTACTTTCTGCCCATTGTTGTTATTATTATTATTATTATTATTATTATTATTATTATTTGAATATTCAAAAGCCTTAAGGAATGATGTTTAAATTCTGAATAAAATAAAATCTTTTTTTTTTTTATGCATTTCTTATCAGGGTAAAGCTAGTTTGACTATTGTGACAAAATGCTAATTTGTACTGTTATCGAAATCAAAAATTTGATGATTTTTTAAAACTTTTTTTTGTTGCAGTGAAGAATGATGAATTTTATGGAAAAATTAGCATTTAGGAACCCCTTTACCATGCAGTTTTTAGATTATCCTTTCTGCTTTGCAGATTTGTGAAAAAGATTCTGCTTTTGGGTTCAGAAGTATGATTTTAGTATTATTTGGTTTTATTGTGTTGAAAAGAAAGTAATATCTGTAAAGGCAACAAAAACGTGCTAATTACTGTATACACAAGTACAAATCAGTCCAAAATGCAGTCACCATCGTTTGCCACGACCGACTCCCATCGTTTAGACAGCTGTTGGATACCGTCTATTTAGAATTATGGTGGCTTGGATGCAAAGAAGTGAGTAAGTGCAAATTCAATATTGTCTTGGTTGGTGAACCGCTATCCATCCAAGAAATGCTGTGACCAGAAAAGGTGGTAGTCACTTGGGACAATGTCCAGGGAAAAGGCTGGGAGTGGCAGCAACTCCCAGCCTAGGTCCCTTATCTTGTGACAGGTCACCCATGCTATGTGAGGTCTCGCTCCATCCTGCTGTAGGAAGATGTTCTTGCGGTTCAACAGTGCTGGTTGTTTCAACATGAGCGATGCATGCATGTCGTGGAGCTGATGGCAGAATACATCAGGTGTGATAGTCTGGCAGCAACTCAAAAAAACATGATACCAGGGCTGGGCACGGGTTACTTTTTCAACTTTTTTTGATGTCGGTCCCTAAAAGTTACTTTTTGACTCACAATGGTCACTTTTTGTAAATTTGGAACATGAAAAAAAAAAAAAAATTAAGAGCATTATGAAAAAAAAAATTAACCACCGTTGTTTGCAACGATCATTTGCAGGCTTGGAGAGCAAGCACGCTCTTTTGGCAAAATGCTAAGTACTCCTTGTAGCCTAGAACGCAAAAGTTCACTGCAGGCTGTGTGTTTATAAAAAAATGGCTGTTAGGTCACGTTCTCCTCTGCAGCCGTACACATGTCTGTTTTGTGTGTTAATTGTATTATGACTGTTGGGAAAGTTGTATTTTTTCATGTGGTTTATGTTTCTCTCTTGCGTACTTCAACATTCTGTGGAAAACAAATAAATGAATTCTGAACTTCGTCAGTCACATGGTTGACATACAACTCTTTGTGCTACTGCTTTCCAAGTGATGAATTGGTACCACACGTTCAACTTTCAGTGAGGTATGTATTTATATTTTATAAATCATTTATTGCTGTTGAATGTTAGCTATTCTATGAATTTGTATTTATTTATATTAAGTTTAACATTTTATAAATATTTCATTTTCTGACATGCTTATATATTTGGATTATATTTTCACTTTCTCATACGTTAGTACATTGGCGTGCAAAAATTAAGGACGAGACGGTTTTTCAAATGTAACGTTGTGCAGAAGTGCTCCACATCGACTCAAATCATACCATAAGATCCCCAAGATGTAAGAATATGGGACAAGTGAGCAAAACTGTCAAAACAAGGAATCCAAAGGATACAAAGGCATTTTATTGAAAAGGTAGCTTCGAGCACAACTGGACAGAAGACAGAAACGTCCATGTGACAGGCGGCTGCCAAGAAAAATCCAGTCTTTAGTAGGGGATATGATCACCCCTGACTACGTTGCAGGATTTACAACATCTGTCCATGCTGAGGACGAGATTGTCAAGGAGTTGTTGAGGCATCTCGGCCCATTCCTCTTGTAGCACCAATCGCAGCTGCGGAATCGTTGCTGGCGGCTGGTGATGTGCTGCCAAGCGTCTCCCGAGAAGATCCCTCACGTGTTCGATTGGATTTAAGTCCGGGGACCTTGCGCGCCAATCCATGCGTTGAATATCTTCACTCTCCAACAGCTCTGCGACAGCCACTGTATGATGAGGTGTAGTGTTGTCATCCATGAAGAGGAACTTAGGACCCACAGCACCTCTAAACAGACGCATGTGAGGCAGGAGAGCCTCAGTACAATAGCGGACACCAGTGACTGAACCTCCTTGGAAGATGTGGAGGTCAGTACGGCTACCAAGCATGATACCACCCCAAACAAGAACTCCACCACCTCCAAACCGGTCCCTTTCGATGATGTTGGAGGTGTGATTGCGTGTTCCTTGCTCTCTCCAGATGTGTATACGTCCAGAATCGCTCGTCAGACTAAATCGGCTCTCATTCGTAAAGAGAACTCGACCCCATTGCTGATGTTTCCAGTTCTTGTGTTCCTGGCACCACAGAAACCACCATCTCTGATGAGCAGGCCTTAATGGCACACACCATACTGGTCGTCGTGCAAATAGACCACCTTTGTGCAGCCTCCTGGCCACGGTAAAACGCAATAACGGACGCCCAGTTGTCTGTTGCATGTGCCTTGCGATTTCTCCCGCTGTCTGCCATCTGTCTCTTCTCGCCTGTAGGACAATATACCGGTCGTCTGCCACCGTGGTTACTCGTGGACGACCACTGCTAAACTCTCGGACAGCTGTTCCTGTCATTTAAAATGCTCTCCAAGCTCGTGAAACGATGCTGTGAGCGATCCCAAACTCCTCGGCCACACTTCGACGTTCTTCCAACTTCCCAATGACGCGACCTCGGGTTAAGTCATCCAGATGTAGTGTACTGGATTGCCTGTTGGCCATATCACACGGTGGCAGCAACTCGACGTCGTTCAAACCGATGTGCACTGTGCAATAGCTTTCACCGAATTGCTGAGCGTACACCGCCTGTGTGCTTTATACCCTTCCAACACTCCCCTATGTCATGCTGCATATATGCTCATGCCTTACTGTACCGTACCCTAGTCTATCTCCTGTGTGGTCTTTCAGTCCGTTCTGCCTGCTTGTTCCACTGTTATGCTAATTTCTCCTCTTTGTCCTTAATTTTTGCACACCAGTGTATGAGGAAGTTTGTAATCGTGCACAAATTTGAGTGCCAGATTATTGGATTTCAAGAAGCTCATTGTTGTGTTTTCTTTAAATAAAGCAATTAATTGTTACATTTTGGTAAGATACTGTGAACTATGTATCGCTCTTAGTTAGTTTATTCAGTGGTGTTGTTATCATTAAATGGCTGGTGGCCATGTTCGAGATTGCTATTGGTTTTTGTTTGAGTCATTTTTTACGGATTAATATTTTTCTAATTTTGCCATACATCTAGATATGTATCTTTTTTTTATTTTGGGCCCTTGAGATGGCTTTTGATTTGGAAACTTGAGGATTTCGATACTTGCGGCTTGGCCTTTTCTATCAATCATCATCATCATCATTGTCAACCATTATCAATCCACTGCTGGACGAAGGTCTCCCCAAGTTTCCTCCACAACGGTCTGTCTTGTGCCAGTCTCCTCCATGTCACTCCCGCATATTTACGAATTTCATCCACCCATCTCCCATGTGGTCTTTTTCTGGGTCTTTTCCTGTCCCTTGGAATCCAATCTAAAATTTCGGCTGTCCATCTATGGTCTGTCCTTCTGGCAGTATGTCCAGCCCATTGCCATTTCAGGGATTTAACTCTGATCATGATGTCTTCCACTCTCGTCATTTTTCGGATCCACGAGTTCCTCTTCTTATCTCTCCTGGTTATACCAAGCATGCACCTCTCCATGCTTCTTTGAGTTGTCTGCAGTCTTTGTATGTCTCTTTTAGTTAAGGTCCACGTCTCTGCACCATACGTAAGCACTGGAAGGATGCATTGATCAAACACTTTTCTTTTAAGACATAACGGCATATTGCTCTTGAAAATTATGCTGTTTCTTCCAAAAGCTCTCCAGGCAAGTTTTGTACGCCGATTAATTTCTTCATCAATGTGACCCTCACTTGATATCTGCTGTCCAAGATAAACATACGTATCTGTTATCTCCAGTTTTTCTCCATCAATCGATAAATCTTCATTTCTTGTAAAAGCATTGAACATCACTTTTGTCTTCTGAAAGTTCATTTTTAATCCCACTTTTTTACTCTTGTCAGCAAGTTCCTGGATCATACTCTGCAGCTCTGATGGGGTAGTTGCAAAAATGACTACGTCATCAGCAAAACGAAGGTGGGTTAGATAATCTCCATTAATCTTTATCCCTTTGTTTTCCCAGTTCAGTGATTGAAAGACATTTTCCAATGTGGCATTAAAGAGCTTCGGAGATATGGTGTCACCTTGTCTCACTCCCTTTCCAATAGCTAACTTTATTTTTCATTAAATATCGAAGAGAAATTAGGTTGTTTACACTGTTAGCACTAACTTTCGCGAAAAACAATTGCCTTTCTAAAACACCGATTACTGTCCCAGAGTAATGAGGTAACAACCATCACGGATTTTCCGTAATTATTACACATTTGGCTGTCTGATTATGGACAGGTTGGAAGAATTACAGATCTCAATTCTGTATTCTTTTTTGTTAAAATAATATGAATTTATGGAAAATTTATAAAACTAAATAAGAAAAGATTTAACACTGCGCTCAAAAGACCACCCACCCTTGACGGTCAAAATGTTGCAGACGATTAAGGTGGATGTCTAGTGATTTTGCTTTCTATACTTCCAATGGGCAAACTTCTGTACACATTTTCTTCACAATTAATGCGTTCCCAAGGATGAAAATTGGAACATCGATTAAAATAACTTCATATTATAACTTGTAATACTTAATATTTTCTAAAATATAACCATAATTATATTAAAAATCAATAACTTTTCCTTTGGTGGTGTTGGGACCAGAAAAAAGATGTCGCGACCTGTGCGTTGATGACGTCAGTAGACAAACAAATGTTTGATTGCTTAATTATGGTTTTGTTTTAGAAAATATTAAGTATTCCAAGTTATTATAATATGAAGTTATTTTAATCGATGTTCAAATTTTCATCTTTGGGAATGCATTAATTGTGAAGAAAATGTGTACAGAAGTTTGCCCAGTAGAAGTATAGGAAGCAAAATCACTAGACGTCCACTTTAAGTTGTCGAACATGACGTTCTCCCCGGCAGCTCTTTTTATCGCAAAGTTGTGTTCTGATTGGCATCGGCAAATTATCATTTTTAAAACCTCCTTTTAGCCAGTTTTAAATTTCTGCCGGCCGAATTCCCCATTTTATGAAATTACTACTGTCGCGCCGTGTAATTACGTTCAACAAAAGCTTGGTATTTTCCGGTGGATTTCACCATACATTGATGGAAATATATATCAACAAAATAATAGAAAAATTTATTGAATAGATCAAATTTGTTAACAGATCTTTCCGTTTTTCGTTATTTTACCCCGAGGGGAAGGGGGGTCATTCAGCGAAGAAGAGAAGCAAACTTCATTGATTATTCGTTATTCAAACTATTGATTATTCATGATGTATTTATTTTGATTATTCAGTGATTATTCAAACTTCATTGATTACCTAATTATAATTTGTGAATGAAAATAATATAATGAAAATTAAAATATATAAAGTGTAATCAGACTTTTGAACTTCAAAAACAAGTCTCAATAGCGTTATTTGACTAACTTCGAGTATGGTTATGAAAACCGTGTAATCATGATCCCGTTGTTTGTTTTTTTAAAGTTCTCTCATCAGTTGTAATAAATTTCTCACGAAATACCATTTCGGCGCATGAACGATGAGGCTTCATATGGTGATGACTGATAGGCACCTCTGCTGTCTGATGCATTAAAATTGGGGGGGGGGGGAGAATTTTGATGAATGTCGTATTTTTTCACATTTCGAAAGCAAATGGCGTAATGTGAAATTTTCTGAAAACACAATCCCCATCCCTCAAAAAAAAAAACTCATCATTCTACAACACTACCACGTAAAGCTATTTAATGCATGCATGCTTTTCTGGTCTCACTTTAACACTGATTCACAGAAAATAGTTTAAAAAAATTGCTGATAGTAATCACGAAGTTGAAGTTGCAGAGAATTATTTGTTCTCTTTTTTTCTTTTGAGAAATTTTCTGCCAGTTTTTCAAAGTCAATAAACACCTGAGCATTCAAAACCTATCTGAAGGGAAGTGTTTTGAATATCTGAAAGTATGTTATAGCAATGTTTTTGAATGACCAGGTGTTTCCCATTAAATAGTGATCGATGTGAGATATGAAATTCAAAACTGCTGAAATATATATTATCAGCAAAAATAAAAAAATCTCTTCATTACAGAAATTCCTTTCTTCTGGAATTAACGGACTTGCATTTCTGTTTTATCATCATTTAAAATTTTGTTTGCTCACAGAAATATAAATTGATGTTACAAATATCAGTGGGATGCGGGGTTGATTGTATGAAATTTGCTTTGTAAAATGTGGTTATACTGTGCTAAAAAAAAACTGTATTAAAGTTCAGTTGTACTTATTATTATTATTTCGATTTTTTTTTATTCTGGTGGTCTTGAAGAAATTCAAAATAGTTCAGAAAAGATTGCTGAAAACTTGCTACTTTTACCTTTTGTTTTTATTTTTTCTAACACAGTTTTTACTTCTTTTTTAGATGATCTTCTGAAATGTCCTGCCAGAAAGCCAGTTTCCAGATTTGAGGTTTCATACCAGGAAGAGGATATTCTGCTTCATCATGGGAAAATGCCATTTCAAAGAAGGTTGGCTTCTAAAGACTGATTCTTCAGGATATAAAATTTCTACATGGGCAAAAAAGCAGAGTGATTCAGAACTGTTTTGTAATGTATGCATTTGTACTGTGAATGTAGGAAAAAGTTTCCAAGCAGTAACCCAGCATTGCAATTCTAGCAAACACAAGGAAAATATTCACTTGAAGTTGCATCCAGGCCAACTGAAGTTGGTTGCAGGTAATCTAAAATATGGCACAAAATCTAAAGGTAAGTGTGTGTATGGTGCTGCTTCACAGTCATCTTCATCAAATGCTACACGCACCTTGCAAATGTGCATGGCAAGGGACATGACAAAAACTGCAGAACTGATATGGGCAATGAAAACAGTGTGGTGCAATTTGTCATCTACTTCATGTGACAGTATTGCAGAAACCTTTGCAGCCATGTTTCCAGGGTGTATTCCTGAGGGATTTTCTTTAAATTGTAAGAAACTTTCTTACATCATTACTGAGGTCTTAGCACCTTATTTCAGAAAACAAGTTATTGAAGATACACAGCTATCTTTCTATGTTTTGAGTTTTGATGAAACAACAAATAGTGCTGGAAAAAAGAAATTACAAACCCAAATTCGCTTCTGGTCAGACTCAAAAAATGAAGTGATTTCTCAACACTTGGAAACTTTCTTCATAGGTCAAGCAACAGGAATAGTTATACACAATAACTTATGTGTTGCACTGGATAATGCTCAGCTGCCCCACCAAAATCTGATTGCCCTCAGCTGCGATGGTCCAAATGTTAATAAAACAGTTATTCGGCTCATGAATGAAGAAATGCTACGGGTGAGGGAAAAAGGACTTCTTCATATTGGCACATGCAACCTTCATGTTATACACAATGCATTTCACAAAGGACTTCAGGATCTGGGTAAAGACGTTTTGGAACTGATAATATCAGTGTGTTATTTCTTCAATGGGTGGCCATTGAGGTTGGAAGATTTTGAGAAAATCCAAAAAGGTTTAAGATTTCCAACCCACCACTTCATCAAACATGTCCCATCAAGATGGTTGACCCTAGAGCCTGCTGCTTCGAGGCTATTAGAACAGTGGGATACCATTGTGCAGTATTTCCTAATACATGTGTCAAAGAACCGCTCAACTTTAATGAATACAAAGAGTTACAAAAAGATTGTAAGTTATTTGAAAGATCAAACAATGAAGGCCCCATTATTATTATTATTATTATTATTATTATTATTATTATTATTATTATTACTTTGCTACCAGTAGTTTCCACATATTTACAAAGTTTGCAAAACTTTTCCAAAGAAGTGAACCTTTGATTCATGCAATGTATGATTTACTGAAGTCACTTGTCTATACCCTCTTTGGGCAGATATGCACCCCTAAAGCAATGGCAAGCAACAATGTGGATTTTAGCCTATTTGAAGATTTCCAAAACCTAACCCCGATTACAGAGATCATATGCAGTGATGATGTGGAGAAAGAATTAGCCAAACTTCCAGAAAAAGACCAAATTGTTTTACGCAGGCAAGTGCAGATACATTTTGTTAGTGCTTGTAGACACATACTTAAGCAAACTGGACTAGGAGATTCACACCAGCTTCTGCAATATTTTCAATGTCTCAAGTGTGAAGAAAGGAAGTCAGAACATAGCTGTAGTGACATTGTCAAACTGGGTCAAGCATTTCCATGCTATCCAATTTGTATTGACCAACTACTTGATGAATGGAAAGTACTGCAACTGGAAGAAGAACTTGTGGTTCCTGTGAACAAGAATGAATCTGATATTTGTGAGGGAGGAAAAGGAATGTGTATTGACCACTGCTGGCAACATTTTTTCAGCCTTCATGACAGTGCTTCTGGGAGTCCAAAATACCCGACTGTAGCAAGATTACTAAAAGCTTGTTTAGCTATATCGCATGGAAATGCTGATGTAGAAAGGGGTTTTTCACTTTCAGGAAGAGTACTGAGTGGTGACAGGGCTTCGGTATGTGTTCATACATTAAATGCAAGACTCACTGTGAGTAATGCTCTAAAAATGTATAATGGCAAACCTGAATTTGTTCCCAATACTAAAGAGCTGCTTGCCTTGGCTCATAGTTCCGCAAAAAGCTACAAGTCTTACTTGGAGGATAAGAAATGGGCTGAAGCTGAAAAACACCAAAAGAAAAAAAGAAGAAGAGGGAAAAAGAGCTAAAGAAATGGAATTAACTCAGAAATTCTCTGAAGACCAAAAGGTTATTGAAAAGATGGAAGATAGTCTAAAAGCCCAAAAGCAACAAGAAGCAACAAAGAGAAAAGCTTGTGATGCACTATTTCATGAAGCAGATGGAAGGCTTAAAAAGGCTTTGAGAAGTAACAGTATGGATGAGGTATGCCTAGCACAGGCAATGCTAGAAGGAGTGAAATCTGTCAGAAGTGAAGAACTTGAACACAAAAGCGCAGTTGATATGCTTCAACATCGTGTTGAAAAAAGGAAATCTTTTATAAATAAATGACTTCTTGGCCAAAAAGGGGGAAAATTAAATTTTATAAAAATTGTATTTCACAACAGTACAGGGTGTTAAATTTTCCACTACATTAATATAAATAATATAGATCAGGCCTAAATTATCATATTTTTCTTTCGCATAATCTTTGCAGGTTGCCTGTTCTCAGTCAGGAAAAAATTAATATGCTGGATTGTCCACCCTGATGGTCTTAAAAAAAATTGAAATTCTTCAGCCTGCACCACCTTATGAGAACAGGAAGTGATGAGTTGGGGGGGGGGGGGCATTTTTCTTTTCCGAATGTGAAAATAAAAAGGGAACAGTAAAATTGCTTATTAGCTATTCCAAGGTGACTGTTACCCATAATGACCTCTGCTTGATAGGTAAGCAATTATTATTATGGGGGTGAGTTACTTTTTTGGCTATATTTTTGGAAATTTAGGTCACTTTTTGGTTACTTTTTTAGAATTTTTTTTTACTTTTTCGTTACTTTTTTCAGAAAAATTGTCACTTTTTCGTTACTTTTTTCAGAAAAATTGTCACTTTTTCAACTATTTTGAAGCTACGTGGTTGTGCTCAGCCCTGTGATACCCTGCATATCCCACCAGACAGACAGCTGGACCTTACGTGGGTGTAAGCTGGCTTTGGGGGTCGGCGTGGGCTTCTGTTTTGGGTCCAACCACTGTTTCCAGACACTGACATTGTCATACAGGACGCCTTTCTCGTCACTTGTCACAATGCGGTCCAAGAACAGTTCAACTTGGCCACATGCTAGCAGGGAAATGCATGCACTCATGGGATTTGTTTTCCGCTCAACTGTGAGTTGATGGGATACCCAAACTCCCCTCTTGTTCACCTTCCTAAGTAGACGCAGGTGCATGTTAATGCACCTGCGTCTACTGTGACCACACGAGAGTTGGCGAAACAGCTGGGTGGTCCCGCAGCTGTTGCGCCAACTCTCGTGTGGTCACATGTGGGTCAGTCTCCTCTAAGGTCTTCAGCATGTCCATATCCACTGTATACCTGCCAATTACTATGGAATATCCGTAGTTTCTACAGATTTTGTTGTCTGACTACGGAACTCAGTGTCAAAACTACGGATTCCACGAATTTTCATTTTGTTTAATTTTTTTTTTATTTTGCTATTATTTTATGATATACGTGAGATTCTTAAGTGGATTCGCAGAATTCCACTTTTTTTGTGATCATTTAAATCATTGTCAAGATTGATGCAAAACTGAAGAGAATTGGGGAAGGCATGAAAGATCTTGTGTACAGCGTGTGATGGATATCAGTGAAGCTCGAGTTGTATGTTAAGATCGCTGTAAATGGAGAAGTTTGATACGGCAACAGTAAGTAAAAATTATCTGGTAGTTTGTATTTCTTTGTGGCGCTAACCTCTGAATATCAGAGAACAGCTTAGTGATATGTATGTATGTGTCGTTTTCCATCTGGGGACGATATTTCGTGTTTCAAAACTTTTAAAAACAGACTTAAAAAAATTGCTGTAATCATATTTTTTTCTCCCAATGTTGCCTTTGTGTCCAGTATTCTTGTTAAACATCAATTTATTGCATAAATGTTTATATGTATTTCAGCTTGAAACTGTAGACAGCAATTTGCGAAAACGTAAGTTATAAGCTGTGAAAATGACCTCGTAATCTTAATCATAAGATTATTTCGTGAATTCGAGGAGTTCCGTCATTTTCGTTATTATTTTGGTCATTTACGAGATCGATGCACAAGTGAACAGAAATGGGGGGGGGTCAAATTCTTCGGAGGACGGAATTCCATCTTTGCGAAACTTTCTAAAATGGAGGGTCGATGGAGTGCGGATTTTTTCCGTAATCGTAATTTCTTTTTCTTGCAACATTGCCTCTGTTCAGTATTATTGTTAACTAACATTTTACTGTATAAATATTTTTATTTCAGCTTGAAAATAGGGGGGAAATTTCCAAAACCAGAAGTCGGACAAAGCAAAGAAGTCTTTGGTCACATGCCAGCAGGGAAATGCATGCACTCATAATAATTTAGGGAGAAATTTCAGAAAATGGGAGTGACAAAGTTGAAAATTTGTAAAAATTGATGCATTTTGTACAAATTTTGGATTTCCCATCTGTCGAGCATTGTGGAATTCTGAACGCATCTGATTGATTTTTACTGGTGGAAGTTTCAAACTTAAATCTCACAAGTTACCTATTGTGCTCTTGCAAGGGGAATCAACTTTGTGTTTTTCATGTGTTAAGTTTGTTTCATTAGTGTCCTTTTTTGTTGTAACGTTTTGTTGTGGCGCGTATTTCTTTTTCACGAAGAGATGGATTGTTTCCCAAAAAAGTGTCTATGTGTGCCATGCAATAATACTAGTTACTACTGACAAGGTTCTTGCCAATGTTGGCAGGTATGCCACTGTTGTGGGTCTTCCTAATTTTAAGACAGTCTGGCAGGTCAAAATGTCCCTCTCGAAACTGTTCAAACCAACAACAGCACTGATGAGGTGATAATGCATTGGGGTACACACTTGTAATGTTCCTTACAGCACTTGCAGGAGTGCTACCGTAACGAAGTTCATACAGCATGTAATGGCGGATGTGCTTTTTGTCCACTTTCATGTTGGCTGGCTGGTGCTTAGACTCTTTGCCTTCTGATGGCTACTGCCACACCTACCTGCTGATGTCATGCCAGTGTGTTGCTCAATCTTAGTAGCCAGTGGAGGGTCTTTACTTTGATCATGATGTCATTTTCCTGATCCATGAGTTCTGTTCCTATCTTTATTAGCTATACCAAGCATGTGCCTTCCCATGCTTCTTTTAATAGTTTGAAGCCTCTGAATGTCTTTTTAGTTAAAATTCGTATCTCTGATCCATAAGTAAGAACTGGAAGAAGGATGCATTGATTAACACTTTTCTTTTAAGACACAGTTGCAAATTGCTCTTGAAAATTTTACCATTTCTTCAAATGCACTCTGCCCAGTTTTATACACCTTAGAAAGATTTATTTTAGAATCCATGAACAAGAGGAATTTTTATGGATCAAAATACTATGTGAAACATATAAATTCCTGGGAAATGTATCAGGTCTCTTGTGAATGTGGACTTTCATATGTAGGATAGACCCACAGGACCTTACGTTTCTGGTTGAAGGAAAACAAGGCTGCCCCAGAGGTGCAGTGGTCTAAACACTGGCTTATGACCATTCATCCAAAAAGGGTCAGGGGTTCAAATCCCAGTGAGGCACGGATGTTGTGTTTGTCCACACTGGCTCTCTCCTTTCCCTGGAACCAGTCACCCTAAGTTAGGGATGGATGATTCTTATAGCCCATCAAGTTGCTCATAGTGGTCGTTAAACCTCCTACAAACAAAAAAAAAAAAAAAAAAAAAGAAAGAAAAAGAAAAAAAAAGGAAAACAAGACTTGCTTATGGAACTGCGAACTGAAGAAGTCATCTGTAGCTCAATATTGCAAATAACCATAAATTTCTGTTTGAAAATGCTAAACTTATTGCTATACGTGATTCAAATTATCAAGTTTGATATTGCAGAAGCTTTTTCCACTTATATCTCAAATCTTCACAATTAGTCAGTGAAATGGCATCGACTCTATTTCTTTCAAGTGTGTGGAAACAACTTACTAAAATATATGACTGTCAGAACTCTGATAATGTCACAGTGATTTATATATTTACTCTGCATTGGTCCTGATGAAGCCATACCAAATGCTCAGCCAAACTATAGAAGACCTTAAAATAAAATATTGTGAATAAAACTTTTTGTTGGTTTGTTCTATCTCAATAGCACAAGGATTGTAATCAAAGAGTTTTTAATAAGCAATTTAATATGTGATTTTTTTTTAATTGGTTCAGACTGTAATTTTGAGAAAAAGTTCACTTCAGAAGTTTTGTCTATGTAGAACTCTGACATTACTGATTTTGCTCATTTTAATTACCATATTTTTTGGTTTATAAGCCAATTTGGCATATTACTCAAGTGGGTTAAATTTATCGATTTCCTTAACTTCATTCATATATAAATCGATCCTGAGTATAAGATGAAGCTAGAACAAAGAACAAATATAGATAGTGATCCAAAATTCTGTAACTATGTTTTTAATGTTTCAGTAAATATTAAAAGGAAGAGAAAGTGAGGTAACTTATTGAATCTTTCTTTTCAGCAAAAAGTTGAATTTCAGAAGCTTATTTTTTTCTTATGAACTGATGCTACTGTATTCCTTCTATTCCAACCAACCGGTCTGAAAACCTGTTGCTCAAGAGTGGAAAAAACAAATAATAAAAAGAAACAAGGTCTCATGAGTCTTCCAAATCAGAGTAATTCGTGCAGTGTGAGTTATTGTTACACTGCAGTGTACAACTTGTGACACTTAACAAGAGGCATTTTGAGAGCACAGTTGAGACATAAGAGAAAAACTGACAGAGTGAAAAAAGCCTGCCTTCACTGGCTACTGGTCCTTGCTGTTCTTAAAGTGTATGCACCACTCGCTGTGACATTATTGTTGCTAGCCAATCAGCTGCATGGCAGCAAAGTGTTTCAGGGGTTTAATCATTGTGAGGTGACTGAGGTGCACCCATTGTAGTTCTGGTGGTTTTGCAAAACTGGGGTAAATGCCACCCATGTGGTCTTTGAGGGATCGTGAGGGGGGTGCTATTAACATACGACAGGTGCCACTCTAAATCATTCATGTAGATTTTTAAAAATGTTCTGTCAAATGGAAATATTAGATTCTGCTGCTTTTAAACAAGTTCTTGGTGAATGGAATATTACATTTTGTACGTTTTCAGAATTTTTTATCAACATAATATTCCATTTCAGGTTCTCAGATCATGGCCGAATTTAAGGCACATTATTTTTTTTTCCCCATTCTCATTGAGAAATTTACATGACCAATCAATAGATAAGATGATGTAGCATTAAGTCAAGACCCAGACTGAAGAAAAAGTCTCATCTTGTACACTGAAAAATATGGTAATCTTGTTTACTTTAAAATTACAGAAATGTATGCTGATTTCATGCTAATCATATATTCCTTTAATAGAATAAATTGCTTTTAAATGTGCAATGAAATTCCTCAATTTTTGCATTATTGTAGATTGTATGAAAGCATGGTAGTTATGCTAAGAAATTTTAAAAACCCAGAAGCACTTTTGACCCAATTTAGGTCTGATTACCTGTAGACAATCAGAGCGATAGTGGTTGTCAGGTTTGGATTTCCAAGTTCTTCATTACGATTGTTGCCAAATCATAGGAGTGATTTCCAAATTATGAGGACTGTCTATATTGCAGTGTGAAAAGGTAGATAGATATTTCAATGCTGTCACAAAAATGTAAAGCCCTTTGTTGATGAAAGCAGCAATTTTCTTGGCATTTCTCCAGAGATGCACTGCTGAAATATCTCTGAGTGTCAATAAACCCAAGGAGAATTAGGTCTACCTTAGGTAATGTCATTTTGTGCTCACCAGATGTTTAGTAATGATGCAAAATGTGCTGCCAATGTAAACTGTGGTACCAACTGAAGTGGAAATGGAAATTTTGTACACACCAGGAACATTGAGGTCTTTGATTTGATCTCGGTCTGGTAGGATAATAGGATAAGTTTTATGATAGTAGGGTTGTATTTGATGTCAATCAAATAACCATAGGATTTGAAAATTGTATACAACTGGTAGATAATCTGATCAAGAAATGGAATACATGCAGCAAATTTAAATTTTCTGTTAACCTCCAAAAAGCAGAGAGTAGTGGACTTCTTGACTTAAAACTCCCCAGCGGTGACCGGTAACAACTTTTCGGTTGCTATGTGTTGATAAAACATGGAAAGAGCGATGTCTTTGTTTATTCACTGACGTATTTAGAGGATTTTCACTTCAAACTTCTTTTATGAGTTTGTCCACCAAACCACTAGGGAATTGGTGGTGAGGAGCCATGGCTTTAATATTCTTGTATTCAAGGGCAAGAGAGAGAGAGCAGCATCTCTTTTACGTAAAATTTGTGTAAAAGAGATGCTGTGCTGTTTCAGATGATTTTGGCACAAGCAATAAAAGAAGTGAAGGCAGAAAACTTGTAGGCACCAAAAGTGTACGAAGTGGAGATATTTTATATTGGTAGCAACAGTAGGCTTATGGAAAACAAATGTTGAGTCTTGCTCCCTTTTCTTGAAAGCAAACATCAGAAAAAATTGTATTGTTGACCTCTTCATGGGCAGTAAACTTGATGGAAGGGAAAATTTCAGTGACTCTTGAGGCAGCTGCACAGGGAAAGTTAGCAGAGATATATGTTTTCCTTCCATCAAGGAAAACCTATGCGCTATTTAAAGAGGATAATGTTCACTTTCTTTACCATAGCCAATCTATACATATAAAATTGGATGTTTGTATGTACGCTATATAAATCTACAGTTTTTGATTTAGAACCACCAAATTTGGTATACTATCTCATGATACTCTAACTTAGACCGTAGATGGTTTTTGGAAGGGGTCAGGACTCGAGGTTAAGGGGCCTCCATACAAAATTTTCGTAAAATCTACAGTTTTAAATTTAGAACCACCAGATTTGGTATACTATCTCGTGGTACTCTTTTAAGTTAGACCGTAGACAGTTTTTGGAAGGGGTCGGGGTCAAGTGGCCCCATGCAAAATTTGCGTAAAATCTACAGTTTTCAATTTAGAAGCACCAAATTTGGTATACTATCTCATGGTACTCTAACTTACACCATAGACGTTTTTTTGGAAGGAGTTGGGGCCCGGGATTAAAGGGCCCCATAAAAAAATTTCATAAAAAGTTCCATTTTTTTACTTTTAAGAACTGCAACACAGCTCAACACTTCAATACCCGATCTACGGTCTCAGTTAGAGATCGTAGATAACAATAAAGTGCAGAAATATCCCTTAAAAATGCAAATGAATTAACATTAGCTTTTACCACCTACGGGTGGTTTCATCAGGCAGAAATACATTGTAATGTAAATAGAAAGTTCCAGATATTCAAAATTCAAAACGATAAACAAAAGGATGATCAGTGCCAATGTCGTTGCATGCACACTGCGTGACATACTGTAGGTACATTGCATTTCGGTGTCGCTGGATTCTCAGAAGCGCATGCCAGATGTATGGCAGTTTTATAGATGTCTCCTCAAAAGTAAGTATTTCCATTTTTCTTCCTTTCTTTTTTGTTTCATGAAAGTAAATTAACTAAATCAACTATTTTTGTTTCACATTCGCAGCCATTTTGGCTCTTTTTTTTTCTTTTTTTTGGTGGAAATATTACTGCATCAGCCAGTTGGCAGTAGCTGGCATTAATTTGGACGAACCCTGCTTTTCACATGGACAACTCTACATCACCTGCTCAAGTGTTGGCAATCCTAAAAATCTCTACATTTTTCCTCACAATGGAAAAACCAAAAATATTGTTTACCAAAAAGCAATAATTTAAATGAATTAAGATAAATTTACTGGAAAATTATAGGAATCTTTTTCATTCATTAACTTTCACCCGCTGAATTTGGTGATTCCACGAATAGTAGTATTTACCCGGAAAATGCTGGGTACTCCTGCTAGTGTCAAATGAAACTAAAAGAATTTTTTAATAGGATGTAAAGAAGTTGATATACAGTCATAAACAAAAATATGTGCTACCCCCACCTAGTGTCAGACCTCTATACTATAAAAATCCAAGATTGTGTGGAGCATGCTCCACAAGATGAATGATATCCTGGGTTTAAAAGAACTTTTCAAATAGGGTTTTCAGAAGTAGAGGTATTCTGGAAAAGGCAATACACATTTAAGCCCCTTAGCAATCAAGTTATACTTTGGGAAAAGACCAAATGGCAAATATCATTGTTCTTGCAGTTCAAGCTTCCCAATACAAAAATAATTTTTCAAAACAGACTAATTGGTGTTGAGATGTGGTTTCTGCAGATGGATGGGCACATAAGTACATTTTTTTCTTTCAAACCACGTGTTAAAAAAGTGAAATATTATAATCTATGATATGAAACTTTTAAGGCTGTTTTATTTATATTTTAAAGCAATGCAAATGAGAGATAGTGAGAGAGAGTTTTCTCTTTGAGAAATATTTAGCATATATGTTCCAATATATTCATGTATATTCTCTTTATGTAAAACATATGCCATTGATAGTATGATATTTTCTGTAAAAAAGAAAGCTAAATTTTCTATTACTATCCATGTATTTTTTATTTCCAAAAGGTGAAAGTTTTACATATCTAAGATGAAAGAAATACTGTATTTCAGGTGCTTCAGAAACAGATGTCTTTCAATAGAAGTGATGAAGAGTTTATTACTGACAATGATTCAAGTGAAGTCCTTGATGACTTTGAAAAGGAGTTGAGTTTTTGTGGAACAACTTAATGGGACTAGAATTGCAGCTGACAGATCAACTTGAAGTATGATGATTTGTATCACTGAACTAAACCTACAGTGTAATTCCAATTGACTATATATCTACTTTTTATTTACATCCTGACAATTATGACAAGAAATTTGTCATATAAAGGAATTATAGAATTTGATCTTTTTGGCATGTCATTTGGAAAAAGTGTGCTGCACCAGTGGCACAGTGATATGAAGTATTGACTTCTAATCATTCATCCAAGATGGGTTGGATTGAAATCCTGGGTGAGGCATGTATGTTGTGTTTGTCTTATAGCCCTTGCTGTCTTCCCTGAAACAATGGCTCCAAATTTGGTAGCCGTCCCAGTGGCGCAGTGGTCTAAGCGATGGCCTCTGATCATTCGTCCGAAAGGGGTCCGGGTTCGAATCCCAGTGAGGCATGGATGTTGTGTTTGTCTTACGGCATTGGCTATCTCCCTTCCCTGGAACCAGTGGTCCTAAATTAGGGACAAGCGACTGCTTATAGCCCATTGAGTTGCTCACGGTGGTCGTTAAACCTCCAATCAAAAAAAAAAAAAAATTGTTATGGGTGACTGCTTTTAGCCTGCTGTGTTGCTCATGGTAGTTATTAAACCCCCAAACAAACAAAAAAACAGTGCATGCTTATAACATCACCTTGTCCATCTGTGGACACAGTATCTCTGTACCTATTGGGGGATTTAAAAAAATATTTCATGTTGGCAAGCTTCAATTGTGAGAATGAAGATCCATACCTTTGGACATTTTTCTGCTGCATGACCTTGCCATTAGGGTGCATAAATGCAGGTACTATTGACCTCAATGTGCATTTTATTTTGAATTGTTGCTTCTAAAAATCTGATTGAAAAAATTATTTCTTAAATGAGATATCTTTAACCATGATAAGCATTTTGCACATAGTTTGTACTTCATAAATGTGCATTTTTTTTTCCACTTGGGGCATGTGTAAGTGTATCTTATTTTTCTTGCCATCTTGAGTTTAGTCAAACATAAAAAATATGTTTTTGTGTTGCATAGGTTCTCCTATGATTAATATTTTGCACATATCTTCTGATTTTTCATAATGCACAGTTTTGCTAATAAGAAGTGTAATGTATATTTCTACTTGAAATGGTTTCTCCACTTTTAGTAAACATTTTGAGTGAAGAAATTCCATTCCTTTTTGGTTAGATACTACTGCTAACTATAAATAACATTTTATACATGTTTTCTGCTAAAAAGATGTACAGTTTTCCCACTAGGGACATAAGCCTGTATTATATTTTTCTCACTGTCTCTACATCCAAAAGTATGATTTAAAAATTTCTTTTTTGTCATATGTTTTTCAGTTTGAGAAACATTTTGTCTACATTCTGTGTTTCAGAATTCACAATTCTTCCACTAGTGTGTAATCTATTTTCAAGTCTACCTCTGACCTGCATAGGAGAAGAAATTAATGAGTGTATAAAACTTGGCTGGAGTGCATTTAGAATAAACACTGCAATTTTTAAAAGCAATTTACCATTAGATCTATCTTTATAGAAAAATGTTTAATCAGATGTCATATTGAGCACAAAGATGTCATATTTTCACTGTTTCCCATGTAGCCACCTATTCAGTAAACTTTAAAACTGTGTTGCCCTGGCGTGAGAATCGAACCTGCTTTTTCCAATTTCTTGACTGGAAATTGGGAGATGCAGGTTCGATTCCTGTGCCAGGGCGACATAGTTTTCAAGTTTTCTGGATAGGTGGCTACATAGGAACCAGTGAGAACAGAAAACATTGTACCTTAGTGCTGAAAATGGCATTTGTATTGACTTCCATGTATTTGTGAAAAATTATTTCTTCATGGAGATTCATTCCCATAGATATATATAGTATTTAATTAGAGTATCCTTCCAGTTCTTACTTATGGATCAGAGACATGGACCTTAACTGAAAAAGACGTACAGAGGATACGGCCAGCTCAAAGAAGCCTCCTGGAGGCTCCTTGTTGTAACTTAGCCTGCACTGCCGCCTCTCCTACCCATGCAACTGGGGGGCCCTTGGCCTCCGCCTTCAGTCTCCCAATTTGTTGATACTCTGGACTTCTTCCCCGGCTCTCTTGCTGTGCTGGCCAGCCGCTCAATGTACGTCTCCTGTGTCGCTCAATGTTCCGGCCTCACCTGTCTCCTCGGTGCCCTCAGCTCCTGGTGAGGCTTCTGCCCCTCGTCGCTCGCCTGCTCACCCCGCCGATTCTGCTCTCTGTCCTGCTACGTATGCCGTGCCATCTGCTCCTGTTCTCTTGGTCCCTCCACAGCTCAGTGTGTCATCTACTGGCATCGTTCCGAAGAAATGTCACAAGCAACCTTCTCAGCGTACCCGCAAGAAAAGCTTCACTGCCGCCACCCAGCTTGCCTCCGTTACGCCCACAGCTCTTGTGTGTGCTACCGTGACTCCTCCCTGTCCCCCCTGAACTTCATATTGAAGACTTCATTGACATTAAACAGTATTATTGCACCTTCAAAACCTGGTTTCAAGACTACACCTGTGTCTTTCGCTGCTAACGCTTGCCCTGCTTTTGTTCCCAGTGTGCTGCTTCTCCATGTCTTCATGCTGACTTTTTCATTGCCCTGCTGAACATTACTTTTTGTGCATCACACTTTGCTAGTGCCACTTCTGTATATATTGTTGTATTTGTAATTTTTCTCTTTCCCGGTTGAGCTCTATGTATTCCCGTTTGTCATTAAAGCGATGTTTGAAATCCTTGCTGTAACTTAAGAAAGATAGGAAAAGAAACTCGTGGATCAGGAAACTGACAAGAGTTGATGACATCATGATCAAACTAAAATATCTGAAGTGACAATGGGCTGGACATATTGCTAGTAGAACTGACCATTGTTGGAAAACTGAAATACTAGACTGGATACCGAGAGACAGGAAAATACCCAGATCCCTCATATGGGACATGGGTGGGTGAAATTCGGAAGCATACAAGTGTGACATGGGAGAGAGTGGGTCAAGATAGAGAGTTGTAGAACAGACTTGGGGATAACTTCATTCAGCAGTGGACTGAAAATAGTTGTTTTGACATATGAGAGAAAACCAGTGATAGAAAGACAAACACAACATTCATGTCTTGCCCTGGAATTCAAACCCTGACCCAGCGGTACAAGCAGTCAGAAGCATGCACTCTAAACCACTCGACCACTCATCAACACAGATTTTGTTACAGGTTACAAATTTTAAAGCTAATGTATGATTATTATATAGCATGAGGAGTATTGCATATAAACATACACATTAATTTTTTTAAGTAATAAATGTGATTAAAACAAAAAAACTTCATTTAACTAAACTAACTAATATGAGCACATTAAAAATAAAGCCAAACTACCCTTGTCAAAGCCCTATTATAACATCTTGGGGCACAAAGGGCCATTGCTTAAAGCAATATCATCAGCATTACATAATGTCATTTAATGGGGGAGGGATGAATGTTCACATTAGTGGCATTTAAACAAAGAATTCGTACTCTTGAAAATATTTAAATGTGTGCCTATTCTCTGATTGTAATACTGATAGTCCTTACTTCATCCTTATTATTTGGAAATCTCTTCTGTAGTTTGACAACAATTGCAATGATGTCCTCAAAAATACAAATCTAGCAGTCTCATCATTCTGGATCTAATATTTCATATATATACCTATTTTTTGACTAGGCATCTATATTTCATATTACACACCCTATACACATTTAAAAATATATATTTCCATTCAGTAATGGCCCATTTTGATACGTTATTACATATTTGAATAACCATTTGACATTTTCACATTTTTGATGTGACATTATTTTCTTACTAGTCAAAAACTTCTATTATGGGAATTCTTACTAGGAATTTTTTTATTTTAATTGCAAATTTTCAGAGTGATGGGAAAAAGTGACAACAAAAGACAGCCTGAAGCAGGAGAAGAGTTTTCTCCAAAAATTTGCAATTAAAATAAAAAAATTCTTAGTAAGAATTCCCATAATAGAAGTTTTTGATTAGTAATTTAATTAAGAAACGAGGAAGCTAGTTCTCAACATGAGCTTTATTCAAAGAATTCTATATTGTCTGGCATTTTTGTCTTGAATTCATCAAGTAATAATGTTTTGTTGAAAATCTTCTTCTGTGTTAATTCTCACTCTGGATGTTCACAGGTGATCAAGATCTCAGCCAGGTTGAAATTCTTCTGCGTTAATTCTTTGTTTAAACATAACTAGCATGAAAATTCATTACATGTAATTGCATTCTCCTTATATTTAATGGGGGACTCATTGGTAGTTGTGCCTGAAAACTTAATGCTGTTTACATTGTATTAGGTATTTATATTAATTGAAGGGGTCATTTTCAAACTTAACATTCTTATGTTTTCATTATGAACAATATTTTTTTCTAGAATATGTGTACAGAAATATTTCTGTTTACTGTGAAAATGATCTGATAAGTGTAACTTCGATGGTTGACTAAACTCCCACAGATATTAGTGTGTTTGAATTTCAGACAAGTTGTTAAATTGTAAAGACTAATTGTACTTCTGTCAACTTTATCTCCGTCAAAACAGACTGCATAACTCCTATACCTCACAATATTGGTTATAAAATATTTTATTGACTTTGGATGATAAACATGTCAGTATTCACAATGGCAGTTGTGTGGCTGGTTATATATGTTGCACATACTGTGTACAGCTGTTTAAAAAGGAAAAACAATGATTGGAACTTACTGAAAAAAATTCTAGTCGGAATTTTAGGCAGAAAGTACAAGGGTTATACTGAAGTTAATGAGCAACAGTTTTAGGAGAATTCAAATTCGTGCAGAAATAGTCCAAAGTAATCGAGGTAGTTGCCTTCAATGCACGATCTTAGTATCAAGAGTCACTCATAATACAAATTTAAATTTGTTGGCTGAATTTAAAGATTTTATTATATAAGAACTTTCGGGTTTCCCTCGAACCCATCATCAGATACAGAAGAAAACTACTTCGATTACTTTGAGCAACAGTTTTGTTATTGTTGCCTTTGACTTGATGATACAAAGTCTAAAACAGACCTAAAAACGTTTTTTTAGGCAAATATAACATGCTAAAAGGAATTTAACATTAGCAAGTAAATTCATGTGTAAAATACACATATACTCACACTGCAATCACTGTAGGACTGACACTATTTTTATAGCACATTTTTTGTTTTGCCGATTTGTGATATGAACCACATGTACTTTGTTTGTTTGATATTAAAAAATAAATATTTAGAAGGATCAAATGGAGATACTTTATTATATTGTAATCAAAATAATTGGTTTATGGAAAATACTGTTACTATTGATAAAAATTTACATGTAACTTACCTTAAAACCATGTAGTTTTAGGCTACTTACTTGGTTAGTTGTGTTATTGATGCTCAAAAACCATTTTTTGCACATACATACTTTTTTATTAGTCGTTTTTTTAATAAATTTTAACCTAAAATACGGGTAGATGAGGTACACAGTAAGTTCAATCACAAATGCGGCTTATAATCTCATAACCCAGGCTTTCGGTGCTTCTCTTGACACCAGCTTCAGCGTTGTTCTTACGTGCTCACACACATGTCAAGGAAATGTGAATGGTGAGTATTTGTTCTCATTTCAATTTTACTGGCAATATCGGTACGCAGGCGTGCATGTGTTGTTAGTTTGTCTATGCGAGAGATTGCCACATCAAGTGTTTTATATTGTGTTCAATATTGATCGGAAAATGGATTTAATTTAGTGGATTATTATTGTACGATAACTGTCGAAAATTGATTTAACTTTAATTTTAAAGGATTATCACTACTCGATAACGAACAGAAATTCATTTAATTTTAAATTTAATAGATGATTATAAGTTTTTAATTTGTTTCTTCTAAATACTTATTTTTTAATATCAAACAAAGACAAAGTACATGTGGTTCATATCGCTATTCGGCAAAACAGAAAACATGCTGTAAAAATAGTGTTAGTTCTACAATGATTGTAGTGTGAGTATATGTGTATTTCAGCCATTAATTTACTTGCTAATGTTAAATGAGTAACAATGTTTTAAAAATTGTGAGTTGTAATGATTGAAAAAATAAGTACGACACCTTAATCTATTAGGTGTGTGCAAAAGTTCTATCTGTATCTTTAGTTGAGAAAAAAATTGAATAATTATTATTTTCCATAATTGCGATTATTATTTATTACCTTTTGCCATCTTTCTGGTTTTTTCTTCTGTAGAACTCTTCCGTTTTGGAGTAAAAAAATGCTTATCAGTGAAACTTCTGTTAACAGACACTTTTTAATAGCGGACATTTCTCTATAACGGACAATTTTTTATTCCCCTGCAGAAATGCATGGCTTCTTATGGGGCATTCACTTCTTAATAGCGGACATTCTAAATAACGGACGCAGACACACTTAAAGTACAATATAACGGGCAATTTGCTTTCTATTCCTAGGGGTGTGATTCGCCAAAACTCGCAAAATTTTCCTTTTTGTTATTTTACCCTCTTTCATTCTCTATCTTAAACATTTTGTTCCCGACACCTAGTAAATTTTAAGGTGCTAAGTGCTATGTACCCTGGGTAAGTGGCCGAAATCACTGGAAAAAGGATTAGCTTTCGTGCTTACCAAACAGTCCAACCCTCTCTTTGCATACATACATATGACCAGGAGAAACTGCCTTCTAGCTCTTCAGGTGCTCCCAATGGGGTGAGACCTCAGAAATGGGGACCAGTGCCCAAGGCTGCCTAATTCTGGAATGGTTATCAGATTGAAACGTATTCAAACACAATTCATTAGGATGGCAGGGACTCGCCTTTTTTTGTTTGGTAAGGACAAGGTCAGTGCACAGATATCAATTTCAAGTCCAGATTACTAGAAATCACATTTGTTTGCAATAATCCTGTAGGTTTTTCTCATCAAGCGAGCTGTGAAGCAAAGATTTCTCAAACACCGATTTTAAAATGTCGCACGAACGTAGCACTTTAAAAGAAAAAAGTTGAAATAGTAGAGCTGAATGAAAAGGAAAGATTAAGTGTCTGTGTTTTAGGAGATAAACTGGGCATTGTAAAAATGCCAGTGAGTGAAATCTTGAAGTGTTGGCAAGACTGTAATGACAACCAGAAAATTAAGAGAGCTTTCCCTAAAACTGATGGTTTAGCTGTGGACACTCTTACCTTTGAACGGTTTTGCCGTGCTAGAGCCAACAACATTCCTTTATCAGGGACTTTAATTTGTCAAAAGACTTTAGAAATCACAAATAAATTAGGATTCACAGAATTCATAGCTTCAGACGGCTGGCTAGAAATTCATTTAGAAAAGAAATTTTCATATCATATCACTAAGCTGTTCTCTGAGATTCAGAGGTTAGCTCCAAAAAGAAATACAGGCTACCAGATATTTTTACTTATTGTTGTTGTATCAAACTTCTCCATTTACAGCGGTCTTGACATACAACTCGGGCTTCACTGATATCCATTACATGCCATACACAAGATCTTTTATACTTCATACTCATAATCTTTTTCTCATGCAGACACTCCTGAATCTGATCCACCCATGTCTTCCTTGGCCTTCCTCTGCCTTTCCTTCCTGCCACTTGGGCTAAAAAGATTTGCTTAGTAAGCATCTCATCACTCATTCGTTCAACTTGGCCAAACCACCAAAGCATATTGGTCTCCACCTTGCTAACAACATTTTGCTTCACATCACACAACTACAACACATCTTCATTCCTCACACAATCAGACTGTGCCTTGCCACAAACCCCCACGTAAGTAACATGTTTCTTCAGCACACAAACGACTCCTATGTTTCTTCTGCAGTACCCAGGTTTCACTGCCATACATCAGAGTAGGAACAATTACAGTTTCATGCACAGCCATGCAGGACTCTCTAGAGAACCCATCATTTATGTGAAAACGTCCCAGAACCGCTATGACTTTCAATGAAGAATTCACTCGCCTACTAATTTCACCATCCAATTTCTTCTGTCTGTCAAACATGCTTCCTAAATACACAAACTCACCCACCTGGTCAATCACAGTACCATTTATCCTTACATTACATTCAGTGCTACCTGTTCCTCTCTCAAACACCATAACTTTGGTTTTTCCCTTATTTATACTCACTTTGGATTTCATGCAAACTTCATGCATCCGAGACAACATACTCTGCAAATCACTTTTGCTCTCTGCCAACAGGACAGTGTCATCAGCATACAGCAATCTGAACACATGGATATCACCAAGACATAAACCACTATTATCTATTTTGGCATCACGCATGCATGCGTCCATAAATATATTAAACAGCCATGGTGATATTACATAACCTTGTCTGACTCCTGCACCAGTAGAAAACCATTTTGATAAAACACCATTCACTTGTACACAAGCTCTACTACCAGCATACACTATTAAGTAGATTCCCAGTAACACCATATTCATTCAATACCTTCCATAAAAGTGTCTTATTCACTTGGTCGTAAACTTTTTCTAAATCTATGAAGGCAGCAAAAACTTTCTTGCCGCCAACAGCCAGATACTTTTCAATCATCATGTGTAATGCAAAAATTTGGTTAGTGAAGCCTTTACCAGGCATAAAACTACTCTGAACATCCCACACTTTCTCTGATGTAAGACCCCATATTTTTTCAATAACAACCTTACCAAACACTTTCTCTGGCACACTTAGTAGGCTAATACCACGATAGTTCTTGCATTCAGTCTGATCACCTTTTCCCTTATACAAGGGAACAATAATAGCATCCTTCCAATCCCGAAGGACCATTTCTAACTCCCAGCAAAACTGGCAAATTTCAGTTAACCAGTCAATTACAGAGTCCCCACCATATTTCAACATCTCGGCAGTTATGCCATCAACTCCCGGAGCCTTACCATTCTGAA
Organism: Macrothele yani; assembly: GCA_039090855.1. NCBI lineage: Eukaryota > Metazoa > Arthropoda > Arachnida > Araneae > Macrothelidae > Macrothele > Macrothele yani. Next base: position 67,064,488 of record CM077002.1, on the reverse strand, counting down.
GAGATTTTAGAGCTTTACACACTTCTTCTCTTGAGATCACTCCTGTGCTTCCATCCCTCATTGTGACATCATCTGCATCTGTCTCAGAATCATCTTTGCTTTCCTGATCTAATAACTCACAGAAGTATTCACCCCATCTTTCACTTAACTTATTGGGCTCCCATATCATTTCCCCGATCTCATTCTTCACACAACTTACAACTTTGTTTCCCCTATTTTTCCTGAGTCTCATGTACTTCCAGAAGAACTTCCTATCTTTCCAAAATGCCAGTTCATGCCTTTCCACCTTCTCCTTCCTATATTTTGCCTTACTATGGCGAATTTCACAAGAATGTAATAGACAAGCAACAATACTTGATTATTTTGCTTCTTAGGTTTGGATCGATATTTTTTAATAAAGGTTAGTACAAGTTTGCTCTATGTATTGCATTTACGTACTTATATTTACTTATTTTTTAAACTGATTTTACGTTATAAACATAGCATGCTGTCATAAAGCATAATTTTCCCAATAGCAGACGCTTCTAAATAACGGACAGTTTTTCTTTCTCCTTAAATGTCCACTATTCGGAAGTTTTACTGTAATGCAGTTTTGACATCTTCAACTCTAATGAAGGTTTTTCCAGCGAAGTTGTTCTGCAGAAATCAAAAAAGTTGGTAGTCTGTAGGTGCAAGGTCTGGGGAATACAGAGAGTGAGGTAACACTTCCCATCCAATATCCAGTAATTTTCTTTGAGCGGCAAAAGCTGTATAGGGTCTTGCATTATCATGTTGTGAGATGATGCCTTTGTGATTAACCAATTCTAGATACTTAGATTTCAGTTTTTCTTTCAGCCTTTCCAACTGTTGACAATACAGGTTACCATTTATCATTTGGTTAGGTGCAAGCAGCTTCCAGTGGATTACACCCTTGACATTCCACCATACACTTAACAAGACCTTTCTCGGATGCAATCTTCCTCTTGAAGTCAGTGGAGCAGGCTCTCCAACTCGGCATACAGTCCTTTGATACTTTACATTTCTCTAAACAACCCACTTTTCAACACCCATAACTAATTGTTCCAAGAAAGGTTCATTTCTATGATGCACTAGCAAAGAAAGACAGGTGGTGGTCGCCGTCCTAGTGGCGCAGTGGTCTAAGCAATGGCTTCTGATCATTTGTCCAAGATGGACCCGGGTTCGAATCCTGGTGAGGCATGGATATTGTTTTTGTCTTACGGTGCTGGTTATCTCACTTCCCTTGAACCAGTGGCCCTAAATTAGGGACGGGCGACTGCTTATAGCCCACTGAGTTGCTCACGGTGGTCGATAACCCTTTAAAGACCATGACCCAGAAATCGTGTATAACTCTAAATAGCATTGCGCCCGAAACTGTCTGTTGGTTCACTTCTTTGTTTAGTATCAACAATAGGGACTGAGGGTGACTTCAGCTGATCCCTCATAAGTCGTGAAAATTTGAACAGGTAAATGGTAAGATATCTGGTTCACTATAGGCATGACGATGATGGGCAAAACACGTACCAATATTAACAAATAAAGGTAACTTGGTCACGCTAGTTACGTTAAATGAAAAACTTTTACAAGAAAGTTCGTAAGTTAGGAGCTTTTGACCTTATCTTAGGTCTTCATCACGCCAATGGAGGACTAAGATTGTTGCCAGATTCTACATTTGAATTTTTCCTATTTTTGTTGCCAAAACTTAGAATTGATCTCCAGATCATTGGAATGTAGAGAGGAGATTCGGAATTGAATTGAAAATAGTTGAAAATAATTTCCAGGCTTTCACGGTAACGGAGGGAAAAACGATTGTCAAAAGAAGCAATTCGTTTTACTTCGTTCCAGCGGGGAACTGCAGATGTGTCTTCCATTGTCAAAATAGACGAGGCTGTATTAGGATTCGCTTTCAAAACATCTTTTTTATGTTCTAAAATTCTATGGTTAATGTTCCTGTATGTGCTTCCAATGTATAAGTTATCCCCAGTAGAAGAAGAGATAGGAATGCAATAAACTCCTGGGAGGTTCAGGCTTTCAACTTTGTCTCTATCCCTTTTGTAGAAGTTTCAAGATGTTTGGGGTGGATTTAATGGCAAGATGGTAACAAAAATTTCTAAAAAGAATCTGTAACTTATAAGCATAGGAAGGATGGTAAGGAACAGAACCAGAAAATTTCAGGTTTTCTTTCTTTTGAGGAATGAGGCATCCAATTTTCGAATTGTTTTCATATTTCTTTATGAGGGAGTTGACTGTAAGAGCAGGGAAACCATGAGAGAGGGCTATTGTAGAAATTTTGGAGAATTCTTCTTAAAGAGAAAGTTGGTTGTTGCAAATGATATGAGCCCTGTGGATGTATGACTTCAATGCTGCAAGATTGTAGAGATGCAAAGTGAAAGATTTGTAGGGAATGATGTTAGTGGCCGCAGAAGGTTTACGATAGATGGAACGCGTAATGGAGAGATCAGAGTTTCTGCAGATAGATGCATCCAGGAAATCAATTTTGTTGTTTTCTTCCTTAGATATAGCGAGATTAATGGAAGAAAATTTTTCCATAATGGAGTTGATCAGTGTCTGTAGTTCAGACTCGGTATGTGGCTAGCTAATGAAAATGTCATCTACATATCTTAACCACAGGGAAGGTTGAAAAGGGTGTTGAGGAATGATGGAAACTTCAATATGTTGTATGTAGATTTCTGCAAGAAGAGGGGAAAGAGGTGAGCCCATGGGGAGACCAGATTGTTGCTTGTACACAATTTTGTTGAAAACACAGCAACTGTGTTGATGTATATAGTGTGGAAACAATCATAAAGATCTTTGATAAGAGTACCGGGTGGTTCAAAATGAAGAATCAATTTCTTCATGAGGAGCATGTAGGACTCAAAATATGGTAAAGAGGAAAACAAAGATTCCACATCAAGAGTATACAGATTAACACTAGGAGAAAGGGAATTAGGAAGTTTGTGGATGAAGTCTGAAGTAGAGACAACAGTATGAGGATAGTTGGCTGCCAGGGATTTGCATTTGAGGACTAATTTCTTTTCAAGGTTTACTGCTGGAGAAAAAGAATATTCAACTAAAGGTCTGATGGGGTTACCAGCTTTATGCAGTTTAACTTGCAGGTAAAGCCTGGAAGTTCTAAAGTAAGAAGGGGGTGATATATCTCCAAGGAAGGATTGAAGAGTTTCTTTCTTAGATAATCTGTCAACTGAGTTTTTGAGTGAGTTGGTGGTGTCTGACTGCAGAGGAATGCAGTTAGCAGATGTAAGAAATTGATGCACTTTTTGGTTTAGTATTTCTTTACCAATGATGACTGGGCTACCAACTTTATCTGCTTTGCATACGGCAAGGTCATTTTGTTGAATAAATGACCTGAATTCTTTCAGACAAGAAGAAGAGTACTTGATTGTCACAGAATTTTGCTTGGATAGGATTACAGCAGCGTTGGCACGAAGGATAGGTTGGTGAACAGTCTCAGTTCTATGGATGGATGATTCTATAAGAGAAACAGTTTGTGGAAGATTGATAGGAAGAGCTGGTGAAAATTTTGGGCCTAATGATAAGAATGTATCCAAGCTAGGAGGAATAGTAACAGAAGAAAGATTTGCATACTTTGGCTTAAAATACTAAACCAAAAAGTGCATTCATTTCTTACATCTGTGAACTGCATTCCTCTGTAGTCAGACACCACCAACTCACTCAAAAACTCAGTTGACAGATTATCTAAGAAAGAAACTCTTCAATCCTTCCTTGGAGATATATCACCCCCTCCTTACTTTAGAACTCCCAGGCTTTTCCTGCAAGTTAACCTGCATAAAGCTGGTAACCCCATCAGACCTTTAGTTGAATATTCTTTTTCTCCAGCAGTAAACCTTGAAAAGAAATCGGTCCTCAAATGCAAATCCCTGGCAGCCAACCATCCTCATACTGTTGTCTCTACTTCAGACTTCATCCACAAACTTCCTGATTCCTTTTCTCCTAGTGTTAATCTGTATACTCTTGATGTGGAATCTTTGTTTCCCTCTGTACCATATTTTGAGTCCTACATGCTCCTCATGAAGAAACTGATTCTTCATTTTGAACCACCCGGTGCTCTTATCAAAGATCTTTATGATTGTTTCCACACTATACATCAACACAGTTGTTTTGTTTTCAACAAAATTGTGTACAAGCAACAATCTGGTCTCCCCATGGGCTCACCTCTTTCCATTCTTCTTGCAGAAATCTACATGCAACATATTGAAGTTTCCATCATTTCTCAACACCCTTTTCAACCTTCCCTGTGGTTAAGATATGTAGATGACATTTTCATTAGCTGGCCACATACTCTACAGACGCTAATCAACTCCATTACGGAAAAATTTCCTTTCATTAATCTCACTATATCTAAGGAAGTAAACAACAAAATTGATTTCCTGGATGTATTTATCTGCAGAAACGCTGATCTCTCCATTACTCCTTCCGTCTATCGTAAACCTTCTGCGGCTGCTAACATCATTCCCTACAAATCTTTCACTCTGCATCTCTACAATCTTGCAGCATTGAAGTCTTACATCCACAGGGCTCATATCATTTGCAACAACCAACTTTCTCTTCAAGAAGAATTCTCCAAAATTTCTACAATAGCCCTCTCTCATGGTTTCCCTGCTCTTACAGTCAACTCCATAAAGAAATATGAAAACAATTTGAAAATTGAATGCCTCCTTCCGCAAAAGAAAGAAAACCTGAAATTCTCTGGTTCTGTTCCTTACCATCCTTCCTATGCTTATAAGTTACAGATTCTTTTTAGAAATATTTGTTACCATCTTGCCATTAAATCCACCCCAAACATCTTGAAACTTCTACAAAGGGATAGGGACAAAATTGAAAACCTGAACCTCCCAGGAGTTTACTGCATTCCTATCTCTTCTTCGATAGGGGATAACTTATACATTGGAAGCACATACAGGAGCATTAACCATAGAATTTTAGAACATAAAAAAGATGTTTCGAAAGCGAATCCTAATACAGCCTCCTCTATTTTGACAATGGAAGACACATCTGCAATTCCCCACTGGAACGAAGTAAAACGAATTGCTTCTTTTGACAATCGTTTTTCCCTCCGTTACCGTGAAAGCCTGGAAATTATTTTCAACTCAATGACTTGCAATACCGAATCTCCTCTCTACATTCCGATGATCTGGAGATCAATTCTAAGTTTTGGCAACAAAAATAGAAAGCATTCAAATGTAGAATCTGGCAACAATCTTAGTCCTCCATTGGCATTGTTTTGGTGGAAAAAATTAATTTAAATTTAATTCATTTTGGGCATATTGAATTGGATTGATATTTATTAAAAGGCGTTATATTTATGCAGGTATTGAAATTCAAAATATGGAAATTATAGAAAATTTAAATTTGGGAGATGGGTGGATGCATTTCGAAACAAAAATATTTTCTAAGTACTAGAAAAGGCCCTGAACATCCTAAACAACAATGCATCTGAAAATTTACATTCCACAAGAAGTTATTGGAGAGTTTGCGTTGTTTGTGTTCAAGCAGAGTTGAGTCACCTGAAAGTGCAAAAATAAGTGAATATTGTTGCATGTGTATGAAAATGTGTCACTATAAGACATATGATAAAATGTACTCGTTCAACAACAACTTGTGGAGGCGGTGAAAGTCAATCTAAAATGGATAGGACAAAAATTGCAGTTATGCACTACCTTAGAAAACCAGGATTCGGATCGATAGCCTTAGTCAAGCTAAGGGGGAGTACATGGGACCAAGTCATGGAAGACAACAGCACACAAAAACTTTCCACACTGCACTCATTTTGAACTTTTTTTGAAAGGCTACTGCCTGTATTTATTATTTTTCTTTAAAAACTTAATGAGTTAATTTAGTGGACAAACAGATGGTATTTCCTTTTTTTCTGGTTTGCTTAAACACAGCAGTATAAAACAGAATCTCAATTTACTTTCTATTTCTATTTGGCCACTGGCCTTATGAACAGCACAACTTTACATATGTCAACACAGTTAGTTTGAACACTAGGCTTTTAATTTATGCCTTCAAAATCATACTATGATTCGCATGGTTTACACAAGAAAAAGATACTGGATTATTTTTAATTCCACAAGGTGGACAAGTTCTGTTCTTTTGAAACGTACTCTCCTCTCTCTCACCCAGTTAGCTCAATGACCAATTTACAATTTTACACTTATTGATTTAAATTTAAACACTCTTAGCAAACTCCGCAATCTCCCAGACCAGATTCAAAGACTTCAATTAAATTTACAGTTATTTTAAGAGCCACAAATTATACTTTAACAAATCTACTATCAGCAAGTAAACAAACCAAGTAAATTATCCTCAAAACAGAATTTACACTGAGCACAAGCATTAATTAACATTACATAACCTATAGAACTACCCTGAATGAACCTACTTCACTTATAAAGAAACCTCACTAACTAATCTTAAAAATTATCACTATTCATAACATCAACATAATTCAGAAATTCAAACAATCTTCTTGCACTAGCTTGCTCATAAAAATCACCTCACTCTGCACTTCACATAATAGCTCAGGATACTTAATAACTCTACACTGTAAACAAAAGCTCAAAATACCAATTAACTGAATTTCCAAACTAAATATCAAGTTCACTAACACCAACAACCAGAATTTAGAATTTACATCCCTAGCACTACAGCAAATCATAAACAAATAAATTTAGATACTTTAAATCACCAAACAAACTTAAATTTAACACCTGCAGTGAATTACTGAGGTAGCGGTGAGGCAAATACTCTCAGTTCAGACACTACCCTGGGTTTTGAGAACCAACACAGGAAGAAAATACCAAGTCAGGCTGAAGGCGTGAAATTGGGTCGTGAATCCACTTTCAGCCTATGCAAAGGGAAAGGAAAAAAATCCTCAAGTGTGACACATCATCATCAGGCACAGAATTTCCTCTAACATGATCTCACCACATTTCTTGAAGCAACGCTCGACCGACCCTCGCTGGCAGTACATATTTCCGTGAGCAGCGAAACTACTGGGGGGTTTGAAGACAAGTTTTCCCCCAAAAACCACGTCTTCAAGGATCTCCCCTTTTCGAACCAATGCATGATCTCACCTTGATCAACCACGCCTGCAAGAGCCTGTTGTACTTCAACCCGAAATACTCCAGGCACATCTGGCCCAGAACCAACACAACTATATCCCAGGAAAAATTCACTTATCTCTCTATATCCCAAGAAATCCTAAGTCACAATATCCACATGTATCCCAGGAAAAATCACTTATCTCTATATCCACATATGTCCCAGGAAAATTCACTTATCTCTATATCCACATATGTCCCAGGAAAATTCACTTATCTCTACATCCACATATGTCCCAGGAAAATTCACTTATCTCTATATCCACATATGTCCCAGGAAAATTCACTTATCTCTATATATCCCAAGAAATCCTAAATCACAATATCCACATGTATCCCAGGAAAAATCACTTATCTCTATATCCACATATGTCCCAGGAAAATTCACTTATCTCTATATCCACATATGTCCCAGGAAAATTCACTAGCAAGGAAATTCCTCTGCACCATGGCAATGCGCAGGTCCACTTCAGACAATAACACTGACCATTTACATAACCCACTAAATATTTTCACCTTATTGAAAATTAAAATTACATTTAGACTTTTAACCTTATAGTAGAAACAAGAAAATTTAGGCCAAAGAAAAGAACAATTAATACTGGAACTGGTGAGCAAAAGTGTGTCTTCTCAACCCATGATGTTCATTCTTTTTGTGAAATACTAAACTTGAGAACAAAAAAAATACTTTAACTTCTATTCTGCACATATCGCATCCTGGTGAAAATTCCCTACTCAGAGCCCTCTGCCCTAGGACAAGTTCCCTGCTTTGCCCTAAGATCACCCCTTTCCAATGGGAGATTAACACTCATCTGGAGCATGTAAAATACTGGTCCTCAAATAACACACCCGCCATCTCAACCTCGACACTCAACACTCCAAGAATGTAAACAACACTTTAGGTTTCCAATTTCATCACACTATAATATGTTCCCAAAATTCCAATATAAATCATCCCATAATTTATCTTCACTCATAAAAAAAATAACTCAACGCTGTAAAAGACTAGAGAGAAATGTTTACAATTATTTTATCACCCACGACATCACAATAACACTGCTTTTTAAATATCACATGCCCAACTAAACTATTATCGATGCACCAAAATTTACTGTGCTCAAACAATAAAACCAAATTTTTCAATAAACCAAATTTTTCCGATACATTAAAATTTACTGGCCTGGGAAGTTGCTAAAATACCAGACATGACAGCACAAAAAAAAAACATAAATGAAAACATTTTCAATTCCCCTCTCTTTTTTCTTTCTTTTTCCTGAATTCATACTTGAGTAACTAATAACTTTTACTTTTGAAAGCTGATCGATAACAATATGGGGACATCTGTCCCACATCCAGCTAACCTCAAAAAAAAACAAAGTTTCTTCTTTTTTTTTTTTTCCGCAGAACTATAATTTTGATCTCACACTGCTGACCCACTCGTTCAACAATTTCGCAGCGGTCACAGCATTATACAACAAAAAAAAAAATCGAGAAAGAATTTACCTTCTGGGCTGGGCAGGAACAACTTGTTTCAAATAAAAAAAAAAATCTTCGTCACTGTTGATAATCTCTTCGCCTCCAATAATGTCTTTCTCTTTCTTTTTTTGGACACAATGTGCCCGAGCACTTCACCTGAACACAGGGAAAACAAAAGACATTCCGAAGCTGGTGATGACGGACCCTCTCAGAGGGAGTAATTCTCCCTTGTCCTTTTCGATGCTCATCCCTGGTGGGAATTTGGTCGGCTGCATTGGAAGGTGGACGGCAAAGGCGCGGAGGTTCCCTTTTCTTTATCCATCAGCTCTCACGAGAATGCCTAGGAGTGCATCGGTGATCATCTTTTCGCTGCGCCCCGAGGAGGTCTCGTCCTACGGTGGTCCTGTCCTTTCTTCTTAATTTCTTTCATTTCTTATTTGGTGGAATCCGCGAGAAATTTAGCGCCAGCCCTGAGTTCCTTTCAAAAATTTTCTTCTTCATGTAACCACCATGAGCCGGACAGGTCCCCATGCTAGAAGACCGTCGCTACTAGGCTCCTTTAAGCTTTTTACACTCGATGTCAAATCATGGCGGTCAGCAAAAATGCTCTCCCCACCAAAGGGCGAGGAGAGACTCGGCTGTCCCCTCTTTCTCTCCGGTCAGCAAAGGTACCAGAACAAAAGTGTCTCTCAACGGAAAAAACTCTGGAGTGCTTGAAATCACTGACCCCTCTCATTGGTCGAAACTTCAGCCTAGCAACTCACTCCCACGCCTCGCTCGAGTGACCTCTGACCTTCACACGTGCAGACCAAGCTCTCCTTGACCCTGGGGTCTAAAAATAGATTTCGTTGCTGAAATCCCTACCCCAAAGGACGAAAAGATGTTACTTTTGGGCGACTTTCTCGACGTTTGGAAACGAACGCAAAAATGGCGAATTCTTGCTTTGCAGAAAATCACTAATTTTAATTTTCTTTTTCTCTCGTTCCGTGATGTGAAAGTAAAATTAATTTTGATTCTCTGAGCTGCACACCTACTCGCCTTTTCCTATCGCGATAAAAGAACAGATAAAATAATTATTTTCAAAACCCCAAAGTCAGTTAAATCAAATATTATTCTTTTTTTTTTCTTTTCACCAACATGAAATTTTGTTTTCCTGGTAGTGATTAAGACAAGCGAATTTTGCGCATGAATTCCCCTGCCTTTCAACCAGGAATTTTCTTCTAACGTATGTCATGGAAGAAAATTTTTGCATTAATTAATCTCTGATAAACCAACAGAAAGATTGATCAGGTCTCTCTGAAATTCACCAGAGGTTAAAATTTTCGCCATGACAGCATGATGAAGACCTAAGATAAGGTCAAAAGCTCCCAACTTACGAACTTTCTTGTAAAAGTTTTTCATTTAACGTAACTAGCGTGATCAAGTTACCTTTATTTGTTCACTATAGACATATCTGGTTCACTATGGTCATTTCTATGTACGGGCATTTTGGGCATTATGGTCATTAAAGGGTTAAACCTCCAATAAAAAAAACAGGTGGTCATTCTGCTCGATTGATTCCTTGCAAATAGGTCATGTGGTACCCACTGGTCGAACTTTGTGATAAACCCATGCATGTATGTCCTGTATAAAGAAAACCTTTTTGATAATTTTTCAATGCTTTGATGTTGGTCATTTGATATGGCTTGGTTGAGATCCTCTTCAGAAACTTCTGATGGACATCCAGAACATGGTTGATCTCTACAGCTTCTGTCTCCTTCATGGAATTTCCAGAACCAACAAGTACATGTGCTTTCATCTACAGCATCCTCTCTGCACTCATCACAAATGTTGCAGCAGGCTTCAGCTGCGTTGTTGCCTTTGTCGAACTAAAAGCAAATAATGCCTAATGTGTTCCTTATTGCTTGACATGTCAATGCCTGTGTGACTTGTTTACAAGTGAGATGCACCTGCATACTTGATGCCATTTTATAGCCTACACCTCAAAGCATTTTGGCCATCACATGTGCTATCTGTTATTGCCCTTATTACTTGATTTTTTTACTTGGAATTTACATCATGAATAATGGTAAAACTTTTGCACACACCTAATACATAGCTTAACGTATTTTTCTACAAAATCCCCATTTCTTTTGACACATTTTTCCCATCACTCTGGCATTTTAAAGATAACCCTGCAGAAGAACTCCATTCCAGTTGTGCAAAGACACCGATGCACAGTTTGCTGTATTGCTTCTGTGCTCCGGCAGTGTTGGCCGTGCATTTGGTCCTTTAGGAATCCAAAAAGATGATAGTTGGAGGGTTCCAGATCTGGACTGTAAGTAGGGTGCAATAAAAGTTCCCATCCAAATTTCTGGATTTTTTTCTGAGGTCAAATGAGTAGAGTGGGGCCTATCATTGTCATGCTGGAGGATGGCTTTCTTTCCCAACCATTTTTCACGCAATGCGCAGCGGAGCTTTCTTATTGTTTGGACATAATGAACTGCATTTATGGTTTGTTCAGGCTCTAAAACATCAACCAGAATGCACCCATCTGCCTCACAAAAGACAGTTCCCATAACCTTTGCACCTGATGGAACTGTCTTAGACTTCTTCCTGCTTGGTGAATGGAGATGATGCTATTCCATGCTCTGGCATTTTGTTTCAGGTTCGAAATAGTGAAACCAACTTTTGTCACCTGTCACAATATTGTACAAAAAATCAGCCCCTTCATTTTGATATTACTCCATAAGTTGTGCTGTTCAATTCAATAACTTCTTAGCACCATTTAATGCATGTATTTTGTGATATCTTTCTTTTCCTTGATAATATGTAGTCATGTATGTGCTCAACCTTTTATTTTTTGTTTATGTAAGTATGATCATGTCATTGTCATAAATTTATGTAGGTTATCTGTCTCTTCTAGGATGTTTATGAAAAATTTCATAATGCATTGAGTGAAATGGTAGCTGAGTTCATCACTAAGGTACAACAGTTTGCTGAAAAGCTAATAGAAATAGACAGAGTTTATACTTTGGCAATGATTGAATTTTACTCTTCATGGTGCTCAAAAACTCCTGAAGAAAAACAAGAAATAATAAATGCCAAAAACGAAGAGGAAGAAGACCTAGAATGGGATCCAGATACGATGAAGGTTCTTTTTTTTTTTATGGTGAACTTATTCTGTATGAGTATCAGTTTATCATTTTAGACTCCTGAGAGATATTTTTTCTACATTATTAGTAAACTCAGTGTGTTTTGAGTTTTTTCTTTTTTAAAAAATATCTGACCTTCTTCACACACAGGCAATCTCTCTCTCTCTCTCTCTCTCTCTCTCTCTCTCTCTCTCTCTCTCTCTCTCTCTCTCTCTCTCTCTCTCTCTCTCTCTCTCTCTCTCTCTCTCTCTCTCTCTCTCTCTCTCTCTCTCTCTCTCTCTCTCTCTCTCTCTCTCTCTCTCTCTCTCTCTCTCTCTCTCTCTCTCTCTCTCTCTCTCTCTCTCTCTCTCTCTCTCTCTCTCTCTCTCTCTCTCTCTCTCTCTCTCTCTCTCTCTCTCTCTCTCTCTCTCTCTCTCTCTCTCTCTCTCTCTCTCTCTCTCTCTCTCTCTCTCTCTCTCTCTCTCTCTCTCACATGCACACACACACGCACACAGAGAGAGAGAGAGATGGAAATAACAACAACACATGGTGCACTAAAACCAAAACCTATGTGAAGAACATATCGGACCATACAAAATTTCAGATGAAAAGAAGTAAGATAGATGAGGAAAATGTTACTTCCAAAGTGGAATATATAGAGATATGTAAGACAGCAGAAACAAATATCACTGAAGACACAAAGAAATTCAATTATGAACTAGTGAAAAAAAGAATTGAAAACAACTAGATCCCGAAGAAAACAAAGGGTCAGCTCAACACTTGAAGAAAACATATTATGGTACTCAGGAAAGAAGATAATGCTGTTACAAGAAATTGAGGCAAAATTTGGAGGAGAGTTAAAGAGTTGTACCAAACACTACATGAAAGACATGATACATCTATTACAAATATAAAAAAAATATACTTTTATATAAAAAACAGAGAGGAATGGAGTGACAGAGTACATCTATTGAACAACCAGTTCTTGGACTGAGTAACCAAGAAGAAGAAAAAGAAGACAGTCCCTCTAGTATTCTTGGTAAAAGTTGTCTATGCAATTAAGAGCATGAAACAGGAAAGAGGAACTTGCATCCCTGAATTAGAGAGTGAAGACTGCTTATGGCACTAGGAATTGCTTAGGGTTGTCGTCAAACCCCAAATGAACAAAAAATAAGTCTCCAATACATCGGGCATAAGTTACTCATGCCAGTGGCGGCTTTTCAGGTGAAGTAGGTGAAGTGCCTCTTCACCTATTTTATTTGAAATAAAGTTTCATTTAATAATTTCGTATAATATATTCTTTTTTTGCCTTTATTGTGTGCTAAAATACCCAAAATTTTGATTAGATATCAATTCACAATGCGCGTCCAATACGGAAAACAAGTCCTTATACGCAAAACAGTTCAAGTGAAGAGCTGAAATGAGAATGCTTGGAGGTCTGCAGTTTCCGTCCGAGTTGCCGTTGTAACTGTGACGTCACCCTCCCCTATCTGCCGGGCAAGTGAAGTGTTTTAGCTTGAGACGCCAAGCCTCTGCACCTGAAGTTGTGACCTTCGGAAGAGATCGCAGTGGAACGGGAATCCTTGGCAATCCACTAGGGCTTTGCGGTGTTTCGGTACATACTTTCCAAAAGAGATTTGTTTTTTCGTGTTTTGTGATTGTTTGTTAAAAACTTCATTAGTTACTTTAGTTTTGTGTACAGTTTAATTAACAGTGATAGTATTTATTTTCAGTATGTATCCTGTGGACGACATTGTCTGTAATTTATTGCAAACTCCGTTCAATCGGTGGAAAGATGAAAATAAAAGAGACATTTTACTTCAACGACGACCGACGGATTCACTGACAATTGTCGCCAAGAAAGAAATCAAGAAGAGCGGCAAATCTTACAATATTAATTTTAAAAATTGTTGTTTTGCTGAATATAACTGGCTTTGTAGCCCTTCTGTGTTACAAAGACTTTTGTTGGCCCTGCTTATTTTTTGGTAATAAAATTCGGCGTGGAATAAAGACAATTTTCAGATTTCTTAAATATAAAACGGTCACTTTACAAACGTGGGGATTCTAGCGAGCACCTGAAATGCGAATTAATGCTAAATAATTTTGAAAAGGATCAGAATACCATTGTCGATGCCCCGAGGGAGAATGCTAGTCTTTTGAAAATGCACTTCAGCGAAAGCGTTCGTTTAAATAGACTTTTCCTGCAGACAATGATTGATGCAGTACTGTATTTGAGTAAACAAGAACTAGCATTCTGTGACCATGACGAAGGCATTGACTCGATAAATCGTAGAAATTCAAGGAATTGCTTTCACTGTTGATATCAAGAACTCCTTTAAAAATTCAAAATCAATACGAAACGATAAAAAATGTCTTCACAGGTGACTCAAAAACTATTCAAAACGAATTATTTGAATGTATTTCTGAATACATAAACGATCACGTCAAAAATTAAATAAATGAAGTTCAATGCTTTTATATTCAAGTAGATGGGAAGCCATAACCAGACTTCCGAGTGCTCTTTAATAATACGATCTGTTGATTCGGAAGGTGTATTGGTTGAGCGATTTTTGGGTTTCCATGGTGTGAGTGAAGATAGAACGTCAGAAGTTTTATACAAAATGCTAGACAAAGTTTTGGAACAGTTTGATTATCAACACAAGTCAATAGGACAATGTTACGATGGGGCAAACGTAATGTCTGGACACTGGACTGGGCTCCAGAAAAAAAATGAAGCATAAAGCTTCTCAAGCTGTTTTTGTTATTGCTTAGTACATCGTTTGAACCTTGTATTACAGCAGAGTTTTTCTAAAATTTCTAAGTTCCGAATATTTTTTGCAAGCCTCAGTGTAATTCCTTTGTTTTTTCACCACTCAGCAAAGAGATCGCTTCACTGAGTGGTGAAAAAACAATACACTCACATCAACAACCGCAAGATGCATGCAAACCATAATGGAAACTTGATGGTCCTCCACTTCGAAGTTAGTATGTGTAATAGTTGAAGATTGGGATAAATTGAAAGAAGTATTCGAATTTCTCACAAATAGTGACCAATCAGAAAAAAAAATCAATTCAACTTGCCCAAGGGTTTTTAAATGATATGAACACTTTTGAATTTACATTTTTGGGAATAGTATTTAATGAAATATTTGACTTCGCCGATCAATTGTTCGAAATTTTGCAGAAAAAATCAATAGACATAAACTACTGTGTTACTCAAATTAAAAACAACTTATGAAATTTTGAGCCGTAAAAGGAACGATGAGGTATTTGGAACACTGTTTCAAAAAGCTAGCAAAATCACAGAAATAAGCAGATCTAAACGGGAATATGCTGCTCTTACACCAGAAAATTTTTTTCAAAATTATAAACAATTGTAGTTTGAAATTTTGTACCACATTCTTATGGAAATGGATATAAGATTTCAAGACTGTGAGAAACTTAAACTTCAATTTGCCTGGCTTGCTGACACAACCAAATTCGACCAATTTAATTCATGCTTTCCCTCTGACGCTTTTGAAAATCTACATTTTTACGGAAAATTTTTTACTAAACACCAGCGCCTTAAAGATGAACTGAGTCTTGTATATGTTGATGAAAAATTAAGGAATATATTGACTCATGAACTTCTTCAAGTGTTTCATGGAGATAAAGGCATTTTTACAGAAGCTTATAAATTGGTTTCCCTGATTTTAACAATTGCATCTGCAAGTGTTTCAGTGGAAAGAAGTTTTTCTTGCCTTAAAAGAATACAAACTTACTCTAGAAACACTATTTCTCCAGATAAACTTGCTTCTTTGGCAAATCTTTCTATTCAGAAAGACATTTTCTTGATGTCACGAAGAAACAGCCATTTTCTGACGACATAATCGACAAATTTCCAGCTTTAAAGGGAAGAAGAATTGATCTAATATATAAAAAAATAGGTAAGTTCTCATTAACTGATTTTCATTGAAGACAGTAGATATCTTTTCATATTGCTCTTGTAGCTCTTCACCTATTTTTCCTACCACAAGCCGCCACTGACTCATGCAATTAAAAACATGAGAAGGAGAAGAGCTCCAATGGAAAATGAAATCACCATGGAAATTGTACAGAAACCCAGTAAAGCAGTAGAAATTATATGCACTTGAGTTTTCACTAGATGTCTCAAAAAAAGGAAGATTCTGATGACTAGAACAATGCTACACTGATGTTGCTGCATAAAAGATGAGGCTTTGAGAATTTCAGAAACTACAGACCCATCAGCCTCCTATCAGTTTACAAAATCTTCGTTAAAGTGCTGTTACAGCACTTGAAAGAAACACAGGACATTGCTCAAACAAGAGAACACACTGGATTCAGGAGTGGCTACTGCAGTATAGATCATATCCATGTGAGAGCAAATTAAAAGAATGAATGAATATAAACTCCCACTATACATGGCTTTTTGGCTTTTATTGATTATG
This sequence comes from Macrothele yani, assembly GCA_039090855.1. Classification (NCBI taxonomy): domain Eukaryota; kingdom Metazoa; phylum Arthropoda; class Arachnida; order Araneae; family Macrothelidae; genus Macrothele; species Macrothele yani. Next base: position 67,048,309 of record CM077002.1, on the reverse strand, counting down.
AAAGGGCATCGACAGTTATAATATCATTAAAATCCTGTAGCATTAAAGATGCATATGCTAATATTAATAATATCTATGAAAATGCAAGTGCAAAAGTTCAACTATTTGAAGACACGGCTCATATAAAACATAGAAAGGGTGTGAGATGAGATGACAGCCTATTTCTCACGCTCATCAATACCACTTTGCAGAATGGCTGTCGATCAATGAACTGGGGAGACAAGGGGATAATGATTAATTTAACCCACTTTTGTTTTGTTGCTGATGGCATAGTCATTTTTGTAAGTACCCTCTCAAAGCTTCATAATATCATATAGGAACTTACTAACAAGAGTAACATAGTGGGAATAGAAATGAACTTAGAGGAAACAAAAAATTGATGTGCAATATTTTTACAAGTACTTAAGATTTAGAGGTTGATAGGGCAAACTTAGAAGTAACTAATGCCTACATCTACATTGGACAACAGATATCGAACAAGTGCCACATCGAAGAAGAATTTAATAGGTATATCAAACTTGACTGGAGTATACTTGGAAGAAAAAGTACAATTTCCAAGTGCAGTTTACCTTTACATCATAAAAGAAAAGTGCTTAATCAGTGCAATCTTCCAGTTCTTACTTGTGGATCACATACATGAACTGTAACTGAAAAAGACATACAGAGGCTTTGGGGAACACAAGGCATGGAGAGATTCATGCTCAGTGTAACCAAGAATAACAGAAAAGGAGCTCATGGATCATGAAAATGGTAAGAGTGAGTGATAAAATTATCAAAGTAAAGACCTTTAAGTGGCTATGGGCTTGGCATATTGCTAGAACAACTGATCACATTATTGAATAACTGAAATACTACAATGGATACCAAAGAACAAGAAAAGACCATGCAGGAGATAGGTGGATAAAATTTGAAAGCATGCTGGTATGACATGAAAGAGAAATGCTCAAGACAGAGAGTTGTGGAAGGGACTTGAAGAGGCTTTCATCCAGCAGTGAATTGAGACTAGTTGATAAGGATGATGATATGCAGTCAAAATTGGTTATAATGACATCAAAGAGACCATGAAAGTTATGCAACTGTGAATGAGTGTTGTACTTAACTGATGAAAGAAATTGATAATTAAGTCATGGAGATTTAATTTACACAGCTCAATATGTGTTGCTCTCGCCAAAGTATCATTGTGACTGGGTTTGACTGTGTGTGCGTGTGCGTGCATGCTATCCAGCTAAACAGGAAGGTCTTGTAATTTTGGTAAAAAAGTGCTGAGTTTATTAATAATGTAGCAAAAATATCTGCCAGGGGTTTTATATTTATTTATTTATCAATCAATCAGTGTGACATGACCTTTTTGATAGCTTTAATGAAGTCCAACTACACTGCCGGACAATTGCTAAGGACGGATGACAACAGCAACGATAGCAACCATAAAATGAAAGGCAGGAAAATGTGGAAATTAGCATAAGTGCGGGATACAGTAAGACGTGTTGTGCATATGCAAATTTTGGATTGCCGAACTTGTTCATGACGTCATAGCGCTGATAAGAGATATAAAGGATTTGACGCGCATTGACCGTTGTTGTTCAAACGCAAAGTTGAAAGGGAAAGAATCAATTGACGAACTTGCAATTTTCAGTATGTCTTCCCAACATCACCTAGATGATTTTACGCGTGGCCGTATTATTGGCAAGATTGAAGAAGGGCGAAAAATAACAGATGTTGCCAGGGAGTTCGACGTCAGCCACAGTGTTGTTTCAAGGCTTTGGAAATCATTTCAAACAAATGGAGAGTGTAGCAAACATCACGGGGAGGTCGTGTTCGCAGTACGACAGCTGCAGAAGATCGGTACATAGTGCTATCAACAAAAAGACACCGGCGCAGCACAGCTAGTGAGGTAGCAAATCAGTTTATGGCTGCTACTGGCAAGCGGATCTCCCGAAAAACTGTCGCCAGACGTTTGCATGAAGGAGGACTATACGCCCGCCGTCCTGTTGTATGCATCCCATTGTCCAGACGTCACCGTACCGCCCGTTTGCAATGGTGCCATCAACATCGCAATTGGACTGATAACGACTGGTCTGCTGTCCTCTTCTCAGATGAGAGTAGATACAGTCTATCGTCTGATTGTCGACGACAACTGATCTGGCGTGATAGTGGTACTGCATATTGTCCAGCAAACATACAGGAAAGGGACCGATATCCGACATGTAGTGTCATGGTATGGGCTGGCATCATGATCAATGGCCGTACGTCCCTCTATGTGCTCCAGCTGGGACTATGACTGGCCAACGATACATTAATGATGTTCTGCTACCTCATGTTCTCATGTTCCGTGATGCTGCCGGTGATAGATTCATTTTCATGGACGACAACGCAACATGTCATCGAACAGTCGCTGTCCAGGAGTGTCTTGAGAGCGAGGATATTCAACGCCTGGTATGGCCAGCACGTTCTCCAGATCTGAATCCCATTGAAAATGTGTGGGATGCTTTGGGGAGGAGTCTTGCTGGTCGCCAATGCCCTCCAATAAACAAGGACACCCTCATCCTCGCACTGACAGAGGAATGGGATATATTACCCCAACAGCTGCTTGATAATGTTGTGCAAAGTATGACACGACGTGTGGAATCTTGCATCACCCTCCATGGTGGCCATATCCCGTATTGACATCTTACGCCAGAACGCCTGCGGACGGTAATTGCATTTTTCACGTTTACGTATTCTGCACAAAATGGCCTGTTTGTCCCTTGAACACGTTCCAAAGCCTTCTGGATTTCAGAGCACAATAAATTGTCTTTCTTGTAATGTCCTGGCATTCTGACATTATTTTATTTCACTTGGCATCCAACCACACTTACTTCTTTATGCGCTATATAGCCGTTTATGATCCGTCCTTAGCAATTGTCCAGCAGTGTATTAGGAATATAAAAGGTGTTATGCATGATATTAAAATGATACTTTATTATCATGTTAATTTTTTTAATCACTAAAGCTGAAAGTTTCTCTTGTCTATAGGATTTATCATGTTGCTTCTCTCCCAGTTTTTTTTTTTATTTATTTTTAAGCACAAATCTTTTTTTTTTTTTTCAAACATTTTATTGGTCTCTAAAAAAGTATAAATCACTTTACCTACTAAGTGCTTTACCTGCTCATGATATTGATATTCAAACAGTCTGACATAGATGAAGCACTATCATTCATTCTGGTTGTTCCAAACACAGCTGGCAAGATGGAAATAAATAAAAAATAATGCACTAAATGATAACAAAGCAGTTGTTATCATTTGATACAAAGATACAAAGCAGTTGTTATCATTATCCAACACGACGGGGATTATTTCTCTGATTAGGTATGTATTTGATTTGCTATAATTTGCTGTCAATGTGCCGTGCCTGTGACCGAGAATTAAGTTGCACACCTAATATTTTCTATTGATGGCATAAATCATTCTTTATGGGATTTCATTCATCATTCATGCAAAATAGTCATGCACAAATGATCATTAAATTCCCAGGTTGTCACTATGCTCACTGAGTGAAACATTCATTGTATGTATCCAGTGTTCACCCCAAAGTGCTTTCAAGGCTACCATGAAAAATTGGCAAACTGCCCAAAAGAGTGAGAGCCATCCGCCGTTTATGATGAATGATTCACCACCAGCCAAACAATCGGGCACACTATTCAAATGAATGTCATTCACATGTTATTCCCATTCTTAAGTTTAACCATATATCGTACCTGTCTGCTGATTGCTTACTCACATAATGGTTGACATTTATTAATTCTTGACATTACTTTTCTTATTGGGAATTCATTTCCAAACTCATGGGGACAGAATAAAGTTAAAGATGCTGCGATCTCAATGTGTATTACAGTGATGGCGGATTGAACGATCATTCACAGCAGTGAGAACAAACCATTAATCATTCACAATGAAGAATCATTTGTTGTGAACGAATTGTTCGTGAATAGTCCAGCACTAGAATTTTCATCTAAAATTACTGTTTCAATAAAGAAAGCATTTAAAAATAATGGCTGTAAATGAAAATGTTGAAGAAAGTTATTAAATTTTGGCTTTGGGAAAATTTGTATTGAAACAGACTAGTTATTTTAACCATTGTCTGTAAAAATTGAATAGTGAAATCTGAAAAGTAATGCAAATGTCTTTGTCAAATGTACAAGGTTAAAGGCTGAGGAGGAGATTGAAGAAATACTTTTATAAACTTGCTTTGAGAATAAATGCTTTTCTTTGAAAAAATGCTTTTCTGCATTTAAACTTGCTTTGAGAAGAAACACATTTCTGTATTTAAACTGAGGTAGTTCAGTAGAATTCAATTTATAATATTCCTTTAAGTTATGTTCAACAGTTTCAAGTACAAAAGCATGATAAAAAAACATTCATAAGCTAGTGAATTTAGAGGTCTGCACGAGCTTTAATTTTGAAAGCCTAGCCCAGTTCAGAATTTTCAGTTTACTGCCTGGGCCTGAACTTTAAAGGGCTGTGCCCTGTTCGGAATTTATAGTTTATGGCCTGGTCCATTTGAGACTTTCATCAAGCGTTTTCTGCTACCTTTTGTAAATAATGCAAGGCTTCCTCTAGAGCAGGGGTCTTTAACCTGTGACCCATGAGATGTCTGCAAAGGAAATTCTATAATGGGGAAAAAAATACATTTTCAAAATGAATAAATGAATATCCAGATGCACTTTGATTCCCAAATCTGCAGTAAGCTATGCTGTGATAAATTAAAAAACTAACATTTTTAAAGAGTACTGAAAAGTACAGGCATGTCAGGTACCTTCTTTTGAATTCTTTGTAACATTGATATCATGTTAATTAGTTGCATAATTTCTTTTTCTGAAAATTAAGTTTTAGGGTTCAAAATCGCTCTGAAATAATCGATATTCATCCTAAACACACCCATTTTTACTCTTTTTTTTTTCATGTGGTCCATGAGACTATTCCATTTTATCATGTTGTCCACGATTCAGAAAAGGCTGAAGATCTTTTGCTCTAAAGAAACAAAGCTGCTCTATTGAGCTGACTCACCTTACTAGTAAAAGGAATGTATTGCGCCAGACTACATATTTCTGTTTCATATGTGTAAACACTTTTCCTCTTCTACACATAAGTATAAACAAGGTAGCCATCATTCTGCAAATATGTAAACAAGTACTTCAAACTTCCTCATCTTTGTTGTAACTATGAATGGTGCCAGAAGTTGGTTTTGGTTTCATGTAGCTAAAAACTCTATTCCTTCTTGGAAAAGAAAAACAACTCTTTAAAGGTTGAAATCAAATGGGATTTGATTTCAACCTTTAAAGAAATAAGCCATTCCATTTCAGACACTCATTCTACAAACCCAGCATATCAGTTTCAGCTATAATTAATTAATCAGTGCATCGGGGGCAGATGGGTTCTGTCATTTTATCCTGTGGACTTCACCATTTGGTTATTTAACAAATCAGTCTTCATTTCATGAGACAAAAATATTTTTTTAATGCAGGTGCAAAATAATAAACTTTTCAGTACAAGCCTAGCCTAACCCAAGCCTGGAAAATACTTTTCAGTACAAGCCTAGCCTAACCCAAGCCTGGAAAATTTCACTTAACTGATGAAAAAAAAAGCCAGGCTCAGGCTTTCCTTCCAGACCAGGCCAGGCCCATGCAGATCTCTAAGCGGATTTATAAAGTGCTCCCCTTTCCCCCTTTTTTTTTTTGTTTTTTTGTTTTTTAAATGAATATCTTTTGTTTTTCTTTATATATATATATATATATATATATGGGATGTAAGGTCAGGTGATGCGTAATATCACAGCCTCTCCTTGACAAATGTCAACCCCGCCTTCTCGTGGTACATCCTGTTCCCACTAAAGGGGCTCTGACGACCGCCAATAGCGGTATAACTATACCATCGGGATTAGAGGAAATGCTATCCCACACTCACCAACCCGCTTGGCCAGCGTGGTGAGTTATGGCCAAACCCCTCCAAAATGACTCCACAACTTAAATCTTGGCCCTCAGTCTCCGGCAGCTGGAATGTACCTGGCCAAGGCAGCGGCCAGTGCGACATGAAGGCAGAGGGTGCTAAGAATCCCCGGAGGACCGGACTAGGCTGCCATCTGATGCTGACCTTGGCTACATATAACGGACGCTCCCTATCTTCTGATTCAAGGCTTCTTGAATTGGAAGAGGAACTACAAAGGATCAAGTGGGACATCGTCGGGCTAAGTGAGGTAAGGAGAAAAGGAGAAGATCTCATTGAACTGAAAAGTGGACATCTCTTCTACTATCGTGGGACAGATACTGGCAGAACTAGTGGTGTTGGATTTATAATAAACAAGAAACTGAAGGATAAAGTTGTAGAAGTTGAAAGTTCCTCTGACAGAGCTGCACGACTCGTTATCCAACTCTCGAGAAGATACCAGGCTCAGATTATTCAAACTTATGCACCCACCACAAGTCATGCTGAAGAAGAAATTGAAGAATTTTATGAGGAAATTCATGATCTAAATAATAAAGGTAAGCAGCACTTGAAGATAATTATGGGAGATTTCAATGCAAAAATAGGGCAACGGCAACAGAATGAAACTTCAGTAGGTAAATTCGGTCACGGCAACAGAAACCAGCGTGGAAATACTCTCGTAGAGTTTGCAGAGGCAGAAGGGTTTTTCATCTTGAACTCCTTTTTCAAGAAAAAGCCACACAGGAAATGGACATGGAGACATCCAAATGGGACGACAAGTGAAATTGATTTTATTATGTGTAACAAAAAATTCGTCATAGAAGACTGCAGTGTGCTAAACAAGTTCAACACAGGCAGTGACCATAGATTGGTGAGATGTAAGATGCACCTCAACACTAAACTCTAACGTAGCAAGCTCATAAGACAAACAAAATGTATTGACATAACCAACCTTAAAAAACACCATAATACCTTCAAATTGGAACTGAAGAACAGGTTCTCTGCTTTAGAAGGCCTAACATCGGAAGAAGTGGATATTTCTGAAGTTAACAGAAAAGTAACCAAAGCTCTTATGGAAACAGCAACAAAATTAGCTGGGTCTAAGAACAAGTTGCATGTGAACAAATTATCAGGAAAAACCAAAATGTTGATGCAAAAAAGAAGAGTGATGAGAACAACTAAAGAAGATGTGACTTCCAAAGTGGAATATATAGAGCTATGCAAGACAGTACGAAAAAGTATCACTGAAGACGTAAGGAAATTCAACTGTGAACTAGTAAGGAAAGCAATTGAAAACAACCAAAGCCTAAAGATAGCAAAGGGACATCTCAGTAAGGGGAAAAACAGATTATGGCACTGAGAAAAGAAGATGGTTCTGTAACAAGAAATAGAGGCAGAAATTTTGACAAGAGTGACAGATTTCTACTCCAAATTATATGAAAGGGATGATACATGTACTCCAGACATCATGAAAGGTACCAGTACCAGAGTTCTTCCAGTCCTTCCAGCAGAAGTTGCACATGCAATCAAGAACATGAAGCGGGGAATAGCTCCAGGAGAAGATGGAATTACTGTAGACATCATACAAGAAGCAAGTGGAGAAATCAAAACAGTACTCGCCCAAATTTTCACTCGATGCCTTAATGAAGGGAAAATTGCTGAGGATTGGAACAAAGCTGCAATGATCTTGCTACATAAAAAAGGTGACATTGAGGATCTCAGGAACTAAAGACCTATCAGCCTCCTATCAGTGGTTTATAAAATCTTCACTAAAGTTCTTTCACACCGCTTGAAGGTGACACTGGACATGGCTCAACCGAGAGAACAAGCTGGATTCAGGAGTGGCTACAGCACAATAGATCATATCCACGTACTGAGAGAACTAATTGAAAGAGCGAGGGAATATGAACTTCCATTGTGCATGGCTTTTATCGATTATGAAAAAGCCTTTGATTCGGTGAAACCATCAGCAGTTGCAATGGCTCTGAAATCCTGCGGTATTGAAGATGCATACATTAATATTATTAATAACATCTATGAAAATGCAAGTGCAAAGATTCGGCTGTTTGAAAATACAACACACATAAAAATTGGAAAGGGAGTGAGACAAGGTGACACCATATCTCCGAAGCTCTTTAATGCCACATTAGAAAATGTCTTTCAATCACTGAACTGGGAAAACAAAGGGATAAAGATTAATGGAGATTATCTAACCCACCTTCGTTTTGCTGATGACATAGTCATTTTTGCAACTACCCCATCAGAGCTACAGAGTATGATCCAGGAACTTGCTGACAAGAGTAAAGAAGTGGGATTAAAAATGAACTTTCAGAAGACAAAAGTGATGTACAATGCTTTTACAAGAAATGAAGATTTATCGATTGATGGAGAAAAGCTGGAGATAACAGACACGTACGTTTATCTTGGGCAGCAGATATCAAGTGAGGGTCACATTGATGAAGAAATTAATCGGCGTACAAAACTTGCCTGGAGAGCTTTTGGAAGAAACAGCATAATTTTCAAGAGCAATAGGCCATGATGTCTTAAAAGAAAAGTGTTTAATCAATGCATCCTTCCAGTGCTTACGTATGGTGCAGAGACGTGGACCTTAGCTAAAAGAGACATACAAAGGCTGCAGACAACTCAAAGAAGCATGGAGAGGTGCATGCTTGGTGTAACCAGGAGAGATAAGAAGAGGAACACGTGGATCCGAAAAATGACAAGAGAGGAAGACATCATGATCAGAGTTAAATCCCTGAAATGGCAATGGGCTGGACATACTGCCAGAAGAACAGACCATCGATGGACAGCCGAAATTTTAGATTGGATTCCAAGGGACAGGAAAAGACCCAGAAGAAGACCACATGGAAGATGGGTGGATGAAATTCGAAAGTATGCGGGAGTGACATGGAGGAGACTGGCACAAGACAGACCGTTGTGGAGGAAACTTGGGGAGACCTTCGTCCAGCAGTGGATTGATAATGGTTGACAATGATGATGATGATGATGATATATATATATATATATATATATGTATATGGACATTATGATAGACAGTTCCATTTCATTTATGTATGTTCATTTATTCATTGCGACTTACTTGATAAATCTTTATTAAATATGTGCTTAAATCTGAGTTTTAAATATATTATTTTTATGCCAATTTTCATATCTGTGTTCTTTGTGCCATAATTATTTCATAGCTGCAGTTATTTCACACGGTTCCTTTATTTATAGCTGCTTGAAAACGACTTCAAATATATAGAAGACATTCTTCACAGAAGTCATGAAAGTCACAAAAATATCATTAGTGAGAAAGAAAGGACTTCCACTGAAAGAATACAGATGTGGCTTAAGGACAATTTAAACAAATTCCATGAAAAGGAACAAGACAGAAACAGGCAGCGTATTATGGAAATAAATCATTTTTGTGATTCCCAAAGGGAAGAGTTTGATGATCTTTGTGGTTATCCTTCAGTTTCTGAAAAAACTTTTAGAACAGTGTTAAAATAGAAAGTTTTGTGTTGTTTCTATTTTAAATATTTAGGCGTGTAAGTTAAATAAAATTGTGTTCCTAAAATAAAAATTAACTGGTTTGCATTTTTTGTGGAAAAATTTATGTGTTTTACTTGTATGCATAACTTACTTCAAAAACACACTTTTAAATTTTAATAAACTTCTGTAAATAATGAAAGCATGAGTTTTGGCAGTTTTTTTAAACTGATAATCAAATGATAATTATATATAATTATATAATTTTGGGGATTTTTGGAGATAAAGTGTAATTTATCTGAAACATTTGAGCTGAACAGCTACTCATCATCAGACAATTAATGTACAGGGTATTATTTTTTTATTTTTTGCTGTGCCTGCATCAGTCTCCACAAGATATGTATATATGTTATAAATAAAATAAAATGTGTATGTACTCATGCCCTCATAACTTGTGTTAACACAAAACATTTCAAAATATGTCACAGCATTGTTCAGGCAGATTTTAATTCTATGCAGCATATTTTGAAATGTTTTGCACAGAAGGTCTTCAATATCATGTACAATATCTACATGATTACCATCACAGTAACAAAAGACAAAATTAGGTACAGAAATCATTTAAAAACCTTTTGCTTGATGTTTTTTTTTTTTTTTTTCAGTTGGAGAAGTCATGGAACTTATACCTATGAATTCTATCTATTAGAAATCCTCAGATAAGCAGGTTGTTTGCTAGAGGAGACAAATTAGATGGTAAAATTAATAGGCAAGTGAATTCATCTTTGAAAGTTATAGCTGCTTTAGGAGGATTTCACAGGAATGATGGATTCTCAAAAAAGTCTCGAATTGCTGTGTATGAAAGGGTAATTGTTCCCACTCTCAGATATGGCAGCAAAACCTGGGTACCTCAGAAGAGACATAGAAGTCATTTGTGTGCTAGAGAGATGCAGTACAGGGAGTTTGTTGCAAGACATGTTCTGATCATGTGAGGAATGAAGATGTGTGAAGATGTATAATGTGAAGCAAAATATTGTTAGCAAGCTGGAGACAGATATTCATAGGCAGTTTAGCAATGTTGAAAGAATGAGTGGAGAGATGCTTACTAAGAGAGTTTATGCTGCCCAAGTGGCTCGAAAGAAAGGTAAACGAAAGAGAAGAAAATCATGGAAGGATCAGATTCAGGAATGTGTATGAGAAAAAGATAATGAGTATGAAGTACAAGAGGTCATGTGTGAGACATGTGATGGATATCAATGAAGCTCAAGTTGTATGCCAAAATCACCATGAATGGAGACATTTGATACATCAACAGTAAGTAAATTTTAGTCCCATCAGTTTTAAACTTTAATCTGGCTGTTGAGCTTCCTTTGAAGAGCTAACCTCTGAATCTAAGAGTACAGCTTAGATATGTGTATGTATTAACTTTCAGAAGACAAAAGTGATGTTCAATGCTTTTACAAGAAATGAAGATTTATTGATTGATGGAGAAAAACTGGAGATAACAGATACATATGTTTATCTTGGACAGCAGATATCAAGTGAGGGTCACATTGATGAAGAAATTAATCGGCGTACAAAACTTGCCTGGAGAGCTTTTGGAAGAAACAGCATAATTTTCAAGAGCAATATGCCATTATGTCTTAAAAGAAAAGTGTTTGATCAATGCATCCTTCCAGTACTTACGTATGGTGCAGAGACGTGGACCTTAACTAAAAGAGACATACAAAGGCTGCAGACAACTCAAAGAAGCATGGAGAGGTGCATGCTTGGTATAACCAGGAGAGATAAGAAGAGGAACTCGTGGATCCGAAAAATGACGAGAGTGGAAGACATCATGATCAGAGTTAAATCCCTGAAATGGCAATGGGCTGGACATACTGCCAGAAGGACAGACCATAGATGGACAGCCGAAATTTTAGATTGGATTCCAAGGGACAGGAAAAGACCCAGAAAAAGACCACATGGGAGATGGGTGGATGAAATTCGTAAATATGCGGGAGTGACATGGAGGAGACTGGCACAAGACAGACCGTTGTGGAGGAAACTTGGGGAGACCTTCGTCCAGCAGTGGATTGATAATGGTTGACAATGATGATGATGATGATGATTAATACAAGTGTATAATATGCCCCCCCTCCCCCAGTTTTAGTTGTGGATTTTGTACTGAATTATTTATTGAACAATATATAAGAAAAGAAATAATACATTTGCCTTTAAATATGATCTTTTGCAAATTATTAAATTGATGTAAATATTTATGGTTTGATGTGTAGCGATCTACACTGATCGGGCTGGGTTCATTGTATAAAGTAAGTGAAGCATAATAAATCGGGGTGGAAGATGAAAAGTAGTTTAATAGGCCAGCTTTTTAATTGTGTTATGCTAAAAATCATGCCTTAACAGTTATTTTTTCAAAATCTCACTGTGGCTTTGTGTTTTGTTTTTGTTTTTTAATGTCCAAGTATATATTCAGATCACTAACTCGTAGTGATTTGTGTGAGCAAATACCGATGCATTTCTGATTACTTGTTCTACATTTTATGACAGGAAATGACATCCAGGAAAAAAGTGATTTCTTCATAGAAACTCTATGGAAAGATAGGAAATTTAGATGTGAGACATTTGGGTTAGGGACTATGTTACAAAACACCTGTTTTAGTATCCAAGAAACCATCACATCCAGGCAACTCCTGACAATTGACACCCCATAAAATTTCTAACTATAGTGATTTATCAATCGCTCCACAAGACAGTACTGGAAGCTTGAAATTACACCTCCCTCATCCCTGAGTATTGCTTGCAGCCTACCACTGTGTACGTGTGGTCTGCTAACAGACACCACATCATCAGAAAAGAAGGTTTGTGTTCGTATAAAATAGTCTTGTACAAAATCATTAGCATTAATTGAATTACCCATAAGTATTAATAGATAAGCAGTGCACAAAATTTATACGTAATAATTGGCTACTATTAAAAGCAAGAAGTTTTGTATAATTTTAAACAACTCTTAAAAGGCATGAAGAAATAGTTCTGCCCCAATGGTGCATTGGTACAAGCACAGGCATCTGAGATGGGTCTGGATTCGAATCCCGGTGAGGCATGGATGTTGTGTTTGTTTTACGACCCTGGCTGTCTCCTTTCATTGAAACCAGTGGCCCTATATTAGGGACAGGTGATTACTCATAGCCCATCAAGTTGTTCACGGTGGTCATTAAACTCCTCACTCAAAAAAAAAAAAAAAAATTAGAAAAATAACTAAAATGAAAGATTATAAAAATAACTATTGCGCACACACACACGCACACATGTACATGTGTGTATGTATAGACTGAGGTGCCTAAAAAAATTGGGAATGGTGCTACCATTTCCATTACATGCCACTGCACCCATGTGGTAACTGACACCCCATAAACGGTATGTACAAGGTCTGTCCAGAAAGTAATGAGACTCATTCGATAACAGACGCTTAATTAAAGTTTTACTTACATAACATTAAAATTCCTCGAAATAACATCCTTGAACATCAATACACCGCTCCCAGCAGTTCTGCCACGCCGCATAGCTTGCCTGGAAGTCGGGAACAGGGATCGCTTTCAAAGCACTTGTCGCGGCAGTTTGCACGTATGTAACAGCCCAAAATGGTGTTCTTTCAGGCTGGATTTGAGCCGGGGAAACAAAAGAAGTCAGCCGGGGCCAAGTCCGGGCTGTAGGGAGGTTGGGGCAGTGTTGCCACGTTGTGTTTTGTCAGAAACTCTCACTCTCAGCGACGCATGGCTCGGCGCATTATCGTGGTGAAGAACCTAAGTGTTGGTGATCTCCGGGCGGACGCGCGCAACTCTGTTCTTCAGCCGTTGAAGCACTTCCACGTAAAATGCAGCATTGACCGTTTGTCCGGGTGGTACGAACTCCTTATGGACAACACCTTTACAGTCAAAGAAAACAATGAGCATCGATTTCATCTTCGATTTGAACATTCGAGCCTTCTTTGGTCAAGGAGACTCGGGAGTGTGCCACTCTGAACTCTGTCTTTTCGTCTCCGGATCGTACTCAAAGACCCACGTTTCATCACTTGTTATTACTTTCTCCAAAAAAACCAGGTTCACTCCTCACACGGTCCATAAGCTCACGAGAAATCGACACACGGTTGTTCTTCCGTTCATCGGTCAAAACCTTAGGAACCAATTTGGCGCAAACTTTCCGCATCTGCAATTCTTGCGTGATGATTTCATGCACAATGGATTTCGCCATGCTCTGCTACCAATCTAACACTCAAACGTCGGTCAGAGTCCAAAACCGCTTTCACCTTTTCCACATTGCCCCAAAGTATGAGAAGTTGAAGGGCGCCCTGGGCGTGGCTCATCCTCGACGCTTTCTCTTCCCTCTGTGAACGTTTTGTGCCACCGAAACACTTGTGCTTTCGATAAAGCATCCGTCCCGTAGGCTTTCAGTATAGCAAGCGTCTCGGTCGTGGATTTTTCAAGTTTAACACAAAACTTTACCGCGTATCGCTGTTCGACACTCTTCTGCATTTTGACCATTACGCGATGCTCACACAGCTGTCCACTTCGCAAACGATCCTCACTCTGTAAAAGCTTAGAGCCAACTGACGAGACATCGATCGTTTACCTAACATACCCCGCCCTCCGGCCCTTCTGATTGACCCAGGAAAAGTGGTCTCTTTACTTTCCATACAAACCTTGTATATAGAGGCAGATATCTCCGCAAGCTCAAGCTGCATACAGGCAATATTCATTTTTTTTATTAGACGTTTAACGACCACCGTGGACAACTCAATGGGCTATAAGCAGTCACCCATCCCTAATTTAGGGTCACTGGTTCCAGGGAAGGGAGAGAGGCAGTGCCGTAAGACAAACACAACATGCATGCCTCACCGGGGTTCGAACCCAGACTCTTTCGGACGAATGATCAGAGGCCTTCGATTACACCACTGCGCCACCGCGGCCAATCCAAATGTCATGATTTAAACGAATTCTTAATGTACGAAAATGTCCCCCAATTACAGATGTGTACAAAAAACATCTGATCTGTAATGCTTTCGAAAGATTTGAGGATGGACTGGGTGGCTATACTATTTGCGGAGTCCTAAAAAAGCGGACAGAAATGTAATTTTTTTTCACAAGACAGTTTCTTATAGTTTTTGTAGTGCTATCTGCAAAAAAAAAAAAAGGCACCCCGGTGGCGCAGTCAGAAGTGTAGAAGAGCCTTAGCGCGGGTTAGCGGCGCTTAGGCTCTATTTTTCTAGGCTTAGCGGCGCTAGGGTACTTTTCGTAGTTAGGTGGTTTCAGAAGATGGGTAAAGAAATTTCTTAGATGATCATATCTTCGAAAATAGCGAATACTGTGCGTGATATGCAAGCATAACTGAAATATCCGTATGGCAAGGATGCAATCATACCGTCGGATTACACGAAATGACATCTCACGGATCATAAGGGTAAAGAGAGTGTTGTTTGTTTCTGGGTTTAACTTTCACCGTGATCTACTATCAGGGCTATATTCCGTTGGCATCCCGTGATTTGTGGCGGGGGAGACGCACCACCCAGCCTTCATGCAGAGCTCAGACCACTAACCAGAAACCTACAACTCTGACTACTCGACCGCCGGGACAGCGTAAACAGAATATAAAGTCCATTTTCCAGACGGTAGTTCTCAAAATTATTTCATTGCTCCGAGAAAAAACTGTAGTGATAAGTTTTATGAGTGCGAAGACTGTTTTTTCTAAGCTACCCTTTCTCTTATTCCTTAAGGATGACACACGCACACACATACACCACAGATATTTCCTTCATTTACCTTAGAATCTTAGGGAAAAGTCGTATTAGTCGCACTAATAGATGCGACAATATTATAATAGTTACGTTTATCCAATGTGACTATATTAGTTATGTGTCTAGTGGGACTCAAATAATAATCATACTGAACGTTTGAAATAGTGTGAAATGACAGCGTGTTACTTAAAAGAAAACAAGTTCGTAAAATCATGCAATGCATTGATTACGATACGCTTTCCAACAAACCAGAAATCCTTACTCGAGTTATGAGGATAATGGCTGTGAAATAAGTCTCGTTCCTGTGCCCTGACCTTTGACCCCATTTTGATGATATTCAACAGAACCGGCTCAGTATACCTCCGGAACAACATACTAAAGTTTTGTCGCAATGGAAGCTTTTTTAGTCAAGTTATGAGGATAATGGCTTTGGAATAAATCTCGCTCCTGTGTCCTGATCTTTGACCCCATTTCGATGATATTCAACAGAACCGTTTCAGTATACCTCCGGAACAACATGATAAAGTTTGTCGCAATCGAAGCATTTTTACGTTATGACGCATAAGGGCAATGGAATGGATTCCGCTCCTGTGTCCTGACCTTTGATCCCATTTCGCCCATTTTCAATAGGGTTCGTCCCAATGTGGTCCCCTACCACATACTAAAATTTCATCGAAACCAAACTATTTTTATGCAAGTTATGACGCATAAGGACAATGGAATGGATCCCACTCCTATGTCCTGACCTTTGACCCCATTTCCAATAGGGTTCGTCCGCAGTTGGTCCCTTACGACATACTAAAATTTAATCGAAATCGAAGCATTTTTATGCAAGTTATGACGCATTAGGGCAACGGAATTGATTCTGCTCCTGTGTGCTGACCGTTGGCCCCATTTCGCCCATTTTCAATAGCGTTCGTCCCCAGGTGGTCTCCTACCACGTACTAAAATTTCATCAACATCGAATAATTTTTACGCAAGTTATGACGCATAAGGGCAATGAAATGAATCCCACTCCTATGTCCTGACCTTTGACCCCATTTCGCCTATTTACAATATGGTTCGTAGCCAGGTTGTCCCCTACCACATACTAAAATTTCATCGAAATCGAACCATTTTATCACGAGTTATGGTGCTGGCGAGCAGACGGACGGGCGGACAGACGGACAGACAGACTAACAAAGCTGGAGCATGTACGCTTCTTCAACCTCCGGTTGGAAAACGTAAAAAACCTGCATATTTTTAAGACGTGGCTAACAAACATTTCTTTCCTTTATTGAAAATTGCTGAAATTAAGCAATTTAAATAAAAGTATCAATGAATGAAAAACGGGATTACACCACTTACAAATGCAAATTTGGAAGACGTGAATCCGTTTATTGGTGTAAATATGACATGGATGTTAAGTCAGATAATATCCGGAAACTTTAAAATTTTGTCGCACTGGTGCGGGAATCGAATCAGTGTCTCCTGGCTAGCGCCCGAGTATGCTAACCACTACACTACACAGAACGACCAAGTTTCAAGTTTCCGATTAATTTGAAGACTTAATCCTGTGATGGTTATATTCAAATTAATCGGAAACTTGAAACTTGGTCGTTCTAAGTGGTGTAGCGGTTAGCATATTCGGGTGCTATCCGGGAGACGCGGGTTCGATTCTCCCTCCAACACGACGAAATTTCAAAGTTTTTGGATATTATCGGACTTAACATCTATGTCATATTTACAACATTAAACGGATTCACATCTCCCAAATTTGTATTAAATAAAAGTAATTAGTAATAAAAGTTTCATAAAATATACTGAACAATAAAAATAGCAAATCAGAATTCATAATGTTTTTAAAGCCTTTGTGTGAGAGTCTTCTTTCCAAGTCTTTTTTTACCTAATCAGTTCACCGCTAAGGCACTTTTTTAACTGGAACTACATCACTGGGCGCAGTGGTCTAATCGACAGCTTAATAGTTGGGTTTGGGCTCGAATCCCGGTGAGGCATGGATGTTGTGTTTGTCTTACTCTCTTCCTTCCCTGGAACCAGTAACCCTAAATTAGGGACGGGCTACTGTTTATAGCCCATTGAGTTGCTCACAGTGGTCGTTAAACCTTCAATAAAAAAATAATAATAAAAATAAAATAAAATAAATTAAAAAAAACCAGAGAACTCTGTCAATTCTTTGAGCATCCTACATAATTCTGTGAGACGCCCGGGGCTGCAGCCCCCTAGCATCCTCTTGAATGGGCTCTGCACCAGTGGTACAATTGTATTTATCACAAGTACTTTTTATTAATTACTTTATATAGTTGTGTGGTATTGTAGTTTCAGAAACGGTGAAATTTATGTACAGGAGTTCAAGCAGGTCAAGTCTTTAGTTTAGAAGGACACTAAAATATTCATTTTAATACAACTCAGTGGCGCACCCAGGAATTTTTGTTGTAGGGGGCTGTATATATAGTTATTATTCATATAACAAGATTTTTTTTTTGGAGGGTGCTGTATATATATATATATATGTGTATAGTTTATGGTTGTGACGTACGTCGCTCTTAATTTCTTTGGGGCTTTGGGAAAAAGACACCATGTAATAGAAAACACTATGTCAAAAGATTTTTTGAACATGTAGAATAATTTTTTTGAATGTTTAATTTGTGACGTACGACGCGCGTAATCTCTTTGGAGGGCGCTTAAGCCCCTAAGCCTCCTCCGTTGGTGCGCCAATGGTACAACTGTGTGTCGGAGTAGAAGTAGAATCAGTTCATTTCTTTTCGTTTTTGATATGGGGCGAAAGCATTTTGTATAAAACTGTCCGACAGGTCATTTGACATTTTTTGGAGGTTTAACAACCACCTTGAGCAACTCAATGGGCTATAAGGAGTCGCCCGTCCCTAATTTAGGATCACTGGTTCCAGGGAAGGGAAAGAGCCAGTGCCGTAAAACAAACACAACATCCATTCCTCGCCGGGATTCGAACCCGGACCCCTTCCGGACGAATGATCAGAGGCCATCACTGCGCCACCGGGGCGGCTATTTGACATGTAAAGAACGTGTGTCAACTTTTAAAGCCCAAATAGGGAAAGTGGTCTAAGGATAGCGCAGTGGTCTAAGCGATGGCCTCTGATCATTCGTCCGAACAAATAGCGCAGTGGTCTAAGCGATGGCCTCTAATCATTCGTCCGAACGGGGTCCGGGTTCGAATCCCGGTGAAGCATGGATGTTGTGTTTGTCTTACGGCACTGGTTCTCTCCCTTCCCTGGAACCAGTGACCCTCAATTAGGGACGGGCGACTACTTATAGCCCATTGAGTTGCTCACGGTGGTCGTTAAACCTCCAATCAAAAAAAAAAAAAAATAGGGAAAACGATCACTAATTTATCTTTTGATACCAACAGAACTCTGGCAGTGCAAGTTGTTTACATTATAGATGCGCGCAGCCATTTTTACGCGCTAAATGGCGGCGCACACAAAACGGTAGAAATCACGCATAGATAAACATTTTTTTCTTCTTTTTTTGAAATACTATTTTTACGATAGGAAAAATTATTGGCCGCCGCATTTAAACTTGCGCTGTGCTACATAATATTTAAAAAAATGAAATTATCCTACATAAAGGTGTGGAAGCATGAAGTACAATGCGTATCTACCAAGTAGGTTAGAATAATACTTCTGGAGATGCCCTTAGTCTCTTAACCGTTAAGCCGCAAACTGTGGGAATTTGACGTTGTTTACATGGTACCTATGCAATTTCAAATGGCCGCCCCGGTGGCGCAGTGGTCTAAGGCGCTGGCCTCTGATCATTCGTCCGTAAGGGGTCCGGGTTCGAATCCCGGTCAGGCATGGATGTTGTGTTTGTCTTACGGCACTGGCTCTCTCCCTTCCCTGGAACCAGTGACCCTAAATTAGGGACGGGCGACTGCTTATAGCCCATTGAGTTGCTCACGGTGGTCGTTAAACCTCCAATCAAAAAAAAAAAAAAAAATTCAAATGTGTGTATTTTGGAATTGCTTGGGTTTGGGTTGCAGAAACCGTTTTAATATCAAACCAGAATGAATTAAACTTTTTATACGAGTGAAGTTTTCAATTTTAACGTTATGTTTTGTTTAGAATTCACACTAACGTTCGTGTATTTCAATTTAAAATAAAAATGGGAAGAATCGTCAATATAATTAAAAATTTTATAAATTCAACACTTTCTCACACATTGGCAACAAGTTACAATGCGAAATTAGAAACATTTGCGACGAAAGAATCGGCCAACACAAAAGGCATTGCAATAGCCTTGAAAACCATCCGCTTTCCCTCACTTTCACGGCCGTCTCTAGCGGTTATAGGCTTCACGCAAACTGGTACTGCTCCATTAACAAGGGCATTTCCATATATCTTATTCTAACCTCCTTGATAGATATCAAGGAGGTTAGGATAAGATATCTGGAGATGCCCTTTTAATGGAGCAGTACCACTTTGCGTGAAGCATATAACCTCAAGTGACGGACGTCAAAGTGTAGGAAAGCTGACTAGCGTCTCGCGACAGCGATATCCACATGTATCGACTTAGTAGCTGACTAGCGTCTCGCGACAGCGATGTCCACATGTATCGAGTTATCTCATTGGCAGCAATAAAACCGGCACCCACCAATTGGCGACCGGCACTGAAACGGCACTTGTTGTTTACATCGGAATGCTAGAACAGCTCCGCGAGCAATCTACTGTTTTTGATCTGGCAACGCTCAGTAAATATTAAGTTGTCCGTCCATATTACCCTTCGATAGTGTAAAAATTCCATGAAGTTGTCGTTGAATTGGTCTGTTCTATTTTATAATGCCTCAATGGAATTTGTATAGTCTCGTTAACGATGTCGTACGAGATAGAAAAACATGGAGATAGCATATCATGGTGTGAAAGATATGGTTCGCTACCCACCCTTGAAATAATAAGGAATCACGAATGGTAATAAATATCACTGCTTTTCTTCTTTAATTGTCTTTTGCTATATATTTCTCAGTACGAATTAAAATACTTACTGTAAATACGAAAGTATAATTTTTTATCAGTCTCCCAACGTATATAGCGATAAGATCGTTCATTTTTTTTAGTTCTTTTTCAACATCTCAGTTATAGTTTTCATTTAGTACACGAAATATTTTTATCTTTTTTTGATGAAACCAACGTTAGTCATCATGATGAATAAAAAAATAAGAACAGAATGCAAAGATAATCCCCCATAATGTTTGCATTCGAATGTAAACAACAACAGATGCATTGCCAGATCGAAAACAGTAGATTGCTCGCGGAGCTGTTCTAGCGTTCCGCTGTCTTAGCTGTGAGAAATGAGGAATGCGCCCGTTTGTGGAAGAATAGCCATTTTTATATTTGGATATATACTGCAAACAGGTTAAATTGTTCGATTTGTGCCGACAGCCGCCAATGAAGAAACTAATGTTAACTAAGATGTAAACAACCTGTGTCACGACTTCGACGGCGTATACGAACTAAAAGTGCTGTTTCAGTGCTGGTCGCCAATTGGTGGGTGCCGGTTTTATTGCTGCCAATGAGATAACTTGATACACGTGGATATCGCTGTCGCGAGACGCTAGTGGAAAGCTGATGGGTTTCAAGCATATTGCAATGCATTTTGTGCTGGTCGAATTGCATTCTTCCGTCGTAAATATTTCCAATTTCGCATCGTAACTTGCTGCCGATGTGTGAGTTTTATTTTAAATTGAAATACACGAATGTTAGTGCGAATTCTAAACAAAAGATAACGTTAAAATTGAAAACTTCACTCGTATAAGAAGTATAATTCATTCCGGTTTGATATGAACACGATTTTTGCAGCCAGAAACCACTCAATTCAAAAACACACACAGTTGAAATTACATAGGTGTCCTATAAACAGCGCCATGTTCTTACACTTTGCGGCTTCACGGTTAAGAGACTCAGGGCACCACCGCAAGTATTATTATAACCTCCTTGGTGCATACCAAGGAGGTTATAATAATACTTCTGAAGATGCCTTGATAATTTATTCTAAATGAACATCACAAGTGTTTTTTTTTGTTTTTTTTTTATTGGAGGTTTAACGACCACCGTGAGCAACTCAATGGGCTATAAGCAGTCGCCCGTCCCTAATTTAGGGCGTAGCACGTCAAAACATCGCAGGTCAAAACATCGCGTGACATAACATCGCGGACATAACATCGCAAGTCATAACATCGCGGACACAAAACATCGCAGGTCAAAACATCGCTGTGACAAAAAACATCGCAAGTCATAACATCGCGGGCACAAAATATCGCAATTCAAAACATCGCTGTGACAAAACATCGCAAGCCATAACATCGCGAGTCATATGTCATCGCAAGCCATAACATCGCAAGCCATAACATCGCGAGTCATATGTCATCGCAAGCCATAACATTTCAGGATGGGACATTAATTACACGGCTTTTTTTTCTTTTGTATTTTTCTAAACATTTGATCTTTGGTAGGAAAAATTTGTTCAGACACTCATTTAATTTGCAGAAGACTAGTATGCGGCACTTATCAAAATATTTCAGGAGGGGGCACTAATTAATCTCTCATCTCATACAAAAATTTCGTAAAATCTACAGTTTTCAATTCAGAACCACCAAATTTGGTATACTGCCTCATGGTGTTTTTGGAAGTGGTCTGAGCCCGGGGTCGAGGGGCCCCCATAGAAAATTTTCGTAAAATCTACAGTTTTCAATTTAGAACCACAAAAATTGGTATACTTCCTCATGGTGCTCTAACTTAGACCGTAAACGGTTTTTGGAAAGGTAGGGGGCCCGGGGTCAAGGGGCCCCAATACGCAATATTCGTAAAATCTACAGTTTTCAATTTAGAACCACCAAATTTGGTATAATATCTCATGGTGCTCTAATTTAGACGGTAGAGGGTTTTCGAAACGGGTGGGGGCCCCGGGATCAAGGGGGCCCCATACGCAATATTCATCAAATCTATAGTTTTCAATTTAAAGCCACCAAATTTGGTGTACAACCTCATGGTGCTTTAACTTAGACCGTAGACAGTTTTTGGAAGTGGTCTGAGCCCGGGGTCGAGGGCCCACATAGAAAATTTTCGTAAAACCTACAGTTTTCAATTTAGAACCACAAAATTTGGCATACTTCCTCATGGTGCTCTAACTTAGACCGTATACGGTTTTTGGAAAGGTAGGGGGCCCGGGGTGAAGGGACCCCAATACGCAATATTCGTAAAATCTACAGTTTTCAATTTAGAACCACGAAATTTGGTATACTATCTCATGGTACTCTAACATAGACCGTAGAGGGTTTGGGGAAAGGGGGGGTCGTAGGAGCTCCATATAAAATTTTCGACAGTTTACAGTGTTTCTTCAAATTAAAGTGCGGTTCTCGCTTGCCTTACGTAGAACGTTTTCTCGAAATTGCTTGGAGTTCCCAATTCTACTCTCAAAAAAAAAATATATATATATATATGCCAAGAAGAAACGGCGATCTTTATTCATACCCCCCCCTTCTCTCGTTGAACTTTTGTGGCCAGTTGCCGTAAACTCGTATGAACCGACATGAAAATTCCGATAAACAAAAGAACTCCTTCCCGTCATTAGGCACTTTGAAAAACTGACACACATTCAAAGCGTTCCTCGGAGGAACAGCAATTTGTGCTCGGTCCCTTAATGAAAAGCATGTGGCAGTTTTCCAAGTTGCTGAAAGATGTGTGGCAGTTTTCGTGTGTGACGGTTTATCGGAGACCAAGAATTTTAGAAAGTTCTTTGGATCGAATTAAAACTTTATATTCAAAAAAATCCCGTATCAGCGGTGGGGTAGATTCGATTTAGGACGAAACAATATAGTAATTCCGCAACTTCATGTATGTTTGAAATGTGAAAAGATGAAGGAGAGTAAAAGACTGTAGGAAAAAATATTTTATCTTGAAAGTGTACTAGGTGCTTTAAAGAATGAGAAACGCGAGATTATTAAATATCTCTGCACAAATCAGAAATGCATACATCACTACAAGGTTCTGGTCAAAACAAATTATCCAACTCAAGAAGCAATTAAAATAAATTAAGAGAAACTATAGTACGTTGGAAAGATTAGGTAAAGGTATCCATGATATACTTACGACGCCCAAGGGATCTTACGAAAGGAAGCAATGGATAAAATGGGCACCTGAAGATATATCGAAATGCATCGTAATAAGAGCTCTCTTTAGAAAAATCATATATGACTTTTTTTTTGATTGGAATTTTAACGACCACCGTGAGCAACTCAATGGGCTATAAGCAGTCGCCCGTCCCTAATTTAGGGCCACTGGTTCCAGGGAAGGGAGAGAGCCAGTGCCGTAAGACAGACACAACATCCATGCCTCACCGGGATTCGAACCCGGACCCCTTCGGACGAATGATCAGGGGCCAACGTCTTAGACCACTGCGCCACCGGGGCGGCTATATGACTTCTGGAGGGGGGAAAACATTATTCCTTTACTTTGAAAAGATGGTCCGCAAAATTTACCCGTAATCCAGGCATTCAACACGATGACTTTTTGTTGATGGGGGAAAAAATGCTATGAAAGTTTAAATCGCTCTGTAAAGCTTTATGTTTTAAGCTTTGACGAAATTCATATTGACTCTAGGCTATACTACGACACCAGAATGGACAAAATTCTTTGCCCTTTCAAGAAAGCTAAATTTTTCTTAATCCGAGGATTATTATCGCAATGGAAGCAGCCAATATTCTTTAACTTAGGCTACAAATGAAAAAAATATTGCTTTTTTTAATAAATCAAGGTTTGGAATCTACTGGTTTGAACTAAAAGTTATTTCTGACTTGGGATGATGCAATACGTTGTGGAGAGAACTTGAAATTTCTATGGACAGTTCATTTTTCGATAATCCTTTTTTTCAGCGGTCAAAAATATAGGTATTTGCTGATAATTTTAGCTTTTAGATCTTCGAATATGAAACATTCTGCTTAATGATTTCAAAACAAATATTCCTTCTGTTTTAATGTGTTTCAGTGATGTTCGTTGGATTTACTGGGGTATAAACATGGATTTAATTCCTTCCCACGCTTGCTTCGTGCGCTTAGATATCGGAGGGGATTAGATTACTCTTGCGAAGAGAAATGGCACCGCAACTATGCTACAGCCTCCCTCATCGGGAAGCAAAGTGTGCTTCGCTAAAAGAACCAGCCTTTATACCAATAGCCCTGAGTTTTTACGCTCTTTTACCTCCTCCACATTGCGCCGTTCTGTGGAACAATAGCAAAACAACCACTCCATCTCCAGATGTTTACTTGCTGCGGTTTACTTTTAAAGACCAAACCCATTGTCCTCATTTAAGGAAGTAGTCTCGTGGGGAAGGAATCACAATGCGACAGGCACATACTAAGATTGCTTCCCTCATGAACAAGGGGGGATGAAAAACTTAACTATACCAATGCTTCTTCATTAGTTCTACCGCCAAAATCCAGATGACTTTGGGAATTGTGAGCCATTCTTACAGATCACATGTCACCCAGTGACGAGGCGCATTTTTCCGTTTTGTGGAAAAACAAATTTTCAGTCAAAAGTCGGAAGAACAATTTACCACAAAATAAATGTTTTGTTGCAATTATCTTACCATTTATTAATCAATACATGAAGCAAACTATTGATCAGTCAATAAAATGAAATTAATAAATGAAAAATAAAGGTCCTTATCATTCGCTGAAAATATATCATTCGCTGAAAATAACTTAAAAACAGTATGTCATGACTTAAAGGAACTGCAACCACATAAACTTGATACTTTAATTGAATCCTTACTAGATGTTTTTCACTTATATAACAGTAGACAACACAGGCGCCGACTTGAAAAATTATTGGGGGTTCCGGAAATTTTTAATCGAATTACCAATTCATTTTTCAGAGTATTTAAGTCTAATTTAAATTTCATTCAGTGAGATTATCTGGCACAATAAGACGCCTGAAATGCTAAAATGAAGCAAATTATAGTTCATTACAGAGTTTTTTTCTCTAGATAATTATTTATTTCATTTATTTTGCTTTTGTAGGCGCGGCATTATCATATAAAATACACAGATACTATGTGAATATTCAACTCAATTGTCTTCTAAAAGTAACTAAAACATGTGAAATATATTTTAAGGTTTTTTTTACCAATTTTAAAAATTCCAAACAAAATTTTTTTCTTCAAATGATTTCTGAGTTTAAATAAGAGGTTAGAAGGGAGAGGACATGGCATCAGCCCCATGCCCTACGTTTTCCGTGGGCTCTACTTCGTTTCAGCTGTGTATACCCAGGATGCTCAACTTGGGCTGCCTCTGTACTTATACTATGGAGAAATCGTTGACTTTGAAGAGGTTTCAGAGGCACTTGTGCATCATGTACAGTCAGGAAAAAATGAGAACGAAATATACATGCACATAACTAAAAATTTGCAAAAAGTTACAGATATACTGTTTAATATTTTCTAAAAAAATTAAACAAAATTATGCTTTGTCGAGCGGAAGTGCATATTGCGTATTAACCAATCACGGCCTTGCTAAAGCTGTGGGAGTTTTGTTGACCTTCAGGGAATGCTGCTGAGCGTAAGAGACAGTCGCTATCAACCTGCACAGGTCTTCAGCAAGTGGACTTCAGTAAGTGACGTCACGCCACTGAACCTCCCCAACCGGAGGGCCCAAGAAACCAGATAATCAGACTTGGCTTCACCAGCGGTTGCTGATGCCATCTTCTCTCTCTTCTAACCTTCTTGTTTCCTGACTGCCCGAAGATAGGGCGGGTCAACTGACTATGCAACATATTTCCACCTTTATCACTATTTCCACCTTTATCACTATTTCCACCTTTATCACCTCGAATAGGTTCTCGTCTCCGATTGTAGAGCTAGACTTTTCTTTTTTGTGGGAACCCAGGCAAACCGAAGAATTTTCTAAAATTTAATGTTTTAAATGCTCTTAAACAACAGTACTTGATGTATTGTCTGTCGCGTCAAATTTTTTGAGCACGAACAAACACTAATTCTTTTTTGAGGCACAATAAACAGTCCGAGGGGTAAATTTCTATACACACTTTTTATATACTATATTAAACGGGGAATGAATAATAAAAACCTTGAAGAATTGATAACGAAAACCAAAATTTATGCACATATGCGTACGTGTATTTTTCCACGAAATACGCGCAAAAATATTAGGGGTTCGAGGTACCCTCAACAAAATCATTGGGGGGGGGGGGTTCAAAAACTGTCTCGAACCCACGAAGTCGGCGCCTATGCTAGACAATATAAATATATTTACACACAATGTTGAATAATCCAATAATGGAACACGGGAGATTGGTACCCGGCAAATTGGTGCCAAGCAAACTCGTACCCATGCAGTTCCGTTCACTCCTGTTCAGTTTTAATGCCTGATTTTCAGGATTTGGCATCATCTTCACCTCTTCTAACAATTCCGATACATTTCTCCCTCTTCAAATTTGTAAATTATTTCACAAATTGAAGCAATCACGGCATTTTCCTAAAATTGAATTTTAGAAAACTCGTACCCGGGAGATTGGTACCCTTCTGTTAGTGAGACGTTACGGGGACATATACAAATTGCATTAACGGACGGTATTTCCTGTTTGGTGATTGTCGTTGTTGAACAGCTGTTATCTTGGCGGAAAACTCCTATTCTTTCTTCCACCATTAGCAAAACACACCGCATAAAATTCCTACGCCTTAGACACTGAGTCTCCACTTTATTATGAGCACCTGACAGTTTTAAGCAAATGAGCTATGGCTGCATTCTGTTGCCGCCTGAGGGCGAAACTAGTATAAAAAGGGAAAGCTTAGGGCTTGCGACAGTAGTAGAAGGGATTTTTGGGTGACAAGATGGGTAAAAAATGCGATTTGACGGGCTTTCAACGTGGGATGATTGTAGGAGCTCGGAGCCATGGAGCGAGTATCACCGAAACCGCCGCATTCGTGAAATGTTCCAGAGCAGCTGTTGTTAAAGTGTTTAAAGACTGGACTGTCAGCCAAAAAAACTGGGTCTCTACGTGCAACGTGTGGACGTCATCGACTAGTGGCAGCTCGGGCGGAACGGAGAGTGTCCAGACTGGTAACAGACAACAGAAGGGCAACAGTCCAGCAAATTACAGACCATCTTAATCAAAGATCCCCTCAAATGATCTCTGCACGCACTGTTGGCCGTACACTGCATCAGATGGGATATGGTAGCCGAAGCCCTGTTCGAACACCTTTGCTGTCTGCAGTTAACAAGAGAAAACGTCTCCAGTTCGCACAGGAGCACAAGGATTGGACAGTCGATAATTGGAAACAAATTATGTGGTCCGATGAATCACGTTTTCAGTTGCACCATGCCGATGGCCAAGTGAGAATTTGGCGGAAACAGCACGAAAGCATGGACCCCAAATGCATTACTACAACCCTTCAAGCTGGTGGAGGCAACGTTATGGTTTGGGGAATGTTTTTCTGGCATGCTTTGGGCCCTTTAATTCGTGTTGATCAACGTCTGACTGGCACATCATATCTACACATCGTTGCGGTCCAAGTGCATCCGGCCATGTGGATGGTTTATCCCAATGGCGATGGCTACTTTCAACAAGATAATGCGTCCTGCCATAGTGCTCGTATTGTACAGGATTGGTTTCTGGAACATGCCGGTGAGTTTACTTTGCTTAGGTGGCCCCCACAATCTCCAGATCTCAACCCCAATGAGAATTTGTGGGATGAAGTTGAACGAGCCATTAGACAGCTGGATCCACAATCCTGTGATCTCACACTCCTGGGAAGTGCTATTCATCAAGCATGGTCTCAGATTCCACAAACCACCTATCAACATCTCGTGGAGTCCATGCCACGAAGAATCGACGCAGTGTTAAAGGCAAAAGGTGGCCCACCGAAGTACTGAGGGGTGGTCATAATAAAGTGGCCAGCACTCAGTGTATAAGAGAATGTATACGCAAATTGCATTTCGTACTAGATTTGTTAAAGTGTAGGAGTTATTATAGTGGCATAAAATTATAATAGGAGATTCCTACTTACAGAAAATGGCATGTAAGATCCGGTTCACTATAAACCGCCAAACGGGAAAACTCCCACATGTTTTTCGTTAGGGGCCGGGCACGAGTTGCTGTTCCTCCGAGGGGCACTTCGAATTATAGTGCCAGTTTTCCAAGTTTCCGAATTATGTGTAACAGTTTTCCAAAGATACATTGACATACACACTGAACTTGGTGGACAGATACGTACAGTATAGACATTCTGTGTTTCAACGACAGGAATGTACATAGGTGAACTAGGAACTCAGCGAATAAACCTCCGAAAGACAAACGCAAACAACAATTGCCCAGGATTCTAACACAGATCCCCTCCGTTGGGCGAATGACCAGAAGCCATCGCTTAAATCACTGCGCCACCGGGATGGCCGTAGGACAAACACGACATATATGCCTTACCGGGATTCGAACCCAGACCCCTCCGTTGGGCGAATGATCAGAAGCCATCGCTTAGACCACTGCGGCACCGGGGCTACTCCCCAAAGAGATCAAGAGCGACGTATGTCACAAATTAAACATGCAAAAATATTATTTTATATGTTCAAATAATTACATAGTGTCTTGTTCCCAAAGAGATTAAGAGCGACATACGTCAGAACAAAACATACGGTTGTGACGTGTATATATATACGCAACCAGTCGCATGCAAGATGCCACGCAGTTCGGAGCTCTCTGATTTCGAGAAAGGTGTAATCGTCGGGTATAACAGAAATGGCCGATCCATACGTGACATTTCCAGCGAGTTGAAATACCCAAAATCGGCAGTGGCCTACATGATTGGCAAGTGGAAGATGAGACGTGACTGTCGGGACGTGACCCGACCCGGCAGACCCACAAAACTGGGAGTTAGAGATCGACGGGTGCTGGCCAGAGAAATTCGGAAGAACCGCACCAAATCAATAGGCCACATTCGCGAGGAGTTTCAACAGGCATCCGGGAGTGTTCTTTCGACGAATACCATCCGTAAGGAAGCCCATCTGCTTGGTTATCATGGACGTGCTGCCGCCCACAAGCCCTTGATCAGCAAGTCCAATAGTGCTGCTCGGCTAACGTGGTGCAAAGAACGTCAACAGTGGGCCGTTGAACAGTGGAAACAGGTTACCTGGAGCGACGAATCAAGGTTCACAGTCTACCGTTCGGATGGCAGGGTCTGGGTTTGGCGTCTGTCTGGAGAACGCCTCCTGCCGGAATGTATTGTGCCATCTGTGAAGTTCGGCGGCAGTGGAATTATGCTATGGGGGTGTTTCTCCTGGTATGGCACGGAACCCTTGATCGCAATTCCTGGTAGACTCAACGACGAGACCTACTGCACCATTTTGGATGACCATGCGCTTCCTACGTTGTGGCAGTTTTACGGGGCGGACCCATGTTACTTTCAGGATGACAATGCCACGTTCCGAGGTCCACCATGGCTTGGTATGGTGACAGTGGGGTTAATCGAATGCACTGGCCTGCGCAGAGCCTGGACCTTAACCTTATCGAGCACCTCTGGGACGAGTTTGAGTGTCAACTTAAGGGGTGCCCCCACCGTCCGAAATCGATGAAGGAACTGACTTGTCTTCTCCAAGCCGAATGGAAGAAAATGCCGCTATCCGTCGTACAACGCCTGGTTGAGAGTATGCCCCGGAGGGTCGCAGCTGCAATCGCTCGTGGAGCCTCCACCAACTATTGAAGGTGAATAAACTTCGTTTTCCATTGCTATCACAGGTGTGCAATTACTTGTTGGTAGATAGTGTATATAGTCCTTCAAAGCTCTCGTATCTAAACTATAGGCGCACATTATATATATATATATATATTAAACAAGAAACTGAAGGATAAAGTTGTAGAAGTTGAAAGTTCCTCTGACAGAGCTGCACGACTCGTTATCCAACTCTCGAGAAGATACCAGGCTCAGATTATTCAAACTTATGCACCCACCACAAGTCATGCTGAAGAAGAAATTGAAGAATTTTATGAGGAAATTCGTGATCTAAATAATAAAGGTAAGCAGCACTTGAAGATAATTATGGGAGATTTCAATGCAAAAATAGGGCAACGGCAACAGAATGAAACTTCAGTAGGTAAATTCGGTCACGGCAACAGAAACCAGCGTGGAAATACTCTCGTAGAGTTTGCAGAGGCAGAAGGGTTTTTCATCTTGAACTCCTTTTTCAAGAAAAAGCCACACAGGAAATGGACATGGAGACATCCAAATGGGACGACAAGTGAAATTGATTTTATTATGAGTAACAAAAAATTCGTCATAGAAGACTGCAGTGTGCTAAACAAGTTCAACACAGGCAGTGACCATAGATTGGTGAGATGTAAGATGCACCTCAACACTAAACTCGAACGTAGCAAGCTCATAAGACAAACAAAATGTATTGACATAACCAACCTTAAAAAACACCATAATACCTTCAAATTGGAACTGAAGAACAGATTCTCTGCTTTAGAAGGCCTAACATCGGAAGAAGTGGATATTTCTGAAGTTAACAGAAAAGTAACCAAAGCTCTTATGGAAACAGCAACAAAATTAGCTGGGTCTAAGAACAAATTGCATGTGAACAAATTATCAGGAAAAACCAAAATGTTGATGCAAAAAAGAAGAGTGATGAGGACAACTAAAGAAGATGTGACTTCCAAAGTGGAATATATAGAGCTATGCAAGACAGTACGAAAAAGTATCACTGAAGACGTAAGGAAATTCAACTGTGAACTAGTAAGGAAAGCAATTGAAAACAACCAAAGCCTAAAGATAGCAAAGGGACATCTCAGTAAGGGGAAAAACAGATTATGGCACTGAGAAAAGAAGATGGTTCTGTAACAAGAAATAGAGGCGAAATTTTGACAAGAGTGAAAGATTTCTACTCCAAATTATATGAAAGGGATGATACATGTACTCCAGACATCATGAAAGGTACCAGTACCAGAGTTCTTCCAGTCCTTCCAGCAGAAGTTGCACATGCAATCAAGAACATGAAGCGGGGAAAAGCTCCAGGAGAAGATGGAATTACTGTAGACATCATACAAGAAGCAAGTGGAGAAATCGAAACAGTACTCGCCCAAATTTTCACTCGATGCCTTAATGAAGGGAAAATTGCTGAGGATTGGAACAACGCTACAATGATCTTGCTACATAAAAAAGGTGACATTGAGGATCTCAGGAACTACAGACCTATCAGCCTCCTATCAGTGGTTTATAAAATCTTCACTAAAGTTCTTTCACACCGCTTGAAGGTGACACTGGACATGGCTCAACCGAGAGAACAAGCTGGATTCAGGAGTGGCTACAGCACAATAGATCATATCCACGTACTGAGAGAACTAATTGAAAGAGCGAGGGAATATGAACTTCCATTGTGCATGGCTTTTATCGATTATGAAAAAGCCTTTGATTCGGTGAAACCATCAGCAGTTGCAATGGCTCTGAAATCCTGCGGTATTGAAGATGCATACATTAATATTATTAATAACATCTATGAAAATGCAAGTGCAAAGATTCGGCTGTTTGAAAATACAACACACATAAAAATTGGGAAAGGAGTGAGACAAGGTGACACCATATCTCCGAAGCTTTTTAATGCCACATTGGAAAATGTCTTTCAATCACTGAACTGGGAAAACAAAGGGATAAAGATTAATGGAGATTATCTAACCCACCTTCGTTTTGCTGATGACATAGTCATTTTTGCAACTACCCCATCAGAGCTACAGAGTATGATCCAGGAACTCGCTGACAAGAGTAAAGAAGTGGGATTAAAAATGAACTTTCAGAAGACAAAAGTGATGTACAATGCTTTTACAAGAAATGAAGATTTATCGATTGATGGAGAAAAGCTGGAGATAACAGACACGTACGTTTATCTTGGACAGCAGATATCAAGTGAGGGTCACATTGATGAAGAAATTAATCGGCGTACAAAACTTGCCTGGAGAGCTTTTGGAAGAAACAGCATAATTTTCAAGAGCAATAGGCCATTATGTCTTAAAAGAAAAGTGTTTGATCAATGCATCCTTCCAGTGCTTACGTATGGTGCAGAGACGTGGACCTTAGCTAAAAGAGACATACAAAGGCTGCAGACAACTCAAAGCAGCATGGACAGGTGCATGCTTGGTGTAACCAGGTGAGATAAGAAGAGGAACACGTGGATCCGAAAAATGACAAGAGTGGAAGACATCATGATCCGAGTTAAATCCCTGAAATGGCAATGGGCTGGACATACTGCCAGAAGGACAGACCATCGATGGACAGCCGAAATTTTAGATTGGATTCCAAGGGACAGGAAAAGACCCAGAAGAAGACCACATGGGAGATGGGTGGATGAAATTCGAAAGTATGCGGGAGTGACATGGAGGAGACTGGCACAAGACAGACCGTTGTGGAGGAAACTTGGGGAGACCTTCGTCCAGCAGTGGATTGATAATGGTTGACAATGATGATGATGATATATATACACACACACATTGTGTACATATGCTATATATATACAGCCCCCTCCAACAAGAATTCCTGAGTGCGCCACTGCCTAAGCCTAGACCTTTTAAACAGTTTATATTCTTCTTATGTCGCATTCATAAAGTTTACGTATCAACTCACGTTAATAATATTGCGCTTTTACTTAGGCACTAAATATTAATTCATAGGCCCTAAGCCTAGGCCTTTTAAACGGTTTTTATTTTACTGATGTCACATTCACAACATTTACATATCAACTCATGTTAATAATATTGCGCTTTTACTTACGCACTAAATATTAATTCATAGCCCCTAGGCCTTTTAAACAGTTTTTATTCTACCAAATTTTATTGAAAATTCCTAGAAAGGCCTAGGAATAGGGCCTTGCAATTAAAGTTTTGTGACCAAGTAAAGGAGAAACATTGTTTACTTGATTTGTAATGTAAATCTTTTTACTATGAGCTCCGTGGATAATAAATTGCAAAAAAGGCCTAGGCTTAGGGTCTGTTAATAAATGTTTTGTGCCTAAGTAAAAGTGTAATACTGTAACCTTGACTTGTTATGTAAAAGTTCAGAATCTGAGCTCGGCGGATACAAAATGGCTAGAAATGCCTAGACCTAGTGCCTTGCAGGCAGGGCCGGCTGGACCATAGGGGCAACCGGGGCAGTAGCCCTGGGCCCCGCGCCTTCAAAGGGCCCCGTAGTTTAGGAAAAAAACAGTTACGGTAGAATTTTTTACAAACAATATTTTTTGTGTGTAAGTTTTCGGCTGCGAGGCCCTTAAAAAGACGTTTTTTTTTTTTTTTTTCAATTTTATTGTTTCCAATTTCCCCATTTTTAAATAGAATATTGCCCTTCGCCATACAAATACTGAGATTTGCAAATTTCAAGTGATTATTGTAACTACTTTAATATTTTCCGCATTCTCAAAATAGCAAATTAAATTTCCTCATTTTGTGGCCCTTACTTTTATATATTTCACAATTTGCGTGCGAACTAGATACTTAGCGTGCGAACTAGATATAATTAGCGATTCTGAATTTAGATAAATGAAAAGAACAATATTAAAGTTGATTTCGGGCAACACACGGAGGCCATTTATTTAGTGACTTTAAAAATATCACTAGAAATAAAAAAAAAATTCATATATGAGCGCGTCTAAAAGTTTCAAAAAGTTTAAAAAATCAATCAAGATCCCTGTTTGATTTTTATGCTATTTTGCATTAAAAATCAATCACTGAAACATGTATCAGGGGAAAAAACTATTTATATGAATTTATTTTAGAGGGATCCGGATTATTTCTTACACTGAAGTATTCACAATACAAAACTTTTCGCTACGCAGGGATCTTTTTATCATTTTGTGAAGAAGTTTTTATAAGTCATAATACAACCTCAACCCCATCTTCCCGGAAAAAAAATCGTAGAGTTTAACAGTTGTTTTTTTTTTCTTTCTCTCGGAACTTTCAATCCATATTATGGTCTTTTTCTTAAGCTTAAAGCAAATATTTTTTTGAGATAAACATTTTGTCTTTATGATATAGTTTTCGTTATGACGTTACTGCAGAAGTGAAGCACATGGCAAGACGGAAAAGTTGGAGCGATAAATTCCGTCGGTTAGCTTAATTGGTAAAGCATTCGGCTCCGGAGTAGAGGGATAATGGTTCGTTGTTGTCACTGTGAAATTTGTGAATTTCACATCGTGTGTGTTCTTTACGGTCATTTTTCACGCAACAACTTTATTAAAATATGAGATTTATTTCCTGGTGCCAGAAATGAAATTTCGCCCCGGGCCCCGCAAAAGCTCCATCCGGCTCTGCTTGCAGGTAATGTTTCGTGGCCGAGTTAAAGGAGCAACATTATTAACTGGATTTGTTATGTAAACGTTAAGAATATGAACGCAATTATACAAGCTTTAACTTGTCATGCAAACCTTACGAATATCAGCACGGCCGATTCAAATTTGCTGACAATCCTCTTCAATTTCGCCTGCCCCCAAAAGAGTTTCCAAGCCGCACAGTTTCCGAGGGGTTCGCTACAAACCGGATGGCGAAAATACCGTCAAGATTAAGAGAGACGTAGCTGAAAGGAAAGATGTTCACACAAGCGACCAGCCGATCGTCCGCTAGTGCAATAAAACAGTCCATCCTGTGTGAGGGGTGGGAACAAACTGCTGTTGAACAAAGAGCCACCGATAGAGAAGCTCATCCTTCAGCCATTTTTTCCGGCGTTCTAGCAATGAAATAGCTTGCCTAAAATTGTACTGTGGGACTGTTTTATTGCTTCGGCAGAAAAATTCCGCGTGTGTGAGACGGAACAAAAAGAAATCCCATACTACCCCCTTTTCGGAAATAGAATCAGTCTTATTATGATTCTATTGTTTCAACGAACACCATATCTTTAAAAGATCTACAAATTGACGGCAATTTGTATATGCCCCCGTAACGTCGTAGCAACAGAAGGGTACCAATCTCCCTGGTACGAATTTGCCGGGTACCAATCTTCCGGGTATGAATTTGCCGGGTGCCAATTTGCTGTTCCCCTGAAATAATTACTTTTCTGTAGGAACTTTTTTATTTTATTTCATTTATTTTTTTACTTATTTTTGAGAATTCCGTGCAAATAATGATATACAATAACTGAAAGTACGTAAAATCCCTGGAAAAACATGGAATTGCAATCGCAACAAATTGTAAGTTTTGGGTAGAATAGATTTTGGAGCTCCTAAATTTAAGAGTTATGTACAAGATGTAACTACCTTAGCAACGACAAATGAAATCATGTAATTATTTTTATTCATTTTTTCGAGGTTTAACAACCATCATCCGCAACTCATTGCATTGTAAGCAGCCGCTCGTCCCTAATATAGAGCCACTAGTTCCAGGGAAGGAAGAGAGCCTGTGCCCTAAGAGACAAACACAACGTCCATGTCTCACTCGAACCCAGACCCATCTCAGACAAACGGTCAGAAGCCATCGCTTAGATTATTGCGCCACCGGGATTGAAGGCATGCAATTACTTCCGTATTTTTAAATTGTGAATTTTGAAATTGAAAGTCTTTAATTAAATAAATAAAACTTGAAGAGAAAAACTTGTCTGTTTAAGTTGTAAGTATGAAAAATTAAATCATTAAAATTTAAAATAATTTACATGAGAATGTAGTTCAAACCTGTCAATCGAAACCAAACAAAATGATTTTAAAATGCTTTTCTTTTTCATTTACCGCATGAATTTAATTTTACTAGAAGTTCTTGCAGAAAAAACCACATGACACAAACCCTGGACACCGCGAACTTTTAAATTTCTTTTCTTTTGGACGAATTTGTCGTTCAAACATCTATAGAATGTGTGGTCACGAAATATTTCTTCGTGGGAAATCCCTCCTACATCTTTTTACTACTTGTTTGATGACACCACATTGAAATGTTCTTGCATCTTCCTATATGGCCTGCGACCTGAGTGCAGGACAAGTTTCCGGCATAAGTCTTTTTAGAATTTTTTAATAAGCGCGATATTATTTACTTGATTTGTTATGTAAACATTTTGAATATCAGCTCCGGCTACGTATAATGAACGCTCCCTATCTTCTGATTCAAGGCTTCTTGAATTGGAAGAGGAACTACAAAGGATCAAGTGGGACATCGTCGGGCTAAGTGAGGTAAGGACGAAAGGAGAAGATCTCGTTGAACTGAAAAGTGGACATCTCTTCTACTATCGTGGGACAGATACTAGCAGAACTAGTGGTGTTGGATTTATAATAAACAAAAAACTGAAGGATAAAGTTGTAGAAGTTGAAATTTCCTCTGACAGAGCTGCACGACTCGTTATCCAACTCTCGAGAAGATACAGGGCTCAGATTATTCAAACTTATGCACCCACCACAAGTCATCCTAAAGAAGAAATTGAAGAATTTTATGAGGAAATTCGTGATCTAAATAATAAAGGTAAGCAGCACTTGAAGATAATTATGGGAGATTTCAATGCAAAAATAGGGCAACGGCAGCAGAATGAAACTTCAGTAGGTAAATTCGGTCACGGCAACAGAAATCATCGTGGAAATACCCTTGTACAGTTTGCAGAGGCAGAAGGGTTTTTCATCTTGAACTCCTTTTTCAAGAAAAAGCCACACAGGAAATGGACATGGAGACATCCAAATGGGACGACAAGTGAAATTGATTTTATTATGTGTAACAAAAGATTCGTCATAGAAGACTGCAGTATGCTAAACAAGTTCAACACAGGTAGTGACCATAGATTGGTGAGATGTAAGATGCACCTCAACACTAAACTCGAACGTGGCAAGCTCATAAGACAAACAAAAGGTACTGACATAACCAACCTTAAAAAACACCATAATACCTTCAAGTTGGAACTGGCCGCCCCGGTGGCGCAGTGGTCTAAGGCGCTGGCCTCTGATCATTCGTCCGTAAAGGGTCCGGGTTCGAATCCCGGTCAGGCATGGATGTTGTGTTTGTCTTACGGCACTGGCTCTCTCTCTTCCCTGGAACCAGTGACCCTAAATTAGGGACGGGCGACTGCTTATAGCCCATTGAGTTGCTCACGGTGGTCGTTAAACCTCCAATCAAAAAAAAAAAAAAAAGTTGGAACTGAAGAACAGATTCTCTGCTTTAGAAGGCCTAACATCGGAAGAAGTGGATATTTCGGAAGTTAACAGAAAAGTAACCAAAGCTCTTATGGAAACAGCAAGAAAATTAGCTGGGTCTAAGAACAAGTTGCATGTGTACAAATTATCAGGAAAAACCAAAATGTTGATGCCAAAAAGAAGAGACACGAGGACAACTAAAGAAGATGTGACTTCCAAAGTGGAATATATAGAGCTATGCAAGACAGTACGAAAAAGTATCACTGAAGACGTAAAGAAATTCAACTGTGAACTAGTGAGGAAAGCAATTGAAAACAACCAAAGCCTAAAGATAGCAAAGGGACATCTCAGTAAGGGAAGAAAACAGATTATGGCACTGAGAAATGAAGATGGTTCTGTAACAAGAAATAGAGGCGAAATTTTGACAAGAGTGAAAGATTTCTACTCCACATTATATGAAAGGGATGATACATGTACTCCAGACATCAGGAAAGGTACTAGTACCAGAGTTCTTCTAGTCCTCCCAGCAGAAGTTACACATGCAATCAAGAACATGAAGCGGGGAAAAGCTCCAGGACAAAATAGAATTACTGTAGACATCACGCAATAAGCAAGTGGAGAAATTGAAACAGTACTTGCCCAAATTTTCACTCGATGCCGTAATGAAGGGAAGATTCTTGAGGATTGGAACAACGCTACAATGCAGGATCATTCCAATTTTTATTCATTTCCAATTTTTATGGGTGCTGTATTCTCAAATAGCCAATATTCCCTCGATGCCTTAATGAAGAGAAGATTCCTGAGGATTGGAACAGCGCTACAATGATCCTGCTGCATAAAAAAGGTGACATGGAGGATCTCGGGAACTACAGACCTATCAGCCCCCTATCAGTAGTTTTTAAAATCTTCACTAAAGTCCTTTCACACCGCTTGAAGGTAACACTGGACATGGCTCAACCAAGAGAACAAGCTGGATTCAGGAGTGGCTACAGCACAATAGATCATATCCACGTACTGAGAGAACTAATTGAAAGAGTGAGGGAATATGAACTTTCATTGTGCATGGCTTTTATCGATTATGAAAAGGCCTTTGATTCGGTGAAACCATCAGCAGTTACAATGCCTTTGAAATCCTGCGGTATTGAAGATGCATACATTAATGTTATTAATAACATCTATGAAAATGCAAGTGCAAAAGATTCGGCTGTTTGAAACTACAACACACATAAAAATTGGAAAGGGAGTGAGACAAGGTGACACCACATCTCCCAAGCTCTTTAATGCCACATTGGAAAATGTTTTTCAATCACTGAACTGGGAAAACAAAAGGGAGAAAGATTAATGGTGATTAACTAACTCACCTTCGTTTTACTAGTGACGTAGTCATTTTTGTAACTACCCATCAGAGCTGTAGAGTATGATCCAAGAACTTGCTGACAGGAGTAAAGAAGTGGGATTAAAAATGAACTTTCAGAAGACAAAAGTGATGTTCAATGCTTTTACACGAAATGAAGATTTATCGATTGGTGGAGAAAAGCTGGAGATAACAGACACGTACGTTTATCTTGGACAGCAGATATCAAGTGAGGGTCACATTAATGAAGAAATTAATCGGCGTACAAAACTTGCTTGGAGAGCTTTTGGAAGAAACAGCATAATTTTCAAGAGCAATATGCCATTATTATGTCTTAAAAGAAAAGTGTTTGATCAATGCATCCTTCCAGTGCTTACGTATGGTGCAGAGACGTGGACCTTAGCTAAAAGAGACATACAAAGGCTGCAGACAACTCAAAGCAGCATGGACAGGTGCATGCTTGGTGTAACCAGGAGAGATAAGAAGAGGAACTCGTGGATCCGAAAAATGACAAGAGTGGAAGACATCATGATCAGAGTTAAATCCCTGAAATGGCAATGGGCTGGACTTACTGCCAGCAGGACAGACCATCGATGGACAGCCGAAATTTTAGATTGGATTCCAAGAGACAGGAAAAGACCCAGAAGAAGACCACATGGGAGATTGGTGGATGAAATTAGAAAGTATGCGGGAGTAACCTGGAGGAGACTGGCACAAGACAGACCGTTGTGGAAGAAACTTGGAGAAACCTTCGTCCAGCAGTGGATTGTTAATGGTTGACAATGATGATGAGGATGATAATGATGATGTCGAATATATTTTCATTTGTTCGTATTAGTTTGGGAGATATTTTCTTCGGGGTATTTTCATTTGCATCTTCAATATTTTGGGATACCCCATAAAGAAATCCAGAATGCGCCACTGAGCTCTTGGTAACATGTGATTGACCCAGGTAAAGTACTTTTATATGTCGGAACAAAGCGTTTACAAGGCCCGTTGTGTTGTGTTTGGGGTGCAGGAGAACTGGCCACCCGGAGAAGTGCCCACCGGAGAACTGGCCACAAAAATTTAAGGGGCAGTATAAAAATTGCGTTTTTTGACCGTTTCGTGGCCACGACCACCAGAGGTTGGTTAACTGAGTCATATAAAGTTTCCGTAATTTCGTCTTTTCTTAATTGCGATAATTAATGTAATTCTTTATAAAAATGTTTATGGTCTACAACTCAACAAAAGATTGCAAGGTTTACAAACTACGCACAAGTCTGCAAATTATCTGAGGGCATGTGCTGAGTGCTGACTCAGGAAACCTGTTGGGGGGGGGGGGATACCAAAAGTGTAAAATATAAACAATTTTAGGTCCGATCGGGAAATTGAAATTTTCAGTAATTACAAGCTACAACTCGACACAACATTATCTGAGGGCATGTGCCTCCTCAGCAAACCTGTCGGGGGGGGGGGGTTATATTCCAAAAGTGTAAAACATCATAAAGAATTTCTGGTCCGATCAGGAGATTTTCAGCATTTAGAGCCTACAAATCAACAAATTATCTGAAGGCATCTGCTGCCTCAGGAGGCCTGTCGGGGGAGGGGAAAAGGAAACACTGAAAGTTTTTTTTTTTTTTTTTTTTTTTTTTTTGACTGGAGGTTTAACGACCACCGTGAGCAACTCAATGGGCTATAAGCAGTCGCCCGTCCCTAATTTAGGGTCACTGGTTCCAGGGAAGGGAGAGAGCCAGTGCCGTAAGACAAACACAACATCCATGCCTCACCGGGATTCGAACCCGGACCCCGTTCGGACGAATGATCAGAGGCCATCGCTTAGACCACTGCGCCACCGGGGCGACTAACAGTGAAAGCATAAAATATAGAGAACTTCTGATCCGGGCGGGAGATTTTCAGAATTTACAACCTACATCTCAACAAACTCTCTGAGGGCATGTGCTGACTCAAGAAACCTGTCGGGGGGAGGGGGTGGGAGAAGAATACCTAAAACATAAAATAAAGTATTTCTGGTTGTAAATGGTAAAAATCTCCCGAACGGACGAGAAATTCTTTATATTTTACACTTTACACTTTTGGTATTACCATTCTCCCCCTCCCTGACAGGTTTTCTGGGTAGGCCCATGCACTCAGAAAATTTGTTGAGTTACAGCTTGTAAACGCTGAAAATCTCCCAATCGAACTGGAAAGTCTTGATATTTCATATTTTAGGTTTTCGCCCCTCCCTCCTCCGACGAGTTTCCTGGGTTTGCACATACCAGCAGAGAATTTGTTTAGCTGTAGTCTATAGACCTAGAAAAATATCGTAAATAAGAAAATACGAAATTATGGACATTTTATGTGTGTCAGATATCTCGGGAGACGTAGCCACGGAGCAATATAGAACGCAATTTATATACGGCCCCTTAATTTTTTTATGGCCAGTTCTTCGTGCGGCCACTTCTCCGGTGGTCAGTTTTCTGGTGGCCAGTTCTCCGCTTTGTCTTTTGCCCGAAAATCATGGAAATATCTAAATTTCTTACTGAAAATGAAATATTAAAAAAAAAATTATGAACAATAGTTGCTCAAGTAGTGGGGAATATAGCCAAACGAAATTTGTTTACGAGGAACAATTTTATGGCACTGAAATTCCAATGTGACCAGTTCTCCGTGTAGCCAGTTCTAAGGTGGCCACTTCTCCGTGCCCGTTGTGATGTTGTGTTTGATAGGGAGATTTTATATCAAGTTTGCTAAAACATAAAATTCTACTCAAGAATAACAGACTTGCTTTGCCGGTAATAGGTATAATCAATATTTGATTCCAGCTGCAATACATCGAATATTTGATCCGATATTAAAAGAAAATATTCTGCCACGACCTCTTCCCTCTGAACTACAGCCGGATGGCGGGAGCTTTTACAGGGCCTGGGGCGAAATTTTATTGCGGGGCCCGGACCAAAAATTCATTGTTGGCACTAGGAAATAAATCTCATATTTTAATAAAGTCGTTACGTGAAAAATGTCCTCAAAGAACACACACGATGTGAAATTCACAAATTTTGACGGTAACAATGAATCCTCATCCCTCTACTCCAGAGCCGAATGCTTTACCAATTAAGCTACACCGAAAGAATTTATTGTTGCAACTTCTAGGTCTTTACATGTGCTTCACCTCTGCAGTATGTCATAAAGAAAACTATCATAAAGAAAGTTCAGAGATAGAGAGAGAGAGAAGAGGGAGGGAGAGAGAGATAAGAGGGAGGGAGGGAGAGAAGCTGGAGGGAGGGAGGGAGAGAAGCTGGAGGGAGGGAGAAAAGAGGGAGGGAGGGAGGGAGGGAAGAGGGAGGGAGAGAGAAGAGGGAGGGAGACAGAGAAAGAGAGAGAGAGAGTAAAAAGTGTTGAAATCTACGATTTTCTTTCCGGGGAGATGGGGTTGAAATTGTATTATGACTCTTATAAAAACTTCCTTACAAAATGATAAAAAAAAATAACTGCATAGCGAA
Organism: Macrothele yani; assembly: GCA_039090855.1. Lineage (NCBI taxonomy): Eukaryota > Metazoa > Arthropoda > Arachnida > Araneae > Macrothelidae > Macrothele > Macrothele yani. The sequence continues at coordinate 67,006,126 of CM077002.1, read as the reverse complement.
ATTTTTTGAATTGCGAATATTTTAGTGTAGGAATTAATAAGGATTCCTCTAAAATAAATTCATACAAATAGTTGTTTTTCCCCTGATACAAGGTTTTAGTGATTGATTTTTAATGCAAAGTGGAGCAAGTGACAAATTAGCGACTTTTTAAACTTTTATACGCGCTCATACATGATTTTTTTTTTAAATTTACAATAATGTTTTTAAAGTCACTGAATAAATGGCTTCTATATGTAACCCGAAATTAACTTTGATGTTGTTCTTTTTATTTCTTTAAATTTAAGTATCTGGTTTGCACGCAAATTGTTAAATACATAAAAGTAAGGGCCACAAAATGATGAAATTTAATTTGCTATTTATCAATGCAGAAAATAGAAACGTAGTTTCAATAATCACTTAAAATCCCCAAATTTAAGTATTTGTACGGCGAAGGACGATAACCTATTCGAAAATGGAGGGATTGTAAACGAAAAAAAACCTTTTGAAAAAGAACTTTTAAGGGCTTCGCACCCCAAAACTTACACACAAAGGAAATAATTGTTAAAAATTCTACCAAAAATGATTTTTTTCCTAAACTGCGGAGCCCCTTGAAGGGGCATGGGGCCCGGGGCGAAAGCTCCAGTTGCCCTTATGGTCCAGCCGGCTTTGCTCTGTACTGTGGATCAAATTTAGGGCTTTGCCGAAGGACTAAAAGCAGACGGGAACAGTTCAAGTATTCGTTGTTGTAAGCCCCATTCCTTTTCCGTACAGCTAAAACTAAGGGGGGGCGCAATTGTTTATACTCGGGGATATCCTGTGTGACCTTGTAACATTGCTCCTGGGAATAGTGAACATTCGAGTTTTGGCCTCCCCGATGTTTTGAATGTTCTTAGATTCTATTAACGGATATTTCCCTTACAAAACACGGGACTTAAGAAACGACAGCCGCGGCCAGGAATAACAAGATGCTGAACGCGGTTCCTTGCGCAGCATGAAACTGGTACCCTCTATGAAAATATCGTCACAGAACACGTGATAATGTGCCTATATTATCGTTATTTTTTTTTCATTTTTGTCAATTAACAAAACAACGGAAATAAAAAAATAAAATGTAAGTTTTCTTTTTGGTATTTTGAGGCCCCTTCGATTCCGAGGCCCCAAGCGCGCGCTTCCTGCGCTTGTGCGGTGATCCGCCCCTAGTAAGGGCTATTTAAAGTTTTGTACTCGAATAAAAGCGCAACACAATAAACTTGACTTTCTGTGAAAATTTTATGCGTATGAGCACGGTTGGGGTTGGTTGAAAACTGATAAAAAGGCTTAAGGCCTTTTTATTAATTTTTGTGCCTGTGTAAAAACGCAGTACCGTAACCTTGGCATGTTATCGAAACCTTATGAATACGTCGAACTAAAGATTCCTAAAAAAGCTAGGCCGAAGGTCTTGCAATTAAGGTTTTGTGACAGAGTAAAGGTGCAACATTAATAACTTGACATGTTATGTTAACGTTGTGAATATGAGCACAACGTATAATGAATAAAATTCTCCGGCTGGACGTGTAGTGCAGGAAAGCTTACGTTAAGTCACGTTAGGGTTATTGAAAGGTTACTTGAAGTAGCTGAAGTGTGCTTAATCTTCAAAGTGCTAGAGTTTGTTTAGGTAAGACACGCACGTGCAATTAATTCCAAGAATATGGAATTTATTTTTACTCAGCGTTCCTCATTATCTTGAATATCAGTAATATAACTTCAGTTTTAGTACATTAGTACCTTGAAGGCTCCTTATTAGAGCGGTAAACACAATATACCCAGAACTTAACGTAAACACTCAATGAAATAGACTTAACGGCCAGACAGAGGTCTGACAATAAAATGAACTAAGGAAACGTACTCACTTTTAACCTTTTATTGGGGAGCTCCTGGTATTACTCAAATACACACTCCAAAATAACACAACTACTGATAGCCCGAACTTTCGTACTATCGTAATATCGTAGAAACGTAGGTAAATCGCATATCAATAATCAGGAAGAACCTATCACATATAAAACGAACCTCTTTGGTATACTTGAGCGCGCCTATATATACTGCATACCACCACGTCATGACTTACACTCGTTGCCACAAATAATTCAGCGGGAGAAACAACATCTCGTTAAATGAGAAGATAATTTGCATAGGCAAATAAAATAACAAGAGATAGTAAAATCAAAAAGAAACTGAATCTAGAGTATACGTTACATCTGTCTTGGCGAAAATTTTAACCTCTGTTGAATTTCAGAAAGACCTGATCAATCTTTCTGTTGGTTTATCAGGGATTAATTAACGCAAAATTTTCTCCCATGACATACGTTAGAAGAAAAATTCCTGGTTGAAAGGCAGGAGAATTCGTGCGCAAAATTCGCTTGTCTTAATCACAATAAGGAAAACAAAATTTCATGTTAAAGAGAAAAAAAAAGAAAAAGAGAATGATATTTGATTTAACTGACTTTGGGATTTGGAGATAATTAATTTATCTGTTCTTTTATCACGATAGGAAAAGGCGAGTAGGTGTGCAGCTCAGAGAATCAAAATTAATTTTACTTTTACATCACGGAATGAGGAAAAAAATTTCTGAAAAGAAAAAAAAAAGGAGTTGTGAGAAAAGGAAATCTTCTTTCAGATCGGCCATTTTAAGGGTCCTGTAGAAGTCGATCAGAAAAATGTTGCAGAAATACTCTTAGAGGGGTTGGAGATGTTCTATTTTGAGACAAGGTCACAGCCGCACATAGGAAGTTACTTGGTCCCTGCGAGCGAAGGTCAAGGGGTTCCTCTCCCCTTGGCTGACTGAAGATGTCATGTGCCTCAAACAAAATTTTTTTTTCTTGTTGAGAGTGCGGGACGCTGTAACGATGCTTACGTGTGAAGGTCAGAGGTCACTCGAGGAGTGGGAGAGAGCTGTGGTATTGTAGGGCCGCTGTTACTAGGGAAAATTTTATCCAATCAGGGGTCAGCATTTTCCAACACCCCAGCGTTCTTTTTACACTTTGAGACGCTTGTCTCAGTCACTTTTGCTCTTGTCTTCGCTCTTGCTGGCCGGCAGAAAAAAGGGGACGACCGAGTTCTCTCCTCGCCTTTTTGGTGGGGAGAGGACCCACAGGAAAAAAAAAACAGTTTTTTCTTGACTGCATTTGCTGACCACCATGACTTGATATCTAGGTAAAAAGCTTAAAGGAGCCTAGTAGCGACGGTCTTCTAGCGTGGGGACTTGTCAGGTTCATGGTTGGTTACATGAAAAAATTAAAAGGAGCTCAGGGCTTGCGATGAATTGTTCACTGATTCCTCAAACTACAAAGAGGTGGAAGAAATTATGAAGAAAGGAGAGGACCACCGTAGGACGAGACCTCCACGGGGCGCAGCGAAAGATGATCACCGATGCACTCCTAAGCATTCTCGTGAGAGCTAATGGATAAAGAAAGGAAAAGGAAAGGAATTTAGATATTCTCTGGCTGGGGGACCGCGCCTACAAACCGCCTGGCATATGATGGAACTTCCGAGGATGATGCCGTCCACCCTCCAATGCAGCCGACCAAATTCCTACCAGGGGAGAGCCATATGCATCGAAGAAAACAAGGGAGAATTACTCCCTCTGAGAGGGTCCACCATCACCAGCTTCAGGATGCCTTTTTTTTTTTCTTTTTTTTTCCCTGTGTTCGGGTGAGTTGTTCGGGCACACTGTGTCCGAAAAGAAAAAAAGAAAGAGAAAGACATTGTTGGAGGCTAAGAGAAAATCAACAGGGACAGTGTGACGAGAGGATTTTTTCTTATTTGAAGCAAGAGTTGTTCCTGCCCAGCCCAGCAGGTAAATTCTTTCTTGATTTTGTTTTTGTATTTTGTTGTGACCGCTGTGGAATTGTTGAACGAGTGGGTCAGCAGTGTGTAATCAAATTTATAGTTCGGCAAAAAAAAATTCTTTTTTTGAGGTTAGCTGGGTGTAGGACAGATGTCCCCATATAGTTGTCATGTCTGGTATTTTAGCAACTCCCCAGGCCAGTAAATTTTAATGTATCGGAAAAATTTGGTTTAATGTTTGAGCACAGTGAATTTTGTTGCATCGATTGTAGTTTAGTTGGGCATGTGATAATTGAAAAGCAGTGTTATTGTGATGCCGTGGGTGATGAAATAATTGTAAACATTTATCTCTAGCCTTTTACAGCGTTGAGTTATTTTGTTTTGAGGGAAGATGAATTATGGGATGATTTATATTGGGATTTTGGGAACATATGTATAGTGTGATGAAATTGGAAACCTAAAGTGCTGTTTACATTCTTGGAGTGTTGAGTGTCGAAATTAAGATGATAGGTGTGTTATTTGAGGACCAGTATTTTACATGCTCCAGATGAGTGTTAATCTCCCATTGGAAAGGGGTGATCTTAGAGCAAGCCTGGAACTTGTCCTAGGGCAGAGGGCTCTGAGTAGGGAATTTTCACCAGGATGCGATATGTGCAAAATAGAAGTTAAGGTATTTGGGTTCTCAAGTTTAGTATTTCACAAAAAGAATGAACATCATGGGTTGAGAAGACACACTTTTGCTCACCAGTTCCGGTATTAATTGTTCTTTTCTTTGGCCTAAATTTTCTTGTTTTCACTAAAAAAAAGTCTAAATGTAATTTTAATTTTCAATAAGGTGAAAATATTTAGTGGGTTATGTAAATGGTCAGTGTTATTATCTGCAGTGCAACCTGCGCATTGCCATGGTACAGAAGAATTTCCTTGCTTAGTGATTTTTCCTGGGATTTGGATGTAGTGTGAGAAAAGTGATTCCTGGGATATGTGTGGATAGATAAGTGATTTTTCCTGGGATTTGGATGTAGTGTGAGAAAAGTGATTTTTCCTGGGATATGTGTGGATAGATAAGTGATTTTTCCTGGGGTACATGTGGATATTGTGATTTTGAATTTTCCGGGGATATATAGAGATAAGTGAATTTTCCTGGGATATATGTGGATATCGTGATTTTGAATTTTCCTGGGATATATAGAGATAAGTGAATTTTCCTGGGATATATGTGGATATGGTGATTTTGGATTTCTTGGGATATAGAGAGATAAGTGAATTTTTCCTGGGATATAGTTGTGTTAGTTCTGGGCCGGATGTGCCGGGAGTATTTTGGGTTGAAGTACGACAGGCTCTTGCAAGCGTGGTTGATCAAGGTGGGATCATGCATTGGTTCGAAAAGGGGGAGCCTTGCGGACGTGGTTTTTTGGGGGAAAACTTGTCTTCAACCCCCCCCCAGTAGTTTCGCTGCTCACGGAGATATGTACTGCCAGCGAGGGTCGGTCGGGCGTTGCTTCAATAAATGTGGCGAGATCATGTTAGAGGAAATTTTGTACCTGATGATGATGTGTCGCACTTGGGGATTTTTTTCCTTTCCCTTTGCCTAGGCTGAAATTGGATTCACGACCCAATTTCACGCCTTCAGCCTGACTAGTATTTTCTTCCTGTGTTGGTTCTCAAAACCCAGGGTAGTGTCTGAACTGAGAGTATTTGCCTCACCGCTACCTCAGTAATTCACTGCAGGTGTTAAAATGTAAGTTTTGTTATGTGATTTAAAGTATCTAAATTAATTTGTTTATGATATGCTGTAGTGCTAGGGATGTAAATTCCAAATTCTGGTTGTTAGTGTTAGTGAGCATGATATTTAGTTTGGAAATTTAGTTAATTGGTATTTTGAGCTTTTGTTTACAGTATAGAGTTATTAAGTATCTTGAGCTATTATTTGAAGTGCAGAGTGAGGTGATTTTTATGAGCAAGCTAGTGCAGGAAGATTGTTTGAATTTCTGAATTATGTTGATGATGTTATGAATAGTGATAACTTTAGTTAGTTAGTTAGTAAGGTTTCTTTATAAGTGAAGTAGGTTCGTTCAGGGTAGTTCTATAGGTTATGTAATGTTAATTAATGCTTGTGCTCAGTGTAAATTCTGTTTTGAGGATAATTTACTTGATTTGTTAACTTTCAGATAGTAGATTTGGTTAAAGTATAATTTGTGGCTCTTATTATAACTGTAAATTTAATTAAAGTCTTTGAAGCTGGTCTGGGAGATTGCAGAGTTTGCTAAGATTGTTTAGGTGCGGTAAATTTAAATCAATAAGTGTACAATTGTAAATTTGTCATTGAGCTAATTAGGTGAGGGAGAAGAGAGTACGTTTCAAAAGAACAGAACTTGTCCACCTTGTGGAATTAAAATAAAAAAGAATTCTGTAAATTTTTTGTGTAAGCTATATGAATCGTAGTATAATTTTGGATGCATAAAGTCAATGCCTGGTGTTCAAACCAACTGTGTTGAAATATGTCAAGTTGTGCTGTTCATAAGGCCAGTGGCGAAATAGAAAAAAGATTGAGATTCTGTTTTTATACTGCTGTGTTTAAGCAAACAAGAAAAAAGGAAATACCATCTGATTGTCCACTAAATTACCTAGTTAAGTTTTTAAAGAAAAAAAAAAATACAGGCAGTAGCCTTTCAAAAAAGTCCAAAATTAGTGCAGTGTGAAAAATTTTGTGTGCTGTTGTCTTCCATGACTTGGTCCCATGTGTTCACCTTAGCTTGACTAAGGCTATCGATCCGAATCCTGGTATTATAAGGTATTTCATAACTGTAATTTTTGTCCTGTCCTTTAAAATTGACTTTCACAGCCTCCACAAGTTGTTATTGAACGAGTACATTTTATCCTATGATTTATAGTGACACATTTTCATACACATGCAACAATATTCACTTATTTTGGCACTTTCAGATGACTCAACTCTGCGTGAACACAAACAACGCAAACTTTTCAATAACTTCTTGTGGAATGTAAATTTTTAGATGAATTTTTGTTTAGGATGTTCATGGCCTTTCTAATACTTAGAAAATAATTTTGTTTCAAAATGCATCTACCCATCTCCCAAAGTTAAATTTTAGTCCAAATTCAAAATTTCCCTTCAGATTTAATTTTGGCCATCAATTATAATAACCCTTATATAAAGTGGCTGAGATTTACGCCACAATACATCATCTCCCCCTTATATATATATTATTATTTTTTTTTTTTTTAAAAACCTATCAAATTTTGAGTGTAGTCTGACATTTCACTGACTGACGTTTATCGTCCTACTTGTCTTTTTATTTATTTATTTTTTTGTGGCAGCAGTATTTACAACTTCAAGCTTGGCATAACAAATTCAGTAAACCTGTGTCCGCAGCTATTGTCGTCTGTGAAGCATGAAGAAACACTTTTTATACGTGTACAGAACAAACCTGCATCGGCATACCTTATTTTTATTCTGCCCAGCAGGAATCACTTTTTTGATTTCATTTTACTTCCTCATATTTTCAACTCTATATATATTTATCGTTGATTACAAACAAACTGTATCAGCAGCGAAGATTGCCTGTAGCTGCCTAACAGTAACAATTTTCACTATTTTACCCCTAACACACACATATATATAAAAAAAAATTCGGATTAGTAGACGGACATAGAATATATATATATATATATAAAAAACTACATATATCACAAAAAGAATGCGTAGGCCCACACGGAAAAAAAAAATTCTGTCACGCCAACTGGTCGTGAAGGAAAAACAACATAATGAGAAAATAACCTGTCCACGAGAACTTACTTATCTAGAGGACGCATAAAAAACCCTAGTACGATATCTTTTTCCAGGCCTAATCGGACTGGTAAATTCTGGTGGCGTCGATCTTTTCTGCGACTTGAATGGATCTGGAACATCTGTAGTCTGTCGGTCAAGAAATTCTGAAGTCTGTCGGTCAGGAATTCCCTGCGTCTGACAGGAACGGTGAGGAACGGCTGAAGTCTGTCGGTCAGGAATTCCCTGCGTCTGACAGGAGCGGGCTCCCCCAGGCTTTCGATATGTTGTCTCTTTGTGCTGGGGCCCGTGTTGTTCTTCCAGCATTCTTTTGAAGGGACGTGGCTCCGGCCACATCGCTTGTTTTCTCTTTCTACTTTTTGGCATGACAGTAGAAGCAGGCATCGGCCCTGTTTGCCCTGAGCGTAAGTTCCAGGGGCGAAACCCGGGCGGATGCAAAGATCTCTGCCTTCGTCGCTGTTGCGGCGAAGCAGATTGGGAAGACAAGTTGCGTTTTCGACCAGCTTTTGGTGTTGCTGGACGGTTTGAAATATGTATCTGACGTTTAGGAATCGTCAAACTATGGTCTATATCTGGTAAATCAGAAATATGTGATGACTCTGAGTCGCTGCTGTAAGTTAGTGGTCGTGCAGGGCGATGTTTATTTCTGCCAATTGGAATACTCTCTGACGAGGTATTCAAGGAAGTAGGAGCTTGTGTTGGTGCAGAGTTATTAGGGGATGGTGCAGCAATAGTCTCGGCAATGGTTGGAGGGAAGGGAATGATACTAGAATTTGAAGAACTTGATTCGAGCCTTCGTCTTATGGTACAATCAGGTTGCGTTCTTGGAAGCCAGTCTTGTGGAGGGGAGGGTGAAGAAAAATCACTGGAGATTCTTCAAAAAGGTTTGTCGGTTCGTCCAAAATTTCTGGAGGTTGATCGTGTGATATAGACTCTTGAGTCTGTGGAACAGAAGGTTGAGTAGGGTTGATTATAAAATCTATATTTCGTTCATGATACTTGCGACACTGAGCAACGTGTACGTATTGAAATTGATTGTCAAGTTTTTCAAGGATAATGTTATTTTCATACACATTTGCCACCCGATATGGACCTTCGTAGCTGGGTGCAAATTTCCTTACTAAAGTATGAGAAACAGAAGACTGGAAGTGTGTCTCCAAGAGAGTTAGATCTCCAACGACAAGATCTGGTTCCCTACGGCTAGTATTATAGTATCTTGCTTGAGCCGCTTGTGCTCCTATCATTGCAACACGAGCTTTCTCTGCCATGATTCGTACTGATTGCGGAGTTAGTCGCTGGTTTAGTTCGTCGATAATCCCCGTTAAATTTTCAAAAGGGGTCTTAATTTTTCGACCCAAAAAAGTTCTGCGGGAGTAAACTTAGTAGATTCGTGAACAGACGAGCGGAGGCGAACGAAAAAAGCTCAACATGTTCGTCCCACCGCTCGTGATGATCCATGACAAATGTAGCGATCATTTTAACTAGCGTGCGGTTTACTCGTTCCGCGGGATTACTCTGGGGATGATATGGGGAAATGAATTTATGCTTTATGTGTAGTCTCGCACACATTCTTTCAAAAATGTCAGAAATAAATTGGGTACCATTATCCGAAACTACTTGATTAGGTGCACCATATCTAGAGAATACTTCATTAATTAATACATTACAAATAACTTCCGCCGTAGCGGCTTTAATGGGTAAGACCTCGACCCATTTAGAGAAATTATCGGTTAATACTAAAACGTAACGAGCTTTGTTTTCAACAGATAAAGGATAAGGTCCCAATAAATCTATTGAAATAATGTCAAAAACATGAGAACTTGAACTAGATTTCAAGTGACCGGCCGGTCTTACATTACGGTAATTATAAATATGGCACAAGTGACATGATTGAACGTATGCGAGCACACTTTGGTACATGCCAGGCCAATAGGCAACATCCCGCAATTTACAACGGGTCTTGCGAATACCTAAATGGGCTGCAATAGGCTTGTCATGAAATTCGTTTAAAAGGGCCATTATAAGGGTTCGCGGAATACATGGGCGAAACTCTGCCCTAGTAGTCCTAGATTTCGTATAGTAAAGTAGACCCTCTATGACTTCAAAATGCTGTGACCTCCCAGCCAGAGAAGGGTCACTTTGTTGTGGTGAACCCGCAAGCAAAAAATTATAGGTTTCCCCAAAATCTGGATCATTTACTAATTCTGCCCTTATCTGCTCTCTATATTTCATATCAGCTATTAAAAGTAAAGGCTGACATCCAGGAGTAGTTTCTGTGGGAACCCCACTAATCGGGACGCGAGATAATGCATCCGGTAATTGATTCTTGTGACCTGGCTGGAACGAAATTTTGATATTGCTCTCTTGTAACTTAAGAGCCCACCTCATAAGTCTGTTAGAGAGGTGCTTAGCAGAATTCAAATACTGAAGGGCAGAATGATCCGTAATTATATTAACTGTCCATTTGTTGAGATAACATTGAAATTTTTCAAGAGCATACACTACAGCAAGACATTCGCGTTCCGTAGCTGAATAATTGCGTTAATTTGGCTAAAGTACGGGACGCAAAAGCTATTGGATGCCCAGCTAGTGACAAAACGCAACCAAGACCAACTCCGGATGCGTCAGTGTAAATATCAAATTCCTTAGTATAATCTGGAAAAGCTAATACAGGAGGGTGAGTCAACGCAGATTTTAGTGCTTCAAACGCTGCGTTAGCCTCAGGTGTCCAAACAACCTTCTTGTATTTACGTTTCAAAGCATACAATGGCTCACAGATTGTAACATAAGCGGGGACGAAATGCTGATACCATCCGGTCATTCCCAGAAAGCGTGATAGTTCTTTGGCTGTTTTTGGCCGTGGAAAGTCAACTATAGGCCTGATTTTTTCATCATCCGTAAATAAGCCGTGGGGAGTGATTTTCAACCCCAGATATACAATCTCGTCCCTCGCTATCTGGCATTTACTAGGTTTTAACGTCAAGCCAACATTGTATATGAGTTGGAACACCTGTTTGAGCAGAGAAAGGTGCTCGTCAAAAGTCTCGGATGTAATAATAATGTCATCCAAATATACATGCACATGGGGACCTAGAACAGGTCTGAGAACCGTATCCATAAGCTTTTGGAAAGTAGCAGGTGCAGAGGCTAGTCCAAAGGGCATACGCAGGTATTCATAAGCCCCAAAAGGAGTCACAAAGCCTGTTTTATCTACGGAGTCCGGATGTACCGCAACCTGCCAATATCCACTCGCCAAATCCAAGGTTGACATCCATTTAGTTGACGATAGGTCATGCAAAATATGCGACATGGCAGGTAGTGGATAATTTATCGCTTTCGTGACTTGGTTTAGCTTGCGGAAATCTGTCACGAAACGAAATTCGTTGGGTTGTTTCTTTGGAACAAGAAAAGCAGGTGCGGCCCAGGTGCTTGTTGATTCCCTTATTATGCCCTGTTTAATCATCTCTGAAATTTGACGTTGCATTTCATTTTTTTATGGGGAGCACAAGGGTAAAGTTTCGTCGCTATCGGTTTCGAACCATAAGTGTCAATGACGTGTTAAACCACCTGTGTGAAACCAGGTTGGTCGGAAAATAAACCAGGTCCTTCATTCAAAAGTTGAAAAAGCTGGTTTCGTTGCCTCTCATTCAGTTGTTTACTCAGTAACAAATTCGTTATGTCTATAGGATCTTTAGAAATCACTTCGACAGGTTCCGGAAAGGAAATAGCATGTTGTTCGAAATTCATGGTAACTTTAAAAGTATTGATAAAATCTATGCCCATTAGACATTTAACAGGTAGGTCGTCTATGAGCAGGAAAGAATGCGTAAAACGAGCCTTTCCCAGCCCAAGAGATAATGTGACAGTTCCTGTGATACTGAATATTTCGTTATTTGCACCTCGCAAATACTGCGTCGCAGGCTGGACGTGTATTGCAGGAAAACTTTCAGTGCAAAACTTCGTATTTAGGGCTGATATTTCAGAACCACTGTCGAACTTTGTCTCAACAATAATATCTTCAATTGTCAACAACACATCAGGCAACTGAGGAGTTTGGACAGTCAATAATACTATTTTAGGGTCAGAATTCTTGGTATCAGGAAGCAGTGCCGACCCTTGGTCTACTTCCTTCGGAAGTTTAAAGGATTCCTGGTTGTATTTTCATGCGGTCTGAAACCTCGGCCCCGCCTGGTATCGGTAAAGTTTTCACGCTTAGAAAAACTTCGTGAAAACTGCTGCGGGAACTCCGCATTTCTGTTAAAATTTCCATTTCTATTATTTCTTCCCTCATCACGGGCATAAAAATCATTATTGCCCTTAGCATAAAAATGTTCCGAATTCTGCGGATTGGAACGGGGTCGAGCATACTGTGCATTTGTACTGTACACAGAAAATTGTTTAGAAACTAGCGGTTGGTGTACCACTCTTCTATGCGGTGGTACGTATGATGCTTGGACTTGCACCTGTGTATGCTCGTATTGAAAGTCATTAGGCCTATTATGCTGCTGAGGATTTTCGTGATAAGCCTCCCGGGGTTCCCGAGCATGTTTAGTTGGTCCATGTTTGCCGTGTCGCTCCTCATACTTTCGTATGAGGCGAAGGCATTCATGTATTGTAGCAGGGTGTCGGACCTCAATAAAATCCTGTAGAAATGGATCGAGCTGTTGCAATAGGGTGTCCAACACGTCGACATGACTGGCATGTGGATCCCATAATTTATACAAGCGTGTTGTTTCTAAAGCAAACGCACCAGGGCTATCGTTGGGTCCTTGCTTACGAGAAAAAAGTTGTTGTGCAAGGCCAGCTCGACTGAGGCCGAAAGGAAAGACTTCTAAAAATTCCGCTCGGAAATTCTCATAACGAGAATCCGGGTTCAATACTCTCCACTGCCGATACCAGGTCTTAGCGGCATCTTTCAAGCAAGTGCCTGCTATTTGCACTTTGCAATCTTGAGGAATATTGTATAAGTCGAAATGATCCTCCAAATCCTCGAGAAATTTCAAGGACCCCTCCAAACCATTGAAAGTAATTGCTCCCTCATTCGGCACGAAATGTGCAAGCATTTTGCGTCTGTGAGGGGATTGAAATACCTCAGGTACTACCCGCGACTCAGAGTGATATGAAGCTGGTGAATGACGAAGTTGTGAGGAATGCCTGGGTACGTGCAAATCATTGACATCAAAGTTAGACCCACAGGCTTCCTACAAATTGTCGAAAATAACCCCACCCCCACCGAAACTTGATTCAGGTTGAAATAGTGAAGTTTTCTCAGGTAATGAAGACATAGTCAATAAGTGTCAATACCTCGTGTTCAAGAAATGTTCGGGCGCCAATTATAATGAATAAAATTCTCCGGCTGGACGTGTAGTGCAGGAAAGCTTACGTTAAGTTACGTTAGGGTTATTGAAAGGTTACTTGAAGTAGCTAAAGTGTGCTTAATCTTCAAAGTGCTAGAGTTTGTTTAGGTAAGACACGCACGTGCAATTAATTCCAAGAATATGGAATTTATTTTTACTCAGCGTTCCTCATTATCTTGAATATCAGTAATATAACTTCGGTTTAGTACATTAGTACCTTGAAGGCTCCTTATTAGAGCGGTAAACACAATATACCCTGAACTTAACGTAAACACTCAATGAAATGGACTTAACGGCCAGACAGAAGTCTGACAATAAAATGAACTAAGGAAACGTACTCACTTTTAACCTTTTATTGGGGAGCTCCTGGTATTACTCAAATACACACTCCAAAATAACACAACTACTGATAGCCCGAACTTTCGTACTATCGTAATATCGTAGAAACGTAGGTAAATCGCATATCAATAATCAGGAAGAACCTATCACATATAAAACGAACCTCTTTGGTATACTTGAGCGCGCCTATATATACTGCATACCACCACGTCATGACTTACACTCGTTGCCACAAATAATTCAGCGGGAGAAACAACATCTCGTTAAGTGAGAAGATAATTTGCATAGGAAAATAAAATAACAAGAGATAGTAAAATAAAAAAGAAACTGAATCTAGAGTATACGTTACAAACGGATTAAAAATTTGAAGAAATCGCATTTGGGATTAATGTGTTGTAGCAGAGTAAAAGTGTAACATTATCTTTATTTTCTATATTAACCATACTTCCTGCTGAAATGGCCCAACTATATATACGTATCTTCAACCATATACCGAAGCGCGGACACGGTGAAACAAAAGTGCGATTTTGTACGGTCACTTAAAATTTTGTGGCCAGCCCACATGGAATAGGACACGTTGATGTCAAAAACGTACTTTTTACATAGCTCCATAACAGATAGCAATGGACATGTCGCAATCTTTTTTTTTTTTTTTTTTGTAGTTGGGAGGTTTAACGACCACCGTGATCAATTCGGTGGGCTGTAAGCAGCAGCAGTTCCTAATTTTGCGACACTGGTTCCATGCAGGGAAGGGGAGAGCCTGTGCCAGAAGTCAAACACAACGTCCATGACTCACCGAGATTCGAAACCGGCCCCTTCTCGGACTAGTTATCAGAAGCCAGCGCATATACCACTGAGCCACCGGAGCGGCTCACGTTGAAATCAACTATGTAGTTTTCATACGGCCCCAAACGCTCTTATGGACATACTAATGGAACTGAGTGTGTTGTGGCGGTAATCTTAGCCACGTTATATAAAGTTTATTATAATAGATAGCCAAAAGTAAACTTGAAGGTAAATTTTGAATTTAGACTAAAATTTAACTTTAGGAGATGGGTAGATGCATTTCGAAACAAAAAATATTTTCTAAGTATTAGAAGGCCATGAACATCCTAAACAAAAATGCATCTAAAAATTTACATTCCAAAAGCAGTTATTGAAAAGTTTGCGTTGTTTGTGTTCACGCAGAGTTAAGTTATCTGAAAGTGCAAAAAAAGTGAATATTGTTGCATTATAACGAAGTAAATTTCTCCGTCATTTCTGTCCACGCCAGGATTCGAACCCGGGTCCTCTCATTCCGGAATAAGTCACTCCACCAATTGAGCTACGCGGACGTTGTATTCAGATTCTTATCTGCCTTTATGTCGTGTGCGTCCTTCTGGCAGGTACGTCACATCTCCTGGTACGTTACAGCATGTGTATGAAAATGTGTCACTATAAGTCATAGGATAAAATGTACTCGTTCAATAACAACTTGTGGAGGCTGTGAAAGTCAATTTAAAAGGACAGGACAAAAATTGCAGTTATGAAATACCTTATAATACCAGGATTCGGATCGATAGCCTTAGTCAAGCTAAGGTGAATACATGGGACCAAGTCATGGAAGACAACAGCACACAAAATTTTTCACACTGCACTAATTTTGGATATTTTTTTGAAAGGCTACTGCCTATATTTATTTTTTCTTTAAAAACTTAACAAGGTAATTTAGTGGACAATCAGCTGTGGTATTTCTTTTTTTTTTCTTGTTTGCTTACACACAGCAGTATAAAAGCAGAATCTCAATCTTTTTTTCTATTTGGCCACTGGCCTTATGAACAGCACAACTTGACATATTTCAACACAGTTGGTTTGAACACCAGGCATTGACTTTATGCCGCCAAAATTATACTACGACTCACATAATTTACACAAAAAAATACAGAATTCTTTTTTTATTTTAATTCCACAAGGTGGACAAGTTCTGTTCTTTTGAAACGTACTCTCTTCTCCCTCACCTAATTAGCTCAATGACAAATTTACAATTTTACACTTATTGATTTAAATTTACAGCACCTGAACAACCTTAGCAAACTCTACAATCTCCCCTAAACCAGCTTCAAAAACTTCAATTAAATTTACAGTTATAATAAGAGCCACAAATTATACATTAACAAATCTACTATCTGCAAGTAAACAAACCAAGTAAATTATCCTCAAAACAGAATTTGCACTGAGCACAAGCATTAATTAACATTACATAACCTATAGAAACTACACTGAATGAACCTACTTCACTAATAAAGAAACCTCACTAACTAACTAAAAAACTATCACTATTCATAACATCATCAACATAATTCAGAAATTCAAACAATCTTCTTGCACTAGCTTGCTCATAAAAATCCCATCACTCTGCACTTCAAATAATAGCTCAAGATACTTAATAACTCTATACTGTAAACAAAAGCTCAAAATACCAATTAACTAAATTTCCAAACTAAATATCATGTTCACTAACACTAACAACCAGAATTTACATCCCTAGCACTACAGCATATCATAAACAAATTAATTTAGATACTTTAAATCACACCAAACAAAACTTAAATTTAACACCTGCAGTGAATTACTGAGGTAGCGGTGAGGCAAATACTCTCAGTTCAGACATTACCCTGGGTTTTGAGAACCAACACAGGAAGAAAATACTAGTCAGGCTGAAGGCGTGAAATCGGGTCGTGAATCCAATTTCAGCCTAGGCAAAGGGAAAGGAAACAAATCCCCAAGTGCGACACATCATCATCAGGTACAAAATTTCCTCTAACATGATCTCGCCACATCCATTGAAGCAACGCCCGACCGACCCTCGCTGGCAGTACATATCTCCGTGGGCAGCGAAACTACTGGGGGGTTTGAAGACAAGTTTTCCCTCAAAAACCACGTCCTCAAGGCTCCCCCTTTTCGAACCAATGCATGATCCCACCTTGATCAACCACGCCTGCAAGAGCCTGTCGCACTTCAACCCAAAATACTCCAGGCACATCCGGCCCAGAACTAACACAACTATATCCCAGGAAAAATCACTTATCTCTCTATATCCCAAGAAATCCTAAATCACAATATCCACATATATCCCAGGAAAAATCCCTTAGCCGCCCCGGTGGCGCAGTGGTCTAGGCGATGACCTCTGATCATTCGTCCGAACGGGGTCCGGGTTCGAATCCCGGTGAGGCATGGATGTTGTGTTTGTCTTACGGCACTGGCTCTCTCCCTTCCCTGGAACCAGTGACCCTAAATTAGGGACAGGCGACTGCTTATAGCCCATTGAGTTGCTCACGGTGGTCGTTAAACCTTCATCCACATATATCCCAGAAAAAAATCACTTATCTATCCACATATATCCCTGAAAAAAAAATCACTTATCTCACACAACATCCAAATCCCAGGAAAAATCACAAAGCAAGGAAATTCTTCTGTATCAAGGTGTAACGTACCAGGAGATGTGACGTACCTGCCAGAAGGACGCACACGACATAAAGGCAGATAGGAATCAGAATAAAATGTCCGCGTAGCTCAACTGGTAGAGCAACTTATTCCGGAATGAGGGGACCCGGGTTCGAATCCTGGGTGGATATATCCCAGAAAAAAAATCACTTATCTATCCACATATATCCCTGAAAAAAAAATCACTTATCTCACACAACATCCAAATCCCAGGAAAAATCACAAAGCAAGGAAATTCTTCTGTATCAAGGTGTAACGTACCAGGAGATGTGACGTACCTGCCAGAAGGACGCACACGACATAAAGGCAGATAGGAATCAGAATAAAATGTCCGCGTAGCTCAACTGGTAGAGCAACTTATTCCGGAATGAGGGGACCCGGGTTCGAATCCTGGGTGGACAGAAATGACGGAGAAATTTACTTCGTTATAATGGCGCCCGAACTATCCGGATGACCCGACCGTTCAAAATCTCGCATTGGTGTGATGTTCTTTCCACACCGCGAGATAGGAAAAATAAGAGAATCCTTTCTCCAGCACTTCGAAAAAATAAAAATAAGGGGGAGATGATGTAACATACCAGGAGATGTGACGTACCTGCCCGAAGGACGCACACGACATAAAGGCAGATAGGAATCAGAATAAAATGTCCGCGTAGAACAACTTATTCCGGAATGAGGGGACCCGGGTTCGAATCCTGGCGCGGATAAAAATGACGGAGAAATTCACTTCGTTATAAAGGCAATGAGCAGGTCGCACTGCAGATAATAACACTGACCATGTACATACCCTACTAAATATTTTCACCTTATTGAAAATTAAAATTACATTTAGACTCTTTTTGTAAAAACAAGAAAATTTAGGCCAAAGAAAAGAACAATTAATACTGGAACTGGTGAACAAAAGTGTGTCTTCTCAACCCATGATGTTCATTCTTTTTGTGAAATACTAAACTTGAGAACCCAAATACCTTAACTTCTATTTTGCAGACATCGCATCCTGGTGAAAATTCCCTACTCAGAGCTCTCGGCCTTAGGACAAATTCCCAGGCTTGCCCTAAGATCACCCCTTTCCAATGGGAGATTAACACTCCTCTGGAGCATGTAAAATACTGGTCCGCAAAATTACACACCAACAATCTTAATTTCGACACTCAACACTCCAAGAATGTAAACAGCACTTTAGGTTTCCAATTTCATCACACTATACATATGCTCCCAAAATCCCAATATAAATCATCCCATAATTTATCTTCACTCAGAAAAAAAAACTCAACGCTGTAAAAGGCTAGAGAAAAATGCTTACAATTATTTTATCACACACGGAATCCCAATAACACTGCTTTTCAATTTTCACATGCCCAACTAAACTACAATCGATGCACCAAAATTTACTGTGCTCAAACATTAAACCAAATTTTTCGGATACATTAAAATTTACTGGCCTGGGGAGTTGCTAAAATACCAGACATGACAACACAAAAAAAAAACATAAATGAAAGAATTTTCAAATCCCTTTCTTTTTTTCCCTTTTTTCTGAACTCAGACCTGAGGAACTAATAAATTTTATTTTTGAAAACTGAACGACAACACAGCCACAATCAGAGGCCACAAACAAAAACCTTGGGGTTTTTTTTTCCTATGCTCAGCTCGAAGCTCAGGTATTTGCGTGGGCTTTTATGTATCAATACTGAAAGATATGAACTAAAACATTACCTTTGAGCTGGCGTTCCCCTTTTTTTCCTTTCTTTTTTTTTCACAACACAACTCCCCCCCTTCCCGAGTTCAAGGTCCAGGAACAACCAAAGTCTCTGCAGTTCGTCTTCCATGACCTTTTTTTCTTCTGTTGACCGAGTGGGCACCTTTTCCCTGAACAAGGGCATCGCTGGCAGCTGCAGACTTGAGGTACTTTTTGATGAAAGGGAAGAGCCGTTCCATATCCATCTGGTGATTAGCAGCAATGTGTTTCTTGATGGCCTGCAGGGAAGAGCTTCCACGTTTCCTTAAACTGGTAATAGCCGAGGTAACCATTTCCGAAACTTTGGGATGAGATGGAACTATTATTTTTTTCTCCGGCGTTTGAAGCAGGCCTCTTTTTGGGAGTAGCAACAGAATGGAGAAGCTGCAAATGTGTTGGGCCCTCTCTTTCCGGCATATCAATAAGGGAGAAGACATGTCCTTTTTCCGGCTAAGCCCTCTCCACGAACGACATCGTCTTAGCCTGTCGGCTCCCCGCCATTTTTCTTGCCAGGGCAAAGTTCCCGGCCGGCGGGATGCCTCTTTATCGGCGTTCTGCATCGTCAACCCTTCAAATGCCAAGACCAGAGCCAGAGTGTCACAATTTTACTAAAGCACTCGGGGATGTTTGAGACTGCTGACCTCTGATTGGCTGACCTCTGCATGGCAACAGCAGTTCCTCCCACAACGGAATTTCTCTCCCACTCCTGGAGAGTGACCCCTGACCTTCGCACGTAAGCATCGTTGCACCGTCCCGCACTCTCAACGAGAAAAAAATTTTGTTTGAGGCACATGACATCTTCGGTCAGCCATGGGGAGAGGAACCCCTAGACCTTCGCTCGCAGGGACCAAGTAACTTCCTATGTGTGGCTGTGACCTTGTCTCAAAATAGAACATCGCCAACCCCTCTAAAAGCATTTCTGTAACATTTTTCTGATCGACTTCTACAGGACCCTTAAAATGGCCGATCTGAAAGATTTCCTTTTCTCACAACTTTTTTTTTTCAGAAACGTCCCCCCCCCATTCCGTGATGTTAAAGTAAGATTAATTTTGATTCTCTGAGCTGCACACCTACTCCCCTTTTCCTATCGCGATAAAAGAACAGATAAAATAATTATTTCCAAAACCCCAAAGTCAGTTAAATCAAATATTATTCTCTTTTTTTTTCTTTAACATGAAATTTTGTTTTCGCCGCCCTGGTGGCGCAGTGGTCTAAGCGATGGCCTCTGATCATTCGTCTGAACGGGGTCCGGGTTCGAATCCCGGTGAGGCATGGATGTTGTGTTCGTCTTACGGCACTGGCTCTTTCCCTTCCCAGGAACCAGTGACCCTAAATTAGGGACGGGCGACTGCTTATAGCCCATTGAGTTGCTCACGGTGGTCGCTAAACCTCCAATCAAAAAAAAAAATAATTTTGTTTTCCTGGTTGTGATTAAGACAAGCGAATTTTGCGCACGAATTCCCCTGCCTTTCAACCAGGAATTTTCTTCTAACGTATGTCATGGGAGAAAATTTTGCATTAATTAATCCCTAATAAACCAACAGAAAGATTGATCAGGACCCTCTGAAATTCACCAGAGGCTAAAATTTTCGCCATGACAAATACATTCCCCCTGCGAAAAAGACGAGCAAAGCGAGTCGAAACATAAAATAAAATCTCAGAAAATTCGCGTCTACCTACTACCCAACACACACACACATGTGCTCCGACCATGTCAACAAACTGATGAATGTAAACAAACCTGCAGCGCCACCTACCTCCGGTGAGCTGACTTCCGTTCCAACATGGCTACCACTGAACTAGGAAAACAAATGTTCCGAAGCGAAGCTACTTATCACCTGACTTTAATTACAGAGGTAAAAGAATTTTTACAAGCCAAAAAAATTTTTCACGGAACGAAGAAAAAAATTCTGCATCGGCTCAAATACTAACCTGTTAACCAAACTGAGAAAGGTAAATGAAAAGAAATTTAACTGATTATTAAATTCCTAACTCACTGGCTATTACTACAGAAATACTAATTCTACCCAACACTGAACCTACACTGCACTACAATAGTAAACAACCTAACTTAAAATAACTAACCAGTGCATCTGGGCACTAAACTAACCAACCTGAGGAGAGAAGAGAAGTTACGCTTCTTACAATTTTGCATTATGCTTTCACCAATTTGACATCACCAACAACAGGCATTTTCGAATGACAACATTACTTTACAATACACTTTCTTCGCTTAGTTCAACAGAATATGATAAATTGCCTGAATGCAACACATTAAAAATACACTTAATTCAACACTCGGACTGTAGAGGGAAAAAAATTGCAACACATGAAAAATACACTTAAAAGTTCAATATTTGGAAAAATGTAAAATTGCATATATATATGACACACTGCAAACTATTAATTAGCACTAGTTATATTCAAAATGCCAAATTATACATTATGCAGGTACGCTTGAAAAATTATTTGTGTGAAAACTCATGTAGGTAAACACCCCCCCCCCCCCCCAAAAAAAAATTGTATGTGTGTCAAGCACCAAAAAAAAATTATTTGTATGTCACGCACAAAATTACTGAAATTACTCATATATGTCACTGAAAATATTACACCAACACAAAAAAATTTTTTGTGTGTGTCAAGCCCGAACTGGCTTTTATGTTAAGCCCAAACTTATTCAAATATTAAAAACACTGCTACTGAAAAATTATAATACTTATACACAGAAATTCAGCTGAAATAAAAAAAATATGCACTTTCGCTACTTTGGCCACTGAGAGAGAGAGAGAGACTACCAGAACTTATCACTACGAGAAAAGAATTCACATATGATACCATACTCAAGATTTTTCGTAGCTACTGTGCAGTACAAGTTGAATTCCATGACCAGGCATGAATCCTGGTCTCGGCACCATTTATGTTGTGGTGGTAATCTTAGCCACGTTATATAAAGTTTATTATAATAGATAGCCAAAAGTAAACTTGAAGGTAAATTTTGAATTTAGACTAAAATTTAACTTTGGGAGATGGGTAGATGCATTTCGAAACAAAAAATATTTTCTAAGTATTAGAAGGCCATGAACATCCTAAACAAAAATGCATCTAAAAATTTACATTCCAAAAGCAGTTATTGAAAAGTTTGCGTTGTTTGTGTTCACGCAGAGTTGAGTCATCTAAAGGTGCAAAAATAAGTGAATATTGTTGCATGTGTATGAAAATGTGTCACTATAAGTCATAGAATAAAATGTACTCGTTCAATAACAACTTGTGGAGGCTGTGAAAGTCAATTTAAAAGGACAGGACAAAAATTGCAGTTATGAAATACCTTATAATACCAGGATTCGGATCGATAGCCTTAGTCAAGCTAAGGTGAATACATGGGACCAAGTCATGGAAGACAACAGCACACAAAATTTTTCACACTGCACTAATTTTGGATATTTTTTTGAAAGGCTACTGCCTATATTTATTTTTTCTTTAAAAACTTAACAAGGTAATTTAGTGGACAATCAGCTGTGGTATTTCTTTTTTTTTCTTGTTTGCTTACACACAGCAGTATAAAAACAGAATCTCAATCTTTTTTTCTATTTGGCCACTGGCCTTATGAACAGCACAACTTGACATATTTCAACACAGTTGGTTTGAACACCAGGCATTGACTTTATGCCGCCAAAATTATACTACGACTCACATAATTTACACAAAAAAATACAGAATTCTTTTTTTATTTTAATTCCACAAGGTGGACAAGTTCTGTTCTTTTGAAACGTACTCTCTTCTCCCTCACCTAATTAGCTCAATGACAAATTTACAATTTTACACTTATTGATTTAAATTTACAGCACCTGAACAACCTTAGCAAACTCTACAATCTCCCCTAAACCAGCTTCAAAAACTTCAATTAAATTTACAGTTATAATAAGAGCCACAAATTATACATTAACAAATCTACTATCTGCAAGTAAACAAACCAAGTAAATTATCCTCAAAACAGAATTTGCACTGAGCACAAGCATTAATTAACATTACATAACCTATAGAAACTACACTGAATGAACCTACTTCACTAATAAAGAAACCTCACTAACTAACTAAAAAACTATCACTATTCATAACATCATCAACATAATTCAGAAATTCAAACAATCTTCTTGCACTAGCTTGCTCATAAAAATCCCATCACTCTGCACTTCAAATAATAGCTCAAGATACTTAATAACTCTATACTGTAAACAAAAGCTCAAAATACCAATTAACTAAATTTCCAAACTAAATATCATGTTCACTAACACTAACAAGCAGAATTTACATCCCTAGCACTACAGCATATCATAAACAAATTAATTTAGATACTTTAAATCACACCAAACAAAACTTAAATTTAACACCTGCAGTGAATTACTGAGGTAGCGGTGAGGCAAATACTCTCAGTTCAGACATTACCCTGGGTTTTGAGAACCAACGCAGGAAGAAAATACTAGTCAGGCTGAAGGCGTGAAATCGGGTCGTGAATCCAATTTCAGCCTAGGCAAAGGGAAAGGAAAAAAATCCCCAAGTGCGACACATCATCATCAGGTACAAAATTTCCTCTAACATGATCTCGCCACATCCATTGAAGCAACGCCCGACCGACCCTCGCTGGCAGTACATATCTCCGTGGGCAGCGAAACTACTGGGGGGTTTGAAGACAAGTTTTCCCTCAAAAACCACGTCCTCAAGGCTCCCCCTTTTCGAACCAATGCATGATCCCACCTTGATCAACCACGCCTGCAAGAGCCTGTCGCACTTCAACCCAAAATACTCCAGGCACATCCGGCCCAGAACTAACACAACTATATCCCAGGAAAAATCACTTATCTCTCTATATCCCAAGAAATCCTAAATCACAATATCCACATATATCCCAGGAAAAATCCCTTATCTCTATATATCCCAGGAAATCCAAAATCACAATATCCACATATATCCCAGGAAAAATCACTTATCTATCCACATATATCCCAGAAAAAAAAATCACTTATCTATCCACATATATCCCTGAAAAAAAAATCACTTATCTCACACAACATCCAAATCCCAGGAAAAATCACAAAGCAAGGAAATTCTTCTGTATCAAGGTGTAACGTACCAGGAGATGTGACGTACCTGCCAGAAGGACGCACACGACATAAAGGCAGATAGGAATCAGAATAAAATGTCCGCGTAGCTCAACTGGTAGAGCAACTTATTCCGGAATGAGGGGACCCGGGTTCGAATCCTGGGTGGACAGAAATGACGGAGAAATTTACTTCGTTATAATGGCGCCCGAACTATCCGGATGACCCGCCCGTTCAAAATCTCGCATTGGTGCAGTGGCGGCCCGTCAGATGAGGCAAGTGAGGCGCCGCCTCACCTGAAATTCCGCAGAATGAGAAGTGAAAAAAAAAACTTCGGTCAGTAACAAAGATATAAGAACTTTGCAGGATAAATGAAACACTGAAATTTACATTGTGATTCATGAATTAATTTAAAAAAAGGCTTTCAAGAAGAGGAATGAATCATTATTTTTGCAAAGCAGCTGCGTGTTTTAAGCGCTTAGAGGCGACCGGCTGAGTCGTCTCGATGAGAAGCCGGTTTTGGGAACTGGGGATCAGAGAAGAGCCCTACAGAGTGAAACCCCCACCCCCACGGTCTACCTAAGGAGGTGCCGGACTTCCAGTAAGAGAAAGGAAATTTCTGAGGCGACCCTCCATTTCGCTTAAACTAGAATCGCATCTCTGCTGTTATTGGAGAACCCAAGGATTGTGTATCCAATGGGCGCGGGATAATGAGCAGATGACCTTGGTAAAAAGGGGTTTTACAGGCGATGACGCCGTTCGCCTCTATATGCTTTGGAGTAGGATAATTTCTACGTAGCTTTAACTATTCGTCAGAGTGTATTTGAGTCTAACTTTTTGTAGTGTGTTTTCAATCCTCTCTTCTGCGGGTGTTGGCTAGTTCGTAGTAATGTTGAGTTTTTCTTCTTTTTTATTTTGTTATTGTTACTAAACAGCATATTTTGATTTTGGTTGGAAAATATGAATGGCCCAACAAACGACGTGATTTGTGTTCTGGAAGAAATTCCTTTTAAACACTGGAAAGATTATGATAAAAGGGATGTTCTCATATCTGGAAGACCGACACCTATAATAAGTTCAATATCTAAAGATAAGAAGTGCGGCAAATCGTTTTTTAGGTCTTTCAATAAATCATGGTACGAGATTTTCCCCTGGCTTTCTGGTAGCTATTACAAGCAAACTCTCTTTTGCTGGCCATGTTTACTTTTGAGCAATAAGAAAAATGTGTGGAATACAACGGGTTATTTTGATCTGAAAAACTTTTCTCGTAGTGCAAAATTGCACGAAAGCTCTAAAGAGCATATAACTAATCACGTAGGTCTGAAACGAATGGAAAAAAATATAAACACTATTTCTGATATGCTCAAAGAAAATGGTGCTCTTCATAAAGCTAAGTTTAATGAAGAGGTCAGACTAAATAGGCTTTTTATGGAACATATAATCGATTTAGTTGTCGTTCTAAGCAAGCAAGAGCTGCCTTTTCGAGGACATGATGAATCTATTTCCTCATTAAATAAAGGTAATTTCAAGGAGATGTTCCATTTGTTACTTCGTAGGAGCACCCCAGAATTAAAAGCACATTTTGAAGAAATACGAAGCTTATTTTCTGGACAATCTAAAACGATACAGAATGATTTACTGGAGTGTATTCATGAATATATAAACGAATGTGTTAAAAGCGAAATTAATGAGTCAAAAATTTTTTTCAGTGCAAGTTGACGATACAACTGATATTACTCAAAAATCACAGTGTTCAATAATTGTCAGATACATATTGGACTCAAATTGTGAAGTAGTTGAGCGCTTCCTTGGTTTTTATGATATCAGCACTGACAGGACTGCTGTGGCACTGTATGATCTGCTAGCATAGGTTTTGGAGGAGTTTGATTTTAAATCAAAGTTAGTAGGCCAGTGTTATGATGGTGCAAGCGTTATGGCTGGAGAGTTGAGCGGTCTGCAGAAAAGAGTCAAGCTAGAAGCCCAGCAAGCTTTGTTTACCCACTGTTTCGCCTACCGCCTTAACCTTGTCCTACAACAGGGGTACAAAAGTATTGTAAAATGTCGCATATATTTCGCAACTGTATCCAGCATGCCCTCGTGTTTTCATAAATCTGCCAAGAGAACCCACGTAGCAGATTCAGTTGTTGGGAAACGGATTCCTCAAATAGCGGAAACACGTTGGGCATCACGTTCGCAAATTTTGCGTTTAATTGTAAGCGAATGGGGCAAACTAAAGAATGTGTTTGAAAACATAATGAATGACCCGGAATCAACGGCAGAATCAATCAACGGAGCCATAAGATATTTGAAAAATTTCACTAATTTTGAATTTGCTTTTTTATCACTGATTTTTGATGACATTTTTGGAATTACGGATGTACTGTTTGATGTTTTACAAAAAAAGACTTTAGATATCAGTTATTGCCAAAGACAAATTAAACAATGTTGCGAACGAATAAATAAGAAAAGGAATGTAACCACTTACTTGAAACATTTCAGTGAAGCAATTAGTTTGAGTGGAGGTCCTAAATGTCGCCAAAAGAAACATTTGACTGAAGAAGTGGAAAACTATTACAAAATTTGGTTTTACGAAATCGTTGACAGCATAATAGTCCAAATAAATACCAGATTTGAAGATATGGGAAAGCTCGAGTTTCTGCAGCTAGTTGACAGCTCAAAATACCATAGTTATTCAGAGTCATTTCCATCCAGTGCCCTTAACACTCTCAAAAAATTTATCCAAACATTTTTACAGACACACAACGACTAAAAAACAAATTAGATTTTTTATATAATGATCACAACTTCAGGGAACTCAGTGTTCAGAAAACCTTGAAAACAATAAAAGAAAACGAGCTGAAAGATGTGTTGCCAGAAGCCTACAAATTATTTTCTCTTGTATTGACACTGGCATCAACAAGTTCTTCTGCTGAAAGGAGTTTTTCTTGTTTGAAGAGAATTAAGACTTACCTCCGTAATACAACGGCACAAGATCGTTTGTCTTCACTCGCTAAAATTTCAATTGAGAAAGGAGAAAGAATTGCTGAACCATCTAATGTCCACTCAACCATTTTATGATCTGATCATAGACAAATTTGCAGCCAAAAAGGATCGCAGAATTGAACTTATTTATAAAACATAAACTGAAAGCATTCTGTTCGAGACCAAAGCAAATTAATATCGTATTCCTCTGTTTTTAATTCCAGGTTTAAATTACCTAATACTTTTTTTATATAGAAATGTGCTTCCTTAACTTGACTTCTCCTGTACATAGTTATCACGAGCCTGGACTTCAGTTTGTGACCCGTGCTAAATGCACCTTCACTAATATGCCAATCGAACTGTGACTTTTATTCAAGCTCAAGAAACATTTCGTGAGAAAACCATTTCTATTCAAATGATTTACTTTGAATTTTTTAAGAAGTGGATCTCCGACTGGCGTTGGGATGTGAGTGACGCATTGACTAGCTAAAGAAACCGCACAAATTGCGTATTTTCGCTCAAGTGTATTACATAAAAGAATACAGGTGAAATATTTCTTTCTTTGTTGTAAAATTATCGAATAATTGTTTTCATAAAAATATTGTTGCAAAGGTAGCGTATATTACACACACACACATATATATATATAGTGGTATATGCACATTTTCCCTCTAAAATTTTTGGATTTTTTCGTGAAGAAGGACTCCCCACGCCGTGTTTCATATATTTCTATAATTTTATTCCATTACTGTTGAATAATATTTGTATATAAGGGCTAAATGGCATGGGCTGAAGCCCTAAGGGATGGGGTTTACAGCTGTTTATAACAAGGCGCCTTCCCGAGACCAATGGCTTAACGAGACTTCCGAATCTCAGTGGATTTTAATGATTCAGCCGACTCGAACCCAGGACTTCAAAGATATCCGATGGGTGATACTGCCTTTGACATGAAACTTTTTGAGGGGGGGGGAGTTCTGCACTTCTGCTGTATAACTGTGTATAAGTACATGTAACAATTGGGGGGGGGGCGCTTCGACAAATATTTTTCTATTGGTACGTACGCACATCTTGAACATTAATACAAAACGAAGCTAATTTAATAAAATGAAGAAAATGCAATAAATTATAGTTGTTTTTATAAAAATTTAATAAAGCAACTTCATTGGCCGCTTTGCTTTACTTTCTCTTCTATTATCAAGAAATTACATTGATATTATGTATCAATGTAATTTATTTGTATTACATTGTAAGTTATGTAAAAATCAATGAACTTAAATAGGGAAATTATCTATAAAACGTACTTAGAAAAAGCTAACTGTCTCGCCTACTTAGGGGGGTGCGAACCACGACCCCCCCCGGCTACGCCACTGATATATATATATGTTCATATAACGTTATACGAATTTATGTATTTTTCAATAACATATGTTTTACTGATTTACATCAAGACCGTTTGCCTCACCAGCATTTTACACCACGAGCCGCCACTGCATTGGTGTGATGTTCTTTCCACACCGCGAGATAGGAAAAATAAGAGAATCCTTTCTCCAGCACTTCGAAAAAATAAAAATAAGGGGGAGATGATGTAACGTACCAGGAGATGTGACGTACCTGCCCGAAGGACGCACACGACATAAAGGCAGATAGGAATCAGAATAAAATGTCCGCGTAGAACAACTTATTCCGGAATGAGGGGACCCGGGTTCGAATCCTGGCGCGGATAAAAATGACGGAGAAATTCACTTCGTTATAAAGGCAATGAGCAGGTCGCACTGCAGATAATAACACTGACCATGTACATACCCTACTAAATATTTTCACCTTATTGAAAATTAAAATTACATTTAGACTCTTTTTGTAAAAACAAGAAAATTTAGGCCAAAGAAAAGAACAATTAATACTGGAACTGGTGAACAAAAGTGTTTCTTCTCAACCCATGATGTTCATTCTTTTTGTGAAATACTAAACTTGAGAACCCAAATACCTTAACTTCTATTTTGCAGACATCGCATCCTGGTGAAAATTCCCTACTCAGAGCTCTCGGCCTTAGGACAAATTCCCAGGCTTGCCCTAAGATCACCCCTTTCCAATGGGAGATTAACACTCCTCTGGAGCATGTAAAATACTGGTCCGCAAAATTACACACCAACAATCTTAATTTCGACACTCAACACTCCAAGAATGTAAACAGCACTTTAGGTTTCCAATTTCATCACACTATACATATGCTCCCAAAATCCCAATATAAATCATCCCATAATTTATCTTCACTCAGAAAAAAACTCAACGCTGTAAAAGGCTAGAGAAAAATGCTTACAATTATTTTATCACACACGGAATCCCAATAACACTGCTTTTCAATTTTCACATGCCCAACTAAACTACAATCGATGCACCAAAATTTACTGTGCTCAAACATTAAACCAAATTTTTCGGATACATTAAAATTTACTGGCCTGGGGAGTTGCTAAAATACCAGACATGACAACACAAAAAAAAACATAAATGAAAGAATTTTCAAATCCCTTTCTTTTTTTCCCTTTTTTCTGAACTCAGACCTGAGGAACTAATAAATTTTATTTTTGAAAACTGAACGACAACACAGCCACAATCAGAGGCCACAAATAAAAACCTTGGGGTTTTTTTTCCTATGCTCAGCTCGAAGCTCAGGTATTTGCGTGGGCTTTTATGTATCAATACTGAAAGATATGAACTAAAACATTACCTTTGAGCTGGCGTTCCCCTTTTTTTCCTTTCTTTTTTTTCACAACACAACTCCCCCCCCTTCCCGAGTTCAAGGTCCAGGAACAACCAAAGTCTCTGCAGTTCGTCTTCCATGACCTTTTTTTTCTTCTGTTGACCGAGTGGGCACCTTTTCCCTGAACAAGGGCATCGCTGGCAGCTGCAGACTTGAGGTACTTTTTGATGAAAGGGAAGAGCCGTTCCATATCCATCTGGTGATTAGCAGCAATGTGTTTCTTGATGGCCTGCAGGGAAGAGCTTCCACGTTTCCTTAAACTGGTAATAGCCGAGGTAACCATTTCCGAAACTTTGGGATGAGATGGAACTATTATTTTTTTCTCCGGCGTTTGAAGCAGGCCTCTTTTTGGGAGTAGCAACAGAATGGAGAAGCTGCAAATGTGTTGGGCCCTCTCTTTCCGGCATATCAATAAGGGAGAAGACATGTCCTTTTTCCGGCTAAGCCCTCTCCACGAACGACATCGTCTTAGCCTGTCGGCTCCCCGCCATTTTTCTTGCCAGGGCAAAGTTCCCGGCCGGCGGGATGCCTCTTTATCGGCGTTCTGCATCGTCAACCCTTCAAATGCCAAGACCAGAGCCAGAGTGTCACAATTTTACTAAAGCACTCGGGGATGTTTGAGACTGCTGACCTCTGATTGGCTGACCTCTGCATGGCAACAGCAGTTCCTCCCACAACGGAATTTCTCTCCCACTCCTGGAGAGTGACCCCTGACCTTCGCACGTAAGCATCGTTGCACCGTCCCGCACTCTCAACGAGAAAAAAATTTTGTTTGAGGCACATGACATCTTCGGTCAGCCATGGGGAGAGGAACCCCTAGACCTTCGCTCGCAGGGACCAAGTAATTTCCTATGTGCGGCTGTGACCTTGTCTCAAAATAGAACATCGCCAACCCCTCTAAAAGCATTTCTGTAACATTTTTCTGATCGACTTCTACAGGACCCTTAAAATGGCCGATCTGAAAGATTTCCTTTTCTCACAACTTTTTTTTTCAGAAACGTCCCCCCCCCCCCATTCCGTGATGTTAAAGTAAGATTAATTTTGATTCTCTGAGCTGCACACCTACTCCCCTTTTCCTATCGCGATAAAAGAACAGATAAAATAATTATTTCCAAAACCCCAAAGTCAGTTAAATCAAATATTATTCTCTTTTTTTTTTTCTTTAACATGAAATTTTGTTTTCGCCGCCCTGGTGGCGCAGTGGTCTAAGCGATGGCCTCTGATCATTCGTCTGAACGGGGTCCGGGTTCGAATCCCGGTGAGGCATGGATGTTGTGTTCGTCTTACGGCACTGGCTCTTTCCCTTCCCAGGAACCAGTGACCCTAAATTAGGGACGGGCGACTGCTTATAGCCCATTGAGTTGCTCACGGTGGTCGCTAAACCTCCAATCAAAAAAATAATTTTGTTTTCCTGGTTGTGATTAAGACAAGCGAATTTTGCGCACGAATTCCCCTGCCTTTCAACCAGGAATTTTCTTCTAACGTATGTCATGGGAGAAAATTTTGCATTAATTAATCCCTAATAAACCAACAGAAAGATTGATCAGGACCCTCTGAAATTCACCAGAGGCTAAAATTTTCGCCATGACAAATACATTCCCCCTGCGAAAAAGACGAGCAAAGCGAGTCGAAACATAAAATAAAATCTCAGAAAATTCGCGTCTACCTACTACCCAACACACACACACATGTGCTCCGACCATGTCAACAAACTGATGAATGTAAACAAACCTGCAGCGCCACCTACCTCCGGTGAGCTGACTTCCGTTCCAACATGGCTACCACTGAACTAGGAAAACAAATGTTCCGAAGCGAAGCTACTTATCACCTGACTTTAATTACAGAGGTAAAAGAATTTTTACAAGCCAAAAAAATTTTTCACGGAACGAAGAAAAAAAAATTCTGCATCGGCTCAAATACTAACCTGTTAACCAAACTGAGAAAGGTAAATGAAAAGAAATTTAACTGATTATTAAATTCCTAACTCACTGGCTATTACTACAGAAATACTAATTCTACCCAACACTGAACCTACACTGCACTACAATAGTAAACAACCTAACTTAAAATAACTAACCAGTGCATCTGGGCACTAAACTAACCAACCTGAGGAGAGAAGAGAAGTTACGCTTCTTACAATTTTGCATTATGCTTTCACCAATTTGACATCACCAACAACAGGCATTTTCGAATGACAACATTACTTTACAATACACTTTCTTCGCTTAGTTCAACAGAATATGATAAATTGCCTGAATGCAACACATTAAAAATACACTTAATTCAACACTCGGACTGTAGAGGGAAAAAAATTGCAACACATGAAAAATACACTTAAAAGTTCAATATTTGGAAAAATGTAAAATTGCATATATATATGACACACTGCAAACTATTAATTAGCACTAGTTATATTCAAAATGCCAAATTATACATTATGCAGGTACGCTTGAAAAATTATTTGTGTGAAAACTCATGTAGGTAAACACCCCCCCCCAAAAAAAAAATTGTATGTGTGTCAAGCACCAAAAAAAAAATTATTTGTATGTCACGCACAAAATTACTGAAATTACTCATATATGTCACTGAAAATATTACACCAACACAAAAAAATTTTTTGTGTGTGTCAAGCCCGAACTGGCTTTTATGTTAAGCCCAAACTTATTCAAATATTAAAAACACTGCTACTGAAAAATTATAATACTTATACACAGAAATTCAGCTGAAATAAAAAAAATATGCACTTTCGCTACTTTGGCCACTGAGAGAGAGAGAGAGACTACCAGAACTTATCACTACGAGAAAAGAATTCACATATGATACCATACTCAAGATTTTTCGTAGCTACTGTGCAGTACAAGTTGAATTCCATGACCAGGCATGAATCCTGGTCTCGGCACCATTTATGTTGTGGTGGTAATCTTAGCCACGTTATATAAAGTTTATTATAATAGATAGCCAAAAGTAAACTTGAAGGTAAATTTTGAATTTAGACTAAAATTTAACTTTGGGAGATGGGTAGATGCATTTCGAAACAAAAAATATTTTCTAAGTATTAGAAGGCCATGAACATCCTAAACAAAAATGCATCTAAAAATTTACATTCCAAAAGCAGTTATTGAAAAGTTTGCGTTGTTTGTGTTCACGCAGAGTTGAGTCATCTAAAGGTGCAAAAATAAGTGAATATTGTTGCATGTGTATGAAAATGTGTCACTATAAGTCATAGAATAAAATGTACTCGTTCAATAACAACTTGTGGAGGCTGTGAAAGTCAATTTAAAAGGACAGGACAAAAATTGCAGTTATGAAATACCTTATAATACCAGGATTCGGATCGATAGCCTTAGTCAAGCTAAGGTGAATACATGGGACCAAGTCATGGAAGACAACAGCACACAAAATTTTTCACACTGCACTAATTTTGGATATTTTTTTGAAAGGCTACTGCCTATATTTATTTTTTCTTTAAAAACTTAACAAGGTAATTTAGTGGACAATCAGCTGTGGTATTTCTTTTTTTTTTTCTTGTTTGCTTACACACAGCAGTATAAAAACAGAATCTCAATCTTTTTTTCTATTTGGCCACTGGCCTTATGAACAGCACAACTTGACATATTTCAACACAGTTGGTTTGAACACCAGGCATTGACTTTATGCCGCCAAAATTATACTACGACTCACATAATTTACACAAAAAAATACAGAATTCTTTTTTTATTTTAATTCCACAAGGTGGACAAGTTCTGTTCTTTTGAAACGTACTCTCTTCTCCCTCACCTAATTAGCTCAATGACAAATTTACAATTTTACACTTATTGATTTAAATTTACAGCACCTGAACAACCTTAGCAAACTCTACAATCTCCCCTAAACCAGCTTCAAAAACTTCAATTAAATTTACAGTTATAATAAGAGCCACAAATTATACATTAACAAATCTACTATCTGCAAGTAAACAAACCAAGTAAATTATCCTCAAAACAGAATTTGCACTGAGCACAAGCATTAATTAACATTACATAACCTATAGAAACTACACTGAATGAACCTACTTCACTAATAAAGAAACCTCACTAACTAACTAAAAAACTATCACTATTCATAACATCATCAACATAATTCAGAAATTCAAACAATCTTCTTGCACTAGCTTGCTCATAAAAATCCCATCACTCTGCACTTCAAATAATAGCTCAAGATACTTAATAACTCTATACTGTAAACAAAAGCTCAAAATACCAATTAACTAAATTTCCAAACTAAATATCATGTTCACTAACACTAACAACCAGAATTTACATCCCTAGCACTACAGCATATCATAAACAAATTAATTTAGATACTTTAAATCACACCAAACAAAACTTAAATTTAACACCTGCAGTGAATTACTGAGGTAGCGGTGAGGCAAATACTCTCAGTTCAGACATTACCCTGGGTTTTGAGAACCAACACAGGAAGAAAATACTAGTCAGGCTGAAGGCGTGAAATCGGGTCGTGAATCCAATTTCAGCCTAGGCAAAGGGAAAGGAAAAAAATCCCCAAGTGCGACACATCATCATCAGGTACAAAATTTCCTCTAACATGATCTCGCCACATCCATTGAAGCAACGCCCGACCGACCCTCGCTGGCAGTACATATCTCCGTGGGCAGCGAAACTACTGGGGGTTTGAAGACAAGTTTTCCCTCAAAAACCACGTCCTCAAGGCTCCCCCTTTTCGAACCAATGCATGATCCCACCTTGATCAACCACGCCTGCAAGAGCCTGTCGCACTTCAACCCAAAATACTCCAGGCACATCCGGCCCAGAACTAACACAACTATATCCCAGGAAAAATCACTTATCTCTCTATATCCCAAGAAATCCTAAATCACAATATCCACATATATCCCAGGAAAAATCCCTTATCTCTATATATCCCAGGAAATCCAAAATCACAATATCCACATATATCCCAGGAAAAATCACTTATCTATCCACATATATCCCAGAAAAAAAATCACTTATCTATCCACATATATCCCTGAAAAAAAATCACTTATCTCACACAACATCCAAATCCCAGGAAAAATCACAAAGCAAGGAAATTCTTCTGTATCAAGGTGTAACGTACCAGGAGATGTGACGTACCTGCCAGAAGGACGCACACGACATAAAGGCAGATAGGAATCAGAATAAAATGTCCGCGTAGCTCAACTGGTAGAGCAACTTATTCCGGAATGAGGGGACCCGGGTTCGAATCCTGGGTGGACAGAAATGACGGAGAAATTTACTTCGTTATAATGGCGCCCGAACTATCCGGATGACCCGCCCGTTCAAAATCTCGCATTGGTGTGATGTTCTTTCCACACCGCGAGATAGGAAAAATAAGAGAATCCTTTCTCCAGCACTTCGAAAAAATAAAAATAAGGGGGAGATGATGTAACGTACCAGGAGATGTGACGTACCTGCCCGAAGGACGCACACGACATAAAGGCAGATAGGAATCAGAATAAAATGTCCGCGTAGAACAACTTATTCCGGAATGAGGGGACCCGGGTTCGAATCCTGGCGCGGATAAAAATGACGGAGAAATTCACTTCGTTATAAAGGCAATGAGCAGGTCGCACTGCAGATAATAACACTGACCATGTACATACCCTACTAAATATTTTCACCTTATTGAAAATTAAAATTACATTTAGACTCTTTTTGTAAAAACAAGAAAATTTAGGCCAAAGAAAAGAACAATTAATACTGGAACTGGTGAACAAAAGTGTGTCTTCTCAACCCATGATGTTCATTCTTTTTGTGAAATACTAAACTTGAGAACCCAAATAACTTAACTTCTATTTTGCAGACATCGCATCCTGGTGAAAATTCCCTACTCAGAGCTCTCGGCCTTAGGACAAATTCCCAGGCTTGCCCTAAGATCACCCCTTTCCAATGGGAGATTAACACTCCTCTGGAGCATGTAAAATACTGGTCCGCAAAATTACACACCAACAATCTTAATTTCGACACTCAACACTCCAAGAATGTAAACAGCACTTTAGGTTTCCAATTTCATCACACTATACATATGCTCCCAAAATCCCAATATAAATCATCCCATAATTTATCTTCACTCAGAAAAAAAAACTCAACGCTGTAAAAGGCTAGAGAAAAATGCTTACAATTATTTTATCACACACGGAATCCCAATAACACTGCTTTTCAATTTTCACATGCCCAACTAAACTACAATCGATGCACCAAAATTTACTGTGCTCAAACATTAAACCAAATTTTTCGGATACATTAAAATTTACTGGCCTGGGGAGTTGCTAAAATACCAGACATGACAACACAAAAAAAAAAACATAAATGAAAGAATTTTCAAATCCCTTTCTTTTTTTCCCTTTTTTCTGAACTCAGACCTGAGGAACTAATAAATTTTATTTTTGAAAACTGAACGACAACACAGCCACAATCAGAGGCCACAAACAAAAACCTTGGGGTTTTTTTTTCCTATGCTCAGCTCGAAGCTCAGGTATTTGCGTGGGCTTTTATGTATCAATACTGAAAGATATGAACTAAAACATTACCTTTGAGCTGGCGTTCCCCTTTTTTTCCTTTCTTTTTTTCACAACACAACTCCCCCCCCTTCCCGAGTTCAAGGTCCAGGAACAACCAAAGTCTCTGCAGTTCGTCTTCCATGACCTTTTTTTCTTCTGTTGACCGAGTGGGCACCTTTTCCCTGAACAAGGGCATCGCTGGCAGCTGCAGACTTGAGGTACTTTTTGATGAAAGGGAAGAGCCGTTCCATATCCATCTGGTGATTAGCAGCAATGTGTTTCTTGATGGCCTGCAGGGAAGAGCTTCCACGTTTCCTTAAACTGGTAATAGCCGAGGTAACCATTTCCGAAACTTTGGGATGAGATGGAACTATTATTTTTTTTCTCCGGCGTTTGAAGCAGGCCTCTTTTTGGGAGTAGCAACAGAATGGAGAAGCTGCAAATGTGTTGGGCCCTCTCTTTCCGGCATATCAATAAGGGAGAAGACATGTCCTTTTTCCGGCTAAGCCCTCTCCACGAACGACATCGTCTTAGCCTGTCGGCTCCCCGCCATTTTTCTTGCCAGGGCAAAGTTCCCGGCCGGCGGGATGCCTCTTTATCGGCGTTCTGCATCGTCAACCCTTCAAATGCCGAGACCAGAGCCAGAGTGTCACAATTTTACTAAAGCACTCGGGGATGTTTGAGACTGCTGACCTCTGATTGGCTGACCTCTGCATGGCAACAGCAGTTCCTCCCACAACGGAATTTCTCTCCCACTCCTGGAGAGTGACCCCTGACCTTCGCACGTAAGCATCGTTGCACCGTCCCGCACTCTCAACGAGAAAAAATTTTGTTTGAGGCACATGACATCTTCGGTCAGCCACGGGGAGAGGAACCCCTTGACCTTCGCTCGCAGGGACCAAGTAACTTCCTATGTGCGGCTGTGACCTTGTCTCAAAATAGAACATCGCCAACCCCTCTAAAAGCATTTCTGTAACATTTTTCTGATCGACTTCTACAGGACCCTTAAAATGGCCGATCTGAAAGATTTCCTTTTCTCACAACTTTTTTTTTTCAGAAACGTCCCCCCCCCCATTCCGTGATCTTAAAGTAAGATTAATTTTGATTCTCTGAGCTGCACACCTACTCCCCTTTTCCTATCGCGATAAAAGAACAGATAAAATAATTATTTCCAAAACCCCAAAGTCAGTTAAATCAAATATTATTCTCTTTTTTTTTTTCTTTAACATGAAATTTTGTTTTCGCCGCCCTGGTGGCGCAGTGGTCTAAGCGATGGCCTCTGATCATTCGTCTGAACGGGGTCCGGGTTCGAATCCCGGTGAGGCATGGATGTTGTGTTCGTCTTACGGCACTGGCTCTTTCCCTTCCCAGGAACCAGTGACCCTAAATTAGGGACGGGCGACTGCTTATAGCCCATTGAGTTGCTCACGGTGGTCGCTAAACCTCCAATCAAAAAAAATAATTTTGTTTTCCTGGTTGTGATTAAGACAAGCGAATTTTGCGCACGAATTCCCCTGCCTTTCAACCAGGAATTTTCTTCTAACGTATGTCATGGGAGAAAATTTTGCATTAATTAATCCCTAATAAACCAACAGAAAGATTGATCAGGACCCTCTGAAATTCACCAGAGGCTAAAATTTTCGCCATGACAAATACATTCCCCCTGCGAAAAAGACGAGCAAAGCGAGTCGAAACATAAAATAAAATCTCAGAAAATTTGCGTCTACCTACTACCCAACGCACACACACACGTGCTCCGACCATGTCAACAAACTGATGAATGTAAACAAACCTGCAGCGCCACCTACCTCCGGTGAGCTGACTTCCGTTCCAACATGGCTACCACTGAACTAGGAAAACAAATGTTCCGAAGCGAAGCTACTTATCACCTGACTTTAATTACAGAGGTAAAAGAATTTTTACAAGCCAAAAAAATTTTTCACGGAACGAAGAAAAAAAAATTCTGCATCGGCTCAAATACTAACCTGTTAACCAAACTGAGAAAGGTAAATGAAAAGAAATTTAACTGATTATTAAATTCCTAACTCACTGGCTATTACTACAGAAATACTAATCCTACCCAACACTGAACCTACACTGCACTACAATAGTAAACAACCTAACTTAAAATAACTAACCAGTGCATCTGGGCACTAAACTAACCAACCTGAGGAGAGAAGAGAAGTTACGCTTCTTACAATTTTGCATTATGCTTTCACCAATTTGACATCACCAACAACAGGCATTTTCGAATGACAACATTACTTTACAATACACTTTCTTCGCTTAGTTCAACAGAATATGATAAATTGCCTGAATGCAACACATTAAAAATACACTTAATTCAACACTCGGACTGTAGAGGGAAAAAAATTGCAACACATGAAAAATACACTTAAAAGTTCAATATTTGGAAAAATGTAAAATTGCATATATATATGACACACTGCAAACTATTAATTAGCACTAGTTATATTCAAAATGCCAAATTATACATTATGCAGGTACGCTTGAAAAATTATTTGTGTGAAAACTCATGTAGGTAAACACCCCCCCCCCCCAAAAAAAAAATTGTATGTGTGTCAAGCACCAAAAAAAAAATTATTTGTATGTCACGCACAAAATTACTGAAATTACTCATATATGTCACTGAAAATATTACACCAACACAAAAAAATTTTTTGTGTGTGTCAAGCCCGAACTGGCTTTTATGTTAAGCCCAAACTTATTCAAATATTAAAAACACTGCTACTGAAAAATTATAATACTTATACACAGAAATTCAGCTGAAATAAAAAAAATATGCACTTTCGCTACTTTGGCCACTGAGAGAGAGAGAGAGACTACCAGAACTTATCACTATGAGAAAAGAATTCACATATGATACCATACTCAAGATTTTTCGTAGCTACTGTGCAGTACAAGTTGAATTCCATGACCAGGCATGAATCCTGGTCTCGGCACCATTTATGTTGTGGTGGTAATCTTAGCCACGTTATATAAAGTTTATTATAATAGATAGCCAAAAGTAAACTTGAAGGTAAATTTTGAATTTAGACTAAAATTTAACTTTGGGAGATGGGTAGATGCATTTCGAAACAAAAAATATTTTCTAAGTATTAGAAGGCCATGAACATCCTAAACAAAAATGCATCTAAAAATTTACATTCCAAAAGCAGTTATTGAAAAGTTTGCGTTGTTTGTGTTCACGCAGAGTTGAGTCATCTAAAGGTGCAAAAATAAGTGAATATTGTTGCATGTGTATGAAAATGTGTCACTATAAGTCATAGAATAAAATGTACTCGTTCAATAACAACTTGTGGAGGCTGTGAAAGTCAATTTAAAAGGACAGGACAAAAATTGCAGTTATGAAATACCTTATAATACCAGGATTCGGATCGATAGCCTTAGTCAAGCTAAGGTGAATACATGGGACCAAGTCATGGAAGACAACAGCACACAAAATTTTTCACACTGCACTAATTTTGGATATTTTTTTGAAAGGCTACTGCCTATATTTATTTTTTCTTTAAAAACTTAACAAGGTAATTTAGTGGACAATCAGCTGTGGTATTTCTTTTTTTTTCTTGTTTGCTTACACACAGCAGTATAAAAACAGAATCTCAATCTTTTTTTCTATTTGGCCACTGGCCTTATGAACAGCACAACTTGACATATTTCAACACAGTTGGTTTGAACACCAGGCATTGACTTTATGCCGCCAAAATTATACTACGACTCACATAATTTACACAAAAAAATACAGAATTCTTTTTTATTTTAATTCCACAAGGTGGACAAGTTCTGTTCTTTTGAAACGTACTCTCTTCTCCCTCACCTAATTAGCTCAATGACAAATTTACAATTTTACACTTATTGATTTAAATTTACAGCACCTGAACAACCTTAGCAAACTCTACAATCTCCCCTAAACCAGCTTCAAAAACTTCAATTAAATTTACAGTTATAATAAGAGCCACAAATTATACATTAACAAATCTACTATCTGCAAGTAAACAAACCAAGTAAATTATCCTCAAAACAGAATTTGCACTGAGCACAAGCATTAATTAACATTACATAACCTATAGAAACTACACTGAATGAACCTACTTCACTAATAAAGAAACCTCACTAACTAACTAAAAAACTATCACTATTCATAACATCATCAACATAATTCAGAAATTCAAACAATCTTCCTGCACTAGCTTGCTCATAAAAATCCCATCACTCTGCACTTCAAATAATAGCTCAAGATACTTAATAACTCTATACTGTAAACAAAAGCTCAAAATACCAATTAACTAAATTTCCAAACTAAATATCATGTTCACTAACACTAACAACCAGAATTTACATCCCTAGCACTACAGCATATCATAAACAAATTAATTTAGATACTTTAAATCACACCAAACAAAACTTAAATTTAACACCTGCAGTGAATTACTGAGGTAGCGGTGAGGCAAATACTCTCAGTTCAGACATTACCCTGTTTTTTGAGAACCAACACATTAAGAAAATACTAGTCAGGCTGAAGGCGTGAAATCGGGTCGTGAATCCAATTTCAGCCTAGGCAAAGGGAAAGGAAAAAAAAATCCTCAAGTGCGACACATCATCAGGTACAGAATTTCCTCTAACATGATCTCGCAACATCCATTGAAGCAACGCCCGACCGACCCTCGCTGGCAGTACATATCTCCGTGGGCAGCGAAACTACTGGGGGGCTTGAAGACAAGTTTTCCCCAAAAAACCACGTCCTCAAGGCTCCCCCTTTTCGAACCAATGCATGATCCCACCTTGATCAACCACGGCTGCAAGAGCCTGTCGTACTTCAACCCAAAATACTCCAGGCACATCCGGCCCAGAACTAACACAACTATATCCCAGGAAAAATCACTTATCTCTCTATATCCCAAGAAATCCTAAATCACAATATCCACATATGTCTCAGGAAAAATTCCTTATCTCTATATATCCCAGGAAATCCAAAATCACAATATCCACATATATCCCAGGAAAAATCACTTATCTATCCACATATATCTCAGGAAAAAAATCACTTATCTCACACTACATCCAAATCCCAGGAAAAATCAAAAAGCAAGGAAATTCTTCTGTATCAAGGCAATGAGCAGGTCGCACTGCTGATAATAACACTGACCATTTGCATAACCTACTAAATATTTTCACCTTATTGAAAATTAAAATTACATTTAGACTCTTTTTGTAAAAACAAGAAAATTTAGGCCAAAGAAAAGAACAATTAATACTGGAACTGGTGAACAAAAGTGTGTCTTCTCAACCCATGATGTTCATTCTTTTTGTGAAATACTAAACTTGAGAACCCAAATAACTTAACTTCTATTTTGCAGACATCGCATCCTGGTGAAAATTCCCTACTCAGAGCCCTCTGCCTTAGGACAAGTTCCCAGGCTTGCCCTAAGATCACCCCTTTCCAATGGGAGATTAACACTCATCTGGAGCATGTAAAATACTGGTCCTCAAAATAAAACACCAACAATATTAATTTCGACACTCAACACTCCAAGAATGTAAACAGCACTTTAGGTTTCCAATTTCATCACACTATACATATGCTCCCAAAATCCCAATATAATTTATCCCATAATTTATCTTCACTCAGAAAAATAACTCAACGCTGTAAAAGGCTAGAGAAAAATGTTTACAATTATTTTATCACACACGGAATCCCAATAACACTGCTTTTCAAATTTCACATGCCCAACTAAACTACAATCGATGCACCAAAATTCACTGTGCTCAAACATTAAACCAAATTTTTCGGATACATTAAAGTTTACAGTCCTGGGGAGTTGCTAAAATACCAGACATGACAACACAAAAAAAAAACATAAATGAAAGCATTTTCAAATCCCCTTTCTTTTTTTCCCTTTTTTCTGAACTCAGACCTGAGGAACTAATAAATTTTATTTTTGAAAACTGAACGACAACACAGCCACAATCAGATGCCACAAAAAAAAACCTTGGGGGTTTTTTTTTCCTATGCTCAGCTCGAAGCTCAGGTATTTGCGTGGGCTTTTATGTATCAATACTAAAAGATATGAACTACAGCATAACTTTGAGCTGGCGGCCCCTTTTTTTCCTTTCCTTTTTTCCCACAACACAACTCCCCCGAGTTCACGGTCCAGGAACAACCAAAGTCTCTGCAATTCGTCTTCCATGTCTTTTTTTCCTCTGTTGACCCAGTGGGCACCTTTTCCCTGAACAAAAGCATCGCTGGCAGCTGTAGACTTGAGGTACTTTTTGATGAAAGGGAAGAGCCGTTCCATATCCATCTGGTGATTAGCAGCAATGTGCTTCTTGATGGCCTGCAGGGAAGAGCCTCCACGTTTCCTTAAACTGGTAATAGCCGAGGTAACCATTTCCGAAACTTTGGGATGAGATGGAACTATTATTTTTTTCTCCGGCCTTTGAAGCAGGCCTCTTTTTGGGAGTAGCAACAGAATGGAGAAGCT
Organism: Macrothele yani; assembly: GCA_039090855.1. Classification (NCBI taxonomy): domain Eukaryota; kingdom Metazoa; phylum Arthropoda; class Arachnida; order Araneae; family Macrothelidae; genus Macrothele; species Macrothele yani. Next base: position 66,963,726 of record CM077002.1, on the reverse strand, counting down.
GTAGATGTGTTGGGCCCTCTCTTTCCGGGATATCAATAAGGGAGAAGACATCTCCTTTTTCTGGCTAAGTCCTCTCCACGAACGACATCGTCTTAGCCTGTCGGCTCCCCGCCATTTTTCTGGCCAGGGCAAAGTTCCCGGCCGGCGGGATGCCTCTTTACCGGCGTTCTACATCGTCAACCCTTTAAATGCCAAGACCAGAGCCAGAGTGTCACAATTTTACTAAAGCACTCGGGGATGTTTGAGACTGCTGACCTCTGATTGGCTGACCTCTGCATGGCAACAGCAGTTCCTCCCACAACGGAATTTCTCTCCCACTCCTGGAGAGTGACCCCTGACCTTCACACGTAAGCATCGTTGCAGCGTCCCGCACTCTCAACGAGAAAAAATTGTTACCAGGCACATGGCATCTTCGGTCAGCCAGGGTAGAGGAACTCTTGACTTTCACACGTAGGGACCAAGTAACTTCCTATTTGCGGCTGTGACCTTGTACCAGAAATAGAACAACGCCAACCCAAGAAAGCATTACTGCAACATTTTCTGATCGACAACTACAGGACCCCTAAAATGGCCGATCTGAAAGAAGATTTCCTTTTCTCACAACTTTTTTTTCAGAAATGCTTCCCCCCCCCCCCATTCCGTGATGTTAAAGTAAGATTAATTTTGATTCTCTGAGCTGCACACCTACTCGGCTTTTCCTATCGCGATAAAAGAACAGATAAAATAATTATTTCCAAAACCCCAAAGTCAGTTAAATCAAATATTATTCTCTTTTTTCTTTTCTTTAACATGAAATATTGTTTTCCTGGTTGTGATTAAGACAAGCGAATTTTGCGCACGAATTCCCCTGCCTTTCAACCAGGAATTTTCTTCTGACGTATGTCATGGGAGAAAATTTTGCATTAATTAATACCTGATAAACCAACAATAAGATTGATCAGGTCCCTCTGAAATTCACCAGAGGTTAAAATTTTCGCCATGACAGATGCAAAGAAATCATTAATGTAATTTGTACTAGCAGGGTGGTATTTCCCCGGTAAATATTACTATCTGTGGAAGCACCAAGTTCAGCGGGTGAAAATTAATGAATGAAAAATATATTCCTGTAATTTTCCAGTAAACTTATCTTTAATTTTTTTATGTAGTCAATTTTATTTTATGAAACAAAAAAGAAAGGAAGAGGAATGGAAATACTTATCTCCGAGGAGACATCTATAGAACTCCCGTACATCTGGCGTGCGCTTCTGGGAAACCGCGACACTGAAATGCAATGCACCGGTGTGATGTCGCGTGCATGCGACTTGACATTGGCATTGATCATCTTTTTTGTACCGTTTTAAATTTTGAATATCTGGAACTCTTTATTTACATTATATTGTATTTCTGCCTGATAAGCCGCCCGTTGGTGGTGAAAGCTAACGTTTGTTAATTTTTGATTTTAATACACCAGTAACCGGATATTTTTGCACACTATTGTTATCTACGGTTCTCAAACTTAGACCGTAGGTTGGGTATTGGAGTGCTGAATTGTGTTGCAGATCTTAAGAGTGAAAAATTGAACTTTTAACGAAAACTTTGTATGGGGGCCCCTTAATCGCGGGTCCCGACCCGTTCCAAAAACCATCTACGGTCTAAGAGTACCGTGAAATAGTATCCCAAATTTGGTGGTTCTAAATTGAAAACTGTAGATTTTACGAAAATTTTCTATGGGGCGCCTAAAGTCCGGGATCCGACCCGTTCCAAAAACCGTCTACCGTCTAAGTTAGAGCACCATGAGGTGGTTGTATATTGAAAACTGTATATTTTACGATAATTTTGAATAAGGGGCCCGGGGTCCTTTTCAAAAAACGTCTGCCGTCTAAGTTAAAGCACCATGAGGTGGTACACCGAATTTGATGGTTCTAAATTGAAAACTGTAGATTTTATGATAATTTTGGAGGGGGCCCTACAGCCCATGCACCCGTCCATTCCAAAAACTGTCTACCGTCTATGTTAAAGCACCATGAGATAGTATACCAAATCTGATAGTTTTAAATTGAAAACTGTATATTTTACGATAATTTTGAATGAGGGGCCCTGGACCCTGGACTTCCGACCCGTTCCCAAAACCCTTTAAGGTCTAAGTTAGAGCACCATGAGATATGGTGGATCTAAATTGAAAATTGTAGCTTTTACGAAAAATTTCTATGGGGGCCCCTTGACCGCGGGCTCCGACCACTTCCGAAAACCGCCTACGGTCTAAGTCAGAGCACCGTGAGATAGTATACCAAATTTGGTGGTTTTAAATTGAAAACTGTAGATTTGACGAATATTGCGTATGGGGGGCCCTTGACCTCGGGCCCCATATCTTCCCAAAACAGTCTACGGTCGAAGTTAGTGCACTATTAGGTAGTATACCAAATCTGGTGGTCCTAAATTGAAAACTGTAGATTTGGCGAAAATATTCTATGGGGGCCCATCGACCCCGGGCTCCGACCATTTCCAAACACCGTCTACGGTCTAAGTCAGAGCACCGTGAGATAGTATACCAAATTTGGTGGTTTAAAATTGAAAACTGTAGATTTGACGAATATTGCGTATGGGGGGCCCCTTGACCGCGGGCGTCATATCTTTCCCAAAACAGTCTACGGTCTAAGTTAGTGCACCATGAGGTAGTATACCAAATTTGGTGGTTCTAAATTGAAAACTGTAGATTTTGCGAAAATATTCTATGGGGGGCCCCTCGACCCCGGGCTCCGACCACTTTTAAAAACCATATACCGTCTAAGTTAAAGCACCATGAGATAGAATACCAAATCTGGTGGTTTTAAATTGAAAACTGTAGATTTTACGATAATTTTGATTGAGTGGCCGTGGACCCCGAGCCTGGGCACTGTTGGAAAAGCGGTACGGGTAACCCCAATTTCCACCAAAATTTAATCAGGACATCAATTTCTATGCAGTCCCCCTCCCCTTTAAATATACTTTTTTTTTGCAATTCATCAAAATCTATCGAAAGCAACTTATTTTGGGATTACTGCGATGTTATGGTACCACGATGTTTTGCCCTGCGATGTTATGGTACCACGATGTTTTGTCCTGCGATGTTATGGTGGCCGCCCCGGTGGCGCAGTGGTCTAAGGCAATGGTCTATGATCATTCATCCGAAGGGGTCCGGGTTCGAATCCCGGTGAGACATGGATGTTGTGTTTGTCTTACGGCACTGGCTCTCTCCCTTCCCTGGAGCCAGTGACCCTAATTTAGGGACGGGCGACTGCTTATAGCCCATTGAGTTGCTCACGGTAGTCGTTAAACCTCCAATTAAAAAAAAATGTTATGGTGCCGCGATGTTTTGACCTGCGATGTTTTAGTACTGCGATGTAATGGTACTGCGATGTTATGTCGGCGATTATATGTCGTGCGATGTTTTGACCTGCGATGTTATGTCGTAGATCCAATTTAGGGTCACTGGTTCCAGGGAAGGGAGAGAGCCAGTGCTGTAAGACAAACACAACATCCATGCCTCACCGGGATTCGAACCCGGACCCCTTTCGGACGAATGATCAGAGGCCATCGCTTAGACCAATGCGCATTATATACAAAATGCATTGTTGAAGAAATTTTGAGACTAGTGGAAATTTGTATCAAACAAAACAGTTTCCGTTTTCGCGGAAGATTTTTCCAACAGAATGAAGGCCTTGCAATGGGTAGCCCGTTGTCGCCATTTTTATGCGAAGTCTACATGCGTCACTTTGTGGACAAACTCTTTCAGCTCGTTACATTCGACCTGTGGATTTGACATATAGATGATACCTTTGTCTTCTGGAATGGCAGGAATTCAGAAATACCTAGATTAGTTGAACTTATCAATTCAATTGATCCTTGCCGCCCCGGTGGCGCAGTGGTCTAAGCGATGGCCCCTGATCATTCGTCCGAACGGGGTCCGGGTTCGAATCCCGGTGAGGCATGGATGTTGTGTTTGTCTTACGGCACTGGCTCTCTCCCTTCCCTGGAACCAGTGACCCTAAATTAGGGACGGGCGACTGCTTATAGCCCATTGAGTTGCTCACGGTGGTCGTTAAACCTCCAATCAAAAAAAAAAATTGATCCTCATATACAGTTCACATGTGAGACTAAAAATTATGGCTGCTTACCATTCCTGGATGTCCTTGTGTCACGCTCTGAAGGTTCCTTTAGTACAACAGTTTACCAAAAACCATTCGTTGTTTCTTTACCCCCACAAGCAAAATCAAATCACCCATGGAAACAAACAAATTCTGCCTTCTACACATACGTATATCGTGCAATACATATATGCTCAGCTGAGGATTCCTTGCAGAAAGAGTTTGATTTCCTTAAACGAATTGCAGTACACAGAGGATATACACATTCCGTTATAGATGAAGCTAAACAAAAATTTAGGAAACAGAAGCATGTCTGCTCACTCACGCCGGTAGACAACCCAATACGACAGAATTGGGCGGTTATCCCATTTGCTCCACATATTTGTTTTGGAATTTCAAAAATTCTCAAGAGTTTTAATTTCAAAGTTATTTTCAAACCCATATGCAAGATAAATTTTTCGGATCAAAAGATTACGTCGAAGACATAAATTCCTGGGGAATTTATCAGATACCTTGTGAATGTGAACTTTCATATATAGGACAAACCCGCAGGGCTTTGAATATCCGTGTGAAGGAGCACAAGACCTACGTACGGAATTGTGAACTGAAGAAGACGTCTATAGCCCAGCAGTGTCACGAAAAGAACCATAAATTCCTGTTTGGAAAAGCTACGCTCATTGATAAACATGATTCAACGATCAAGCTTAATGTATTAGAAGCTTTTCACATATACCGGAACTCTTCACTGCTTGTCAACATGACGTCAACTCCATTTCTTTCAAGCGCGTTGAAACAACTCACCAAAAACCGTGACCATCAGAACTCTGATGATGTCACACACAGAGAATGGAGAGACAGAGCGTGCACAAGCCAGAGTTATGGAAATTGGTGGGCGGGGAAAAAGAACGATAGCAGAGCACCGTCGGCGCTTTATGGAACTAAACCCCACGTGCTCTCTGACGTAACGTCCCTACTGTAACGCTCATAATTCGAAATTGGTTACTTTGCTTGTTATTACTACCGTTACCTTTTTAGACGCTCTAACTGTGTGATTCTGTGATTATAACAACGCTTTTCGTTATTTCGTAGAAGTTATTTTCGGCGGATAATTATTTCATCTTTTATATGTAGGAAATCTTTGTCTATTTTTTTAACTGTTAAAAATCGATATGAGTAAAATTTATATCAGAGTAGAGCCCTTACTGTATTTTGTTTTTCGTAATTCCATTTGATCCTTCGGGCAGGTGTTTACAGATGTTTGATTCGTGATACAATTATGTCAGTTTGTTACTTTTTATTTGCCATTGCTTTGATATTTTTCCGTTGTTTATTTTCAAATTCCGGCAGTAGTATGTTGCGTTGACGAAGGTCTGCATTTTGAGAACGAAAGCTGCTACAGATTTATTAGTTTCTTTTAAGTCAGAGTTAGTACTTTATTTCTCATTATAATTCCCGACTGCAAAGTGCTGTTCTTACGATTAAGAATATACGCCTAATTCCGTTACACCTACCGCAAAATTCCTCGGTCAATCACGCTACAGTGAACCTAACCAACTCTGGAAGTAAGGAAAATGGCGGCTCTCGCAGGGAAGGAAAATCGAGAGAGACGTTTGTAAACAAGTGGGAGGAGCGTAGTTGTGACGTCACTTTTAGTTCTCATTAACAGGCCGTGGGGCCGCCAACGTCTATGTGAGTTTAACATTATGCTGTTGCCATCGGACAAAGTGGAGAATTTTTTTTTTTTTTTTTGAGGTTTAACGACCACCGTGAGCAACTCAATGGGCTATAAGAAGTCGCTCGTCCCTAATTTAGGGTCACTGGTTCCACAGAAGGGAGAGAGCCAGTGCCGTAAGACAAACACAACATCCATGCCTGACCGGGATTCGAACCCGGACCCCTTACGGACGAATGATCAGAGGCCAGCGCCTTAGACCACTGCGCCACCGGGACGGCGGAGAATTTCCTTTACGATCTTCTAGAGTGCACACTCTGTACCTCTCTTCTATGTGATGTCACAATGATTTGAATGTTTACCCATGGCTTTCTCCGATTAATCGTATATGCCTACGTAAACCAAACGACTTCTTTAATTTTGCTACAAATTTAGAACATTACATAATATGCAAAAAGCAAGCAAATCACAGCAAAATATACAGTTGTCATTCACAATAAATTGCAATCGACGATTGAATCCCAAAGAACTTAATTAAACCTAGTAAACGGAAAATAAAGTGATGCTAACTGGTGGAATGACATACCTGGCATTTTCTTTTTAAATTTATTTGCACAGCTGAATGCCACGCAGGATCCCATGGAAACAAAATATGAACACGCTAAAGTATGTTGTCAAACACAGAAAAAAATCTACGCTGACAAACTAGTTTAACAAAAAATATGAGCTTCTAAAAATCACAAATTTTCAATGTTTTCCTATGGCAGACACGACCAAGAGGGTAACCAAGCACGCGGAAGGATATCATAACAATTAACAGGTCGTCTTCAGAAATCTGCGGTTATTTTTTTTTTTTTTTTGATTGGAGGTTTAACGACCACCGTGAGCAACTCAATGGGCTATAAGCAGTCGCCCGTCCCTAATTTAGGGTCACTGGTTCCAGGGAAGGGAGAGAGCCAGTGCCGTAAGACAAACACAACATCCATGCCTCACCGGGATTCGAACCCGGACCCCTTACGGACGAATGATTAGAGGCCATCGCTTAGACCACTGCGCCATCGGGGCGGCCAGAATCTGCGGTTAAGGCAAGGAGGTTAGAAGTAAGAGGAGTTGGCAACATCTCCTCTCAGTGTGCTTCTGGCGCGACGCCACTTTTTATCAGCTGACTACGCCAATGCGCCCAACCTTTTTTTTTTTGATTGGAGGTTTAACGACCACCGTGAGCAACTCAATGGGCTATAAGCAGTCGCCCGTCCCTAACTTAGGGTCACTGGTTCCAGGGAAGGGAAAGACCCAGTGCCGTAAGATAAACACAACATCCACGCCTCACCGGGATTCGAACCCGGACCCCTTTCGGACGAATGTTCAGAGACCATCGCTTAGACCACTGCGTCACAGGAGTGGCACGCCCAACCTAAGAATCTCCTGTATATCTCTATGGGGAAATCACGATTTTGAACGGGGTTTTTGGGCCCTTACTCTACCGATACAGGCATGAAAAAAAACTGAGGCTGAAATATTCATTCCCATAATAAAAAATTTCCAGAAAAAACAGGAAAATATATGTTGGTATTTCTTTAAAAAATTGAACAAAATAATTATTTTTTGAGCGGAAGTGCATAGAGCGCATGGTTACTTACTGCCCACGTGCAAATAACCATGTTTAAAATATAACCAAAAGCCTAATGTTAAGAAATAAGAAGCCGCCCCGGTGGCGCAGTGGTCTAAGCGATGGCCTGTGATCATTCGTCCGGAAGGGGTCCGGGTTCGAATCCCGGCGAGGCATGGATGTTGTGTTTGTCTTACGGCACTGGCTCTTTCCCTTTCCTGGAACCAGTGACCCTAAATTAGGGACGGGCGACTGCTTATAGCCCATTGAGTTGCTCACGGTGGTCGTTAAACCTCCAATAAAAAAAAAAAAAAAGAAATAAGAAGTCCGAAATATTCCTTCTTTCCATCCTTGGTTTGCATGCGCTAAACCAAACTGTTTAAGCCACAGGAAGTGACGTCACGTTCCCGAACTCCCGCAGCGCAGACTTCCACCACCTCAGAGAGAGGACAGAAACAGCTGATCTGTTTTGGCTTCACTCAAAACCGGTCCCTTCACCTCCTCTTCTTCTAGCCTCCTTGGGTTAAGGCGTCTCCTATATTTTTTACCTCCATGATGTTTACGTTCCCTTCGTCCTGACATAGTCGACGCTAATAAAGCTTTTAATTGTGAATAGACGTTGATAATTTATTCATACAAAAGTGCATGTTTGTGAAGTGTTTCAGATTTTGTTTTGTTCTTTTGAATTCCAAGCAAAATAGCATTCTGCTCCTCCCATAAGAAAGCGTAGTTGTGTGGAGTCATCCTTGGGAGTAATCGGCTCACATGTTCGTAGCGCTGTCTAGTGACAAGTTACATTGAGCCGCCCCGGTGGCGCAGTGGTCTAAGCGATGGCCTCTGATCATTCGTCCGTAAGGGGTCCGGGTTCGAATCCCGGTGAGGCATGGATGTTGTGTTTGTCTTACGGCACTGGCTCTCTCCCTTCCCTGGAACCAGTGACCCTAAATTAGGGACGGGCGACTGCTTATAGCCCATTGAGTTGCTCACGGTGGTCGTTAAACCTCCAATCAAAAAAAAAAAAAAAAAAAAAAAGTTACATTGACGGGCGATTTTTGTTTCCAGAGTTACCCCTAACTACCTGACTATCGCAATAAGTTCCTTGCAAGGAGGTAAGAAGAAGAAGAGGTGAAGGGACCCGCTTTGAGTGAAGCCAAAACAGATCAGCTGTTTCTGTCCTCTCTCTGAGATGGTGGGAGTCTGCACTGCGAGAGTTCGGGAACGTGACGTCACTTCCTATGGCTTAAGCTGTTTTGCTTAGCACATGCAAACCAAGCATGGAAAGAAGGAATATTTCGGACTTCTTAACATTAGGCTTTTGGTTATATTTTAAACATGGTTACTTGCACATGGGCAGTAAGTAACCATGCGCACTATGTACTTCCGCTCAAAAAATCATTATTTTGTTCAATTTTTTAAAGAAATACCAACATATATTTTCCTGTTTTTTCTGGAAATTTTGTATTATGGGAATGAATATTTCAGCCTCAATTTTTTTCATGCTTGTATGGGTAGAGTAAGGGTCCGAAAAACCCGTTCAAAATCGCGATTTCCCCATAAAGATATACAGAAGATTTTTAGGTTGGGCGCATTGGCGTAGTCAGCTGATAAAAAGTGGCGTCACGCCAGAAGCACAGTGAGAGGCGCTGTTGCCAGCTCCTCTTACTTCTAACCTCCTTGGTTCGTTGCCAGTAGACCAAGAAAATTGTGTTAGTTCCGGAAAGTGGCAACACGTTTCGTAAACCTAATGTTGATTGCGGTATTTTGAAGTATGCCAGTGAGGGCGGAAATTGTTCCACCTCCACCTGCCAATTCATGTCAACCTGGAGTGACACGATCATTGCTGTATAATGGTTCGAAATTCCAGGGCCATCAGAAAAGCAAGGGGAACTGCTACGATGTCGAAGTTGTTCTTCAAGTGAGTTGTCTTATCATGTCTGGGAGTAGGCTTAAGATTTGTGCGGCACCAGCTCTCCAACCCCTCTGACCTCCAAACTTTTGAGCTCCCTTGCGATTGTTTTGTTTACTTGTATACTGTACAAATATTAAACGTACCATTTGACAATGACGCTATTTATAAAGTGCCATTTATTTGAAGACAAGTAAAATATTTAAGTTTGCCCCATTCCCGTTCAAATGAGGATTACAGAACTCTGGGGCCGAGTACACGATGCATTGCATACAATCACTAGCCGGTCAAGTTCGAATCCTAGGTGAAGCATATTGTGTTGTCTGTGGCATGGCTCTGTACCTTTCCTGGAACTAGTGGACCCAAATTAAGGATGGGAGTCAGCTTGTGTACCATTGAGTTGAACATAAAGGTCCCCCCCTCACAATTTGCTAAATTTTGAAATTTAACAATTGGTGTTCATTGGAGGTCCTGTGTGAGATACGTCTTGTGTTTGTTCTTTAGTTTCGATTCACATTTATTCCTTACCCTTGAAATTTGGGTTTGGTTACTTATTTTTTTATTTATTATTTTTTTTTATTCTAGGTTTAACGACCACCGTGAGCAACTCAATGGGCTATAAGCAGCCGCCCGTCCCTAATTTAGGGTCACTGGTTCCACGGAAGGGAGAGAACACAACATCCATGCCTCACCGGGATTCAAACCCGGACCCCTTTCAGACGAATGATCAGAGGCCATCGCTTAGACCACTGTGCCACCGGGCCCGCGTTTTGGTTACTTATTCTGTGGTAGTGAGGAGTTGAAGAAAGAATTTTTTTTCTTTTTAGGGGTATTTCTATGCCTATATGTGGTGGTGGCGGCGCATTTTTATGGGTTTTGAATTTTGTGTGCAGGGGTTGTCTGATTGCTGCTGTTATGGGTATTCCTCACGAGAGTTGTCAGCCTTTGCTGAGTTTTTTACTATCTATTTGGCAAAAGGCAGGATTCCTTGATCACATTTTTGAGGTCAGCAGGCTGGATCCATTGTCATTATGTTGAGATTTTCAAATTCTCCTTGGTTATATTTTTCCTGAGGCAGAGCAAGCAGCTTGCTTGTGAGCAAACTATCTTTGAAAACTGGCAGATGAGTTATTTCATGCCCCCATCTGAGCGCTGGACTATTCGTCCGAGATTGGTCTGTGATGTACCTGTGTTTCTGGCTCTTTCCCTTCCCTGGAGCAAGTGACTCTACATTAAAGGTCTGCAATAACTTATGCTCTATCAAGTCCCCAAACAAAGTTATTCATGGCACTGTGTAGAGGACTATTTTTTTTTTTAATTGGTTCCCCATTTAGAAAAAAAAAGTTTTCTCACTCTGAAATTTCGTAGAAGTAGCCACGCCAATTACAGTGTTCTACTTTGCACCTATGTGTCACTGATCCAAAGCTTTGTGTTTCGTAGATTAGAAAGAAGGGCTATGAAACAAGCATGCTGACTGATGTAACTTGGTAAATGATTCGTAAACCAATTTGGCCATCACAAGTGATGTAGGAGGAAGAGCTTGTGTTAATCTTCAGGTAGGGCTAGATAAATCTTGGTTGTCAGGTTTGCTCTGGCGCCTCAAAATTTAGCCTATGGCCCGCATTTTTTTACTTCAAATTATGTAATTTTTAGTAAAAACCATGGTTTCATATAGTCCACTGATTGTGTGTTAAAAAGTTATAAATTAGGATTTAGGAAAAAGATGTTTTTGTGGCACTTTAAAGAAGAAACTTAGCACAACACATGTATAGAGGGCCATAAACCAATGGAAATATTTTTTTCATTACTTACGAGCATTGTGATAAAAATATGTTGTAATGAAGCTGTACTATTTGCAGAAGACTACGTGCTATGATAAGCCAATGGAGCTATTCCATGGCACGCAATCATTTTGCAGATCGTATTTGTTAGTTTTGCTGCATAAATCATACTAGTTAAGGCTTCTGTTCGCCCTTCATTTAAACATTTTCAAAAAAGCCAAGCCGCCCCGGTGGCGCAGTGGTCTAAGGTGCTGGCCTCTGATCATTCGTCCGTAAAAGGTCCGGGTTCGAATCCCGGTCAGGCATGGATGTTGTGTTTGTCTTACAGCACTGGCTCTCTCCCTTCCCTGGAACCAGTGACCCTAAATTAGGGACGGGCGACTGCTTATAGCCCATTGAGTTGCTCACGGTGGTCGTTAAACCTCAAAAAAAAAAAGCCAAGTCAGGGCTTAAAATTCAAATTTGAAATGGAAGGGCATCTTCCCACTTGAGTTTGTAAATGGAGGGGATTGAAAATTTCAGGCCGTCCCGGTGGCGCAGTGGTCTAAGCGATGGCCTCTGATCATTCGTCCGAAAAGGGGTCCGGGTTCGAATCCCGGTCTGGCATGGATGTTGTGTTTGTCTTACGGCACTGGCTCTCTCCCTTCCGTGGAACCAGTGACCCTAAATTAGGGACGAGCGACTGCTTATAGCCCATTGAGTTGCTCACGGTGGTCGTTAAACCTACAAAAAAAAAAAAAATTCGGGTGAGGAGTTTTGAACATGTGACTTAATAATATTAAAAGACTGGGAAAACAGTAGTAATTTTTCAAACAATATAAGCTATACTTGATTTTTAAAACAGACAGGTGAATCAGATAAAAAAATTTACTACATTTAATCCAATACAAATTATCATGATTCGTTTTACAAAACTAGAGTTGTTCGTTTTGCAGTACTTTGATATAAAATTGCACCTGAAATATATATATATATAGGTGTTTCATTTCTTGCCACAGTCGGCAAGCTTTGATCAGCTGCTGTTTTATTTCTGAGGGTTTATCTGGCCAAATTTCAGAAATATGCATTAAGATTTTTGTTGCTCAGTAAATCTCTAAATTTTGACTGAATTCTGTTATGTGTGCTGAAGCCATGTTCACATGGTACATTTGTTAAACACAAGACTTACTTTTGACACTAATGGAAATGTGTGCAGATGGTTGCTTAGAAAACTCTAGACATTGGCATGTATACTCTTCAATTTTTACAGCTGTGTTTGATATAGTGAATATTCCATAACTGCATCTTCATTAATTTTCAAAATAAAGAAAAAGCCGCCAGGCTTCTTTTGAAATACTGTATCAAAACTTTGTGTGTATTGCTTCATAGATTCAGATTCTACACACTCAAACTTCAAAAGGAGTTCCATTGTGGTGGGAGAAAATAATAAATTAGTTGTCTATCTTAATCTCAAAAGATAAAAAAACCCTTCACAGGACATTGTGATGTGCAAGTTTAGTATTATAAGGGTCAACTAATTTATTGTTTTTAAACATGTTTCCCATCAGCTCTGAAAAAAAAATATCTTCTTGAATACTATATATGAGATGTTTACAGTTCACATAATTGAGACTTGGTTGATTCAACCATTTCTTCTGATATAAGGAATGTCCAGTTTTTCCCTTTGCAACTATTTATAGAGGGAAAATAATGTTTAACAATAATTCAGGACAGTGGAAACAGCGAAAAAAAAATTATGATTATGCAAAAAAAGGTTGATTCAACCATTTCTTCTGATATAAGGAATGTCCAGTTTTTCCCTTTGCAACTATTTATAGAGGGAAAATAAGTTTAACAATAATTCAGGACAGTGGAAACAGCGAAAAAAAAAATTACGATTATGCAAAAAATCTTTGCTCCGTCCGACTTCAGTTTTCGGAAATTTTTCCTCCATTTTCAAGGTGAAACACAATCGGTTATTCGAGCAAAATTATACTTTTACATTAACACTGAGCAGTGGGAATATTGCGAGAAAAAAATAAATTATGAGAACAGATCAAATCTGCAGTTCGTCTAACTTCCGTTTTCGAAAGTTTTGAAAGATGAAATTCCGTCCCCAGCCAGAAAACGATCCCGCCTACCCTTCCACCGCCACACACATACCAAAAAATATATATTTATTATCTTCAGTTTTGCATTGTTCTCGAGAATGACACAAATGATGACAACAAAGAGTTCCTCGAATCCGTGGAAGAAACTCGCGCCTGAAGTTTACTAGGATATTTTGGCTCTGTCAAACTTCCGTTATCGAAAGCTGAAACACAAACATTTATGCAATAAATTGATATTTAATAAGTGCTTGACAGAGGAAACTTCGCAAGAAAAAGAAATTACTATTATGGTAATCTTCAGTTGTTGTTTTTCGTAGATCTTGAGTGTAACCGAAATGTGGCAAAAACAGCGGAATTCCGCGAATCCGAAGAAGAATCTCGTGCCTGATTTGTAACAGTCCGCAATATGCAAAATGAACTGCTCGTGCATGTACATATGAAAGCCAATTCACATGTCCATAAACTGATTTATGTTCCCGACGTGAACAATGTATTCGATTGCAGTTTTCCGGAACTCTGAACAGTTCGCTTCTAACGCACTTAATTTTACGAAGGATACGTTTTTAATGCACAAATTTTGCGAGTGGTCCAAAATTTTATATTTATATGCATTTTTTCTTAAAATTTTGTAAGGCGGCGGGAATCCCAACTTTATTTCGGCAGGAATCACGCTCTGCATTTTAACCTCTGCAATACTACGGATTGTCCAGTTTCTACTGGTTATTATTCACTTCAAAACAACACAGAAGTACCTAAAAAATGAGTTATTATTTTTTTTATTTCTTGCTTTGGACTTTTTAGGCCATCTTGTAAATAACTTTTGTGTTGGAAGTTACAATTCAAAATCAACATGCCATTTGTGTGCTATACAATGTACGCATTTTTTTATTTCATGCTTTGTGGACACACTGCTGCAGATTATGAATCAGATTTTTTCTTCTTTTTTTCTGAATTTCATGATCTAGATTATATGAAAAAAAATACAGTACATTGAGCTTATATATGGGCAAAATTTAACTTCAACAAATTGTGTGCTAATGAAATCCAAAATTTTCATTTTTTGTGAGCAGCAGGGAACAGAAAATTATGGAGCGAATTGAAATTCTATTTCTCAGTGTTTGGGCTATGATATGCAATCTTCTGAATGCTCTGAATTCATTATTGGTTTTATTATGTATAAACTATATGGCCTCTGCTTATATAGTTGAAGGTTAAACAATTCAGCTGTACAGCACTGAAGTGTGGCACTATTCTATAACTGGGAGGCCTGTTCAACATAATAGGGCTACTCCAGTGGCTCTTTGGAAAATGGCTATATTTTGCATTGACACTTGTTTCCAAAATCAGGATGAAATGACATTTCCATGAAGCTGTACAATTCCTTCACATAGCCATGCAGTATTGTCCAATATACACAGGCCTAACCACTCATTTTAATGAATCATCATCATCATCATCATTGTCAACCATTATCAATCCACTGCTGGACGAAGGTCTCCCCAAGTTTCCTCCACAACGGTCTGTCTTGTGCCAGTCTCCTCCATGTCACTCCCGCATATTTACGAATTTCATCCACCCATCTCCCATGTGGTCTTTTTCTGGGTCTTTTCCTGTCCCTTGGAATCCAATCTAAAATTTTGGCTGTCCATCTATGGTCTGTCCTTCTGGCAGTATGTCCAGCCCATTGCCATTTCAGGGATTTAACTCTGATCATGATGTCTTCCACTCTCGTCATTTTTCGGATCCACGAGTTCCTCTTCTTATCTCTCCTGGTTATACCAAGTATGCACCTCTCCATGCTGCTTTGAGTTGTCTGCAGCCTTTGTATGTCTCTTTTAGTTAAGGTCCACGTCTCTGCACCATACGTAAGCACTGGAAGGATGCATTGATCAAACACTTTTCTTTTAAGACATAATGGCATATTGCTCTTGAAAATTATGCTGTTTCTTCCAAAAGCTCTCCAGGCAAGTTTTGTACGCCGATTAATTTCATCATCAATGTGACCCTCACTTGATATCTGCTGTCCAAGATAAACATATGTATCTGTTATCTCCAGTTTTTCTCCATCAATCGATAAATCTTCATTTCTTGTAAAAGCATTGAACATCACTTTTGTCTTCTGAAAGTTCATTTTTAATCCCACTTCTTTACTCTTGTCAGCAAGTTCCTGGATCATACTCTGCAGCTCTGATGGGGTAGTTGCAAAAATGACTACGTCATCAGCAAAACGAAGGTGGGTTAGATAATCTCCATTAATCTTTATCCCTTTGTTTTCCCAGTTCAGTGATTGAAAGACATTTTCCAATGTGGCATTAAAGAGCTTCGGAGATATGGTGTCACCTTGTCTCACTCCCTTTCCAATTTTTATGTGTGTTGTATTTTCAAACAGCCGAATCTTTGCACTTGCATTTTCATAGATGTTATTAATAATATTAATGTATGCATCTTCAATACCGCAGGATTTCAGAGCCGTGGTAACTGCTGATGGTTTCACCGAATCAAAGGCTTTTTCATAATCGATAAAAGCCATGCACAATGGAAGTTCATATTCCCTCGCTCTTTCAATTAGTTCTCTCAGTACGTGGATATGATCTATTGTGCTGTAGCCACTCCTGAATCCAGCTTGTTCTCTCGGTTGAGCCATGTCCAGTGTTACCTTCAAGCGGTGTGAAAGAACTTTAGTGAAGATTTTATAAACCACTGATAGGAGGCTGATAGGTCTGTAGTTCCTGAGATCCTCAATGTCACCTTTTTTATGTAGCAGGATCATTGTAGCGTTGTTCCAATCCTCAGGAATCTTCCCTTCATTAAGGCATCGAGTGAAAATTTGGGCGAGTACTGTTTCAATTTCTCCACTTGCTTCTTGTATGATGTTTATAGTAATTCCATCTTCTCCTGGAGCTTTCCCCCGCTTCATGTTCTTGATTGCATGAGCAACTTCTGCTGGGAGGACTGGAAGAACTCTGGTACCTTTCATGATGTCTGGAGTACATGTATCATCCCTTTCATATAATTTGGAGTAGAAATCTTTCACTCTTGTCAAAATTTCGCCTCTATTTCTTGTTATAGAACCATCTTCTTTTCTCAGAGCCATAATCTGTTTTCTTCCCTTACTGAGATGTCCCTTTGCTATCTTAAGGCTTTGGTTGTTTTCAATTGCTTTCCTCACTAGCTCACAGTTGAATTTCCTTACGTCTTCAGTGATACTTTTTCGTGTTGTCTTGCATAGCTCTATATATTCCACTTTGGAAGTCACATCTTCTTTAGTTGTCCTCATCTCTCTTCTTTTTGCATCAACATTTTGGTTTTTCCTGATAATTTGTTCACATGCAACTTGTTCTTAGACCCAGCTAATTTTGTTGCTGTTTCCATTAGAGCTTTGGTTACTTTTCTGTTAACTTCCGAAATATCCACTTCTTCCGATGTTAGGCCTTCTAAAGCAGAGAATCTGTTCGTCAGTTCCAACTTGAAAGTATTATGGTGTTTTTTAAGGTTGGTTATGTCAATACATTTTTTTTGTCTTATGAGCTTGCCACGTTCCAGTTTAGTGTTGAGGTGCATCTTACATCTCACCAATCTATGGTCACTACCTGTGTTGAACTTGTTCAGCACACTGCAGTCTTCGATGACGAATTTTTTGTTACACATAATAAAATCAATTTCACTTGTCGTCCCAATTGGATGTCTCCATGTCCATTTCCTGTGTGGCTTTTTCTTGAAAAAGGAGTTCAAGATGAAAAATCCTTCTGCCTCTGCAAACTCAACGAGAGTATTTCCACGCTGGTTTCTGTTGCCGTGACCGAATTTACCTACTGAAGTTTCATTCTGCTGCCGTTGCCCTATTTTTGCATTGAAATCTCCCATAATTATCTTCAAGTGCTGCTTACCTTTATTATTTAGATGACGAATTTCCTCATAAAATTCTTCAATTTCTTCTTCAGGATGACTTGTGGTGGGTGCATAAGTTTGAATAATCTGAGCCTGGTATCTTCTCGATAGTTGGATAACGAGTCGTGCAGCTCTGTCAGAGGAACTTTCAACTTCTACCACTTTATCCTTCAGTTTCTTGTTTATTATAAATCCAACACCACTAGTTCTGCCAGTATCTGTCCCACGATAATAGAAGAGATGTCCACTTTTCAGTTCAATGAGATCTTCTCCTTTTCTCCTTACCTCACTTAGCCCGACGATGTCCCACTTGATCCTTTGTAGTTCCTCTTCCAATTCAAGAAGCCTTGAATCAGAAGATAGGGAGCGTCCGTTATAGGTAGCCAAGGTCAGCATCAAATGGCAGCCTAGTCCGGTCCTCCGGGGATTCTTAGCACCCTCTGCCTTCATGTCGCACTGGCCGCGCCTTGGCCAGGTACATTCCAGCTGCCGGAGACTGAGGGCCAAGATTTAAGTTGTAGAGTCATTTTGGAGGTGTTTGGCCATAACTCACCACGCTGGCCAAGCGGGTTGGTGAGTGTGGGATAGCATTTCCTCTGATCCCGATGGTATAGTTATACCGCTATTTGCGGTCGTCAGAGCCCCTTTAGTGGGAACAGGATGCACCACGAGAAGGCGGGGTTGACATTTGTCAAGGAGAGGCTGTGATGTTACGCATCACCTGACCTTACATCCCCTTTTAATGAATATTTATATATATATATGGCACAAATATGGATCCAGAAAATGACTAAATTTTTATAATTTCTACTTATGCCATTGCATCTGATGGGATTTGATGTGAAATAATAGCTGTGGGGGCTGTCTTTGCTCTTACAACAGCTGATGGCAAGGTAGAACAGCACTGTGTGGTTTTGTAGAAGTGTCACAGGTACCTAATATTTTGTATTTTTTCCAGTTTATACTTTAGAAAGAGAAACCAGTTGTCTTCCATTCTGGATGTGACCAGTAGATGTCTCCACATCAGCTACATGCTTACTACTACCATGTACTGTGATCAGGGACAGATTTACAGGGAAGTCAACGAAGCTCAGGCACAGGGTCCCACGATGCTGGAGGGCCTCCAAAATAATGATTTATAATTTTTTTTAAATTTTGCTTCCAAAGAAAGGGAAGCGAGGAATAAATTTGCCGTTTTGGGTTTGGGAAGATTTGGAGGCATAATTCCGCCTGAAATCGAAGTACATCATTTACAATTATAAATTTATAAGCTTAAATGCAGGCTCACAAAATGTTGTTTCGAAAGTAATATTACCCAGTTGTAGTGCAGCATTACTACAACTGTGCTTAAAAATTGGGGTGTTATTTCTGGCCAATTTTCTTAGAATGTTATGAACATTTAGCTTTTTGGTTTGGTATTTTACATGACTCCCCATCTTTCCCTTAAAATTTCACCCCCCTCCTCCCCATTACGTTTAGTTTAAGAGGTAATCACAAGATTGTTATCATATGAGGGAAACTGCATTTTAAAACATGTTTTACGAGGCAGAGGAATAGATTTCATCCATGTTCAGACTGTCTGTAAGGGAACTAACAGTCAGTGGGGTGGAACCTGATTATATGCGACAGCAGATACCGTATCACATGCTATATAAATGTTAATTAAAGCAGTACCATAATCTAATCTTACATATAACATAACAAAGTACTGTAGTTTAGTGGTCATCTTTATAAAAGTTCTGACTTTTCTTCCTTAAGAAAAGGCTTTCCACTTTTGACTTCAGGCATTTCCTCCCCATCAGGGTATCACAAAAGCCCTCAGTATTAAATTTCATCTTTACAGCTATAATAGTTTTTGAGTTATGGCAACAACAAATCGCACACACCACCATGAAAATAGTCAAACCATGTTCGGGGAAGCCCAGAGTGGGTGTTTGTTGAAATCTGGAAGTCAGTCTGTTTTTGTGATTACAATACTTTTTTATCAGTTTGCAGGAAAGAGTAAAAATGCACTTGTTATATTTTACGGATGCCCAGCAAAGTAAGGGGGGGGGGCAAAGCAGATGTTCAAGACCCAGGCAACTCTAATCTCGCCACTGACCGTAATGTGTCTTGTGTGTTGGTGAGTGTTCTGCTCTTTACGAAATTTGAGCCACATGCTTGTTATCATGGCGAATTCAATCTCCTCATGTTTCCTATCAATGGAATTAACATAGCAACAGACTGGGGATTTCTGAATAGAATTTCATTCAACCCCAAAATCCTTGGAATTTCACATGAAAATTTCAAGGATTTGGGTTTCTTCTGCAGTATGACCTGTGCTATATTTGCTGTGCTCAGTTTGTGGATTTCAACAATGATCATACTAATTTTCTTGCAGCCTGCTGATACCATACTGTTCTGCGATACGATTTCCTTGATCAGAAAAATGCTTTATCTCCTGATTTTTAAGCAGTGATATGTCATGGCTTTCTGGACATTTCCTAGATGTTGGGAGAAATCACTGAACCTCACACGTCAATGAATGAATACAAGTTTTTCCGTCAGTCGCAACCTCTCTTAAAAAATGTCTGCCATCAATTATATGTATAACCCATGGAGACTGCATCAGCGATAGTCTTCTGTCTATAACCTATGGAGACGGCATCAGCAATAAGTCTTCTGTGGCTGGCCAATCACAGTCTATTTACTTGTTGCTAGTCTGCTAATGCCCTGGTCTGCTGCTACATTGATTATATCAATCAGGAAACACGAAAGTCAGGATCACCAATGTCAGATGAATGGCAGAAATTTCTTAAACAGGACACTCACTGATGGGCACAAAATACATGGGGATTCAGAGGTGTGAAAATCAGCCGTCTGTGCTGACAGCCAAAAAACATGGCTCGAGTTCCCCATTCTTTATTATTAATTGTAACGCAGTTAGAATTAATATTATATGCATAGTTTTTGCTAAATCTGAATGCAAGAAAACATTAAAACATTTTTTGCAATTTTCTTCCAAAAGTATGCATAATTTCTGTGTATGAAGTCAATTTTGAACAGGAACAAAAAATAACCTCTGTAAGGTCATTTCCTTGTTTCAATAGAAAGGTAACCAGCAGATGATTAATGACAGCGCTGAACAGTTGACACCCTCCCCTCCTCCACACACACGAGACCTTTCAGTAACTAGGATCTAGTTTTGATAACTGTTACAATTCAACCCTAGTTTTGCTATTAATCATTGGTTGAACACATACCTGGATAGATGTCATACAGTGATGAACAGGGCTTGACAAATATGTTCCAGATCTAGGAGCCAGCTCCAAAATTTAGGCACCAGGTGAAATGAAGTCATAACGCTAGGTGAATTTTAATTGTTAAACAGACTTAATAAAAAGAAAGGAGGCATAGGTGTTAAATGCAGTTAACAAAGTTAATTTTTCAAATAGTTCAGATGAAATCACAATACTTATATAGTTTGCAATTTAGAACAAGTGAAGCCATAAAATACTCATCTTATTTTATTTTGTATGCTTGTTTAACAACAATGAAATTTCTTCACAGAGTGATACTGATATACGTATTATATGAATGTCCAGTTCCTGTGGATAGTTCTAAGGGGCTGAGCTTCTTAGTACATTTGTCAGTGGTACCCATACTTTGTTCTCACGTGACATTTTTAATGAAGTTCTAGGTCCAGCTGGGTGATAGAACTTCAAAATTATATCTTTGTTCTCTAACTTGATGTCCACAATTACTCCCAGCCACCTCTGTTCACCGTACACACGTGCGATGATGTCATTGTTCCTAAGAGTTAGTGGGACAGCTTTCATTATAGGAAGATCCTCATATTCTTTTGAATTAGATCTTAAATAGCATCTCATACTACTTTCCAAATTTGGAACAAAGCGATGAAATGTCCATGTCTCAGGAAGTCACTGGCAGTTGTTAAATCTCTTTATCAAATCTTCTTGGGTAAGCATTTCTTCCTCTTTAACATAAATGCATGTGATCCCTTTTATATTTTGCTTGCAAATGTCATACATATGTTCAGGGGTAATAATGTAATTATTCAGAAGTCTTTGTAGACTCGCCTTAGTCACCTCTTGTTACCTTGTTTTTCCACTAATACCATCACACGCATTCTTTCCATGTGATGATGCAAAGAAATTCCATTCAGCATCAAGACCGAAATCTTTCTTGTGGTGGCATAGGTTTATAAAATCCTTGTATTTATATTGGCCTGATGTTCCACCCAAAAAGTCAATTATTTTAACGCTGGGGACAATTTGCTGAATGTGTGTTAGCAAGTGTGTTTGGAACATGTGCACTGCAACCATGTTGTGGTCCAAGTTATTACTAATCACACATTTGCCTTTCTGTATGTAATACCACACAGACGGATGAACAGTTGCTTGTTGGTTTACCCAGTGTGGTAGCTTTAGATCTCATCTTGAACTACAAAAGTAAAGCTTTCTGCAAAGTCTACAAGAATAATACGTTCAGCTTCATTGAGTTCTTTCCTTTCAGGAACTAAGTTTGTGCTTTTGCTATAAAATGGTGAGTCTTAAGTAAAACAAGCTTTTCAGTGAGGGACTGAAAAAATTATTTTATCGGTTGAACAGCAGTGATCATTTCAGCCCAATCTGTAGTGGTCCGCTGTTTAAAGACTATATTGTCTGGCATGGTATCAGTATTTTCAAATTCTTGCATCAAATCTTGGAGGGCTTCCCTTCCTGGACATTTAACACATTTGCCCATCATACAGTTGTAACTATTCATGTCACAAACAAGCATGTCAAGAAGGTCCTTGTAATTAATGCTAAGTTTTGCCCCATCAATCATGAGCTTAACATTTTGATGGTACAAACAAACACAAAACAGTATGAGTTCCTGAGCCTGATCCAACAATGACACACCACTTAGGTCTGAGTTCTATGAATTTTGATCTTCCAATTTGGATTTTTTGCTTTGAACTCCACAAACAGTTCATTCAACATGACAGTTCATCCAAATTGCAAAGAATAAGTCACTTCTGCTTCTTAATTTTAATAGTATTTCCTTTTATGGAGAGAGTCTTTTTTGCTTGCATAGAGTAGGCTATACTCTTCACTTTCATAAAATTCATGGACAATAGCTAATGTCTCTGGTTAAATGCCAGAACCCAACTTCCTTTTTAGCTCTGGTAGTATACCTTGAACTTTAACTAGATCTCTTGCCAGTTTTACTAGGCGATTGGATATGCTAAACTCAGTAGTTATTCTTTTTTGAGTCCAAGAACTAGGTAGTAAGCTAATTGTTTTTACCTTCTCTCCTTTGTCTGCTACAGTACACAGCGTTCGAATTACCCAGTGGTCCACTGGCCATTCTATTTATGTCACTGGCCCGGGTGGTCAGTAACTTTTTTAACCCCGTTTATTTCAGAATTATCAAGTTTATAAATAACTGAACCAAATTTCAAAATATCCAGGTTCGGCTATGACAGTTTTCGGATTTTTTTAAATTCAGATATTTACTACTCAAAAACTGAATATCAGAATTTCAAACCATACTTTAGTTTTCTGAAAATTTTGGACTGTAGGAAGCCGTGGTCTGAATCAAAATATTTGGATTTAGATACCACCACTTGTTTGCCTAAGTAGTGACCCCAGAATATGGGTCTTTTATAATGCTTTTCAACTGGAAGTTGAAGAACCGTTTATGCTCTGGCTTTTCCCATTTGTCTTTCTGTCCACATGGGTTAACCTCCTGCCTTTTACACTGAAGCAAGGTATTTCAGGGAGGTGGCTGTTGGTATGTTGCAAAGCGCTTCGTAATCAGTACACTGTATGGTTTTCCCCTTACTTATTTTCTTCCTTGCAGCTTCGTGTGCTGTTCATGCTCATGTATTGAATTTCGTGACTTCTGTTGCTCTTAATTTGCGATATACAGCTCCGATGAAATGACACATTATTTTTCGCATATACTGTAAATGTGAAAGGTTTTTCTTTCACGGACCAGTGGGCATTTTGACGGACCAGTGATTTGTAAATTTGAGTGGTCCGCTAAGCCTGTAAAAGATTTATTTCTAATTCTAACACTGGTACACTTCTTCAGTTTTATTTCCTCAAACTTGTCTACTGCATCCACATTTTCTTCAGGCTCTTCTATTACTGTATCAAAGGAAATCTGAAATTTCTTTCTTTTCAATGAATTTGAAACTTTCTCTGTCTTTGCTTTTAAGGCCTGCAATCTTCTTTCTGAGGTTAATTTTATTATTTTAGGTGGTGGGGAAATCCGTAATAGAGCACATGCAGAGTCTGCATTTGGTAAGTGCTCAGTAGAAGCAACAAACCCTTCTTTTTTGACATTTTCTAATTGTAAAAATATTTTTTGTAACAGATAGGGCACAATGATTTACCAGGAACAAGCTCTAGGTTGCAGTTCATTTTGTTTGAAATATTTTTTCGCATAATTTGCTTGAATTTGAGAAAATTTTAGCAAATTATGCAAATTTTTTTAAGACACAATGATTGGCTAAGAAAAACAGATCCCCCCAAATTTTGCCCAAATCTACCAATATATTTTAAAGTTACACCTAGTTTTTTTATTAAGAAATCTGTATCCTTCTCCTTAAGAAAAAAAAAATCAGACTTAATTTTAAAAGTTGTGAACACATTTTGTCAAAATTTGGGGCATCTGCTTTTCCCAACAAATCACAATATGTACAAAAAAAATTGCATAAGTTGCTGAATTTTTCAGAAAAATAAGTTTTCGCATTTTAATTTCCAATAGAGGAGATCCACCACAAGCTTCCGAACTAGGAGTTAGCGATCGCACGGAATGCGTAAGCCCAAGGCGTCGGAAGAATTAGGCAAAGAGTGGGTGGGAGTGTGACTCTTACATTGCCTTACACTAGTTGTAAACATGTTTTCTTCTTTTAAACTGGAATATCTGAAATTTTGATGCATTAAAAAAAATGAAGGAAAACTTTCACCAATGTTGTAACTGTACAATCATACCACAGTACTCTCAAAACCTACTGGAAATAATACTTTTCTTTTGTTTTTATGCTGCTGTCTCCTGTCAAGCTCTAGGAATCATTTTAAAATGAAAACCTATAATAATCATCATCACGGATGCTTTACGACTTTTGCAAGGCTGTATTTCTTAAACCACTTGAATCTCAAATTCAAAATTTTACTTAAAATTACTTATAATAGAGTACCTTTAATGTGTGTAAATTTCAGGTTTTTAAATAACTGCCCACCAGAGATATTAAACTCTAAAATTGACATTTTTTTGAAAAAGTATGTTTTTACTGCCATGTAGAAAAAAAGTATGCAACTCTCAAGTTTCAAATAATTTTTAACTGAGACTATTTGTATAATGTACTTCCAAAAAAAAAATAAAAAAAAATTCAAATTTTAAATAAATTGCCTTCCTCCTTAATTAATAACCACCTCGAAAATGACATTTTTAGCAATTTTGATACAACACTTTGAATAAAAAATTTATGGAGAAGGAATATTTTTAGAAGCATAATATAATTGACAAAATAGTACCTTGCAATGTGCTTAACATAACAATATTTGAAATTTTGTCCTAGGACTTACCACAGCTGAGATAATGAAGTTGCTGCTAACCCTTACATATGCCAAGATACAAAAATGACCACCATGTTGAAAGCAAGGTGAATAAAAATAAAACAATAGTGGTTTTGAACTGTTAACATATAAGGCCACACAAAAAATATCTTTTTTTTTTTTTAAATGGTCAAGCAACAAGCATTGGACCACTTCATATGGATTGACCCATAACGAAAGTTCGACAGAGCAAAAATTTCCTTGTAAACTTTAGATACAAGTTTCTTCCGTGGATTTGAGGAACTCTGACTTTGTTGTTGTCATTTGCGTCGTTCTCCAGAACGATGCAAAACTGAAGATAATTGTGGGGGTGGGGGCGTTTTCCAGCTGAGGACGGAATTTCGTCTTTCAAAACTTTCGAAAACGGAAGTTAGACGAACTGCAGATTTAACCTGTAATCGATTTTTTTTTCTTGCGATATTCCCTCTCCTCAGTGTTGTAAAATATAATTTTGTTTGATAACTGATTGAGTTTCAGCTTGAAAACGGAGGAAAAATTTCCGAAAACAGAAGTCGGATGAAGCAAAGATTTTTTTATAATCGTAATTATTATTATTTTCGCGCTGTTTTCACTGTCCTGAATTATTGTTAAACGTTATTTTCCCTCTATAAACAGATGCAAAGGGAAAAACTGCACATTCCTTATATCAGAAGAAATGGTTAAATCAACCAAGTCTCTATGTGAACTGTAAACAATCTCATACATAGTATTCAGAAGATATTTTTTTTTCAGAGCTGAAGGGAAACATGTTAAAAAATAATAAGTTAGTTGACCCTTGTACTCGTAATACTAAACTTGCATATCACAATGTCCAGTGAAGGTTTATTTTATCTTTTGTGATTGAGATGGACTGTAGATTTCCTTCCTCCACAATGGAACTCTTTGAAGTTTGAGTGTGTTAAATCTGAATCTGTGAAGCAACACACACACACATATTTTGGTAGTCTTTCAAAAGCCTGGCAGTCCAGTTTTTTTTTTTTTAATTAATGATGATGCAGTTATGGAATATTCACTATTCAAACATAGCTGTAAAAAATGAAGAGCATATGTGTCAGTGTCCAAAGTTTTATAAGCAACTATTTGCATACATTTCCATTAACGTCAAAAGGTTCTTCTGCAAATCTTGTGTTATATGCCACGTGAACGTGGCTTTAGCACACAAAACAAAATTCAGTCAAAATTTAGAGATTCACTGAGCAACAAAAATCTTAATGTATATTTCTGAAATTGTGCTAGATAAACCCTCAGAAGTAAAGCAACAGCTGATTAAAGCTTGCTAACTCTGGCAAGGAATGAAAGACCAGA
Source organism: Macrothele yani (assembly GCA_039090855.1). NCBI lineage: Eukaryota > Metazoa > Arthropoda > Arachnida > Araneae > Macrothelidae > Macrothele > Macrothele yani. Next base: position 66,937,762 of record CM077002.1, on the reverse strand, counting down.
CATATATACTTCAGGAGCAATTTTATGATATCAACGTACTGCAAAACGAACAACTCTAGTTTTGTAAAATGAATCATGGTAATTTGTATTCGATTGACTGTAGTAAATTTTTTATTCACTTGTTTTGAGAACCAAATATAGCTTATATTGTTTGAAAAATTACTGTTTATCCAGAGTCTTTTAATATTATTAAGTCACATATTCAAAACTCCCCACCTACGAAAACACGAAAAGCTAATCGTGACGTCACAAACATTTGTTTCTCTGTTGTTGCTATGACGACTTAAAAAAAAGTGATTGACTCGTCGGCAACTTTAGCCTTTTATATATAAGGATGGAGAAAAAAAATGGGAAATTCAGATTACAATTGGCGAAAAAACATTGAATTTAGCAAACGGGTTGGTGAAAACTTTAAAAAAGCCAGAGTGACTGACTGCTGAGGTACTCCATATGTTCTATGCATATATGTAGTACATATTAAGTATGTGTATACATCATAAATTTAATGAATAAACCAATTTATATTATGTTAAATTCCCCTTATTTAGCTATGACTGGTAACTAGTATACTAATAGTGTTTGTTCTCCATTACCCAGAATTTTCCATTTTCTGATGATACAGTGGTCCCAATTACATCAGATAAATGTAGTTTTACTGTAATTGGTTTCTTAGCTTCAAGTTTTTAGGAACATAAGCATTGGTTTAACCTTTTTTAGCACGTCTTTTGTAAAAAACGATTGTGCTTATGTTATCGGTTTGTCCGTCCGTCAGTCCCCACGGTATCTCTGCAACATTAGTCCGATTTGAAAAATTCTTTTTGCATTCGAAAGCTTGAAATATGCGAATGATGATCCTTTATTTCGTTTTTTTTTTACGGTGTATAATTTCGCCGCTGGAGGGCGTAAATGCAGATGATGTCGAATTCAAAAATACGTTTTATTCCACATATTTGCTTCTAAACATCCGATTGAAAAAATCTTTTATCTTTCGATTCCATTTATGTCTAAGAGTATTTTGGATATAGTTTCTTTTTCAAATTACGCATAGATTTTCCGCTAGGGGGCATCAAAGTAAAATGCATTTTTCTTTATAACTTCTTCTAAAACTCTGATTTGAAATATTTTTTTTTTCAGCGGATACATCTCCTAATGCACAATCTTTTGCATATGATTTCGAGTAGAGAATACTTTGGCTACCAGGGGCGTAAGTGTTAATTTTCGCTTCTGATGTGTTTGCCATAAAATCTGAGCTTCTAAAATATTGATTGAAAAATTTCTTTCGTGGACTGATGCCACTCGCATCGATAAACCTTTTCGGAATATTTTCTTCCTAAAATATTCCACAGTTTCTCCGCCAGGGGCGTAGATGTATATCTTATTTTTGTCAATATCTCGACTTCTAGGAGTCCGATTTGAAAAATTCCTTCCTTGTTGGATAGTGTTTTCTGTGTGACATGTTTTTCATATAATTTCAAAAATTTTGCGTAATTCATAGACTTTCCGCTAGGGGCGTAAAGGTAAATTGTGTTTTCCCCTATATCTCTGCTTCTAAATTTCTGATCTGAAAAATTCTTTCTGCACCGGATACAGCTCCTGATGGGAAATCGTTTGCACATAATTTTGAATTTTTGTAAGAAATTGGTTTGGCCACCAGGGTGTGTAAACCTTAATTTCCGCTTCTGATGTATTTGCAGCAAAAGATGAGCTTCTAAATTCTCGATTGAAAATAACATTGTTTGTAGACCGATACTACTCATGTCGACAAACCTTTTAGAAACATTTTCTTCATAAAATAGTGCACGGTTTCTACACCAGGGCGTAGATGTATATCTTATTTTTGTCAATATCTCTACTTCTAAGAGTCCGATTTAAAAATTCCTTCTTTGTTGGATAGTGTTTCTAGTGCAACATGTTTTTCCTATAAATTCAAAATTTTCAAGTAATTCATAGACTATCCGCTAGGGGCGTATAGGTAAATTGCGTTTCCCCCTATATCTGCTTCTAAATCTCCGATCTGAAAAATTCTTTCTGCACCGGATACAGCTCCTGATGAGAAATCGTTTGCACGTAATTTCAAATTTTTGAAACAAATTGTTTGTCCACCAGGTGGTGTAAGTCTTAATTTCCGCTTCTGATGTATTTGCAGCAAAATATGAGCTTCTAAAATCTCGACTGAAAAAGTCTTTTGTGGACCCAGGGCACGAAATTTCCGGTCGCCAGCTCGCCTTTGGCGGGTGAAGAATTGTTATTGGCGAGAAACTTTTCTCATTGAATTACCGCAATTTCGTTAACAGCAAGGGCTGTTATGTTGATTTTTTTTTTTTTTTTAAATATGCAGCGTGCTGCTGATATGCTGAATTTGTTTTCTGTAATTACTTTTTTTTTTCCCCTCTGAAATTTCCACACTGGTGAGTAAACCTTTTCAAAGCATTTTTTTTTTCTTCCATAAACTGCCGGGTTTCTCGGTGCTCGTATTGCTCGTTTGAAGTCTAAAGATCACTCACTCTGCTGGCTTGTTTATGTGCCACTACTGTTAACTGACTCACTCGAATGAACTTCGACCGTGGGGTTGAGGGGGCGGGGGGTGGGGTGAATCCCATCAAGAGATGCAGGCAGGCCACAGCAAAGACAATCCGTCAAAGAAAGAAAGGAAGAAAAGCAAAAATAAACAAGCTTCCCTCAGATTTATGACGCCCGCAATTGAGCTACTACAACAAACTTTTAAGCAGTGTGCAAAAACACAAAACACCGGGTCTTCGGCACTGCATTTTTTTTTCTTTACTTTTGATAGCAAAGACAACAGAGAAACTTCGTTTACGGGGAAAAAATAAAAAGATGCACTATTATAATCGTATTTTTAGAAACTGGGAAAAGCAGTGTTTTTTCTTTGCGAAAACAATTTTTGTAAGTATTTTACTGTTAAAAAAAAGTGTGAATCACTGTAGATACTAATTTTCTAAGAAAACTCACTGTCAACGGTTGATCGGAGGATTTTCACCGTCATCGTTAAGGTGGATATAAAGGCATGTCTAACGTAAAGCTTCTGCTCATGAAATGTTTACCTAATAGAAAAAATATTTGGAAAACGCGAATGAATAATAAAAAATTATAGTAGGATAAAAATATGAATTTAAACACAGTATTTCTATCCTATGTAACCAAATGGTTTAACTTTAGGGATCGG